>CM066034.1:53527605-54727605 GCA_033557465.1 Ichthyophis bannanicus | reverse complement strand
CACTAGTAGTTTCCCCAAAAGACACAGGTTCCACAGTGCTTGTACTGGGTCAAGCATTGATATCCTGGGTCCCTTCTTAATAATGGTTTATGGACCTTTCCTCCAGGAACTTGTCCAAACCTTTTTTTTTTTTTATAACTTTATTTATTAATTAGCAATACATGCCAACAACATCCAACAACAACAATCCTCCTACCAAGGTGTACTCTTATCCTTGGCAGGGGGCGAATGACCAATAAGGCATGAACACACACCAA
Source organism: Ichthyophis bannanicus (assembly GCA_033557465.1). NCBI lineage: Eukaryota > Metazoa > Chordata > Amphibia > Gymnophiona > Ichthyophiidae > Ichthyophis > Ichthyophis bannanicus. The sequence goes on along the minus strand of CM066034.1, from coordinate 54,727,348 downwards.
AATACAACCAGACTTAACAATGGCAGGATTTTTTGTATATTTTATACTCAACCCCACCCTCCCTTCCCCCCCTCCCCCACCCTGTCGCCACAGTCACACCCCCTCTTTCACTCCCCTTCACCCTTCTCACTATTAATCAACTTAGCACTACCCTACCCTAATGCCCCACATGTAATATTTCATTACGGCACTGTGGGCCCAAGTTTTGAGTATAAGGCTCCCACAGCAACATGAAAGTGGACCATTTCTGCGGGTGACCCCTAGCCCTCCATCGCTCTACTAGCATCAGTTGGTGAAAATTATTGCGCCACTCCCAAAAGGACGGCGGATTCAGCTCTCGCCATCTGTGAAGGATTGGGCCTTTTCCCACCAGGCATGCCTTGCGCACCCACCGCCGTACCCACCTCCCCCTGGGGAGATCCTGGTTCAGTTGATCCAGGACCACAAACGAGCCCGTCCAAGGTATCCACTGGTGTAGCAGCCCTGCCAGCCAGTTGCTGATCCGTGTCCAATATGGCCTAATGAACTTACATTCCCACCACATATGTAACAAGTTAGCCAATGGCTCCGCGCATCTGGGACAGCTCCCGTCCACAGTAAGACGACTACGCAGAGCTCTCCTCGGTGAGAAATGCGCCTGAGTTATGCACTTAAATTGGATTTCTCTCCAGCGCGCCCCTTCCGCCAAGTCCTTGATCCGTCCCAGAGCCCGCAGGATAGAGCCAGGTGGCACCTCCCGGTGCAATTCTAGCGCCCACGCCCTCTCCACGCCCCCATACTCCGGTTTAACTCCATAGCACTCTAGCCGAGCTATAGACGGGGAACTATCCCCCTCCAGGTCAAAAAATTCTAAAATCTGCGCCGATCTTTCGACCATAAGCTCCTCTACCGGCAACCCAGCCACATAATGGGCCAACTGCATATAAGCAAAGAAATGGTTCGGCCGCAGATCATACTCTACGGATAACACAGAGAACGGTTTGCACTTCCCAGATATATCCACAACGTGCCCAATATTCCGGATGCCCTTCTCATTCCAAATTCGAAACACACTGGTCTCGGAGCCTGGGGAAAAGCACGCATTACCTTGCAATGGTAACCAACTCGATGCTGTCCAGCACCGTTTCCAATATACGTTCAGTTGTCTCCACATACGTCGCATCGAATTTATCAATCCGCTCCACCTGATATCAACAGGCAGCCGATTACTCTCCATATGTAAAACTGCTAATACCGTGTGAGGGGCTATCAAGGCTTCTTCTAGGGCCCTGGGCGTATAAGTTTCAGTCCCCCCTAACCAATCACCAAGATGTCGCGCCTGACAGGCCAATGTGTATAGCCAAAGATCGGGAAGGCCAACGGCGCCTGTCTTCCATCGGCCCATCAAACGAACTAACGGTATGCAAGCTTTAGCCCCTTTCCACAAAAACCTTTGTATTTCCTTCTCTATAAGGCGCAAGTCCCTACGCAGCAGCCATACTGGTAAAGTCTGCAACCAATATAAAATCCGCGGTAGGACCACCATTTTTACCGCCGCCACTCTTCCCAGCAAAGATAACGGAAGAGGATTCCAGGCTCTCAGCTGCTGCCGCAACCGAGACATAATTTTCTCAAGGTTGCTGGCATATAACTCTTGTGGCAGCCGAGTCAAAACAATCCCCAAATATACAAATTGATTGCTAGCCCATTTCAATGGAAAGGCCCCCCCCCCCCCCCATCGCCCCTGAAGTTGACCTGAGACATCTAGGGCCTCGGACTTATCTGCGTTAATACGGAGTCCGGCAAAGCTACCGAAATTGGAAAATTCCACCAACAAGCGAGGTAGAGACTCCCTAGGATCCAGCACATGTACCAAAAGGTCGTCTGCGAAAGCCGACACCTTGAACCCTTGTGAACCGATACGCACTCCACAGATTCTGTTATCGAGTTCTATCCTCCGAATTAAGGGATCTAATGACAGCACAAACAATAGCGGGGAGAGAGGACAGCCCTGTCTTGTACCTCTTTCCAGTAGAAAAGACTCCGACAGCACGCCGTTACATAAAACCCTTGCCATCGGGTTCACGTAGAGGATCTTCACCATTTCACAAAAGGACGGCCCCAAGCCATACAATGGGAGTAAATATTGCAGGTAACCCCAATTGACCCGATCAAATGCTTTTTCAGCATCAAAGCTGACTAAAAGCGACTGCAGGTGCTGCTCATGCACCCACTCCAGCAAAATTAAGATTTTGCGCAAATTACGTACCGCATACCTTCCCCTAACAAAACCTACTTAGGAGTCGTGTACTAATTCTCCCAATACTTCTGCTAGCCGATCAGCCAATATTTTAGCCATCAACTTCGAATCAAAATTCAACAAAGAAATAGGTCTATAGGAAGCCGCCAAAGTCAAGTCCTTACCCGGCTTAGGTATCAGTACAATGTGTGCCTGGTTATCACCCCAGCAAATGGTGCCTGTCTCCCTTCTCTGACAAAACATAGCTACTAATAAGGGACTCAACATCTCTGATAAGAGTTTATAGAATTCAGCCACGAACCCATCTGGGCCCAGCGACTTATAACCGCTCGCCGTCGAAATAACTTGTTGCACCTCCTGGAGAGTAATAGGCTGCCCCAAACGTGCACTCTGCTCACTACTCAATTTAGGCAGGGTAATGGCCTGCAAATATTGCTCCATTTTACTGGGAGACTCCTCCCCCGCGGTATATAACGTCTTAAAAAAATCTTGAAAAACCCCTGCTATTTCCCCCCGGCCTCTCCGAAGAACCCCCCGGGCATCCTGAACGGCCGCTACTAATTTCCCTCCCCTGGAGCCCCTCAGACATCGACCCAATAATTTACCTGGCTTGTCTCCAAAACAGTAGAGCTTGTATAGCACAGTTACTTACCTGTAACAGGTGATCTCTGGGAACAGCAGGAATAAGTCTTCACATATGGGTACGTCGGTACCGACGGAGCCTGCGCGGGAATGCTCCCCAGCTTCCCAAAAAGGAAAGCTTTTGGGAGCATCCCACAGCGCCTGCGTGCTGCCTTCCTGCCTTTCCTAACCGCCTCTCCCCAGTTCGAGTTTTAAAGCTGAGACAAAGAGAGAGAGGAAAGGAAAAATAGATAGAGAGATACAACTCCTAGGGGAGGTGGGTGGGTTGTGAAGACTTATTCCTGCTGTTCCCAGAGATCACCTGTTACAGGTAAGTAACTGTGCTATCTCCAGGAACAAGCAGGAATGAGTCTTCACATATGGGGACTCCCTAGCTAGAGATGCCTGGGAGATCCCCAAGGTTATGAGACCCTGGGAAGGGCTCCATCTCCTCCTATGGATCTCAGGCATCCATCCAGGGAAGGAGGGCAGGAGTTGATTAAGCATGGAACAGGTGTTTGAGAACAGCCTGACCAAACAAGGCATCCCGGCGGGAGTCCTTGTCCAAACAGTAATGGGCTGTGAAGGTATGAACCGAGGCCCAGGTGGCCGCTCGACAGATATGGTCGATGGACACAGAATTTAGATGAGCCATAGAGGTGGCCATGGCCCTCACATTATGAGCTGTGACATGGCCCTCCAGAGAAAGGTTCTTACTCTGGTAGGCGAAAGAAATACACTGAGCAATCCAATTGGACAGTGTCCTCTTAGAGACTGGAAGTCCCAAATGAGAGGGATCAAAGGCAACAAAGAGTTGAGAAGACTTTCTATGTTGCTGTGTCCTTTGTAAGTAAAAGGCAAGAGCTCTCTTACAATCCAGGGTATGAAGATTCCTCTCTGCACTTGATGCATGAGGACCTGGAAAAAAGACAGGTAAATATACCTCTTGATGAAGATGAAAATGTGAGACCACTTTAGGCATAAAGTGTGGATTGGTCCTAAGGACTACCTTATCATGATGAAACCTTGTATAAGGTGGATTAGCCACTAAGGCCTGCAGTTCACTGATGCGGCGAGCTGAGGTGACTGCAATGAGGAAAATAACCTTCCAGGAAAGAAATTTCAAGGAGGTGGTGGCTAAAGGTTCAAAAGGTGGCTTCATAAGCTGACCAAGAACCAAATTTAAGTCCCATGCCACCGGAGGAGGCCTAATGGGAGGTTTAGTTAAAGTTAGGCCTCTCATGAATCTTGCAATAAGAGGATGAGAGGAGATAGGCTGTCCATTGATAGGCTTAAGGGATGCTGCAATAGCACTTAAATGGACCCTTACTGAATTCGTCTTAAGGCCTGCATTGGAGAGATGCAGGAGATATTCCAATAGAGAATTCAAAGGTAGTGCTAGAGGGTCAAGACCCTTCTCAGTACACCAAATGGAAAACCTTTTCCATTTAAAAGCATAGGAACGTCTAGTAGAAGGTTTTCTGGAAGCATGGAGGATATCCTTCACCTGCTGAGAAAGATTCCAACCTTGAAGGTCTAGGCCTTCAGCAACCAAGCTCTGAGGTGAAGAGACTTGGGGTTTGGGTGCCACAAAGTCCCCTCCTCCTGGGACAGAAGGTCTGGAGCAGCTCCTAAGTCTAGGGAGGGAGCTTGAGAGAGATGTAACATAGAAACATAGAAACATAGAAATATGACGACAGAAAAAGACCACATGGCCTATCTAGTCTGTCCTTCCATAACAACTACAACAGTCCACTTTTTGCCTTTAGAGATCCTCTGTGTTGGTCCCATGCTTTCTTGAATTCAGTTACTGTCCTCATCTCTACCACCTCCACTGGGAGACTATTCCACGGATCCACTACTCTTTCCGTAAAGAAATATTTCCGCATATCACTCCTGAATCTATCTCCCTTCACCCTCATCCCATGTCCCCTCGTAGCAGAACTTGCTTTCAATTGAAAGAGGCTCTCTCCCTGAACATTTATGCCACGGAGGTATTTAAACATCTCAATCATATCACCTCTATCCCGCCTTTCCTCTAAGGTGTACATATTAAGATCCTTAAGTCTGTCCTCATATGCTTTATAATGAAGCCCATTAATCATTTGGTAGCAACCCTCTGCACCGACTCCATCCTGTTCACATCCTTTTGAAGGTGCGGTCTCCAGAATTGCACACCATACTCCAAATGAGGTCGCACCAAAGACTTATACAGAGGCATTATCACCTCCTTTTTTCTGCTAGCCATTCCTCTCCGTATGCACCCAAGCATCCTTCTAGCTTTTGCTGTCGCCTTTTCCACCTGTTTAGCTACTTTAAGATCATCAGACACAACCACGCCTAGGTCCCGCTCTTCTTTAGTGGACAAAAGTACTTCACCTCCTATACTGTATTGCTCCCTTGGATTGCTGCAGCCCAAATGCATGACCTTACATTTTTTAACATTAAATCCCAGCTGCCAAATTCTAGACCATTCTTCAAGCTTAGCTAGATCCCTCCTCATGTTATCTACCCCTTCCTGGGTGTCTACTCTATTGCAGATTTTGGTATCATCCGCAAAGAGGCAAACCTTACCCGACAGCCCTTCCGCTATATCACTAACAAAGATGTTAAAAAGAATCGGACCAAGGACAGATCCCTGGGGCACACCACTGGCAACATCCTTCTCCTCAGAGTGAGCTCCATTTACCTGTACTCTTTGTCGCCTCCCACCCAACCAACTTCTAACCCAAGCAGTAACTTTAGGGTCCATCCCTAGGGTGCTCAGTTTGTTTATAAGTCGCCTGTGAGGAACAGTGTCAAAGGCTTTACGGAAATCTAAATACACCACATCTAGAGCTCTCCCTTGGTCCAACTCCCTGGTCACCCAGTCAAAAAAATCAATCAGATTTGTCTGACAAGACCTGCCTCTGGTGAATCCATGCTGCCTCGGATCCTGTAATCCGCTGGACTCCAGAAACCTCACTATTTTCTCTTTCAGCAGCGTTTCCAATAATTTACTCACCACCGAAGTTAAACTAACCGGCCTGTAGTTTTCAACCACATCCTTACTTCCGCTTTTGTGTAAAGGCACCACATGAGCCTCTCTCCAGTCCTTTGGCACCACTCCCGACTCCAACGAGGCATTGAAAAGGTCAGTCAGTGGAGCTGCTAGAACGTCCCCAAGTTCCCTCAGTATTCTAGGGTGTATCCCATCCGGTCCCATCGCTTTGTCTACTTTAAGTTGAGCTAGTTTCTCACGAACACAGTCTTCTGAAAATAGTTCAAGATGTCCCTCGCTTCTGTTCTTATTTGTGGGTGTTTTCTGAGGTCCTGCTCCTGGTTCTTCATCTGTGAACACAGAACAAAAATATTTGTTAAGCAATTCCGCTTTATCCTTAGAAGTAGAGGGTACCACACTTGGCGTGGCCAGCGTGGAGCTATGAGGATCATGGATCCGTGATCCCTCTGGAGCTTGAACAGAGTCTTGGGAATTAAGGGAATGGGTGGAAAGGCATACAGGAAGTCTTGACCCCAGTGAAGGAGGAAGGCATCCTTGGCCTGAACTCCCTGACATGGAATTCTGGAACAGAACTGGGGAAGTTTGGCATTCCACGGATTTGAAAAGAGGTCTATGTCCGGGGTTCCCCACTCTTGAAAGATTCTGAGTACTTGGTCCATGTGCAAGGACCATTCGTGTGGAAGCAGAACTCGACTGAGTCTGTCTGCCCAAGAGTTTTGGATTCCTGGAAGGTATACGGCCAGGAGATGGATTTGATGCTCTCTGGCGAAGGCCCACAATCTTAAAGCTTCGTTGCAAAGCGACAGAGAGCCAGTTCCTCCTTGCTTGTTATGTAAAACATGGCTACCTGATTGTCCGTATGAATGAGGACTGTCTTGTAGCTGAGCAGGGTATGGAAGACCTTGACAGCTAGAAAAACTGCTCGGAGCTCCAAGTGGTTGATATGTAGAGAGGTCTCCTGTGGAGACCAAGTGCCCTGAGTGGAGAGGTCTTGTAGATGAGCTCCCCAACCTGTTTGGGAGGCATCTGTTGTGAGGGTTGCCTGGGGCAACAACTGTTGGAAGGGGGACCCCAGCAACAGATTTTGGGTGGACATACACCACTGGAGAGACCAAAAGAGGCGGCTGGAGGTTACTATTTGGTCTGAGAGAGCCCCTGATGCTTGAGTCCACTGGGTGGACAAAGTCCATTGAGCTGCTCTCATGTGAAGGCGAGCATAGGGTACCACATGCACTGTGGATGCCATGTGGCCTAGCAGTTGTAGCATCTCCCGGGCAGTTAAATGGCTCTTTGACTGAATCTGGGAGGCTAACTGCACTAGCCATAGGCAACAGGCCTGAGGAAGATAGGCCCTTGCAGTGGTAGTATCCAGCCAGGCCCCTATGAACTCTAGGGACTGAGTAGGGGTGAGCTGGGACTTTGGGAGGTTTACCACAAGTCCCAGATACTGCAGAATGCGCCTTGTGCAGTCCAGGGAAGTCTGGGCCTCTGACTGAGATGGAGCTCGGATGAGCCAGTCGTCCAGGTATGGGAATACAAATATTCCCAGAGTGCGTAGAAATGCAGCTACTACTGCCATGCATTTGGTGAACACCCTTGGAGCAGAGGCCAGACCGAAAGGAAGCACCTTGTATTGGTAATGCTTTCCTTGGAAAAGAAAACGGAGGAACCTTCTGTGAGATGGATGGATGAGGACATGTGTGTACGCATCCTTGAGATCTAGAGAACAAAGCCAATCCTGACTCTGAAGGTATGGAAGGAGAGTGCCCAGAGAAGGCATCTTGAATTTCTCCTTGCATAGAAATTTGTTCAATTCTCTGAGATCTAATATGGGTCTATAGCCCCCTGTTTTCTTTGGGATCAGAAAGTAGGGGGAGTAAAACCCTGACCCTTGTTGAAGAAGAGGTACTTCTTCTATTGCCCCTAGGGCAAGAAGGGCAGCCACCTCCTGACCTAGAAGGTCAAGGAGAGATGTTGGAGAATTGAAATGTCTCACCATGGTGTGAGGAGGAAGGTTTGAGAAATGAAGCTTGTAGCCCTCCCTTATGATGGAGAGGGTCCACTGCTCTGCTGTAATTTGCTCCCATCTGGGAGCAAAATGAGCTAACCTTCCTGGAATGGTGAGAGGCTCTGGCTGTTTCAGAGCCAGAAAGGCTAAGTTCTCTAGCATCAAGTCAAAAACCCTGAGGAGGCTGGGTCTGCTGAGTTGCAGCAGCCCCTGTAGGCTTAGGCCTGGCCTGTTTAGGTTGCTGACGCTTAGCAGCAAAACGACCTGTAGATAGATGATTGTTGGCCAGAAGCAGGATGGAATCTGCCTTTCTTGAAAAAAGATTTCTTGAAAGGTTTTTTCTTGGCAGGAATGGAGGTTGACTTTGAAAGTCTATCCAAAGCAGAATTTTCTGCATCCATTTGAGTGGCTTTTATTTGCCAATCTTTGCCAAACAAGTTTTCTCCTGTACAGGGAAGATTTCCCAAGCCATCCTGGACCCAAGATTCTAGATCAGATGCTTGGAGCCAAGCAATTCTGCGTGCAGCTATGGCAATGGCTGAAGCCCTGCTGGCACCCTCAAAGGAGTCAAAAGCTGCACGGTTGGAAAACTTTGAAATATCTTGAGTATGCTTAATCCAAATAAGAAATTCTTCCCTTTTATCCTCTGGAAGAAAAGGGAGGAAAGTGTGCAGCTTATCTGCAACTTCTTTCAGAAACATACCCATATAAAGACTATAGGAGTTGATTCTGGCAATGAGCATACTGGCTTGGAAGATTTTCCTACCAAAAGCATCTAAGGTCCTGCATTCTCTTCCTGGAGGAGCAGAGGAGTGTCTTTTTGCACTCTTTATCTTTTTCATAGCTGACTCCACCACAATAGAATGGTGAGGAAGCTGTGTTTTATGAAACCCAGGGCAAGGAGGGACACGGTACATAGTGTCCAATCTACGAGAATGAGGAGAGATAGTGAGAGGAGTCTCCCATAAGTCAATCATGTGATCATAAAGAATCTCATGAATTGGCAAGGTGACTGCCTCCTTAGGAGCCTTAGAATAACCTAAAATATCCAATTTTTTAGCTCTAGGCTCTGATTCAGAGGTTACTGAAATAGAAAGCCCTTTAGCCACTTCTCTTATGAAGTTTTGAAAGGACAAGTCCTCTGGAGGAGACATTCTTCTTTTTGGAGAAGAAGGCTCTTCAGGAAGGGCTATGGATACTTCAGCAGACTCCTCCGATGCATCAGAATCTTCGGAGGAATCAAAGTATCGACTGTCAGGGTGCTCTTCCAAGGCTCGATACGCGTATCGAGCGGTATCGACATCGGGCGTCATCGGTACCGGTTCGGTACCGATGGGCATCCCTGGACAGGGAACCGCTGCAGTCGGCATCCTGGTCGATGTCGATGCAGTCAGTACCGGTACCGACACTGGTGCCGGTACCGGAGCTGATACCGACAACGGAGTTTGTTGTGGTATCAGCGGTGTCGCAGCTTGAATGAAGGCCGTGATAGCCTGCTGCATGGATAGAACATTCTGATCCATCGATGCCATGAATGCCTGGAATTCGGTACCGGAAGGTTGCGCCGGTACCCCAGAGCATTCTAACAGGTGATCGGTCGAGGCCGTGGCATCGATGTCAACCTGTAACCCCATAGGTGGAGCTTTGGAAGCCGGAGCTTCCCGCTGGGGTTGTTTTGCCGGTGCGGGATCCTCGAGGGCAAGCCCGGAGGCATCTCGATGCTTGGAAGGAGATCTACCCTTCGAGGACCGGCTGGATTTATGTTTGGTTACCTGAGATCCATGGGAGGAAGTAGAAGCCCTGGAAGACGTCGATGCCACTGAAGCTGCATCAGAGGGAAACAGCACATGGAGCTTAGCTGCTCGGTTCTGTAAACCTCGTTTAGACATCAAGGAGCAGGACGAACAATCCAAAATGGAGTGGTCAGGACCCAAACATTTAAAGACACCATTCATGGGTGTCGGTGACAGAAATAGTACCGCTGCACTTAGTGCATTTTTTAAACCCGGAGGCTGGTTTTTCCATGAGGAAAATTTCTCGTGAGGCCTAAGGCCCAAAAGAGGAAAAACACACTAAGTGAGGGAAAAATATGTTTGTTTGTTTTGTTTTTTTATAAGAAAAGAAAGAAAGACCGGCGGTACCGGTCCGACGTCGGGGAAGGCAGACGGCCGACCAAAGAAATAAAATAAAACAAAACAAAGAACTTCTTCAGCGGTGACAGGAACACAACCTGCTGGCTCTGTGGAAAAGAAGAACTGGGGAGAGGCGGTTAGGAAAGGCGGGAAGGCAGTACGCAGGCGCTGTGGGATGCTCCCAAAAGCTTTCCTTTTTGGGAAGCTGGGGAGCGTTTCCGCGCAGGCTCCGTCGGTACCGACGTACCCATATGTGAAGACTCATTCCTGCTTGTTCCTGGAGATCGGTAGTACAACATCGATTTCCTTGCTCTCTGATGCAGGAGCTCATTTAAAACCGTTTGAGTCTCCCATAATCTCTTCTTATTCTGCATCATGGGGCGTAGTCCACTAGCACGCCTCTCCTGTGTTACACGTTGTTCTAATCTGATTATTTGCTCTGCCATCAACCGCCGCCTCCGTGCCACATACCCAATTATGTCACCTCTCAACACTTTGGCGGTCTCCCACATCAATTCCGGGTCATCCTGATGGCCTTGGTGCGTCACCTCAAAGTCCCGCCATCGTTGGTGAAGAAATTGAGTAAACTGAGTGTCTTTATATAACTCTATGGGAAACCGCCAAATGCGAGTGGAGTTGGAACCCCTCCCACCCCAATGCAAATCTAACCAGATCAGGGCATGATCGGAAATCTCTGTAGGGCCAATTTGTGCTTCGCCTATTGATGCAAAAAGGCTTTCTGATATCAAAAGATAATCTATCCGCGCACTGGTACCGTGGGCCCTTGACTGATGGGTAAAATCCCTTTCTGACGGATGGAGCAGTCGCCAAGGGTCTACTAGCCCCAATCTAGTCCGAAACCTATGCAGCACCCGGGCCGTCAGGGTTCTCTCCCGCGATCCCGCCCCTCTAGAAATATCCATATTGACCTCAAAGACCCCATTAAAATCCTCTCCGAGGATCAACGGGAGTTCCGCCAACTGTTCCGCTTTTGCTGCCAAACGATGATATAAATCCTGATCTAAGACATTGGGGCTATACAGATCCCCCAAGATTACCTTCCTATCCTCCAACATTCCTTGCAATAGTACAAAGCGCCCATTAGGATCAGCAACTTCCCTGTCCAGGACAAAGCGGACTCGTTTGTGAAATAAAATGGCCATTCCTCCTTTTTTTACCTACCGCCGGACCTCCCCATACCTGGCCCACCCAATCCCTACACAATTTACTGTGCTCTTCGGCTGTCTGGTGGGTTTCTTGTAATAGCGCTATATCGCACTGCTGTCTGGCGAGAGCCTTCAAAATTTTATATCTCTTCACCGGGCTACCCAACCCGCAGACATTCCAATAAATTATCTTTAGGATATCAAGAGAGCATCAGGCCACATCATCAGCACAATTTTCATTTTGGTGGAAAAGGCCCCCACAGCCTGAGGCCTCTCCGTGGATACACTTTCAGAAGTTATTAATTGCCCCTCTCGGGTGCCTTGTATGCGACTACTCCCCCCCAGACGCCCACATTCCTCTATCTCCCTGTAGCTGCCTGTACCCCAACCCTCCCTCCCTCCCCCGCAACCTCCCACCACCCCGTCCTATCCCACCCCTTCCATCCCCCTGCCCTCTACCCAACTGCCCACACCGTTGCTCTCCTCCTCTACCCTGCCACATGGGATGTGACCGGGATCCCCCCGCCCTCCACTCAAAGTGTTACCCCCCCTTCCACAGCCCCCCTGTAATAGGCAAATCAAGGTATATGCACACAATCCCCTTCACCCCAACATGTACCGCCATACTAAATGTTTTAACAATGCCTACGACACATTTTTGCCCCCTCATACAGAACTGCAACAGCCCTCCCCATATGCAGTGCTCCCGAGGCCAGAAGGCCTATACCACTTATAAAACAACATTAGTCACACCCCAACAGTACTCACTGTATTAGGTACCATACCATTATTAAAGGTGACCTTTCTACCCCCCAAGACCACTCTTTTATGGCCCACCATGTGTCCCATAGTCCTTAGGCCCAGGGGCCTTATATCAGGGAGATGAGACAGCATTACCAGGCTTTCAGTCACCAACAGGGTCTCTCCTTCATACGCCATACTCCGAACCAGGAGTGCCCTTCCCAACAGTCTCACGGCGTTCTTGCAGGCGAATCTCCTAGGTGCAAGACCTGCCTCTCCAGCTGATCCACATAGGGCCCGGCCTCCTCCGCTGAGCCGAGCATCTGATGATTCCCCTCATGGACCACATGCAAACGCGCTGGGTACTGCACCGAAAACTTGATGTTAGCTGCTATAAGCCTCTGGCATAAAGGCGCATAAGCCCTTCTACGCTGGCTTACTGCTGCAGAGAAATCTTGTGTAATTTGGATTTTAGCATTGTCTCTTTCAATTATCCCACATCTCCGAGCCTCCCGTAGGACGGCCTCCTTATGCTGATATTGTAGGTATTTCGCCAGCACTACCCTAGGCCTGGGATCGTTAGACTTCTTCGGGCCTACTCTGTGTGCTCTTTCAATGACCACTTGCGGGGTCTCCCCCTCTCCTCCCATCAAATAGGCAGAGAGAGACTCTAGATAGAGTCAAAAACTTTGTCTCCAATCGAGCCAGGAATCCCCAAAAATCGGAGGTTGCTATGCCTTGAACGATTTTCAAGATCCTCCACTTTCTCCTCCTGTGTCCTCTGGATGGAGCGTACCTGCGCCAGGTCCTGAACGAGCCTCTCTACTTCCTCCTCGGTGTGCAAGATGCGGGCCTCCGCCTGCTGCATTCGAACGCTGACCGCATCCACTGAGGCTTGCACTTCATCTAGTTTGCTGCGCAGGGTTTCAAATTGTGCAGCCAGTGCGCCCGAAACCGCCGCCGAGATATCTTCCACGGAGACCATTGGGGACGTTACGGGCGAGACCCCTGGGACCGGGGAGGACTCTGCCATTTTTTGAGCTCCCACCACGCGGTCCTTTTCCCTCCCGCGGTCCTCGCTGCGGTCGCCATCCTCTCCCGGCAGGTCAGTACTGGCTCCTCGGGTCTTCTGCACTTACGGGGGAGTGGATTTTTCGTTTTTGTGCCACTCAAAGAGGCACAATTTCGCCGGTTCGGAGCAGGGGATCCCGGAGCTCAAGAGAGACGCGACCTCCCGGGCTCACCACATCACGTGACTCGTCCAAACCTTTTTTAAACCCAGCTACACTAACAGCTTTTACTACATCCTCCGGTAACAAATTCCAGAGTTTGATTACACGTTGAGTGAAAAAATATTTTCTTTCATTAGTCTTAAAATAGTTTACCCTGTAGCTTCATTGCAAGTCCCCTAGTCTTTCTATATTCTGATAACGTAAACAATCGATCTACGTTTACCCGTTCCACTCCGTTCATTAATTTATAGACTTCTATCATATCTCCCCTCAGCCGTCTCTTTTCCAGGTTAAAGAGCCCTAACCTTTTTAGCCTTTCTTCATAGGAGTATCCTTCCATCCCCTTTACCATTTTGGTGGTTCTTCTCTGAACCTTTTCTAATATCGCTATATCCTTTTTAAGATACGGCGACCAGAATTGCACACAATATTCAAGGTGCGGTCTCACCATGGAACGATATAGAGGCATTATAATATCTTTTATTTTATTTTCCATTCCTTTCCTTATGATACCTAGCATTCTATTTGCTCTCTTGGCCGCCGCTGCACACAGGGCCGAGTGTTTTAACATGTTATCCACAATGAAGCCTAAATCTTTTTCCTGGGTGGTGGTTCCTAATGTGGAACCTTGCATCGTGTAACCATACTTTGGGTTGTTCTTCCCTAGGTGCATAACTTTGCACTTGTCCACATTAAATTTCATCTGCCATTTTGATGCCCAGTCTTCCAATTTATCAAGATCCTCTTGCAATTTTCCACAATCCTCTTGGGTTTTAACAACTTTAAACAGTTTTGTGTCATCTGCAAATTTGATAACCTCACTCGTTATTCCACTTTCCAGGTCATTTATGAATATGTCAAAAAGAAGCGGACCCAGCACAGATCCCTGGGGTACACCACTATTCACCTTTCTCCATTAGGAAAATTGGCCATTTAGCCCTACCCTCTGCTTTGTATCTTTTAACCAGTTCCTGATCCACAGTAGTACACTGCCTCCTATCCCATGACTCTTTAGTTTTGCCAAATGTCTCTGATGAGGGACCTTGTCAAAGGCTTTCTGAAAGTCCAGATACACTATATCAACCGACTCACCTTTGTCTACCTCTTTATTCATACCTTCAAAAAACCTAACAGATTAGTAAGACAAGATCTTCCTTGTCTAAAGCCATGTTGTCTGTCTCCCATTAGGCCATGACTATCTACATGCTGAGTAATTTTATTTTTTATGATGGTTTCTACCATTTTTCCCAGTACCTCAGAGCAGTGGACGCTAACTATAGTGCGAGAAGGGTACAAGCTTCATCTACAAAGCACCCCCCCCCTCCACTCTAGTGGGGGAATATCATTCTCAACTCCCACTCACTGCTCTCCTGCAGCAAGAGATCAACTGTCTTCTGTCAGAGTGTGCCATAGAAGAGATTCCAACATCCCAGCAGGGAATTGGATTCTATTATCCTTATTTTCTCATATCAAAGAAAAACGGAGGGTACAGGCAATCTTAGACCTCAGGAACCTAAACAAATTTCTAGTCTGAGAGAAATTCAAAATGGTCTCACTAGGAACCCTTCTACCTTATCTCCAGAGTCAGGACTGGCTCTGTTCTCTAGATCTAAAAGAAGCGTATACTCATATCCTCAGTCATCCAGAGCACAGGAGATATCTACGCTTCATCTTCCAAGGAAATCCCTTTCAATACAGAGTTCTTCCCTTCGGACTCGCCTCTGCTCCAAGAGTCTTCACAAAGTGTATGGCGGTTGCATCCGCATATCTAAGGATTCTCGGAATATTCATCTTCCCTTACTAAGACGACTGACTAATAAGGGCAGCCACTTCACTAGAGGTTCATCTATCCCTCCTTCTTACAATGCAGATACTGCAGAATCTGGGATTTGTGATAAATCTTCCAAAATCCCATCTAGTTCCCACTCAAACACTAGAATTCATAGGAGCTCTTCCAGACACTCGACAGTCAAGGGCATTTCTGCCCAGGACCGTTGTACTCAATTAGTGCAGCTAGCATCTCAAGCAAGGCTCAGAGACAATCTCTCGGCCAGGGAGATGCTCCAATTTCTAGGCCATATGGCCTTCACAGTGCATGTAGTTCCATATGCCCATCTGCACATGCAGACAGCTCAATGGCCTCCCAGTGGAAGCAGATCTTCGGGGCCCTCAAGGACCAGATTCAAGTCACAGACACTCTCATCAACGCCCTTCTATGATAGTCTACCCAGGAAATCTTCTTGTAGGGTCACCTTTTCAGATGCCTCCACATCAATGCATCCTGACAATGGTTGCTTCCAAACTGGGCTGGGGTGCCCACTCAGGGCCACTGGATGGAGCAGGAGTCGCAGCTCCAGATAAATTTACTGGAGCTTCATGCCATTTTCGATGTCCTCAGAGTGTTTCAACAACAACTACAAGGCCACAGAGTTCTCGTCCAGACGGACAATCAGGTAGCTATGTTCTACCTGAACAAGCGGGGGGAAGGGTCTCTCCATCTTTGGTCCTTTGCCATTGCTCATCGAATACATCTTCAAGCAGTGTATCTGCCAGGTCAGCAAAATGTCTTAGCAGACAGATTGAGTCAGATCCTCCTTCCGCTCGAATGGTCCCGCATCAGGAAACAATCTCCTATATCTTTCAGACCTGGGGAACTCCAGAGATAGACCATTTTGCCACTCCACAAAATGCCAACTATCTCGATCTTACACCAGAACCCCAGTGTTCAGCCTCCAACAGATGGATGCTTTCCACCTTCACTGGGGTCAGGATTTCCTGTATGCCTTTCCTCCCATACCCCTGATTCCCAAAACGCTTTTCAAGCTTCAAGCAGACAGGGGCCACATGATCCTCATAGCCTCATGCTGGCCACGTCAACTGTGGTTTGCTCTCCTACTAAGTCTGTCCCAGACTCTCCCCCTAAGTCTCGGGTCAGCTCCCGATCTCCTCTCACAAGAGGAAGGGACGCTACTCCATCCCAATCCACAGTCTCTCCATCTCATTGCTTGGCTGCTGAGAGCGTAGTGTTGCAATTTCTTAACCTTCCTCAAGAAGTAAAGCAGATCTTGCTAGCCTCAACGAAACTGTCCACCAGACGTTCCTATGATTTCAAGTGGCATAGGTTCTCCACTTGGTGTTCCCAGAAGGATCTTAATCCCTTCTCAGCCCCTGTGGAAGCTCTCCTTCAATATCTCCTTCATCTTTCGTCCTCTGGTCTCAAGACAAACTCAGTGACGGTTCACCTCAGTGCAATTGCTGCGTCTCACCATCCCTTCGATAGGCAGCCTATCTCCTCACAACCACTTGAACGCATTTCATGAGAGGGCTCTTATTGACCAATCCTCTCATCAGGCCACCACCGGTGGCATGGGATCTTAATGTCGTCTTAGGACAGCTCCTTAAGCCACCTTTTGAGCCTTTAGCCATAGCCTCACTAAAGTTTCTCTCTTGGAAGGACATCTTCCTTGTTGCACTCACTTCAGCTAGACGCATCAGAGAACTTCAGGCATTGGTGGCAGACCTTATACCCGGTTCCATCATGATAAGGTGGTCCTTAGGACTCACCCCCATTTCATGCCAAAGGTGGTATCTCCTTTCCATCTCAATCAATCTGTTTACCTTCCTTTCTTTTTCCCTAGACCGCATTCCTCTAGGGCAGAGGCTACCCCCCATACCCTTGACTGTAAACGGGCCTTAGCATTCTATCTTCAAAGAACAACTGAGTACCGTAAAGGCTCTCAATTATTCATCTCCTTTGATCCCACAGTCACTTGGGGTTGCCATTATTCAAACGTACCCTTTCTAAATGGATATCAGATTGCATTTCATTTGCTTATGATAAGGCAGGACTATCCCTTGAAGGTCATGTCATTGCCCATAATGTTCGTGCCATGGCTGCATCCTCAGCAAACCTATGTTCTGTTGCCATTGATGAAATTTGCAAAGCAGCCACATGGTCTTCAGTACATAGCTTTGCGGCTTATTACTGTCTTGACAAGGACTCCCGCCGGAATGCCATGTTTGATCAGGCTATACTCCAGCACCTCTTTCAGGGCAACTCCAGCACCTCTTTCAGGGCAACTCCTACCCTCCATCCCAGAATTTTTCAATGCCAGACATCCATGAAGGAGCCATGCCCTCTTGAGGCCTGCTCTGAGGCAAATCTACCGATTCTGGGGGCATTTCTCTGGCATCAGGGAGCTAGGGAGTCCCATATGTGAAGACTACATTCCTGCTTGTTCCTGAAGATAGTGTAGTTACTCACCTGTAACAAGCGATCTCCGGAAACAGCAGAAATTTAGCCTCCCAATGTTCCCTCCTCCCCTGGGAGTTGTAGGGTCTCTCTCTCTCTCTCTATTCTCTCCTTTTATCTCAGCTACACTCCACTGAGGAGGGAGAGTCACAAAGGCAGGAAGGCAGCAGCACAGGCTCAGTGGGATGCTCCCAAAAGCTTTCCTATTGGATGCTGGGAAGCGTTCCCGTGCGGGCTCCGTCAGTACCAACATCATCCATATGTGAAGACTAAATTCCTGCTGTTCCCGGAGATCATCTGTTACAGGTGAGTAACTACGCTTTATACCTACATCTTGATCCACCCAAATTACAGAAAATTCCTCAGATTTGCATTTCTCAAACGCCATTATTGCTATCGTGTTCTTCCCTTTGGTCTGGCTTCAGCCCCCCGAGTTTTCACAAAGTGTCTGGCTGTTGTCGCAGCCTATCTGCGCACTTTAGGAATCTTTCTGTTCCCTTACTTAGATGATTGGCTCATCAAGGGCGATACCCACAATCCATCACCATGGCCCTACATCAGACCATTCAGGTCCTCTAAGATTTAGGATTCGTAATAAACTATCCAAAGTCCCACCTCTCTCCTACTCAAGATCTAGAGTTTATAGAGGCCCGCTTTGACATGGTTCGGGCCCAAGCCTTTTTGCCAGATGACCGTCGGGCTCAGCTGATAGCTCTTGCAATCCATTGTCAAGGTCAGACAACGATATTGGTCAGAGATTTCCTTTGTTTACCGGGCCTCATGGCCTCCACAGTCCACGTCATACCTCATGCCTGGCTGTACATGCGTGTGGCACAATGGAACCTTTCACAACAGTGGACACAATCTACAGGTCATCTATCCAATCTCATAACCATTACTCCTCAAGTGATAAACTCCTTTCAGTGGTGGTAAATGCTGCACAATCTAAATGTAGGGTTACTTTTTCAAAAGTCTGTACTGCAATGTACCTTGACCACCAATGCGTCCAAGCACAGTTGGGGAGCTCACCTCAATGACCTCACCACCCAAAGGTGGTGGTCTCATCGAGAGACTTTCCTTCAAATCAACCTTCTCGAACTTAGGGCAATCTTCAATGCCCTGCGCATCTTCTCTCCCCACCTAGTGGAGCGGTCAGTCCTCATTCAGATAGACAATCAGATTGTTGACATAGAACATGGCACTCAAGGAGGAACTGGCTCTCGCCCGCCACTGCAAGGAGGCAATATGCCTTTGGAACTTTGTGATAGATCGCAAAATGCATCTGCATGCAGTTTTATCTCCCAAAGGAAGAAAATCAGTTAGCCGACAGACTCAGTTAGGTCCTTCACCCCCACGAGTAGAGGCTAGATCTTCAAATTTCACAGCACTTATAGCAACTATGGGGAAAGCCTGTACTAGACCTCTTTGCTTCTCCATACAACATCCAATTCCCTCGCTTCTACTCGAGGATTCCGTCTCCCCACAGTGAGAGTTTGGATGCATTTC
Organism: Ichthyophis bannanicus; assembly: GCA_033557465.1. Taxonomy (NCBI): domain Eukaryota; kingdom Metazoa; phylum Chordata; class Amphibia; order Gymnophiona; family Ichthyophiidae; genus Ichthyophis; species Ichthyophis bannanicus. The sequence continues at coordinate 54,708,450 of CM066034.1, read as the reverse complement.
TCTGACACTGGGGACAAGGTCATAAGAACATAAGATTTGCCATACTGGATCAGACCAAGGTCCATCAAGCCCAATATCCTGTTTCCAACAGTGGCCAATCTAAGTCACAAGTACCTAGCAGTTTCCCCATTTATATGCATTTCCCCCTCACCCTCTCATTCCAAAGACACTCTTCAAACTTCAGACCGACCGGGGTATGATGATCCTCATTGCCCCTTTTTGGTCCAGGCAACCATAGTTTCCAATTCTTCTTCACCTACCTCAAGTTCCTCCCCTCAAGCTGGGTTGTGCTCCCAGCCTTCTATTGCAGGATCAGGGGACTCTCCTACATCCCAGACTCAAGACCCTACGCTTGATGGCCTGGCTGTTGAATGCTTCACACTCTCAGATCTAGAGCTTCCCGAAGATGTTTTACAAGTCCTTCTATCTTCTCGGAAGGACTTTACTAGGCGTTCCTACGCATTGAAATGGCACAGATTTTCTCTATGGTGCTTGCAAAAGAGCCTGGATCCTTTCACTTGTTCAGGGCAGCATCTGCTCCAATACATACTGCATTTATCCTCATCTGGCCTCAAAACCAATTCTGTCAGAGTGCACTTAAGCGCAATCTCCACTTCTCACTGACCATGGAAGAATTGTTCTGCTTCCACACACCCTTTGGTGGCACAGTTTATGCATGGTCGTCTGTTAACAAGAGCCCCTATCTGTCCCCCCACCCATCACGTGGGACTTCAATGTTGTTCTCGCACAACACATGCTCAGTCCCTTTGAGCCATTGGCATCGGCTCCCTTAAAGTTCCTAACCTGCAAAGTCCTTTTCCTTACTGCATTAACTTCGACCAGAAGGGTCAGTGAGCTTCAAAGCCCTGGTGGACTACGTCCCATATACCAGGTTCCACCATGACAAAGTCGTCCTCCGGACACACCTGAAATGTCTCCCAAAAATGGTCACTTCCTTCTACTTGAATAAATCCATTTCGCTACCAACATTTTTTCCCAGGCCTTACAGCTCTCGAGCTAAGGCCAAACTTCATATTCTTGATTGCAAGACAGTACTTGCTTTCTATCTTGACTGCACTAAGAGTTATCACCAATCCTCTCAGTTCTTCATCTTCTTTGACCCAAGTCATCTTGATTTCCAGTTTGCAAGAGAAACCTGTACAGAAGGGATGCTCAATTCGGACAATCTGTACTGCGTAATCTGTTTCACATCTAGAACAACATGCCCATCGCCTATCCAATTATCCCGTGAGGAGTGTTCCGAACGAGATGGGTCTGTCGAATCCCTGCTATAATCCCTGCATGGGCCTTGGATCCTTCCTCTCGCTAGGTTGTTGTGGGCTAGAGAGTCCCATATGTGAAGACTGACTTCCTGCTTGATCCTGGAGATGGCGTAATTACTCATCTGTAACAGGTGATCTCCAGGTTCCTTTAAGAGCCAGGTGCAGCCTGGTCTTAGTAGTTCAGCTCCTATTAAGAAGTAAATTGTGTATGCAGAGTAGAGGGATAACATAAGCTTTTATTTCCCTTTACGCAAAAGGTTCAGGTGGGTCACAACATAGAGGAAAATGTCTTTTATTTCAGGAATGAAACAAACTCATGGTAAAGAAAAACTGTTATGCTTCACAGTTGTACCAAGGATTAATTAAGGCTTCCTAGAGTAACTCAACCGCTTCAATACTCTTCTTCCTTTTAGCATACAAGTAACACTCTGGAGTTAGCATATATTATTTACAAGTCTAGCAGTGATTCTATACTGCTTGTAACGCATAGAGAACAGTCCATCTCCTCTTGAGACAAAAGACTAGGCTCCACAAATTCCACTTGCATCGGCTCTGAGTCAGAGTTATCCCTTTCTGTATCTGGGGTTTCTCTGGCTATTGGAACTGGCCAGTCGCTATTCTTATTCTCTGGGTGTTTGTAGAGTTCTTCTAAGGTTCGTCAGTGAGAGTGGCCTATCTTTGTGCTTTTACCATCTGGGTTATACAAGGTAGGTTTACTTTCCTTTCTTGTAAAACGAGCATTGCTTTTAAAAGGGCACTTATGAGATGAGCTTTTTCTCTTAAAAACAGAGTCAGCATACCTTGGCTTCTAACAGCATGTAGAACAGGAACCTTCTCCTTCCAGTAGTTCTCCAGGGATACAATCCTTGTGCCAGTCTTTTCCCTGAAAGCTCTTGTTACCTTTCAGTCTAGTCACTGGTTCCTCTGGTAAGCGCAGGCCTCTTTCCAAGACTAACTTCTGGCTTCTTCCTTCAGCACTGCTCTGCTTCCCAAAGTGACTGTTCCTTTGCTCAGCATTGCTTTCCCATTCACTCCTAGAGCTTAGCTCAATGCTCCTGGTGCTTCCTTCTTCTTGGCCCTTGCTCGTGGTGCATTTCTCTCGCACGGCTTTGCTCCTGGTGCTTCTCTCCGGTCCACCTCTACCTCCACCCCCTTTCCAGTCTCAAGCCTCTTGCTTATAAAGCTCTCCTGTGTTTGAGCTTTCTGGGCTGCTTGTCAGGTGGTGTCGATTAGCTAGGTGTGTCCAGTCAGCCTCTGAGTGCACGCCTGCTCCCTCTAGCTGCTCTGTGTGGGAATTGCATCCCGTGCACATCTTTTATATTATGAAAAACAGCTTCTTTTCTTGCATCTTTGCTTCCATCAGCTCCTGCTGCATGACATATCTCCCTTCTTAAAATATTACGGGCTGAGGCCTCTTCCTCTCTACAGCACGTAATCCAGGACATCGCATCCGCATTATAATGGAGCTTTCCCGCTCTGTGCTCTACTCTGTAGTCATATGGTTGCAATGCCATATAGTTGGATAGTTTTTCTGTGGATGCCACCAGAGCCAATCTTTCGTGCCACTGTCGGAGGACGTTCACGTGATAGACCTGGTTATGTCCCTTTTTGTCCTGAATTAAATATGAAGCCGGACCCATGGGTTTGACCACTGTAAAAGGTCCCTTCCATTGGGCTTCAAATTTTGGGGTCGGTCCGGACACCAGAACTATCACTTTCTCCCCCTGCCTCCAGTTGCCTCGGTTTTGTATGTCTGTCGTAATATCTTTTTTGCTTTTGTTGGCTATCTTTCAATTTTTCCTCTGCCAGACGAGAAGTCCGCTCTAGACGACTCCTCAAAGTTCTCAGAAATTCTGGTACTCCCACTTCAGCTTCTACTGGTTCCGTCCACTGTTCCCGTGAGAACTACAATTAGTCCGTAATCCAGGATAATATTACTGCACTTTAACTATCCTCACCAGCAGAATATTAAATGCTGCTACCTGACCCTAATCGTAATACTTGTTCTGATTCAAACTGATATTCTTAAGATAAATCCTCATATGTATATAGTTTCTCAGTCATTCCATGTCATAATCCATTTTGTGTATACTAAATATAATATGTACAGTTTCCCCAGTTGATTCCATGTTATATCCCTGTTTTATGTAAACGGAGGACAATGTATGTCCAAGTGTTCAATGTTCACCGCACTGATGAGAAATAGCGCGGTATATAAGAAGTGTTAAATAAATAAATAATAAATAAATAAGATGTCCAGCACTCCCCTCGGCGCTTGTCCGTACATCAGTTCGTAGGGCGAGATGCCTAGGGAACTTTGTGTTCGTTCCCTACAAGCATATAGTATGAAGGGTATCATGGTATCCCATTCCGTCATTTCCCCGACCAAAGTGCGTCGAAGCATCTGCTTTATGCTTTGGTTCATTCTCTCAACCAAACCATTGCATTGGGGATGATAGGCAGCCGTCTTGAGATGGTGAATGCCAAAGGCGTCCCATACCTGGGCCAAGTACCTGGACATGAAATTGCTGCCGCGGTCCGTCAATACTTCCTGAGGGAATCCCACCTCACAGAACAGCTTTATCAATTCACTAGCGATGGATTTCGCTGAGATGTTCCTTAGAGGCACAGCCCACAGGAAACATGTGGCTTGATCAATGATAACAAGTATATATTGAAATCCTCTTGGCGTTTTTATAAGAGGTCCCACTATATCCATGGCGAGCCTTTTAATCGGTTCCGAAATTACCGGCATTGGAAGTAAGGGTACCTCAGGTGGTCGTACAGGAGTTACTCGTTGACAGGAGGCACAAGACTCGCAAAAACGAGTGGTTTCCCTAAAGACGCCTGGCCAATAAAATCGTGCCAGTATTTGATCAAGGGTCCCTTGTGCACCCTTGTGGCCTCCTACTGGGTGATCATGGGCTAGGCGCAGAACCAAAGATTTGAAGGTATTTGGTACTACTAGCTGCTCCCGAATATTTCCGGACCGAAGGTCTCTACTTTCCCTGTACAGTATGTCTTCCTTTATAACGAATCTGGGGAAAGTATCCTTCTCTTCTTGAGCGTGCTCAAAAGCGCGGGTCAGGGCAGGATCTGCTCTTTGCTCCTTTTTAAAGGAGGGGAATTTTTCAACTAATTCAGAGGGTACCCAGGGCATTCCCTTTCCCGCCTCAAGCTCAGCTCTACCCTGAGAGCGACACTTTCTTTCCTTCCGTTTCTCTGCTTTTGACTTTCTTTCCTTCCCAGAGGGGACATTTATCAAACCTTCATGAGGAGGTCATCCGACGGTGCTTCTCGGGAACAAGAGGGGATTTCGGAGGTTTTTGCTTGCGTACGAGTTGAAACCAGAGCTTCCCTGGGAAATATGGCCTTTTTTGATTTCTCCAAAAGAGGACCGGGAACTTCTCTAACCTTAGAGGGGGTGCAAGTGGATACAAAAACTTTCTGTGGAGACAAGCCTTTTCCCAGACCTCTTCTAAACTGAGGCCAGTCTCTACCTAGCACTAGCTCGTGAGGTAGTTTTGGTATTACAGCAATCAACATTTCCTTTTCAATGCTGTAGCCACCCTTGCGTTGCCGAAACCGCCTTTGCCACCGGATCTCTTTTAACTTTATTGCAGCCGCTGCTCTGTGAAAAGAAGAAGCAGTGGCTGCACGGGGGATCGGGGATCACGTTCGTGGGAGAAAAGCTGGAGGTTGGCTGGATCAGGCCAGGCCAGTGTAGAGCAGTTTGCCTCTGAATGTAAGGCGCCCTCGAATGTAATGCGAACTCTGAGTTTAGAGCCTCTTTTTGGCCAGAAAAGGTATGCATTACATTCGAGTAAATACGGTAGATTCTGAGACTGCCCCAGCACTATCCAGATTGTGGCAAAGCAGTCTGTGGGGATATTCAGTTAGTGCCACTGAATATCGGGAACTGTAGGGTTTATGAGCTTTGCAGGTCCGGGGGCAGCACCCAGCAATAACCGGGCAGCAATGATATTCAGCCACTGCCTGGTTATCACTAAGTGACAAAACGTAGGCACATTAAAGGCTGGCCTAACTTTTGGCACCGAAGCTACCCGGGCAGTGGTTGAATATCGCTGCTGCCTAGTTAGCTTTGAACTATCCAGCTGACCAGGATATTCAATGATGGTGACCAGATATAATCCTGGCATTGAATAGCCAAGTCTTAGTTTCAGCATCAACGACTAGCCACTGCCACTGGATATTGAGCCCAAAACTTTTAATAAATAAATTTAAACATTTAATAAATAAATAGACAGATTTATTCATTTATATTTAGCTCACGTCTTTCCAGTAGTAGTTCAAGGTGAGTTACATTCAAGTACATCTGGAGTTACATTGAGAGTGGAGAAATAGCCTAATAGTTAGGACAGCAGCCTGGAATGGGAAAGAGCAGGGTTCAAATCTCACTGATACTCCTTGTGGCATGAACAAGCCACTTAACTCTCCATTTCCTCAGGTACAAACTTAGATTGTAAGCCCTCTGGGTACAGGGAAATAACTACTGCATCTGAATGTAACTCATCTTGAACATCTACTGGAAAAGGCGTAAGCTAAATACTGATACAATCTAAGTACCATCATGCGGTACTTTAAATAGACAATGGAAAAAGAATGAGTTTTTTGGACTATGAGGGTAATTTTATATAATAGGTCACCTAGGCTTGGAGATGGAGAAGGTGCCTATTTATAAAGACATATAGGTATCTATGGAGCGTATTTACTAAACGTTTACCACACATTAAGTGCCACTGTGGCCCATTTTATTCTTTATGGCCATGGTAGAACTTAGGGACATGTTTACTAAACCACATTACCAGGGCAGCATGGGGTTAGTGCACGGTTACGCCATTACATTAAAAAGTAGCATGGGACCTCTGAGCTAAAAAAATCCATATTAACTGTTAGTGCATGTTGGGGCAGGGCCTGGGCAGGACAGAGGTGTAAACTCGTGTGGCATGGCTAGCACAAGCATTAGTGGCCCATGCTAACTAAGCTTGATGCAGGTATCATGGATGCAACCAATGCCACATCAATGGGCGGTGTTAGTTCTGCCCAGCTGTAGGCTAGTGCAGTGCCAAATGATAAGTAGTAGTAGTGCCAGTGTGCTAGGCCTACATGAATTGCAGGAGGGACAGAAAAACATGCCCCGTGAAGTTACCACAGACCCCCCACACTGGTAACGTGGCCCTCACACATTGCCAGCATGAGGGTTGGTAAACATACTCCTTAATGTGCAGTAATATTTGTTATCATGCAGTAAGTTTTAATAAACATACCCCTGTGTGTCTTTAAAAAATAACAGCACAAATTCTGCAGAAATAGCGCCTAGACGAAGGGTTCTCAACCCAGTTCTCTACAACGCTTTACAAGAAACCTACCGATAAGAATCATTTTCTACATTACGACAGTTTCCACAACCCATCTCTGAAGAATAATCTTCCAGTAAGTCAGTTTCTTAGGGTGAGGAGGGTGTGTTCTAATTTATGTGATTTTGAAGAAGAGGCATCTATTATGAAGAGACGTTTTTTGAACAAAAATTATCCCGCACGGTATGTAGAATCTGCATATAGAAGAGCCAGAGATACATCACGAGAATCACTTTTGAAACTTAAGACGAAGAAAGAGAATATAGGGCTTGTGTGCCCCCTTTTGTATGCTCAGCATTCAGCTAAAATAACTGCAATTCTCAAGAAAGAATGGCATATTTTGCAAGCTCTGCCAGCTTTTCAAAACATGAACCTCATTATTGCACACAGGCGTAATATAAATCTGCGCAATCTACTTGTACCTTCAGCTCTTACAGAGAAAAAATATCTCTCACAATATAAAGGCCAATTCCAATGTGGCAGGTGTTCTGTTTGTCTGAACACATTACCTGTTAGAAATACATTTATTCATCCTACTACACAGAAGAAGTTTTTTTATCAATGATTTCTCTAACTGTGATACATCCAATGTTATTTATGTAGTCCAATGTCCCTGTAATTTGTTATATGTTGGTAAAACCACTCGCAGCATTAAAACCAGAATTATGGAACACAAGAGCTGCATTAGGAGGAATGTAGAGGATAAACCTCTGGTTACACATTGGCAAGACCAACAGCATAAGGTCACAGATTTGAGATTTTTTGTTATAAAGCAAGTCAAATCCAACTGGAGAGAATAAATAGAATAAATAGAACCATTTTGAGGCTGGAACAAAGATATATATTTTTATTAGATTCACTTGTTCCCCATGGCCTCAATTTAGATCAAGATTTTTCTGTTTTTCTTTAATAGTGTTTTTGTATATGGTTCTGTTTTCCAGAGAGCTGTAATTTCAAAAAGTTTACATTTTATAATTGATTTATTCATAGTAATAAATAATTTCCTAAACGATAATGTTTGGCTAGCCTTAGGCAGAGCTTCGTTTTTAAGGATCCTGATATTTTAGTTTTTTATTCATATTTCTTCCCCCCTTTCAATTTTCCCTATTAAGACTGCTACCTTTGGCTACTTTTAAAGTCTTCATTTATATGTGTCATTGATTTGCCACTCTATTTCACTTTACGAGTTAACCCACAGTAGTAATTTGCTATATGCCCTGGTTTTACTTCGGTTTGACACGCCCCCCCTCTTTTCCGCTCTTCGGTGAGATAAGAATATGCGCATGAGCCGGCGTTTTCAAGTTTAATTATACACTAGTGCGGGTAGCACGGTTGCTGCTTTGTTGTTTAAGGATTTTTCTACATAGAAGTTGTGCCACGGAGGTATGTTGAAGTTTTTATTGAAGGCCATTTTAAGAAGATTTTTCTCGTGCCATTTGCCTTACATACAGTTACAAGCTTTTTACATATATATAGTTTCTCCCGCTATATTATGACTATATATTTAACAAATGTACGATGCTCGGATTCTTACTATAAAGCACGGTTTGAGCGTTCAATAAGAATATATGTCATTTGTGCAACAACATTTAGTTATAGTCTTAAGGGTGGTCTATACCCGTGTTTATTTAATTGCGCTACATTTTCATATTAAAATATAACTTTGCAATATTTTTTTATCTTTAGCAATTTCAATAGTCATCATATAGATGGCAGTGTCTAGTTTGTAGGTCCTCTTGCTATAAGTGTACAGTCAGAAATGATGTTCAGCGCGGCGACTTGTGACACGATAGAAAGATTTTCATTTTCCTTCACACAGCGTCTCTGTTCCATAGACAAACTATGGAACTATGAGGAACGTTATTTTCTGCAATACCATTCTAGATTGCGTTACATCTCTTTCACTTCAACTAAAGGCAGCTAGCCTGCTAGTTTACGTAGCAATTGCTGTCCCTACCACACATAGTTGCTCCGAGGTTATGATTTCCGAAAAGATCACTGTCCTAACAACAGTGACCCATTGGTTTCTTGCACATTTACAATGATATTTGGGCATAAGATTTTTCCTCCCTTTTGCTTTTTACGTCTCTGGCACTCCAATGGTTTTGTACCCTAATTTCAGAATAGCCCCCTTTTAGTGTATAAGTGGTTTTACTTATTTATTAGTTTTTAAGATATTTATTATGTATGTTTATCTATTATGTATGTTTAGTAGGAATTTTTAGGTTGTATTTATTTATTTATTCTAGTTATACCATCATTATTTTTCTTGAGGACTGCATAGTCCCTTGAGTCTATGTATTAAGGTATCAATTTGTTTGCTATTTTGCACAATTACAACGACGTTTTGATATTTATACTTTTTATATTTTTCCCCTTTTTCGTTCCTGCTGCATCTCTAAACCTCTTGCTATTCAAATGAGTTTGTTTCTTGATTTTAAATAGCCCCTTTTTAGTGGTCATTAGGTGGTTTTAACTATTTATTAGCTTTTAGGATATTTACTATGTATGTATATTTATATGTATGTCTAGTGGGTATTCTCAAGCTGTATTTATTTATTTTAGTTATTTCCTTCCGAGGGCCACAAGTTTCTTGGGTCTACATACAAAGGTACTTCTGTAGTACATAATTGCTTGTCACACCCTGTTTTGTTTTCTTTTATTATAATTCTAAACTTATGTGTTATTAATATTGTGTTTAGATCAAGTTTCTGTTTTGACTTATTTTCATTTAGCGTATCCACACTTTTTAGTTTTCTATCATTCTTATTTGGTTTATAGTATATTTATTGTTTTACCTTTTATGAACCTTATTTCACTATACATTTGCATGTTTTATGTATTGTGATTTTGGATCTGTTCTTTCACATTTTTTAATTATGTAACTGTATTTAATATTTATGCTTTTTATGTTTTTAGTACATTACCTGATCAAACCCTGATGAAGGTTTGCGAAACACGGCCTGTGTCGGGTTGGTAATAGGTCTTTGTTAATTTTAATAAATTTGTTTTTCCACCTACCTCACGTTTTGGACTGTGTCTATCCATAATGAATATGCATATGAGACATTTGCATGCATTGCTTCCATTATATGCAAATTTATCTCATGCATATTTATTATGGATATCCTGAAAACCTGACTGGCTAGGTGTGTCTCAAGATCTACTAGCCTAGAGCAATGGGAGCCATGTGAGCACCACTCAAAAGGTACCCCGAAGACAAGCGAGCTCATCCTCCAGGACATCAGAGAGGCACCAACAGCCTACTGACAGCCAGGCCTCACTGCTTTCAGAATTGGCAGCCATGGAGAAGCGCCTTCTGCAAGGGTTTGAGGAATGCATCGCGGCGCTGTTAGTGGTACAGCATGCCGAGGCCTCAAAGTCAGCTGTCTCGGCATTAGCCACCATACAGCCGATCCTCAAGACACATGCCTTGCCTGCAGGAAAGGCATCGACATCATGGCATCGAAGGATCCCAACACTGGTGCCTGCCCAGCCGACATTCCTCTTTGGTATTTCGAGGTTTGATGCGCCCTCGAAGTCTAGATGGGTATTATTGCATCATCACTCCCAACGGACCTCCCGATCCCCTCGGGATAGGAGAGATCCAGGCAGGCACTCAGAAGTACTTCGACTTCCTCTCCAAGTCTGACTCAGAAGGCTGGGTCACCGACGTGGAATCTGAGTTCTCCAGGACCAAGCAGGAAGTCAGTCCTCACATATGGGTGACGTCAGCGCCGACGGAGCCCTCGCGGAGCAATTTCCCCAGCTTTCAAAGAAAGCCTTTGGGAATTGCAGCGCGCATGCGCGGTCCCCTTCCCACCCAAGGGTGCCATCTTGCTCAGTCTTCCTTTTTCCGCGGAGCCCTACAGACGCTGTTTGTGATCACCGCTGAAAAAGTTGATTTTATTTACTATTCTTTTCTCGGATCGACGCCGGATCCTTTTCCCGCCCGGACCCGATACGCCGGTATCGAGTCCATTCTTTATTTTTTCGGTTTTTGTCCTTCGTGACTAGCGTTCGCGCCATTTTTCTTTTTTCACTGGCAGCCCTGTCTTTTGACCTCGCAGGGGCCCTTTTTCCCCCGATGGCTGCCAGCGGGTTTAAAAAGTGTGATCGGTGTAAGAAACTTATGTCTCTTACCGACACACACGACTGCTGCCTCCGCTGCCTCGGACCCGATCATGACCCGATGATCTGTGGTCCGTGTGGCAAAATGTCCTCAAAAGCGTTGAGGAGTCGGCAGCATCAAAGAGAACGAATCTTCTCTGACTCCGCATCCGGCCAGGCCCGGACCTCGTCAGAGGCTTCGACGTCCCGGGATTCCGGTCCTGAGCATCGTCGGAGTTCCTCTGAGCGGGGGTCTCCTGCCCGGGAACATCATAGGAAGAAGAAACCCGCGAGGGCGGCGTCGGTGGACGCTCCTGGTTCCTCGAGGGCCAGGTCACATAGCCCCGATAGCCGTCCCGGGTCCTCGGAGTCGGAGAGGCCTTCGAAACATCCTCGTCTCGAGATGGAGTCTCCTGGACACGTGAGTACTGTAGTCCTCGTGGACTCGCCTCCGAAGGAGCCGCCGTCGGGGCCCGAGTCGGGGGCTGCTGGGTCTCCTGAGCTCGGACTCAAGTTGACGGCCTTGGAGAGCAGTTTCGCTGCCTTCATGGACCAGCAGCGGGCATTGATCGCTGGCCTCGCCGGTGCATCTGCCCCGACCACCGGGACGTCGACGTCCAAGACGACCCCGGAGACCGAGCCGATCATGCGAGCTTGAGTCGATCCTCGGTCACGGTCTCCCTCGGCCACCCGTTCGGGACCGAGGTCGTCGACGCCGGCCTCGGCGTTAGGGCGGAGGGCATCGGTGCCCGCCCGACCGGAGCGGCTCGATTCCTCCTCCTAGGAGTCGGGCTGGGAGACGGAGGACGAAGAGTCCCCGGGCACTTTTCGGACTCGGTGCGTCCCATCGGACTCGCCCGAGTCCGAACCTCGGAGACAGTCCCCCCCGGAGGACACCCGGTTCTCGGACTTCGTGCGGGATATGGCCAAGGCCTTTGCATTCCCCACGGATCCCGAGGAGGAGCCTCGAGCCGAAGAGCTCGATGCCCTCCAGTATGACTCTCCCCCGAAGGAGGCCTTTACTGTACCGGTTCCTCCGATGCTGGAGCAACTTCTCTTCCGCATGTGGGAGAGCCCGGCGTTGGCGCCGGTGTTAAGCAAGCGGGTCGATTCCATTTATCGAGTCCGCAAGAGCCCCTGGTTCCAAAAGGCACAACTGCCGCACCATTCCATGGTGGTGGAATCGGCCATGCATCGACTCAAGAGTCAAAAGATGCACTCCTTGGTGCCTCCCGGCCGGGAGGCCCAGAACCTGGATGCCCTCGGTAGGAAGTGCTTCCAGGGCTCTATGCTTGCTTGTCGAGTCCAGACCTACCAGCTCTACATGGGCATGTATCTCCGGGACCTGGCAAAGGAAATTGCCGGGTTCTCTGCTGGTCTCTCCGAGGAACCTTTGCAGAGGTTCCAAGCTTTGTCCACTGGTATTCGGGAGTCCTCGAAGTTTATCTCTCGAGCAGCCTACGATGGCTTCAAAGCATCGGCTCGGGTAGCCGGAGCCGGCATCGGTGCCCGCCGACAGGCTTGGCTTCAGTCATCTGACCTCGAGCCATGGGTACAGGACAAGTTGGTCGATGTCCCCTGCAGAGGTGAAAACCTCTTTGGCAAGCCCATGGCTGAAAAGGCTGCACAGATCGAGATCGAGACTCTGACCAGGACTCGGCTGTCCAGAAAAACCTCTGCCCCTTCTCAGAAGAAGAAGGGCTCGGGGAAAAAGCCCTTTTACCCGAGGAAGGCGGCTGCCTATAAACACTACCCTCATTATCAGGCCTCAGCAGCTCCCCAACAGGGTCAGCAGGCCAAGGGACGGGGTAATGGGTCCCGTAGGCAGCAGGCCCCCAAGCCCACAACACCGGCCCCTGCTCAGCAGGGTGGGGGTTTTTGACTCCGTCAGCATAGCCTCTTCCCCTCCGCTGGTTTCTCTCAGCACAGGAGGCCGGCTGGTCCACTTTGCCCACAGGTGGTCAGCCATCACATCAGATACCTGGGTGCTTCATATAGTTCAAAAAGGCTATCTTCTACACTTTCACCAGGTACCTCCCTCCTACTTTCCAGGGGAGCCTCCAAGACTCCCTCTGCACAGGGACTTACTCCTTCAGGAGTTAGCAAGTCTTCTTCAGGAACAGGCTGTGGAACCGGTGCCCCACCACATGAGAGGTCACGGCTTTTATTCCAGGTACTTTCTGATACCAAAAAGAACAGGAGGCCTCAGACCCATCCTGGACTTGTGAAACCTCAACAAGTTCCTGGCAAGGGAAAAGTTCAAGATGCTTACCCTTGGAATCTTGCTGCCCTACCTCCAGCAGGGAGACTGGCTATGCTCCTTGGATCTAAAGGATGTGTATACTCACATCCTTATTCATCCAGACCACAGACAATATCTCAGGTTTGTTGTGGGAGGAAATCATTACCAGTACAGAGTACTGCCCTTTGGCCTATCCTCCGCCCCCAGGGTGTTCACCAAATGCCTAGCAGTGGTGGCGGTCTATCTGAGACTTCAAGGCCTTTTTGTGTTTCCATACCTGGACAACTGGCTCATCAGAGCCCAGTCTTCCCAAGAGGCCACTCAGGCCACTCATCGCACTGTGACTCTACTCCAGCACTTAGGATTTGTCATAAACTTCGCAAAGTCCACTCTGCTCCCCTCTCAAAATCTCGAATTCATAGGCGCCAGGTTGGACACACTTCAGGCGCGGGCCTTCCTGCCTCTGGACAGGGCCCACAGGCTCATGGATCTCGCCAGCCACTTTCAAAGCAATTCCCTGGTCTCGGCCAGGCAATTTCTGAGACTGCTCGGCCATATGGCTTCCACGGTCCATGTGACCCCCAATGCCCGCCTGAACATGCGACCTGCTCAGTGGTGCCTTCGCACTCAATGGCATCAGGCCACGGGGAGCCTAGCGGACTCAGTACGGATATCCGACCTGCTGGTCTCTTCTCTGCGGTGGTGGCTTCATCTGCCAAACCTACTGCTAGGAGTGGATTTTCAATCTCCTCCGCCTTCTCAGGTGCTGACATCCGATGCTTCTCTCCTGGGTTGGGGAGCACATTGCCAAGGGACATGTACTCAAGGCTTCTGGACTCCTTGGGAGTCTGCTCAGCAGATAAACTTCCTGGAGCTCAGAGCCATCCACCTAGCTCTGAGAGCCTTCTCCCACCTCACTTCTAACCAGTCTGTACTGGTCCAGACGGACAATCAAGTTGCAATGTTCTATGTGAACAAGCAAGGAGGCACGGGCTCCTTCCTTCTGTGTCAGGAGGCACAAAAACTGTGCTCTTGGGCCGTCAGCCACGGCATCCTCCTCAAAGCGGTCTATCTCCCAGGTCAGGAAAATTACCTGGCAGACAAGCTGAGCAGGATTCTCCAACCACACGAGTGGAGATTGGATCCATTGGTGGTTCAACAGATCTTTCTCAAGTGGGGCCTCCCCACCATGGATCTCTTTGCCAGTCCTCTGAACCGGCAGCTTCCCAGATTCTGCTCTCGACAACCGCATCCTCTCAGAATAGCGGCGGATGCTTTTCTGATTCCATGGTCCACGGACCTCTTGTATGCCTTTCCTCCCATGCCACTGGTGTCTCGGACGCTCTTCAAGGTTCTCAGGGACAGAGCCTCGATGATCCTAGTGGCTCCCCGGTGGCCGAGACAGCCCTAGTTCCCGCTTCTGATGCAGCTGGCGGTGGACACTCCTCTTCCTCTGGGGTTTCAACCCGATCTCCTGTCACAGGATCAGGGGACTCTCCTACACCCCAACTCCGGTCCCTTCATCTGATGGCCTGGCTGCTGAAAGGGTAGTCCTTGCTCCCCTCCTGTTGCCTCGGGAGGTGGAAGAGGTCGTCTTGGCCTCCAGGCAGCCCTCCACCCGGAAGTCCTACGCTCTTAAGTGGCGTCGGTTCTCCGTGTGGTGTGCTCAGCAGTCTGAGAATCCCTTCTCCTGCGTGGTGGCAGTGGTCTTGCAATATTTGCTTTACCTCTCCAATCTGGGCCTTAGGTCCAACTCTGTCAGGGTCCACCTCAGTGCTCTCTCTGTGCTTCACGCACCGGTGGATGGCAGGCCTCTTTCCAACCACCCTTTGGTGTCTTGTTTTCTCAGAGGCCTCCTTCTCCTTAAGCCTCCTTTGCGCCCACCAGCCCCTGAATGGGATCTGAATGTGGTCTTGCAGCGGATTACCTGTCCGCCCTTTGAACCTATGGCTACCTGCCCTCTTCGTTTTCTTTCCTGGAAAACCTTGTTTTTGGTAGCCCTTACCTCTGCTAGGCGTGTTAGTGAACTGCAGGCCCTAGTGTCTGATCCTCCTTACAGTAGGTTCTACAGGAATAGGGTAGTCTTACGGACTCACCCTAAGTTTCTTCCAAAAGTGGTTTCTCCTTTTCATCTCAACCAGGAAGTGGTTCTTCCGACCTTGTTTCCCAGGCCGCACTCCAGCCGGGCTGAAATGGTCCTGCATACCCTGGACTGTAGGAGGGCCTTGTCCTTCTACCTTGACCGTACGCGAGAGCATAGGAGGGCTGTTCAACTCTTCGTTTCTTTTGACCCCAATAAGTTGGGGCTACCTGTCTCCAAGCGTACTTTGTCCATATGGGTTGCTGACTGTATCGCTTGGGCTTATGGGGCAGCCGGCCTCTCGTTGGAGGGTCGAGTCACGGCTCATCGTGTCAGGGCGAAGGCTGCGTCAGTGGCTCATCTCCGCTCTGTTCCGTTGGCAGACATCTGCCGGGCCGCTACTTGGTCTTCAAGCCAGACATTTGCGGCCCATTACTGCCTGGAGAGGGAGTCCCGCAGGGACAGTGCTTTCGGTCAGGCAGTCCTCCATAATCTCTTTGAGGTTTAGGCAACTCCTACCCTCCGGCCCTGGTGTTGGGCTACCGGTCGGGGGCGTTTTCAGAGAAGATTCCTTCCTTCTGTGCTACTGAGCTAGAGGGAGCTCATTTTTCCGCTTGAGGTCTCCGGTAGCCTTATGCTAGGGAGTCCCATATGTGAGGACTGACTTCCTGCTTGGTCCTGGAGAAAGAGTAGTTACTCACCTGTAACAGGTGTTCTCCAGGAGCAGCAGGAATCAGTCCTCAAAACACTCCCTCCTCCCCTTGGAGTTGCAGTCATATGATTTATTTTGCTAATTTTTTGCTGTCTTTTAGCTATGTCATCAGACTGAGCAAGATGGCACCCTTGGGCGGGAAGGGGACCGCGCATGCGTGCTGCAATTCCCAAAGGCTTTCTTTGAAAGCTGGGGAAATTGCTCCGCGAGGGCTCCGTCGGCGCCGACGTCACCCATATGTGAGGACTGATTCCTGCTGCTCCTGGAGAACACCTGTTACAGGTGAGTAACTACTCTGACTTGTTGGATGGCAAGTCCCATGAGCTCCTATCAGACCCTTCTTCAGCTCATGAGCAGCAGAAGTCCCCTCCTGAGGGCATGACCTTCCAGGAATTTGTATGGGACAAGGCCAAGGCCATACCATTTTCTTTAGAAACTGAGGATGAGTCCAGGCAGAAGAGTTGGAGATCCCGCAGTACTCCTTGGCCCCTTGGAGGCAGTGACAGTGCCCATGCACCGCATCCTGCAGAGAGTACAGATGAAAATGTTTGAGAACCCCCTCCCTGTACTTCCAGTTAGCAGAAGGCTTGACTCCATGTACAGAGTTCAGAAGCCTCCCAGATTCGAGAAGCCCCAGTTTCCGCACCATTCTTTGATGTTCTAATCCACCCTAAAGAGACTCAAGAGTACCAAGACTCATTCTTCAGTGTCCCCATGGAGGGAAGCTTAGACATTGGACTCTTTAAGGAGAAGATGTTTTCAGAGTTCCATGCTTGTAGCCCGCATGGCCTCTTATCAGCTCTACATGGGCATGTTCTTGAACATCATGTGCAACCTGGCTGACCTGGCCCAGTTTCTTCCTCCAGAGAAACTGGATCAGAATCGTTCACTAGTGGCCCATGGCAAGGATTGCTTGAAATTTATGGTCTGGGAACCCTATGACACCTTCAAAATGGCTTTAAGAAGTGCTACCGTAGGTACTAGCGTCCAGAGACTCACCTGGCTCCAGTGATCAGACCTGGAACAATCAGTGCAGTCCAACGCCATGGAGAGAACCTCTTCGGCGAAAGGGTCGAAGAGAAGGCCAGCTATATTAAGAGTGTGGTGTATATTTTCACAAAAAAGTTAAACTAACTTTTCCAAAGTATTTCATAATGACTGACGGGGTCTCAGACTCCAGGCTCTTAGAACTTCAGTGAATTATTCACAAGAAGCCTATTTTTGCATCAGCGACCCTTTGTGTCTAGTCATAAGATGTAATCAGTCTCTCGATCTTTCATTAATTCAAATCTCAAATCTTAATCGCATAAAAGGAAAATAGTGCTTAGCTTTCGTTGTCGCTCCCAACGCTACCAATGGTGCTCTGTTTGAGTTTCACCTGTTTGGTTTCTTCAGGGGTTGACTTGAAAGCACTGTAATGCAATCCAACATAAATTCTATGAATGCGTATTTTCTGAGTTCTACTTCAAGACTATATATGATAATGAACGAGGCAACATACCTATTATGCGGCGATTTGTTATTTCTTACTGTCAAGCTCCCATTGTAGATCACTGCTTGCAGTTTCAACATACTTTTGATGACTTATGATGCTTTTGCATTGACCAGATTAATGTAGCATGGCAGGGGAAATCGAGAGATCAAACTTTATTATGGCGGGAACAAAGATGGATCCATTGGTTGAATACAGTTTCCCCGGATGGCTTGAATGTGAGAGTAGAGTGGGAGGTCTGCGCTTAACAACTTGCATTGACGATTTGTCATAGTGACGTCAACATTGTAGTAGTCTACTAAAACCCTTACACGTAAGTCCAAACCGCATGTGCGGCGTTGAGAAAGCCGATAGTGAAAAAGCCGACAGGCAGAAAGCCATGGAAATTCTGATTGACAGTAAGAAATAACAAATCGCCGCATAATAGATATGTTGCCTCGTTCATTATCATATATAGTCCTGAAGTAGAACTCAGAAAATACGCATTCATAGGATTTATGTTGGATTGCATTACAGTGCTTTCAAGTCAACCCCTGAAGAAACCAAACAGGTGAAACGCAAACAGAGCGCCATTGGCAGCGTTGGGAGCGACAACGAAAGCTAAACACTCTTTTCCTTTTATGCGATTAAGATATGAGATTTGAATTAATGAAAGATCGAGAGACTGATTACATCTTATGACTAGACACAAAGGGTCGCTGATGCAAAAATAGGCTTCTTGTGAATAATTCACTGAAGTTCTAAGAGCCTGGAGTCTGAGACCCCGTCAGTCATTATGAAATACTTTGGAAAAGTTAGTTTGTTAACTTTTTTGTGAAAGTATACACCACACGTTTAAATACTTAGTTCAGAGTATCCCATATATATTTAGACAATTATTACTCTGATAGAATTGACCACAATAGATTTGTCAGCTATATTAAGAAGCAGCCTACCACTCTTACTAGACTCTTAAGAGGTATGTCTGATCCGGCCTCCTACTGTAGGAGGTACCAGTGTGGGAGCCAGAAAAAGATCTACTACCTTAGGTACTTCCCTGGGCCCCAGAACTCCCAGCCCAAACAGGCTCCTTGTCAACAGCAGCATCAAGAGAAGTCTCAGAAGGCCTAGCCGACTCCACAGTGAAAACCTGGGGCGGGGTTTTGACTGATTCCTTCAGAGCATAGCCACTCTTCTAATGACCACAGTAGGAAACCCTCTGGTGGGGCGGGAGGCTCATTCTTTTTGCACAAAAGTGGCCCCTCATGATCTTGGACTCATGGGTCCTATAGATCATCCACAGCGGTTACAAACTTAATTTATTGGAAGTGCCACCAAATTGCCCCCCGAGAGTGCATCATCTCGACCCTCTGCATCAGGAATTGCTTCAGAGAGAAATCATTGCTCTCTTGTCAGATCTCGTGATCAAGCTCATGCCACCAGAACAAAAAAGGCAGAGGGTTTATTCCAGGTACTTCCTGATCCCCAAAAAAATGGGGGATACCATCCTATCCTAGACCTAAGAGACCTGAACATGTACTTGGTAAGAGAAAAGTTCAGAATGATTTCTCTAGGCATCCTATTTCCTTACCTTCAAAAAGGAAATTGGCTATGCTCCCTGGATCTGAAGGATGCATATACCCACATACAGATACATCCCACTCACAAAAGTATCTCAGATTTGTCCCTGGGGGAATAAACACTTCTAGTACTGAGTGTTGCCATTTAGCATGGCCTCAGCACTTCATGTCTTCACAAAATGCCTTGCAGTAGTAGCTGCTTATCTCCAGACGCTGGCGCGTTTGTCTTTCCCTATCTGGATGATTGGCTCATCAAGAATACCACTCCAGAAAGGGTTCAAGAATCAACACGTTTGACCATTCGGGTGTTGAAGCTACTAGAGTTTCTTATAAATTACTCAAAGTCCCACTTTCAACCTACCCAGCAGTTGGAATTCATTGAAGCCCTGCTCAACAAGACTCAGATGAGAGCCTTTCTTCCACACAATAGTCTGCACAGGCTGACAGCACTGGTGCTGGAGACTCAATTGAGTCAGTAGGTGACAGCTCGCAAGATGTTGACTGTACTAGGCCACATGGCCTCTACAGTGCATGTCACACCCTTAGCATGTCTCCAGATGAGGCAGGCTCAGTGGACCCAGGCCACAGGTCTACTCAGGGATCATCTTTATGTCACCGCCCATCTCGTTCAGTCATTCTACTGCTGGACAGTCTGCCAAAATTTACTCAAAGGTCTTCCTTTCCAAATTGCTCCACCCCAAAGAGTTCTGATGACAAACGCATCCAAGCTGGAATGGGGAGCTCATCTCAATGAGTTGCACACCCAGGGCAATTGGTCCATTCAAGAAAGTCTTCATCAGATCAACGTTTTGAAAATAAGAACAGTGGCAAATGCTCTGAAGGTTTTCCGAGATCGGCTGGTCAACCAAATTGTTCTGATCCAAACCGACAATTGGGTCACTATGTTCAACATCAACAAGCAGGGAGGAACGGACTCATACCTCCTTTGTTGGGAAGCAGTCAGGTTGTGGAAGTTTGCCATCGCGCATTGGATGCACAAGAGGCACGTACCTGCCAGGCGAGGAAAATACTCTGGCAGACAGACCGAGTCAAGTCCTCCAGCCACACCAGTGGATGCAGGACAGGGAAGTAGCATTTCGCATCTTTCAAGATTGGGGCATCCCCTCGATAGATCTATTCGCGACCCCACAGAATGCCCAAGTAGATCAGTTCTGCTTCAGAGTAAGATTACACAGCCTACTAGAATCAAATACTTTCCTCCTGCATTGGGGGGGGGAAGGGTCTTCTGTATGCATATTCTCCAATACCTCTCATAGGAGTGGCCTAGTGGTTGGGGCAAGTTACCTCAGGCCAGAAGGTCGGGGGTTCAAATCCCACTAGAGGACAGCAACCTTCGGCCGGAAGGACTGGTATTTCTAGTCCCACAGGTGTTCCTTGTGGTCTTGGGCAAGCCACCTAACCCTCCATTGCCCATGTTCCCTGTAAAATAGTTATCTCCAAGTTATAATGCCCTGTTCAATGTAATTTCAGTCTCTTCAATGTAAACCGCCTTGATATCTTGAAAGGCAGTATATAAGAAATGTTAAATAAATAAATAAATAAATACATACATACATAGTAAAGACCCTCCTGAAGTTCAGACAGTAGCCCAATGATATTCATCACTCCCTACTGGCCCAGACAGCCTTAGTTTCCCCTCCTGCTGCAACTCTCCAGTCAGAAGCCCCTCCGGCTAGGCCATGCACCAGATCTCATATTGCAAGATGGTGGGACGATGTTGCATCCAACATCTGGTCCTTAGCCCTCAAAGTGTGGATGTTGAGAGGCTAGAGTCTTGAAGGACTAGAAAAAGGGACTGCTACTTCTGGAGAGAGATCTGCAATTATGAGTATATACTTCTGGTAATTTTCTGAAAGGACTTCTTTGTATTAAAGCTAATTAATCTGTGAACCCAGTGTCTTTTGTTAAATCAGTCAGGGCCTAGTAGCAACCGTTTAAGTTTACATTTAAAACACAGAAGAGAACTTTCTGGTTACATTTCATACCCAGCAGAGAGCTTGTAGTTTAAATTTAATAGTCACTCAAGGCCTAGTATCAGCAAAGTACTTTTAGTTTAAATTTAAAACACAGAAGAGAGCTTTCTGGTTAAATTTAGAACCCAGCAGAGAGCTTGTAGTTTAAATTTCATAATAAGTCAGAGCCTAGCAGCAGCAAAGAGCTGTAATTTAAATCAAATCAGAATATAACTTAGCATAAAAGACAAAAAAGAGGCGAAAAGGCAAAAAAGAGGCGACAAGGCGATAGCGGAGAGACTGAATGAATTCTTTGCTTCGATCTTTACTGAGGAAGATGTAGGGATGTTACCCATGACTGAAGTGGTATTTAAAGGTGCGGAAGAATTGAAGGAAATATCGATACATCGGGAAGATGTCTTACAACTATTAGATAAACTGAAGAGTAGCAAATCACCTGGACCGGATGGTATACATCCAAGGGTGTTGAAAGAACTGAAATATGAGATTGCAGAACTGCTATCAGTAATCTGTGAACTATCATTAAAATCATCTCTAATACCTGAAGATTGGAGGATCGCCAATGTAACACCAATTTTTAAAAAGGATTCCAGGGGTGATCCGGGAAACTACAGACCGGTGAGCCTGACGTCAGTACCGGGAAAAATGGTAGAAACCATCATAAAGAATAGAATTACTCAGTATGTAGATAGTCAAAACCTAATGGGAGACAGCCAACATGGCTTTAGACAAGGAAGATCTTGTCTTACTAATCTGTTATGTTTTTTTGAAGGAGTGAATAAACAGGTGGACAAAGGTGAGTCGGTTGATATTGTGTATCTGGACTTTCAGAAAGCCTTTGACAAGGTCCCTCATCAGAGACTTTTGGCAAAACTAAAGAGTCATGGGATAGGAGGCAGTGTACTATTGTGGATCAGGAACTGGTTAAAAGATAGAAAGCAGAGGGTAGGACTAAATGGCCAATTTTCCCAATGGAGAAAGGTGAATAATGGTTTACCCCAGGGATCTGTGCTGGGTCCTCTGCTTTTTGACATATTCATAAATGACCTGGAAAGTGGAATAACGAGTGAGGTTATCAAATTTGCAGATGACACAAAACTATACAGAAATTAGACCTTACCTGCTAATTATCTTTCCTTGAGCTCTCTCCGGGCCCGTCCAGGAACAAGTGGGTGATCAACCTTCTCCAGCAACTGAGGACTGAAATCTCAAACTTTGAAGAGCTGGCATCTGGCTCCCTCTGCTGGCCACTGTCAGTCTAACCTTAACAAAGCAGATGAAGAGTAGTGCCCAGCAACCAAAAGAAAATAGGGAATATAACAAAAAACAGTAGCTTTTCGTGAGGCTGATAGAAAGAACGAACCCACAGCAGCACCGCTGCTATATGACTTAAGTGGCAAAACCCTCAAGTTCGCTCTTTTTTTTTTTTTTTTCTAGTACAGAACAACCAACGAGTTAAAAGGCAACCCCTGAACGAGAAGAGAAACCACACTCTAGAAACTGTGGCACGGACTCCATCTCCATAAACAGAGTATCCGTAAGTTTCCGTGCCACACTGAAATTGGACAAAAAACCTGGGTGGGTCCTGGACGGGCCCGGAGAGAGCTCAAGGAAAGATAATTAGCAGGTAAGGTCTAATTTCTGTTTCCTTATCGTCTCTCCGGGCCCGTCCAGGAACAAGTGGGAAGTACCAGAGCAGTACCTAACCACGGGAGGGACCAAACAGGCCCGCTATGACGGCCAACGCCTCCACATAGGCATGACCCCTGGCCAAAACCTCTAGCCTGCAATGTTCCGCAAACGTGAGACGCGACGACCACGTAGCCGCCTGAGAAAAAGCACCGGCGTTACACAAGGAGACGCCGCCCAAGACGTCGCGTGACCGCGCGTAGAAGAAGTACGAAGACCCCCCCGGAGGGACCGTCTCTGCGTTCTAAAAAGGACACCACCATTGCTTGCTTCTCAGAACAAGTCAGGGACGACGGAGAAGCGGCTGCGTCCGTCCTAGGCCCGGCAAAGAAAACAACCGGCCCGACTTCCGGAAAGACGCAGTCTTCCGGAGGTACATCCGGAGCAAGCGGAGAACGGCGGCCCTGGAAGGATCGCCCGCTATCCAAAAAGAGGGGAGAGACAGACTGAGCGACATAGAATACAGAGAAGAGTTGCGGAATAAGGAGGGAACCGTCCGCAACAGTACCCTGTCGACCGACAAATGCAGACAGGGAGCCCTACCCAATAGGGCTAGGGACACAAGACCCTCTAGAATGGCATTTCCCAAGAAGTCCCCCGAGTGAGATATCGCTATTTGGGCGAAAAGAGGTCACGCAACGCCTCACGCCGCAATTCCAAGGCATGGCGTAACCACACCGTGAAGAGGAGAACGAATTACTGAACTGGTAGAAAGACTTAACGGAAGATTTGTAATGTCTTAATTGTGGCGATATGTGGAATAATTTTTCGTATGGAAAAAGCAGCTCAGCGGAGAGGGGTTTGAAAATCGAACTCCGGCTTTCGAAGCTATCTATGCTCCCCGTGCATTTATCCACAGGTCTCCAGTACGGATAGGCTCTGCTAGTGTTCAGCGAATGCCTTAATGGGAGCCAGAAATACGCAGTCAGGCTAGTTCACTAGCAGCGGCTCAAACTCCAGTACGCATACTTCATATGCTGGGCTTCCAAGATGGCTTCCGCGCTGAACGGCATCAGCCAAGGTGACTGCCAGTGTAGACCGTGCCTGTGGAATCAGCCTGGATGAGGAGCCTTGCGTTCTCTGGAAAATGCCCTGCCGACAGTAAAGCACTGCAATTCGATCAGCTGCTGGCAGGACACAAGGCACGCTTGCATACTTTTTTTTTTTTTTTTTTTTTTTCTGCTTAAGTGGCCTAAAAAATGGAGCCTGTACCAGGTGGTATAATGGGAACTTGTCTGCAGTGTCTCAGCTTCGTTATTGCTGACTCAATTGCCATTTGCGGAAGGAGAGCTGTATTTCATATCACCAGGTGCTAGTTGAACGCAAAATATAAAAAGCCATCTTTGTGCAGTCAGACGGGGTGCGGACTCACTGTATGGAACAGAGCCCTAGCAATCTTCTTAATCGCAAGATGGGAAAATAGATGGTGGTGCAGCTCTTCCTGCAAAGACCCCTCTAAACCAAAAATGCCTTCAGGATAATTTAAGAAACTCTCCGACCGTGCCAACAATATGAAGTAGAAAGAACTCTCAAGCACAGGCATACTAAGCTACGGCCAACTCCGAGAAACAACACTCCCGCTTTGACTGGTATCAGGGGAAGAAAAATGCTGCAGCGTCAGAACACTGCCCGGAATCCTACCAGAGGTAAGGAAGAACTACAGAGCCCGGACTGCCAAGATCCCTGAGCTAAGGCAGCCAGCCAAGGAGCTCTAAAGTAATTTTAAACAAGTTCACAACGAGCGCCAGTGGGAATTGAACCCTTGATCTTTCGGGAATGAGGCAGTTGTAACCTCTAGGGTACTCCTTCACTTCCCCCGCAACGAACGAGACTGGCATCAGCCATAACCATCCCCTAGTCGGGCTGACGTAAGGGAAAGTCACACTTAGAGGAACCGGAGCCAGGCACCCCTGGAGACTGCCGGAAACGGCGTTCAACCGGGGCAACCGGCATGCCAGGGGAAGGCTTGAGGATTCCAGTGCGAGAACAACGCTCGCTGTAACACCCGTAGGTGGATCCTAGCCCATAGCACGCGGACGAAGTGCATCGCCATGGAATCGAGGAGCCGCGGATAGTGCCACGCAGTCGACGCACGAAGAAGCAAGAGGAGCCGCATCGATGACCAGAGCTCAACTCGTTGATTAGCCGGCCGGAAAAGTATCCAGACATGGAACTCGAATACCGTCGGTAAGGACGTCGCGAACAAACGCACTAGAGCATAGAAGTGATCAGCCACCTACGCCGCCGCTGACTCAAGTGAAGCCCTAGCCGCCGGCCCAGAGCAGGGACGTGAAGCCCCACGAACCCACTGAAGAGAGCCTTTGGAAACAGAAGCCGCATAGACCGCCGCCACCACGACAGAACCCAAGACTCAAACGCCTGTTTCAAGCAAGACTGCAATCTACTATCCCGCAGGACCTGTAGAGCGGCACCCCCTGCTACTTAGCGATTTACTTAGGTACGGCCGCTACGAATACATCCACCGTAGGGAAGCGCAAAAGAGTCGAGCTCCCCTTGCGGCAGTGGAAATAAGCGACCCATAATCCGTGTCCCACGCAAGGAAGCCTCCGGGCATTCCGATCCCGACATGACCAGCTGTTGCTTCATCCTGTGCACAGGAAGCACCTGCGATCCGACCGGAAGCCTTGAAGAAGCGAATCCTCTAAAGACCCATTTGGGGACACCAGGAAGGCCAGAAACGAGATAAACTAGTCCAGCAGTTTCGTGCCAAAACATTGCAATTAAGTAAAAGGTTCCCTGACCAGATGAATGTCTGGCAGTTATGAATTTTCACTGCCGTATGAATAAAAAGGACTTGGACTCCCCGTTACCCTAGCGTCTACTGACGGTAGCTTTGGTGCGGGAAGCATTGGTCCAACAAAACAAAGTATTGAGAAACCTGCCCTGTGGTTTAAGTTCACCTATTGGCATCTATGTATATGGCTTTTGGGCCCGGTGAACCCTCAGGTCCATGGGGTTCGGACTAGACTCCTGTATCTAGTAAGGGCCATTAATAGTCAACCCCAGCAGGGAACAACACAATTGACCCCCCCCCCCCCGATACCTAACTGGACCAGAGAAAGGTCAATATTAAAAGTACACAAAACCGTGGAAATATGCCCAGAAAGGGAATGAAAGCAATAAACCACCTAGACCAAGCAATAATGTAATGAACCAAGGCCAAAAAGTGTATTGGAATCTAAACAATAGTCACACATCCCGATAAGAACACACACCTAAAGAAATAGGTAGGCGAATATACGCATGAAGAACACACAAAGTAAAAATTCAAACGAAAAAAATGCAATATCCTGTGCACAGAAGCTAGCTGAGAGTAAAAGACTCCGGGTTGACCTAGGCAACTGTGAATGCCTAACGGAGACAGCAAACGTGGCCAAGAGAAGTGCCACTGAATGCAACACAAAATACCATAATGGAAGTGAGAACTTGCATATAAAAACTAAAAACTATGAAATGTAGTATTTGATCCCACGGAAACACTGAAAGCGTCAGGTTCATTTGAAATAATGTTATGTCCAAGGCGAGAGCCATTTAGAGAGTCATTTAAAGAACCATTTCCCACCAACAAGGGAGGAGGGAAGTAAGCATAGAAATCCAATTGGAAAACAAGCCAGAGGCAGAAACCAAAGAAGTTAAAGGCAGATACAGTGGTTAACACCTATAAATAAAAAACCGAGCGCATGGGATAAATGACCCTGAGTTATACATGAGGGGAAATAGCAGGCCGCTGGGACTCCCAGGGATGAGCCTTCTGCTCCGGAGACTAAATCTCTTGTGAGGCAGGCTCTGCCTACAGAAAGTAAAAGGAGCAAAACGGTTACCGCGCCGGAGGTGTACAGCAATAACGCTGCCCTTTAAGCGCCAACGGTAGCCTTATGATAAGGGTAATCCGTGCCCTGTTTTCATTTATTTATTTACTTATGTAGTGTTTCAACTGCCCTGCTAGGACAGATAAACGGGCTCTAGAGGTAAAGATTTCCTCCCTTTACCCAGGAACATGAGAGCCTTGGCCCCGTTCCTCATGTCCGCTGTTATCTAACCTGAAGAGACCAGGCTATTGGCGCCGCAGCCGCCCGGGCTGCCGTTCCCGCCAAAAACGAACCGCTGCGACGGCCTGCTGCGAAGGTCGGCGCTATGCCCGAGAGGCCCTTATGCCAAGTGAAGCAACGCAATCCAACTTTAATACCCAGCAAAATCGGAGGATGAACAACCACCATCATAAAACCGGCCTCTCAGACGCACCGCGGGAAAAACCAAAGACAACTGAGAAGAAAGAAAATGGCCGCCGACACACCAAAACTACTAACAAGCTGAAAAAAAAACAAAGGACCAACCTTAAGAAAACAGGAATCTCCTCCTTCAGCTCTGGGCACCCACTGCTAGTGGGGAAGGAAGCTGAGCACCGGAGGCAGCAGGCAAGTATCTGGGGCCCCCAGCACCGCTCTGCTCTACGATACGGAGCTGAAAACTGAGACAGGCTCTGCCTCTTCAGCTCCGTGCCTCTGAGCGCCACGAAACAGCTGTCGGCAGCAATCGCTACTGGAAGGAACCCTGCTAGGATCCCCGGTGCTGCAAACACCAAAAAGAAAACCAAAGAAATAAAATTTGCGAAGTCTTAAACATCTGAAGGGGGGAGCCAGCCAGGAACACGTCCTTCAGCTGCTGAGGACTGAAAAGACTGACAGTGGCCAGCAGAGGGAGCCAGATGCCAGCTCTTCAAAGTTTGAGATTTCAGTCCTCAGTTGCTGGAGAAGGTTGATCACCCACTTGTTCCTGGACGGGCCCGGAGAGACGATAAGGAATTAAAGTTATTAAAACCCAAGAGGATTGTGAAAAATTGCAAGAGGATCTTGATAAATTGGAAGACTGAGCATCAAAATGGCAGATGAAATTTAATGTGGACAAGTGCAAGGTTATGCACCTAGGGAAGAACAACCCAAACTATGGTTACACGATGCAAGGTTCCACATTAAGAACCACCAACCAGGAAAAAGATTTAGGCGTCATTGTGGATACCATGTTAAAACCCTCGGCCCAGTGTGCAGCGGCGGCCAAGAGAGCAAATAGAATGCTAGGTATGATAAGGAAAGGAATGGAAAATAAAACAAAAGATATTATAATGCCTCTATATCGTTCCATGGTGAGACCGCACCTTGAATATTGTGTGCAATTCTGGTCGCCGTATCTTAAAAAGGATATAGCGATTTTAGAAAAGGTACAGAGAAGAGCCACCAAAATGGTAAAGGGGATGGAAGGATACTCCTATGAAGAAAGGCTAAAAAGGTTAGGGCTCTTTAACCTGGAAAAGAGACGGCTGAGGGGAGATATGATAGAAGTCTATAAATTAATGAACGGAGTGGAACGGGTAAACGTAGATCGATTGTTTACCTTATCAGAATATAGAAAGACTAGGGGACATGCAATGAAGCTACAGGGTAAACTATTTAAGACTAATAAAAGAAAATATTTTTTCACTCAACGTGTAATCAAACTCTGGAATTTGTTACCGGAGGATGTAGTAAAGGCTGTGAGTGTAGCTGGGTTTAAAAAAGGTTTGGACAAGTTCCTGGAGGAAAGGTCCATAAACCATTATTAAGAAGTGACCGAAGATATCAATGCTTGACCCAGTACAAGCATTGTGGAACTTGTGTCAATTGGGGAAACTGCTAGGTACATATGACCTAGATTGGCCACTGTTGGAAACAGAATACTGGGCTTGATGGACCTTGGTCTGACCCAGTATGGCATATCTTATGTGCTTATGTTCTTATGTAAAACAGGGTCAGTACTCTTTGAGCAACAAATAAAGTCTTCTAGAGACCTTTACAAAGAGGCCTTCTACCTAGGGGGCAAGAGACCTGTGAAACGTTTTCAATAGGTGTTAAAACCAGGTGGCAGGTCAAAAGGCCATTTTGAAAGACTCCTTCTATCCAAGCAAGGACTGTTAATCACCCAGGAAGTTGGTCACAGCTTACCTCAGTAGCACAGGACAGAGTACTGTGTAGCAGCCCTCTTTTAATAAGCGTTATTTCTCCCTCCATCCCCAACACCCACCCACCCCTGGGATAATCGTAGCTTTATAGGTACTTACACATCTTAAAGGAAAGGAGGTGCTCTCAGGTGAAGTTTGTTATCCAAATCAGTCATACACTAAGGACCTGAGATTAATTAAGCTTCAGGTGAACAAGGTATACTAAACGTATTAGGTACAGTTTTATTAGTATAAATATCCATAGCAACCCTTAGTATGTAAAGAACTTAAAGATCTAAACACAAGCTTAAAACTAAGATGCAGACAGCAGTCCAGCAGCGAGATGGGGGCTTTCCAGTCTTTTGCATTGAGTGTCACATGAATAATTTTCTCCCAGTTGGTGAGAGGTCTTATGTGTGCACTAGGTGCAAGGAGCTCTTTGCTCTCAGGGAATGAGTCCCTTCTCTAGAGGCTAGAGTAGCAGACTTGGAAGACATAAGAAAGACAGAGAGGTACATAGATGAGACCTACAGGGATATAGTCCTGAAGACCCAACTCCAGTCTGGCAACATCCCTGTTGCCATGGAGGAGAGAGGTCACGTGACAGGAGAGCATCACCCTGGTGTGGCAGGAAGTGATCCTGTAACTAGGACCTGTCCTACAGGTGATGTAAAACCCTCTTGCACCTGGGAGGTTTCTCCAGGGCCATGTGCCCATGAGGGAAGGGTTAGGACATCTGTTATAGTTGGTGATTGGATCATTAGGCAGGTAGATAGCTGGGTGGCTGGTAGACGTGAGGATCGCCTGGTAACATGCCTGCCTGGTGTGAAGGTAGCGGACCTCACGCGCCACCTAGATAAGGTGTTAGATAGTGCTGGGGAGGAGTCTGCTGTCTTGGTACATGTCGGTACCAGTGACATAGGAAAATGTGGTAGGGAGGTTCTGGAAGCTATATTTAGGCTTTTAGGTAGGAAGCTGAAATCCAGAACTTCCAGGATAGCGTTCTCCAAAATGCTTCCCGTTCCACGTGCAGGACCTAAAAGGCAGACAGAGCTCCGGAGTCTCAATGCGTGGATGAGACAATGGTGCAGAGATGAGGGTTTTGGATTTGTTAGGAACTGGGGAACATTCTGGGGAAAGGAGGGGCTCTTCCGAAGGGATGGGCTTCACCTTAACTGGGATAGAACCAGGCTGCTGGCATTAACCTTTAAAAAGGAGATAGAGCAGCTTTTAAACTAGATAATAGGGGAAAGCCGACAGTCGCCCAAGAGCGCATGGTTCGGAAGAATGTATCCTTGAAGGATACTACCAAAAGCAGAGAGGTTCCAAAAAAGAGTAAAGTAGCCCAAATGCCCTCGAGTATGGAGCAGACAGAGAAAGATCCCAAATTACCCAAGCCTACCAATAGCAAATGCAAGAAGTCTAAAAAATAAGATGAGTTAGAATATATAGCACTAAATGAGAGGTTAGATATAATTGGAATATCAGAGACATGGTGGAAGGAGGACAACCAGTGGGACACTGTGATACCTGGGTACAAACTATATCGTAATGATAGAGCTGATCAAATTTGTGGAGGGGTTGCCCTCTATGTTAGAGAGGGCATTGAGTCAGAATGGATTAAAGTTTTGCAGGAAACAAAATTTGCTGTAGAATCTCTATGGATTGAAATTCCATGTAAAAAGGGGAAGGCGATGGCAGTGGGGGTGTACTATCGACCGCCTGCCCAGAATGAACAAATGGATGATGAAATGCTCAAAGAAATCAAGTAAGCTAACAAACGTTACAGCGCAGTAATAATAATGGGTGATTTCAATTACCCGGTATCGACTGGGTCAGTGTCACAGCAGGACATGCTAGGGAGATAAAGTTCCTAGATGAAATAAATGACTGCTTCTCGGAGAAGCTGGCTCATGAACCAACCAGAGGGGAAGCCATATTAGACCTAGTCCTTAGTGGAACACCAGATCTAGTGCAAGAGATAAGGGTGTTGGGGCCCTTGCCAATAGTGATTATAGCATGATCGCATTTGATTTAATTAGTGGAAGAGGGATAGTAAGGAAATCCACAGTAGTACCTTTTAACTTTCGAAAGGGAGACTATGATAAAATGAGGAAAATAGTAAAGAAAAAACTAAAAGGAGCAGTTGCAAAGGTTAAAGACTTACATCAAGCTTGGATGTTGTTGAAAAATACTATCTTGGAAGCCCAGACCAGCTGTATTCCACACTTTAAGAAAAGTGGAAGTCAAAAAACTGCCAGCATGGTTTAAAGGTGAGGTCAGAGAGGCTGTTGTTACCAAAAAAGCATCTTTCAGGAAATGGAAAAAAGAGCCAAACGACGAAACCTGGAAACAGCACAAGCACTGGCAAGTCAAATGCAAGGCATTGATAAGGCAGGCAAAGGGAGAATTTGAAAAGAAGCTTGCTGTGGATGCAAAAACGTGATATAAAGACTTTTTCAAGTACATTTGTAGCAAAAAATCTGTGAGAGAGTCAGTTGGTTCATTAGAAGATAGAGGGGTTAAAGGGGCACTAAGAGGCGACAAGGCGATAATGGAGAGACTGAATGAATTCTTTGCTTCGGTCTTTACTGAGGAAGATGTAGGGATGTTACCCATGACTGAAGTGGTATTTAAAGGTGCGGAAGAATTGAAGGAAATATCAATACATCGGGAAGATGTATTACAACTATTAGATAAACTGAAGAGTAGCAAATCACCTGGGCCGGATGGTATACATCTGAGGGTGTTGAAAGAACTGAAATATGAGACTGCAGACCTGCTATTAGTAATCTGTGAATTTTCATTAAAATAATCTGTAATACCTGAAGATTGGAAGATCGCCAATGTAACGCCAATTTTTAAAAAGGGTTCCAAGGGTGATCCGGGAAACTACAGGCCGGTGAGCCTAACGTCAGTACCGGGAAAAATGGTAGAAACCATCATAAAGAACAAAATTACTCAGCATGTAGATAGTCATGGCCTAATGGGAGACAGCCAACATGGCTTTAGACAAGGAAGATCTTGTCTTACTAATCTGTTATGTTTTTTTGAAGGTGTGAATAAACAGGTGGACAAAGGTGAGTCGGTTGATATAGTGTATCTGGACTTTCAGAAAGCCTTTGACAAGGTCCCTCATCAGAGACTTTTGGCAAAACTAAAGAGTCATGGGATAGGAGGCAGTGTACTATCGTGGATCAGAAACTGGTTAAAAGACAAAAATCAGAGGGTAGGGCTAAATGGCCAATTTTCCCAATGGAGAAAGGTGAATAGTGGTGTACCCCAGGGATCTGTGCTGGGTCCGCTACTTTTTGACATATTCAGAAATGACCTGGAAAAGGGAATAACGAGTGAGGTTATCAAATTTGCAGATGACACAAAGCTATTTAAAGTTGTTAAAACCCAAGAGGATTGTGGAAAATTGCAAGAGGATCTTGATAAATTGAAAGACTGGGCATCAAAATGGCAGATGAAATTTAATGTGGACAAATGCAAAGTTATGCACTTAGGGAAGAACAACCCAAACTATGGTTACACGATGCAAGGTTCCACATTAGGAACCACCACCCAGGAAAAAGATTTAGGCGTCATTGTGGTTAACATGTTAAAACCCTCTGCCCAGTGTGCAGCGGCGGCCAAGAGAGCAAATAGAATGCTAGCTACCATAAGGAAAGGAATGGAAAATAAAACAAAGGATATTAAAATGCCTCTATATCGTTCCATGGTAAGACCGTACCTTGAATATTGTGTGCAATTCTGGTCGCCGTATCTTAAAAAGGATATAGCGTTATTAGAAAAGGTTCAGAGAAGAGCCACCAAAATGGTAAAGGGGATGGATGGATACTCCTATGAAGAAAGGCTAAAAGGTTTAGGGCTCTTTAACGTGGAAAAGAGACGGCTGAGGGGAGATTTGATAGAAGTCTATAAATTAATGAACGGAGTGGAACGGGTAAACGTAGATTGATTGTTTACGTTATCAGAATATAGAAAGACTAGGGGACATGCAATGAAGCTACAGGGTAAACTAGTTAAGACTAATAAAAGAAAATATTTTTTCACTCAACATGTAATCAAACTCTGGAATTTGTTACTGGAGGATATAGTAAAGGCTGTTAGTGTAGCTGGGTTTAAAAAAGGTTTGGACAAGTTCCTGGAGGAAAGGTCCATAAACCATTATTAAGAAGGGACCCAGGATATCAATGCTTGACCCAGTACAAGCATTGTGGAACCTGTGTCTTTTGGGGAAACTGCTAGGTACATATGACCTAGATTGGCCACTGTTGGAAACAGGATACTGGGGTTGATGGACCTTGGTCTGACCCAGTATGGCATATCTTAAGTTCTTATAATGTTATCTGAGCTCAACCTGCTGGTCGATGTCACTCAAATCCTTTTGGCCTCCAGGAGGTCCTCTACATGAAAATCCTATTTCTGCAAATGGAAAAGGTTTGTTGTCTGGTGTGAAGGCCAGACCCTAGATCTTTTTGTCTGTTCCACACAAAAACTACTTGAATATCTTCTACACCTCTCCGAGTCTGGACAAGTCCAACTCCGTCAGGGTTCACCTCAGTACTATTGGAGCTTACCATCAAGGTGTGGAAGGAAAGTCCATCCCGGTACAGGGAGGCTTCGAGAGAAACAACCCCCGCATAAAGCAAACAACTAATTTGCTTTATGCGGGGGTTGTTTCTCTCGAAGCCTCCCTGCAAACCTCCCGCAGTGTCTTGGGACCTCATTATGGTTCTTGTGCAGCTCATGAAAGCTCCCTTTGAGCCACTCAATTCCTGTCCTCTGAAGTTCTTGACTTGGAAGGTAGTGTTTCTGGTGGCAGTCACTTCAGGCCCTCATAGTACATCCGCCTTACACCAAATTCCACCATAATAGAGTGGTCCTCTGTACTCATCCTAAATTCCTTCCAACAGTGGTATCAGATTTCCACCTTAATCAGTCAATTGTTCTACCAACATTTTTCCCTGAGACCTCATACCCACAAAGAGAAAGCTGAATTGCACATGTTAGACTGCAATTGAGCCTTAGCCTTCTACTTGGAGTGGACAAAAGCCCATAGAAAGTCCATCCAGCTATTTGTTTCTTTTGACACTAATAAGCTAGGGGCTGCCATTTCCAAATGGGCTCTTTTGCTTATGTCCAGGCAGGCATGAGCCTTGATGGCCATGTTACATAGAAACATAGAAACATGATGACAGAAAAAGACCACATGGCCTATCTAGTCTGTCCTTCCATAACAACAACTACAACAGTCCACTTTTTACCTTTAGAGATCCTCTGTGTTGGTCCCATGCTTTTTTGAATTCAGTTACTGTCCTCATCTCTACCACCTCCACTGGGAGACTATTCCACGGATCCACTACTCTTTCCGTAAAGAAATATTTCCGCATATCACTCCTGAATCTATCTCCCTTCACCCTCATCCCATGTCCCCTCGTAGCAGAACTTGCTTTCAATTGAAAGAGGCTCTCTCCCTGAACATTTATGCCACGGAGGTATTTAAACATCTCAATCATATCACCTCTATCCCGCCTTTCCTCTAAGGTGTACATATTAAGATCCTTCAGTCTGTCCTCATATGCTTTATAATGAAGCCCATTAATCATTTTAGTAGCAACCCTCTGCACCGACTCCATCCTGTTCACATCCTTTTGAAGGTGCGGTCTCCAGAATTGCACACCATACTCCAAATAAGGTCGCACCAAAGACTTATACAGAGGCATTATCACCTCCTTTTTTCTGCTAGCCATTCCTCTCTGTATGCACCCAAGCATCCTTCTAGCTTTTGCCATCGCCTTTTCTCCTGTTTAGCTACTTTAAGATCATCAGACACAACCACGCCTAGGTCCCGCTCTTCTTTAGTGGACAAATGTACTTCACCTCCTATACGGTATTGCTCCCTTGGATTGCTGCAGCCCAAATGCATGACCTTACATTTTTTAACATTAAATCCCAGCCGCCAAATTCAAGACCATTCTTCAAGCTTAGCTAGATCCCTCCTCATGTTATCTACACCTTCCTGGGTGTCTACTCTATTGCAGATTTTGGTATCATCTGCAAAGAGGCAAACCTTATCCGACAGCCCTTCCGCTATATCACTAACAAAGATGTTAAAAAGAATCGGACCAAGGACAGATCCTTTTTAACATCTTTACGACTCACAATGTCAGAGCAATGGCTGTGTCATTGGCCAACTTATGCTCAGTCTCTATGAAAGAGATCTGCAATGTGGTCTTCAGTCCACACATTCACATCTCACTACTGTCTGGACGGGGATTCCTGATGCGACAGCAACTTTGGCCAATCTGTACTCTGGAATCTGTTTGGGGATTATATTCCAACTCCATCCTCCCTAGGTCCATTCTATTCTGTCCAGACTACCAAAGAAAAAGGAATGAGAGAATTACTACTATTGTACACAGTTGATTGTTGAAAGGTTATGGACTCTCGCCACGACACAGTTGAGTTTTGCCACTGCTGGGCTTCTTGGTGGCCTTCTCGGTTTTCAGTAGCCTGTAGCTTCAGGGTCCCATTCGTGGGAACTCATTCCTGCCAGTCCACAGAGAAAAGGTAGTTACTCACCTGTAGCAGGTGTACTCCATGGACAGCATAAATTAGTCCTCACAACCCTCCCACCTCCCAGAGGAGTTGTCTTATGCTATAGCTTATGGAGGGGTTGCGCTCTATGTTAGAGAGGGCATTGAGTCAGAAAGGATTAAAGTTTTGCAGGGAACAAAATTTGCTGTAGAATCTCTATGGATTGAAATTCCATTTATGAAGGGGAAGGTGATGGCAGTGGGAGTGTACTATCGACCGCCTGGCCAGAATGAACAAATGGATGATGAAATGCTCAAAGAAATCAAGGAAGCTAACAAAAGTCACAACAGAGTAGTAATAATGGGTGATTTCAATTACCCCGGTATCGACTGGGTCAGTGTCACAGCAGGACAAGCTAAAGAGATAAAGTTTCTAGATGGAATAAATGACTGCTTCTTGGAGCAGCTGGTTCATGAACCGACCAGAGGGGAAGCCATACTGGACCTAGTCCTTAGTGGAACGCCAGATCTGGTGCAAGAAATAAGGGTGTTGGGACCGCTTGGCAATAGTGATCATAGTATGATCATGTTTGATTTTATTAGTGGAGGACAGATAGTAAAGGCATCCACAGTACTACCTTTTAACTTTCAAAAGGGAGACTATGATAGAATGAGGAATATAGTTAGGAAAAACCTAAAAGAAGCTGTTCCAAAGGTTAAAGACTTACAGCAAGCTTGGGTGTAATTTAAAAATACTATCCTCGAAGCCCAGACCAGCTGTATTCCACGCATTAAGAAAAGTGGAAGAAAGTCCAAAAAACTGCCAGCATGGTTTAAAGGTGAGGTCAGAGAGGCTGTTGCTGCCAAAAAAGCAACCTTCAGGAAATGGAAAAAAGAACCAAATGATGAAAACTGGAAACAGCACAAGCACTGGCAAGTTAAATGCAAAGCATTGATAAGGCAGGCAAAGCGGGAATTTGAGGAGAAACTTGCTACGGAAGCAAAAACACGAAATAAAGACTTTTTCAAGTACATTCGTAGCAAAAGGCCTGTGAGAGAGTCAATTGGACCATTAGATGATAGAGGGGTAAAAGGGGCAGTAAGAGGAAACAAGGCTATAGCAGAGAGACTGAATGAATTCTTTGCTTCGGTCTTTACTGAGGAAGATGTAGGGATGTTACCCAAGACTGAAGTGGTATTTAAAGGTGATACTGCAGAGGAATTGAGAGAAATATCGCTACACCGGGAAGATATATTACAACTATTTGATAAACTGAATAGTAGCAAATCACCTGGACCGGATGGTATACATCCCAGAGTGTTGAAAGAACTGAAATATGAGATTGCAGACCTGCTATTGGTAATCTGTGAACTTTCATTAAAATCATCTGTAATACCTGAAGATTGGAGGGTCGCCAACGTAACACCAATTTTTAAAAAGGGTTCCAGGGGTGACCCAGGAAATTACAGACCGGTGAGCCTGACGTCAGTAACAGGGAAAATGGTAGAAACCATCATAAAGAACAAAATTACACAGCATGTAGATAGTCAGGGCCTAATGGGAGACAGCCAACATGGCTTTAGACAAGGAAGATCTTGTCTTACTAATCTGATATGTTTTTTTGAAGGTGTGCATAAACAGGTAGACAAAGGTGAGTCGGTTGATATAGTGTATCTGGACTTTCAGAAAGATTTTGACAAAGTCCCCCATCAGAGACTTTTGGCGAAGCTAAAAAGTCATGGGATAGGAGGCAGTGTACTATTGTGGATCGGGAACTGGTTAAAAGATAGAAAGCAGAGGGTAGGGCTAAATGGCCAATATTCCCAATGGAAAAAGGTGAATAGTGGAGTACTGGGTCCGCTGCTTTTTGACATATTCATAAATGACCTGGAAAGGGAATAACTAGTGAGGTTATCAAATTTGCAGATGACACAAAACTGTTTAAAGTTGTTAAAACCCAAGAGGATTGTGGAAAACTGCAGGAGGATCTGGATAAATTGGAAGACTGGGCATCCAAATGGCAGATGAAATTTAATGTGGACAAGTGCAAAGTTATGCACCTAGGAAAGAACAACCCACACTATAGTTACACGATGCAAGGCTCCACATTAGAAACCACCACCCAGGAAAAAGATTTAGGAGTCATCGTGGATAACATGTTAAAACCCTCCGCCCAGTGTGCAGCGGTGGCCAAGAAAGCAAATAGAATGCTAGGTATCATAAGGAAAGGGATGGAGAACAAAACAAAGGATATTATAATGCCTCTGTATCGCTCCATGGTACGACCGCACCTTGAATATTGTGTGCAATTCTGGTCACCGTATCTTAAAAAGGACATAGCGTTATTAGAAAAAGTACAGAGAAGAGCCACCAAATTGGTGAAGGGGATGGAAGGCTACTCCTTTGAAGAGAAGCTAAGAAGGTTAGGGCTCTTTAGCCTGGAGAAGAGACGGCTGAGGGGAGATATGATAGAGGTCTATAAATTAATGGAGTGGAACGGATAAACGTGGATCAATTGTTTACGCTATCAGAGTATAGAAAGACTAGGGGACATGTAATGAAGCTACAGGGTAAACTATTTAAGACAAATAAGAGAAAATATTTTTTCACTCAACGTGTAATCAAACTCTGGAATCTGTTACCGGAGGATGTAGTAAGGGCTGTTAGTATAGCTGGGTTTAAAAAAGGTTTGGACAAGTTCCTGGAGGAAAGGTCCATAAACCACTATTAAAAAGGGACCCAGGATATCAATGCTTGACCCAGTACAAGCATTGTGGAACCTGTGTCTTTTGGGGATATTGCTAGGTACATATAACCTAGATTGGCCACTGTTGGAAACAGGATACTGGGCTTGATGGACCTCGGTCTGACCCAGTATGGCATGTCTTATGTTCTTATTTTCTTATAGCTATGTTATCAAACTGAATCAAGATGATGCCGCAGCAGCAGGCAGGAAGGAGGCACGCAGGCGCGGTGGAGCCTCCCAAAAGCTTCCAACCGAAGCTGGGGAGCGCTCCCGTGTGAAGCTCCATCGGGGATGACACCCATACATGAGAGCTGATTCCTGCCGTCCATGGAGAACACCTGCTACAGGTGAGTAACTACCTTTTATTGTACAATTGCATTTACTGTATCCATTTATTTTCTATTACATTAAACTGATTTATGATATTTACAAAACTCTGTTGCAGGCACATTGGAGGTAATAATATAATGTACCACCTAGATTTAAACAGCAAGTGCCCATCAAAATATTGGTATTTTTAGTCAGTTATGTGCGTTAAGTGGCCACTTATGCACATAAATGACCTCTTATAGAACATTAACTATCATTAAAAGCAGGGGCAGCTCTATAATGAGGCCGAGTGAGGCGATAGCCTCAGGTGGCAACTTTTTGGGGGCGGCAAAAATTGCCCCCAAAAACACCGCCTCCCTTGGCCTACAAAATAAAAATAAAATAAAAAAAATCTCCAACTGAAGAAGCTTCTGCTGCTGCAGCGGTGGCAGAATGAAGTGCCCCACGGCTGCAGTCCCCCTGCCTCTCCAGAGAGCCATGCCAGTGTTTCCCCATCGCGCCGGCTCAGCTTTGCAGAGCCGCGTGAATGGAGAGTGTTTCCCTTCCCCGCAGCTCTGTTAAAGCTGAGCCCGCTGGTGCTGATGGGAAACAGGAAAAGCCTGTTTCCCATCAGCACCGGAGGGCTCAGCTTTAACAGAGCCGTGGGGAAGGGGAACACTCTCCCTTTGCGCGACTCTGCAAAGCTTAGCCTTCGCGGAGGGGAAACGCTGGGCTCTTCTGGGGAGGCAGGGGCGCCGCGGCCACGGGGCACTTCATGCTGCTGCTGCCGCCGCTGCTGCAGCAGTGGCAGCAGCTTCTGCAGTCAGGTTTGGGGTTTTTTTTTTCAATTTCCCTGGGTGGAGGGGGTGGCTAGGACTGGAAATGGGATGATGGGGGGGTTAGGAGTGGAAGTGGGCTGATGGACGGGGTTAGGACTGGTAATGGGCTATGGAGGGGCTAGGACTAGAAATGGGCTGACCGGGAGGGGGGCTAGGACTGGTAATGGGCTATGGTGGGGGGCTAGGACTGGAAGTAGGCTGATGGGAGGGTTAGGACTGGAAGTGGGCTGATGGGCGTGGTTAGGACTGGACGTGGGCTGATGGGCAGGGTTAAGACTGGTAATGGGCTATGGAGGGGCTAGGACTGGAAATGGGCTGACCGGGAGGGGGGCTAGGACTGGTAATGGGCTGAAGGGAGGGTTAGGACTGGAAATGGGCTGATGGGGGGGTTAGAACTGGAAATGGGCTATGGTGGGGGGCTAGGACTGGAAATAGGCTGATGGGAGGGTTAGGACTGGAAGTGAGCTGATGGACGGGGTTAGGACTGGTAATGGGCTGATCGGGAGGGGGGCTAGGAGTGGTAATGGGCTATTGGGGGGGTTAGGACTGGAAATGGGCTGATCGAGAGGGGGGCTAGGACTGGAAATGGGCTGATGGGAGGGTTAGGACTGGAAATGGGCTGATCGGGAGGGGGGGAAAGGACTGGTAATGGGCTATCAGGGGGGCTAGGACTGGAAATGGGCTGATGGGGGGTTAGAACTGGAAATGGGCTGATCGGGAGGGGGCTAGGACTGGTAATGGGCTATCAGGGGGGGCTAGGACTGGAAATGGACTTATTGGGGGGGTTAGGACAATTGGCAGATGGGGGCTAGCACTGGAAATGAGTTAGGACTGGTAATGGGCTGATTGGGGGGCGGACTGGAGTGGATTGATTTAGGGAGATAGGACTGGAAATGGGCTGGGACTGGAAATAGGCTAATTGGGGAGGGAAGGAGAGTGCTGCTGGCCCTGGAAGCAAACTAGGGGCTAGGGCTACAAATGGGTTGATGCAGGGGGATGGTAGAATAGGACTGGAAGGGAGCGGATACTGAGAGGATTTGCCAGGGGAAGGAGGGAGGCTGGAAAGGAGCTGACACCTGGGATATACTGAAGAGGGGCTGGAAGGGAGCTGACACTTGTGGATGGGAGTGGTAGGTGGTTGGGTAATGGGGAGAAGGCTGGAAGGAAGCTGACATGCTAATGGCACTGGAAGGGAGATGGACAGAGGGTAGGGCGACTGGAAGGGAGCTGGCTGAGGGTGGGTGGTACTGAGAGTGGACCTGAGCTGATACCTGGGATGATATTTGGACTAGAAGGGGCTGGACAGTGGGGAAGGAGGGGGACTGGAAGGGAATGGACACCAGTGGCAGTCATGGGAATGCAAGGCGGTTGACATTGGAAGGTACTGGGAGGAGAGGACTGGAAAGAGGGTTGATACTGGGGAGGGTTACTGGAACTGGAAATGGGCTGATGGAAGGAAGTGAAGAAAACAAAAGAAGAGATAAGAAATGGCAGATGGACCATGGACCATAGACCACAGAAAGAGAGCTAAGAGAAGACAGGGAAGCAGAAGCCTCAAATCGGGACCAGCATGATCAGAGAATAAAATGGTCAGACAACAAAGGTAGAAAAAATAATTTTATTTAATTTTAGTGATTGAACTTTGTGCTATTTTTATATTTTACACAGTATTGGGGAACTGCATCTCTTATCTGATGATGCACTGCATGTGGACTCTGGCTTCTTGGGGTTTCAGTTTAAATTTTGTCTACATATTTTTATTTTTCTTTAGATTGTGGTTACTTATTCTGTACTTGGTGAGGGTCGATATTGTGAGTGTGTGACTGAGGTCAGGTGTTCTGTTAACATGGAGTTTGTACATAAAGCGTAGTTTCCTGTAACAGGTGTTCTCTGGAGACAGCAGGAATCAGTCCTCACATATGGATGACGTCGGCGCCGATAGAGCCCTCGTGCGGAGCAAATCCCCAGCTTTTAGAGAAAGCCTTTGGGAATTGCATCACGCAAGCGCGGTACCCTTCCCGCCTAAGGGTGCCAACTTGCTCAGTCAAATGACATAGCTAAAAAGACGGCAAAAAGAACAAAATATAATAGGACTGCACCTCCAAGGGGAGGAGGGAGGGTCATGAGGACTGATTCCTGCTGTCCCCGGAGAACACCTGTTACAGGTGAGTAACTACAATTTCTCCGGGAACAAGCAGGAAGTCAGTCCTCACATATGGGACTGGGACTCCCCAGCTATAGGTTACCGAGAACCCACAGCTGAAAAATAGGCTCCCTCTACGAGAGCCGCAAGCAGCCACAACAAGAATCTAACTAAGAGAATAGCACTCCGGTAGCCTGACACAGAAGGGTCGGAGGACAGGAGTTGCCTAGACCTTGAAAAGATTACGAAGTACAACTGGCCGAAAGCACTGTCCCGTCGGGACTCCTTATCCAGGCAGTAATGGGTTGCGAAAGTCTGACCTGAAGACCACGTGGCGGCCCAGCAGATGTCTGCCAGTGGAACAGAGCGGAAATGAGCCACTGATGCTGCCATGGCCCTGACCCGATGGGCCGTGACACGACCCTCCAACGGAAGCTTGGCTGCTCTGTATGCCCAGGCAATACAGTCCGCTACCCAAGTGGACAGCATACGCTTAGAAACAGCCATCCCCAGCTTACTATATTCAGCGTACGCAGGCCCCCTTCTATGGGCCTGCGTACGCTGAATATAGAACGCCAACGCCCTCTTACAGTCCAGGGTATGCAGTACTGTCTCTGCCCGACTGGCATGCGGTCTGGGAAAAAAGGTAGGCAGCACCACCTCCTGGTTGAGGTGGAACGAGAAGACCACTTTCGGAAGGAACTTGGGGTGTGTGCGAAGCACCACCCCATTCCTATAGAACCTGCTGTAAGGCCTGTCTGAGTGCCACCAAAAAAACCACCTTCCAAGTATGGTAGCAGAGATGGCAGGTCGCCACTGGCTCAAAGGGCGGCCGAGTAAGCTGCCCTAAAAACACATTCAGATCCCACTCAGTCACCAGAGGGTGAACCGGAGGCTTCAAAAGAAGCAGGCCTTTCAAAAACCAAGAAACCAAGGGATGAGCAGAAAGGGGCTTCTCCTCCACCGGGAAGTGGTTTGCTGCAAGGGCTCTGAAGTGTACTTTAACAGAGTTGGACTTAAGGCCCAAATCCGAGAGGTGGAGAAGGTACTGTAAAACCACCCCAACCTGGCAGGAGAAAGGATCCACAACCTGCCCCTCGCACCAAGTCACAAACCTACGCCACTTCAAGGCATAGGCCTGGCTAGTCGATGGCCTCCTTGAGGCCAGCAAGACCTCTTCAACGTCCTTTGGAAGGCGGAACGGAGCGAGCATCACCCTTTCAGCAGCCATGCCATTAGGCTGAGGGAGTTGAGGTTGGGGTGCAGGACAATGCCCCCCTCATGGGACAGGAGGCTTGGGGAGGACCCCAGGGGAATGGGGGCCTCCACCACTAGCTGAAGTAGAAGTGGAAACCAGGGTTCTCCAGGACCAAGCAGGAAGTCAGTCCTCACATATGGGTGTTATTGGCGCCGATGAAGCCCCAGCGGAGCATTTCCCCAGCTTTCTATGAAAGCCTTTGGGAATGCAGGCACGCATGCGCGGTTCCCTTCCCGCCTAAAGGTGCCATCTTACCTCAGTCTCTTTTTTTCCGTGAAGCCCACCGGACGTGTGTCCCGTTTTTCCTGGTTAAAAGTAGAATTTTCAGCGATTTTTTGCACTTTTTCTTCTGGTTCGACGCCGGTTCCCCTCCCACCGGGTTCGGTACACCGGTATCGAGCCCGATTCCTCTTTTTCGGTTTTTGCCCTTCGTGGCTGGCGTTCGCGCCCTTTTTTCTCTTTTTCCCTGGAGGGCCGGTCTTTTGACCTCGCGGGGACTCTTTTTTCCCCGATGGCTTCCAGTGGTTTTAAGAAGTGTGATCGGTGTAAGAAACTTATGTCTCTCACCGACACACACGACTGCTGCCTTCGGTGCCTCGGCCCCGATCACGATCCTAAGTCATGCGGGGCCTGTGGAAAAATGTCTTCCAAGGCACTACGAAGTCGCCAGCAACAAAAGGAAAGGTTTTTCTCAGACTCAGCCTCCGGCCGGGCCCGGACCTCATCTGAGGCCTCGACATCTCGGGATTCCGATCTCGAGCGCCGTCGAAGCTCCTCGGACAGGGGGTCCCCCGAGCGGGAACGCATGAGGAAGAAACGGCTCACGAGGGCGTCGTCGGAAGAGGTCCCTGGCTCCTCGAGGGCCAGGTCTAAGACCCCCGACCGTCCCCCCGGGCCTGTGGAACCGGAGAAGCCTGCCAAAGTTCCTTGTGGGGAGCCAGAGTCTGCTGGACATGTAAGCCCCGTAGTCCTCGTGGACTCTCCTCCCAGGGAGCCGACATCGGGCCCGGCGCCACCGGGGCCCGAGTCAGTGGCTGCTGCGTCTCCTGAGCTGAGTCTCAGGATGACAGCCTTGGAGAGCAGAATGTCTGCCTTCATGGAGCAGCAGCGGGCACTGATGGACAGCCTGTCTGGTGCATCTGCCCCGACCACCGGGACATCGACGTCCAAGTCGACCCCGGAGACCGAGCCGATACTCGAGTCCATTGTGGCTCAGAGTCGACCTCGGTCGCGGTCCCCCTCGACCTCCCGTTCGGGACCGAGGGCATCAACGCCAGTGCTTCCGGCGTCGGGGCGGGAGCTCCAGGGCCCTGCGGGGTCGGACCCCAACTTTTTCTCGGATGAGTCGGCTTGGGAGACGGAGGACGAGGAGTCTCCTGACACCTTTAAGACTCGGTGCGTCCCTTCGGACTCACCGCAGTCTGAACCCCGGAGTAGGTCCCCCCCTGGAGGACACCCGGTTCTCAGAGTTCGTCCGGGATATGGCCACTGCCTTGGCTATTCCGGCAGATCCTGAGGAAGAGCCTCGAGCTGAGGAGCTCGAGGCGCTGCAGTATGACTCTCCTGTGAAGAAGGCCTTTACTGTCCCGGTTCCTCCGATGCTAGAACGGCTCCTCTTCCGTATGTGGGAGGCACCGGCCTCGGCGCCGGTTCTTAGCAAGCAAGTTGATTCGATTTATCGGCTCCGTAAGAGCCCTGGTTTTCAGAAGGCACAGCTAACACACCATTCCATGGTTGTGGAATCGGCCATGCATCGTCTGAAGAGTGAGAAGATGCACTCCGCGGTGCCTCCTGGCAGGGAGGCCCGAAACCTAGATGGCGTCGGTAGAAAGTGTTTTCAGGGCTCGATGCTTGCTTGCTGTGTCCAGTCTTACCAGCTGTACATGGGCATGTACTTGCGAGATCTGGCCAAGGAGTTGGCCGGATTCTCTGCTGGTCTCTCCGGGGAAACCTTGCAGAGATTTAAGTCCTTGTCCTCAGGGATTCGGGACTGCTCGAAGTTCATGTCCCGCGCTGCCTACGATGACTTCGAGACTTTGGCCCGAGTTGCGGCAGCCGGCATCGCGGCTCGACGCCAGGCATGGCTGCAGTCATCGGACCTCGAGCCATGGGTTCAGGACAAGTTGGTCGATGTACCTTGCCAAGGTGAAAACCTTTTTGGCAAGCCCATGACTGAGAAGGCCGCTCAGCTCGAGACCGAGCACCTCACCCGGACAAGGCTGTCGAGGAAGACCTCTGCCCCTTCTCATAAAAAGAAGGGCTC
Organism: Ichthyophis bannanicus; assembly: GCA_033557465.1. Classification (NCBI taxonomy): domain Eukaryota; kingdom Metazoa; phylum Chordata; class Amphibia; order Gymnophiona; family Ichthyophiidae; genus Ichthyophis; species Ichthyophis bannanicus. The sequence goes on along the minus strand of CM066034.1, from coordinate 54,663,815 downwards.
TGGTAAAAAGCCCTTTTACCCAAGGAAGGGCACTGCCTACAAACAGTACCCACAATATCAGGCTGCCCAAGCTGCTCCCCAGGGTCAACAAGCCAAGGGCCAGGGTAATGGGCCCCGTAGGCAGAGGACCCCCAAGCCTCAGGCCCCTGCAACCACTCAGCAGGGTGGGGGCTTTTGACTCCTTGAGCTTAGCCTCTCCTCCACTGCTCTCCCAACCCTGCACAGGAGGTCGTCTCGCCCTCTTTGCCCACCAGTGGCCCCTTATCACCGGGGACAGATGGGTGCTGGAGATAATCCACAAGGGATATGCCCTCCATTTCCACCAACTGCCACCCCCATACTTTCCAGGGGAGCCTCCAAGGCCTCCTCTGCACATAGAACTTCTCCGTCAGGAGCTTCAGGGTCTGTTGGTGGACAGGGCGGTGGAGCCTATGCCTCCCCACTTGCAGGGTCACAGATTCTACTCCAGGTGTTTCCTGGTGCCCAAAAGGACCGGTGGCCGTCGTCCCATTCTGGACCTCAGGAACCTCAACAAGTTCCTAGTGAAAGAAAAGTTCAAGATGCGTACTCTTGGAACCCTTCTGCCCTACCTCCAGCAGGGAGATTGGCTATGCTCCTTAGATCTAAAGGATGCGTACACTCACATCCTCATTCATCCAGACCACAGAAAGTACCTAAGGTTCATCATGGGAGGAAACCATTATCAGTACACAGTACTGCCTTTCGGCCTAACCTCCGCTCCCAGAGTCTTTACAAAGTGCTTAGCAGTGGTGGCGGCCTACCTGAGAAATCAGGGCATCTTTGTCTTCCCCTATCTGGACGACTGGCTCATCAGGGGTCAGACAGGTCAGGAGGCCAATCAAGCCACCCTCAGGACCATTGCCCTTCTACAACGCCTGGGGTTTGTCAAACTTCGCAAAGTCCACTTTGCTCCCTTCCCAGAACTTGGAGTTCATAGGGGCAAGGTTGGATTCTCTCCTGGCAAAAGCATTCTTGCCAGAAAACAGAGCCCGAAAATTAATGGCCTTGGCAAGTCAGTTTCTCAGCAGGTCCCTGGTCTCCGCCAGACTCTGCCTGCAGCTTCTAGGCCACATGGCTTCGACAGTACATGTGATCCCCAATGTCAGACTCCATATGAGGCCTGCACAGTGGTGTCTTCGGTCTCAGTGGTCGCAGGCCACAGGCAGCCTCAGAGACAGGATAAGGGTGTCCAGACCATTTCTGCACTCCCTCAACTGGTGGCTACACCCACCCAATCTGCTGAAAGGGGTGCCCTTTCAGATTCCAGGTTACACAGTGATGCTAACAACAGATGCCTCCCTGCAAGGCTGGGGAGCGCATTGTCTGGGCAAGTGCACCCAGGGCCTCTGGTCTCCCTGGGAAGCTGCACAGCAGATCAATCTCCTCGAACTCAGAGCTATTCGATTAGCACTCAAAGCTTTCACTCCTACCCTGGCTCAACAGTCTGTCCTGATTCAGACAGACAACCAAGTTGCCATGTTTTATGTGAACAAACAGGGCGGAACTGGGTCCAGAATCCTTTGTCGGGAAGCTCAGGATCTTTGTTCTTTTGCCCTCAAGCACAACATGCTCCTCAGGGCTGTGTACCTTCCAGGCCAGGACAACTACCTGGCAGACAGGTTAAGCAGGATACTGCAGCCCCACGAGTGGCAGCTGCATCTTTCAGTAGTTCAGAAGATCTTCCTGAAATGGGGTCTCCCTTTGATGGATCTCTTTGCCAGCCCCATCAACAAGCAACTGCCAAAGTTCTGCTCCAGACAAACACATCCTCTGCGGACAGCAGCGGATGCTTTTCTGATATCTTGGTCTCAGGGCCTTCTTTATGAGTTTCCTCCCACGCCCTTGGTGGCCCGAACCCTATTCAAGATTCTCCAGGACAAGGCCTCGGTCCTGCTGGTAGCTCCCAGGTGGCCGAGACAGCCTTGGTTTCCTCTTCTGCTTCAACTGGCGGTGGATCCTCCACTGCCTCTGGGGTTGCAACCCGACCTTCTCACACAGGACCAGGGTTCCCTTCTGCACCCCAATCTCAAGTCTCTCAATTTGATGGCTTGGAGGCTGCAAGGGTAGTTTTGGCTCCCTGGGGCCTACCTCAGGAGGTTGAGGAGGTTGTCCTAGCCTCTAGGAAACAGTCCACTAGGAAAACCTATGCTCTCAAATGGAAGAGGTTTTGTGTGTGGTGTCATCTACGCACAGAGGATCCTTTCTCCTGTACTGTGCCAGTAGTTCTTCAGTACTTACTGCACTTATCCAATCAGGGACTTAAGTCCAATTCTGTTCGGGTCCACCTCTCAGCTCTAGCAGCTCACCACTCATTGGTAGATGGACAATCTCTATCTGGTCACCCCTTGGTGTCCCGCTTTCTCAGGGGCTTGCTTTTGCTCAAGCCTCCCATCCGTCCTCCTGCCCCTGAGTGGGAGCTGAATGTGGTCTTGCAGCAACTGACTCGCCCTCCTTTTGAGCCAATGGCTACTTGTCCACTACGCTTCCTCTCCTGGAAGACACTCTTCCTGATAGCCCTTACCTCGGCTAGGCGAGTGAGTTAGCTTCAGGCCCTGGTCTGTGACAGGCCTTACACCAGGATTTATAGGAACAGGGTAGTCCTCAGGACTCACCCAAAGTTCCTCCCAAAAGTTGTCTCCTCTTTCCACCTCAATCAGGAAGTGGTCCTTCCCACATTCTTCCCTAGGCCTCATGCAAGCCAGGCTGAAGCAGTTCTGCATACCCTGGACTGTAGGAGGGCCTTATCCTTCTACCTTGACCGTACGCAAGGGCATAGAAAGGCTACTCAGCTCTTCGTATCCTTTGACCCCAATAAGTTGGGGTTGGCTGTGTCCAAGCATACCTAGTCCATCTGGGTGGCTGACTGTATCACCTGGGCTTACAAGGCGGCTGACCTTCCTTTGCAGGGTAGGGTCACGGCCCATCGTGTCAGGGCAATGGCTGCCTCAGTGGCTCATCTCCGCTCTGTGCCCTTAGTAGACATCTGCAGGGCTGCAACTTGGTGTTCAAGCCAGACTTTTGCGGCCCATTACTGCCTGGAGAGGGAGTCCCGTAGGGACAGTGCTTTTGGCCAGGCAGTACTCCGGAATCTCTTTGAGGTTTAGGCAACTCCTGCTCTCCTGCCCTCTGTTGGGCTACCGGTGGAGGTTGTGTCCTTGAAAAGCCTTTCTTTGCTGCTGAGACTAGAGGGAGTTCTCTTGTTCAGCCTGGGTTCCTTGGAAGCCCAGAGCTGGGGAGTCACCCATATGTGAGGACTGTCTTCCTGCTTGGTCCTGGAGAAAGAGTAGTTATTCACCTGTAACAGGTGTTCTCCAGGAGCAGCAGGAATCAGTCCTCACAACCCTCCCTCCTCCCCTGGGAGTTGCAGTTGTACATAGTTTATTTTTCATTTTTGTGTGCTGTTCTTAGCTATGTCATTTGACTGAGGTAAGATGGCACCTTTAGGCGGGAAGGGAACCGCGTATGCGTGCCTGCATTCCCAAAGGCTTTCATAGAAAGCTGGGGAAATGCTCCGCTGGGGCTTCATCGGCGCCGATGACACCCATATCTGAGGACTGATTCCTGCTGTTCCTGGAGAACACCTGTTACAGGTGAGTAACTACTCTTTGCCTCGGCCACCTCGGGGCTACCAGGAGGACAGAGGCCTTGTCCTGGAGGATCTTGAATAGAGTCTTGGCCACCAGAGGCATCGGAGGAAACGCATACAGGAGGCACACGGACCATGATATCAGAAAGGCATCGGCGGCCACTCTGTGCGGGTGCAGCTGCCTCGAGCAGAACCGTGGCAACTGGTGATTGACCAGACTCGCAAACAAATCCATCACTGGCCGTCCCCAGGTCTGGAAAAGCCAATTGGTTACCCCACAGTCCAGCTGCCACTCGTGAGGCTGGCGAATCCTGCTTAGCCTGTCAGCTAACCAGTTTTCTTGGCCTGGCAGGTAGACGGCCCACAGAAAAATTCCATGCCGGGCTGCAAACGAGCACAGATCCAGGGTTTCCTGACATAGGAGACGGGACCCCGTGCCACCCTGCTTGTTCACGTAGAACATGGCCATCTGGTTGTCTGTCTGTACCAAGACAGGATCGTAGGCCAGGATCTCCCAGAAAACTCCTAGAGCCAGGTGGATGGCACGGAGCTCTAAGAAATTGATCTGTTGTGCTCTCTCATTTGGGGACCACACTCCCTGAGTATGGAACCCCTGGCAATGGGCCCCTCAGCCCAGCAGGGACACATCCGTGGTCAGGATCCTTGTGTGCAGAGGAGCCTGTCAAGGCATCCCCGCCTCCAAATGAAGTGGCTGAAACCACCAGTCCAGGGATCGTATTAGCTGCTTGGACATTGTGACTTTGTCCCTGAGGCAACCTGAGGCCTCAGACCTATCCTAGACTTATGAAATCTGAACAAGTTTCTGGAGAGGGAAAAGTTCAAGATGCTTACCCTTGGGATACTGCTGCCCTACCTCCAGCAGGGAGACTGGCTATGATCCTTAGACCTAAAGGATGCCTATACTCACATCCTCATCCATCCAGACCACAGATAATATCTCAGATTTGTGGTGGGAGGAAACCATTTTCAGGACAGTTTACTTCCCTCTGGCCTGACCTCTGCCCCCAGGGTTTTCACCAAATGCCTGGCGGTGGTGGCGGCTTTCCTCAGAAATCAGGGGATTTTTGTCTTCCCGTACCTGGACGACTGGCTAATCAGGGGCCAGTCATTCCAGGAGGCCTGACAGGCCACCCTTCGCACTGTCTCTCTTCCTTCAGCATCTGGGCTTTGTCATAAACTGCACAAAGTCCACTTTGCTCCCCTCTCAGAACCTAGAGTTTATGGGGGCGAGACTAGACACCCTTCAGGCAAGAGCTTACTTGCCCGAGGACAGGGCCCACAGATTGATGGAGTTGGGAAACCAGTTCCAAAGCGATTCTCAGGTTTCCACCAGGCACTACCTGCGGCTTCTGGGCCACATGGCATCCACGGTACATGTGACCCCGAATGTCCGTCTGCACATGCGGGCTGCTCAATGGTGCTTCAGAGATCAGTAGACACAAGCCACCGGCGACCTTCGAGACAGAGTAAAGGTGTCCAGATGGCTTCTGAACTCCTTACAGTGGTGGCTGCATCTACCAAACCTTCTCAAAGGTGTACCTTTTCAAGCTCCAGCACACACCAGGGTGCTGACGACAGATGCATCCTTAAAGGGCTGGGGTACACATTGCCAGGGCACGTGCACTCAAGGCCTGTGGTCCCCTCGGGAGGCCACACAGCAGATCAACCTTTTAGAGCTGCGAGCAATCTGCTTAGCTCTGCAAACCTGCCATGCTCTCTCTCAGCAGTCTGTCCTAGTTCAGACGGACAATCAGGTGGCACAGGGTCCAGGCTCCTATGTCAGGAGGCACTGGCCCTATGCTCCTTTGCGGTCAGACAAGGCATGTTTCTCAAAGCAGTTTATCTACCTGGTCATGAAAACTTCCTAGCAGACAAGCTAAGCAGGATTCTCCAGCCTCACGAATGGCAGTTGAATCCATTGGTAGTCCAGCAGATCTTCCTCAGTTGGGGACGTCCATCCATCGATCTCTTTGCAAGTCCACTAAACTGTCAGTTGCCCAGGTTTTGCTCCAGACAGCCGCATCCCCTGAGGATGGCAGCAGATGCTTTTCTGATCTCTTGGGCTACGGGCCTCCTGTATGCGTTTCCTCCCACGCCCCCGGTGGCCCGAACTCTATTCAAGATCCTCCGGGACAAGGCCTCGGTGATTCTGGTAGCCCCCAGATGGCCGAGACCGCCGTGGTTTCCACTTCTTCTGCAGTTGGCAGTGGAAGCTCCGTTCCCTCTGGGGCTGCAACACGATCTCCTGTCTCAAGAGCAGGGTTCCCTTCTGCACCCCAATCATAGTGCTAGCTCCTTTACTTCTACCTAAGGAGGTTGAGGAGGTGGTCTTGGCCTCTAGGAGGCAGTCCACCAGAAAGTCCTATGCCTTCAAGTGGTGTTGGTTTACGGTATGGTGTGCTCAGCGCAATGAAGATCCTTTCTCTTGCCTTGTGCCAGTAGTACTGCAGTATCTACTTCACCTTTCAGGCCTAGGCCTTAAGTCTAACTCTGTTTGGGTCCACCTCAGTGCTATGTCAGCGCACCACTCACCAGTGAAAGGACAGTCTGTCGGTTCACCCCTTGGTGTCCAGATTTCTCAGAGGTCTCCTTCTACTCAAGCCTCCGGTTTGTCCACCGGCGACTGAGTGAGATTTGAATGTGGTCTTGCAGCAACTTACTCGCCCACCGTTTGAGCCGATGGCTACTTGCCATTTGCGCTTCCTCTCTTGGAAAGCGCTCTTCCTGATGGCTCTTACCTCGGCCAGACATGTGAGTGAGCTACAAGCTCTGGTTTCTGATAGACCGTACACACGGTTCTATAGGAACAGGGTGGTCCTACAGACCCATCCCAAGTTCCTCCCAAAAGTGGTCTCCTCTTTCCACCTCAATCAGGAGGTGGTTCTTCCGACCTTCTTTCCCAGGCCGCATGCCAGCCGGGCTGAGACAGTCTTGCATACCCTTATTTATTTATTTTATTTATTTAGACAGTTTTTGTATACCGCCTTATCCTTCAATCAAAGCGGTCACAACACAATTGGGGGATACGTTTAACACATGGGGATATGAGACACATACACTAATACTTACAGGGAACATGGGCTATGGAGGGTTAAGTGGCTTGCCCAAGACCACAAGGAGCATCTGTGGGACTAGAAACCCCAGTCCTTCCGGCCCAAGGTTGCTGTCCTCTAGTGGGATTTGAAACCCCAACCTTCCGGCCTGAAGTACCTTGCCCCAACCACTAGGCTGCTCCTCCCTACCCTGGACTGTAAGAGGGCGTTGTCCTTTTACATAGAATGTACGTGGGAGCATGGAAAGACTACTCAGCTGTTTGTCTCCTTTGACCCTAATAGGATGGGATTACCTGTCTCCAAGCGTACGTTGTCCACTTGGGTAGCAGATTGCATCGCCTGGGTGTACAGGGCAGCCGACCTCCCCTTGCAGGGTCGGGTGACGGCCCACCGTGTCAGGTCAAAGGCCGCGTCAGTAGCTTATCTCCGCTCTGTTCCGTTGGCAGACATCTGCCGGGCCACAACTTGGTCTTCAAGCCAGACCTTTGCAGCCCATTACTGCCTGGAGAGAGAGTCCCGGCGGAACAATGTTTTCGGCCAGGCGGTACGCCGTAATCTCTTTGAGGTTTAGGCAACTCCTACTCTCTGGCCCTTGTGTTGGGCTACTGTACGGGGTGCATTCTCATAGAAAATTCTTATCATGGATGCTGAGGCTCTTGAGAGGGAGCCATTTTTTCAGCTCTGGGTTCACAGTAGCCTAGAGCTGGGGAGTCCCATATGTAAGGACTGACTTCCTGCTTGGTCCTGGAGAAAGCGTACTCACCTGTAACAGGTGTTCTCTAGGAGCAGCAGGAATCAGTCCTCACGACCCTCCCTCCTCCCCTGGAGTTGCAGTCATATACTTCATTTTGATTTTTGCTGTCTTTTAGGTATGTCATCAGACTGAGCAAGATGGCACCCTTGGGCGGGAAGGGGACCGCGCATGTGCGCTGCATTCCCAAAGGCTTTCTTTGAAAGCTGGGGAAATGCTCCGCATGAGGGTTCTGACGGCGCCAACATCACCTATATGTGAGGACTGATTCCTGTTGCTCCTGGAGAACCCCTGTTACAGGTGAGTAACTACGCTGACTGAACAAGATGGCACCCTTGGGCGGGAAGGGGACCGCGCATGCATGATGCAATTCCCAAAGGCTTTCTCTGAAAGCTGGGGATTTGCTACGCACGAGGGCTCCATCGGCGCCAACGTCACCCATATGAGCGGCCTGACTTCCTGCTTCTTCCAAGAGAAAAATCTATACTGTACTGTAGTAATTTGACTTCTTCAGCTTTTCATATAGGTGTATGGATGTTCCAGGGCCCGCTGTAGTATTTGCAGTGACACTTTTTTGTATGGGCTCTTTATGTGAGTTTTGGAAGTTTGTGATATGGTATGGTATGGTAGGTTTGCTCTTTGTTGTAGGGTTCTGTATTAGTTCACAATATCCTGGTACTGGAGAATAGTGGTGGTTGTTAGTGAGATGATCAGAATTAGATTTTTTTTTTATAAATATTGAGTTCTGTGGGTGAATGAACTGGTTCTGCTCTGCACCTACTGTGGATGCAAAATATATGTTGAAAAAGAAAAAGCAAGAACCATAATGCAGTTTCTAACAACAAAATAAAAATTAGTTATAATTTAGTTTTATAAACTGTGCTGTTGGTTCTTGCTGTCTTTTAGTTCCTTGGTGTGCAAAGAGGACCATACCTAGCCCTGTACAAGTAGTGCAGGCATACAGGGCGCAAAGGCTTGGGGGAGCATTTCGGCTGTCTGCTGTTGCCCTGCCGCTGCTGGCAGGACAATAGCAGGCAGCCGAAATGTGCCCACAAGCCTCTTGCAGCACTTTAAGCAGGTCTAGTCCCTCCCTCCTCCGACGCTATGTCAGAGCAGGGAGGGACAGATCTGCTTAAAGTGCCGGCGCCTTTCAGATTGGGCGCATGCCCCCCTTCTCCTCCCCATACCTCCGTCCAGTGCTGCCTGCTCTTTCCCTGTTGCCGGCACCACCATGAAAAAAGAGGGCGGCAGCAGCAGGTAAAGAGCAGGCAGCGCTGGACGGAGGTATGGGGGGAGAGGCAGGGTGTGCGCCCGAGCTGCAAATCACACAGGGTGCAAGTGCAGCTCGATATGGTCCTGTGTGCAAACATCTTGCATTTCCTTCCTATAATTTAATCAGCTTTTTGGTTTGGTTCAGTCTCTGACTGGATTTCTGAAAAAGCCCCGCCCCCTCTAAGGTGGGGGGGGGGGGGAGGCGCGCTATCTCATTTTTCGCCTCAGGCAGTAGATTGCCTTGAGCCGCCCCTGGTTAAAAGATGTGCCTTATTTGCATGGTGCGTTCTTTCACTGTGGGCATGCATATGAGTGGAGTTTGGCAGAGCATGGGCAGAGCTCACAACTACATCCACAGATTATAAAATATTTTAATTTATGAGCATTCTTGAAAAATCTAGGTACAGGGATTTATGTGTAAATATCCATGTCTTAACTTAAAGCACGTTTGCAGCCGTCTACGAGTACACTAGCATTTTATAAAGAAAAGTAGGCACGTACTTTTCCTTATAAAATGGGCTTAAAATAGGCACGTTTTAGGTGCCTAGTTTAAATTACCTGCACTGTGCCAAAACATGACCATATTTAATACCTCCCCTAGCTTTTGAAGTTTTATTTTTCGTACATTTGTTATCCAAAGTTGGTCTCCTTTTGGCATTAAAACATGCTGTACATGCCTGACAATATTTGCAGCCGAGGGAACACAAGCTCTGCTCCTCCTTTCTATTTCATTGTCCTTGTCTATCTCCAGGAACAAGCAGGAATGAGTCTTGACATATGGGTACGTCGGTACCGACGGAGCCTGCACGGGAATGCTCCCCAGCATCCAATCAGAAAGCTTTTGGGAGCATCCCTCGCGCCTGCGCGCTGACTTCCCGCCTTTCCCACTGCCTCTCCTCAGTTTTCGTTTTTCCGCGGAGCCGACAAGACGTCCTCCTGTCACCGCAGAAACTTATTTCTTTAAAATTCTTATTTTCTTGTTTTCTTGTGGTCGCGGCTGTCTTTCCCGCCGATACCGGTACCGCCGGTGCTTTATTCTTTTCTTTTCTAAAATTACAGAGATTTTTTCTCCTCAGTTTTTGTCTTAACTTTTTGGGCCTACCAGGCCTTTCCAACATGGAGCCTTCTTCCCCTAAGAAGTGCCTTCACTGTGGAAACATAGTTTTCTTTTTAGACTCCAATGCTTGGTGTCTAACCTGTTTGGGTCCTGACCCTTGTTTCCCTGATCCATCAGGCTGTATTATTGGGAGAAGACCTTCCCTTTTTCGAGTTTCCCTCGATGCCGTTTTTCCTCCTGAGGTGAGGACACCGGTTTATTCTTCTCTCCAGGATCAGGTAACCCACAAACAGTCTGTTAAGACTAGCCAATTCTTGAAGGGTAAGTCTCATGCCCAGCATGATGACGGCTCCGGCCTTGCCCTCAAGACCCCATTGGCAATAAAACCCCGGCGGGAGTCTCCGGGCTCCAAAGCATTTATGGGGTTTCAGGTTGTTCCTGGGGCTCACCCCTCACAGAATATACCTGAGCCATGCTCGGGGGTGGTATCCGCTTCGAGCGGTACCGATCCCCCGGCATCGGCACCGGTGTCGAGTGTTCCACTCTTCACCTGGGATCGTCATCTGGTGTCCTCGGTACCTTCGGGGCCGATCGATACAACCCAGATTGGCTTTCCTGTATCTCCGCCATGCTTAGGGTTGGTACCGGCTTCGAGCGGTACCGATACCCCGGCATCGGCATCGGTGTCGAGTGTTCCACTCTTCACCTGGGATCGTCATCTGGTATCCTCGGTACCTTCGGGGCCGATCGATACGACCCAGATTGACTTTCCTGTATCTTCGCCATGCACGGCGTTGGTATCGGCTTCGAGCGGTAACGATACCCCGACATCGGCGCCGGTGTCGAGTGTTCCGCTCTTCACCAAGCATCGTCTTCGGACGTCCTCGGTACCTTCGGAACCGATCGATACGATTCCGATTGACTTTCTTGTATCTGCATCGCCGATACCACCACCAACGTCGGTACCGTCTAGACATGCATCGATAGACTCGCTCTCTTCAATACCGTCTAGAATCGATGTCCAGTCTAGATGACTTGGTACCGACGCGTTTCGGAACCGATCCATATCGTTTCCGACTACGCAGTACCGAGGATATTCACCAAGGCTCTCTGGCTACCTCGGTACCGCTTCAGCAGCCCTCGATTACTGCTTCGATGACATTACCGTCTCCGATACTGGTATCGGTATCGATGTCGATTCCTGCAGTTCCATCGGTGCCATCGATCCTTTCTATGCCTAGCTTGGAATCGATACCGGGCACTGATGATGCAGTACTAACTGCCTCGAATCAGAACTGTCAGTATCACTGTCCATCTAGCAGGATTCTTTTTCTGCACCAGTCCAGTATATCTTCTGGTGCTCCAGCGGCTTCTTCCACCTCAGCTTACCCAGGAATAGTTCCCATTGGAGATCCTTCTTTTCAGAAATTTCTCATTGACATGGCAACCTTTCTTGCCATTCCTATTCCTGGCTCTACTCTTAACCAAGATCCTGCAGAAAAGGAAAATATAATGCTTCCTTTACATCATTCTTTGCAGGATCTTCTTCTGAGGATGTGGGAATTACCTTTAAAAGTTCCTTCGCCTTCTACAGCCACTAATGTTCTGTATCAGGTGCCTCCCTCTCCAGGGTTTCAAAAAAATCAACTTCCACATCATTCCATTGTAGTGAAATCAGCAATGAGGAAGGTAAGAAGCAAGAAGAAGCATTCTTCTTATCCGCCAGGTCATGCATCTAAAGCACTTGATACCTTTGGACGTCAAACCTTCCAAATTTCTATGCTGGCTTCAAGAATTCTCTCATATAATTTTTATATGAGTCTGACACTTCAGGAGGTCACAGAGAAATTATCTCTTTTGTCCCCTTTTTTGTCAGAGCCTAAGGCCACTGACTATTCCTTGCTTCTTAATCATAGCAGGAATATCTCTTGGTTTCTTTCTCGTGCTTCTCTAGACTCTTTTGAGTCTGTTAGCAGATCCTCTGCTATTGCCATTGGAGCACGTCGTAAAGCCTGGCTGCAAGCTTCAGACTTGAGCAGATGGGCACAACATACACTGGGTAATTCTCCTTGTACTGGAGAAAATCTCTTCAATAGAGAGGCTTTACGTCAGGTTGCTCATTGCTCCACTGACTTCCCTGGTTCTGAAAACCATCCTAAGCCTTCTTTTTCCCCAGGACGTAGGAAATGTCCTACCAAACCTCCTTTCTCTAAGAAAAGAAGGTTTCACCCTTCTCCTGCCCATCCTCCAGATGTACCCAAGCAAGGGACATCTCATCCTAGTCTGAGGTCTCCAGACTCTAACCAGTCTACTCATAAACAGCAACCATAGGTTCCTATATGTTGCAATCTACAGTTAACTTCTTCTTAGCAGAGGTTTATTCTTCAAACTCTACACTGGGTTTCAGTATGCTAAGCTGTTAGGATACTTTTGTCCATGGGTTACAGAATTCTCCCCTTCTTACTACTACGAAGGGAGGTTACAACTATCCCATGATAGTTTTCTGTCCCCACATGGACATCTTTTCCTTCAGCTGACTTACCATATGGTAAGTCACCTTCCAACCCCTTCTCTTCCAAGGTTTCCCCTGCTTGAGTTGGTACCATACTGAAACACTTCTCTTTCATTCCAGTGTAGACTTTTTTGTTATCCTTCAATACAACTCATCAGACAGGGACGGCAATATCTCCGCTCCCTTTGTCTGTTTTCTCTCTGTTTTTATACAGGAGAATTCCCTCTGCTGTTTTGTTCAGTTGCTGTGCAGGCAGGAGTTCCAGTGATTACTCTAGTGCTCATTGCAAGCTACTTTCAACTATCTTGCATAATACTACTCACTGCAGGTTATCTTCTTCTAGCCATATCTTTTCCTAGGATGTGGCAACACACCTGACTTCAGTCAGTTTTATCTCATAATTCTCCTGCACAATGCTCTCTGCAATCTTCAGAGAAGCTTACTACTATGGGCCCTTGCTACAGAGCATTGGACTTTATCTCTGAGGGTTTTTTCCATATAGTAGAAAAAACTTATATAATCATTCCATGACTATATGGGTTCTTTATACCCTCTTGTCTCCTGTTGTGATACAGAAGACAAGCTTTTTCTGCGTGAATGTCCAAGGAGTTCCCAATATTGCAGGAATCTACCCCTTTTTTCCTTACAGCTTGGCATTATACTTTTCTGCTCCACTTGGACAATGCATACTCTTTTACTATACATGATACCCCTGTGTCCCTTGGCTGGGTCATCCTGGTATCTTAGTCTATGCGTTTTTTTGTCCTTTGGACATGTCAGAGTCCTAAAGTACTCCTGACGTGCTTTTGCCAGACTACTATTATCCTCTATTTTTCACGCAACCATACTGGTTATTTCACTGAACTACATTCCTGCAGCGCAGAAATAGATTCTCTATATATCTTCAGGTGGTTTCCACCCCCTTATTATTAGATGAATCTTTTCCCATCACATTCCCCAAGGGAATGTTTTTATGGGGCTCAGTTGCAGGCATGTATCCTCACGCTTATATTCATGTATGTATATGTCCTATACATACATATTTCTGTAAGCTGTGTGGGCATAAGTCATGCCCATCTATATATATATCTATATCTATCTATCTATCTATATCTATCTATCTATATATATATATCACACATATCTAGACATATATGTACATATATATATATATATATGTATGTATCTCCATATATATATATATATATAAATATATATGTGCCCATTGGGAGATGTCCATAGGACGCTATGTATTACCTGCTATCTCCCTAACTGTCTGTGCTATAAAGCTTTTACCTTCTTAAGAGGTCCAGACAGTCATCTTGCCTATTCTCATGCGGCTCAGTAAGTGGGAGCGGTTATACACACAATTACTGCTGTAATGTCAACAGCTTTTATTTTTGTTATAGATCTCCCTGTCTCTGAAGTATTAAACTTCAATGTCTTCCTATCTCTTACCAGCTAGGAAAGACGGTGTACATCTTCAGTATTTCTGAGTACACTTCTGTTCTCCTTGGGAATGGGGGCTTTTTTCCATACCCCCTCTTCCCTTCTGGACTGGGCTAATTCTCCAGATCGGTCAGTCTTCTTCTTTTAGTCCTCAATGTTAATAACTCTGTACCTAAAAGATTTTTCAGCTTTTTCCCATAAAGCTTTCCATTGAAGACCTGCCGTTCTTCTCCTGCCCCAGTTGACGCCTGGGTTACCTGTTCATTCCAGGTTTGGAACTTCATCCTCACTGCTGTGAAGTTACCTTGAGGATTCCGCTACGCATCTACAGTACACTCCATCACAGTTCTACTTCCTACAATCCCGTAGGTAAGCTCTATATTGTACTAGTTCATTAAATATTTTAATGATACTTGACTTACATTCTAAAGACTCATTTTTTTCTGTAGTCTTTAGATTTGCTGTTCCTCTACAGCTCTTCTCTATTCAAACTCCTACCCCCCCATCCCTCAGGGGATGCCGGGGATCCAGGTTTGGGAAATGCCGTCCTGTTCCAGGGATACGCATTTTATGGGATCTCCCCTGGCACCCACAGCTAGGGAGTCCCCATATGTGAAGACTCATTCCTGCTTGTTCCTGGAGATAGCACAGTTACTTACCTGTAACAGGTGATCTCTGGGAACAGCAGGAATTAGTCTTCACAACCCACCCACCTCCCCTAGGAGTTGTATCTATCTATCTCCTTTCCTCTTTCTCTCCTTCTGTCTCAGCTATGAAACTCAACTGAGGAGAGGTAGTGGGAAAGGCGGGAAGTCAGCGCGCAGGCGCGAGGGATGCTCCCAAAAGCTTTCTGATTGGATGCTGGGGAGCATTCCCATGAAGGCTCCGTCGGTACCGACGTACCCATATGTGAAGACTAATTCCTGCTGTTCCCAGAGATCACCTGTTACAGGTAAGTAACTGTGCTTTCCTCGAAATCTAGTCCTTACCCAGGAATAAGAGGAAGTATCACAGGTAAATCCTTCTAGCCGGCACTAATGCTAGTTTTTACTGCACCTCAGACCAGGAGTTGACTTCTCAGCATTAAAAAAGCACAAGTATGTGCACTTCTTTGCATTGTGGAGTAATAGACTTTACATGGCAATGCTCTAATGTGTATACACATTTTTGTGCACAAAAGTCTTTCCTGCATCAAGTGCTGAGCTGTGTGCAGAAAAACATGTACACAATTCTATGCAATATTCTACGCAAGCCTTAGCAGCCTTTATTACAATGGCCTATCAGTAACTGAGAACGTGCGTCTGTGGCAGAGTTACCAAGTTACCCAGGTCCAAGAGTGAGATTTTAAGTCCTGAATTTACGACAATCTTATTTTGATGCAAAATAGGACCTGCAGCACTGATTTCTATGGGTAAATTCAGGGACTACAAATTCCATACTGCATTGCAATGCAAAGATGAAACCAGAGCTGGAATCTGTTAAAGCTAAGGTCAGTGAATTTCGTGATAAGTTGGCTTCTATGGATATTCAAGCAGTTTCATTTGTTAAGAACTTTGAGGTGGTTGATAAGAAGCTGGAACTTTTGGAAAATGCTCACCAAGCATGTAACCTTCAGATGATTAATTTTCCTAGACTGCCTACTATTTCTGCAAAAGATATGTTTGTGAAATATCTAGTGGATATATTAGCAGAGAAAGCATAGTTACTCACCTGTAACAGGTGTTCTCCAGGGACAGCAGGAATCAGTCCTCACTTATGGGTGATGTCAGCACTGATGGAGCCCGTGCGGAGCAATTCCCCAACTTTCAAAGAAAGCCTTTGGGATTGCTGCCACGCATCTGTTGTCCTCTTCCTGCCCAAAGGTGCCATCTTGCTCAGTTAAGTCCCATAGCTAGAGCCCTACTAAGCAGATGGCAAGGGAAGGACAAAAATAGCAACTCTTCAGCGGAGGAGGGAGGGTATTGAGGACTGATTCCTGCTGTCCCTGGAGAACACCTGTTACAGGTGAGTAACTACGCTTTCTCCAGGAACAAGCAGGAAGTCAGTCCTCACTTATGGGACTCCCCAGCTACAGGCTACCGAACCTGTAACCCAAAAATCACCTCTGCAAGGCCGTGAGCAGAAGTCGATGCCCGAAGGAGCCAGAGTCTTTGGGTTCCCAGGGCGAAGCTCTCGGTAGCCATCGAAGAAGGGCCGGAGGGCAGGAGTTGCTTATACCCTGAACAGATTATGTAGTACAGCCTGGCCGAAGGCGCTGTTCCGGTGGGACTCCCTCTCCAGGGAGTAGTGCGAAGTGAAGGTATTCACTGAAGACCAGGTTGCAGCCTCACAGATGTCCGTCAGAGGCACGGAGCGCAGCAAAGCCACCGAAGCCGCCTAGGCCTGGACACCATGTGCAGTGACTCGGTGATCCAGTGGGGCCCCAGCCTTTGCCTGAGCGAAGGTGATGCAGTCCACCACCCAGATGGAAATGGTGCGTTTGGTGACAGGCGATTGGGATCGTAGGCGACAAAGAGCTGGTCGGACTTGCAATGAACCTGGGTACACTGCTGGTAGAAGGCAAGAGCCCTCTTGCAGTCGAGTGTATGTAATACCCCCGGATGCCTGGTCAGCATGCGGCCTCGGGAAGAAGGTCGGCAAGACTATCTCCTGATTGAGATGAAAGTCCGAGACCACCTTTGGTAGGAACTTGGGGTGGGTACGGAGGACTACCCTGTTCCCGTAGAACCTGGTGTATGGAGCCTCAGTCATGAGGGCCTGGAGTTTGCTGACTCGCCAAGCCGAGGTCAGAGCCACCAGGAAGACTACCTTCCAAGAGAGGTGCCGAAGTGAGCACATCGCCATCGGCTTGAAGGGTGATCGCGTAAGCTGCATCAGCCCAATGTTCAGGTCCCACTCCGCTGGTGGTGGCCAGATGGAGGGCTTGGAAAGTAAGAGGACCCGCATGAAGCGGGAGACCAGGGGCTGCCCCGAGAGGGGTTTACCCTCGATGGGGAGGTGGTGCGCCAAGATGGCGCTCAGGTGGACCCTGACGGAGTAGGACTTCAGCCCCTCTTTTGAGAAGTGGAGGAGGTATCGGAGGACCCACCTGGTAGAACAAGAAAACGGGTTGATCTGGAGCTCGGAGCACCAGACTGAAAAGCCTTTGGGATTGCTGCCACGCATGCATGGTCCTCTTCCTGCCCAAGGGTGCCATCTTGCTCAGTCAGGTCCCTTAGCTCGAGCCCTACCAAGCAGATGGCAAGGGAAGGATTAAAATCCAGCAACTCTTCAGGGGAGGTGGGAGGGTAATGAGGACTGATTCCTGCTGTCCCTGGAGAGCACCTGTTACAGGTGAGTAACTACACTTTCTTCAGGAACAAGCAGGAAGTCATTTCTCACTTATGGGACTCCCCAGCTAGAAGGCTACCAAACCTGCAACCAAAAAATGCCTCTGCGAGGTCGTGAGCAGAAGCCGATGCCCGAAGGAGCCCGAGTCCTCGGGGCGAAGCCCTCTGTAGCTGTGAAGAAGGGTCGGAGGACAGGAGTTGATCGGGTGTGGAACCGGTCCGCAGAAGGGGGAAGCTGCACATTCACTGGGCTGGCGAACAGGTCCATGGACGGAGTCCCCCACTGATGAAACAAGAGGCTGGCGACCTCTGGATCCAGGTGCCACTCGTGTGGGCAGAGGATTCTGCTGCGTTTGTCCACGAGGACATTCTCTTGGCCCGGGAGATAGACCGCTCGGAGGGACATCCCCTGGCGAAAGGCAAATTAGCAAAGGAGGCTTGCCTGAGGCCTGGCTCCACTGCATCCTGAGGCACCACTGAGCCGTCCGCATGTGCATTCGGATGTGGGGGACAACATGGACGGTGGAAGCCATGTGTCCCAGGAGGCGCAGCATGGCCTGCGCTGAGACTCGAGTTCTGCTCTGGATCTGGGCTGCCAGGGCACGAAGGCAGTCTGCATGGTCTGCGGGTAGGAAGGCGGTTGCCTGCTCCGTGTCAAGCAGTGTGCCGATGAACTCCAAGGTCTGCACCGGTTCAAGGTGGGACTTGGAGTAGCTGACCAGGAAGCTAAAGTGTTCGAGGAGGAGGATCGTGCGTGACGCTGCCAGGTGGGCTTCTTCGGCCAAAGTCCCCATGACGGACCAGTCATCTAGATAAGGGAAGATGGGTATGCCACGGCCGCGGAGAGACACTTAATGAAAACCCGTGGAGCGGACGCGAGCCCGAAGGGAAGCACCCTGTAATGGTAATGCTCTCCCTGCACCACAGGTACTGCCTGTGCTGGGGGTGGATGGGAATGTGGGAGTAAGTGTCTCTGAGGTCTAAGGAGCATAGCCAATCGCCCTGCTGGAGGAAGGGCAGTGTCTTTGAAAGCTGGAGAATTGCTCCGCGCGGGCTCCGTCAGTGCCGACGTCACCCATAAGTGAGGACTGACTTCCTGCTTGTTCCTGGAGAATCTCTTCCACCTTTGGTTAAAGTTTTCTATTTCCCACCAGGAAAAAAGCAATCTTCTTCTCCAGTTTCTCATGTGGACGTTATGAATCTTACTGACATTCTTGAGTCTTCCCGAGAAGAGCAAGTGGTCTTGGCTACTATGATTGTGACTTTTGCGTTTCTTTCGGATAGAGAGTGGCTTTTAAAACTCTTTTTCCGCAAGAGGCACATGTTGTTTTGGGGTCAGCGGGTGTATATTTATCCTGATTTGGCTAGGGTGACCCAGTGTTTCCGTAAAGAGTTTTCTTAAAGCATCCTTGTACACGTCTGGTGAAATAACAGTCTGTGTCGTATATATTTTATGAGCCCTCCCAACTGCATGCCTCAATGAACACGAGGAGATTGGAAGCCTTATTTCTTTTATTTTTGGTGTTTGTAATTTTTCTGTTTGGGTTCTCCCTCCTTTGTGGGCTTGTGTGAGCGGCCATTTATTTTATATTTGGGGTATTTCATTTCTTGCTGATTTTGTTTCTGATGAAAGCTCTTTTTATGTACAGGATTGTTTTTGTTAACTTTCTTGGAATTATGGAAAAATTCAATAAAGATAAAATTAAAATAAAACCAGAACTGTCAAAAAATCTCACTCCAGGCACTTGGTAGCTTGGCAACTCTGCTGTGGTACTGTGGTAAAGTGCTGTATGCAGAGGAGTGGAACTGTCTTGAAAAAATGGAAATTACCTGGTAATTGTTGTTCCTTGAGGAACTCCAGTTCAGTCCTCCACCTCTGGGTAGTGTACCTCCTCCTGCAGCTTGGAAACTGGGCATGTCAAAATCGTGACATCATTGGATATAGCCTGCTGGTCTCTCCCATCAGCCCCAATGAACTATTGACAAAGCAGACTCAAAGGAGCAACAAATAAGTAGCTATCATATTAAATTCAACCTTATACTCAACCTGAACGCATAACATATAACTAATTGCTAACTAACCCCCCTCCAGTAAGAAGGGGACTGCTTCTTGCCCTTTCTCCTTCCCCCCTGTGCTAAGCCAGAGACAAGGAAGAGAAAGAATAGAAAGAAATAGATAGTAAGGATCAGAACGATCACGGTCCTATTAAGGGCTATACTCACCAGTAGTCTTGCACTCCCCCTACTGATCATTCACTGCTGAAGAATCCATCCCCGGGTAGGAATGAGGACTGAACTGAAGTTCCTCAAGGGACAATTACCAGGTAAGTGTAATTTCCATTTCCTTATCGTTCCTCCAGTTCAGTCCTCCACCTCTGGGATGTAACAGAGCAGTAAATCATTGGGAGGGATCTTTCCACCTGGATCGCAACACCGCCGACCCAAAACAGGCATCGTTCGCCGCCAGGACATCCAGGAGGTAGTGCTTACTGAAAGTATGAAGAGACGACCAGGTGGCCACCCTACAAATTTCTACTGGTGGAACCAAACTGTGTTCCGCCCAGGATGTTGCTTGCCCTCTAGTAGAGTGAGCCCGTAAGCTCACTAGTACTGGGCGACCTTGCAAAATATAGGCTGATGCAATCGCCTCCCTAATCCATCTGGAAATGGACGCCTTCGCCGCCGCTTCCCCTTTGCGGGGACCTCTGAATAAGACGAATAGACGGTTCGACTTGCGGAAAGTTTCTGAAACATTTAAATACTGCCGCAGCGCTCTATGTCCAAGCGGCGTAAACTACGGTACAAGACGTTCCCCTCCGTCGAACCTAGAGCTGGAAGGGAAACCGTTTGATTTAGGTGAAAAGGAGAAACCACCTTTGGCAAAAAGGACGGAACTGGTCGCAACACCACCTTTTCTCTGGAAAAAGACAAACAGCTCTCTACATGACAACACCTGCAATTCCGAAATTCGCCTCGCCGAGCAGATGGCTACCAAAAACACTGTCTTTAAGGTTAAATCGTTACCTGACGCCTGGTGTAAGGGCTCAAAGGGTTCCTTAGCTAATGCACCTAAAACCAAGTTGAGATCCCACGGCGGAACCAATATTCTACGAGAAGGCCGCAGCTGGGATACCGCTTTAAGGACGCACAGCACATCTGCGTGAGAACCCAGGGCCACTCCCTGGACTTTAGCTCTATAGCAAGACAGGGCTGCTAACTGCACCCTTAAGGAACTGGCTGCCAGACCCTTATCAAACCCGTCTTGCAGGAAGCTCAACACCAAGGGGACGGATACTGTAGACGCACTCACTTGCCATCATGAACACCAGTCCTCAAAAACACACCATATGCGCACATATGCGAGGGATGCGGACTTTTTCCTCGCTCAAAGTAAAATTGCGATGACCGCGCCCGAATAACCTTTTCTCCTTAACCTAGCCCTTTCAATGACCAAACCGTAAGCCAGAACTGATCCACCTGAGGCATTTGAAGCGGACCCTGAAGCAACAGATCCTCTGATGCTGGTAACTTCCAAGGATTCCTGTTGAGCAGCCGAACTAGATCGGTGTACCAAGGGCGTCTCGCCCAGTCCGGAGCCACCAAGAGCACTCTTCCCTGATGAGCTTCGATGCGCTGTACCACTCGCTCTATGAGCGTCCACGGGGGAAGACACAGAGGAGACCTGACGACGGCCAATGTTGTATCAGGGCATCGATTCCTTCCGACATCCTCTCTCACCACCTGCTGAAGAAGCGACCCATTTTCGCTGACTGGAAGGTCACCATGAGATCCATAACACAGGTACACTACCAAAAAACTGCCTCCAGTTTTGCAACTGATTCCTATAGATTTTGGGGTGCTGAATCCAGGAAAAATAGCCAAAATGTTCCATCACGTCACGTTTTCTTGCAAAATTAGATTTCTTACCCATATAAGGAATGTTCACATAATTTCTTTTTAGCCGACTGCAGTTTATTTTCTTGGCCCAAAATAGAGGTTGTAATGGTTAACTAACTAGAAACACTCCCTCATGATATTTTAGAGTGTTTTGTATTCATTTTATACATTAACAGGACAATTGGGAGGCGGGGGGCTAAATCCAGTACTCGCGCTGGCGCATGTTCTTTCCTGTTCGCCTCGCCTCATTCGCTCGCTCAAACACGGTGGTTGCGACATGAATGTTCCTGTCAAATTTCAGTTTCTTGCAAGTTCATTATTACCTTTTGTTTGCTCAGTCGTAATCCAGCTTTATTCCGAAGTGGTTCACTATAGTTGTAGTTTGCAGTGCTGTGTATTTGTGATGGCTCACAGAGCCAGAGGTTGCGTCAACTCTCCGGACAGTTTTTGTTTTATTTGTGGGGAATATACCGTGAAAAAGCGGCAGAGGAACATTTCTGCATTTATTAAAAAAGTATATTTCGCCTATTTCGGTTTGAAGTTAGGCGATCAAGACAAACCGTGGGCTCCTCACAAAGTGTGCAAGACATGTGAGGAAGATCTACGCTTATGGATGAAAGGTAAAAAACAAGCATTTCGTTTCGGAATACCTATGATGTGGCATGAACAAAGAGACCACAGCAGTGACTGCTATTTTTGCTCTTGCATTGTGAAGGGATACAACTTAAAAAATAAGAACGTAATAAGTTACCCCAACCTTCCCTCAGCAATTAGGCCTATGCCTCATAGCAACGAAGTACCTGTGCCTGAACCACCAAAATCTTTGGATCATATTTGTGTGGACGGTTCTGATCATGATGAGACTCATCAGATGGCTTTTCCCGATGAGTCCAGTACTTCCGAGTTTGAAACTGAACCAGATCCGAAACCCGAACTTTTCTCTCAAGCTGAATTGAATGATTTAGTCCGGGATTTAGGACTCCCAAAAGATGCTGCCCAACTGCTAGGTTCTCGGCTTAAACAGAAAAATCTATTGTCACCAGGAACAACTTTTTATTGGTACCGCAACCGCGAGACACAATTTTTGAAGTATTTCAGCAAAGAGGAAGATTTGGTATTTTGCAACGATATATACGGAGTGATGAAAAAGTTTAAACTCAAGTATGATCCTGCTGAATGGTGGCTGTTCATTGATTCGTCAAAAGACAGCATAAAAGGTGTTCTTCTTCATAATGGCAACACATTCGCTTCAGTTCCTATTGCTCACTCTGTTATTCTCCAAGAAAGATACGAGAATTTGGCCCTGATTCTTCAGAAGATTTGTTATGATGAGCATAAGTGGATGATTTGTGGAGACTTTAAAATTCTATCCATGCTATTAGGGCAGCAATCCGGTTTCACCAAATATCCCTGCTTCCTTTGCTTGTGGGATAGCCGGGCCCGCGACCTACACTGGGGGAAAAAAGACTGGCCAATTCGGGAGTATTTGAGACCCGGTGAGAAAAATGTTCTTCATGAGAGCTTGGTACCTCGTGATAAAATTCTATTACCACCTCTCCACATTAAGTTGGGTCTCATTAAGCAATTCATCAAGTCCCTTCCAAAAGATGGTGAGTGCTTTCGGTACCTTTGCTCAAAGTTCCCCCGACTTTCTGAAGCAAAGCTAAAGGAAGGAGTGTTTGTTGGCCCTGATATAAGGAAACTCATTTCAGATGGAGCATTCGCTGAAACGATGTCTGAGAAGGAAAACGAAGCCTGGGATTCCTTCAAGGATGTTGTTCTCAAATTCTTGGGGAACAGGCGGGATGAGAACTATAAGGATATTGTTGCCAGGATGCTCAATGCCTTCAAAGAACAAGGCTGTAACATGAGCCTGAAAGTCCATTTCTTGCACTCCCATGTGAACTACTTTCCCGAAAACTTGGGGGCGTACAGTGAAGAACAAGGTGAAAGGTTTCACCAGGACATCAAGGACGCAGAGAGAAGGTACCAAGGAAGATGGAACACCACTATGATGGCTGATTTCTGCTGGTTGCTGCTGCGGGAAACCCCAGATGAAAAATACGCCAAGCAGTGCACCAAGAGAAGCATTCGGGGGAAGAAGAAACGGGCCCACCAGGAGATTGATTGACCCAAGAATGACTTTAAAATCTAAACTGTGTTGACAAATATCGTGTTTTTACTAAACTTTGAAATAAAAATTTGCTAGTTATTACCACAGTGTCGGATCTCATTTATTAGAATTTTATTTTCACACCATCGGGTGTTTGTCTTCATGTATTGCAATGGTGCGGTTTGCGTTTTCTATTCTTACATACATACCTGTACAACATTTTTTGCACATTTCTTTGCTTTGCTTTGTGTCTAACCTCGCTCTTATATGCTCAATGTTTGTGCACATGTATGTGGCTGTTTTAAGTGCAGACAATTTTGCTACCATCACAGTGTGTTTTGTTGACATTACTCTATTCTTATGTGCTGCCTTGTTACAATTTTCTTTATTCTTATTTGAATAACTACTAAACAATTAGTATAAAGAATTCATTCAAGAAACCTTTATCTCGATCGCACTCAATCTGAAACGTTCACCTCAAACTGCTAACCCAATGTAGCAAAAAATCTGTACGTGATGGAGCAAATTGGTTACCAGATTTGGATTCAGCGCACCAAAAAACATAGAAATCAATCGAAACATTAGAGGCAGTTTAAAAAAAATTTTTTTAGTGTACCTGTGTAATCGGTGGTCCCCATCTGCGGACAATTTTCACAAACACATCCGGATGCAACTCCCATTCCCCAGCATCCACTCGGACCCTGCTGAGAAAATCCGCCATCACATTGTCCTTTCCTGCAATGTGTGCCGCCGAGATCGCTTGTAGTCGAGGTTCTACCCAAGCGAACAGTGCCTCTGCTTCCTCTTCCATGGCCACATTCCTGTTCCGCCTTGCCAATTGATGTAGGCCACCGTCGTGGAGTTGGCCTTTCACCGTAGCTTCAAACGTCTGTAGCACTAGACAGACCGCGCGCAGCTCTAGCCAGTTGATTGACCATTTGCTCTCTTGGATGGTCCAAGTTCCTTGCGCAAAGAGATCTCCGCAATGTGCTCCCCATCCCGTCTGTCAACAATGGGAGCCACGGCACAAGGAGAGCAAAACTCCTGCAGACAAATGTAGAGTGCACAACGAGCAGAAGCAAGCGATGACCACAGTAGCTTTAAAGGATGCTTTATTAAAGGTCCCCAACGTGTTTCGGCTGACGCCTTCCTCAGGGGGAGAGTTACTTATAAAAAGGAAAACAAATACATTAAAATCATATATTTAAGAAATACCCAAAGAGAAACCGGAGCATAATCAAATAAATACATAAAAATACATTGCAAAATTAAATTAAAATCAAGCATTTTAAAATCATACTTTTACATATGGTACTTAAAAAACTTAAATATGACAACCATATTAAATTAATTAAGACCAATGAAATACAAATAAATAAATAAAAACAACATTAAAAAACATTTTCCAAAAATACCACAAAATAGACGCAGGGCAGCAGAAAACTATTTCAGATGCAAACATGGCATGCATATGTGCGCTACTCACTAAATTGAGCACCGAAGTGCTGTTTAAAGCGAAGAGACACTTTTGTCCTCTATGGTGTGATAATCTTGCCGCTACATAGATGGAAGAAAACAAATTTCTCTGTGAGTTAGAGAAATGATGGTACTAAAAAATAAAGTAATAAATAAATAAAGTAATAGTTCGTGCAAACGTTTCAGAAGGCAGTGCATCTTAAATACCTGTAATAATTGTGCGACCAAAACCATACGTTTAAATGGAGACTCTAGAGACACCCGATAGTAAGATGCTGCAAAACAACGTGATGAATTAGGTAATAGTGTTTAATTTTTGATAGAGAACTGTAGAAAGCACTGACATTGGACAAAAAATTTTTACTTACTGCGGACAGCAAAGACTGTAGCAAAGTATATTCACTTGACTGGATCTGTGCAATGCTCTAAATGATGTTTTTAAGGACGCTGGATTTCGCGCCAAAAGGGGCGTGGTTAACATCATCCAATCGGTGAAAAAATGTTTAGTGATGTGTACAAAAGAAAGACATGCAATTAAATTTAATGTTAAAAACGATATTTAAAAGAGAAAGTGTAAAAATGTTCCTATAGGCTTAGCTCGGCAATCAATATATTAAAACCTTATGAAACACTGAAAAACACTAACGTCCTGCCGAGGGGTGAGGTGGACAACTGCCGAGAAATTGAGGGGGTAAACTGTAGGAGAAGTGTGTGTGCAATAGCTTGTGCATAAGTCTTGTGGATCTTGCCGGGAAAACCATGAGAATACTGAAATCGGAAATGTGAGGAGCTGTAGAATCAAAGAAGGAGAAGTGTAGGGAAGATTTGTAAAATCGTAGCCCGATGTGTGCAATAGTTTGTGCATAGTCTTGTCCATCTTCACGGGAAAAACCATGAGAATTCTGATTCTTATATATACAAAAACGCTGCGAACTTGTTATAGAAATTGAAACTAATCATGGATCCCATAAAGGGGAGATCTTTCAAGTGAGACAAATTGGACCCATATTAAAAATAATGCTTAAAAACACAAATCCTGTTCAACCTCTCCATTGTAGTTGATAAAACTAAAATCGGAAATGTGAGGAGCTGTAGAATCAAAAAAGGAGGAGTGTGGGGAAGGTTTGTAAAAATCGTAGCCCGATGTAGGCATCCATTGGAAAAATGCTTTGAAAATGAATTAGCCAAAATTGTTTCCCTATGCAAGTCACTCATTGGGAAAGAAAAATATATGCAGGGGCAATAATGTTTTAAAAATGATAAGAGGACAAATTGGACTAAAAATGAGTATGGGTAAATAAATAAACCAATGATTAAAAACACTACAAGGTCAAAAATAAAAATTAATTTTTTTTTCATATATATATATATATATATATATATATATTATATATATATATATATATATATATATATATATATATATATATATATATATATATATACACATCAATAAACAAAAAATTAAAAAATTAAAAGAAATGAAAAATAAAACGTTGATTATAGAGGAATAAAAATGTGTTAAAAAATGTGTTTAAAAAATATATCAAATCAAAATTATGAAATAAATATAAAATAGCATAAAATAAAATTAAAAATTGCAGAAGCAATATAAATATGGAATGTAACATAATAAAGGGTAAGAATATATAAATAAATAAATTAAAAAGTGATAAAAGGGGTAAAACAAGAAAAAAACAGTATATATATAAATGATAAATAAATTATAATGCTGCATCAATTAAAACTTGTAAATCCCATGAGCGTGGTTGGAACAATTAATCCTAAAGCATGATAATGTGTTGGGAACACTGTCTATTTCCATGGCTGGTTATTAAAAATTATATTATGTGTAAAAAATGTATTATGTGTAAAAAATTATTAGAAAAATATATTAGGAATGCCTCCGAGAAAATTAAAAAGGGGTACTTCAATGTACACAGAGAATAGTAGGAACTATGTGAAAAAATTTTTGTTCTAAAACAGTGCAAATCTGAAAAACTGCAAACCTACAAGAACACTGACAAATCAACCTCTTGGTTGAGACCATTGGGTTCTAAACAGTTAAACTCATATATAAATCGCTGTTCTAACTTAAGGAGAGTCTTGTCAATGTCCCCTCCTCTCCAATGAGGGAAAACTACTTTTAAAACCACATATTTCAAATCCTGTACAGTATGTTTCATTTTTAGCCAATGAGCAACAAGTGGACGATCTGGAACCCCTCTTTGGAGGCAGCTCCTGTGTTCTATAATACGGGTACGTATTTGACGTTTAGTTTTCCCAATGTAGACCAAATTGCAGGGACATAAAATCAAATAGATAACAATTAGAGAAGGTGTGAATATACACTCTGTGGTTGGTACCCGGATGAAAGAAATTTTTTTTTGCTGTAATAGTATGTGAACAAACTGAACAGTTACCACATTTGTAATGACCTTTAATAGTTGGTAAAGGTTTTTGGTATGTTAGAGTGGAGGGCACAAGGATATTGGCCAGATTTGGGTTTCGCTTATAAGCCATCATGACTTTTTTTGAAGCAAAGGTGGGTAAAGATGTTAATAAATACCATTCTTGTTTTAATATTTTAGTAATCTCACTAGAGTAGTTAGAAAAGGTTAAAGGGCAGACAACATGGTCTGTCTTTTTAACACGATCCTTTTTTTTAAGAAGAGAACTACGGTCTGTGGTGCATGCTTTAAAAAAGGCTTTCTTGATACATTTTTTGGGGTAACCTCGCTGGCTAAATCTGTGATGCATGTCAGCCGCATGTTTTTCAAAGTCTGATTCATTGGTGCATAGTCTTCTAATTCTCAAAAATTGACTGGTTGGTAGATTATATTTCAAAGATGTATTGTGAAAACTATCATATTGTAATAAAGTGTTGCGGTCGGTGGGTTTACGATATAAATCTGTGACGAAACAATCCTTGCCTTTTTTTTTATTAAAATATCCAAATATGCTATCTGTTCCATGCTATATTGGCCTTCAAATTGTAAATTAGGATCAAGGCCATTAAGCCACTGAAAAAAAAGTTGTAAAGTGGTTTCTGTCCCATCCCAGATCATCAATACATTGTCTATGTATCTCTTCCAAAGTCGCACCTGAGTTTTAAATGGATTGAGACTTAAAAATTCTTTCTCAAAATTAGCTACATATAAATTAGCGACATCTGGTGCCATGGAAGACCCCATGGCAACCCCTTTCACTTGTTTATAAAAAACCCCTTTAAATGAAAAATAATTTTCAGTCATGGCTATAGAGACAAGCTGAGTGAGGTAAAAAGTGGGAATGTGCGTCGGTCTTTCTCTCTGTATCAGAGTGTTAGTATTTCTAGAGCAGCTGCTTGTGGGATATTTGTGTAGAGTGAATTGATGTCCAAAGTAACCAATAATAAATTTTCTTGATATCCTGAAAAATCTTGCAGTATGTTAATGATATGTGTGGAATCTTGAACATAAGAATCTGACAACATAACGAAGGGTCTGAGGAAAATATCTAAAAATTTAGAAATTGGTTCTAAAAGGGAGCCGATGGCCGAGACTATTGGACATCCTGGTGGATTATCTAAAGACTTGTGTATCTTTGGGATTATGTAAATTGTTGGAGTTATTGGATGAGGAACTTTGAGAAATGACATTTCTTTCGGAGTTAAATATCCCGCTTCTTTTCCAATGTAAAGAAGAGTATCAATCTTTTGTTGCAAAAGTGTTGTAGGATCATCATAGATTTTTTCATAAAAATCCTTGTTGGTGAGTTGGCGCATAATTTCAGTAATATAAGCAGACCGATCTTGTAAAACCAACGCTCCTCCTTTGTCGGCAGGTTTTATTATAATATCATTGTTATTATGAAGGTCATGTAATGCCGTTTTTTCAGCTTTAGAGAAATTATAAAACACCTTACTTTTCTTTTTATATAGTTCCTGTACCTTAGATAACACAATTTGTTCATATGCTAAAATAAGTGGGTCCGAGTTTGATGGAGGCATCCAAGTCGAGGGTTTTTTAATAACTGAGAGATCATCATTACTATTGTCGATGCTGTTGAAGTATTTCATTACTTTTAACTTACGGAAGAACTTAAACAGTTCAACATGTGTTGCAAATTGATCATGCTTTCTAGTGGGTACGAAGGATAAGCCTTTTTCCAAAACTTGTGTTTCAATATTTGTGAGGTGGTGCTTGGAGAGGTTGATTATTCCACTTATAAGTCCCAATCTAGTCGCCTTTTGGACATTAGTGCATGATCTGTCCCTCCCGCGTTGGGGAAGGGGCTGGTATTGTCTGGGGTACGGCTGGGACTTGTGGGGGTATTGATAAGATTTTCGCCCACCTCCTTTCCAAAGGGAATCCATCTGAAAAACCCGATGTGGGCTGCGATGTTCACGGCGGGCAGAAGGGGGAATTGCAGAGAAAAGTGAGCCAGAGGGATCTATAGGATTATTAGAAGGTTCTCCCGATTGATGCCGGCTCCTTTTTTGACTTCTTTCTATATTAGGAGAAATGGAAGGAGATTTATCTTGGGCTCTAAAGTGATTTCTTGAGTTGTTCCTGTGATGTGATCTAGGAGAATGAGGGGGGGGGGGGGTTGTTTCCTATAGGAAGTACTTCTTGGTCGAGTTCTAAAGCCTGATCCATCTTGTGTCCAGTAGTAGACTGTGTTCAATTTGTAGTCTTCCTCATCTCTTTTTAATTTATTGATCTTAATATCCTTTATATCCTTTTTATATTCAGCAGTGTTGCGGTCAAATTTCCTTTTTTTCTAATTCAAATTGAGAATCTTGTTTCTTAAGCTTATCTATGGAGGCATCGATTAAAGGCTCGAGTACTTCTGCCCTGCGTCTAGAGGTGTTGACAATTAAAATCATTAGGTCCAAGGAACATTTGTTGAGAATCTTGATCCAATCGGACATAAAAGTTTTGTCGTCCTTGAACATGCCCGGTGCTTTCTGCACTCTAAGACCTCTTGGAATGATTTTCTTCCGACAGTACTCTAAAAGGGATGCTGCATGAAGGTCTTCCCTAATGTAGCGTTGGGTCATCCTGATAATATTCCCCCATTCTTCTTCCAAATCCGGTTTCTCTTCCTCTTCTGTAAAAAAGGGGTCCTTAGGGATAAGGGATTGCAATTCTTCCTCCTTGTAACTCAGGATGTCCCTCCAGGGGGAAAACATGGCTCAAAACCGAAGACAAGGCACAAGGAGAGCAAAACTCCTGCAGACAAATGTAGAGTGCACAATGAGCAGAAGCAAGCGATGACCACAGTAGCTTTAAAGGGTGCTTTATTAAAGGTCCCCAACGCGTTTCGGCTGACTCCTTCCTCAGGGGGAGAGTTACTTATAAAAAGGAAAACAAATACATTAAAATCATATATTTAAGAAATACCCAAAGAGAAACCAGAGCATAATCAAATAAATACATAAAAATACATTGCAAAATTAAATTAAAATCAAAATCAAGCATTTTAAAATCATACTTTTACATATGGTACTTAAAAAACGTAAATATGACCACCATATTAAATTAATTAATACCAATGAAATACAAATAAATAAATAACAACAACATTAAAAAACATTTTCCAAAAACACCACAAAATAGACGCAGGGCAGCAGAAAACTATTTCAGATGCAAACATGGCAAGCATATGTGCGCTACTCACTAAATTGAGCACCGAAGTGCTGTTTAAAGCGAAGAGACACTTTTGTCCTCTATGGTGTGATAATCTTGCCGCTACATAGATGGAAGAAAACAAATTTCTCTGTGAGTTAGAGAAATGATGGTACTAAAAAAATAAAGTAATAAATAAATAAAGTAATAGTTCGTGCAAACGTTTCAGAAGGCAGTGCATCTTAAATACCTGTAATAATTGTGCGACCAAAACCATACGTTTAAATGGAGACTCTAGAGACACCCGATAGTAAGATGCTGCAAAACAACGTGATCAATTAGGTAATAGTGTTTAATTTTTGATAGAGAACTGTAGAAAGCACTGACATTGGACAAAAAATTTTTTACTTACTGCAGACAGCAAAGACTGTAGCAAAGTATATTCACTTGACTGGATCTGTGCAATGCTCTAAATGATGTTTTTAAGGACGCTGGATTTCGCGCCAAAAGGGGCGTGGTTAACATCATCCAATCGGTGAAAAAATGTTTAGTGATGTGTACAAAAGAAAGACATGCAATTAAATTTAATGTTAAAAATGATATTTAAAAGAGAAAGTGTAAAAATGTTCCTATAGGCTTAGCTCGGCAATCAATATATTAAAACCTTATGAAACACTGAAAAACACTAACGTCCTGCCGAGGGGTGAGGTGGACAACTGCCGAGAAATTGAGGGGGTAAACTGTAGGAGAAGTGTGTGTGCAATAGCTTGTGCATAAGTCTTGTGGATCTTGCCGGGAAAACCATGAGAATACTGAAATCGGAAATGTGAGGAGCTGTAGAATCAAAGAAGGAGAAGTGTAGGGAAGATTTGTAAAATCGTAGCCCGATGTGTGCAATAGTTTGTGCATAGTCTTGTCCATCTTCACGGGAAAAACCATGAGAATTCTGATTCTTATATATACAAAAACGCTGCGAACTTGTTATAGAAATTGAAACTAATCATGGATCCCATAAAGGGGAAATCTTTCAAGTGAGACAAATTGGACCCATATTAAAAATAATGCTTAAAAACACAAATCCTGTTCAACCTCTCCATTGTAGTTGATAAAACTAAAATCGGAAATGTGAGGAGCTGTAGAATCAAAAAAGGAGAAGTGTGGGGAAGGTTTGTAAAAATCATAGCCCGATGTAGGCATCCATTGGAAAAATGCTTTGAAAATGAATTAGCCAAAATTGTTTCCCCATGCAAGTCACTCATTGGGAAAGAATAATATATGCAGGAGCAATAATGTTTTAAAAATGATAGAGGACAAATTGGACTAAAAATGAGTATGGGTAAATAAATAAACCAATGATTAAAAACACTACAAGGTCAAAAATAAAAATTAAAAAAATTAAAAGAAAAATTTAAAAATAAAATTTAAAAAAATTAAAAAAAAAAATTAAAACCACCGACTGCAGCACTTTATTACAATATGATAGTTTTCACAATACATCTTTGAAATATAATCTACCAACCAGTCAATTTTTGAGAATTAGAAGACTATGCACCAATGAATCAGACTTTGAAAAACATGCGGCTGACATGCATCACAGATTTAGCCAGCGAGGTTACCCCAAAAAATGTATCAAGAAAGCCTTTTTAAAGGCATGCACCACAGACCGTAGTTCTCTTCTTAAAAAAAAGGATCGTGTTAAAAAGACAGACCATGTTGTCTGCCCTTTAACCTTTTCTAACTACTCTAGTGAGATTACTAAAATATTAAAACAAGAATTTATTAACATCTTTACCCACCTTTGCTTCAAAAAAAGTCATGATAGCTTATAAGCGAAACCCAAATCTGGCCAATATCCTTGTGCCCTCCGCTCTAACATACCAAAAACCTTTACCAACTATTAAAGGTCATTACAAATGTGGTAACTGTTCAGTTTGTTCACATACTATTACAGCAAAAAAAAATTTCTTTCATCCGGGTACCAACCACAGGGTGTATATTCACACCTTCTCTAATTGTAAAACAGAAAATGTTATCTATTTGATTTTATGTCCCTGCAATTTGGTCTACATTGGGAAAACTAAACGTCAAATACGTACCCGTATTATAGAACACAGGAGCTGCCTCCAAAGAGGGGTTCCAGATCGTCCACTTGTTGCTCATTGGCTAAAAATGAAACATACTGTACAGGATTTGAAATATGTGGTTTTAAAAGTAGTGTTCCCTCATTGGAGAGGAGGGGATGCTGACAAGACTCTCCTTAAGTTAGAACAGCGATTTATATATGAATTTAACTGTTTAGAACCCAATGGTCTCAACCAAGAGGTTGATTTGTCAGTGTTCTTGTAGGTTTGCAGTTTTTCAGATTTGCACTGTTTTAGAACAAAAATTTTTCACATAGTTCCTACTATTCTCTGTGTACATTGAAGTACCCCTTTTTAATTTTCTCGGAGGCATTCCTAATATATTTTTCTAATAATCTTTTACACATAATACATTTTATACACATAATATAATTTTTATTAACCAGCTATGGAAATAGACAGTGTTCCCAACACATTATCATGCTTTAGGATTAATTGTTCCAACCACGCTCATGGGATTTACAAGTTTTAATTGATGCAGCATTATAATTTATTTATCATTTATATATATACTGGTTTTTTTCTTATTTTACCCCTTTTATCACTTTTTAATTACACAGGTACACTACCAAAAAACTGCCTCCAGTTTTGCAACTGATTCCTATAGATTTTGGGGTGCTGAATCCAGGAAAAATAGCCAAAATGTTCCATCACGTCACGTTTTCTTGCAAAATTAGATTTCTTACCCATATAAGGAATGTTCACATAATTTCTTTTTAGCCGACTGCAGTTTATTTTCTTGGCCCAAAATAGAGGTTGTAATGGTTAACTAACTAGAAACACTCCCTCATGATATTTTAGAGTGTTTTGTATTCATTTTATACATTAACAGGACAATTGGGAGGCGGGGGGCTAAATCCAGTACTCGCGCTGGCGCATGTTCTTTCCTGTTCGCCTCGCCTCGTTCGCTCGCTCGCTCAAACACGGTGGTTGCGACATGAACGTTCCTGTCAAATTTTAGTTTCTTGCAAGTTCATTATTACCTTTTGTTTGCTCAGTCGTAATCCAGCTTTATTCCGAAGTGGTTCACTACAGTTGTAGTTTGCAGTGCTGTGTATTTGTGATGGCTCACAGAGCCAGAGGTTGCGTCAACTCTCCGGACAGTTTTTGTTTTATTTGTGGGGAATATACCGTGAAAAAGCGGCAGAGAAACATTTCTGCATTTATTAAAAAAGTATATTTCGCCTATTTCGGTTTGAAGTTAGGCGATCAAGACAAACCGTGGGCTCCTCACAAAGTGTGCAAGACATGTGAGGAAGATCTACGCTTATTTATTTATTTATTTAACAAGTTTTTTATACCGCCTTTTCCTTCAATCAAAGCGGTCACAAGAAATACAAGGTATAAACAAGGGAAACATAAACAGTATAGACATGACAACATATGGTAATGTAGGAAAAATAACAAGGGTTAACAATATAGTGGATTATTTATAAAAAATATACAATAGATGATATCTTAGTCATTTGTTGATCCATAGTGCTCAGTGAAAAGTAAAGTTTTTAATTGCTTACGAAAGTCACTTAAAACATCAATTGCACGTAAATCAGGAGGGAGAGAGTTCCAAATCAAAGGGGCAGCCAAAGAAATTGCTCGTTGTGATGTACATTTGCGTGATTTAGCAAAGTTTCTTGGGGTATTGAGGGTGTTTGAGGTGGATAATCTTCTGGGTCTGTTGCTGGTATCACGGGATATGAGGGCATGGAGGCTGGTTGCAGAACTGTTGTGCTTCATTTTGAAGATGTTTATGATTAACTTATACTTTATGCGAAGGGTTATCGGGAGCCAGTGGAGATCTTTAAGGATGGGGGTAATGTGGTCATGATTAGTGGAACCGTTAATTATTCTGGCTGCTGTATTCTGTGCCATTTGAAGAGGTTTGAGAGCATGTTTTGAAAGCCCATTGTAGATAGGGTTGCAAAAATCCAGAATGAGGGTAATAAGCGCCTGGCAGACTGTACGAAAGTGTTCATCAGAGATAAGAGGCTTGAGGCGTCTAATTATTTTCATTCGGTAATAAGCGCTTTTAACAATTTTCTTTATGTGAGATCGTAGGTCTAGCTTCTTATCGAGGGTTACCCCGAGGTATCTTACTTCATCCTTAATTGGAATCTCAGTACTGTTGCATGTGATGTATGGTGGTGGATTAAAGTTGGTGTTTCTAGTGACAATAAGTGCTTCAGTCTTATTCAAGTTTATTGCAAGGTTGTTATTTGACAGCCAAATGGAAATGCTGGTAATGCAGTTAGAGATCTTGTTGTAGTTTGGGCAGTTGATATCAATCGGAGTGTAGATCATAATATCATCTGCATAAATCGTGTAGTCTATATGATGAGTTGATATTATGTGACATATTGGTTGGATAAAGAGGTTAAAAAGAAGTGATGAGAGTGCAGATCCCTGCGGTACGCCTTGTTTGATAACTGTATGATGTGAAGTGTTTAGGCCGACTTTAACTTGGAACTGTCTACCAATTAGGTAGGACTCAAACCAGTTTAGGACAGTGCCAGTTAGACCGATGCTCTTTAGTCTGGCTAATAGTATTGAATGGTCCACTGAATCAAAGGCCGCTGAAATATCTAAGAAAATCATTAAGGTTCCTCTATTATAGTTGTCTATGGTTTGAGTGATATCATTAAATAAATAAAGTAGCAGCGTCTCAACTCCATGGTTCGGGCGGAAGCCATGCTGATGTATGTCAAGTGGCGCATGCTCATCAATATGGTCTTGGAGCTGTAGTTGTACTACCTTCTCAATAATTTTTGCCAGGAGTGGTAAGCTGGAAATTGGTCTATATGCAGCTGGATTGTTTTTTTCAAGGTTGGTTTTTTTAAGGATAGGCCTTATTGTGGCTAATTTCAGCTGTTCTGGCATGATTCCTTGATTTAGGGAGTTGGTTACGAGGTGGTGTAAAAAATTAATGAAGTTTGACTTAGTAGCTTTGACCCAAGGTACTGGGCAAGGATCTGTGGGTGCGGTACTTGTGTTAAGTGCAGCAATGATGTCTGAAAGCTGCTTAGTTGAGGGAATATGAAACTTGTTCCAAATTGTACTTTGTAAAATAAGATTGTTTTTTTCAGATTGTTTTAAAGGTGGAGTTTGGCCTATTTTTTCTCAAAGATAATCCGCAAACACTTGAGGATTGATCAGGATGTCTTTATCAGAACAAGGTTCGTTAACTAGGTATTTTACTATCTCAAAAAGTTCTCTAGGTTTGTTATAAGCTTTCTGGATAGTGTTTGTGTGGTGTTCTTTTTTTGATTTGTTGATGAGATCATTATAATTCTTTTGCTGAATTAAATATAAATCCTGAGAGGTGGTAGATTTGAATCGTCTCCATTGGCGTTCTAACTTCCTTAATTCTCTCTTAGCATCACGTATGTTATTTGAATACCATGGTGCGTGATGTTTCCTTTTGAACTTTTTTGAGTCTGTTATAGCCTTGGCTGCAGTGCTGATGGTGTCATACCAATTGTTTACTTGTTTGTTCAAATCAGGTTCAGCTGAGTTAAGGTGAGGTATTGTGTCTAGTAAGAATTGATCTCTATTGAAGGCTTTGAAACTTCTTGGGGTAAATGTAGTAGCTTTTATTTTATCGAGCTTGTCAAACGTGCTTTTGAATTCTATTTTAATTCTATGGTGATCTGACCATGGAACTGGGGTAATTATGGGTGATGAGAAGTTGCCATTATTTATGATGTGGTTGGGGGCAAAGATGAGATCTGGCATGGAACCGTATTTGTGTGTGGGAGCGTTTATTAATTGGGTATATTGTAAGGAGTCCATGGCTTGCAAGAAGGTTTCCTTATCTATATTGGAAGAGGAGTTGAGGTTGAAGTCTCCTAGTAAAATTAGAGGTTTATGGTGAGAGTTGACTGCACAGACGGTTTCTAAAATGGAGGTTAGCTGTTTCAGCTTATGGATAAAAGGTAAAAAACAAACATTTCGTTTCGGAATACCTATGATGTGGCGTGAACAAAGAGACCACAGCAGTGACTGCTATTTTTGCTCTTGCATTGTGAAGGGATACAACTTAAAAAATAAGAACGTAATAAGTTACCCCAACCTTCCCTCAGCAATTAGGCCTATGCCTCATAGCAACGAAGTACCTGTGCCTGAACCACCAAAATCTTTGGATCATATTTGTGTGGACGGTTCTGATCATGATGAGACTCATCAGATGGCTTTTCCCGATGAGTCCAGTACTTCCGAGTTTGAAACTGAACCAGATCCGAAACCTGAACTTTTCTCTCAAGCTGAATTGAATGATTTAGTCCGGGATTTAGGACTTCCAAAAGATGCTGCCCAACTGCTAGGTTCTCGGCTTAAACAGAAAAATCTATTGTCACCAGGAACAACTTTTTATTGGTACCGCAACCGCGAGACACAATTTTTGAAGTATTTCAGCAAAGAGGAAGATTTGGTATTTTGCAACGATATATACGGAGTGATGGAAAAATTTAAACTCAAGTATGATCCTGCTGAATGGCGGCTGTTCATTGATTCGTCAAAAGACAGCATAAAAGGTGTTCTTCTTCATAATGGCAACACATTCGCTTCAGTTCCTATTGCTCACTCTGTTATTCTCCAAGAAAAATACGAGAATTTGGCCCTGATTCTTCAGAAGATTCGTTATGATGAGCATAAGTGGATGATTTGTGGAGACTTTAAAATTCTATCCATGCTATTAGGGCAGCAATCCGGTTTCACCAAATATCCCTGCTTCCTTTGCTTGTGGGATAGCCGGGCCCGCGACCTACACTGGGGGGAAAAAGACTGGCCAATTCGGGAGTATTTGAGACCCGGTGAGAAAAATGTTCTTCATGAGAGCTTGGTACCTCGTGATAAAATTCTATTA
Organism: Ichthyophis bannanicus; assembly: GCA_033557465.1. Lineage (NCBI taxonomy): Eukaryota > Metazoa > Chordata > Amphibia > Gymnophiona > Ichthyophiidae > Ichthyophis > Ichthyophis bannanicus. The sequence goes on along the minus strand of CM066034.1, from coordinate 54,626,667 downwards.
CCACCTCTCCACATTAAGTTGGGTCTCATTAAGCAATTCATCAAGTCCCTTCCAAAAGATGGTGAGTGCTTTCGGTACCTTTGCTCAAAGTTCCCCCGACTTTCTGAAGCAAAGCTAAAGGAAGGAGTGTTTGTTGGCCCTGATATAAGGAAACTCATTTCAGATGGAGCATTCGCTGAAACGATGTCTGAGAAGGAAAAAGAAGCCTGGGATTCCTTCAAGGATGTTGTTCTCAAATTCTTGGGGAACAGGCGGGATGAGAACTATAAGGATATTGTTGCCAGGATGCTCAATGCCTTCAAAGAACAAGGCTGTAACATGAGCCTGAAAGTCCATTTCTTGCACTCCCATGTGAACTACTTTCCCGAAAACTTGGGGCCGAAAACTTGGGGGCGTACAGTGAAGAACAAGGTGAAAGGTTTCACCAGGACATCAAGGACGCAGAGAGAAGGTACCAAGGAAGATGGAACACCACTATGATGGCTGATTTCTGCTGGTTGCTGCTGCGGGAAACCCCAGATGAAAAATACGCCAAGCAGCGCACCAAGAGAAGCATTCGGGGGAAGAAGAAACGGGCCCACCAGGAGATTGATTGACCCAAGAATGACTTTAAAATCTAAACTGTGTTGACAAATATCGTGTTTTTACTAAACTTTGAAATAAAAATTTGCTAGTTATTACCACAGTGTCGGATCTCATTTATTAGAATTTTATTTTCACACCATCGGGTGTTTGTCTTCATGTATTGCAATGGTGCGGTTTGCGTTTTCTATTCTTACATACATGCCTGTACAACATTTTTTGCACATTTCTTTGCTTTGCTTTGTGTCTAACCTCGCTCTTATATGCTCAATGTTTGTGCACATGTATGTGGCTGTTTTAAGTGCAGACAATTTTGCTACCATCAGTGTGTTTTGTTGACATTACTCTATTCTTATGTGCTGCCTTGTTACAATTTTCTTTATTCTTATTTGAATAACTACTAAACAATTAGTATAAAGAATTCATCCAAGAAACTTTTATCTCGATCGCACTCAATCTGAAACGTTCACCTCAAACTGCTAACCCAATGTAGCAAAAAATCTGTACGTGATGGAGCAAATTAGTTACCAGATTTGGATTCAGCGCACCAAAAAACGTAAAAATCAATCGAAACATTAGAGGCAGTTTAGTGTACCTGTGTTATTTATTTATTTATATATTCTTACCCTTTATTATGTTACATTCCATATTTATATTGCTTCTGCAATTTTTTTATTTTATTTTATGCTATTTTATATTTATTTCATAATTATGATTTGATATATTTTTAACACATTTTTTAACACATTTTTATTCCTCTATAATCAGCGTTTTATTTTTCATTTCTTAACTTTTAATTTTTTAATTTTTCGTTTATTGATGTATATATATATAAAAACAATTTTAATTTTTATTTTTGACCTTGTAGTGTTTTTAATCATTGGTTTATTTATTTACCCATACTCATTTTTAGTCCAATTTGTCCTCTATCATTTTTAAAACATTATTGCCCCTGCATATATTATTCTTTCCCAATGAGTGACTTGCATGGGGAAACAATTTTGGCTAATTCATTTTCAAAAGCATTTTTCCAATGGATGCCTACATCGGGCTACGATTTTTACAAACCTTCCCCACACTCCTCCTTTTTTGATTCTACAGCTCCTCACATTTCCGATTTTAGTTTTATCAACTACAATGGAGAGGTTGAACAGGATTTGTGTTTTTAAGCATTATTTTTAATATGGGTCCAATTTGTCTCGAAAGATCTCCCTTTTATGGGATCCATGATTAGTTTCAATTTCTATAACAAGTTCGCAGCGTTTTTGTATATATAAGAAACAGAATTCTCATGGATTTTCCCGTGAAGATGGACAAGACTATGCACAAACTATTGCACACATCGGGCTACGATTTTACAAATCTTCCCTACACTTCTCCTTCTTTGATTCTACAGCTCCTCACATTTCCGATTTCAGTATTCTCATGGTTTTCCCGTCAAGATCCACAAGACTATGCACAAGCTATTGCACACACACTTCTCCTACAAAGTTTACCCCCTCAATTTCTCGGCAGTTGTCCACCTCACCCCTCGGCAGGACGTTAGTGTTTTTCAGTGCTTCATAAGGTTTTAATATATTGATTGCCGAGCTAAGCCTATAGGAACATTTTTACACTTTCTCTTTTAAATATCGTTTTTAACATTAAATTTAATTGCATGTCTTTCTTTTGTACACATCACTAAACATTTTTTCACCGACTGGATGATGTTAACCACGCCCCTTTTGGCGCGAAACCCAGCGTCCTTAAAAACATCATTTAGAGCATTGCACAGATCCAGTCAAGTGAATATACTTTGCTACAGTCTTTGTTGTCCGCAGTAAGTAAAAAATTTTTTGTCCAATGTCAGTGCTTTCTACAGTTCTCTATCAAAAATTAAACACTATTACCTAATTCATCACGTTGTTTTGCAGCATCTTACTATCGGGTGTCTCTAGAGTCTCCATTTAAACGTATGGTTTTGGTCGCACAATTATTACAGGTATTTAAGATGCACTGCCTTCTGAAACGTTTGCATGAACTATTACTTTATTTATTTATTACTTTATTTTTTTAGTACCATCATTTCTCTAACTCACAGAGAAATTTGTTTTCTTTCATCTATGTAGCGGCAAGATTATCACACCATAGAGGACAAAAGTGTCTCTTCGCTTTAAACAGCACTTCGGTGCTCAATTTAGTGAGTAGCGCACATATGCTTGCCATGTTTGCATCTGAAATAGTTTTCTGCTGCCCTGCGTCTATTTTGTGGTGTTTTTGGAAAATGTTTTTTAATGTTGCTTTTATTTATTTATTTGTATTTCATTGGTCTTAATTAATTTAATATGGTTGTCATATTTAAGTTTTTTAAGTACCATATGTAAAAGTATGATTTTAAAATGCTTGATTTTAATTTAATTTTGCAATGTATTTTTATGTATTTATTTGATTATGCTCCGGTTTCTCTTTGGGTATTTCTTAAATATATGATTTTAATGTATTTGTTTTCCTTTTTATAAGTAACTCTCCCCCTGAGGAAGGCGTCAGCCGAAACGCATTGCGGACCTTTAATAAAGCACCCTTTAAAGCTACTGTGGTCATCGCTTGCTTCTGCTCGTTGTGCACTCAACAATGGGAGCCACTCCAGCTGCTCCAGGGGCATGCCTGCTTTCAAAGATCCTGGATGCAGCCACCACCAGGGAGGACAGGGAAGACGTTTGTTCAGTGAGTCGGACTGGTGCAACCAACAGCGAAGCAGCGCTCTCTGTAATGGCCGTATATGAAATCTGGCCAATGACACTACCTCCAAGGTCACCGCCATTGTCCCCACACACGAAGGTAACTCCATGCTGAGGGCGCCGGAGTGGACATGAACTTGCGCACCAGCTGTCGAAGGGCTTGAACTCGACGATCCAGCAGGAACACTGTTCCTCTCTGTGTCGAACCATACCCCAAGATATTCAAGATCCTGGGACGGAACTAAGCGGCTCTTGGTCGAATTGACCACCCAGCCGAGACTCTGCAGAAACTTCACCACCTTGTCTGTAGCCTGTACGTTCTCGGCCTTGGACTTTGCCCGAATCAACCAATCGTCGAGATAAAGATGAACTAGAACTCCTTCCTTTCTCAATGCTGCCGCCGCCGCCACCACCACCACCATGATCTTGGTGAAGGTATGCGGAGCCGTCGCCAGACCGAAGGGCAATGCTTGGAACTGGTAATGTCCCCAAGGAAGGGCAAACCGCAGGAACCTTTGATGAGTCGCTCTGATTGGAATGTGTAAGTACGCCTCCTTGAGATCGAGGGAAGTCAAGTGCTCTCCTTGGCACACCGCCACAATGACCGACCTCAATGTTTCCATCCTGAAATGCGGTACTCGAAGGCAGCGATTCACCCCTTTTAGATACAAGATAGGCCGGAGAGACTCGTCTTTCTTTGGCACCACAAAATAAATGGAGTAGCGACCTACGCCGTAATCTGCTGTCGGGACTGGTGCGACTGCTCCCATTTGTAAAAGTCGATCTAACGTACGGCAGACTGCTAGCGTTTTCTGTCGACCTTTGCAGGGAGACATTACAAATGAGTCCAGAACTGGTCTTGCCAATTCCAGCGCATAACCTTCGCGAATTATCTCCAACACCCACTGGTTGGACGTTATTTGGGCCCAGGCAGGAAGAAACTCCCGAAGCCGCCCTCCAATCGGTTGGCTTCCTACCGGGACCCGCCTCCTTTCATTGTGGTTTTCGACTTGCCACTGCGGAGGTCACTGCGAAACCTCTACCCGCTCCACGAAACCCATGAAACCCCGGGGTTCTAGAAGCAAATCTTCCCCTTTGGAAACCACCTACGCGAGAAGTACGAAATCTCCTGAAATCTCTAAACTGTCCCCGAGAGGCCGGCAAGGACTTCCCTTGCTTAGGCTTATCCTCCAGGAGTCTTCTGCCCTTGGACTCTCCTAAATCCTTAACCAGCTTGTCAAGATCTTCTCCAAACAATAACTTCCCTTTAAACGGAAGCTTACTGAGGTACGACTTAGAAGAGCCGTCGGCCGCCCAATTCCTCAACCACAGGGACCTCCGGGCGGCCACCAACGAAGCCATACTATTTGCTAACGCTCTGATCAAATCATAGTGTACATCCGCCAAATACGCCGACCCAGATTGGAGCCGTGTCAGCTCCCTCACACTCTCCTGTTCCAGTTGATTAGACTGCCTTAAGCGTTGAGACCAGCGAAGACATGCTCTTGCCACCCAAGCCCCACAAATGGAAGCTTGCAAGGATAAAGCGTTAGCCTCAAATGTTTGCTTCAATAATCCATTCACTTTCCTATCCTGCGCATCCTTTAAGGCTGTGCTACCTTCCACTGGAATAGTGGTCTTCTTTGTAACCGCTGATACTGCCGCGTCAATCCGCGGTGAGCGGATCTTTTCTTTGTCCTTGTCCGCTAGGGGATAGAGCCTGTTCATAGTCCTGACCCCTCTTAGTCCTGCTTCTGGCTGATCCCACTCCTCCTGGATCATCCGGTCTACCACCCGGTGGATGGGAAACACTACTTGGGTTTGCCTCACTGCTTGAATGATAGGGTCTTCCACCTCCTCTTCCTCCACTGACTGCGCCATAGCAAGATTTAGCGTCTGGAGGGATTCCGTGATAAGTGCCGTAAGCTCGTCCTTTCGGAATACCCAAACAATTTTCGCCTGATCCTCAGGCTCAGGTATTTCTCCTTCTTCCAATTCTTCCATACCTGATTTGAGTTCTAACTCGGCCTCATCTGTCTCTTACCACTCCATATCTGGGGGTGAAAGCTCATGAGATCTTGACCTCTTTGGGAGCCTCAGGGAAATGCTACCAGCCTCTCCTATCCCGGGCTGCTGCATAGGATTCATAAACGGCAAGGGCTCAGGTAACTTCCTTTGATGCCTTAAACAGAACGCCTGATGCATTATTAAAACAAAGTCCGGACAGAAATCCCCGAGCTGCGGTCCTGACACTAATGCCAGTAGCGCACTTGACGGGCCCGCTGGGACCTCCAGGCAGGGCACTGGCGGAGTGGCCATCAGTGCCTCTCCTTCTGCTCCTGCTGATGGACCCTGGGGATCTTGAACTACTTTACCCTCCATCTGCTGTTCCATGATAGTAGAAACTGTAGCGCAGCCCCGGCAGATTCCGGTGTCAGCGACTGTACCTCTGCGGGTGCCACAGACAATACACTGAGGGCGCAATGACATGAGCTAGGCACCCCAACCGCTCTTAGCCAGTCAAAAAATGCAAGTTGAGTACGTTGCTGCCCCCCTTTTTTTTATTTTTTTAAACTGAGGAAAATGAAAAACAACTAAAAACTACCCACAGCAGAAATCCCCCGCTAAAATGACCAAGGGACCCTCCGAAATTAAGCAAATAAAGCAGCTAAAGCAAATAAACAAATAAAATAAATTAAAACAAAGAAACTTAACTCTAACAGGTAAGGGCTAAGGCCTCCTACTGCTACTGTGAGCCAAACCGCAGGAGCTCGCCACACTGCAAACACGTGCTCAAAATGGCCGCCGCTTGCTAGAAAGTCCAAAATGGCGCCAAAAGCACATCGCCGCACAGAACAACTACTCCAGCCCATGGCCCGCTTACCAGCACGGCCCCCCTGTCCTAATCCCACTGTATGCTTATCAACAAAGGAGAAAACTCTGTTTATCACACCGCATGACTTCCCCTGCTTGTTCAGCGATGCTCAAGCCCGCGCGGCACCACTCAGCACAGGAGTGAGCAGAAATCCGCGGCGCGAGCTTGTCTCCCTCCTGCAACTTGTCTCTGAAGGATCACGGCAGACCGGGACCGGCGAGGAATCGAGGCTGCACGCTGCAGGGCTCTCCTCCGTACAGGCAAGGAAGAGAGAGCTGCTAGTGAAACCGGTCCGGAAGGAGAAAAAGAAATAGGATAAGACAGGCAGGGGTGGGCTCAAACACTGAAACAGTTTTGTTTTTTTTAAAGACACAGCAACCCAAAGAATTAAATTAAAGTATAGGGACCAAACAAAAAACCAAACCTATATCTAAAGCTACCCTAACAACTCCTTATCTGTTCTTCAAGTGAGCCTGGCACCTAGGTTCACTATGTCCTCCAGCTGCATGGAGACTGGACACACTGGGGCTGATGGGAGAGACCAGCAGGCTACATCCAGTGATGTCACAATTTTGACATGCCCAGTCTCCAAGCTGCAGGAGGAGGTATACTACCCAGAGGTGGAGGACTGAACTGGAGGAACTGAGTGCCCTCACAGTGCTCTGCTAGAGAGGTGGATATTTAACTCCTGTGACGACTTGCTGTGAGTTCTAGCTGTCTATTTATTTATTTGTTTGTCTTTATTGGTGTGCTACTTCATCTCCCTGTGCACTTCAGCTTTCTCAGCTGTATAACTTACCCTGCCTCTTTCAACTATCTGGCCTTTGTGTGGTAGCCAGGTTAACTGTTACTTTAAATTAAATATCTCTCCCTGCTCTGTCCCCAGAACGTGCTGCGTTTTAAACTTTTTTTCCTGCTCTAGTCTACCTGAGGGACTACCCCCCTCCCCCCTCCACCCCAGCTGAGGTTACAGGACAGGGTACCTTGTAACAGCCCTCTTTTAATAGGTCTTATTTCCCTCCCTCCCTCCCTCCCCAACACCCACCCACCCCTGGGGTAATTGTAGCTTTATAGGTAGTTAATAGAAATTACACTTATCTGGTAATTGTCGTTCCTTGAGTGACAACAGTTTAGTCCTCCACCTCTGGGTTGTGTACCTCCTCCTGCAGCTTGGAGACTGGGCATGTCAAAGTTGTGACATCACTGGATATAGCCTGCTGGTATTTCCCATCAGCCCCCAGTGTACTACTGACAAAGCAAACTCAAAGGAACAAATAAGTAGCTATACCATAACTTTAAATAAACTATCCATTCCTCAACCTGAGGAACCCTTGCATTTTAACCTTATTAGTCTTATATTTTTTTTTTTTACTTTACGTTCACGTCCCCCTTATGCAATCACATTGCCTGTACCACCCCCTCACTTAAACAAGAGAGAAGGAAGAAACAGATCAGAGAGGGATACTCACTGCGATCCAGAATCTGAAAGGATCTCTCCACTCCTTGAAATTGATGCTCCTTAAAAAACAACTAAACTCTGCCTGAAAATAAACTCTGAAGAAATCACACCCCTGGGCGTGAATGAGGACTAAACTGTCGTCACTCAAGAAACGACAATTACCAGGTAAGTGTAATTTCTATTTCCTTATCGTTCCTCCAGTTTAGTCCTCCACCTCTGGGATGTTACAGAGCAGTAATTATTGGGAGGGACCCTTCCAGCCGGCATGCAATACCGCCAAACCGAAAAAGTCATCATTTGCCGCTAAGACCTCCAGACGGTAGTGCTTACTGAAAGAACAAAACAGCGGACCAGAAGGCCGCTCTACAAACGTCCCCTTGCGGAACTAAACTGTACTCTGCTCGAGAAATTGCTTGCGCCCTGGTAACATGCATTCATAACCCCGTTAACGCCGACCGGCCCCACAGCAGATCTGCTGCACCAATCGCCTCTCTAATCCATCTAGAAATGGACGCCTTCGCTGCCGCTGCCCCATTGCGAGGAACTCCGAACAACATGAACAGACGGTCCAAAGTGCGGTAAGTCTCCGAAATATACAAGTACTGCCGCAGCACCCGCTTTATGGCTAAACGGTGCCACCCCTGGCCAGACGCGGTTCCCCCCAGCCACCATAACACTGGAAGAAATCCCGTCTGACCGAGTTGAAACAGTTCAGACACCACCTTAGGTAAAATGGATGGCACTGGCTGCAACACCCCCCTTTTCCTGAGAAAAGGACAAGGATGGTTCTCCACGAGACAGCACCTGCCGTACCGAAATCCGGCTCACCGACCAGCTGGTTATCAAAATTACCATCCTCAAAGACAAAGTCCTAAGCGACGCCTTGTGGAAGGGCTCAAAAGGTTCCTTAGTCAACGCTGCCAAAAAAAATTTGAGACCCCGTGGGGGACCTACGATTCCATGCGAGGACCACAGCCAGGTCACCGCTCTCAAAAAACGTGCCTCTTCTGCATGGATCCCGAGAGGCAGACCTTGCACCTTGCCTCCCTAGCAAGACAACGCTGTCAACCTAACTCTCAAGGCACTAGCTGCCAGGCCCTTAAGAAATCCTTCTTGTAGAAAACTCAAAACTACAGAAACTAACGCAGCCACAGCCCGCACTTGCTCCAGCGAGCACCAATACTCAACCATGAGCCATAAGCGACCACACGTCTCGCCCTTCCAACGGCCAGACCGTAAACGAGAATCAAATCACCCGAGACCGCTGAAGCAGACCTGGTAGTAAGCGAGTTTCTGCCGCCGGCAATCTCCCCGGCTCCCCTGTATGAGCTCGGCATATCACAGCTGTCTGGCCCATCCAGAGCCACCGCTGAAGAAAAGATTTGCTTTGCTGACCGAAGGGTCGCCATGAAATCCATGACCGGCGGCCCCCGGCATGCGAACTACTTGCACCAACACCTCCGGATGCAACTCCCCTTCTCTGACATCCACTCAAACCCTGCTGAGAAAAGTTGCCATCAGTGATACCCTGCCCTTCCAGGCACGCTGCTGAAATGCTGGCCGTCGCATTTCTACCCAAGCGAACCATGCTTCTGCTTCTTCCTCTATGGCCACCCTTCCTGCACCACGCTGTCGAAAGATGTAGGCTACCTTCGCGGAGTTGACTGACAGCAGTCGCACTGTTCGATCTGTCACTGCCGCTTCGACTGTGTGCAGCGCCAGAACCACCGCTCTCAGCTCCAGCCAGCTGACCGAGCAGTCGCTCTCTTAAACAGAGCAAACACCTTGCGCCAAAAGCTCTCCACAAAGTGCCCCCAATCCTACGGGGGTCGCGTCCATCAGCGATGGGAGCCACTCCGGCCATTCCAGAGGCATCCCTGTCTTCAATAATACCGGAAGTAGCCATCACCGCAGAGAACACCTGACCCCAAGAGAACAGGGAAGTCGTTTGTTCAGCGAGACATCCTGAGACGACCAGAAGTGAAGTAGAGCTCTCCGCCACGGCCGCATATGAGAACAGGCGCATGGCATCGATTGTAGGGTTACCGTCATCTTTCTCAGCACGCGCCGGAAACTCCACCGCGAGGGCATACCAGATGTCGAAGGGCTGGAACTCCACAAACCAGCAGAACACCAGCCCTGTCCGCGTGTCAAATCGCATCTCTATATATCTGAGCTCCTGGAAAGACACCAAGTTACTTTTGGCCAAATTGACCACCCAACTGAGACTCCCCAAGCACGTCACTACCGCGTCTGCCCCGCTGACGCTATCAGCTTTGGATCTTGCTCGAATGAACCAAACATCGAAATAGGGACGAACCCGAACTCCTTCCTTTCATAACGCTACCGCTACCACCCCCAAGAACTTGGTGAGAGTGCGCGGTGCCTTCGCCAGCCCGAATGGCAACGCTGGGAACTAATAGTATCCCCAAGGAAGACCAACACGCAACCCATTTGGTGGGCTGCGGTGAAAGGGATGTGTAAATCCGTTTCAGCCAGATCGCACAACGTCAAGCACTCCCCCTGTCGCAGTACCCCTATAACGGACTGTAACGTTCCAATCCTGAAAGGAGACCCGCGGAGACAACTGTGCACTCCTCCGAGGTCCAAGAGATGGCGATGAATGCTGTCCTTCTCTGGCACCAGAAAACCTATGGAGGAGCTACTCCCGCCGTATTCATGAACTGGCCCCGGCGTGGCCTCAGATTTGTAACAGTCGATTTAAGGTGCGACGGACCGCTAAGGTTTTCCTTTGTCCCTTGCAGGGAGACGCCCCCAATGACTCTCGAACTGACTTTGCGAATTCCAGCACCTAACCATCACAAATTATCTCTAATACCCACTGACCTGCCGTTATGTGGGTCCAGGCAGGCAGAACAACTCCAAAGTAGCCCACCTATCAGCTTGCTCCCTACCTAGGCCCATCTCTCTGTATTGCAGTTTCTGAGTTGTTGCTACCCAACCAACCAGCTAGAGCCAAAAGCGGCGCCCCCGAGCACTGCTGAAGATCCCTGTTCACATGGTCATCAGACAGCTACCGACGTGGGAGGCTACCACTGACTGCAAGGAGACCAGGGAGCTCTAGTTGAACTAAGAGTATCTTGTTAAGGCAAGATTATTCCATTATGTTTCCATTCAATACCACTAGCGGTCTTGGATATGAACCCAAGCTGCCCTCTGGTGGCCAAAGACAGTAGCACATGCCTTTCTTGGTTTACAGTTTAACAGTTAATACTACTGCCATCTTAAATATTTGGGAGCCGATTAGATTTACCTTCCAGAAAACTCATCTACCTTATGAGACGTGTGTCAAGTCTCACAATGAGTGATTACAGCACCATGTTTTCCCCCCAGAGGTTAAGAAAAAAAAACGAAGGGTAAACATCCTTTCCTTCCAGGAAGGTTTACTAGAACAAATCTTGCAACAGCAATCAGACCACGAGGGCAGGAGACCTTATTGGCCTAATCCAATTACCATTCCCTGATTCTGACAGGACTTATAAGCTGCCAGAACACGGACAACAGGCACAAAAACCACACCAGATGAAGTCACCCCCCAAACGCCGAATTGATCAGGGATTAGAGAAGGAAATGAGAAATTAAATGCAAAAATAAACTAAAGTATACATTATTAACTGAAAAATTAATAAATTAAGGAATTCCTTATCTGTTTAGCTCGGCGCCGTCTGTCCATGTGCGGGCCGCCGTGTCCTCCGCCATGAGGTATCAGCCGCACCAAAATGGTGCCCATCCCATGCAGGCCTGTTTGGTGCCAAATCCAACTGCTGCTGCAACAGCCCCTGCTCCTAATCTGTTTCCCAAGTGAGCCCAGCACCTAGGCTCACTATGTCCTCCTGCTACATGGAGACTGGACACACTGGGGGCTGATGGGAAATACCAGCAGGCTATATCCAGTGATTTCACGACTTTGACATGCCCAGTCTCCAAGCTGCAGGAGGAGGTACACAACCCAGAGGTGGAGGACTAAACTGGAGGAACACGTCTTAGAGGAAAGGGGCTGCTCTCAGTTGCAGCTCTTTATCCAAATCAGTCATACATTGAGGACCTGAGATTAATTAAGCTTCAGGTGAACAAGGTATATTAAAGGTATTAGATACACTTTTATTTATTTATTTATTTAACATCTTTTATATACCGCACTATTAATAATCAGCGCGGTTTACATAGAACAAGAAAACATCAGATAAGATAAGATACATATTATCTGTTTTTTTACATAAAACAGGAACAATAACTTGGGTAACCGGGGCAATTATTTACAATAAATAATAGTCTTTGAACTATTTACATTTGGAAGGCATTATTGTATTAGTATAAGCATCCACACCAACCCTTAGTAAGTACAGAATTTAAAGATCTAAACACAAGCTTTAAACTAAGATGCAGACAACAGTCCAGCAGCGAGATGGGGGCTTTCCAGTCTTTTGCATTGAGTGTCACATGTATGATTTTCTCTCAGTTGGTGAGAGGTCTTACGTATGCACTAAGTGCAAGCAGCTCTTTGCTCTCAGGGAACAAGTCCGTTCTCTAGAGGATAGATTAGCAGACCTGGAAGTCATCAGAAAGACAGAGAGGTACATGGACGAGACCTACAGGGATATAGTCCTGAAGTCCCACCTCCAGTCTGGCAGCATCCCTGTTGTCATGGAGGAGAGAGGTCACATGACAGGAGAGCATCACCCTGGTGTGGCAGGACGTGATCCTGTAACTAGGACCTGTCCTCCAGGTGATGTAAAACCCTCTCGTACTGAGGACATTTCTCCAAGGCCATGTTCCGATGAGGGAAGGGATAGGACAGCTGTCATAGTTGGTGATTCAATCATTAGGCATGTAGATAGCTAGGTGGTTGGTGGACGTGAGGATCGCCTGGTAACATGCCTGCCTGGTGCGAAGGTAGCGGACCTCACGCACCACCTAAATAAGGTCTTAGATAGTGCTGGGGAGGAGTCTGCTGTCTTGGTACATGTCGGTACCAATGACATAGGAAAATGTGGTAGGGAGGTTCTGGAGGCTAAATTTTAAGCTTTTAGGTAGGAAGTTGAAATCCAGAACTTCCAGGGTAGCGTTCTCCGAAATGCTTCCCGTTCCACGTGCAGGACCCAAAAGGCAGGTAGAGCTCCGGAGTCTCAATGCGTGGATGAGACGATGGTGCAAGGATGAAGGTTTTGGATTTGTTAGGAACTGGGGAATATTCTGGGGAAAGGAGGGGCTCTTCCAAAGGGATGGGCTTCACCTTAACCAGAATGGAACCAGACTGCTGGCATTAACCTTTAAAAAGGAGATAGAGAAGCTTTTAAACTAGAAAATAGGGGAAAGCTGACAGTCACCCAAGAGCGCATGGTTCGGAGGAAGGTATCCTTGAAGGATAATACCAAAAGCAGAGAGGTTCCAAAAAAGAGTAAAGTAGCCCAAATGCCCTTGAGTATGGTGCAGACAGAGCGTAAAGATTCCAAATTACCCATGCCTACCAATAGCCAGATTAATATTAATAAAATAGTCTCTCTAAAATGCTTGTATGCAAATGCTACAAGTCTAAACAATAAGATGGGAGAGTTAGAATATATAGCACTAAATGAGAGGTTAGATATGATTGGAATCTCAGAGACATGGTGGAAGGAGGATAACCAGTGGGACACTGTGATACCTGGGTACAAATTATATTGTAATGATAGACCTGATCAAATTGGTGGAGGGGTTGTGCTCTATGTTAGAGAGGGCATTGAGTCAGAAAGGATTAAGGTTTTTCAGGAAACAAAATTTGCTGTAGAATCTCTATGGAATAAAATTCCATGTATGAAGGGGAAGGTCATGGCAGTGGGGGTGTACTATCGACCGCCTGGCCAGAATGAACAAATGGATGATGAAATGCTCAAAGAAATCAAGGAAGCTAACAAAAGTCACAGCACAGTAATAATAATGGGTGATTTCAATTACCCCGGTATCGACAGGATCAGTGTCACGGCAGGACATGCTAGGGACATAAAGTTCCTAGATGAAATAAATGACTGCTTCTTGGAGCAGCTGGTTCATGAACCGACCAGAGGGGAAGCCATATTGGACCTAGTCCTTAGTGGAACACCAGATCTGGTGCAGGAGATAAGGGTGTTGGGGCCACTTGGCAATAGTGATCATAGCATGATCGCGTTTGATTTAATTAGTGGAGGAGGGATAGTAAGAAACTCCACAGTACTACCTTTTAACTTTCGAAAGGGAGACTATGATAAAATGAGGAAAATAGTTAAGAAAAAACTAAAAGGAGCGGTTGCAAAGGTTAAAGACTTACATCAAGCTTGGGTGTTGTTTAAAAATATTATCCTGGAAGCTCAGACCAGCTGTATTCCACGCATTAAGAAAAGTGGAAGGAAGTCCAAAAAACTGCCAGCATTGTTTAAAGGTGAGGTCAAAGAGGCTGTTGCTGCCAAAAAAGCATCTTTCAGGAAATGGAAAAAAGAGCCAAACGACGAAAACTGGAAACAGCACAAGCACTGGCAAGTTAGATGAAAAGCATTGATAAGGCAGGCAAAGTGAGAATTTGAGAAGAAACTTGCCATGGAAGCAAAAACGCGAAATAAAGACTTTTTCAAGTACATTCGTAGCAAAGAGCCTGTGAGAGAGTCAATTGGACCATTAGATGATAGAGGGGTAAAAAGGGGCAGTAATAGGAGACAAAGCCATAGTGGAGAGACTGAATGAATTCTTTGCTTCGGTCTTTACTGAGGAAGATGTAGGGATGTTACCCAAGACTGAAGTGGTATTTAAAGACGATACTGCAGAGGAACTGAGAGAAATATCGCTACACCGGGAAGATGTATTACAACTATTTGATAAACTGAATAGTAGCAAATCACCTGGACCGGATGGTATACATCCAAGGGTGTTGAAAGAACTGAAATATGAAATTGCAGACCTGCTATTAGTAATCTGTGAACTTTCATTAAAATCATCTGTAATACCTGAAGATTGGAGGATCGCCAATGTAACACCAATTTTTAAAAAGGGATCCAGGGGTGATCCGGGAAACTACAGACTGGTGAGCCTGATGTCAGTACCAGGAAAAATGGTAGAAACCATCATAAAGAACAAAATTACTCAGCATGTAGATAGTCATGGCCTAATGGGAGACAGCCAACATGGCTTTAGACAAGGAAGATCTTGTCTTACTAATCAGTTATGTTTTTTGAAGGTGTGAATAAACAGGTAGACAAAGGTGAGTTGGTTGATATAGTGTATCTGGACTTTCAGAAAGCCTTTGACAAGGTCCTTCATCAGAGACTTTTGGCAAAACTAAAAAGTAATGGGATAGGAGGCAGTGTACTATTGTGGATCGGGAACTGGTTAAAAGATAGAAAGCAGAGGGTAGGGCTAAATGGACAATTTTCCCAGTGGAAAAAGGTGAATAGTTGAGTACCCCAGGGATCTGTACTGTGTCCGCTGCTTTTTGACATATTCATAAATGACCTGGAAAAGGGAATAACTAGTGAGGTTATCAAATTTGCAGATGACACAAAACTGTTTAAAGTTGTTAAAACCCAAGGGGATTGCGGAAAACTGCAGGAGGATCTGGATAAATTGGAAGACTGGGCATCCAAATGGCAGATGAAATTTAATGTGGACAGGTGCAAAGTTGGTTACACGATAAAACGTTCCACATTGGGAACTACCACCCAGGAAAAAGATTTAGGCGTTATCATGGATAACATGTTAAAGCCCTCCGCCCAGTGTGCAGCGGCGGCCAAGAAAGCAAATAGAACGCTAGGTATCATAAGGAAAGGAATGGAAAATAAAACAAAGGATATTATAATGCCTCTGTATCGTTCCATGGTACGACCGCACCTTGAATATTGTGTGCAATTCTGGTCGCCGTATCTTAAAAAGAATATAGCGTTTTTAGAAAAGGTACAGAGAAGAGCCACCAAAATGGTAAAGGGGATGGAAGACTACTCCTATGAAGAGAGGTTACAAAGGTTAGGGCTCTTCAACCTGGAAAAGAGACGGCTGAGGTGAGATATGATAGAGGTCTATAAATTATTGAATGGAGTGGAACAGGTAAACCTAGATCGATTGTTTATTTAAGACTAATAAGAGAAAACATTTTTTCACTCAATGTGTAATCAAACTCTGGAATTTGTTACCGGAAGATGTAGTAAAGGCTGTTAGTGTAGCTGGGTTTAAAAAAGGTTTGGACAAGTTCTTGGAGGAAAGGTCCATAAACCATTATTAAAAAGGGACCCAGGATATAAATGCTTGACCCAATACAAGCATTATGGAACCTGTGTCTCTTGGGGATAACTGCTAGGTACGTATGACCTAGATTGGCCACTGTTGGAAACAGGATACTGGGCTTGATGGACCTTGGTCTGACCCCGTATGGCATATCTTATGTTCTTATATGTTCTTATAAGGAACAGCAATGGATAGCAGCACTTTTAAAGTAGTTCTAGAACATGGATAGTGACCTGACTTTGACCCTAGGACTGGTTTCAGTGCATTGGATTTTCTAGTACCATATTTATGTGGCAAAAATGCAATGTGTGCCTTTGAGTGAATGCTGACTCCTGGTGATCCATCAGCTCCTGGGTTTTCTTGGCAGTGTGACTGAAAGTAGATTGCCAAGCCGTGCGGAGAATCAAACGCTGGTCTCTTGGTTACCAAGCCAATGCTCTAACCACTAGGCTGCTCCTCTACTTATTTATATGGAACATTATGTCATATGATATGTTCTCTCCAATCATACTCCTTTTAAGGAACTTTAAATATAGCTATTTCTAGCAGCTCTCAGACTGCAATTTGTTAGTTATAATTACGCTGCTGCTCTGCTAAGCTTGATCAGTTCTGGTTCTGCCCTCCTCCCAGCTGCTGCAAGTTAAAAATAACATTTTCCTTTTCAGGGTTGTCTTTTGCATCCTGGAGCCCTAAGATGCATGGCAGTGATGTTGACCTGAGAGGTGAGACCACCTTTATTATGGAGGCTAAATTATAGTTCCCAGCAGCCTCTTGGAGCAGATCACATTCTGTAGAGAAGCACAACTAAAAGCATGGCAGCAACAGTCCTGCCAGGGAACACATGATAGAATGGAACCTCCTAAAAAAATCAGACTGTAGGAAAAAAAACCAAAGATATAGTCTGGCAGAGCCTGTGCTGGTACCACATTGTGTCGATTAGGAAGCCCCAACTGTGTAGTGCCCTCCATGTGGATCTCTGCACTGACTTACAGTTAGCTACTTTTAAGAAGTTAAAAACTTGCATGTTTAGATGTGCATTTGGCTGAAAGGAAGGTTTTAAGGAAGGAGGTTAGGATTTAGAACTGGAAGTGAGGTATTTTAATATAACTATTGCTGTTTTCATACTTTGATCTACTGTAAACTGCATAGAGCTATTTTGGATCTGTGTTATATAAATATGAATAAATAAATAAACATTAAATAAATAAAATATAGCTTAGCAGGATTGTTCCATAGTTTGCTTGGAGGAGGAGAACTCAAGTATGGGATTTCTAATGCCTTTTAAAATTACTCCTATGGTGTGAATGTCTGTAGTTTCATGTATAACAAAGTTTTATGTTTTTTTGTTTATTAAAATTTGCTAGAGCACCCTTCATCAGAGCAATTTGCATAAAAAGAAATTTGTAAAATGGCAAAAAATTACTCCATTAAAACATGCCTTAAAAAATGACAGAATCATTCATACAACATAGTGGAAGTGGGGAGTGGGGGAGAGGGGGCAGGCTAGACGAGAGACTTTCCAGATCACTATGGAGTAATGCTAAATGCCTTTTGAAAAAGATAGGTTTGTAGAACAGCTTTGAATTTCTGGTATGAAAGTTCCTGGCAGAGATCTGGGGGAAGATCGTTCCAGAGACTAGGACCACGGAAGTAGAATGTGAATTGTCATGTGGATTGGTGTACTGCACAGGAGACGGGAGAAAAAAAAGAGGCAGTTGACATGAATTCAGCAGAGAATGCGATGTGAAGTGTGGAGAATAATAATGAAAGGAGGTAAGAAGGGATACCAGTGCGCAAGGTTCTATGAACAAGGGTAAGGATTTAATAATGAATATGGAAATCTATAGGTAGCCAGTGGAAATGAATTAACAGGGGTGTAATAAGATTCAACTTGTCCAAGCCATGGTATTTTCAATAACGTCATATGGATGCGAAAGTTGGACAGTGAAAAAGATACTATCCAGAGGGTCGCCATGAGTCAACACCAACTCGATGGCACTTAACAACAATATGGTCATACACCTTTGTACAAATTAATTGAAACAAACCAGATTTTTTAATCTTTTCAGCCTACGAATTGTATATGCATTTAATTTTGATCTTTTTTTAATCAACTGGGTTAAATCATCACATATGAGATGTTTCATCATTATTTGTGGGTTTATGGGTTACATGATGTGATATGATGTAGGAATGACTTATTGTGTATGCAACTATAATATCAGCCAACATTGCATCAGATTTTCTTTTGAGTGTATTCTTAGGTGTTAATCCAAACATTGTGCATGATGGACACGACACCCAGAAAACGCAAAGATCGTCATCCTGCACGAACACATAGAGAAGACCTACAAGGATATAGCAAATATAGTTGGTGTCTGTCTCGCAACTGTCAGTTGTGTGATTAAATCTAAAAAGGAGACAGGATCCATCTTGTCTAAACGAAAGGGAAATTGTGGTAGTAAGAGGAAAACCACACCCAGAGACAACAACTATATTCTCAGGGAAAGTAGAAAAGACCCTCGGAAGACAAGTGACACATTAAAAAGAGATTTAGACGATAAAGGTATAACGGTCAGTTCTTTCACAATTCGCAGGCAACTTTTTGGAAGGTAGTCGAAAAGCACGACGACCTCTGAAAAACCAACTTCTGACAAAGGTTATGAAAGAGAAGCGCTATAAATGGGGACTGAAACATAAAGAGTGGACTAAAGAAGATTGGAGAAAAGTAATATTCAGGCATGAAAGTCATTTCTTCATCCAGGGCCAAAGAAGCCAACATGTTCAGTGTTCACCTAAAGAATAGATTTGTGATTCCCACATCAACCAGAACATGAAACACCCCCAAAAGAAGATGTTCTGGGGGTGTTTCAGTTATTATAGAGTCGGCAGCTTACATCCAGTTGAGGGAATGATGCGTTCACAACAATACATCTATGTTCTCCAAAGAAGAGTTGTTCCAGAGCTAGAGAAGACATTTCCTGATGGATCTGGCATCTTTCAGCAGGATCTTGTCCCATGCCACACATCAAAATTGGTGAAAAGCGTTTTTCAAAAGCAGCAAATAAAGGTACTGGACTGGCCAGGAAACTCTACGGATTTAAACCCAATAGAGAATCTATGGTCTATTTCAAACTTTGCCTTTCTGGATTGGACTGTACGATAAAGGAGAAGCTTATTCAAGCTCTGATTCACGTCTGGTACAGGGACTCAAAAATCGTTGCAGACTGCTCGAAATTAGTGGACTCCATGCCAAATTGTGTCCAGATGCTGGTAAAAAACAGGAGGAGATATTATGTACTAATATGTGGCTATTAATAAGATTTTTAGTGGAAATTCCAGTTTTCACGTATTTTTCAGTTTGTTTCAATTAATATGCACAAGAGTGTATTTGGATGCATAGGCAAGAATCCTGGCAGCAGTGTTTTGAACGGCAGCAGTGTTTTGAACAGCAGCAGTGTTTTGAACAGTTTGCAACATTTCTATTTGATAATCAGGGAGGCTGGTATAAATGATGTTACAATAGTCTAGTCAAATGACTAGACCAAGGATCAGAAAATATTTGTACAGATAAAGCAAGAAATGGATGGATAGCTTGGGCATGACAAATGTATAAAATGTGCTTTTCATAACAGAACTAATTTTGTCATGAAAAAAAAAGTTCAAAATCTAATATAATGCCAAGTTATTTAAAGGAGAGGAAAAAGTAAGAGGACATTATCTAGTACTGGAGCAACACTGTGGACTTTGGAACTTCTTATAAGTCAGGTAACCTAATGAACACAGATAAACACAACAAACAGGGTACTAGGGTATTTCAAGAAGGAAATGATTAATACACACATGGATATGAAACAGAAGGAAAAAGGAGTAAGGAACCAAAAGCAGATTCAAAGAGGTGGGTTTTTAGCCTAGATTTGAATAAGACCAGAGATGGAGCTTGATCTCAGATAGTCTATTCCAGGCATATGGCGCAGCAAAGTGGAACAAGTGGAGTTGAGTTTACAGTAGAAGAGAAAGGCACAGATAAGAGGAATTTGCGGAGTTCCCAAGGAGGATTGTAGAAAGAGATAAGTGAGGCAAGGTAATGAGGAACTGCAAAGTGCATGCCCTTGTAGATCAGTAGAAGAAGTTGAACTGTATATGGAAACGGATAGGACGCTAGTAAAATGATTTGAGAAGAAGGGTTACATGAGCACAGCGACACTGGTGGAAGGTTAGCCATGCAGCTAAGTTGTGAATGGACTGAAGGGGAGAGAGATGATTCAATAGGAGACCAGCAAGGAGCAGATTGCACTAATCTAGACGGGAGGGGAAGAGAGTGGATAAGGGTCTTGGTAGTGCGTTGAGAGAGGAAGGGATGAATTTTGTTGTTATAGAGAAAGAACCAAGTTTTAGCTATCTGTTGGATAATGGCAGAGAAAGAGAGAGAGAATCAAAGATGATCCCAGGATTATGAGCTGAAAAAAAGAGGCCTGCAATGTATGGTCTCTAATGGATCGATACGTCACGGTCTGCTTGTTTTGTGTACCAAATGACTAATTTCTAGATATTCTGATATTTGTTAGTGTAATCTCTGCTCTCAATTCTTTGTATGCTTGTCTATAATATAAAATACTATCAAATACTGTTTGGGCAGAAGAAAATGGGAAAACATCTTCTTATGGCAGGTGCCTAACTATTCCTGCCTTATAGATAAACCAAAGAAAATTACTTTCTAGTTTTGACACAAAATAATTTTTCATAGTTTTATACAAGATATTACACTTAAACTTGTACAAGGTATAAATTTTTATCTTTGTAAAGATATTATGGCTATCCAGATATCACTCCTACCATCACATAAAAAAATCACTAACACTCATACAATAAATCATTGTATTAAAAGTCTCTCTGAACACTCATGCAAGAACACACATCCAACCCTCATTCAAAAATATATTGTAAACATTCTACACACAATCACTTTTAATCCTTGTACAACAAATCATATTCAATAATAAAAAAATAAATCAAAATTAACTTTACCTTTTTCTGGCGCTCATGGTGTGATGTGGGCTTCTCATGTGCAGGGGAAACGGACCTGCTCCTTCGGCCTGGAATGTAAGGGCAGCCCCCAGATTGATGGGATGTCTTCTAAAAGGAGTGGGGGACACAAAGGGGAAAAGCTAACTATTAATCTTAGGCTATATATTTCCAAGTATTTGAAGGATTCAGTGAGATGAACCACTGGTTTCCCTACTCAATGCATCTGGCAAAGGTTAAACGCATGACAAATTTTAGAAAGACATGGAGGGGAAATAAAATGTCCAGGTCAGGATGTGGAAAATTCCCACCGTATTTTACAAGAGGATCTGCCAAATACAGATTATCTTGTAAAATACATATAAGGATGTGCAAGACTACACATTAATATCTTCCCACATCTAATGGGCAACAATTTTAAAAAGCTGCACATGGGGAAAAAATACAGAATACCCCACATGTACATTGAGCAGCTTTTTAGAAATCGCTGGTCCCAGTCTACACTCTGAACCAACAGCACAAGTTCTTCCCCCGATCATACATCATCACACCTCCCTAAGGCATTCAATCACCTGCATCTGACCCCGAAGCATCTGATCCCCTCCACTCAAATCTCTCCAGCATCCAGATACCTCACGCAAAAAGAACTCCCCTGAAGGACCCCTAGCAGACCCTGTCTCTTCCTACCCCTGATCCTCCTCCCCGGGCTATTACAAGGTCCATGGATCCCTGGTGTCTAGTGATAGCATAAGTGATACCCATTTGCACCTTCTCTTCCATGTCCTGAGTACAAAACGGCACCTGTGACCTCTAGCAGTAATCTTGTAGTACTAACCTTAGGGGTGGCTGACAATGTTTTGTCATTGATTTAATATGAATGGTTTATTACTTTTATTATGCATTGATGTTTTAATGTTCCTCACCTTGGACTGTAAACACATGGAGGTATACTGTTTAATCCAAGACTCTACTTACCATTTTATTAAAATGATACTTGCAGTAGCCAATATACTTCACATTGTCAACTTCTAAAGCTTCTTCTTCACATAGGAGTCCAGCCATCTGGGCACTGAAAGCAAAGAAAAGAAAAGAAAGTAAGAACAAACATTGTTCAATGAAACTTGTCTCAGTTCTTTCATCTTAGCTATACTCTGTATAAGGCATCTACATGCAGACCAACACTTTTGCATAATTCTTTCTGTGGTTCAACAATCTAACTATACAATACAAAGTTAGATACAAAAACAACAAAAAAAGTGGTAGTGGATGCATGGAACAGCTTCCCCGTGCAAGTAGTGGAAACAGAAATGATACCAGGATTCAAGAAATCCTGAAAAAAGTACAGAACAAAGCCAGAAACCAACTAAGGTCATCAATATTAACAGTCAGAAGGGAAAGCAAGCAGACTAGAGATAACCTTCTAGTCATTTATCGCCATCATAGCTGGGAGTTAAAGCGCAAAGACTTGTCAGACAGCTGCCTGGGTGGGAATGTTCACAGTCTTGGCAAGTGCATATATCAATATGATTTGCAAGGGATTGTGGGAAATGCAGTTCATTCACACCAGACACAACTGCTCACAATAATTAGTTGTGCTTGAGTGTAAAGCCAATAAGATATTTATTTATGGGGTTATTTCTCCCAACACAGATATGCTTGGTAGCACATAAAACAGGATACTTGCTTTCAGTGTTTAACTTAGAAAAACAAAATCAGGAAAACAGCTGAACTTGTCAGGCAATCAAAGCAAAAGAATAAAGACCTGGTTGGTAACAAACTGGTCTTTTCTGTAGGCTTTAGCTAATATTTTCTTAGCAGTGTATCAAACAACAAACAAAATCCACAAAGAAGGGAAAAACTGTTCTTTTCAGGTTAACTTCTTATATCTTCCCACATAGACTCAGAAGTGATTCCCTCAGAGCTCACAAGCAATTAGGTAAGGCTCAATTGCTAGCAGTTACCCAGCTGAAACCCCTTAGCTGGCTTGCTTTCTACGGCGTGGCTCAAATCCTACTTCAGGAGCTTTTCTGAGTAGATTAAAGAACCAGTTTGTATTTCTTTGTGATGGTTGCTGTACTTTGTAACAGAAAATTACCAAAGGAGTTTAGACAGAGAGCAATCCATATATTCACAGCCTGTATCTAAGACCGCTCCTTCCCCTTCTTCAACAATCATGGGTTCAATATCAGGGATTGGCACAGAGGAAATTCTCAATGGAGCACTTTCAGGAGAATACTTGTTTCCCTGCTGTCTTTCAAGGTTATAGCTTGGGCATAGATCAGTCTTCATACCTGAGCTTCCATTGCTGTTAGAGTTCCTCTCTAAATAGCCTGGCCAGTATGTAGTCCAGTTCTTATGTCCAGCCTTCCAATCCAGATCCCTGGACACTGGATCTCTCTTCACATACCTTCTGGCACGGGTCTTGGGGTCCCTTCCACGTGCAGCCGTCTCCCTCACAGGTACCGTCTGGAGATTCCTAGCCATGCAGCACCATTCCTCTGGCTTTCCCCAGTCCAATGGTGTATGCTGGCCCTTGGAATGCCTTCCAGTATACGTACTGCTCTGGACTCCTTTAGACCTCCCAAAGGCTTTTCTCTTCTTTCTTCCAAAGGGTTTCTTGCCCTCTCTGTCCATCCGGTTTGGCTTCTGCTTCTGATGATCCTCCCGATGATGAAGATGTCCAAGATGAGGATCTCCAAGCTGATCCTGAGGATGAGGATAATTCTGCTTTGATGAGTGCTCCACCCTAGCACAGCACAGCTGTGCTGAATCAGGCTCTGCCCTTTGAGATGAGTGCTTGGGGATTACCTCATAGCCCTCCTTATTGAACACACGTTTCTCCACTTCAGCTCCTCTAATGGCTGTTGGAAACCTGGTGCATTCTGGGACTGGTAGTCTTTTATAGAAAAATTCTGTTTTCTTATTTCTACCAGAACTGACAGGTTGCTTGTTCAGAGTCACTTCACCTTTACTATAGCTCCTTCCTGAGCTATGATAAGCTTCCTTATCACAGACTATATTGTATGCAAAATAGATCTTTTGGCTATGGCTTCACAATTGTGGAATATGCTACTTGTTCAATTGTAAACTGAGCTCAGTTATGTTTTCTGTAAAAAGCTGAGGAGATGCATTTATTCTGAAGCCTGACTTACCCTAGCTTCTTATGGTTGTCTTGGGGGCATCCTTTGATTCTGTCTCATTCAGCAAAGGTTTCAAGAGATTCTGGGATATGTTATTCTGTCTTCCCTAGAAGATCAGTCACCCAGCTTCCTTGGTTTTCTCACTCAGACAGGGTCACTTTGAATTACTGTTTATTATGGCCCTTAATTATTTTTACCACACAAAACACTAACATCATGTATCTCTCTTCATTTGTTTTTGTATTCAAAAAACTATGAGACAACTTTGAGCTCTTTTTTTCTGAGCACAAATATAGTTTGTCAAAATCAACAAAGGAAGCTTTCTTAGTTGACCATTGTCAGTGTTAATCATAATTTTGAGGACTTACGGTGTATGGTCAATGACTCCATTCCCTTGATGTTACGAGGAGGGGATCGGGGTAAGTTTTTGCTGCAAAGAGAACAGAAGTGGATTTTCCTGCTGGACTCTACAGAACCCCACGGTTTAAACAACAAAATTGAATGGGGTATATTTTTGAATGGCATGTGTAGCCTCTTTCACTCTTGTGATTGGCTTTTCCATCTATTTAAACTAGTCACACGCCTCCGCTGACAACATTATCTGTAACAAAATAGAGTTTGCCCCTGATGAAGCCTTTGTGGTGAAACAGAATCTTTGTTGGGCTGCTCTGTCTTCGTGGGATCCTGATCGACTTTAAAAGCTAATGATTTGGATGCGTTATGGTGAATTCTGAAATTCAGGCTTTTAAGCGTTCCTACTTCTATTTTAGGCTGCTCCGATTGGTGGTGACCTACTAGATGTAGGGTATTGAGATATTACCCTGCAGAACCCCTGTTTTTGTTGCTGTTTGATATGAAAACGAAGATGAAAAGAAAAGTAAATTTCATACAGCAATGAAACAAAACATTTTTAGATTGGAATTTGGTTATGGGATTAAAAATAAAGAAATTATTCGCCTTGCTAAGCTTAGATGGTTTTTATGGTTTAAGAATAAAATTAAGTAATAAGAGGAGTTTTTCTGACCGCTGATGTTTTGAAAGGCAACTCCCCTTGGGTGAGTAATTGCCCTGTAGAGGGATACTAGCTTTGGCACGGAGGTCTTTTCTCCTCTTTCTTATTAGTTATTTTGTATTTAGAGTTCTTTTGGTCTTTGAGCTTCCACTTGGATTGAAATTGTCTTTGATTATAGACTGTAAGAGTGACTTGTTTTTGAAAATTTATTAGCGGTAGGAAAAAGTGTGGTTGGGCACTAGCATTTATGTTGAATGTGATCCAGAAGTTTTTTTCCCCTTCTTTAGCCTTTAATTATTTTTGCCATTTATATGCTAAGTGATTTGGTTCAAAAGATGTATCAATGTATCTCCAGGAACAAGCAGAAATGTAGCCTCACACATGGGTTACATCGGGTACCAACGGAGCCCGCGCGGGAAGCTCCCCAGCTACCAATAGGAAAGCCTTTAGGAGCAGTCCACTGTGCCTGCGCTGCTGCCTTCCCGTTCTTCTAATGGACTCTCCTCAGTTCTCTTTTTTCCACGGAGCTGACAGGATCACTCCTGTACCCACTGAAGAACTGCTGCCTTCACCCGTATCATCAATACTTCTTTCATATCACTAATCTTTCTATTTCTAATTCTACTATTTCTATCTTGCTAAAAAAAATTTTAAAAAAAGCTTTCCCTTGTGCCTTTTCTCCAAGCTTTCCTTTTCCTCTGAGGCCCTCACCAAGTCTACCCTCTGAGGCACCATGGAAAAACCAGTCAGTGGTTTTAAAAAATGTACGAAGTGCTCCGGCATAATATTGGTAACTGACAAACATGATTAGTGCCTCAAATGCCTCAGCCCCGCTCATGTCCCCACAGACTGTGCACTCTGCAAGCAGATGACAAAACGAGGCCTTGGGAATCGAGCCAAAAATTTTGAAGAGCTCTTACCAGCAGACACCCTCTCCTTGGCCTCCACCTCCTCAAGGGCTTCCTCTGGCTCAAACATTCGAAAGAATCCGGACTTGGTGAGAAAGGATCCTCTCCTTCCTGCACTCCCAAGGAGAAATCACTGTCCCGGGAGCCCTCAGAGATGAAGGACAACTCTGGTAGGCCAAAGTCATTGAGGGAGCGGTCGAGGGACTCACCAGGAATTGTCCCAGACATCATCCGATTCCAGTAACAGATCAAGGCATTCCCAGTGGGAGGACTCCTCCCACGCCTCAGTGGGGAATAGAGAGGTACCCGGAGTGCCCACCTCCGCGGAACCTCCAACGCCATGCCCAAGTCTGGTGGCGGCTGACCCCGCTCCATCCGATGACCAGGCACCGGAAACGTCGTTGCATCAACACATGCTGACTCTGGAACGTATCCTAGCAGCCCTACTAGCAGCCTCAGTGCACCTAACACCATTGGCCCCGATGTCATTGCAGGTTACATCGGCACAGACATCAGGAACACAAGTCGGCTTGATGCTGATGTCGATGCCGCCATCAACCCCGGTGTCGATTCCACCTGCGACGCCACTGTCTTCCCTGATGCCAGTACCATCACTGATGCCAGTACCATCGCCGATGCCAGTGCCTTCGCCGATGCCTTCTCTGATGCTCGGACCTTTCTCGATGCCGGAGCCTCCATCGATGTCGATGCATGCACTGCTGCCTCTGGCGGATCCATTCTCTTCCAGGCAACGTGCAGAACTGGAAGACGTCGACCTGCACCGCTACTCTAAACACCGGCAATACTCAAAGATCTGACTCAGAATCCTCCGACTGACCACAGATCCCTGGACTCCGACGACCTCAGAGATGTTGTCTCTGAACCTTCACCACCACAGGCCAGTACCAGAAGATATGTCTTTCCAATAATTTATAAAAGACATGGCGGTGGATCTCTCCATTCCTGCTGCTTCGGAGCCAGAGCCCAGAGCGGAAGAACTCGAGATATTACAATATCCCACTGCACCAAAAGAAGCAACCATCTTACTGGTGCACTGCACACTACACAACCTGATGTTTTGAATGTGGGAAACACCGTTATCCGTCGCTCCCATAAGTCAACATCTCAATACCATCTACCGGGTTCCTGAGTACCCTGGCTTCCAGAAACAGCAATTCCCGCACCACTCCATTAATTTAATTTAATTAATTAGCAAGTTTTTATATACCGCACCTTCCATTGATCAGTTGCGGTTTACATGGAACAACAGTAAACAAGGCAATGCTGTTTTTACAGATAACAATGTGAAACTACAAGAAATTCAAACTTACAATTAACAGTTGTAAACTATATACCAAGAACAGGATTAGAACTATGTACAAGGTATGTATGTTTTCAAAACATCGGTTTGGGTTTTAGTACTTATTCCAGTTCAGAGATGGATAATGTTAGCTGGTGAAACTATCCTTTTTCTTGTTGAAAAGGTGAACTGGCGATACATTGTTGAAAAGGTGAACATTGCGGTAGAACTGGCGATGCATCGGATAGAGTGCCAAGAATCATGCCTTGGTTCCTCCGGGACATGAATCAAGAACCCTCAATTCCTTCATGAGGCGCACCTTCCAAGCCACCATGCTCGCCAGCAGAATCAACTCATACATCTTGTATATGGGGATGTTCCTCAAAGAGTTGAACAAAGACTGGGGGATGTTCCTCAAAGAGTTGAACAAAGACTGGGAGAGCTTCCTGCCGTTCCTCCCTGAAGAGAAGCACCCTGCTTTTCAGGCAGTCCTCACCCACAGTCAAAACATCTCTAAGTCCGTCAACAGAGCAGCTTTCGACACCTTCGAATCGAATAGTAGAACCTCCTACATAGCCATAGGGGTGAGACAGTTGGCTTGGCTCCAGGCATCAAACTTAGAACAGTGGGTGCAGGACAAGTTGGCCAATATCCCCTGTACAGGTGAAAACTCTTTGGAAAGAATTGGATGGAAAAGACGGGAGAACTTGAAACTGATGACACCACCCTCAAGAGGTTGTCATGTAAAACTTCGGATCCCTCCAAAAAGAAGGCTCAGACAAAAAAGGTCTTCTATCCAAAAAAAAAAGGAGATACTACCCAACCTACTCCCAACCAGCTTACCCTCCACAACATAAGCAACAGGGAGCTAAGCAAGCCAAAAAGCAACGGTTGACCAAGCAAACATCTCAACCTCAACCAACTGCCTCTGCACCATCCTTCTGACTCTTACACGGGGAGCATGGCCAGTCCCATCCATTCCATTCCAGGAAGGCTCTCATGGTTCATCTCTCAATAGAAGACTATAACTTCTGAAAAATGGACACTGTCCATCATCCACAAGGGATACTTTCTCAACTTCAGAGAACTACCCCCTCATCATTTCAGGGTACAAGCCCTGTCCAAAAACTTTCTCGACCCCCTTTTACATCAGGAGGTCGCCTCACTCCTCTCTCAAGGGGCCATCAAACCAGTTCCCCTACAAGAACATCGCAGGGGATTCTACTCTCCCTACTTCCTCATTCCAAAGAAATCAGGAGGCCTCAAGCCCATCCTAGACCAAGATCTTAACAAGTTCCTCATAAAAGAAAAATTCAAAATGATCTCCTTGGGGACCCTCCTTCCTCACTTGCAGCAAAACGAGTGGCTTTGCTCCCTAGACCTCAAAGAAGCCTACACACACGTTCTAATCCATCCTTCTCACAGGCCATATCTCCGATTCGTCTGCTAGGAGAGACGTTATCAATATAGGGTGCTCCCTTTCGGCCTCACCTCAGCACCAAGAGTCTTCACAAAGTACATGGCCGTTGTGGCGGCTCATCTTCGGATCAGCCATGTCTACATCTTCCCCTACTTAAACGAGTGGCTCATAAAGGCTGACTCTCCTGGAGAGCTCTCCTCAGCACAACACAAAACCATAGACCTTCTACAGTCCCTAGGCTTTGTAATTAACTTTCCAAAATCACAGCTGATTCCGACACAAAGACTGGAGTTCATAGGAGCCATCCTGGACATCATCCAATGCAGGGCTTTTCTCCCAAAAGACCATATACAGAAACTCATACTCTTAGCAGAGACTATGCGGCAACATCAGTCGGCTCTGGTACGATCCTTCCTACAGCTTCTGGGCCACATGGCCTCCATGGTACACACAGTTCCGAATTTCAGACTGCACATGCGCCAAACGCAGTGGACTCTGTCAACCCAGTGGACACAAGCCACAGAAGGTCTGCAGGAGTCCATCACCATCTCACCACACATGGCACAATCACTCCAGTGGTGAACAACCCTCAAAAATCTCTTCAAAGGATTTCCATTTCGCCCTCCCCCCAGCCCCAACAAATCCTAACAACGGATGCGTCCAAACTTGGCTGAGGAGCTCACTTGGACACTCTCTCCACACAAGGCCACTGTACTACCCTCGAGTCCACACAACAGATAAACCTCTTGGAACTTTGAGCTGTGTCGAGGGCTCTCCAGGTCTTCAAGCATCTTCTCGCCAACAGTTCTGTCCTTGTAAGAATGGACAATCAAGTGACCATATTCTATATCAACAAACAAGGGGGTATGGGTTCTCTTCCCCTCTGCATGGAGGATCTGGGACCAGGCCATTCAGCATCACATACTGCTCAGGGCAATCTACATTCCAGGTCAGGACAACCTGCAGGCGGACAAACTCAGCAGACTGCTCCACCCTCACGAATGGGCTCTAGACCAGACGGTGGCCAACCACCTGTTCAAAATATGGGGAACCCCGTGGATAGACCTATTTGCTACTCAGCCAAATTTTCCCGCTTTTGCTCGAAGCTGCCGACAAACCTCAGTCTGTCCAATGACGCCTTCATCATTCCTTAGAATGGCGGGCTTCTCTATGCATTTCCACCAACGCCCCTGATCCTGAAAACACTTCGCAAACTCTGAGACGACAAAGGGTACATGATTCTCATAGCCCCTTTCTGGGACCGTCAACCCTGGTTCCCCCTCCTCCTTCAACTCTCACAAACCAAACAATCCTACTGGCATCCAGATCGGGTCTCCTTCTCAGGACGACGGAACACTTCTCCATCCCAACATTTGATCCCTTTGCCTAACAGCATGGCACTGCACACAACATTTGAGCAACATCCACCTCGGTGGCAAACCTACACGCAGAACCGATCGCTGAAATCTCCCGAGCTGCTACGTGGTCTTCCATCCATACCTTCGCAGCACACTACTGCTTGGACAAGGACTCCCGCTGGGATGCAGCCTTTGGCCATGCGGTCCTTTGGCATCTCTTTGGAACATAATACAACTCCTACCCCCCACCCACTTCAATCCAGATCTCCGTACCGGGGAAAGTCAAGGTCAACGAACCTATCCAAGTCCTAACCCTCATGTGATCTGGGAGCTAGGGAGTCCCAAACGTGAGGGCTACATTTTTGCTTGTTTCTGGAGATAGCATAGTTACTTACCTGAAGCAGGTGATCTCTGGGAACAGCAGGAATTTAGTCCTCACAACCCGCCCACCTTGCCGAGGAGTTGTAGGGCTCTCTCCTTCTTTCTACTCTCCTTTCTCTTCAGCTATATACTCAACTGAGGAGAGTCCGTTAGAAGAGCGGGAAGGCAGCAGTGCAGGTGCAGTGGACTGCTCCCAAAGGCTTTCCTATTGGTAGCTGGGGACTTTCCGTCAGTACCCGATGTCACCCTTACGTGAAGACTAAATTCCTGAAGTTCCTGGAGATCACCTGCTACAGGTGAGTAACTATACTATGTGCAATATGGATCAAATTAATCAGATTTAATTTTTACTGTATTATTAGAGCTTTTCAGACCATTTAAAAAGTGAGAATTCTTTTTTATTTGTTTTGTTTACACTTTCTGGGTCGTTGAACCTTTTTTTTTTTAGAAATCATTTTCTTTGTTTTGTTTTGTTTTTTTCTTTTTTTTCCCTGTATATCTACCTTGAACTCAGGTGTTCCTTGGAAAAGCAGAATACAAATGGCACATTATATTATACTAAAACATTTGTTAAAGAGAAGATTTGTTATGTATTTATTTATAAAAATGTACATACCTCGGGCCCGATTTTCGAAGGCATTTATACAGGTAACTGCCCTAGTTACCAGTATAAATGCTTTAACCAGGATTTTCCAAAGGCTCCTACATGGGTAGTGCCTTTGGAAAATCCCACTTAAATCCCTAACGCACCCAGATGCTATGTGGTTAGCATCGGGGCGTGTTGGAGGCGTTCCAGAGCGGAGCGGAGGAGGGAAATGGCACTAAGCGGATAGCAGTGATTTTCAATGCTGCCCACTTAACGCTCTGTGCCTTAAAGATAGGCATGGAAAACCCTCGCCTAAGGCGATGGAGCTAACCATATAGCATCAAAAATCAGAGCTACCCGGCTAGCTCTTGCGGTTTCCGAGTTGTACAGCGATAACCGGATTTTCAATGCCAGGGCTGCATATGTCCCCTGGCATTGAAAATCCGGGTTAAAAGAATGGCAGGTGAGCGGGCTATGCGCTAATGCAGCACATAGCACCACCCAAATGAATATCGGGCCACTCATTCTTTGTACCAATGACATTTAAAGTGGTTTACAATCAACCAAAACAAAACATATAACAAAACATAGTAACATAGTAAATGACGGCAGATAAAGACCAGTATGGTCCATCTAGTCTGCCCAGTAAGATGACAAAAGTAGGTGCACCTGCCGCTCCATGCAGGCCACCCCTCCCCATGTCTTTGTTTAAGGGGTGAATCCACCACTCCGTGTAGGACACCCCTGTATGTTGGGAAATTAGTTAAGTTTATTTTGATTTTATCCTGTTGCTCTAAAGGGATCCACTGTGTCTGTTCCATGCCATTTTGAATTCTGTCACTGTATTTGCCCCCAACACTTCCATCGGGAGGGCATTCCAAGCATCCACCACCCTTTCAGTGAAAAAGTATTTCCTGACATTGCCTTTCAATTTACCCCCTTGCAACTTCATGTTATGCTCTCTAGTTTTACAGCTTCCCCGTCTTTGGAAGAGGTTTGTTTGTTCATTATTTCTCTAAGTATTTAAAGGTCTGAATCATATCTCCCCTGTCCCTCCTCTCCTCCAGAGTGTACATATTTAGGTCTTCAAGTCTCTTCTCATAAGGCTTCTGATGCAGGCTCCAAATCATTTTGGTCGCCTTCCTCTGAACAGTTTCCAGTCTTTTTATATCCTTTGCAAGATATGGTCTCCAAAACTGAACACAGTATTCCAAGTGAGGCCTCACCAGTAACTTATACAGTGGCATTAGTACCTCTTCCTTTCTGCTGGTAATTCCTCTTTGTATGCAGCCCAACATCTTCCTGGCTTTTGCCACTGCCTTGTTGCACTGTTTTGCCACCTTGAGATCTGCAGAAATAATCACACCAAGGTCCTTCTCCTGGTCTGTGCACACCAACCTCTCGCCCCCTATCGCGTACATTTCCCCTGGATTTCTGCTTCCCAAGTGCATGACACTGCACTTCTTCGCATTAAATCTTAACTGCCAGGCATTAGACCATTCTTCCAGCTTTTGCAGATCTTTCCTCATGTTATCCATTCCCTCAGGGGAGTCCACTCTGTTGCAAATTTTCGTGTCATCTGCAAAAAGACAGCCTTTTCCATGCAGTCCTTCAGCAATATCAATCACAAATACATTGAACAGTGCCGGGCCCAGGACCAAACCCTGGGGCATCCCGCTAATCACCCTCCTTTCATCCGAGTGAGCTCCATTTACCATCACCTTCTGTTGTCTGTCAGTCAACCAATTTCTGATCCAGTTCACCACTTTGGGACCCATCTCCAAACTACTGAGTTTACTGATAAGCTTCCTATGAGGAACAGTATCAAAGGCTTTGCTGAAATACAGGTAGATGACATCCATCGCATGCCCCTGATCTAGTTCTCTGGTCACCCAGTCAAAGAACTCAATCAGATTTGTTTGGCAAGATCGTCCTTTGGTAAAACCATGTTGCTTCAGATCATGCAACCTGTTGGTTTTGAGAAAGTCCACTATTCGCTCTTTCAGAAGTGCCTCCATTACTTTTCCCGCCTCTGAGGTAAGGCTCACGGGCCTGTAGTTTGTCACTTCTTCCCTGTCACCACTTTTGTGAAGAGGTACCACATCTGCCCTTCTCCAGTCCTGAGGAACTACTCCTGTTTCCAAGGATCTATTGAAAACATCCTTTAACGGCCCTGCAAGAACCTCTCTGAGCTCTCTCAGTATCCTGGGATGTATCCCATCCGGTCCCATGGCCTTGTCCACTTTCAGTTTTGCAAGTTGTTCTAACACATCATCTTCTGTGAATGGTGTGGTATGTACTTCATTCCCATTTTTATATTTGGGAGTCACAGATGGTCCTTCTCCAGGATTTTCTTTAGTAAAAACAGAGCAGACATATTTGTTTAGCAATTTTGCTTTTTCAATGTCACTTTCCACAAATCCATTCCCAGTACTTCTGAGTCCTGCAATTCCATCGCTGATTTTCCTCCTCTCCCTAATATACCTGAAGAAACATAAAAACAAAAAAATATTTGATACCTGATACCATCTGGAAGAAAGCGTAGTTACTCACCTGTAACAGGTGTTCTCCGGGGACAGCAGGAATTAGTCCTCACATATGGGTGACGTCGGCACCGACGTAGCCCTCGCGGAAGCATCCCCCCAACTTTCAAAGAAAGCCTTTGGGAGATGCCACCATGCATGCATGGTCCCCTTCCCACCCAAGGGTGCCATCTTGCTCAGTCGGATGACATAGCTAAAAAACGGCAAAAATAAAAGATGGTAAAAAAGCAAAGCCAAGGGGAGGAGGGAGGGTTGTGAGCACTGATTCCTGCTGTCCCTGGAGAATACCTGTTACAGGTGAATAATTACACTTTCTCCGGGAACAAGCAGGAAATCAGTCTTCAAATATGGGACTCCCCAGCTACAGGCTACTGAAACCCATAGCAAAAACACAGACTCCCTCACAGGGTGCCGCAAGCAGCAGCAATTGAGTCTGTGTCCAGAGACCACAGTAGGACCCCTGTGTCCGATGAAACCAGCACTCCGGTAGACTGAACACAGAAGGGTCGGAGGGTAGGAGTTGCCTAAACTCCGAAAAGGTTACGGAGCACAGCCTGGCCGAAGATCTTTTCAGGCAGTAATGGGCTGTGAAGGTATGGACTGAAGACCAAGTAGCAGCCCGGCAGATGTCCACCATTGGGACAGAGTGCAAGTTTGCCACAAAGGCCACCATGGCCCTGACATGGTGTTCCATGATGCGGCCTTCCAGCGTGAACCCCACATGCTCATGGGCGAGGGCAATACAGTCCACCACCCAGGTGGACAGTGTACACTTGGTCACCGTCTCCCCCAGCCTACTGGGGTCATAGGAGATGAAAAGCTGAGAAGCCCTGAAGTGGCCCTGAGTGCGTTGGATATAGAAGGACAAAGCCCTCTTACAGTCCAAAGTGTGAAGGACCATCTCCGCCCAACTCGAGTGAGGTCTTGGAAAGAAGGTAGGGAGTACTACTTCCTGGTTGAGATGAAAGGGCAATACTACCTTTGGAAGGAATTTGGGGTGCGTGCGAAGCACCACTCTGTTCTTGTAGAACTTGGTATAAGGTGCCTCCACCACTAGGGCCTGAAGCTCGCTAACTCTGCGAGTGGAGGTGAGCGCAAACAGGAAAGCCACCTTCCAAGAGAGGTAGTGAAGGTGGCAGGTAGCCAGAGGCTTGAAGGGTGGGCAAGTGAGCTGCCCCAACACTACGTTGAGGTCCCATTCAGTTGCCAGAGGGCAAACCGGGGGCTTCAATAGGAGCAGACCCCGAAGAAAATCTGTCACCAAAGGCTGGACTGAGAGGGACTTGAGCCCAGATTGTGAGAGGTGGAGAAGGTACTGTAACACCAGTCCCACTGGGCAGGAGAAAGGATCAGCCCCATGCTCAGTGCACCAAGCCAAAAACCTGCGCCATTTGAGGGCATAAGCCTTCCTAGTAGAGGCCTTGCGAGAGGCCAGCAGAATCTCTTCCACCTCAACCGAAAGGTTGAAAGGGGCCAGAGACACCCTCTCAGCAGCCACGCTGTCAGCGACAGGGATCCCAGGTTGGGGAGCAGAAGAGAGCCCCCCCTCCTGAGACAGGAGTCCCCGGAGAGGTCCCCAATGGATGGGGGTCTCCAGCGTCAACCGGAGGAGCAATGGGAACCACGGTTGCCTGGGCCACCGAGAGGCTATCAGGATGAGCGAGTCCCTATCACGGAGGTTCCTGAACAAGGTTTTGGCGATCAGCCACGTGGGAGGGAAGGCGTACATGAGGCTTTCCGACCATGAGACAAGGAACGCATCTGCTGCCATTCTAGAGGGGTGGGCCTGCCGGGAACAGAAGCAGGGCAACTGGAAGTTGTCCGGGCTGGCAAACAGGTCCATCACAGGTTCCCCCCAGATCTGGAAAAGCTAATTGGCTACCCTGAGGTCCAGCTGCCACTCGTGTGGCTGGAGGACTCTGCTCAGCCTGTCGGCCAGAAGGTTGTCCTGGCCTGGTAGGTACACTACCCGCAGAAGGATACTCTGTTGGGCTGCATACGAGCAGAGGACCACAGCCTCCTGACAGAGGGCACAAGACCCCATGCCCCCCTGTTTGTTCACATAGAACATCGCCACCTGGTTGTCCGTATGGACCAGCACCAGTTGGTGACGCAAGTCGTGGCAGAAGACTCGCAGGGTTAAGTATATGGCCCACAGCTCCAGGAGGTTGATCTGCTAGGTGCTCTCGTCTGGTGACCAGTTGCCTGGGTGCGGAGCTCCACGCAGTGGGCTCCTCAGCCGAGCAGGGAGACGTCCATGGTGAGGACCCTTGAGAGGCTCGGGGCCTGAAAAGGCATGCCCTCCTCGAGATGTTGGAGAATGCCAGTTGGCTGGTTACAGAGACTCTATCTCATCGGCATCACTGGTCCCGGAGACACCACTGTGCCACGCTTATGTGGAGGTGAGCGCCTGGGGGACGTGGACCATGGAGGCCATGTGCCCGAGGAGGGGCAGAAGAAGCCGGGCGGGCACAGAGGGACGGTACTGTATGTCCCGTGCCAGAGTTCTGAGATGGTCAGCTCGGTCCCTGGGCAAGAAAAACTGCAACTGGAGTGTGTCGAGCTTTGCACCAATGAACTCCAGATACTGTGCTGAGAGGCGGTGAGACTTGGGGTAGTTTATGACAAAACCCAATGCTGCTGAACCTGGATGGTGTGTGCGGTGGCCTGCTGCACCTTTGAGGCCGTGCCTCCCTTTATGAGCCAGTAGTCCAGGTAGGGGAAGACAAAGACCCCCTGGAGATGGAGGAAGGCGGCCACGACTGCCAGACATTTTGTAAAGACTCTTGGGGCAGAGGCCAAGCCAAAAGGGAATATCCTGTACTGAAAATGCCTGACCCCCACTATGAACCGCAGGTACTGCCTGTGGTTAGGGTGAATAAGGATGGGCATCCTTGAGGTCTAAGGGGTATAGCCAATCTCCCTGCTGGAGGTATGGCAGCAATGTTCCAAGGGAGAGCATCTTGAACTTCTCCCTCATCAGGAATTTGCTGAGGTTGCGCAGGTTGAGGATGGGCCTTAGGCCCCCTGTTCTTTTTAGCACAAGGAAGTACCTGAAGTAGAACCCTTTGCCCTTGAGATAGCAGGGCACCGGTTCCACCACTTTGTCCTCAAGAAGACCTGCCAACTTCTTCAATAGAAGGTCCCAGTGGAGGGGAGACCTGAGGGGCTCTTCTGAGAAATAAGGGGTAGGTGTCCGAGTCAGGTGGAGGAGGTAACCCTCCCTGACCACCTAAAGTGCCCAGGAGTCGGTGGTGATAGTCAAACACCTCTGGGCATAGTGGGCCAGACGTCCCCCTGTGGGCTCATCTCCTTGGGGTAAATAGGCTAGGCTCAAAGAGTCAAAAACTCCCCCCTGGCTGGGCCAGAGCTGGGGTTTTGGAGCCTTCCGCTTACAAGGGCCAAGCCCGTGTCCCTTGGCCTGCTAACCCTGTTGGTGAGCTGGGGAGGCCTGAAAAGGTGGGTAGTTTCTGTAAGCAGCCACTTTCCTCGGGTAGAAGGACTTTTTACCCGAGCCCTTCCATCGGGGAGGGGCAGTGGTCTTTTTTGAGAACCTGGTCCTCGTCATGAACTCGGTCTTCATTTCGGTAACCTTGTCAGTCATGGATTTGCCAAAGAGGTTCTCTCCTTGGCATGGGATATCGACCAATTTGTCCTGAACCCACTGCTCGAGGTCGGACGACTGTAGTCAAGCTTGGCGCCATGCAACGATGCCCGCCGCCGTTACTTGAGCCGCCAACTCGAACCTGTCATAGGCCGCTCGAGACATGAATCTGGAGCACTCACGGACTGCTTTGGCCAGGTTCTTGAACCGCTGCAAGGGTTCCTTGGAGAGACCAGCTGAGAACCCGGCGAGTTCCTTTGCCAGGTCTCTCAGGTACATGCCCATGTACAGCTGGTAGGCCTGGATGCAGCCGATGAGCATTGAACCCTGGTAACACTTTCGGCCGAGGGCAGCCAGGGTGCGGGCCTCCCAGCCAGGGGCACCGAGGACTGTGTCTTCTGGCTTTTCAGCCGACGCATGGCCAACTCCACCACCATGGCAGCTGAGACCTTTGGAAGCCCAGACTCCGGCAGCTGAGACCTTTGGAAGCCCAGACTCCGGCAGACTCAATACATCAAGTCGAGGCATTTGCTCACCACCGGTACAGACACCGGTATCTCCCACATCTGTAGCATCAGCCGTTCCAGGAGGGGAGGAATGGGCACCGTGAGCGAATCCCAAGGAGGAGCCTCATACTGAAGGATTTCCAACTCATCCGCCTGAGGGTCCTCCTCAGACTCGATAGGGAACGGCAGGGCCTTTGGTATATCCTTGACAAAATCAAGGAAGCCCATATCCTCCGGCAGGGACTGCCGTCGAGGCTCAGAGACAGGAGAGTCGGATGGGATATTGCAATGGCGACGGGTGTTGGGAAACTCCTCATCCTCCATCTCCCACTCGGAGTAGTCTGTCGAGGAATCATAGGAGAGCTGCTCCATGGGCCTCAGGGCGCCTGATGCTCCACAACTGGTGCCCAGCATACTTGCCGGGGAAGATTACGGTCCCATCGAGCGGGACTCAGATCGCGACCTTGGCCGAGGATTGAGGCCAAAGGACCTCAAGGATCGGCTCAGCCTCCGTGGACGTCTTGGATGTCGAGGGCCCGGTGGTCGGGGCAGATGAACCAGTCATGCCGGACAACAGCACCTGCTGATGGTCCATGAAGGCAGACAAACTGTGCTCCAGGGCCGCCATTCTGGACTCCGGGCACCAAGGGACTCGGGTCTGATGCCGGCTCCCCCGAAGGGGAATCCTCAACAAGGATGGTGTCTGGGGACTGAGGCTGGTTCAAGGTGGAGTCCTTTTGGGAGACCTTTGCAGGCCACTCTTTCTCCAAATCCTTGGACGAGCGTCTCAGACTGCGGGACCCAGCCCGGGGGGCACCTGGCCGGTCGGAACCGTCCAAAGACACTGCCTTCGAGGGTTTCTTCTTCTTCCTGGGTTCCCTTGAGGGAGACCCCCTTTCTGAGGATCCACGATGGGGCTTGGATTTGGAAGGTTCCGCCTGAGGTGTCGAGACCTCAGACAAGGCCCTGACCTTTGGCGGCACCGGGGGCTCAGGGAAATACTTATTGTGCTGCTGCTGGTGGCTCTTGAGGGCCTTGCTGGACATCCTTTTGCAGAGACTGCAGGCTGCCGGGTCGTGGTCTGGCCCGAGGCAGCGGATACACAGTCGTGCGTGTCAGTCAAAGACATAATTTTAGATCACTTCTTAAAGCCACTGTTAGCCATGGGGGAAAAAAGTACCTCTGCGAGGTAAAAGACTCTCCGGGCTGCCAGTTGGAAAAAAGACATGAAGACGCCAGAAAAAGAAAGAATGAAAACTACAAAAACAGACCCAAACTCGACGCTGAGGCAACGAGGTTAGGTGGTGGGAAGAGTACCGGTGCGATACTGGAGGCGAGCATGAAAACTCGGAGAGAAAGATCAACTTTTTCCGGGGACAAACCAGACAAATGCCTGAAGGGCTCCGCGGAGAAGAGGAGACTGAGCAAGATGGCACGCTAGGGCGAGATGGGGACCAAACATGCCTCCCAAAGGCTTTCTTTGAAAGCTGGGGAAAGCGTAGTTACTCACCTGTAACAGGTGATCTCCGGGAACAGCAGGAATTTAGTCTTCACATATGGGTATCGTCAGTACCGACGGAGCCTGTGCAGGAACGCTCCCCAGCGTCCAATAGGAACGCTTTTAGGAGCATCCCTCAGCACATGCGCGCTGCCTTCCTGCCTTTCCAACTGTCCCTCTTCAGTTAAGTTTGTAGCTGAGTGAAAGGATAGAGGGAGAGAGGAAAGAGACAAAGAGAGAGAGAGACAACTCCTAGGGTACGTGGGTGGGTTGTGAAGACTAAATTCCTGCTGTTCCCAGAGATCACCTGTTACAGGTGAGTAACTACGCTATCTCCAGGAACAAGCAGGAATGTAGTCTTCACATATGGGGACTCCCTAGCTGAAGATGCCAGGGAGATAGCCCCAGGAAGGTACCACCCTAGAAGGTGGGATCTCTGGCATTCCACCATGGTCGGTGGGTAGGAGTTGATTTAGGTTTGAAAGAGATTTTGAAGAACAGCTTGGCCAAAGAAGGCATCCCGACGGGAGGCTTTATCCAGGCAGTAGTGGGCTGTGAAGGTGTGCACAGAAGTCCAGGTGGCTGCTCGACAAATATCATCGATAGACACAGAGTGGAGATTAGCCATAGAAGTTGCCATGGCTCTCACGTTATGAGCTGTGACATGGTCCTGAAGAGGAAGACCCTTACTCTCATAAGCAAAGGATATGCATTGGGCAAGCCAATTAGATAAATTTCTTTTGGAGACTGGAAGTCCCAAATGACTATGGTCAAAAGCTATAAAAAGTTGTGAGGACTTTCTATGTTGCTGTGTTCTTTGTATGTAAAAGGCTAAGGCTCTTTTACAATCCAAAGTATGAAGGTTTCTTTCTGCATTAGAGGCTTGAGGCCTCGGAAAAAATACAGGAAGATAAATTGATTGATTTAAATGAAAAGGCAAAACCACCTTTGGCATAAAGTGTGGATGAATTCTAAGAACAACCTTATCATGATGAAATCTAGTATAAGGAGGATCAGCCACTAAAGCTTGCAATTCACTAATGCGACGTTCAAAGGTGATTGCAATTAGGAAGATGACCTTCCAGGTCAAAAAATTAAGGGCTGCAGTAGATAAAGGCTCGAAAGGCGGCTTCATTAGCTGCCCCAGAACTAGATTTAGATCCCATGCCACCGGTGGCGGCTTGATGGGAGGTTTGGCTAATAGAAGGCCTCTCATAAATCTTGATATGAGTGGATGAGAGAAAATTGGTTGTCCATTCAGAGGCTTATAAGAAGCTGCAATTGCACTAAGATGGACTCTTACCGAATTGGTCTTTAGACCAGAATTCGATAAGTGAAGGAGATATCTTTTACCTGTTGGGACAGGCTGAAATCATGGAGGTCTAAGCCTTCAGCAACCAGGCCATGAAGTGCAGGGACTGGGGATTCGGGTGCCATAGCGTCCTGTTCTCCTGGGAAAGCAGATCCGGAGCATGCCCTAACTCCAGAGGTGTCGCTTGAGAGAGATGTAGAAGCAGGGAATACCACGTTTGGCGTGGCCATCGTGGTGCTATGAGAATCATGCGTCCCCTGTCTCTCTGAAGCTTGAAGAGTGTTTTGGGGATGAGGGGAATGGGTGGGAAGGCATAAAGGAAGTCCTGACCCCAGTGAAGGAGGAAGGCATCCCTGGCCTGACAGTTGTGAGCCAGAATCCTGGAACAGAACCGGGGAAGTTTGGCATTCAGTGGACTTGCAAAGAGGTCTATGTCTGGAGTGCCCCAGAGATTAAATATCTTTGCCACCTGGTCTAGGTGGCGGGACCACTCGTGAGGCAGCAGTATTCAACTGAGTTTCTCTGCCCAAAGGTTTTGAATGCCTGGAAGTTATACCACTAGAAGGTGAATTTGATGCTCTCTGGCGATGGCCCACAGTCGTAAAGCTTCATTGCATAATGACAGAGAGCCTGTTCTGCCCTGCTTGTTCACATAGAACATGGCTACTTGATTGTCCGTCTGGACTAGGACTGTCTTGTAGATGAGCTGGGCGTGGAATACTCAAAGAGCTAAATAGATTGCTCTTAATTCCAGAAGGTTTATGTGTAAACCAACCTCCTGTGGAGTCCAGGTGCCTTGGGTAGAGAGATGATTCAGGTGTGCTCCCCAACCCACCTGTGATGCATCTGTTGTTAGGGTGGCCTGAAAGAAGGGTTGATGAAAAGGAGACCCCACTGTCAGATTTTCGAGGGATTGCCACCATTGGAGGGACAAAATTAGTCAATGAGAGATTATTATCTTGTCCAGCAAATGACCTGTGGCCTGTGTCCACTGTGTGGATAGGGTCCACTGAGCTGCTCGCATGTGGAGGCGAGCATATGGGACTACATGAACTGTGGATGCCATATGTCCCAGTAACTGCAGTAGCTCTATGAGCAGTGAGGGAGGATTTGCCTACTGCTTGAGAAGCTAGTTGCATTATGCGAAGACACCGGGCTTGTGGAAGGAAAGCCCTTGCCTGTCTGGTATCTAGACAGGCTCCTATGAATTCTAGGCATTGGGAAGGAACTAGTTGAGATTTTGGGAAGTTTATTACCAATCCCAAGTATTGGAGGATTCGCATTGTACGGGACAGTGCAGTGCTGGCCTCTGCAACTGTAGGGGCTCGAATGAGCCAGTCATCTAAGTAAGGGAAGACGAAAATCCCCAGGGTTCGTAGAAATGCAGCTACTACTGCCATGCATTTCGTGAATACCCTTGGTGCTGAAGCCAGACCAAAGGGAAGAACCCTGTACTGGAAATGTTTCCCCCTGAAAAGGAAACGTAAGAATTTCCTGTGATCTGGATGGATGATAATGTGAGTGTATGCATCCTTTAAGTCTAGAGAGCAAAGCCAATCCTGGCTTTGAAGGTATGGCAGAAGAGTTCCTAGAGAAATCATTTTGAATTTCTCTCGAAACAGATATTTTTTCAATTCTCTGAGGTTCAGAATGGGTCTGTGTCCTCCTGTTTTCTTTGGAATAAGAAAATAGGGGGAGTAGAACCCTGCACCCCATTGAGGAATGGGTACTTCCTCTATTGCCCCTTGGGCAAGAAGCATGGAGACCTCGTGATCTAGCAGATTGTCTGCAGTGGTTTGAGAATTGAATTGCTTTAGAATTGTAGGAGGGGGCATGCTGTGAAAATGAAGCTTGTACCCTTCTCCTACAATGGTAAAGTCCAGTCTTCTGCTGTTATCTGATGCCATCTGTTGGCAAAGTGGCATAACCTGCCCGGAATATTGGGGGGTTGGGGACCCCTCAGAGGCAGGAAGGCAAAACTCTCTAGGAAGGAGTCAAAGCCCTTGAGGGGGCTGAACCTGGAGAGCTGGTTGGGCTCTGGGGCCTTTTGGCTTCTTTTGCTGTCTAGTTTGTCCCTTTTGGGCAACCTGACCTTGAGTTTGAGTCTGCTGGGTATAGGAAGGATAAAACTTTCTCTTTTTGGTAAAAGAGGGTTTTTTATAAGGCTTCCTTTTAGCTGGAGTGGCTGTAGACTTTGACAATCTATCTAAGGTAGAATTGTTAGCATCTAACTCGTTAGCCTTTTCCTGCCAATTCTTTCCGAAGAGATTCTCCCCCGTGCAAGGAATGTTGCCTAACTTGTCCTGTACCCAAGTCTCCAAGTCTGATGCCTGTAGCCAGGCAATCCGTCATGCACCAATGGCAATAGCAGAGGTTTGCTGATGCATTCAAAACAGTCAAAGGCTGCACGATTAACAAACTTGGAGACATCTTGAGCATGCTTAACTAGAGCAAGAAAATCTTGTCTCTTGTCATCTGGGAGAAATGGGTTCATAAGTTCCAAGTCTCCGGTGACTTCCTTGAGGAACATTCCCATATATAGGATATATGAACTGATCCTAGCTGAAAGCATGGAAGCTTGAAAGGTTTGGCGCCCCAAAGCATCCAGAGTCCTGCATTCACGACATGGAGGATTGGATGCATGCCTCTTTGCACTTTTCATCCTACGCATGGCTGATTCCACTACCATTGAATGGTGGGGCAGTTGAGTTTTCTGAAATCCAGGACATGGCGGAACTTGATACATACTATCAAGTCTCCTAGAGTGAGGAGGAGTAGTCAGAGGTGTCTCCCACATTCTGAGCAACAAGCTATGCAGAATTTCATGGATAGGCAGAGTGGCTGCCTCCTTAGTAGCTTTAGGATATTGGAGAATTTCCAATTCCTTTGCTCTGGGTTCCTCTTCAGAAGCAACTGTGATTGAAAGACTTTTGGCCATATCATGGATGAAATCC
Source organism: Ichthyophis bannanicus (assembly GCA_033557465.1). Classification (NCBI taxonomy): domain Eukaryota; kingdom Metazoa; phylum Chordata; class Amphibia; order Gymnophiona; family Ichthyophiidae; genus Ichthyophis; species Ichthyophis bannanicus. The sequence goes on along the minus strand of CM066034.1, from coordinate 54,583,243 downwards.
TGAAATGACATGTCCTCTGGAGGTGACATTCTGCATTGGGGAGAAGAGGGATCCTCTAGAAGAAAACCTCTAGTACCAGCAGAATTGTCAGAGTCTTCGGAATCGGAGGAATTGAAGTATTCCTGACCCCGATGCTCTTGCAACGCATGATCCCGGTACCGATCAAAGTCGGTACTGAGCTGACCCTGTACCACTTTGTCAATTCCAGCCAGAGATGGCTTGGGAAGAGTTCCCACCGGGGCCGGTACCATCGGTACCGGTGTCAGTACCGGCATCGGTGTCGATACCGGTGCCCGTGGGACCACCGGTACCGCAGCTGAAAGAAGAGCCGCGATGCTGCGCTCGATAGCGAGGAACCTCTGGTCTATCGACGCTGCCGATGCCTGGGTGTCGATACCAGTAAGGACGGCCGGAACCCCTGAGCAAGGCACAGGTAGTTCTTGCGAGGTTGAGGCCTCGAGAACATCCTGAAGCCCCATCGATGCTTTGGAAGCTGAAGCCTCCTGCCGGGGTTGTTTTGCTGGTGTGGTTCCCTCAAGGGCAATGCCGATGGCCTCTCGATGCTTAGCAGGAGAGCTACCCTTTGAGGACCGGCATTTATGTTTAGTTACCTGAGATCCATGGGAGGAAGAAGAGGCCCTTGACGATGTCGATGCAATGGATCTGGCATCCAAAGAAAAGAGGGTACCGAGCTTTGCACCCAGTTTTGTCTTCCTCTTTTAGTCATCCCCATACAGGAGAGACATTCAGTTGGAGAATGTTCAGGTCCTAAACATTTCAGACACCAATCATGGGTGTCAGTGACGGAGATGGTACTGCCACACTTAGTACATTTCTTAAAACCACTAGTTGGTTTTTCCATGTTTTAGGAATATGGGGCTTAGTGCCCAAAATGGCGCCTAGCACCAAAGAGAAAAGTTTCTGAAAAGAAACAGTCTAAGTTTGTTTGTTTTTTTTATGAAAAGAAAAGAACCGGCGGTACCGGTAGGCGTCGTGCGGAAGGCAAACGCGACCACAAGAAAAAAATTTAAAGACAGAATTTTCTACGGTGACAGGGAATAGATCCTGTCAGCTCCGCGGAAAATGAAAAACTGAAGAGGGACAGTTGGAAAGGCGGGAAGGCAGCGTGCATATGCTGAGGGATGCTCCCAAAAGCGTTCCTATTGGACGCTGGGGAGCGTTCCCGCGCAGGCTCCGTCGGTACCGACAATACCCATATGTGAAGACTACATTCCTGCTTGTTCCTGGAGATATGCTTCCGCGAGGGCTCCGTCGGGGCCGACTTCACCCATTTGAGAACTGACTTCCTGCTTGTTCCCAGAGAAAAGCCCACTCAGGGGTTGATATTCAGCGTTGGCAATCAGTGTTTTTAAAGGAGCTGGCTAAAGCCACTGAAACTAAAACCAGATATTCAGCACTGGAGCCTACGATGAGTCCAGCACTGAATATTCAGTTTTGCTGATTAGTGGGGAAGAAGTTGTTGCTGTTAAATAGTGTCAAGTCAATGTCATCTCATGGCGACCCCTCTGGACAGTTGTCCTAAATTGTGTTCAGTCTTCAGTCAGGTGGCTAATTGTTGATAGATTGGCATCCATACTGCTGTTATTGTATCGATCCATCACATTGCTGGCTTTCCTCTTTTATGCTGACCTTCGACTTTGCCAAGCATGATTTCTCTCTCTATTTATCTCTCTCTTCACATGATGTGTCCAAAGTATGAAAGTTGAAGTCTTATCATTTGAGCTTCTAAAGAAAGCTTAGGTTTGATCTCCTCTAGTACAGACTTATCTGTTCTTCGGACAATCCATAGTATACACAATATTCTTTGCCAGCACCTTAATTCAAAGGCAGCAATTTTCTTCCTGTCTTTCTTCTTCACTGTCCAACTTTCACATCCTTATGATGTTAATGAAAATACGATTTGTTGTTTCTTTATTGATTCATCATCAGATTTCCTGACCGTTTGTCATTTCTTTATTCATTATTGATCTAAGCAGGTTAAAGTTGTCTAATATTTCTATTTCTTCTTCATAAAGGATGAAATGATTGATTTTGCCAGCGATCAGTCTGTCTTCTTCATGTTAAGGTGCAGGCCCATTTTAAGACTGTTCTTTGATCTGATAAGGAGATGTTTCAGAACATCTTCACTTTTAGCTAGTAATATTGTATTGTTAGCATAGTGGAGGTTATTAATGGAATCTTCCAACAGTCTTCAACACCTCATTTGTCTTCATACAGTTCTGCTTCTCTGATGATTTGTTCTGCAAATAAATTAAACAGGTATGGAGAAAGTATGCAGCCTTGTCGTACACCTTTGCTGATTTTAAACCATTCTGTTTCTCCTTGTTCTGTTCAAACTGTGCTTCTTGATCAATGTAAAGGTTGTGCGTGAGAACTATTAGGTGTTCTGGTATACCAATGTTTCTTAATGTGACCCAGAGTTTTTCATGATTTACAAAATCGAAGGCTTTGCTGTAGTCAATAAAACACATATAGATATCCTTTTGGTATTCTTTTGTCTTTTCCTTTATTTTTACCATTTTAAATTTTTATTGAATTTCCAACTTTTAACAAAAAGCAATATCTACATAACACAGACATAATAACTTGTAGTCCCCCCGTCCCCCTCCCCTCAATCCACCCATCCTTGGTGCAGTACTCATCACCCTTACAAGCAATTCCATTCACAGCACTCCCCTCACTGTCCTCCCCTACATCCACTTCCAAATGGACCCCACTGACTTTCCATTTGCTCCAGCCTCCCCTTTGTAATAACAGTCAGTTTATGCATCTTTTGTCTTTTCAAGGATCCTGTGATAGGGTATATAGAATGCTACCCGTCCCTCTCCAAAGGGATTATCAACAGTCCCCTTTAAGAAAGTCTGTAGCCCAGAGTTCAGGGCTGGGAGAGCATGGCTCACAGGGAGAGATTAAGAACCCAGCAGACTGTAGGAGGGAGAGAGGTCCGTGGAACCACAAGTCCTTCCAAGGCAATCCATGCAAAGGAGTTCTGAGGTAGGAACTTTAACTGGGGCTGGAGGAAGGTCCAGGAGACCCAGCGTTTGGAGGTTTAACAAGCTGGGACAGAATTAAAGCTGATTTTGTTTTCCCTGAACTGGTGTCTGCTCTGGGTTTTGTTTTGTGGAGGTTTAACAAGCTAGGGCAAAATTTTAAAAAAACAAACTGCTTTTGTTTTCCCTGAACTGCTGTCTGGCCTGTGTTTTAAAGTGTGATGAGTTAACTAGTACAGAGCCTATGTTATATGAGGAAATGGCTAGCTCAGAGCCTATGGTAATAGGAAAAGAGGAAGAGCTTACCTCACAAATACATAGGCAGCAAACATATTCAGCTTTCAAAAAGCCCAAGTATAGTGGAGAAAACTTTCCATTCACCAAAGGTGACACAGCAGAAAGCCAAAAGGCTAATCAAGCTCACCTGAGTGGAAGGACACGTACAACGTGCAGAGAACAGGAGCATAAAAATTACAGGGAAAGCCCAGTAGAGGAGCAAAGGGAGGGGCTGGAGCCAAGGAAGCAAAGGCAGGAGCAGAAGCCAAAGGGTGGAGCAGGCTGTAGCTGCAGAGGAGTCTCCCAAGCCAGAGGGGGCCTCGGTCACTGGAGAGTGAGTAACCAAGAGGAAGGAAGTCCTCTCAACCAACAGACCTTGCTAGGACCAGGAAGTAAAGGAAGTGTCCTGGTAGCAAGAGGCAGCAGACACAGACTCTCTTCAGAAAGTGATTTCAACTTGGACCCGGCTACAGAGACGTGGAAGTCTTGGAGAGGAGCCAGCCAAAGCCCAGAGAGAGAAGCTCATTACCCAGGGACAAAAGCTAAGTACCCTGTTGTAGCTAGAGGGAAAAAGCCAGGCATTGCCAGCAGAGCAAAGCCCAGTAATTGGGAGGAAAATCCCTATTAGAGAAGGAACCTGAGAGATCAGGGCCGGATTTACCTTGAGTGAGGCCCTACGCCAACAAAAATTGTGGGCCCCCAGCAGGGGCGGCCCAAGGGGGGTGCGGGCCTCATTTGCATAAGGGGCCTCATTTGCATAAATATTTGCATAATGTTACCATATACTAACTTTTAGTAAACGTGCCTCTTAATGAGTGTATGGATAAAGAAAGACTAAAAGATTTCTACATTACTATAATCCAGTGCCAACTGCCAGACACATTAGGAACTACTACAAACACTGCCCATAGTAAACCCGCCGTATCCTAACAGCACTACCAGGACTCACAAAGCACCATACTCTACCAATCAAAAGGCAACACTGCAAATATTAAACCAATACATTTCAGAGAACAACAATATATGACCTACTGGGGAAAGAGAACAAGTGGCAATGTCAAATAGGAATTATATAAACAGAACACCTCAGCTCAGTTACACATGCAGAACATAGACCATCACCAAACAAGTAATCACAATTTAGAAACAGGAAGACAATAATTAAACTGGGAATCCCAAAAGCCAAACTTGGAATGTACAACACTGTAGAAATAAAACTATACATTAATTTGCTCTTGTACTAAACAAAGCGCAGACGTTAATGATGCACATTTACCAGAGCTGACATATTCCAATTAATAAATTCAAAATAAAGAGATATTTTTCTACCTTTTGTGCATTTCTTTCAGCTGCAATTGCTCCAGCCACTTTCTTCTGGTTTCTTCGTGTCTTCTGCTAACTCTCCATCGTCTGCTGTCCATTTGTCCTTTCTTCTCTCTTCTAGATTTTTTTCCATTCTCTCTCTACATCTGCTTTAACATACTAATCTTTCTCCTTTTGCTCTTTCCTCATTCCTATTTCATCCACTCAAATTTTACCCCTCCATCCTCAATCCCCACTTACTCTCCCAATACCCGGCCAATTGTAGATTTTTTATCCCTCCCACACAAAATATTTTTCCCTTCTCCATTTTACTCTTCCAGCCCCATCCCATTCTAATCCTCCCCCAACATCAGCTCCCTTCTAGTTCCAGCCTCACCCAGCATCCATTCCCTTCTAGTCCCTGCATCAGCCCATTTCCAGTCCTAGCCATCCATCAGCCCATTTCCAGTCCTAGCAACCCCCCAACCCAATACCAGTCCTAGCCCCCCATCAACCCACTTACAGTCCTTAACCCCCCCATCACCCCATTTTCAGTCCTTAACCCCCCATCACCCCATTTTCAGTTTAAGTCCCCCCTATAACCCATTACCAGTCCTAACCCCCCATCAGCCCACTTCCAGTCCTAACCCCATCAACCCATTTCCAGTCAGCCCCCCATAGCCCATTGCCAGTCCTACCCCCCCCCATCAGCCCACAGCCCATTACCAGTCCTAACCCCATCATCCCACCTCCAGTTTTAACCCCCCAGCCCATTTCCAGTCCTAGCCCCCCATAGCCCATTACCAGACAACCCCCATCAGCCCACAGCCCATTACCAGTCTTAACCCCCCCCAAAGCCCATTACCAGTTCTAACCCCCCCCAACAGCCCATTACCAGTCCTAACCCCATCAGCCCACCTCCAGTCTTAACCCCCCAGCCCATTTCCAGTTCTAGCCCCCCCATAGCCCCTTACCAGACAGCCCCCATCAGCCCACAGCCAATTACCAGTCTTAACCCCCCCAAAGCCCATTTCCATTTCTAACCCCCCCCCCAACAGCCCATTACCAGTCCTAACCCCATCAGCCCACCTCCAGTCTTAACCCCCCAGCCCATTTCCAGTCCTAGCCCCCCCCATAGCCCATTACCAGACATCCCCCATCAGCCCACAGCCCATTACCAGTCTTAACCCCCCCAAAGCCCATTGCCAGTTCTAACCCCCCCCCAACAGCCCATTACCAGTCCTAACCCCATCAGCCCACCTCCAGTCTTAACCCCCCAGCCCATTTCCAGTCCTAGCCCCCCCCCATAGCCCATTACCAGACAGCCCCCATCAGCCCACAGCCCATTACCAGTCTTAACCCCCCCAAAGCCCATTGCCAGTTCTAAGCCCCCCCAACAGCCCACAGTCCATTACCAGTCCTAACCCCATCAGCCCACCTCTAGCCTTAACCCCCCCCAGCCCAGCCCATTTCCAGCCCCCCCAATAGCCCATTACCAGTCCTACCCCCCCCATAGCCCATTACCAGCCCTACCCCCCCAGCCCATTTCCAGCCCCAGCCCCAATAGCCCATTACCAGTCCTACTCCCCCCCCATAGCCCATTAACAGCCCCAGCCCCCCCAATAGCCCATTACCAGTCCTGCCCCCCCCCCATAGCCCATTACCAGTCCTACCCCCCCCCCCCCGGCCTAAACTAAAATTTAATTTTAAAAAAAAACCTGGTGGCTGCCGCCGCGGGGCCCCCTCTGCTGCCGCGGCAGCACGGACTGACCCGCGGGGGCCCCGGCTACAAGCTGAAGCCGTCGGGTCGGGTGGGGTCGCCCACCCACCCACCGTGCAGGCTGCAGGCTGTGAGAGACGCGAAGGGAGAGCGTCTCCTCGCGTCTCTGTTAAGCCCGCAGGGGCTGATGGGAAATTTCCCATCAGCCCCTGCGGGCTTAACAGAGACGCGAGGAGACACTCTCCTTTCGCGTCTCTCACAGCCTACAGCCTGCAGCCTGCAGCGAGGGAGGGAGGGAGGGACGACCGACCCGACCCGACGGCTTCAGCTTGTAGACGGGGCCCCTGCGGGTCAGTCGGTGCTGCCGCGGCAGCAGAGGGGGCCCCGCGGCGGCAGCCACCAGGTTTTTTTTAAAATTGTATTTTAAAAAAATGTACTTGTTCTTTTTTTGTGGGCCCCTGCCGGCTGTGGGCCCTACGCCATGGCGTACATGGCGTATAGGTAAATCCGGCCCTGTGAGAGATACAGTTCCTAGCACAGGACTCTTGAACCCTGTTGATGTAGAGCACTTACCAAATAGAATAACTAGTGTCATTCAAGGGAAGAGCTGTGAGGATTTCAGTTGTAAAGATTGTTATCTGCCTCAAATACAGACCATGAGCAGATGCAATGGGAAAACCAGGAGTGTGATATAGAACTGGATTCCATGGATTGCACGCATTGTCTGTCTGATGAAATTACATCCCTATGTTAGCCAGGCAAGCAAGAGTTCTGTGATACATTGTGCTGGCAAAGAGTTTATTTTCTATACTGTGAAGAAACAGTTTTCTTTTGTGTTCCTTTGTGCTGTTTATAAAGAATCCTATGTGGGACGGGGAATAAAACCCAAATTATTTCTTTTGCCTTAATTACACGGCTACTGACTATTTCTTTAATAAGGCAACCCACACCTCACGGCCCTAGGCGGGCACCTAACAGGGCCAAAAAGGGGTGCTGGTGACAAAAGAAAACCCCTTCCCACCGCACGCCACACTTACCACAGATCCATCTCACATCTGTGATGTCATCTCTTGTTCCCCACCCTTTCTTGAACTCTGCTTGCATTTCAGGCAGTTCTTGTTTCAGGTATGATTGCAGTCTCCACCTGATTAGAATCTTGCTGGCGAATGGGATTAGAATGATTGTGTGATAATTTCCACAATCAGTTGGTTCACCTCTCTTCACTATTGGTATGAACACAGATATTTTCCAGTCAGTTGGCCATGATGTTGTCTTCCAAATTTCCTATCAGAGTTTTGTAAGGGATTGTAACAGCTGTATCTGATTGCTATAATACCTTAGTGGGACTGCCATCAATGCTCGGTGCTTTATTCTTGATAATGCTTTCAATGCTGCTTCGGCTTCGTTCATCACCAATGGTTTCTGATTGTAAGATACAGGCTAAAATAGCCATTGATCCGCTTGATCTTTATGGTATAATGACTCTGCATATTCTTTCCATCTTTTCTTGATCTTTTCAGCATTATCCAACATGGATCTTGAATATCTTTTAGCATTCCAATTCAAGGCTGGAATTTTCTCTTTCACTCTCGTAGCTTTAGAAAAGCTGAGCACCGCTTTCTTGATGTCATCTCATAACTCTTCTGGTGCTCTGTCATTTGTATCCAGAACAGCCAATTGATTTTGCAGGCTGTCTTTAAATTCCAGTGGTATATTTTCAAGATCATATTTTGCTACCTTCATGACTGGCTTGCTCTTTTACAGCTTTAGCTAGAGTTTGCATTTTAATAGCTGGTGATCTGTACCATAGTCAGCTCCAGATTTCATCTTTGTTGATGTTATTGAGCTTTCCCATTATTGACTTCCACAAATGTAGCCAATTTGATTTTTGTACAATCCATTGGGCAAAGTCCATGTGTACGGTCATCACTTGTGCTGCTGGAAGAAGGTGTTTGAGATGAATAGCTTGTTGGTCTTGCAGAAATGTATCTTTCTCCAGCTTTGTTTCTGTTGCCCTGCCCATATTTTCCAACCATTTTACCTTCTTCTTTACTCCCATTTGTTCCAGTCGCCCATCACTATCAATATACTGTATCTTGTTTGCATGTTCTGTCGATTTCAGCTTGTACTTGTTCACAGAGTAGAGACATAGCCTAGTGGTTAGGGCAGCAACCTGGGATAAGAAAGATCAGGTTTGAATCCCACTGACTCGCCTTGGGCAAGTCACTTAACCCTCCACTGCCTCAGGTACAACCTTAGATTGTAAGCCCTCCAGGGATAGGAAATACCTACAGTACTTGATTGTAATTCTCCTTGATCTACTACTGGAAAGGCACGAGCTAAATACAAAAAAAAAAAAAAAAGACATGATGAACTTCTTCCCCTTCTGCAGCTGCTGTTGTAAGCATATACCTGAATAACAGTTGTGATGATGGGCATTCCTCGCAGATGAATAGAAATTTAAGTGTTCACTGATTGCATTGTATTTCATTACAGTTCTTGCAAGTTTCTTCTTAATTATAAATGCAACACCATTTCTTCTTTATCTTTCATTTCCAGCATAGTATGCCATATGATTAGATTCAAAGTGCCTGATGTCAGTTCATTTCAGTTCACTAATACCCAACATATTGAGTTGTACACATTCCATTTCATTCTTGACCACCTTCAGCTTCCCTTGATTCTTGCTTCACATGTTCCATGTCTCGGTATTGTGGCCGTTGCCCCGTGCGTCTAGGCGGTTGCCTAGTGGGGAGCGCTGGACATCACTCTTCTTTTGTGTAGTTGTGGGTTTGCTTTGTCAGCAATTCGAGTGGAAGAGGATCACAGGACAATTTGTTAACTTAAATTGCTTTTTATTTCTTTCTTTCTGGAACCAATTTTGGCAAATGACCTTGCTGAGGCAAATGACCTTGATAAGGCAAACAATATTGCAAACTGAAAATACAGGATATTTTCTCCCTTAAACTTCTCAGCAATATTTCTTCAAGTAGTTACTTCACTCTTGATACTCTTTTTAGCTTCTTTCATTTACAAAGCAGTGTAACACTTTTTAAATGCACAGTTTTCCAAAAACTTCTGTAAGACAGTTTTTGACCTTTAACTATCAGCTGCTGCAGATTAGGATATCTCTCCTGTGCTGCCTCCTGGTTTAAAACCGCTAGCCCTGTTAACCTGGCTTCTCCCGAGATACAATTGGCTGCTTTTAAACAATGAGGTTCTTGTGACTTCTTGTCTGCTTTTCACCTTGGCACACAATAACACCAGCACAGATTATCTTCTTAACCTGTTACCCACAGCTTCTTATAAAAGCATTAAACATGGCTTATACAAATCCCACACTCCATGGATTCTGCAGAGGATATTGGAGAGTCTGAGTACAGCTCAATTTCCATTTCTTCTGGGGTGCTATAACACTCAGGGCTTGGGGCACGTTCTGGAACGCTATGCTTCACTTCTTTTAAAAGCTTAAGAAGTTTCCCCCATTTTAACTTCTGGCTTCCCCTTTTTACCGGGTCAAAAGCTCTTGCCCTTCTTCCTCTTAGCCACTCCTGTTCAGGACACACACAAGTTGCTTTACTGGCAGAAACCCTCTTTTCAACTGGTTTTCTGTACTGCCTAATCACAGACTCAGGACTTGAGCTGTTACTTTCAGAATCAGTCATATACTCCCGACGTCTTCCCCAGCTCCACTCATGCCCACAATCTTTGCACTTGCCTTGGGAGTTATGGCTGGTCCCCTTTGAACCTCCAGGCCCTACAGCCTTATACTGCTGTTTCTTCCCTTGGTTCCTCTGGACTCTTGGCCTCTCCTCCTGGCTTTTAGCATGCAGTTTTCCTTGAGCACGTCCTCTCTCTGCTTTTGCTTCAGCTGCTGTATCTGTATCCTCTCTCCCTGGATCTGTTGCCTCTCTCCCTGTTGCCTGCCCACTTCCTGAGTGACGCAGCTTAAATATCCTGCAGCTTGTTTCCTTCTCTGGCCCCACCCCCTCTCTGCCTGCACGAGCTCTAGAGGCTGGGTGTGGCTTCAAGCTATCCCTATTAGTGTGTGTTCTAGCTTCTTTTCCTGCCTGGGAGCTATGCTGTAGTGAGCCCTTCCCCCGCTCATGAGAAAAAAACTCTTTTTTCCCAGTTTTAAAAGGCTCAGCTACCTGCGCATCACCACATATCCCCCCCCTTAAGCTATTACCGGCTGGCGCCACAACCCGCGCACAGCTGGTAATCCCAACTAAAGCTGGTGGGTCATTGTTCTGCTCTGTAGCTACTTCCACAGCCCGCTCCTGCCATGGGCGTAGTACACTGATATGGTACACTTGCTGCCTCCCCTTCCCGGTTTCCAAAGTATATGTCACAGGACCCACCCGTTTTAAAACCTTGTAAGGCCCTTTCCATACATTTTCAAATTTGGAACTGGCAGCGGCACCCATTACCAGTACCTTATCTCCTACTCTCAGGACAGATGGTCGTGCTCGTCGGGCATGATAAGCCTTCTGACGGGCCTGACTCGCTTTTAAATTCCCTTCCACCGCTTCTGCCATATGCTGCAAGCGGCCTTCCAAGTCAGTTAGAATTTTAGGCACCCCCGGCGGACGATTCGCCATGACCTTCTGACAGGACGGGCAAGAGGCGCAAAATCTTGACGTCCCCCTATAAACACCGGGCCAATAAAACCTAGCTAATACTCGCTCTAAGGTCTCTTGTGCCCTTTTATGCCCTCCCATCGGGTGAACTTGAGCTAGCTTTAAAACTATGCCCCTAAATGAATGAGGTACCACTAACTGTCTCCTAGTGTCACCTGACCGTGCATCTATACTTTCCCTATATAACACATTGTCTTTCAAGAGAAATCTTGGTAGGGTCTCAGATCCTTCTCTGGCATTTTCAAATGCTCGGCTTATGGCAGGATCTGCCCTCTGTTCCCCGGGAAAGGAGGGAAATTTCTCTTTTAACTCAGCAGGAATCCAGGGCAATTCCTGTCCGGCTATCAAATCAGCCCTGTTCTGCGCTCTGGTCTTCCTCTCCCGCCTCCTTTCAGGTTTTCCTTTCCTAGGAATGTTTTTGGCAGGAGTGATTAAGTCCCCCTGGAAGGATGTCCCTGGCACCGGGTCTTCCTGAGGGCTATTTCCTTTTTCTATGGGCTTATAACCTGTACGGGTAGTAATCATACCTTTTTTACTATCCTTTAGCCTGGGGTCAGCCACCTTTCCTAACTGGGGTAAGGTTTTTTTCCCTGACTGCGGTATTTTCAGTAGCCCTATTTTCGCTTAGCCTGGGGTCAGCAACCTTTCCTATCTGGGGTAAGGTTTTCTCCCTGGCTAGATTACCTGCTTGTGGAAAGGTAGCTGGTTGGTTGGCTTCACCCTGCAACTCTTCCGCTAAACCCTTCCTGAACTGTGGCCAGTCACGGCCCAGCACTACCTCGTGTGGAAGCTTGGGTACTATGGCCACCTCCATCTGTTTTCTCAGGCCTACTCCCTCTATTATCACAGACTGTACAGGGTAGGTAGAAGCGGCGCCATGGACACAGCGTATCCTAATATGATTCCCAGAGGTCAGTGGCGAGGGTTTGTCTTTCGCCTCTATTTGATGCCAGAGCCTCTGGGAGATCATAGATTGGTCTGCGCCTGAGTCCAATAATGCCTCCGTTGGTATCCCCTCTACCTCCACCCTCAACAGGAACCCTTCTCCTGCCTCTCTGTGCTGGGTTGTTATCAAGGCCTTCTTGGCTCTACAGTCCCTCTTTAAATGACCAGCTTCTCCGCACGAGAAACACTTTCTCTGCATTTTATATCCTTTATACAGTTTTACATTTTCTTCTGCACATTCCTCAAGCTTGGCCTTCCTTTCTAGTGACTCCATTTTGTTGTTTTTGAAAACACCCCCTCTCTCTGGGCTTAACTTGTTAGCCTCCAGAAAGCGGTCGGTCAAAGCAATGGCCTCCCGAGTGTTCTTGCAATCTTGGAGTACTAGGAAGGTTTTCACGCTGCTTGGTACAGACTCCATGTATTGCTCTAGGATAATTGCATCTAATATAGACTCCATATCCTTCACTTCTGGCATCAGCCACTTGTACACCAGTCCTTTCACACGGTGATACAATGCCTGAGGCGTCTCAACTGGCCTCAACTTGCATGTACGCAACTGCCTGCGATAGACCGCCGGATTCAAACCTAAGCGATCTTTCACAGCCTGTTTTACATCCTCATAATTTTTAACTAAACCAGCAGGCATAGCTCTGTAGGCCGCTAAGGCTTCGCCAGAGAGAGAAGCGGCAAACCTTAGCGCCCACTGCTCTTTTGGCCATCCGGCTAAGAGAGCTATCCTCTCGAAAGCCTCAATGTAATCCTCTACATCATCCTCTTTCGTGAGGCGCCCACCTGAGAAAGTCCCAGTCCCTGGCCAGTCCCAGCCCTGAAAACCTGCCCCTGCACCTGGCACAGTCCTGGCAGCATCTTCCTTCTTTCCCTGGGCCTTCAACCAGTTGGACATGGCTTCTATGAGGGGTGCTTGCTGTGACTGGAACAGCGCCTTCGCCTGCTCCAGGCTCTGCCTGGACAACTCCTGTTGTTTGGCTATCTGGCCAGTGGCCCAGTCCAGGATGTCTCGTGACTCCATGTTTTCCTGTGGAGAGAACAAAAAGAGAAAAACACCAAGTGCGGACTTTTTTCTTTTCCTTTTCCCCTGCCTTGGTGATTACTTTCCCCACAGCCACCCTCTTACACCAGTGCTATCCAGATCAACCCTCCAGCCTACGGGTTACCTGGTTCTGGTGCAGAGTCTCACTTTGTCAACTCCGTTGATCCGGAATCCAGCTCCACCGCCACTCCGGATTTTCCCTTCTGCTTTGCAGACCTGGGGTTGACTTGGCTGCTCCTGGGGATGTCTCTCCTTCGCCTTTCGTCTGGCTTGCCTTTCTAGCGTGCCAACTTGCTTCCAGTGAAAAATCCAACTTGCTACGCCACCTGTGGCCGTTGCCCCGTGCGTCTAGGCGGTTGCCTAGTGGGGAGCGCTGGACATCACTCTTCTTTTGTGTAGTTGTGGGTTTGCTTTGTCAGCAATTCGAGTGGAAGAGGATCACAGGACAATTTGTTAACTTAAATTGCTTTTTATTTCTTTCTTTCTGGAACCAATTTTGGCAAATGACCTTGCTGAGGCAAATGACCTTGATAAGGCAAACAATATTGCAAACTGAAAATACAGGATATTTTCTCCCTTAAACTTCTCAGCAATATTTCTTCAAGTAGTTACTTCACTCTTGATACTCTTTTTAGCTTCTTTCATTTACAAAGCAGTGTAACACTTTTTAAATGCACAGTTTTCCAAAAACTTCTGTAAGACAGTTTTTGACCTTTAACTATCAGCTGCTGCAGATTAGGATATCTCTCCTGTGCTGCCTCCTGGTTTAAAACCGCTAGCCCTGTTAACCTGGCTTCTCCCGAGATACAATTGGCTGCTTTTAAACAATGAGGTTCTTGTGACTTCTTGTCTGCTTTTCACCTTGGCACACAATAACACCAGCACAGATTATCTTCTTAACCTGTTACCCACAGCTTCTTATAAAAGCATTAAACATGGCTTATACAAATCCCACACTCCATGGATTCTGCAGAGGATATTGGAGAGTCTGAGTACAGCTCAATTTCCATTTCTTCTGGGGTGCTATAACACTCAGGGCTTGGGGCACGTTCTGGAACGCTATGCTTCACTTCTTTTAAAAGCTTAAGAAGTTTCCCCCATTTTAACTTCTGGCTTCCCCTTTTTACCGGGTCAAAAGCTCTTGCCCTTCTTCCTCTTAGCCACTCCTGTTCAGGACACACACAAGTTGCTTTACTGGCAGAAACCCTCTTTTCAACTGGTTTTCTGTACTGCCTAATCACAGACTCAGGACTTGAGCTGTTACTTTCAGAATCAGTCATATACTCCCGACGTCTTCCCCAGCTCCACTCATGCCCACAATCTTTGCACTTGCCTTGGGAGTTATGGCTGGTCCCCTTTGAAACTCCAGGCCCTACAGCCTTATACTGCTGTTTCTTCCCTTGGTTCCTCTGGACTCTTGGCCTCTCCTCCTGGCTTTTAGCATGCAGTTTTCCTTGAGCACGTCCTCTCTCTGCTTTTGCTTCAGCTGCTGTATCTGTATCCTCTCTCCCTGGATCTGTTGCCTCTCTCCCTGTTGCCTGCCCACTTCCTGAGTGACGCAGCTTAAATATCCTGCAGCTTGTTTCCTTCTCTGGCCCCACCCCCTCTCTGCCTGCACGAGCTCTAGAGGCTGGGTGTGGCTTCAAGCTATCCCTATTAGTGTGTGTTCTAGCTTCTTTTCCTGCCTGGGAGCTATGCTGTAGTGAGCCCTTCCCCCGCTCATGAGAAAAAAACTCTTTTTTCCCAGTTTTAAAAGGCTCAGCTACCTGCGCATCACCACAGTATGTAAGTCATCTTTGCAGCTTCCAATTCTCATTTCATGCACAGCTACATCAGTAGTCATCCCAAGGGCTTTCATCCAACCATATTGTAAATGCTGGCTTAACTCCAAAATGTCTCCAGCTATTCTCTGGTAGCCCATCGAGTTCTTTCCGACCTGGGGGTTTCATCATCCAGTACTATATCACAATTTGTTGTGTTATGACTATTCATTGGGTTTTTGTGGCAAGATATTGTGGCGACCACACCCCTACCAGGCGGTTGCCTAGTAGGGACGGGAGACCATCTTGTATTCCTTTTCCAAAGGGTTGTAGTTGTGTAGTCAGAAATGAACCAAGTGGATGTTTCAAAGCGCACAGGAATTTTTATTAGCTTCCTTTAGGTAAGATGGTAACAATCTTCAAAGCAACTTTACACTCAGGACAAAGAAACAAAGGATAATCTTCTCCAATTAAAGCAAATGTCAAAACAGTGTTTCCGGGGAATTATTTACAATGGCTTTCCTTTTCTTTCCCTTTAAGATGCTTCTTACTTCAGCAATCATAAAGGCACATGTATTTACAACTTACAATCAAAGCCAGTAGGGCTGCTAGCTCCTTCTTTGCTGTTTTGAGCTCCCTGCTGGACCCAGATGACTTCCGGACCATATACCAAGCGCTAATCCTGCCTCACTTCGACTTTGCAAACGCCATCTTACAAGGGCTCCCTCAATCCACATTGGCCCCATTACAGCTGGCCATGAATGCTGCAGCAAGGGTCCTACACGGAGCCGCCAGAAGTGAACACGTGACTCCCATTCTCAAACAACTTCACTGGTTACCTATCCATGGGAGGATCATCTTTAAAACCCTACTCCTAGCATTCAAGGCAATCAAAGGTATTTCATCCTTCTCACTCACTGACCTTATTCACATGGTGCCCCCCAACAGAGCCAGAAGAGCAATAGCCATAAACCTACTAGTAACACCAAAGGCATCGTCGAAGTGCAACATATCAACCACAAACAGGGCGTACAGTTTCTATGTACCTAAATGCTGGAATGCTCTACCCCCTGACATTAGGGCTATTACCGACCTATCACAGTTCAGGAAGGCACTCAAATACCATCTTTTCCTCCAATGCTACCCAACCACCAATGGCACCTAGACATCGCCTCTGAAGAAATGACCCACTTAGGAAACAACCCTTACTCTTATGATATTGTTACTCATTGCCATGTAAATATCTCATGTATGTATATAGTTGACCCCTGTTATTCAAGTTTGTACCCCTGTTCGATGTAAAACCAAACAGCTTGTTGTTATGGTCGTTGTGTTATAATGTAAACCGCGCTGATGCCGAATAGTGCGGTATATAAAAAATTGTAATAATAATAATAATAATAATAACAGCTCTCAGCTGTCTAGCCCCGCCTTGGTTGCACTAGCCACTTCTTTAGGAAAGAACCTTAGTGCTTTAATACAAGACTCATTCTCTCCTTTACTTCAGGCTTTCAGCTATAACAAAGTTGTAACAGCTTTCTTAATCTCTTTCTGCTATTTGGCTTCCATTAATTAGCATCAATACAAACAGCACAGTCCATCTCAGAACAAGAAGAACCCATGTCAGTTCCTCTACCATCCACCTCCATACTTTCTTCTGAGCTGCATATTGGTAAAGCTTGGAAACGTTCAGGCACTTTTCCCTTTAAGTCATTTAAAAGCTCAAATAGCCTATTCCACTGCACTGCCCCTCCTTCTCTTGGCAGAACTTCAACAGGCTTCTCCTGTTCAACTTTTCTTGAAAACCCCTTCTTTCTAATCTGGGTTTTCCCAGGTACAAATCCCTCTTCAGAATCAGAGCAAGAGATATAAGCCTTAGGCTTCACTGCTTTCTTTCTCCTACCTTGGAGTTTTACTGCAGGACTCCCATATCTGGGGCTTCTGTTGGCTGTAGCTATCTCTGCCTCAGAGCCAGTCAGGGAATCAGGGTAAGATTTCCTCTCCACTTCCTGGGGCTTCTTCTGTCTGAAGGCACACCCTTCACCCGAGGAGTCTAGGCTCTCTTGCCTTAGCTTTTCCAATGCCAGCCTTCTCTCTCTCTCTCTCTTGCCAGTATACTTGGTCCTCTCCCTGGAACCTTCTCTGTAGCTCTCTTGGCTGCAGTCCTGGCTGCTCTTGCTCTCCTTGCACTTGTCCTTGTTCCTGTTCCTCCTTCCGTCTATCTCTCTGTTTGTTTGCTCAAACTTAAACGTGGAGCAGGGCACCTCCCCTTCTGACTCCACCCCCATGTACCTCCTACTCTTACCTAGGGTTGCCATGGAGTCTGGGTGTGGCCTTAGCCTAGCTCTACCCTCGTGGTTTTTCTCACTGCTTTTACTATGGTGTATGTGTTCTGGTGCACCCATCCCCCGCAAAGAAGAAAAAGTTCCTTTTCCCTTTATTTCTTCATGCTGGACTGCACTCTCCTTACCACAATATGGAAGTACTGTAGATTGAGGGAGGAGTGGTCTAGTGGTTAGGACAAGGTACTTCAGGCGGGAGGGCCGGGGGTTCAAGTCCCACCTGGGGACAGCAATCTCAGGCCGGAGGGACTGGGATTTCTAGTCCTGTAGGCACTCCTTGTGGTCTTGGGCAAGCCACTTAACCCTCCATTGCCCATGTTCCCTGTAAGTATTAGCGTATGTGTCTCATATCCCCTCGTGTTAAATGTATCCCCCAATTGACCGCTTTGACCCGGTGAAAAGCGGGATATAAATACAGCTAAATAAATAAATAAAATAAATTGTCAGGCCTATCTTCCGTGTAGGCAATAGCAGTGTTGTTGCTATTGTCACAGAAAAGTGATCCTCTGCCACCAACACTGTCCTAGATGGATGGTTATTCTTAGTCTGGCATCTGTCCATCTTGGGAGACCCTGCTAGTAGTTAAGCTACCGATAGTATAGCTCTCAGCATCACTGATGCACACAAGCCCTCGCAGCATAACAAGTCGCAAACCAGACAGCAAAACCCATATGACCTGCCCTAACTTTATACACTTTCAGGGTCATTCTAAAAAGTTTAGTCATGGTTTGAATGACTGCAGACATTTACATGGACATTGAAATCACGGACACGTCGTCGTAACCATTCCACAAATGCCGTTCGTAGACATCTCCAGTATGGGGACATTGAAAAGGCACTGGGGTGTGGTGGAGACATGTCTGGAGAGGGGCAATGGACTTACACGTTCCTGTTTGATCCCATCTGCAGGCATGTGCATGTTTATTCTTGCTCCTGGCACAAGTAGGCATCAGGAAAGTGTTTGTTTTCACCTTAAAACATCCAGAGAGTATAGAGAAGATGCAGAATTAAGTGACTAGCTTTAGATTACAAAGTCCCACACCGGGATTTGAACCCTGACCACCCAGCTCTTAAGCCACTACTCTAACCATTAGATGTTTTGATTCTGAAATCTAACCATTATCCTATTAGACGTCTTGGTTCTGAAATGCTCTCGTGGGGATGTCTATATAGACATTTGATACACGTTCATATCGGGCACATCCACATTTCTGGAATTGTGCCTGAACTTGCACTTGCCTGCCTGTCTTTTCAGATGTTCTGGCTTTGAGGTCCCAGATTGTACTTGGACGTCCCATTTGAAATGTGCCTCTTTGCCTATCTGGTAGTGACTGAATATTACCGCTAACCAGATAGGCACTGGTACTGCCCAGCTCCGCCCAAAAATATACCACATATTTCTATGGTGGTTTGCGGGGATATTCATCAGCAGTAACAACTTAGTGCCACTGAATATCAGGCAGAGCGGGGTTAAGCAGGTTATCAGGTCCTGCTAACCATCTAAACCCCTTTGAATATCAATCCTCTGATGTTTCCCAGGGGAACTCCATCCAAACCAGGCTACTCCGTTAAAAATCTCTTAAGCCACTAGGAACAAAAAGGTTTTGAATTTCTTTCTAAAGGCTGTAAGATTATAACAGAAATAGATTTATATAACAAATACTGTACCAGATTTACTTTGATGGTCAACACTACAGTTTGCTAAAAGTGGATTTTCTTGTATTGACCCTTGTCCTATTTCTTTAGCTCCAATTTTGTTGCATGCAAGGACTTGTGATTGGAAAATCAGCCCTACAAATCTAAAAGTACATAGAAACATAGAAAATGATGGCAGATGGAGACCATATCTGCCCATCCATAAGAACTAAGTTCTACAATCCCTTTCTCCCTCTCAGAGATCCTCTGTGTTTGTCCCAGGCTTTCGTGAATTCAGATATAGTCCTCATTTCTACTACCTCTAACGCTGGGGTCACCAACCTCCAGAGGGCCGCGGGCCGCACAGCTGACTACCGGGAGCCTCGCGGGCCGCACCCCCTTCTCCCCGCCCCCGCGAAAAAAAACAACAAACGCAAAATTATGAAAACAATGGCTGATCACCTTTATTGAATTTAATGAGATGGCTGATGATTCATGCTAGCAGACAAACGCTTAAAGTCCGGCTTCACAGATGACACTGACAGGAGAAGGGACGCTTGCAGGTGGTCGTCGGTGAGCTGCGAGCGCGTGGATACAATGGCGGGAATCCTTGGCGGGCCGCACGTAATGTTAACCGGGGTAGAGCCTCGCGGGCCGCACGAAGGGACCTCGTAGGCCGCATGCGGCCCGCGGGCCGCAGGTTGGTGACCCCTGCTCTAACGGAAGCCTATTCCATACATCCACCACTCTTTCCATAAAGAAATATTTCCTCAGATTACTCCTGAGTTTATTTCCTTTCACCTTCATCCTATGCCCCCCTCATTGCAGAGCTTCCTTTCAACTAGAAGAGGATTTCCTCCTATGTATTTATTCCACAGCAGTATTTAAATGTCTCTATCATATCTCCCCCCTCTTTGACCTTTCTTCCGAAGTATACATATTGAGATTTTTAAGTCTGTCCCCATATGCTTTATGACAAAAACCACTGACAATTTTAGTTGCCACCCTCTACCCTGATTCCATCCTATTTCTATCCTTTTGAAGGTGCGATCTTCAGAACTGCACACAGTATTCTAAGAGACTTGTAGAGAGGCACTATCACCTCCTTCTTCCTGCTGGCCATTCCTCTCCCTATGCATCCAAGTATCCATAAGAACATAAGAAATGCCATACTGGGTCAGACCAAGCTCCATCAAGCCCAGTATCCTGTTTCCAACAGTGGCCAATCCAGGTTACAAGAATATGGCAGGTTCCCAAAAATGTACATAGGTTCTCCTTGAACAAGCAGGAAAAAGTCTTCACATATGGTGACGTCCCCCGACAGAGTCCCGCAGGGAAGCTTTTAGGAGCCTCGATCGCGCATGCATGCCTGCCTTCCCACCTACCATGGTGCCATCTTATCCCCATTTCACTTTTTCCACAGAGCCCCATGGACATGTTCCTAAGTCCTACCGGGAAAAGCTGTTCTTCCGGGCCCTCTGGGGTTTCATTTTTATTGTCTTCTGCCTGTATTTACTTTCTGTTGTCAGGGCACCGGTTCTCACCAGCACTAGCCATTGTTCAGGGGTTTTTTTCCCTCTCTTTTTTTTGTTTTTCCATCCTGGGAAGTTTTTTTGCCTTTCCCGGGCTTTTTTACTGGTTGATATTGAGCCATTCGACCTTGTGGCTGCCATTTTTCCAATGATGTCGAAGCCGACCAGAGGCTTTAAAAAATGCACCCACTGTGCGTGCACCATCTCTGTGACGGACCATCACGATTGGTGCATTCAGTGCCTTGGCCCTGACCATGAGCCCTCCACTTGTAAACTGTGTCTACAGATGACCAAGAAGGGTCTCAAAGGCCGGGAGAAGCAGCGTGAGTACCTCTTCAGGCCGTCGGACTCGGCATCCTTGGCACCACCATCACCAGTGTTTATATCCTTGAGGGGTTAAGGCCTCAGCATCACGCAGTGCCTGTGCTCATTCAGAAATTAACTCAAAATGGCTCCATCTTAAACTTCCATCGAATGCAAATAAAACATCATACAACCACACTCAGTTATGACACTGGGTCTCAGACTCTGATGGTACTGCTTCCTGACTCACGTCCACGAAAGCACTGTACTGAATTGCATCAACGACCCAATGAATATTCACAACGAGTAGGTCGGTCTGATATAAATATCAATATACTTCAAAGGAATACTCCCATAAACTTCTGTATTCTGAAAACCGGCTCCTCGTTGTGACTCAAAACACGCTCATGATCCCGACGCTTGCCTCAGGTACCCTCTCCGCGTTTCACTTATATGGTTCCTCAGGGGATCTATCTTGTACTCATAACCTCGCTGTATAAAAAACAAACAAACAAATACACATAATATACTAACAGCCATCTACTTCTAATTTCACCATACCTCATACCCTAAAAATCAAACAGGCTCATACCGTCAATGCTGCAAACGCTCTGATTTCCACGACCCGCCGTTACAAACTTCTTATAAACTTCAATCCAGGGCGGAAGAGACGCCGCGCATGCGGAATCTAAACCACAAACCTCTTTTTCAAACCACCACCTAAGACGTCATCCCCGGGACTCCCCTTACTCTCCTCCAATCACAAGAAACACTAAAAAGGACCAACCCGCACTCTAAAAACCAATGCTGTACCTCACTACACTCCCTCCAATACACTATACATCCACTTGGCACAGGAACAAACCATTCACCTACTATTAAACCTCCTAACTTTCAAGATGAATGTAAATGTAAACAGCTATACTAGAGGACCGGACTTGCTTACTAACCTGCTCAAAACGCTCGTAAAGGACCTACTGGAGACAAACAGCCCAGTCAATCCCCGCGTTGAGCCCATCTGGTTCCACTGTCTTAAGTCTAAAAATCCAGCGTTGTTCAGTGGTAACTAATACTGTGTCAAGGGTGCGTGCACCCTGATTCTTAAACACCTGATCCAAGCAGAAACTGCGCAGATCCGAAAATTGATGTCCTGCACTTATACAATGACGAACAATAGGGGCTTCAAGCACTTTATGTTTTAATCTACTTCTGTGCTCCCTGAGCCTAACTCGGAGGGGACGCGTAGTTTTTCCAATATAAGCCAACCCACACGGACATAGAATCACATATACCACATTATTAGAGGCACACGTAGTTGCATGTTTCAAAAACACCGTTTGACCTGCATAGTGGAACCGAGTCAAAGGTAAAGCCACCGCACACATATCACAAAAACCACAACTTCGGTGACCCCTCTCACTAGGAACCGGCACATCTGTTAGTGAACTAACCTCTGCTGGACTTAACCTGTCTTTCAAATTCCGATCCCTCTGCCAAACACACCGTATCCTCTTATTTTCCAACCCAGGGATAGTGGTCAAGACCTTTGTATGAGTATGAATCACTTTCTGTATAGCTGTGCTTAACGGTGAAAATATAGTGATAAAATTCACAGTATCTATCTCAAAGTTAGCACGAGGATTCAAAGAAGCACTTTCTATCAGTAAACTACGACGATTGTACAACGCCCTACGATAGGCTCTATGAATGGTCTCCTTAGGATAGCCCCTCTCTAAGAAGTTGTTACGAAGACGTTTAGATTTCCGTTTAAAGTCACTCTTATCTGAACAGTTCCTCCTAAACCGCAGGAACTGAGAGAAAGGGAGACCTTCCTTTAATCGGGGAGGGTGCATGCTACTAAAATGCAAAAAAGTGTTCCTGTCGGTGGGCTTCCTATAAATCAAAGTCTCCCATCCTGCCACACCCCGGCTTACCTGAACATCTAAATAACCTAGAGAATCTATGTGATGAGTATAGGTGAACCGAATGTTGGGATCTAATTGGTTAATCCAATCCATAAACCCCTCTAACAAGGTAGCTGTGCCCCTCCACAACAGAAAGACGTCATCTATGTACCGCCTCCATTCTGTGTTTTTGAAACATGCAACTACGTGTGCCTCTAATAATGTGGTATATGTGATTCTATGTCCGTGTGGGTTGGCTTATATTGGAAAAACTACGCGTCCCCTCCGAGTTAGGCTCAGGGAGCACAGAAGTAGATTAAAACATAAAGTGCTTGAAGCCCCTATTGTTCGTCATTGTATAAGTGCAGGACATCAATTTTCGGATCTGCGCAGTTTCTGCTTGGATCAGGTGTTTAAGAATCAGGGTGCACGCACCCTTGACACAGTATTAGTTACCACTGAACAACGCTGGATTTTTAGACTTAAGACAGTGGAACCAGATGGGCTCAACGCGGGGATTGACTGGGCTGGTTGTCTCCAGTAGGTCCTTTACGAGCGTTTTGAGCAGGTTAGTAAGCAAGTCCGGTCCTCTAGTATAGCTGTTTACATTTACATTCATCTTGAAAGTTAGGAGGTTTAATAGTAGGTGAATGGTTTGTTCCTGTGCCAAGTGGATGTATAGTGTATTGGAGGGAGTGTAATGAGGTACAGCATTGGTTTTTAGAGTGCGGGTTGGTCCTTTTTAGTGTTTCTTGTGATTGGAGGAGAGTAAGGGGAGTCCCGGGGATGACGTCTTAGGTGGTGGTTTGAAAAAGAGGTTTGTGGTTTAGATTCCGCATGCGCGGCGTCTCTTCCGCCCTGGATTGAAGTTTATAAGAAGTTTGTAACGGCAGGTCGTGGAAATTAGAGCGTTTGCAGCATTGACGGTATGAGCCTGTTTGATTTTTAGGGTATGAGGTATGGTGAAATTAGAAGTAGATGGCTGTTAGTATATTATGTGTATTTGTTTGTTTGTTTTTTATACAGCGAGGTTATGAGTACAAGATAGATCCCCTGAGGAACCATATAAGTGAAACGCGGAGAGGGTACCTGAGGCAAGCGTCGGGATCATGAGCGTGTTTTGAGTCACAACGAGGAGCCGGTTTTCAGAATACAGAAGTTTATGGGAGTATTCCTTTGAAGTATATTGATATTTATATCAGACCGACCTACTCGTTGTGAATATTCATTGGGTCATTGATGCAATTCGGTACAGTGCTTTCGTGGACGCGAGTCAGGAAGCAGTACCATCAGAGTCTGAGACCCAGTGTCATAACTGAGTGTGGTTGTATGATGTTTTATTTGCATTCGATGGAAGTTTAAGATGGAGCCATTTTGAGTTAATTTGTGAGCGACTTTTTTTATTATTGAGCAAAGCTAGTCGTTCTGAAGCAGACCGAATATTTTTTGTGTGCTCATTCAGAGCCAAGGGGCTGTGACAGCATGGATCAGAGGCCCTCCATCGACATTCCATCGCAGCCTCGGAAGGACTCGTCATCTGCCTTGTCAGTGTAAAAGGGGGCAGCTGGAGACCGTGTCAAGCACTGGCATAGACACTGGAGCCCCTCTCGGCACGACATCGAGCGATGGCTGGCAGCACCTGCAAAGGTGCCCTGGCAGGAGACATCAACTCCCAGGGCCACAGAGGGCCACTGGTAATCTTCTGATGACCTTGCCATTGTGGAGTCCCCAGAACGGGTGCCAGAGTCGGCTGCCGAGGTCATTGTACCGGCCCCGACGCCCTCAGAAACTGCAATGCTGACCGAGCACCTTAGGGCCCTCAAGGCACACATGACGACTCTCCTGGCTGCACAGCCACAGTGGCCCCACCAGCCGTGCAGTTCATGCTTGAGACCCATGCCCTCTCCACCGAGCCAGGGACATTGGGCCAGCGGTCGGAGTCCACCCTGGGCACAACCACGGATCCATTTCCAGTGTCTCGGGCTACAGTGCCACTGTGCATGGGTGCCCAGGGGAGGACAGCCACCAGTCCTGCCAGCGCCTGTCATCTCTGCCAGAGCACAGTCAGCATTGGGAATAGACCAGGAGATACTCTGACTTCCTCTCAGAGTCAGACTCCGATGGATAGGAGACAAGAGTAGTCACCAGGCACAGATAGGAAGTCTCCAGACATCTTCTTGGAGCTGTCCCAACTATACAAGTGGCAGGAGTCACCCCTGGAGGACATGTCCTTCCAGGACTTTGTCCAAGATATGGCGAAGGTGATCCCTTTTTCTTTGGAGGTGGAGGATTAGCCGAGGGCGAAGGAACTGGAGATCCTCCAGTACACCCTCGGCTCCAAAAGAAGCCATCATGGTTCCGGTGCACTGCATATTACAGCGACTCCTACTCTGGAAGTGAGAGACTCTGATGTCGATGCCGGCAATCAGCCACTGCCTCGACTCGATGTACAGGTGCAAAAGGCCCCTGGGTTCGAGAAGCCCCAACTGCCGTACCACTCCCTGGTGGTGGAGTCCGCCATGCGGCGCATCAAGAGCTCCAAGACCCACTCGTCAGTGTCTCCTAGCACGGAGCAGCGGACCCTCAATGTTTTGGGAGGCACTGCTTCCAGGGCTCCTTGTTGGTTGCCTGTGTCCTGTCCTACCAGCTCTACATGGGCATGTTCTTAAAAGACATTATGGGGGACATGGGTGGGTTTGACTCCCTCATCCTCGCAGAGCACTTGGAGGCCTTCTGCACCCTGGTGGATCATGGGGAAAATGTCTCCAAATACATGGTGTGAGCCACCTATGATGCCTTTGAGTCGGTGGACACAATGGCGGCAGTGGGCAATGGGGCGTGCCGGCTAACTTGGCTCCACCCTCCAACTTGGAGCAGTTGTTCCAGGACAAGCTGATGGACGTGCAATGCACTGGTGAGAACCTCTTTAGCAATCCCATGTAGAAAAGGGTGGCCAAGATAGTGATGGAGCAGGTGATCATCTCTCGCTTCTCACGCAAGAATGCTGACCCCGCCAAGGAGAAGCACCAAGAGAAGAAGCCCTTCTACAGGCTGAAGCACCAGTATTATCAGAGTCCCCAGGGAGCTCAGCTCAAGGCACAGATCCAGTATTATCTCCGACAGGCCAAGCAGCAGAAGGCCCAGCCCACACCTCAGCCACAGCCTGGAGCGAGGTTTTGACACTTTCGTCCGGAGCATAGCCAGTCGCCCACTCATTGATGGGGTTCCCTCTCAGGTGGGTGGTCGACTTGTCCATTTCGCACACAGGTGGCCCCTCATTACTATGGACACCTGGGTGCTCCAGATTGTTCGGGACGGGTACCTGCTACATTCTGCCCAGCTCCCGCCCCCATTCTTCCCAGGGGAGTATCCTGTAGACTCGCATCACCATGGTCTCCTCCAGGCGGAGGTCGCAACCCTATTGGCCGACCTGGCCATCGAACTGTTACCCCCAGCTCAGATAAGGCAGGGATTCTACTTCCGCCACTTCCTTGTCCCCAAAAAGACAAAGGGTTAGGGTCCATCCTAGACCTCAGGGACCTGAACTGTTTTCTGGTTTAAGAAAAGTTCAAGAAGACTTCCGGTGATGCGTGAGTGAGAGCAGACGTGTCGCTCTTGCTCCGGGGCCACCTCACCGCTAAAACTGCTAAATTAATCTATTTGAATCTCCCACCTCCCATTATCAGAAGCGGGCTGAGTTTCTTACCCGAGTCGGGCAAAACAACTGCGGCGGGTGACCACGATGCCGCTACCAGCGCGAAAAGACCGCGAAAAACCGCTGAGAGCGGGGCCTTCTGCCGTACCGGCGGTCCAGCCTGCCTCGCCCGGCGCGGAGAGCAGCGATTCCACTTCGGAGGAGCTGGCGAAAGAGGTGGTCCGTCTTTTAGAGCCCAAATTTGATCGACTCATGCATAAACTGGATGGCATGGAGGAAGCCCTGAATGAGGTGGGCAAACGCGTGGAGGAGCTTGAGCACCGCGTTGTTGGAGTAGAGGAGGGAGAGAGCCGCCGAGACCGGGAGCTGGAAAAGCAGCAGAAAGCCCTGCTTGAGCTTCAAAATAAGCTTGAGGATCTCGAGAACCGATCCCGCCGGAATAACCTACGCTTGGTGGGATTGGCAGAAGACCGACCGGACCGGGAGCTGGTGAATTTTCTGGAGACCTGGCTGCCTGAGGTCTTAGGCCTGTCGGAACTCCGAGGTACTTTCCAGATTGAGAGGGCACATCGACTGGGAACCCGTAGGGAAGGAGCGGAGCGGCCACGCGTGGTGATCCTAAAGGTGTTGAACTTTCAGCATAAATGGAGCATACTGCAAGCCTACCGCAAGAAAGGAGAAATCACACTGGACAACAGGAGGATTTTAATCTTCCAGGATTATTCGGCGGCGGTTGCAGCTAGACGGCGAGAATTCTCCCCAATCTGCTCGGACCTGTTTCGACGGAAAGCCCGCTTCACCTTGGCCTATCCGGCAACACTCCGGGTCTCCCTACATGGCCAGAACCATACTTTCGAACAGGTGGCGGCGGCGAAAAAATTCTTAGCTCAGCACATGTCCGGGGAAGCGGCTGAAAGCTCCGCGTGACCGCCCTATCATTCTGGCCGACGCCGGGAGGAGGCGACGCTGAAGGTTTTATCTGGAGGGAAAGCAGTGGCTACTAGGCAAAAACTGACATTTGGCTGCGATTGCTGGTCCCTGTCAGTTAGGCGACCAGGGCCTCTCCATGTGACTGAGTGTGCAGTGCCCAAATGTGATTATCGTGATTGCAGACCCGCTCTAGAGAGCGGAGCTCGGTCAAACCTAATGTAATAATCTCTTGTTTTGTGGCCCATATGTATGTGCTTGCAGTGCGCTCATGTGCACAAGTACGCTGAAAAATGTGTTAGACCTGCTCAGGAGAGATCAGTTTTTGGTCAGGCCCACTGTAAGGTTAATGTTAGTTTATGCTGTTCTTCTTATTATTATTATGGATTGGGGAGTTGGGGGAGTTGGGGGAGGGGGGTGGGGAGAGCAATGAGAGAGATAGAGGAGGTGGGGTGGGGTGGCCCTGAAGCACCGCTTGGGAGGTCACGCCTCAGTGAGGTAACTGAGGGTTACGGAGTTGTGGTTTTATGGGGTATGACCATTTGGTGATGGGGAGGGTACAGCTGTTAAAGAGGAAGAATGTGGGTAGAGAGAGGGTTGTATGGGAGGATCTTTGGGGGAAGAAGGGGGGAGCAGGGGGGGGTGGGGAGGGATGCGGGGGGGGGGGGGTGGCATAGTTGTGCAGTGCATGAAGAAGGCCGAAACTCCATGAGGAACGTATTATTATGTAAAGAACAGAGCCTAACGCTAGCAGACAGGCTCCTTCGGAGACAGAGAGTGCTGATCTGCAGTTCTGGGTTGGGGCTGGGCGACCCAGAACAGAAGTATGCTTGGTGGTGTTGCTGGATGATATGAATGTTGGCTGTGGAGAATGAGTAATGACTTACGTATAGTCTCATGGAATGTGGGAGGATTGAACACCCCTGTAAAACGGACGAAGATGTTGCAGGCTCTGAAGAGGGGGCATACACAAATAGCCTTACTGCAAGAAACGCACTTAAATGCGGTGGAACACGCCAAGTTAAAGAAAGACTGGGTGGGACAGGTTTTTGCCGCATCTGCGAGTGTAAAGAAACGTGGAGTGGCGATACTGGTGAAACGGGGTTTAGCAGTAGACGTGATTAGGGTGGAGGCCGATCCCAATGGGAGGTTTATCTTTCTGCATGTCAAGATACAGGGACAGGAATTCTTTCTGGGCAACATCTATGCCCCGAATACTTATGATCACTGCTTCTTTCAGCTGCTGCTGAGGAAAATACTAGGGGCCCCGAAGATACCTATGATAGTAGCGGGGGATTTTAATTGTCCCCATGACCCGGTCTTAGATAAATCCACCACTGGAGGACCTAGCGGAGCCTGGAGCAAGAAAGGGGTGGGATACCTTTGCAATTTGGGGGGCTTAATTGACTCCTGGAGAATCTTGCATGGGGCAGAGAGGGATTATACACATCTGTCGAGAGCGCACCAAACCTGGTCTCGGATTGATTATATTCTGATTTCGAGAGAGAGCTTGGGGAAAGTGATCAAAGTAGAAATTGAACCTATAGTAGTGTCTGATCATGCTAAAGTGGTCTTAGATTGGAGGGGCAGATCTCCGGGAGGGGCACGCTGGGCATTCCCGGGACACCTTTGGAAGAATGAGAATTTTCGGGCCTACCTGATCCGTCATTGGGAGGTCTACCTCCATTTGAATGACACGGGGGAGGTGGACGTGGCGACCTTTTGGGAGGCCGGGAAAGCAGTGTTGCGGGGACACATCATCGCCTATGTTGCGAAGGAAAGGAAACGACTTAATGCACGCCTTTTAGAACTGTCGAGAAAACTGCAAGAGGCCAAGCACGCCGCTGTGGCGCGCCCAAAGAGGATTTCGTCCTATTTAGAGGTGCAAAGAGCTTTAAATGAGGTGCTTCACGAACGTGCAGTCCAATCGCTGCAGTATTATCGACATCAACTATTCCGGTACGGTGATCGGACGGGTTGCCTACTGGCACGTTTAGTGAAATGCAAGGGTGGCATCCAGGGAGTGGCAAGAGTGCGAGATAGACAGGGGGTATACCAGACTGAGCTACAGAAGATTGTGCAAGTGTTTAGTCAATACTACCAAGACTTATATACGCCTGATAAAGAGAATAGAATCCACAAGAGCGAATTCTTGGCGGCCGTGTCACTACCCCAGGTGACGGAGGCTGAACTGCATGACTTAAATGCGAGGATAACCTGCGAAGAAATTCAGGCAGTGATAAAGCGAGGGAAAACGCACAAGGCTCCGGGTCCTGATGGATATGGAGCAGAATTTTATAAGATCTTGATGTCTCATATAACGCCCACCTTGATGGCTGTCTATCAGGAAGCGCAAGAACGAGGCTCCTATCCGAGAGATATGCGTACCGCGGCGATCACCATCATCCCCAAGGAAGGCCGGGATCCGGAGGATCCGGCATCGTATCGCCCCATCTCCCTAATCAATTATGATATGAAATTGGTGGCCTCGGTGCTGGCGGCCCGGCTGCAGAGGGTCTTGCCACGATTAATTGGGGGCCACCAATCGGGTTTTGTCAAGGGAAGAACTGCCTTTCCCAACATTAGTAAGGTGTTGCTAGGCATGGAACATTGCTTGCACCGGGAGTTGCCTCTGCTCTTGGTGAGTCTAGACGCCGAAAAGGCCTTTGACAGAGTGTCGTGGTCCTATATGTTCGAAGTTTTTAGGAAATTTGATTTTGAGGGAGGTTTTCTCTCTTGGGTGAGGGCGTTATATGCGAATCCAATGGCGTGTGTGGCTAGTGGGGGAGCCTGCTCCGTACCCTTTGAACTCCGTAGAGGCACGCGCCAGGGTTGTCCGTTGTCCCCCCTTCTGTTTGTATTGCAGTTGGAACCTTTGCTCCTTACACTTAAAGAGGAGGCGGGGATCCAGGGAATTGAATGGCCCCAGGGGGGCATAAAGGTGAGCGCGTTTGCAGATGATATGCTCCTCTGCCTCTGCAAACCCCAGCCTTCGCTGGAACGGGCCCTGGACGTGATCCAACGTTTTGGTTCCTTTTCGGGGTTACAAATCAATCTGAGCAAGTGTGGTGGCGCTGGATGTAGGGGGCCGTGCCCGGCGGCGGTGGCAGGGGTTTTTCCCTTTACGATGGGCACCTGGGGAATTCCGTTATCTGGGGATTCAGATACCGGATCAGCTTTCGAACTTATATGATGTCAATATTCGCCCTATGCTGCACAGGATGGCGGCCACCTTACATAAATGGAAGGATCTCCCTCTATCGCTTATGGGGCGGCTTGCATTGTTTCATATGATGGAGGTGCCCAGATGGATGTATTTATTGCGTCATTTGCCCATCTGGTTGTTGAGACGGGATGTGCTGCTGTTTCAAAGGTACGTCGTGCAATTTCTGTGGAAAGGTAGGAGATCGAGGATTCCGATATCAGTCCTGACAAGGAGTGGGGGGGAGGGGGGGATTGGGCTGTTTGCGCTTCGGGATTATAATTTTCTCGCTATGCTGGGACCCTTGCGAAATCTTATTATGGGTGGCGAGAGAGTATTGCCGTGGGAGTTAATTGAAGGAGTCTCGGCGCCCTGCCATCCGGCTTACTGGCTGCATAGCCGAACTGCAGTCTTACCACCGTTTTGGAGGCAGTCGATCTATCTTGCTGCGGTGAGACAGGCGTGGCAATTTCTTTGCCAGAAAAAGGGTGTGCATTGGTATAGTACTGAATGTCTGCCCTTGCGTGACAACGCGGATTTTGTGCCTGGTTGTCATGGCGGAATTCCCGGGAGCTGGGTAACGGCGGGTCTGGGGCATCTTGGTCAACTCCGGATGCAATCTCAGGAGGAGTTGGACTCCTTTCAAGCCCTGCACCGGAGATATCAACTTGCGCCTCAGTCATTTTATTTTTATCTGCAAGTGAGACACTATATACGAGCCTTGCAACGGACTAGGGGTTTCCAATTTCGAGTTAAAGGGATATGGGACCTAATCGCGGATGTCGATAGCAAGCTCTCGTTACGAACCTGGCGGGAGGAGTGCTACCCTGGGGGGGACTGGGCCCCGATAGAGAAACTAGTTCAGAAGTGGTGTAGAGAAGAGAATCTGTCCCTCACGATAGGGACCTTTCAAAATGCTTTTCAACATATAAAGCTCCTCTCGGAATCTGTTAAGTTACGGGAAATGCAATATAAATTGTTATGGAGGGCATACGTACCTAACACTTGGGCGGTTAAGATGGGGCTGCTCTCGACGGATGTCTGCCAGTTGTGTGGGACTCATAGGGGGACGCTAGTCCATCGGTTTTGGAGCTGTGCCTTGGTAACCCAGTTTTGGCAGAAGGTGCATACAGAGTTACGAGCCTGTAGACCTCTGGGAGGGGACCTCTCGTATGAATGGTGTTTGTTTGGGCTGCTGGGTGACAACTCTGAAGGGGGGACGTGTATATCGTTAGGGGTGTCTCATAGTGAGGGGGACATTACGGGAGGCGTCTCCCCTGCCGACCCTACTAGCGTGTCTACTCGAAAGCTTTATACTAGAGGCTTCTTAATTGCAAAACAATGCATATTGCGCCATTGGCTGGATGAGCGCCCCCCGGGTATTCGGGAGTGGTGTAGGGCTCTATTACTTTTGAAGAGCCATGAGATCCGTACAGCCAGGAGTTTGGGGGCCAAGCAGCAAGCGGACTATGATAATATCTGGAGGGGGGTTACGGACCACTATTTTCATAGTCGTGGGGTCTTGGGGGAAGCGGAGAACACTATCTGCAGTGGGTGAGTGCTCAGGAGCAAATGTGAGGAGGATGCCTGGATGAGGCTGCTTGTGGAGTAGGCCTTATGGAGTGGAGTGCCTGCAATTAGGGAGGGGGGGGTGGGGGGGTTGGAGTTAGGGAACTCGGGAGTGCGGGACGGGGCGGGTTCGGGGAGGGGGGGGGGAGTGGCCTGAAGAGGGAGGGGGAAAGTTGGTCTGCTATTCTGCTATTCTGTGGATTTCTTGTATTACATTGTATACGTGGCCTGTAAGGTATTGCTTTTCTGACTAGTTGCTGTGTTGGCTGGCTCTGTTTGTCCCAATGCTTTGTTTATTTGTGAAAATCTAATAAAAATGATTTGAAATAAGAAAAGTTCAAGATGGTCTCCCTGGGTAACATGCTCCCATATCTCCTCAAGGGTGATTGGCTATGCTCCTTGGATCTGGATCTGCATACACACATCCCAATCCATCCTCTCTACAGGAAGTACCTGTGGTTCATGCTGGGTGGCCAGCATTTTCAGTACCAGATGCTATCCTTTGGGCTGGCGTCAGCCCCCAGGGCCTTCACAAAGTGCCTAGTGGTCACTGCAACTTACTTCCGGATCCTGGGGGTCTTTGTCTTCCCTTATTTAGGTGACTGGTTGATAAAAGGCTTTCATGCTGGACAGCATGCAGCAATCAGCTCACCTGATGATTCAGGTGCTCGAGAGGCTTGGTTTTCTGGTCAACTACCCCAAGTCTTATCTACAGCAATTGCAGCAGATAGAGATTATCGGGGCCCTCCTGAACAACACATAGCCCCGGGCTTTTCTTCCAGTGGACTGCTTGCAGCGGCTCATGGAGGTAGTCTCCGTCGTCTGTCAAAAGCGGCACACCACAGCACGAGAAATGTTGCGCATGTTGGGTCACATGGCCTCCATGGTAGACGTAACCCCAATGGCCCGGCTCAAAGTGTGCCAGCCTCAGTGAACTGAGCACTCAGTTCCAACAGGCCAAGGGCCGCCTCTGGGACTGGGTGGCAGTTACCACACCCCTTGTGGAATTCCTGCAGTCATGGCTAGAACCTCAGCATTTGCTTCAGGGTTTCCTCTTTTAGTTGACACCGCCCCACAGGATGCTCACCACCGACATCTCAAAATTGGGCTGGGGCATGCACTTGGATGGCCTGTGGATGCAGGGCCTCTGGTTGGAGCAGGAAAACCTGCACCAGATCAACTTCCTGGAGCTGCGGGCAAATACGAACACCCTCAAGGCCTTTCAGGCACACCTGGTCAACCAGATTGTCGGTCTGAATTAGGATAATCAAGTGATGATGTTCTACGTCAACAAGCAGAAGGACACGGGTTCATACCTCCTGTGCTGAGAGACGTATGTCTCTGGAAATTTGCAGCTGCCCATTGCACGGAGATGAAGACAATGTACTTGCCTGGAGAGCTCTATACTGGCAGGCCATCTCAGTCGGGTCCTTCAGCCCCGTGAGTGGACCCTCCACAGGAGAGTGATGGAGCACATCTTCTGGGAGTGGGGCACTCCAATCATGGATCTTTTCTACATGCCACGCAATACCCAGATGGATCACTTTTTGCTCTCGCATGGCCTCCAGAGACAGAATGGCTTCTGATGCCTTCCTTCTGAACTGGGGGGGGGGGGGCCTGCTCTAAGCATACTTCCCGATTCTGCTGCTGGCGAAGATGCTGCTCAAGCTCCAAGCAGACAAGGGGACCATGATACTCATTGCCCCGTACTGGCCCAAGCAGCCATGGTTCTCCCTGCTGCTTCAGCTCTCCTGTTGGAAGCCAACCCTGACCTCATCTCGCAAGAGGGCGGGACCCTACTGCATCCCAATGTCTGCTCCCTGGCCCTTACGCTGTGCATGCTGAGTGGGTAGTGCTGTCTGAGCTTAACTTGCCAGGGGAGGTAACAGATGTCCCCCTGGCCTCCTGCATGTTTATGTTTATTTCATTTGATTGACTGCTGTTAACAAATGATGAAGGCAGTGTACAACAAAACAAAGAAAGCAGAAAAGGAAAGGAATGCCATAAAATTTGACAGACCGCTCCTACGCCTTCAAATGGCATGGGTTCTCGCTCTGGTGCATGGACAAGGCATTGGACCCTTTTCTCCTGCTCAGTGGAATACTTGCTGGAGTACCTCCTGCATATCTCTAATTCAGACCTGAAGTCCAACTCAGTCCGAGTGCACCTGTGTGATCGGGGCCTACCACCATGGCGTGGGAGGGATGCCATCTCCGCCCAGCCACTGGTGGTCTGTTTCATTCGAGGCCTGCTCCAGTCAAAACCTCCTATTAAGCCTCTGCCAGTCACGTGGGACCTGAATGTGGTGTTGGGCCAGCTGTTGTCAGCACCTTTTGAGCCATTGGCTACCTGCCCCCTGAAATTTCTGATCTGCAAGGTTGTCTTTCTTGTGGCTCTCACCTCAGCTTGCCTGGTCAGTGAGCTGCAGGCTTTGGTAGCTCACCCTCTGTACACATGGTTCCACCATAATCGGGTGGTGCTGCACACCCCCCTCACTTTTTGCCAAAGGTGGTCTCAACTTTCCACCTCAACCAGTCGGTGATGCTGCCCACCTTCTTTCCACGGCCTCATGCCAACAGGGTGAAAGCCCAACTGCACATGTTTTATTGTAAACGAGCTCTGGCCTTCTACCTTGAGTGGACCAGCCTGCACCATCGTTCTATGTAGCTTTTCTTTTCCTATGACCCCAGCAAGCTGGGTGTGGCTGTCTCCAAGCGCATGCTATCTATCTGGGTGGCAGATTACATGTTTATTCTCAGGCTGGTCTGAGCCTTAAGGGTCAGGTCACAGCCCACAATGTCCAGGCCATGGCTGTGTCCATGGCCATTCTGCACTCAGTCTCCAGGGAGATTTGCAGGGCTGCTACGTGGTCCTCTGTCCATACCTTCACAGCTCATTACTGCCTGGATGGGGATTCCCGACATGACAGTAACTTCGGCCAAGCCATAATCCAGCATCTGTTTGGGACTTAAGTTCAACTCCTTCCCACCGGCCATTCTGTCCATCCAGGCTACCTAAAGAGTCGTCCTGATGTAGATGTATGCCGCGGACAGTGAATTGGTCGAGTTCCGAGGAGGGACTATGCATGCTGTTTCTTCCAGTTTTTGTTGCCTTGGTTGGGATCTTTTCATGTTCAGTAGCCTATAGCTGGGAGTCCCAAATGTGAGGACTTCTTCCTGCTTGTTCACGGAGAAAGCATAGTTACTCACCTGTGGTAGGTGTTCTCCATGAATAGCAGGAATAAGTCCTCACAACTCTCCCACCTTTCCGTGGAGTTGTTTTTGGCTACTAGCTTTTGTAGTGCACTGAGGATAAGATGGTGTTGGGAAGGGCGGGAAAGCAGGCACGCATGTACGATGGAGGCTCCCAAAACATCCGGTGGAAGTTGGGGAGCATTCCCATGTGGGGCTCTGTCAGGGGACGTCACCCATATGTGAGAAATTATTCCTGCTGTTCATGGAGAACACCTTCTACAGGTGAGTAACTATGCTTTCCACAATGCTTGCCCTGGGGTAAGCAGTGAATTTCCTGAGTCCTCTTTAATAATGGTTTATGGATCTTTCCTCCAGGAACTTGTTCAAACCTTTTTTAAACACCAGCTACACTAACAGCTTTTACTACATTCTCCAGTAACTAATTCTGGAGTTGGATTACACGTTGAGTGAAAAAATATTTTCTTTTATTACTCTTAAATGGGTTACACTGTAGCTTCATTGTGTGTCCCCTAGTCTTTCTATTTTTTTTGATGGAGTAAACAACCTATCTATTTATTTATTTACATTCTCTTATATACCGTGCTATTCTGCATCAGTGCGGTTTACATTGAACAAACTGAAATTACATTGAACAGGGCATTATAACTTGGAGATAACTATTTTACAGGGAACATGGGCTATGGAGGGTTAAGTGGCTTGCCCAAGACCACAAGGAGCACCTGTGGGACTAGAAACCCCAGTCCTTCCGGCCCAAGGTTGCTGTCCTCTAGTGGGATTTGAACCCCCGACCTTCCGGCCTGAAGTACCTTGCCCCAACCACTAGGCCATTCCTCCACTCCATCTATGTTTACACCTCCATCTATGTTTACACGTTCTATTCCATTCATTAATTTATAGACCTCTATCATATCTCTTTTTTCCAAGTTGAAGAGTCCTAGCCTTTTAAGACTTTCCTCATAAGGGTATCCTTCCACCCCTTTACCATTTAGGTACCTCTTCTCTGTATCTTTTCTAATTCTGCTATATCCTTTTTAAGATATGTCAACCTGAGCTGTACACAATATTCAAGTTGCGGTCGCACCATGGAACGATAGAGAAGCAATATAATATCCTTTGTTTTATTCTCCATTCCTTTCCTTATGACTCCTAGCATTCTATTTGCTTTCTTGGCCACCGTTGCACACTGGGCAGAGGGTTTCAATGTATTATCCAGGATTATGCCTAAATCTTTTTCCTAGGGTGGTGGTGGTTCCTAATGTGGAACCTTGAATCGTGTAGCCTAGTTTGGGTTGTTCTTTCCTAAGTGTATAACTTTGCACTTGTCCACATTAAATTTTATCTCCATTTGAATGTCCAGTCTTCCAATTTGTCAAAGTCCCCTTGCAATTTCTAACAATCTTCTTGTGTTTGAACAACTTCCAATAATTTTGTGTCATCAGCAAATTTGATAACCTCACTTGTTATTCCCATTTCCAGGTCATTTATGAATATGTTAAAAAGCAGCGGGCACATCACAGATCCCTGGGGTACTCCATTAGTCACCCTTCCCCACTGAAAAAATTGGCGATTTAGCTCTACTCTCTTCTTTCTATCTTTTAACCATTTCCTAATCCACAATAATTCACTACCTCCTATCCCATGACTTTTTAATTTCACCAAGAGTCTCTCATGAGGGACCTTGTCAATGGATTTCTAAAAATCAAAATACACTATATTGACTGGCTCACCTTTGCCCACTCATTTATTCACACCTTCAAAAAAATATAACAGATTAGTAAGACAAGACTTTCCCTGGCTAAATCCATGTTGGGTTTCTCCTATGGCTATCCACACGTTCAGTAATTTTATGCTTTATAATGGTTTCTACCATTTTGTCTGGTACTGATGTCAGACTCAGTGGTCTGTAGTTTCCCAGATCACCCCTGGAACCCTTTTTAAAAATTGGTGTTACATTGGTCATTCTCCAAATCTTTGGGTATTACAGATGATTTTAATGATAGTTCACAGATTACTAATAGCAGGTCTGCAATCTCGTATTTCAGTTCTTTCAACACCCTTGGATGTATACCATCCAGTCCAGGTGATCAGCTACTCTTCAGTTTATCAAATAGCTGTAATACATCTTCCCGGTTTATCAATATTTCTTTCAGTTCTTCTTATACCATATCTGAAATGGTATCTAAAAGTGATGTAACTTCCCTACAGCTTCTTCAGTAAAGACAGAGACAAAGAATTCACTCAGTCTCTTCGCTATGGCCTTGTCCTACCCTTAGTGCTCCTTTTACCCCTCTATCATCTAATGGTCCCACTGACTCACAGATTTTGTTTACTACAAATGTACTTGAAAATGTTTTTATTATTTGTTTTTGCTTCCATGGCAAGCTTTTTTTCAAATGCTCTTGCCTGTCTTACCATTGTCTTGCATCTAACTTGCCAGTGCTTATGTTGTTTCCCATTTTCGTCATTTGGCTCCTTTTTCCATTTCCTGAAAGATGCTTTTTTGGCAACAACAGCCTCTCTGACCTCACCTTTAAACCATGCTGGCAGGTGTTTGGACTTCCACTTTTCTTAAAGCGTGGAATACAGCTGCTGTGGGCTTCCAAGATAGTATTTTTAAACAACACCCATGCTTTAACCTTTGTAACTGCTCCTTTTAGATTTTTCTTAACTATTTTCCTCATTTTATCATAGTCTCCCTTTTGAAAGTTAAAAGATAGTGATGTGGATTTCCTTGCCGTCCTTCCTCCATTTTTTAAAATCAAATATTATCAGGCTATGATCACTATTGCCAAGTGGCCTCAACTTTTATCTCTTGCACCAGATCCTATATCCCACTAAGGACTAGATCCAAAATAGTTTCCACTTTTGTGGGTTCATGAACCAGCTATTCCAAGAAGCAGTCATTTATGTCATCTAGAAACGTTATCTCCTGAGCATTTTTTGTGTTGACACTGACCCAATTGATTCCAGGGTAAGAGCATGTCAGGAGTACTTTAGGACTCTGACATGTCCAAAGGACAAAAAACGCATAGACTAAGATACCAGGATGACCCAGCCAAGGGACACAGGGGTATCATGTATAGTAAAAGAGTATGCGTTGTCCAAGTGGAGCAGAAAAGCATAATGCCAAGCTGTAAGGAAAAAAGGGGTAGATTCCTGCAAGATTGGGAACTCCTTGGACATTCACGCAGAAAAAGCTTGTCTTCTGTATCAGAACAGGAGACAAGAGGGTATAAAGAACCCATATAGCCATGAAATGATTATATAAGCTTTTTCTACTATGTGGAAAAACCCTCAGAGACAAAGTTCAATGCTCTGTAGCAAGGGCCCATAGTAGAAAGCTTCTCTGAAGATTGCAGAGAGCATTGTGCAGGAGAATTAAGACTGAAGTCAGGTGTGTTGCCACATCCTAGGATAGGATATGGCTAGAAGAAGATAACCTGCAGTGAGTAGTATTATGCAAGATAGTTGAAAGTAGCTTGCAATGAGCACTAAAGTAATCACTGGAACTCCTGCATGCACAGCAACTGAACAAAACAGCAGAGGGGATTCTCCTGTATAAAAACAGAGAGAAAACAGACAAAGGGAGCGGAGATATTCCCGTCCCTGTCTGATGAGTTGAAGGATAACAAAAAGTCTACACTGGAAAGAAAAAGAAGTGTTTCAGTATGGTACCAACTCAAGCAGGGGAACCCTGGAATAGAGGGTGTTGGAAGGTGACTTACCATATGGTAGTCAGCTGAAGGAAAAGATGTCCATGTAGGGACAGAAACTATCATGGGATAGTTGTAACCTCCCTTCGTAGTAGTAAGAAGGGGAGAATTTTGTAACCCATGGACAAAAGTATCCTAAAAGCTTAGCATACTGAAAAGGAAAAAACCAGTGTAGAGTTTGAAGAATAAACCTCTGCTAAGAAGAAGTTAACTGTAGATTGCAACATACAGGAACCTATGGTTGCTGGTTATAATTAGACTGGTTAGAGTCTGGAGACCTCAGACTAGGATGAGATGTCCCTTGCTTGGGTACATCTGGAGGATGGGCAGGAAAAGGGTGAAACCTTCTTTTCTTAGGGAAAGAAGGCTTGGTAGGACATTTCCTACGTCCTGGGGAAAAAGAAGGCTTAGGATGGTTTCCAGAACCAGGGAGGTCAGTGGAGCAATGAGCAACCTGACGTAAAGCCTCTCTATTGAAAAGATGTTCTCCAGTACAAGGAGAATTACCCAGTGTATGTTGTACCCATCTGCTCAATTCTGAAGCTTGCAGCCAGGCTTTACGACGAGCTCCAATGGCAATAGCAGAGGATCTGCTAACAGACTCAAAAGAGTCTAGAGAAGCACGAGAAAGAAACCAAGAGATATTCCTGCTATGATTAAGAAGCAAGGAATAGTCAGTGGCCTTAGGCTCTGACAAAAAAGGGGACAAAAGAGATAATTTCTCTGTGACCTCCTGAAGTGTCAGACTCATATAAAAAATATATGAGATAATTTTTGAAGCCAGCATAGAAGTTTGGAAGGTTTGACATCCAAAGGTATCAAGTGCTTTAGATGCACGACCTGGCGGATAAGAAGAATGCTTCTTCTTGCTTCTTACCTTCCTCATTGCTGATTCCACTACAATGGAATGATGTGGAAGTTGGTTTTTTTGAAAACCCGGAGAGGGAGGCACCTGATACAGAACATTAGTGACTGTAGAAAGCGAAGGAACCTTTAAAGGTGATTCCCACATCCTCAGAAGAAGATCCTGCAAAGAATGATGTAAAGGAAGCATTATATTTTCCTTTTCTGCAGGATCTTGGTTAAGAGTAGAGCCTGGAATAGGAATGGCAAGAAAGGTTGCCATGTCAAGGAGAAATTTCTGAAAAGAAGGATCTCCAATGGGAACTATTCCTGGGTAAGCTGAGGTTAAAGAAGCAGCTGGAGCACCAAAAGACATACTGGACTGGTGCAGAAAAAGAATTCTGCTAGATGGACAGTGATACTGACAGTTCTGATTCGAGGCAGTTAGTACTGCATCGTCAGTGCCCGGTATCGATTCCAAGCTAGGCATAGAAAGGATCGATGGCACCGATGGAACTGCAGGAATCGACATCAATACCGATACCGGTATCGGAGACGGTAATGTTATCGAAGCAGTAATCGGGGGCTGCTGAAGCGGTACCGAGGTAGCCAGAGAGCCTTGGTAAATATCCTCGGTACTGCGTAGTTGGAAACGATATGGGTCGTTTCCGAAAGGCGTCGGTACCAAGTCATCTAGACTGGATATCGATTCTAGACTCGGCGTCGAAGGGAGCGAGTCTATCGATGCATGTCTAGAAGGTACCGACGTCGGTGGTGGTATCGGCGATGCCGATACAGGAAAGTCAATCGGAGTCGTATCGATCGGTTCCGAAGGTACCGAGGACGTCCGAAGACGATGCCTGGTGAAGAGTGGAACACTCGACACCGGCGCCGATGTCGGGGTATCGGTACCGCTCGAAGCCGATACCAACCCCGAGCATGGCGATGATACAGGAAAGTCAATCTGGGTCGTATCGATCGGCCCCGAAGGTACCGAGGATACCAGATGACGATCCCAGGTGAAGAGTGGAACACTCGACACCGATGCCGGGGTATCGGTACCGCTCGAAGCCGGTACCAACCCCGAGCATGGCGGGGATACAGGAAAGCCAATCTGGGTCGTATCGATCGGCCCCGAAGGTAGCGAGGACACCAGATGACGATCCCTGGTGAAGAGTGGAACACTCGACACCGGTGCCGATGCCGGGGGATCAGTACCGCTCGAAGCGGATACCACCCCCGAGCATGGCTCAGGTATGTTCTGTGAGGGGTGAGCCCCAGGAACAACCTGAAACCCCGTAGATGCTTTGGAGCCCGAAGACTCCCGCCGGGGTTTTATTGCCAATGGGGTCTTGAGGGCAAGGCCGGAGTCGTCATCATGCTGGGCATGAGACTTACCCTTCAAGAATTGGCTAGTCTTAACAGACTGTTTGTGGGTTACCTGATCCTGGAGAGAATAATAAACCAGTGTCCTCACCTCAGGAGGAAAAACGGCATCGAGGGAAACTCGAAAAAGGGAAGGTCTTCTCCCAATAATACAGCCTGATGGATCAGGGAAACAAGGGTCAGGACCCAAACAGGTTAGACTCCAAGCATTGGAGTCTAAAAAGAAAACTATGTTTCCACAGTGAAGGCACTTCTTAGGGGAAGAAGGCTCCATGTTGGAGAGGCCTGGTAGGCCCAAAACGTTAAGACAAAAACTGAGGAGAAAAAATCTCTCTAATTTTAGAAAAGAAAAGAATAAAGCACCGGCGGTACCGGTATCGGCGGGAAAGACAGCCGCGGCCACAAGAAAACAAGGAAATAGAATTTTAAAGAAAAAGTTTCTGCGGTGACAGGAGGACGTCCTGTCGGCTCCGCGGAAAAACGAAAACTGAGGAGAGGCAGTGGCAAAGGCGGGAAGTCAGCGCGCAGGCGCGAGGGATGCTCCCAAAAGCTTTCTGATTGGATGCTGGGGAGCATTCCCGTGCAGGCTCCGTCGGTACCGACGTACCCATATGTGAAGACTCATTCCTGCTTGTTCCTGGAGATAAGTGACTTGTCCAGGATGGTTGCCCTGGTTCAAGCCCACCTCTAACCATTAGGATACTCCTCCACTCCAATGTCAAACATTTTAAATCTTGCAGGGTAAAAGGATGCAGCTCCTCATACACTCCAGAAATTAAATATTTAAGAATGAAAAAAAACAGCTACCATCCATAATCAATGGACAACACCCATGATGTTCCTAAGACTTTTGACAGTAAGGAAGTTCCTTATAGTTAT
Organism: Ichthyophis bannanicus; assembly: GCA_033557465.1. Classification (NCBI taxonomy): domain Eukaryota; kingdom Metazoa; phylum Chordata; class Amphibia; order Gymnophiona; family Ichthyophiidae; genus Ichthyophis; species Ichthyophis bannanicus. The sequence continues at coordinate 54,541,433 of CM066034.1, read as the reverse complement.
GTCAGCAGAACATTTGGAAGCCTCTAACTTTATGTCAGGTTTAATAAATATCAAAATAAAAACTTACACCACTTTCCTATCTCTCCAAAATTTGTCATCACCCTTTAAAAAAGTCATCTTCCTTAAGGAAAACATATCCTTTTTGAAAATAGCATTTATAGATTTATTTTAAATAGGTACACAAGCACTGCACAAGAATAAGCTAAATAGCCAGAACTCAGCCTTCTCTTTTGCCTCTGCCCAGGTATCACTCAGGTGGTCTGAAGGAAGTCCAGCCTTTGTCCTGGGACTTGATACCATTATAAAAGCACTGCCTGTAAATTGCCTGCCCACCTGGCAGTTCATGAGCTCGTTGCTACTACTCTGGCCTGTGCTTCATCCCACTACATATTTGCTGATGCACATTCTGCATGTGGTGTGGTCAAGCATGCACTGAAGCAAGCAGGCCTGAAAAACTGCAGGATGTAAGACTTAGACACATAGCCAGCAACAGGCCAAGCTGCCCTTTGCATCAGGCAGCAAACAGACTTCCTACAGGCTACATATGTCGGTTACTTTCTCCTTGATGAAGTGCCAGATCCTGATCACCCTGGATAATGCCATTGTCACTGAAGTCAGCCAGCTGGATACATTCTCTTATTGCAGTGCAGAAGGTAAGTACTGGTCCATGTCTTACTCTGATAGGTGGGTTTTCCTACCTTGCATTGCTCTTTTCTAGAAATCCTAGTAGCCTGTGGCTATGAACAATTTCTCTCTCCCCTGTGTGGAGGCCTCTGTCTCAGAGTTACCAGGGTGCAGCCTCACTCCCTTCTGGTAGCCTGGTTGAAACCTTAAGACCTCTCTGATCCCTGACTGGAAGGGTGCTGCAGTAGGCAATAGCTTCTATCCCCTTTTAACGGATGCATTTGGTGAGCAGCTTTTAAACTAGATATTAGGGGAAAGCCGACAGTCGCCCAAGAGCGGATGGTTCGGAAGAATGTATCCTTGAAGGATACTACCAAAAGCAGAGAGGTTCCACAAAAGAGTAAAGTAGCCCAAATGCCCTCAAGTATGGAGCAGACAGAGCTTAAAGATCCCAATTTACCCATGTCTAACAATAGCCAAATTAACATGAATAAAATACATTCTCTAAAATGCTTGTATGCAAATGCTAGAAGTCTAAAGAATAAGATGGGAGAGTTAGAATATATAGCACTAAATGAAAGGTTATATATGATTGGAATATCAGAGACATGGTGGAAGGAGGACAACCAGTGGGACACTGTGATACCTGGGTACAAACTATATCGTAATGATAGAGCTGATCAAATTGGTGGAGGGGTTGCGCTCTATGTTAGAGAGGGCATTGACTCAGAAAGGATTAAAGTTTTGCAGGAAACAAAATCTGCTGTAGAATCTATATGGATTGAAATTCCATATAAAAGGGGGAAGGCAATGGCAGTGGGGGTGTACTATCGAGCATCTGGCCAGAATGACCAAATGGATGATGAAATGCTCAAAGAAATCAAGGAAGCTAACAAACGTTACAGCGCAGTAATAATAATGGGTGATTTTAATTACCCCGGTATCGACTGGGTCAGTGTCACGTCAGGACATGCTAGGGAGATAAAGTTCCTAGATGAAATAAATGACTGCTTCTTGGAGCAGCTGGTTCATGAACCGACCAGAGGGGAAGCCATATTAGACCTAGTCCTTAGTGGAACACCAGATCTAGTGCAAGAGATAAGGGTGTTGGGGCCACTTGGCAATAGTGATCATAGCATGATCGCCTTTGATTTAATTAGTGGAGGAGGGATAGTAAGGAAATCCACAGTACCACCTTTTAACTTTCGAAAGGGAGACTATGATAAAATGAGGAAAACAGTTAAGAAAAAACTAAAAGGAGCAGTTGCGAAGGTTAAAGACGTACATCAAGCTTGGGTGTTGTTGAAAAATACTATCTTGGAAGCCCAGACCAGCTGTATTCCACGCTTTAAGAAAAGTGGAAGGAAGTCCAAAAAACTGCCAGCATGGTTTAAAGGTGAGGTCAGAGAGGCTGTTGTTGCCAAAAAAGCAACTTTCAGGAAATGGAAAAAAGAGCCAAACGACGAAACCTGGAAACAGCACAAGCACTGGCAAGTCAAACGCAAGGCATTGATAAGGCAGGCAAAGAGAGAATTTGAGAAGAAGCTTGCTGCAGAAGCAAAAACGCGAAATAAAGACCTTTTCAAGTACATTCGTAGCAGAAAACCTGTGAGAGAGTCAGTTGGTCCATTAGATGATAAAGGGGTTAAAGGAGCACTAAGAGGCGACAAGGTGATAGCGGAGAGACTGAATGAATTCTTTGCTTCGGTCTTTACTGAGGAAGATGTAGGGATGTTACCCATGACTGAAGTGGTATTTAAAGGTGCGGAAGAATTGAAGGAAATATCGATACATCAGGAAGATGTCTTACAACTATTAGATAAACTGAAGAGTAGCAAATCACCTGGGCCGGGTGGTATACATCCAAGGGTGTTGAAAGAACTGAAATATGAGATTGCAGAACTGCTATCAGTAATCTGTGAACTATCATTAAAATCATCTCTAATACCTGAAGATTGGAGGATCGCCAATGTAACACCAATTTTTAAAAAGGGTTCCAGGGAAGTGCCCTGCGGGTTGGTTCGCCTGCCGGATTGACTCCCGTGGACGGGAGTTTCCCTGCAGAGGGGGGTGCCGCCTTGCTTCGAAGGCAGAGTTCTCCTGCTGCTCAGCCTGTTGGAGGAGAGGGATTAATGCAGGCTGTTGGAAGCGGTGAGGTAGAGCATAGAATGTCGGGCTCCTCTGTTCCTTTGGGTTCTTCAGCGTTGCCGGTTTTGGTTAAACCTGCAAGTATAACAATGGAGAGCTTGTGGGATGCCATTTCTTCTCTCCAACAGTCCCTCTTTCCTGTAGTGGCTGTTCTTTCACAGGACGTAACTCGGTTGAAATTACAGAGTGCTGCCGAAAGCTCGAGGGTAGATGACCATGCGGAGAGACTCTCTCGTTTGGAAATCCAGGCTGAGGAGTTGCAGGCTCTGGGGGCCACCCAGGCTAAAGGAAATTTGATCTTTGCGCGATGGTTGGAGTTCCTGGATAACCAAGCGAGGAGGAATAATCTACGCTTCCTGAACTTTCCTAGATCTCCTCTGCTGGACTCTAGGGAATTGGTTCGCAAGTATCTTACTGAGATTCTCCTTATGCCCTCTGATAATTTGCCTCCTATTATACGTGCTCAATATGTTTCTATTTCCTTATCAGAGGTGGGTGGAGGGAGAGCCTCGGTGGATCCTGATGGGCCACCTCAGATGGATCTAACAGGGTTTCTAGAGAGTTCGCTAGACGTGGTAACCAGTAGAGCTACTCTACTGGTCTCCTTTGCCTTTGAGTCAGATCGGAACTCTGTTTTGCGATTATATTTCCTTAAACTGAATGTTTCCCAATTTATGGGCTCTAAGATTTTGATATTTCCTGATTTGGCAAGGGATACCCAAAAGAGGAGGAGAGAGTTTCTGGCCATGCGTCAGCGCTCCCTCGCTTTGGGGGCACAATATAAGTTGAGATATCCGTGTAAATGTGTAATTGTTTATAAGTCTAAACATTATCTTTTCTTTGAGCCCATTCAATTAAGAATGTTTCTTGAGGGGAATGAGAGGGGTGGGATGGATTCCGCACCGGCTGCCACACATAACATCTAAGCTCTAAGGCACTTGTTGTCAAGTTGTATTTCTTATATTCTTTTTCTTTTTTCTTGGAACCTTATTGTGGTTATTCTATTTGAGGTCTATACCAAGTGTAATTATTGCTTAGTTTGATGTTATAATTAGTTTACTGTATTTCTTTATTCGCTATATGCTTAGTTTATTCTTTGTATATATGAATAACTTTAATAAAATATAAAATAAAAAATAAAAAAAAAAAGGGTTCCAGGGGTGATCCGGGAAACTACAGACCGGTGAGCCTGACGTCAGTACCGGGAAAAATGGTAGAAACCATCATAAAGAATAAAATTACTCAGCATGTAGATAGTCACAACCTAATGGGAGACAACCAACATGGCTTTAGACAAGGAAGATCCTGTCTTACTAATCTGTTATGTTTTTTTGAAGGAGTGAATAAACAGGTGGACAAAGGTGAGTCGGTTGATACTGTGTATCTGGACTTTCAGAAAGCCTTTGACAAGGTCCCTCATGAGAGACTTTTGGCAAAACTAAAGAGTCATGGGATAGGAGGCAGTGTACTATTGTGGATCAGGAACTGGTTAAAAGATAGAAAGCAGAGGGTAGGGCTAAATGGCCAATTTTCCCAATGGAGAAAGGTGAATAGTGGTGTACCCCAGGGATCTGTGCTGGGTCCGCTGCTTTTTGACATATTCATGAATGACCTGGAAAGTGGAATAACGAGTGAGGTTATCAAATTTGCAGATGACACAAAACTATTTAAAGTTGTTAAAACCCAAGAGGATTGTGAAAAATTGCAAGAGGATCTTGATAAATTGGAAGACTGGGCATTAAAATGGCAGATGAAATTTAATGTGGACAAGTGCAAGGTTATGTACCTAGGGAAGAACAACCCAAACTATGGTTACACGATGCAAGGTTCCACATTAGGAACCCAGGAACCCACATTAGGAACCCAGGAAAAAGATTTAGGCGTCATTGTGGATACCATGTTAAAACCCTCGGCCCAGTGTGCAGCGGCGGCCAAGAGAGCAAATAGAATGCTAGGTATGATAAGGAAAGTAATGGAAAATAAAACAAAAGATATTATAATGCCTCTATATTGTTCCATGGTGAGACCGCACCTTGAATATTGTGTGCAATTCTGGTCGCCGTATCTTAAAAAGGATATAGAGTTAGTAGAAAAGGTACAGAGAAGAGCCACCAAAATGGTAAAGGGGATGGAAGGATACTCTTATGAAGAAAGGCTAAAAAGGTTAGGGCTCTTTAACCTGGAAAAGAGACGGCTGAGGGGAGATATGATAGAAGTCTATAAATTAATGAACGGAGTGGAACGGGTAAACGTAGATCGATTGTTTACCTTATCAGAATATAGAAAGACTACGGGACATGCAATGAAGCTACAGGGTAAACTATTTAAGACTAATAAAAGAAAATATTTTTTCACTCAACGTGTAATCAAACTCTGGAATTTGCTACTGGAGGATGTAGTAAAGGCTGTTAGTGTAGCTGGGTTTAAAAAAGGTTTAGACAAGTTCCTGGAGGAAAGGTCCATAAACCATTACTAAGAAGGGACCCAGGATATCAATGTGTCCCTTGGGGAAACTGCTAGGTACATATGACCTAGATTGGCCACTGTTGGAAACAGAATACTGGGCTTGATGGACCTTGGTCTGACCCAGTATGTAATATCTTATGTTCTTAGGTTCTTATCTGCTGGCGGTGTATCTTCCAGGCATACAAAACTCTTGGGCAGACAGACTCAGTCGAGTTCGGCTTCCACACGAGTGGTCTCTGCATGCAGACCAGGTAGCCAAGATTTTTCAAATTTGGGGAACCCCAGACATAGACGTCTTTGCAAGTCCGTGGAATGCCAAACTTCCCCGGTTCTGTTCCAGAACCCCGGCTCAGGGGGCTAAGGCCAGGGATGCTTTCCTCTTTTTACTGGGGTCAAGACTTCCTGTATGCCTTTCCACCCATTCCACTGATTCCCAAAACCCTGTTCAAGCTTCAGAGAGACAGAGGCCATATGATTCTCATAGCTCCACATTGGCCAGGGCAGGTGTGGTACCCTCTGCTTCTACATCTCTCTTAAGCTCCCTCCCTGGAGTTAGGGTCTGCTCCAGATCTCCTATCTCAGGAGGATGGAATGTTATGGCATCCCAATCCCCAGGCTCTGCATCTCAGGGCTTGGTTGCTGAAGGCCTAGATCTCCATGATCTTAACCTCCCTCAGCAAATAAAGGATATCCTTTATGCTTCCAGGAAGCCTTCCACAAGACGTTCTTATGCTTTCAAGTGGAAAAGGTTTACCGTATGGTGTTCGCAGAAGGGTCTTAACCCCAGTGCCATACCTCTGGAATCATTACTGGAGTATCTCCTTCATTTATCCAATGCAGGACTTAAGACTAACTCAGTGAGGGTCCATTTGAGTGCTATTGCAGCTTCCTTCAAGCCCCTAAATGGACAACCTGTCTCCTCCCATCCTCTTATAGCAAGATTTATGAGAGGCCTTCTGGAGATCAAAGAAAAGGAACACTGACTGACCACCATCCCGTAAGCTAATCTCCAGCACTGGCCAGTAATCCATGCACCAGATCCCAAAAGACAAGCTGTTTGAGGCTTAGGCGTCATTGATAGTAAGTATAAATGTGCATACTCATTTTTGATAACATAAACACATACTTAAATTATTAAATAAGAAGTATGCAGCTACTTATGTATCCTGTCCTGTAAATGCCCATTTTCCACTCAGAACACGCTCCTTTTCTAGCTCTATACTTCTGCACATTATATTCTGTGTGCATATACTTCCCTTTTATTAAATAACAAAATACAATGTGTACCTTCGAGTCAACGCCGATTCCTGGTGACCCAGCAGCTCCTGGGTTTTCTTGGCAGTGTAACCGGAAGTAGATTGCCAGGCCTTTCTTCCGAGGCAATGGAGGGTTAAGTGACTTGCCCAAAGCCACATGGAGTGCTGGTAGGAATCAAACCCTGATCTTTTGGTTACCATCAACCATCTCTGACCACTAGGGCTACTATTCCACTCATTATATAATACACACCTCAATATACATGTGTATATGGCATTTTTACACACATACTTGTCACATACAGTGTCCTTTATAAAATTACCTCCCTTGGAGGACAGTTTATAAAGCAATTTCTGTACACAAAACAGAGTTTTATGTGCAGAAATGCAGTCATTGAAAATTGCTCACCCTACCTGTAGGTTAACTTATGTGCATAGCTCCACAACACACATACGTTTATCCACACATTGGGAAAGTGTGATTGGGGTGGAGAATATACTTATATGCATATTTTTATAGTTCCTAAAGTATGTACATAAATTTACACAAGAAAAATACCAGCACAAATAGCAGCGGTAGATTTGTGTGCTTATTTTCCCAAGTCAGTTTTCATAGGGAAAATTTTCCTCTTGAAACTGATGTCTGTGGGTAAAAAGTACCCACAGACTTTACAGATATGCTCATTATTTAAAAGTTGCTCTCTTCCTAGTTTCATTGGATACCAGCGGAAGATGACATACAAGCAAAGACCTGTGTTGTGGCTAGAGACTAAAATGCTTATTTACCAGGTAACGTGGAAGGCTTGCCTGCATCCATGGCGGTTACAAGTCATACAAGCTCCAGATGCTGCTTTGCTTTCCCTGCCCTGCTCTTCACAGATATAGCAGGTCTATGGAAGGGAAAAAGAGCCAATGAGTATCTTAAATAACTCAACGTTACTTCTTTATGTAGTGTTGTAGATGTGGATGGTATCCCATACCCCTAGAGACAAAGTCATAAATAGTGCTTGCTTGACACATTCTACAAAGTAGTGTGCAGTCCATTTCTTTATCTGCATACAGAAGGAGAGAGGTGTGCAGTGAGGTTTCTGTTCAGCTTGAAAGGATCAGTGTGCTTACCTTATTGAAACGGTCATGAGGTACATACTGCAGCACGATTGGTTCCATGGTTAGAACATTTGCAAATTGCACCTCAGGGATATAGAGTGCACAGACAACATGGGCCCAGCCTGCAGGAGGAATGCACAGATAGAAAAGATGGCTGTAAGTTCTGTAGATACTAACATAGTAGATGATGGCAGATAAAAGACCAAAGTGGCCCATCTAGTCTGCTCAGTAAAGCAATTAGGGTTGTAACTGTGACTCCATGCAAGTAAAAAGCCTTTAAAGGGCATCTGAATTTGAACCAGGTATGTCTTGAGCTGCAGTTAAATTCTCTATTACTGAGCTATACCCACTACAATCAGGTTTGTGCTGGGGGGTTTTTGTACCATCAAGGCAATGCTGACTCCTGGTGACCGAGCAGCCCCTGGTTTTCTTGGTAAGGTATGACCAGAAATGGATTGCCAGGCCTTTTCTTCCGAGGCAATGGAGGGTAAAGTGACATCTCCAGAAAAAGCAGGAATGCAGTCTTCACATATGGGTGACATCCCCGATGGAGCCCATGCAGGAATGCTCCCCAACATCCAATAGGAAAGTCTTTGGGAGCACTGCACTGTGCTGTGCTATTGGATGCTGTGCCTGCCTTCCCACCTTGTCTGCTCAGTTCTTCGTTTTCCGAGGAGCCAGTAGGAGCACCATTCTTTTACCGCTGAAAAACTTTTTTTTTGTGCCCTTCGGGGTACAACGTGCTTTCTTGCCTTACCGTCGATGCTAGTACCGTCGAATCTGACACCGGTCCCGATATTTCTTTCTTTATTCTTTTCTTTTCTATTGATTCTCATCGCTGTTCTCACCGCTAGCCTAGGCCTCTAGACCTCCATAACCTTGCCTTCACTCTCAGACAATTTTTTCAGACATGCAAAAGCCAGTCAGTGGTTTTAAAAAATGTATCAAGTGTGCCAATACCATTTCAGCCACTGATAAACATGACTGGTGTTTACAATGTTTTGGTCCTGACCATGAACTCATTTCTTGTCCTTTGTGCCAACAAATGACAAAGAGAGGCCTCAAGAACTGATCCAGGCAGTTTGGATCGTTGTTCGCCTTGAACTCAGTTTCAGTGGTTTCCACTTCATCGAGGGCATCGACTTCTTCTCATGGGTCTCAGGCTTTTTCAAAGTCCAAACACAGAAGTCAGTCAAAATCTGTAGCCATTCCCAAATCTTTCGCATTGAAGACCGATTCCAGTGCCAGGGAGAAGTCCCAACATAAGCATCGCGACTCCCCTAGAGGTGCTTTCGATGCAAACCAGCCAGCCAAACAGCCCCAGCGGGAGGATCTGTCCTCCAAAGCACAAGTGGGGCTCCGGGATGCTCCTGAGGCATCGACCTCCAGAAAGCTACCGGTTCCTTGTTCTGGGAGAGTGACTCATAGCCCCATACGTGATTGCACCCAGACATCTGCCATCTCCCTGGACCAGTGCATACTGACTCTCAAGAGGAGCTTGGCAGCACTCCTGGCAGCCTCAATACCGATAACATCAAGAGCTTCAGGAGTACAGGCTTCGATACCGAGTCTACAGCTGAGCATATTAGCCCCAATACCAGCCCTTAAGCCGGCATCGTTGGAGCACCCGAAGCAGATTCCTCAGTTGGAACCAGTCGATCCCCCTGATATCCAACAGACTCAGGCTCACATTCTTCTTGGTTCTGATACCTCTTAGTATCGGTATCAGCACCGACCGTTGACTTCCACGAAGCATCGAAGTCAAACCCAGAACCGCTGATATTTTCAATTTTTGCTGGACTCTGAGTCAAGTTCTTCAGAATCTGACAGGGGGTCACTCGATTCCTGAGAACTTCCTGATATTACTTCAGACCCTTCGCCGCCTCAGGAATGGTGTTAGTCCCCACCAAAGGATATGTCTTTTCAGGACTTCATCCATGACATAGCAGCGGAGCTCTCCATCACGGCAGCCTTGGAAAAGGAATAGATAGCGGAGGAACTGGAGATATTCCAATATCCTCCAATGCCCAAGGAGGTTGCTACCTTACCGGTGCATCGTATCCTCACGTTCCGCATGTGGGAGGCCCCGCTCACGGTTCCTCCTGTTGGCAAGAGACTCGATACCATGTACCAAGTACCAAAGTGCCCAGGTTTCCAAAAACCTCAGCTTCCACACCACTCAATGGTGGTGGAATCGGCGATACACCGAATAAAGTGCTCAAAGAACCATTCATCCATGCCTCCTGGCAGAGAATCGAGGACACTTGATGCCAGTGGGCGACGAAGTTTCCAAGCATGCATGTTAGCCGCCAGAATCAACTCTTACATACTTTATATGGGTATGTTTCTAAAGGATGTCACCAGGGATCTAGAGGTCTTCTCCCCCCTGCTTCCAGAGGATAAGCAGGGTGCATTCCAGACCCTCATTAAGTATAGTCTAAGTTCCGACCAGGGCCACTTTTGATGCTTTTGAGTCCACCAGCAGAGCTTCAGCAATCTGCACTGGGGCTCAAAGAATGGCCTGGTTACAAGCATCAGACCTCGAGCAAAGGGTCCAGGATAAATTGGCCAATATCCCATGTACTGGAGAAAACCTTTTTGGCAAGGATTGGAGGGAAAAAGCAGGGGAGATTGAAACAGATGATATCACCCTAAAACGTCCTTCCAGGAAGACAGCTGACCCGTCCAAAAGGAAGGCTCTTCCCAAGAAATATTTTTATTTTAAGAAGAGATACTATCCTTCTTACCTGCCTTATGCTGCCTATCAACCTCAGCAGAGGCAGCAGGGTCCTCTCCAACCTAAGAAACCCAAAGCTCCTAAGCCTCCACCAGCTGCACAGGCACAGCCTGCACTGGTTTTTGATTTCTTCCCAGAGAGCATTACCAGTCTGCCCCTGGAGGACCTCCAGCCCCTCCACACTGCAGGAGGACTGTCACTATGCTCACAGGTGGCACCTCATAACATCAGAGCAGTGGACACTTCAGATTGTCCAAAGGGGATATCAGCTTCCCTTCAAAACCTTACCCATCATTTCTGCTATTGGCTCAATATTTGAGCCAATATCTAGATTTTTGGATATGTTTCTCAGACCATTTGTAACACACGCAGCATCTTTTATCCAAGATTCATCACACATGAATAAGATATTACAAGATTTTATAGGCTACCATGAGGATTAATAATAGTCACTATGGCTATTAATTCCCTAGATACTAATATTCCTCAAAAGGCGGCTCATGACATTATTTCAGATGTTCTCATACAGAGAAGTAGGCCGGTCAGAACTCCGACATTTTTTCTTATTCAGTTAACTACACTAGCACTTACAGAAAACCTTTTTTGCTTTAGAGGGATTTTTTTAAAGCAAGTTAAAGGAATAGCCATGGGGTCTTCCATGGCACCGGACTTCGCTAATCTTTATGGATCCGATTTTCATTTGGGCGCATAGCCTGCCTGATATCCGTCTAACACAGATTTTCAATGCCAGGGTCATATGCGGTCCCGGCATTGAAAATCCGGTTCTCGCCACACAACCCGGAAGTTGCAGGAACTAGCTGGGCAGTACAGAGGGCTAAGTGGGTAGCATCGAAAATCACAGCTACCTGTTTAGCCCTTTCTTCCGCCCTCGCTCCACCCCGGAATGCCCCCAACATGCCCCGATAGCAACCGCATAGCATCTGAGCGCATTAGGGACTTATCCAGGATTTTCGAAAGGCACTACCTGGGCAGTTACCTGTGTAAATGCCTTCAAAAATGCCGCCCTATGTCACTGATTTTGAGAAAAAGGTTTTTAAGAAACATCCTTTTCAAACCCAGATCAAATTATGGAAGAGTTACATCAATGATGTTTTTATGATTTGGGAGGGCACAAAGTCTGATTTGCTTTTTATTTGGATCAACACTTTGGATCCAAATTTACAGTTTGATTATACATAAGGTTTTAGCCATATTGCCTTTATAGATATTTTAATTAAGAAAGATAAAGGTGTTTTTCTGACCTTTATCGTAAGCCGACAGATAGAAATAATCTTATGAAATTTGACAGTTTTCACAATAAGCCTCTAAAATACAATCTTCCCACTAGCCAATTTCTTTGAATAAGGTTATATGCTTCCGACTCGGATTTTGAACACCATGCCATGATTATGCAGAAGACTTCACGCAACGTGGCTATCCACAAGATTGTATCAGGAAGGCATATGTTAGAGCTAAGAGTGCTGACCGTGCTACCCTTCTCAAGGGCTCTCGCCATCCAGTGCAAGATAGGATGGTATGTGCACTCACCTTTTCCAGTTTTTCAAAGGATACTGTTCGTATCCTTAAACAGGAATGGCATCTCCTGTTTATCCCGATACCTACAATTGCTACAAGACAACTCACAATTGCATATAAGAGGAATTGCAATCTGGCCAATATCTTGGTTCCATCAGCCCTGTCTAAACCTAGAGTTGTCTGCAAAGCCAAAGGTCATTTTAAATGCAGCCGATGTTCCCTTTGACCAAACACATTGGCTACCAAGAATTATTTTGAGCATCCACTGCTACATAAGATTTTTCTCAACAATTTCTCCAACTGTGACACACAAAATGCTATTTATCTCATTCTTTGCCCTTGTACTCTCCTATACATCGGCAAGACAAAACGCTCAGTAAAGACCTGAATTACAGAACACAAGAGCTGCCTGAGAAGACGTGTTCCTGACAAACCATTGGTATCTCACTAGGAGGAGAGGGGCCACATTCTTTCTGATCTTACGTTTATAGTAATCAAAGTTGTGGAACCCCACTGGAGAGGTGGGGATATCGACTCTTAAGTTAGAAGAGATTTATTTATGAATTTAAGAACTTGGCCCCCAATGGATGAATCAAGATGTCAACCTTCCTGTTTTTCTTTAATGCTTTTTCAGCATTTTTACCCTTTTATTTGGTTTTATCTTTTTATCCATGCATTTTCAAGACTCTGTGTTTCCGTGCCATCGTTTATGCCCCTTGGCTATCTGGTTCCCTGTTTTTGGTTTTGGTTTTTTTGTTTTGTTTTTACGTCTGTTTATTTATTCTTGCATTGACTATGGTTTTAGGCGTATGTACCCCATTATTTTAAAGATTCCTATCTCTGTTGGGACATTTGTTTTTAGGCTTTTGCTATGATTTCATTATTTTTATTACTGTACTATAGTTCCTAGCCCCCTTTTTCCTGACCACATTGTGGTCTGTTACCACGGCCAGTGATTCACTTATACCCAATCTGAAATGTTTTAATTTTTTATTGGTTTCAAATGGTTAGAATTCTTACTTTTAATACTGCTGATTTTTATGTGATGTTTTATTATCATGCAGTGTGCTTCCTGCTTTTACTTTTAACGTTTTTATTTATTTTCATATTGATAATAGTTTTAGGTGCATGCACCCTATTATAATAAGATTCTTAGTACCATCAGGACATCTGTTTTTAGGCTTTTGCCTTGATTTTATGTTTTGTTTTGTTTTTAATTATACAACGGTTCTTAGCCTCCCTTGTTTTGACTCTGCTGTGGTCTCCACCACGGCCAATGATTAACTAATGTACGATGTGGTCAGGAAAACAGGGGCTAGGAACCGCAGTTTTTATTTTTGTATTTATTCATTGTGAGCGTTGTTTTTAATGGTATGGCTCCATAGGGTTGAAGTTTCTACTTTTAATGCTGTGGGCATTTACGTGAGGTTCAATTAAGATGCGGTGCCCTCCTTTCTATGTTTTTATAGCTATAGCATGGGTTCCTTTTTTATTTTTATTGATTTTTATGACACGTTCATGCATGATTTTTGTCCTGCTGTAAAGCATATGGATTTTCACACTTATGCCGGATGATTGGCATTCATTACTCCTCAATGCCTATTGGGAGCTTTGATTAAAGTTGAATAGAGATTGTTTTTAGTGAATACATCAGTACTATTGGCACTACAGTATTTTTCTACTCAGTGACGGTAGTTACCCACTTATAACATTCTTTCAACATATAAGTTCCTTTTACATAAATGACTAGTACATGGTTGCAACTTATCGAAATTAATGTATTATGTCCCTTTTTTTAAAAAAAAGACGTTTTTGATTAGATTGTCTTTGATCGTGCCCTCTGACCCTAAGGAGTATGTTTACTAAACAGTGGTAGCAGCTTCCGTGCACTATCAGAGCCGCGCCCCTCGGCTCCGATATCGCATGGAAGCTGCTACTGCTGTTTAGAAAACATACCCTAAATGTTTGGCAGGAACCCTTAGCCTCTTGAGAAGAGTGCGGTTTGACAAGTCCCAATGATCTGTTCCTTAGAGAAAAACTGCAACACTGCGGCGAGCTTTGAGCTTCTCAGTAGGGATGAGTCACTAACTTTCACTTTTTTAGCAACATCAGTGCACAATTTCAGTTGTTTGATCAAGAAAAGTAACATTGGTTCACATAGAGATGAACCACTGTTTCAGCAGTTAGCTGTTGACAGGAATAACTCTCCATTTTTGAGTTCGCTATATGGTTCTGCATATTTTCAACATGCCCCTGAAATCGGGTGCTTTACATAGATGAAAGGTTCCACATGATGTCTTTTGTAAAATGCAGCAACGCACTGCACGCCTGTTAGCATCCCCCCTCTTCTTTTTAGGATTTTTTAAACAATGCCATTTGGGGTTGTTACAATTCCTGGACAGCACTTTTTTTTAAAATATTTGGTCCTTGCTACTTCCCCCTCCCTCCTTACCCCGTTTGGCATCTTCACTGACCGATTGAATTGATTTGCCATTTTTTGTGCATACATTTGCTTTCTCCAACGGTGTGGCTTCGTAAGTACATTACTCCTCCATCCAGGATTTTTAGTGAATTATTGTTCTCCTCATCTCTCTCTCTCTTTTCCTTTTTAGCACCCACCCTCCTTTAGCATGATGGAGGAGCACTGAATTGGTTTTATTCTCAGCCTGTCACTTATTTTATTTATTTGACTTTGTATCTGTTTAAAGGGCTTTGTATTTATGTTTTTATTATTTATTTACAATGTTCTTATGTGATTTTATTTTTATTTGAGGTTTATACCCGCTGAAGAAGGCATTCGCCAAAACGTGTAGGGTTTTTTTCAAATAAAGCACCTGTGACCACCTTCTCACATCTCGCTTGTTTGTGTTACCTCATAACACCAGAGCAGTGGACACTTCAGATTGTCCAAAGGGGTTATCAGCTTCACTTTAAAACCTTACTCCCCAATCCCTTCACAGCACCCTCTTAAAAAGAAAAGGTGACCATCCTGTTGTCCCAGGGTGTCATAGAAAGGAGCTCCTCTTCCTCAAGAAACGTTGGGCTTCTCCTCTCTATATTTTCTCATTCCAAAGAAAACAGGAGGCTTCAGGCCCATCTTGGATCTCAGAGACCTAAACAAGTTCTTGCTCCGAGAAAAATTCAAAATGATCTCCCTAGGAACGCTTCTATCATACCTCCAGAGACACAATTGGCTCTGTTCTCTAGACCTAAAAGAGGTGTACACGCATTTACTGATACATCCACTACAGAGACGGTATCTGCGCTTCCTGTTTCAAGAAAACCATTATCAATACCGGGTTCTCCCCTTCGGTCTAGCCTCTGCTCCAAGAGTCTTCACAAAATGCATGATAGTCGTCACTGCCTACTTACACACACTGGGGGGTATTTGTCTTTCCTTACTTAGACAATTGGCTGATCAGGGGAGGCTCCCCCCCAAGAGGTAACACTCTCTTCATTGCACCATCATGGGGCTCCAAAAACTGGGCTTCATCATAAACTTCCCAAAGTCCCACCTCGCTCCAACCCAACGATTGGAATTCATTGGAGCACTCCTAGACATTCGATAGGCCCAAGCTTTCCTCCCACAGAATTGCTGTGCCTGCCTCATCGAGCTGGCAGAAAAGGTACAACATCAAGACCATGTAACAGCTCGAGACATGTTATGGCTATTGGGACACATGGCTTTCATGGTCCATGTCGTCCCCTATGCTCGATTACACATGCAACAAGCGCAGTGGACTCTGTCTTCCCAATGATCACAAGCAAATGGTCATCTCAGGGACTAGATCCATATCACACTTCAACTTATCACATCCCTTCAGTGGTGATGTCTCCCACAAAACCTACTCGTCGGGTCATCTTTTCAGATACCTCCACCTTGATGCACTCGGATGACGGATGCTTCCAAACTGGGTTGGGGAGTTCATTTGAATGACTTGATCACACAGGACTATGGACACAACAAGAATCTGCCTTGTAGATCAACCCGCTAGAGCTACGGGCACTCACAAATGCTCTTCGGGTTTTTAAACCCCAGCTGTCGGAGCAACCTGTTCTAGTCAGAACGGATAACAAGGTTCTACAAAAACAAACTGGGGAGAATGGGGTCCCATCCCCTCTGTAAAGAGGCGATTCACTTATGATTCTTTGCCATCTCTCATCGCATTCACCTCAGAAATGTACATCCCGGGCGAACTCAATGTCCTAGCAGACAGATTAAGCCGTATCCTTCATCCACACGAATGGACCTTGCATCAACAGACAGCTGCTCAGATCTTTCAAACGTGGGGAACTCCACTCATAGATCTCTTTGCCACTCCAGAAAGCACACAGCTTCCTTTTTTCTACTCCAGGATTCCATCTCCACACCGACAGGCCCAGACGCCTTTCTTCTCCATTGGGGACAGGGGCTGCTCTATGCATACCCACCCATCACCTTGATATCCTATCCAAGATGCTGTTCAAGCTATAGGCTGACAAGGGCTTAATGATTCTCAAAGCTCCTTTATGGCTCTGTCAGCCGTGGTTTCCTCTGCTTCTTCGTCTTGTGCAGACTTAGCCACTCAGCCTAGTATGTGTGCCTGATCTCCTTTCTCAGGACCATGGGACGCTCCTCCATCCCAAGCTTCACTCCCTACGCATGACAGCATGGCTGCTGAAAGGCTAGTGCTTGCCGACCTCAACCTACCACAGGCAGTCAAAGATGTTCTTCTTGCATCATTAAAAAGATTCAAACAGGCAATCTTATGCATTCAAATGGCATAGGTTTGCCCTTTGGTGCTCCCCAAAGGACCTTGACCCATTGTCTTGTCTGGTGGAGTCATTTCTACAATATCTCCTCCACTTATCTTTGACAGGTCTTAAGACTAACTTAGTGAGAGTTCACCTTAGTGCCATTGTGCCCTCTCACAGACCAGTGGATGAACAGCCTATCTCCTCACACACGTTAGTAGCACTCTTCATGAGGGATCTCCTGCTGTCCAAACCACCCACTAAGCCATCTCCGGTGGCCTGGGATCCGAATGTGGTTCTGGCTCAACTTCTAAAGCCATCCTTCAAACCTCTAGCCACCGCCACTTCACTGGTTCCTATCTTGGAAGATCATCTTCCTTATTACGCTCACTTCAGCTTGCCGCATTAGTGAGCTGCAAGCTCTAGTGGCGGATCTGCCCTATACTCGGTCCTACCATGACAAGGTGGTTCTGCATACCCATCCGCATTTCCTCCCGAAGGTGGTTTCCTCCTTCCATCTAAACCAGTCGGTAATCCTCCCAACTTTCTTCCCTAGACCACATGGGCTGAAGCAACGTTACACACCTTAGACTGCAAGTGAGCACTGGCCTACTACTTGGATAGAACTAAAGATCACAGAAGATCCTCTCAATTATTCATCTCCTTTGATCCTTGTCACCTGGGTCTACCGGTGACGAAGCATACTCTATCTAAATGGATAGCAGATTGCATCTATTTTGCTTATGCACAAGCAGGACTCTGACTGAAGGGTCATGTAACTGCTCATAATGTGTGAGCTATGGCAACATCCGTAGCTAACCTCCATTCTGTAGCCACTGAGGACATTTGCCGGGCAGCTACCTGGTCCTCTATTCATAGTTTTGATGCACACTATTGTCTGGATAAAGACTCCCATTGGGATGCTATCTTTGGCCAGGCTGTACTCTTTGGGACTTAAATTCAACTCCTATCATGACTTCTGCAAGATACCAGACTATCATAGAGGAAGTACCGCCTTCTGGAATTGAGTCCAATAGGCCACAACTCTTCCAAATTCATTGGCTTCGGCTTTTTGCCTCAGGGATCGCACTACTCTCCCCTCCATACCAGCCTGGTATCTGGGAGCTAGTGAGTCTCATATGTGAAGACTGCATTCCTGCTTGTTCCTGGAGATAGAGTAGTTACTCACCTGTAACAGCTGATCTCTGGGAATAGCAGGAATCAGTTTTCACAACCTAGCCTCCTCCCCTAGGAGTTGTAGAGTTCTTTTCTTTTCTTCTTCTTCTTCTCAGTTACAAACTCAACTGAGGAGAGGAGTTTGGAAGGCGGGAAGGCAGGCACACAGGCACAGTGGAGTGCTCCCAAAAGCTTTCCTATTGGATGCTGAGGAGCATTCCTACGCTGGCTCCACTAGGGACACCAACCATATGTGAAGACTGATTCCTGCTGTTCCCAGAGATCACATATTACAGATGAATAAAGAGAAATTAAATTTACCTGCTAATTGTTATTCCTTGAGGAACTCCAGTCCAGTCCCGCACCTCTGGGTAGTGTACCTCTTCCAGCAGCTTGGAGATTGAGCATGTCATCTTTTTGATGACACCAGTGTACTTATGCAGCTGGCACCTCCAACCAGCCCCAGTACCTATTGACAAAACAGACTCACAGGAACAACATATTTTTATTTATTTATTTATTTGTTACAGTTTTCTATACCGCCCCTTCCAGAGATCAGGGGCGGTTTACAGTTAACTAACGTGTTACATAGAACAGATTTGAGAACTTTTTACATTCTAACTTTTAGATTATAACATTTGAACATTCTGAGGTCTTAACATATTCAAACTATATATAGGCAAGTTTTAAGGAGGTGTTGGGTAGATTGTAGGAAGGGGTTCACTTCTGAGTATGGTTAGGTGATAGTTGGTCAGTGTTATGCATGAGGTTAGTTTGCATGTGGTTTTGGGTGGTGTTTGAAGAGTAAATTAGACTTACCTGCTAATTGTTGTTCCTTAAGGAATTCTAGGCCAGTCCCGGAACCATAGAGTTGTGAACCTCCACCAGCAGCTTTGGAGACTGAAAGATGTCATCGCTTTGATGTCACTGGTACTAATAGGCAAGAACCGCCCCCTTCCACCAGCACCTATTGACAAAGCAGACTCAGCAGAGCAACAAATAAGTAGATATGAGCACAAAATTGAGAGACTAAACTATGTAAACATTTTAGAATAATGGAAAAATGAACACGAACCGCACAGATGAAAGGTCTAGCTCACGAGAACGGAAAACCTCCGAACTCCCGAGCGTAGTAAGCACTGCTGCGCAAAAAGGAGGCGGCTTCCCTGCATTACCCAAGGACCGCCCACCCCCCATCCGCGGTCTCTTCGACCTACCATCTTTTCCCAGAAACTCCGTAAACTTCAGGCTGCATGGACCCATAAGTCCCAGGGAGGGATCCGGGACTGGACTAGAGTTCCTTAAGGAACAGCAATTAGCAGGTAAGTCTAATTTACTCTTCCTTTGCGTCCCTCTAGTCCAGTCCCGGAACCATAGCGGATGTAACAGAGCAGTGAATATCAACGGGAGGGACCGGCAAGCCCAGCCTGAAGAACCGCTGCGCCAAAACGCCCGTCTTACCGTGCCAGCACATCCAGCCTGTAGTGCTTCGCAAAGGAATGCAGCGAGGACCATGTAGCCGCCCGACAGATGTCCTCCACCGGCACTAAACTGACCTCCGCCCAAGACGCCACTTGCGCCCTAGTCGAGTGTGCCCTAAGACCTGCAGGAACAACCTTACCTCTTAGAAGGTAGGCCGACGCGATAGACTCCTTAATCCACCGAGAAATTGAAGACTTCGCCGCCGCTTCACCCTTACGTGGGCCGCCGAAAGAGACAAATAGCCTGTCTGACTTCCTGAAAGGCGCCGTCCTGCGGAGATACCTCTTGAGGACTCTACGAACATCTAGAAGATGCAACCGTCCGCCCGACTCCGCGCATTGCTCCTCCGAAAACACTGGACGCGATACCACCTGGTTAACATGGAACCCGGAAACTACCTTAGGCAAAAAGGCTGGCACGGTGCGCAACACGACCTTGTGACTAGAAAAAGACAAATAGGGCTCCTTACAAGACAGCGCTTGTAACTCCGAGATCAGCCGAGCGGAGCAGATCGCCACCAGAAAGACTGTCTTTAACGTCAAATCTTTCAGCGAGGCTTTTCCTAAAGGCTCAAACGGCTCTCCGATCAATGCTTCCAAAACCAAATTCAAAACCACGGAGGGACAGAACATCGCCTCGGCGGTCGAAGAAGTAGCACCGCCCGCAAAAAACGTTGAACATCTCCGTGCTTCCCTAGCGGCTGCCCCTGGACCCTCCCCCGGAAACAGGAGATAGCCACCAGCTGCACTCGCAAGGAACTAGCTGCCAGACCCTTCTCCATGCCATCTTGCAAGAAGGAAAGAATGTGAGGCACCGATGCCCCCAGCGGGCGCAGCTTCCTGTCCGCACACCAAGATTCGAAGACACGCCACACTCGAATATAAGCTAACGAGGTCGAGCGCCTACGCGCCCTCAGCAAGGTAGAAATCACCGCCGTCGAATAACCCCTTGCAGCTAACCTAGCCCTTTCAAGAGCCATGCCATAAGCGAGAATCGATCCACCTGCGGCATGCGTAATGGCCCCTGAAGCAAGAGATCGTCCCGGAGCGGAAGCCTCCACGGCTTGTCGACCAGCAGCCTTACCAAATCCGCATACCACGGTCTCCAAGGCCAATCGGGTGCTACCAGAATCACCAGACCCCGGTGCCTCTCTATGCGCTGCACCACCGTGCCTATGAGAGCCCAAGGTGGAAACACGTAGAGGAGCTCCTCCACTGGCCATTGCTGCGCCAACGCATCGAGACCCTCTGACATTCGTTCTCTCCGCCTGCTGAAGAAGCGAGCCACCTTTGCCGACTCGAAGCTTGCCATCAGATCTATGACCGGAATCCCCCAGCGCCGCACTAACATTGCAAATACGTCCGGGTGAAGTCCCCACTCCCCCGGATCCACCCTGCGGCGACTCAGAAAATCGGCCTCGACATTGTCCACGCCAGCCAAATGCTGCGCTGAGAGCGCCCTCAAATTCAGTTCGGCCCAATACAACAGCTGACTTGCCTCTGCCTCCAGCGACGCACTTCCCGTGCCGCCCTGGCGATTGATATAGGCCACCGTTGTCGCATTGTCGGAGAGCACCCGGACGGGCTCCTGACGCAGGCACTCTTGGAACTCGAGCAGCGCCAAAAACACTGCCCTCATCTCTAATCTGTTTATGGACCACTGAGTCTCCTCCAACGACTAAAGTCCCTGCGCAAACCTCCCATCGAGATGCACCCCCCCAACCCGTGAGACTGGCATCCGTCGTTAGCAGTCTCCAGGCCGGAGGCTCCAGAGATACACCTGCGCTCAGATGTTCGGGCCGCAGCCACCACCGGAGCTCCTGACACACTTCCGGAGGACAAACTAGCCGCTGAGACAGAGCATCTCGCTGATGAGACCAACGCCTGAGAAGCGCGCTCTGCAACGGCCTCATATGAAATCGGGCCCACGGAACCACCTCGATCGTGGCCGCCATCGTGCCGAGCAACTGCAAGTACTGCCATGCCGTCGGGGCCCTGCACACCAGAAACCTGTCTACTAGCGCCCGCAAGGCCTGTGCCCTTTTTTCCGGGAGATACACGGCCCCTTGCCGGGTCTCGAAGCGAGCTCCCAAGTATTCCAGATTCTGAGAGGGAACCAAACTGCTCTTTGCAAAGTTGACCACCCAGCCAAGGCTTTCCAACATCTGCACCACTTGAGCCGTGGCCGACACACTTTCTTCCCGTGACTTCGCTCGAATCAACCAATCGTCCAAGTAAGGATGCACCAGAATTCCCTCCTTGCGGAGCGCCACCGCCACCACCACCACCACCATGATCTTGGTGAACGTCCGTGGCGCCGTTGCCAGAGCAAAGCTTGAAATTGAAAATGTCCCATCGGTACCGCAAAGCGCAGGAACTGCTGATGTTCGCGGCGCACCGGGATATGGAGGTATGCCTCGGTAAGATCTAATGACGTTAGAAACTCCCCTGATCTGACCGCGGCAATGACGGAGCGCAAGGTTTCCATCCGAAAATGCATTATACGAACACACCGATTCACCCTCTTTAAATCCAGAATTGGCCGAAACGTGCCTTCCTTCTTTGGGACCACAAAATAGATGGAGTATCGACCGCACCCGCACTGGTCCGCTAGCACGGGTACTACCGCTCTGAGCTGCAGCAGCCGCCGAAGCGTCTCTGCGACCGCCTGTAGTTTCTGCAGCGCTCTGCACGGGGAAAGAACAAAGGAATCTAATACGGGTCAATTGAGCTCTAGGGCATAACCCTCTCGAATGACCTCCAGCACCCACTGATCGGAGGTAATTTGGACCCAGGCAGGGTAAAACTCCCGTAACCGTCCCCCCACAGGCACCACCGCCACCTGAGTCCGCCTTATCTCATTGGGGCTTTTTGTTGGTAGAGGGTTGAAAGGGAGCAAAACCCCTGCCGGCCCCCCGAAACCCCCGGAAACCTTGCCCCTGCGAGGGAAACCTACTCCTCTGTGGCTGACCAAAACGCGAGGACCGAAATCTCCGAAAATCCCTGAAGGACCCCCTGGTCCCCGTAGCCACTCGGCCTGGCTTCGGTTTATCTTCCGGGAGCCGACCACCCTTAGACTCCCCCAAATCCTTGACCAGCTTTTCCAGGTCCTCACCAAACAGCAGCTTTCCCCGAAACGGGAGTTTACTAAGCCGTGTCTTTGACGATCCGTCTGCCGCCCAGTTACGCAACCACAGATACCTGCGTGCGGCAACTACCGACGCCATACTCTTGGCGAGACCACGGATAAGATCGTAATGAATATCCGATAAATAAGCCGTGCCTGACTCCAGCCGCGCCAGCTCTTCCGCGTGCTCCTCTACCTGCGCCCCCTGCAAACGCTGGGACCATCTCAGGCTGCCTCTCGCCACCCATGCCCCCGCTATCGAGGCCTGCATAGAAATGGCAGAGACATCAAATACCTGCTTCAATAAGGTATCTAACTTCCTGCCCTGAACATCCTTTAAAGCAGCAGCCCCTTCTATCGGAATGGTGGTCCTCTTAGTGACCGCCGACACTGCTGCATCGACCTTCGGAGAGCGAAAAATCTCTCTATCCTGTTCGGAAAGCAGATATAGTCGGGTTAAGGCTCTAGTACCACGGAGCGCCGCCTCCGGCAAGTCCCATTCCTCTTGAATCATGTTCCGAAAGACTCTATGAACAGGGAACACCCGCTGAGAAGTCCGCACCGCCTGCAACAGAGGGTCCTCCAACGACTCCTCAGCGGACGTGTTTTAGGTCTTAAGAGTCTCGGCAATCAAGGCTGGTAACTCTTCCCGCCGAAACACCTGGACTACTCTACTCTGCTGTTCCAAGTCCGGCAACTCTCCTTCATCCAACTCCACATCAGAGGCCTCTTCCACATCCATGCCCGCCCGCCCCCCCCTGCCCCGTCGTCCAAGCACGAAGGCGGGCTGTCATCTAGGGCCTCTCTACGCTGTTTGATTGACCGGACCTCCTCCTCCGGGAGGTCTCCCGAAGCTGTCCGCTTTTGCCCGGAGGTGCTGCGTGCCGGAGGTGCCACCGCAGGTTGCAGCAAGGCAAACGCCTTCTGCATAAGCGCGAAAAAATCCGGAGGAATTCCAGGGCCAAGCCCTCCGAGGCCCCCTCCTTGTGAAGAACCAACACCTTCTGCGAAGGCAGGCCCCGCCACAGCTTCCACAGGCCCCAAAGATGGCGGCCTGGACTCCCGGGCCTCCGAAGGACCCGCTACCTGCTCCTCTGCGACACCCCCCAGAGCCCCATCCATGGTCTCCGCCTGCAAGGAGCAGCCTTTGCAGACCCCGGACTCCAAGACCTCGCTTCGCCGCACCCCACAAACGAAACAGCGCGGCTTAGCGGGCATCTTTCTCAGAGTCCAGCACAAGCTTCCGTGCCCCTGAGCACCAAGGGCCTCTGTCTGTTTCGTTTTTATTGTTTCTTTTTTTTTTTTTTTAATCAAAGGGAAGAGCTGGAGCCAACTAGCAGAATATAGGCAACCCGATCGCAAAACGAAGCTCAGAACAGTTTTTATGAAGCAAAGAAGGCCGGGCTGCTAAAACATGGCTGCCGGCAAAATAGCGTAGTTACTCACCTGTAACAGGTGTTCTCCAGGAGCAGCAGGAATCAGTCCTCACATATGGGTGACGTCGGCGCCGACGGAGCCCTCGCGGAGCAATTTTCCCCAGCTTTCAAAGAAAGCCTTTGGGAATTGCAGCGCGCATGCGCGGTCGCCTTCCCGCCCAAGGGTGCCATCTTAGCCAGTCAGATGACATAGCTAAAAAAGACAGCATAAAAATTTGCAAAAAGAACTAAAGCAGATGATTGCAACTCCAAGGGGAGGAGGGAGGGTTGTGAGGACTGATTCCTGCTGCTCCTGGAGAACACCTGTTACAGGTGAGTAACTACGCTTTCTCCAGGACCAAGCAGGAAGTCAGTCCTCACATATGGGACTCCCAAGCTTAAGGCTACCGGAGACCCTAAGCACAAAAATGAGCTCCCTCTAGCTCAGCAGCACAGAAGGAAGGAATCTTCGCTGAATTATTACCCACCGGTAGCCCACATCCGGGATGGAGGGTAGGAGTTGCTCAAACCTCAAAGAGATTACGGAGGACTGCCTGTCCGAAAGCACTGTCCCTGCGGGACTCCCTCTCGAGACAGTAATGGACCGCAAAAGTCTGGCTCGAAGACCAAGTAGCGGCCCGGCAGATGTCTGCCAGCGGAACAGAGCGGAGGTAAGCCACTGACGTAGCCTTTGCCCGAACGCAATGAGCCGTGACTCGACCTTCCAAGGAGAGTCCGGCTGCCCCATAAGCCCAAGTGATACAGTCCGCAACCCAGATGGACAGAGTACGCTTGGAGACCGGGAGTCCCAATTTATTGGGATCAAAAGACACAAAAAGCTGCGCAGCTTTGCGGTGCTCCCGCGTACGGTCAAGGTAGAAGTTCAATGCCCTTCTACAGTCCAGGGTATGGAGGACCCTTTCAGCTCGGCTAGAGTGTGGTCTGGGAAAGAAGGTCGGAAGGACCACCTCCTGATTGATGTGAAAAGGGGAGACCACTTTTGGAAGAAATTTTGGGTGAGTCCGTAGGACTACCCTATTTTTGTAGAACCGAGTGTAAGGGGGATCAGACACGAGGGCCTGCAATTCACTTACGCGTCTAGCGGAAGTGAGGGCTATCAAGAACAATGTTTTCCAAGAAAGAAAACGGAGAGAACAGGTAGCCATAGGTTCAAAAGGCGGACAGGTGATCCGCTGTAAAACCACATTCAGCTCCCAGTCAGGCGCTGGCGGGCGCAGAGGTGGTTTAAGTAGAAGGAGACCTCGGAGAAACCTCGCTACAAGAGGGTCGCTGGAAAGAGGTCTGCCGTCCACCGGCACATGATGTGCTGAAAGAGCACTGAGGTGAACTTTGACGGAGTTGGACTTAAGTCCCAGATTAGAGAGGTATAGCAAGTACTGCAGGATCACCGACACCGGGGCAGGAGAAGGGATCCTGAGACTGTTGGGTACACCAAACGGAAAAGCGACGCCATTTAAGGGCGTAGCATTTGCGGGTAGAAGGTCGCCGAGAAGCTAGGACGACCTCTTCCACCTCTGCCGGCAGGAGAAGGGGAGCAAGGACTACCCTCTCAGCAGCCAGGCCATTAGATTGAGAGATCTGAGGTTGGGGTGTAGCAGAGACCCCTGATCCTGAGTGAGGAGATCCGGTTGTAACCCCAGAGGGAATGGATCCTCTACCGCTAATTGTAGCAGGAGTGGAAACCACGGCTGTCTGGGCCAGCGAGGGGCCACCAGGATCATGAAAGCTCTGTCTCGGAGAACCTTGAAAAGAGTTCGAGAGACTAGCGGGATGGGCGGAAAAGCATACAGAAGGCTCTCCGACCATGAGAGTAGAAAAGCGTCTGCCGCAACTCGAAGGGGATGTGGCTGACGAGAGCAGAAGCGAGGAAGTTGCCGGTTGAGAGGGCTGGCAAAGAGATCCATTGTGGGGAGGCCCCACTTTAGAAAGAGCTTCTGAACTACCAAGGGATCCAGGCGCCACTCGTGCGGCTGGAGGATCCTGCTGAGTTTGTCCGCCAGGCAATTTTCTTAGCCTGGGAGATAAACTGCCTTGAGAAGAACGCCGTGACCGACGGCCCAAGAGCAGAGCTTCTGTGCTTCCCGACAGAGAAGGAAGGAGCCCGTGCCCCCCTGCTTGTTCACGTAGAACATGGCAACTTGATTGTCCGTCTGGACAAGGACGGACTGGTGAGAGGTCAGGTGGGAGAAGGCCTTGAGAGCCAGGCGGATCGCTCTGAGCTCCAGGAAGTTGATCTGCTGAGCAGACTCCCACGTGGTCCAGAGGCCCTGAGTACGTGCCCCTTGGCAATGTGCTCCCCAGCCCAGGAGGGACGCATCTGTCGTCAGCACCTGGGCCGGCTGAGGCGACTGAAAAGGCATGCCGAGCACCAGGTTGGGCCGATGAAGCCACTACTGGAGACGAGGCCAGCGGCTCGGAGACGCGCACTAGGTCTGCTAGGCTGCCTGTGGCTTGTTGCCACTGCTTGCGAAGACACCATTGAGCAGGCCGCATATTCAGGCGGGCATTGGGGGTCACATGGACGGTGGAAGCCATATGGCCGAGTAGTCTCAGGAAGCGCCTGGCGGAGACCAGGGGCTGGCTGCGAAAACGGTCGGCTAGGTCCATGAGCCGCTGAGCCCTGTCGAGCGGTAGGAACGCTCGTGCCTGAGGAGTGTGCAGCCTTGCGCCGATGAACTCGAGATCCTGTGAGGGGAGCAAAGTGGACTTTGCGAAGTTTATAACAAAGCCCAAGTACTGCAGAAGAGTCACCGTGCGGCGTGTGGCGTTGGTGACCTCCGGAGCGGACGCTGCTCTGATGAGCCAGTCGTCGAGGTACGGAAAGACATAGAGGCCGTGAAGCCGGAGATGGGCCGCCACCACCGCGAGACATTTTGTGAAGACTCGCGGTGCGGAGGACAGGCCAAAGGGCAGTACTCTGTACTGGTAATGATTTCCTGCCACCACAAACCTTAGGTATTGGCGGTGGCTTGGGTGGATGAGGATGTGCGTGTAGGCATCCTTTAGATCCAAGGAGCATAGCCAATCTCCCTGCTGGAGGTAGGGCAGAAGGATTCCAAGGGTAAGCATTTTGAACTTTTCCCGCACGAGGAACTTGTTGAGGTTGCGCAAGTCCAGGATGGGTCTGAGGCCTCCTGTCCTTTTTGGTACCAGAAAATACCTGGAATAAAAGCCTTGACCTCTCAGGTGGTGGGGCACCGGTTCCACCGCCTGTTCCTGTAGAAGACCTGCTAACTCCTGAAGGAGTAAGTCCCTGTGCAGAGGGAGTCGTGGAGGTTCTCCCGGGAAATAGGAGGGAGGGACCTGGTGGAAGTGGAGAAGATAGCCTTCTCTTACGACTTGAAGCACCCAGGCATCTGAAGTGATGCTGGACCACCTGTGGGCGAAGTGAACCAGCCGGCCTCCGGTGCTGTGAGGAGCCAGCGGAGGGGGAGAGGCTATGCTGAAGGAGTCAAAAGCCCCCACCCTGCTGAGCAGGGGCTGGTGGTGCAGGCTTGGGGGCTTGCTGCCTACAGGACCCGTTACCCCGTCCCTTGGCCTGCTGGCCCTGTGGGGGAGCTGCGGGGGCCTGATATTGGGGGTAATGTTTATAGGCAGCTGCCTTTCTCGGGTAAAAGGACTTCTTTCCCGAGCCCTTCTTTTTCTGGGAAGGGGCGGAGGTCTTCCTAGAAAGCCTAGTCCTGGTGAGAGTCTCTGTCTCCAGTTGTGCAGCCTTCTCGTCCATAGGTTTGCCAAAGAGGTTTTCACCTCGGCAGGGGACATCGACCAACTTGTCCTGCACCCAGGGCTCAAGGTCAGACGACTGAAGCCAAGCCTGTCGGCGGGCACCGATGCCGGCTGCGGCCACTCGAGCCGATGCTTCAAAGCCATCATAGGCTGCTCGGGATATGAATTTTGAGCATTCCCGAATGCCAGTGGACAAGGCTAGGAACCTCCGCAAAGGTTCCTCGGACAATCCAGCGGAGAATCCGGCTAGCTCTTTAGCCAGGTCTCGGAGATACATGCCCATGTATAGCTGGTAGGTCTGGACACGACACGCAAGCATAGAGCCCTGGAAACACTTCTTACCAAGGCCATCCAGGTTACGGGCCTCCCTGCCAGGAGGCACCGAGGAGTGCATCTTCTGGCTCTTAAGATGATGCATGGCCGATTCCACTACCATGGAATGGTGTGGTAGCTGTGCTTTTTGGAAGCCAGGGCTCTTGCGGACTCGATAGATAGAATCGACCCGCTTGCTCAGGACCGGCGAGGAGGCTGGACTCTCCCACATGCGGAAGAGTAGTCGTTCCAGCATGGGAGGAACCGGTACAGTAAAGTGTTCCCTGGCGGGAGAGTCATACTGGAGGGCGTCGAGCTCTTCGGCTCGAGGCTCCTCCTCGGGATCCGCAGGGAAGGCCAAAGCCTTGGCCATATCCCTGACGAAGTCCGAGAACCGGGCATCCTCCGGGGGGACTGCTTCCGAGGTTCGGACTCAGGTGAGTCCGAGGGGACACACCGAGTCCGAAAAGAATCAGGTGACTCTTCCTCTTCAGACTCCCAGACCGACTCCGACGAGGAATCGGTGGGGTCGGCCCGGGCAGGCTGCGGCGCCGGCCGCCCCGACACCGAGGGAGTCGGCGTCGGCGACCTCGGTCCCGAACGGGAGGCCGAGGGTGACCTCGACCGAGGATCGACTCGAGTTCGCATGGACTCGAGGATCGGCTCGGTCTCCGGGGTCGACGTCCCGGCGGTCGGGGCAGCGGCGCCAGCGAGGCTAGCGAGCAGTGCCCGCTGCTGGTCCATGAAAGCAGACAGTCTGCTCTCCAAGGCCGTCAACCTGAGTCCGACCTCAGGTGACCCAGCAGCCCCCGACTCGGGCCCCGACGGCGTCGGGCCCGACGTCGGTGGTCTCGGAGGCGAGTCCAGAAGGACCACAGGACTTACCCGAGCAAGCAGCTCCGACTCCATGCGAGGTCGCTTCGAGAGGTGCTCCTTCTCCAAGGACCCGGGACGGCTATCGGGGCTATGCGACCTGGCCCTCGCGGAGCCAGGAGCATCCACCGACGCCGCCCTCGCGGGTTTCACCTTCCGTCGATGGTCCCCGGAGGGAGAACCCCTGTCGGAGGAACTCCGGCGACGGTCCGAGCTGGAACCTCTGGACGCCGAGGCCTCCGACGAGGTCCGGGTACGGCTGGGGTCAGTGAAGATCCTATCCCGCTGATGCCGCCGACTTCTCAACGCTTTGGAGGACATTTTGCCACAGGCCTCACAGATCATTTCTTCATGATCCGGGCCCAGGCAGCGGAGGCAATTATCGTGTGTGTCAGTTAGTGACATATTTCGGTCACACTGACCACACCGCTTGAAACCACTGGCAGCCATCGGGGGAAAAAGGGCCCCTGCGAGGTCAAAGGACCAGGCTGCCAGTGAAAAAACCGAAAACGAAACTGACTAAATCAGAAAAACCGAAAAGAAGAAGAGGACTCGTGACCGGCGTCGCGAGTCCGGGCGGGAAAAAGACCGGCGTCGAACCGAAGGAAAAAAGAGAAAATTACGAATAAAAATCAACTTTTTCGCGGGGACAAGACGGGTACGTCTGTAGGGCTCCGCGGAAAAAAGAAGACTGGCTAAGATGGCACCCTTGGGCGGGAAGGCGACCGCGCATGCGCGCTGCAATTCCCAAAGGCTTTCTTTGAAAGCTGGGGAAAAGTGCTCCGCGAGGGCTCCGTCGGCGCCGACGTCACCCATATGTGAGGACTGACTTCCTGCTTGGTCCTGGAGAATCCCATGCTAACTGCATGCGGCCCGTTTCCGAGACCACGAGGCCCGCAGGAGCCGCCACGAAGTCTCTCTTCACCCCTCTCGCCCCCCGTCCAAATTTCCCAAGTAAAAAACTCTCTAGTACTCACCCGGCGAACCGGAGAATAGAGGAAACAGGAGGGAAGAGGAGAAGACACTGTCCGGCGCCGGAGCACAGCCTTAATGCGGCTTCAGCTCAGACGTGCTGTCAGGAAGAGAGGCCAGCCCACTCAGAACATGCCGCAGCTCCTCTGCTTTCCCCTGCAGCCTATCCACGCTGCTGCTCAACGTCTGCCTTCCACCTGCTCCTCACCCTTTTATGGGGGTTCGGGAGCAGGGAGGCCCTCCAGAAAAATACTCCCCCCCTCCCCCACAGCTCGTTTAAGCGCTGGGGCTCAGATAGACTACACAAAGAGAAAGGAGAGGGGAAGGAAAGAGGGAGAGAGAAAGAGAGAGAGATCCTGAGGGGAAGCAGAAAAGACCCCCTGAGCAGCAGCACCGGACCTAACAAAAAAGAAAACCCAAAATAAGTAAGAGATATTAAATTAAATTTCCAAAAAAGACAAGCTCTGCTTATGTTTCCCCTGAGCCCAGCCCCGGGCTCAGAACCTCCTAGCTGCTTGGAGACTGAAAGTACTGGTGGAAGGGGGCGGTTCTTGCCTATTAGTACCAGTGACATCAAAGCGATGACATCTTTCAGTCTCCAAAGCTGCTGGTGGAGGTTCACAACTCTATGGTTCCGGGACTGGACTAGAGGGACGCAAAGGAATTTTTTTTTGTGTTCCATAATGTGCGGCAAAGAGGTGTGTTTTGAGTGATTTTCTAAACGTCTGGAGGTCTTTGATTGAACGGCTTGAAAGTGGTAGGGCATTCCAGAGGGAGGGGGCAGTGTATGTGAATGTCCTAGAGCTTGTGGCTTGCTTTGTTTTCCTGACTGTGTTGGGGATTTCGAGGGAATGAAGCACATTTTCTCTTCTTAATCTTGTGTCTGGAGGGGTTTGAATGAGCGTTGCGAGTATGGATGGTGCTATGTTGTTAATTAGTTTAAAGGCTGTCATGAGTATTTTGAATTTTATTCAACTTGTTATTGGGAGCCAGTGGACGTTGGACAGAATGGGTGTGATGTGGTCAGTTAGAGGGGCTTTAGAAATAATCCTCGCCGTGATGTTTTGTGCTCTTTATGAGAATGTATATGTTTTTTGCGGGGAGACCATGTAATAGGCTGTTACAGTAGTCGAAGGGTGGTGTGACAATTGCTTGGACTATTGATCTGTAATCAGTTGCTTCAAGGAATGGTTGGATGTGTTGGATTGTCTTTAGTTTGTAGAATACAGTTTTTGCTGATTGTTTTAAGTGTGGGAGCATGCTGAGGGTTTGGTCTAGGGTTATACCAAGGTATTTGACCTCATTTTTGATTGGGAGGGTTGCAGAGTTTAGGGGTGATGCTTTGGGGGAAAGAGTGTGATTTTGTTATTTTGTGATGTACATGGCTTCCGTTTTTTTGAAATTGATGTTAAGGTTGTTAGCGTGTAGCCATGATTCGGTTTCGCTAATGAATTCAGATAGATTGTTAAAGGTGGGGGTTATCTGTATCTACGGGGAGGGATAACAATGTCATCCGCGTAGATATTGTAATTGATGTTGAATTTTTAAAATATGTCTGTGATTGGTTATAGGTAAAGGTTAAATAGTAGGGCTGAGAGGCCAGACCCTTGGGGGATTCCTTGGCCTTGTGGGAAAGTGACCGGGGGTTCATTTCCTAGTTGGATGCGTAGTCTACGGTTCATGATGTAGGACTTGAATCATTTTAGTACTGTTCCTCCTATTCCAATTTGTGTAAGTCTGGTGATAAGGGTGTTGTGATTGATATTATCGAAAGCTGAGGCAATGTCTAGGAAGACTAATAGGAAAGTGGATTTGGGGTTATCTAGGCCTCGGATTAGATGGTCGAGTAAGGATATCAGCAGCGTTTCAACGCCATGGAAAGGTCAAAAGCCGAATTGTTGGGCACCTAGGGGGGCGTTGCAGTCTATGTGATCTTGTAGTTGTATTTGGGTGGGTTTTTTTCAATGATTTTAGCAACAAAGGGGATGCTTGCTATTGGTCTGTATGAGCTGGGTTCGTTTCAGTTAAGTGTTTGGTTCTTTAGTATTGGACTTATGGAGGATATCTTGAATTTTGTGGGCATGGTACCTTGTAGTAAGGATTGGTTTACTATATGGAGTAGGTATGGGGCTAATTCTGCTTCTGTGTGTTTAATCCAGGATGCCGGGCAAGGATCCAGTGGGGATGTGGTTGTGTTGATGTTTGATGTTTTGTGTAGGAGGGTGGTAGTTTGCCTGTGTAGGTATGCTTAGCCAGTCACACAAAGGGTGATTGTTTCCTGTTTGAGCTGTAGGTTGTGCGCTGACTGTTAAACATGCAACAAACTTTTCTATGCCCAAATAAACTAGTATCCCCTCCATCTCTTGGGAAGGAGACCCCGGTCCCCCCCCCCCTCCAGGATGAGGAGACCTACCTGTCCCAGCAACTCCAACCGGCGAGGAGCAATCGACCGACAGCTCTGTTGGTCGTCCCCCCAACTGCCAATTTCATCCCACTCCTCGGCTCCTCCTGGCACTTTGCCCTCCACAGGAACCCGCTTCAGAACTGGATTGTGCAAAGACACAAAATATCACAGAAAGCACTCAGGAAGGGTTTTGGGACTGGGCTGGAGTTCCTCAAGGAACAACAATTAGCAGATAAGTCTAATTTCTCTTTCCTTATCGTCCCTCCAGTTCAGTCCCGCACCTCTGGGATGTATCAGAGCAGTAAAATTAAACGGGAGGGATACGCACAACTGGCCTGAAACACTGCCGACCCGAAATGAGCGTCCCCCACCGCCAGGACATCCAGGCGATAAAGCTTAGAGAAAGTATGCAGCGACGAGCACGTTGCCGCCCTACAGATCTCCACTGGTGGAACTAAACTATACTCTACCCGCGCGGCTGCCTGAGCCCTCGTGGAATGCGCCCACAACTCCACCGGCACTGGATTACTCCTCAAGATGTATGCCAACATCCTTACCTCCCTGATCCATCTGAAAGTAGAAGCCTTAGCTGCCGCCTCACCTTTGCGCAGCCTGCCGAACAGGTCCGATCTCCGAAAGGACGATGTTGATTTCACATATCTTCACAGAGCTCTTATAATCTCCTTGTGGCACAGCTATGGAGTAGCAGAGCTCGCAAGAGCCGGAAAGGAAATGGCCTGAAGTACATGAACTGCCGACACCACCTTGAACAAAAAATGAAAGCACCGAACGCAGGACCATCTTCTCCTTAGATAGGGAAAGGAATGGCTCCTGACCCAACAGGGCCTGAAGCTCCAAAATCCTGCTTGCCGTGCCAAACGCCACCATGAACACCATTCTCAGAGAGTCAAATCCTTCAGGAAGCTCGACTCAACGGCTCAAAGGGTACCTCAGACAGAGCTGTCTGCAGCAGACTGAGATCCCCAGGCAGTAACACCACCCTCCTCGGCAGACATAGATGGGAACACCACCCCTAGAAATCTCAGCACGTCTGGATGAGTACCCAACGGCAACCCGAGGCCTTTCCAGCAATAAATAAGAAATCGCCGCCAGCTGCACCCTCAAGGAACTGGCGGCTAGGCCCTTATTAAAACTGGATTGCAAGACTGCTAAGAAGCCCCAGAGTGAGGCAGTGGCAAGGCTTTCCTGCCTTTCTCCTCACCATGCTCCAAAGATGCGCCAAAGATGGGCCTGCAACAAGGATGCTACCACCAAGCCCGAATCTCCTTCTTCAACCTCGCTCTTTCCAGAGCCATTCCATAAACGAAAATGGAACCACCTGGGGGATGCAGAGTGGCCCCTGCACAAGAGACCCTTCCGAACCAGAAGCAGTCATGGTCGATCCGCCAGTATCTAAATCAGGTCAGCAGACCACAGGCGCCTCGGCCAGTCTGTTGCCACCAGAAATACTAATCCCCAATGTGCCTCTATCCGTTGCACTACCCGGCCTCTGAGCACCCCTGGGGGAAAAACACAGAGAAGACCCTCTTGGGCCCACTGCCGGACAGAGCATCCAGGCCTTCGGACATCCTCTCTCAACATCTGCTGAAAAACCCCACAGGCCTTGGCCAACTCAAACACTGCCATTAGTTCCACGCCCAGAGTGCCCCATCGGCGACCTCCTGCTCGAAACATCCACCGGTTCAGCTGGCACTCTCCAGGAGCCATGCACACTCAGCTGAAGTAGTCTGTTGTCACACTGCTGACTCCCATTACGAGTACCGATGATAACGCCTGGAGACGAGATTCTGACC
Organism: Ichthyophis bannanicus; assembly: GCA_033557465.1. NCBI lineage: Eukaryota > Metazoa > Chordata > Amphibia > Gymnophiona > Ichthyophiidae > Ichthyophis > Ichthyophis bannanicus. The sequence continues at coordinate 54,507,504 of CM066034.1, read as the reverse complement.
CTCTCCTCCAGGGCTGCGCTCCATGCCGTTTGATATAAGCCACCGAGGTTGCATTGCCTGAGAGGACTCGCACTGCCTTTCCCTGCAACCAAGGCTTGGAACTCTTTAGTGCCCAGGACACCACTCGCATCTCGAGCCTGTTGATCAACCACAGGGCCTCCTATAGACTCCACTGTCCCTAAGCCAAGGGCTCACTGACCTGACAGACTGACCCCAATCATCCACAGAGCCCACACCAGGAACCTGAGTGGCACACACCTCTTCCAGGCTCCCCAGATGCAGTCACCCGAGGGCTCTCCTGGTGCTCCGTCTCTTCCACAGAACTGCAGCCAATTCCATGCAGGCAGTCTCCCCAGCTCCAGGGACTGCCATATCAACTGTCATAGCTCCTGCGCTCGGCGATCCAGCAGGAAAAACCTGTTCCCATGGGCAGCGAAGCACACCCCCCCATACTCCAGTTTCTGGGCCAGTTGTAACCGATTCTGGGCCCGGATGACCCCCCTGATTGAGACAGTAAAGGAACTCCAGCACCCGCGCTGTTGCTCTTTCGGTGCCATCCTTAGATTTCACCAGGATCAGCCAATTGTCTAGGTAAGGGTAGGCGAACACCCTTCCTTGTGGAGGGCTGCCGCTGCCGCCACCACAACCTTGGTGAAGATACGGGAGATGGCCGCCAGACCGAAGGGCAACGTTCGAAACTGGGAATGGAAATGGCCCCTTGACACCGCAAAAAACTCTAAAACTGCTGATGGTTCTGGATAGATGGAAATATGCCAGTTCACTCCAGTGATGGTCAAGAGCGACAAGAACTCTCCACTCCTTACCGACCCTATTACTGATCTCAGCGTTTCCATGTGGAAATGCGGTACCCAGCAACAGAGATGCATGCCCTCGAGGTTGAGAATTGGGCGAAAGGAACTTGCCTTTTGGGCACCACCAAAAACTGGAGTACCGACCGCAGTCACACAGGTCTCATGGAACCAGATCCACCACTCTTAGCTGCATGAGATGAGACATGGTCTTCCTCTACTGCTGCCGACACCACAACATCCACTTCGGGTAATCAAAAGAGCTCTCGTTCTTGCCCCACAGATACAGGCACGACATGGATCACCTCTCATACTACTCTAGGTACCGGGAAGACATTCTACGATTGCTGCACCGCCCAAAGCAGCGGATCCTCCAGAGCCTGTTCCTCTACCGAGAGACTAGCGGACATATTTAGGGATTTGAAGGACTCTACAATGAGTACCGGCAGCTTCTCCCAGCGGAGCCCCCGGGCCTGATCCTCTCTTCCAACTCCTGCAGACCTAGCGTCATGTCAAGGTCTTCCCCATCCAGTCCCTCTGACAATGATGATTGTTGCCACTCCTCCGGGCCTCTAGCCTGCTTAGTCACCACTGCCCCTGACATGTGCTCTTTTGTGTCTGATGCCCTCTTAGCCCTGTGTACCGGGGCTAGGGAGCGCTTGTCAAGCCCTTTCGACGCTGAAAAATGCCGTATGCACAAGGAAGATAAACTCCAGTGAGAACTACCCTAGGAGCCTTGCTCCCTGGGCTTGAGGGGTGGATGGTCCAGGTCTCACGCAGGGACTGGGGCCAGATCCGCCAAAGGTAGCCCGCCCCCCCCCCCCCGGGTCTCTTGTGACTTGAGAGGGGCTCTCCTACCTCGTCATGTCCTTTGGTGCGACCTCAAAAGAATATAAACAGGATGGAGTCAGTACAGAGGGTGGCTACTAAAATGGTTAGTGGTCTTCATTATAAAGCATATGAGGACAGACTTAAGGATCTCAATATGTATTCTTTAAGGAAAGGCGGGATAGAAATGATATGATTGAGATGTTTAAATACCTCTGTGGCATAAATGTACAGGAGAGCCTCTTTCAATTGAAAGCAAGCTCTGCTACAAGGGGACATTGGATGAGTGTGAAAAGGGACAGACTCAGGAGTAATATGCGGAAATATTTCATTACGGAAAGAGTGGTAGATGCGTGGAATAGTCTCCCAGTGGAGGTGGTAGAGATGACGACAGTATGTGAATTCAAAAAAGCATACACAGAGGATCTCTAAAGGGAAAAAGGGGACTGTTGTAGTGGTTGATATGGAAGGGCAGACTAGATAGGCCATATGGTCTTTTTCTGCAGTCATGTTTCTATGTTTCTAAATCCAGCAGCACTTGTGGCTACATTGGGGTTGCAGACATTTATGCCTGCTTAGGAGTGCGTGCATGAGTACAAGTACTTCATATCTCCAGCCATGCTCTGCACAGACAACACCCCTGGCAATGCCTATAGTAAAAGTACACGTATTCATGCCATCCTGTGTACATTTATGCTTGAGATAATTTTATAAGAGCCATTTTATATGCATATACTGCCACGTATGCACTAAAATTTATAAAGTTATCCCATAATGCTTTCTTCTCCATGGACAAGCAGGAAGTAAGTCTTCACGTATGGGTGACGTCTCCAATGGACCTATGTGGATATGCTCCCCAGCTTCTTTTGGAAGTTTTTGGGAGGTTCCACAGTGCCTGCGTACCTCGCTTCCCACCTGCTGTGGTGGCACCATCTTCTCCAGTTGTTTTTCCACAGAGATGGGTCCTCCATCAGTAAACATTATCCTTCCCCTTCGGGGACCTTCCTAGCTAAAGTATCCTTGTTAGTACCTGCCGTTGCAGTTCCTTCATCGGTTCTGGCATGTTCTCTAATAGTTTCTTTTTTCTTGTTCTTTCCCTGTGACCCAGCCGGGCCTGTCATCTTCATTGAGCAATTTTATCTAGTCATGGTCATCTTCCCGGACAAATCCCAAAAACCAGCCAGTGGGTTTAAGAAATGCATCAAGTGTGCCAAAACCATCTCTGTCACTGACAGGCACAACTGATACTTAAGTGTTTGCAGATGACAAGGAGAGGCCTGAAGGGTTGGGAGAAACAGAGAGAAACTCTTTTTTTTTTTTGCCAGAGGTCTGATTCAGCGACTTCAGCACTGGCTTCGGTCTCAATGGCGTCCCAGGGATCCGCCAACTGTGCATTGACATTGAGAGGTTCTCGGGCTTAATCGGGGCCGAGCACCCACAGTGCCCCAGAGCATTGGCCATTGGTCAGTCTCTGCCCAGAGTCGAACAACAATTTGGTCTCGTTTCTGTCGGCGTCAAAGGGGGATCCATCCAAGCACTGGGTGAAGGCCAGGGTGCATTGGCATCGGAGTCATCCCAAGCACGATGTCGTGGGCGATGGGTGCGAGTGCCCCATCAAGGTGCCCCGGAGAGAAAACTGCTCAACCTCCAGAGTATCAAAGGGGCACTAACCATTTTCCGAAAACCAAAGCCATGTCGCCGATACCCTCACACAGATGCTGGAACATTGGTTGAAGCTACTCAGGCTTAAGGCCTTCAGAATTGGCAGCCATGGAGGAGCACCTCCTTCAGGTGCTTGAGGTCCGCATCACATTGTTGCTAGAGAAGCAGCTGGCTGGTGCCTCCCTGCCTATGACATTGTCATCGAGCATCATGCAGCTGATCCTCAAGAGGCATGCTCTGCCTGAGAAGTAGGCATCAATGTCGGGGCATCAAAGCGATCCAACACCAGTTCCAATGTCACGGCTAAATCTCTGAAGCACTCAATGCATCATCAATCCCATAGAAGCTCACACTCCCCTCAAAGCAGGAAGGAGCTCCGGGCAGAGACTCAGGTACTTTGACTTCCTCTCTGAGTCTGCCTCTGATGACTGGGTGACTGATGTGGAATCAGAGAACTTATCGGCGGGCGGGTCTGAGCTCCCGTCAGACCCCTCCCCTCTGCACTAACAGCGGAAGTCTCCTCCAGAGGACATGTCCTTCCAGGATTTCATGAGGGATATGGCCAAGGCCATTCCATTTTCGTTGGAGATGATGAGCCCAGGGCAGAGGAGTTGAAGATCCTCTAATATTTCTTGGCCCCTACAGAAGCAATGACAGTGCCAGTGCACCACATCCTACAGCAGTTTCAGATCAGAATGTGGGAGAACCCCCCCTCACTGTGCTGGACTTGATGTACAAGGTTCAAAAAAACTCCTGGATTTGAGAAACCTCAGCTTCTGCACCACTCCTTAGTGGCAGAGTCCACCTTTAAGAGGATTAAGAGCACCAAGACTCATTCCTTGATACCCCCAGGTAGGGAGACATGGACATTGAACTCCATCGGGAAGAGGAGCTTCCAAAGCTCCATGCTCACAGCTCGATTGCACTCTTACCAGACCTACATGTTCTTGGAAGGATATCATGTGAGATCTCATCAACATGTCTCAATTCCTTCCCCTGGAGAAACTAGAGCACTTTCGTTTCCTGGTGAGCCACGGAAAGGACTGCTCGAAGTTCATGGACCGGGCGACCTACAATGTCTCTGAGATGGTGTCCAGAACAGCAGGGCTTCAGTCTTTAGACCTGGAACAGTTAGTACAAAATAAGCTTGCGGAAGTGCTATGCCATGGGGAGAACCTTTTCAGGAGCAAAGGAGAAGGCTGGCATCACAGAGAAGCAGCACATCACCCTCACCAGGCTCTTGAAATGCACATCCAAACCAGATGCCTATCTCAGGAGGTATCAAGATGGAGGCCAGAAAAAGACCTACTACCCGCGCAGGCGCAGATACTTTCCTGGTCCTCAAACCTCCCAACAGAAAACACAGGTTTCTTGCCTGCAGCATTGAGAGAAGCCTCAAAAGGCCCAGCCTGCCCTGCAGCCAAAGCCAGGAACAGAGTTTTGACTGGTTCCTCCAGAGCATAGCCAATCTGCCAGTGACCACAGAGGAAACCCCTCCGATGGGGGGAAAGGCTCACTCTTTATGCACAGAGGTGGCCCCTTATAACTTCAGACTCGTGGATACTACAGATAGTCCAAAGTGGCTACATGTTGCACTTTGCCAAGCTGCCGCTACATTACTCCCAAAGGGCGTATCCTCTTGACCCTCTGCATCTAGATCTGCTTCAGAGAGAAATCTCCATCCTTCTGGCCGATCTTGCCATCGAGTCCATACCACAGGAACAGATTAGACGTGGATTTTACTCCAGTTACTTTCTGGTCCCCAAAAAGATTGTGGTGGGGAGAGGGATTATGGCCCATATTGGGCCTCAGAAACCACAACACCTTTCTGGTACAAGAAAGGTTCAAGATGGTATACCTAGGTACCTACTCCCTTATCTTCAGGACAATAGGCTATGCTCCCTGGATCTAAAGAACGTGTATACCCACATAACTCCTGTGAGCGGGATGGATTGGTATCTCAGATTCGGCCTGGGAGAACAGCACTTTCAATACCAGGTACTGCCTTTCGGGCTGGCCTCGGCATCCTGAGTCTTCACAAAATACCTAGCAGTGGTAGCGGCCTATCTCAGAACACTAGGGGTCTTCGTCTTCTCTTATCTGGATGACTGGCTCATAAAAAGCACCACTCTGAATGGAGTTCAGAGATCAACACGGTTGACAATTCAGGTGCTAGAGCTGTTGGGGTTTGTAGTCAATTACTCAAAATCCCACTTTCAGCTTGCCCAACAGCTGGAGTTCATAGGGGCTCTCCTCGACACGACTCAAGTGAGGGCCTTCCTCCGCTAGACCAACTCCAGAGATTGATGGCCTTGGTGCGAGATACTCAGCAGAGTGGTCAGGTAATGGTTCGCAAGATGCTAACCATGCTCGGCCACATGGCATCTATGGTACAAGTACACGTCACACTCATGACTAGTCTTTCGATGAGACAGGCTCAGTGGACATTGAGGACTCAATGGAACCAGGCCACAGGCTGCCTTCAGGACCGGGTGTTTGTCACCGACCCTGTCGTCCAGTTCCTGCACTGGTGGATGGATCATCAGAACCTGCTCAGGGGTCTCCCCTTTCAGAAGGCTTCACCTTAGAAAATATTGACCACAGACACATCCAAACTGGGGTGCGAAGCACATCTGGATGGCCTCCACACTCAAGGCATCTGGTCTGTACAGGACAGCCTGCACCAGATCAATTTCTTGGAATTGAGAGCTATAGCTAATGCACTCAGGGCTTTCTGAGAAGAGCTAACCAACCAGTTTTTCCTAATTTGGACTGACAATCAGGTCACAATGTACTCTACAAACAAGCAGGGAGGTACAGGTTTGTATCTCCTGTGTTGGGTAATAGTCCGATTATGGAGGTTTGCCATCACATGGGATGAAGCTAAGGGCCACATATCTGCCAGGGGAGCAGAATACCCTGGCGGACCAGCTGGTTTGGGTCCTCCAGCTGCACAAGTGGGCACTGGACAAGGGTGTGGCGGCCCACATCTTTCAGAAATGAGGTACCCCCTCGATAGACTTGTTCGCCACCCAACAAAACACCCAAATGGATCAATTCTGCTCTAGAGTTGCCTTGCGCAGCAGGCTGGCGCCGAATGCTTTCCTCCTGCACTGGAGGAAGGGCCTGATATACACGTATAGTGTAGTTACTCACCTGTAACAGGTGTTCTCCGGGGACAGCAGGAATCAGTCCTCACATATGGGTGACATTGGCACCGACGGAGCCCTCACGGGAGCATCTCCCCAGCTTTCAAAGAAAGCCTTTGGGAGATGCCACCACGTATGCGTGGTCCCCTTCTCACCCAAGGGTGCTATCTTACTCAGTCGACATAGCTGAAGACAGCAAAATAAAGAATAGTAAAGGAGCAACTCCAAGGGGAGGATTGAGAATTGTGAGGACTGATTCCTGCTGTTCCCGGAGAACACCTGTTACAAGTGAGTAACTACGCTTTCTCCGGGAACAAGCAGGAAGTCAGTCCTCACAGATGGGACTCCCCAGCTACAGGCTACCGGGAGACCCATAGCAAAAAGTGTGCCTCCTCAAGGGGAGCCGCAAGCAGCAGCATTTCAGTCTGGCGTACAGACTACAGTAGGACCCCTGTGTCCGGTGAAACCAGCACTCCAGTAGCCTGAACATAGAAGGGGTCGTAGGATACGAAGAGCTGGGAGGCTTTGCGGTGGTCCTGCAACACCATAGCCACTGGGCAGGAGTAAGGGTCAGTCCTTCGCTCAGCACACCAAGCTGAGAACCTACGCCATTTGAAGGCATATGCCCTCCTCGTAGAGGCCTTACGGGAGGCCAGCAGAACATTCTCCACCTCAATGGGAAGGTGGAGATGGGCCAGGGCTACCCTCTCAGCAGCCAAGCCGTGAGTGAAAGAGACCCCAGGTTGGGGTGTAGGAGAGAGCTCCCCCCTCCTGAGATAGAAGCCCCAAGGCGGTCCCTAAGGGGATGGGGGCTTCCATTGCCAACAGCTGGAGCAGTGGGAACCATGGTTGCCGGGGCCATCGGGGGTTATCAAGATGAGTGAGCCCTGTCGCAGAGGGTCTTGAATAAGGTCTTGGCGATCAGTTGCGTCAGAGGGAAGGCGTACATGAGGCCCCCCGACCATGGGACTAGAAATGCATCCGCCGCCACCCTGGAGGGGTGAGCCTGCTGCGAGCAAAAACGGGGCAACTGTAAGTTGTCCGGACTGGTGAACAGGTCCATCACGGGATCCCCCCAGAGTCGGAAAAGCCGATTGGCTACCTTGGGGGTCCAGCTGTCACTTCTGCGGTCGGAGAACCCTGCTCAGCCTGTCGGCCAGTAGGTTGTCCTGCCCCGGCAGGTACACCGCTTTGAGGAAGATACCCTGCTGGGCTGCGTAAGAGCAGAGGGCCAGCGCCTCCTGACAGAGAGCATGAGACCCCGTGCCCCCCTGCTTGTTCACAAAGAACATGGCCACCTGACTGTCTATCTGGACCAGAACTGGCCGGTCGCGGAGGCGATGGCCGAAGACTCTCAGGGTGAGGTGAATGGCTCGAAGCTCCAGGAGACTGATATGCTAGCTGCTTTTGTCCAGCAACCAGCAGCCCCAGATGCAGAGTCCCTCACAATGGGCTCCCCAGCCGAGTAGGGAGGAATCCGTGGTGAGGACCATTGAATGCCCGGGGCCTTGGAAAGGCATGCTCTTTTCCAGGTGGTGAGAAGAATGCCACCAGACCAGGGAGTCTGCCAGCCGGCGGGTTACCCAAACCCTGTCGTGGAGGCAGCCAGTGGCTTGGGACCACTTGTCCCAGAGACACCATTGCGCCGTTCTCATGTGGAGACGGGCATCTGGAGTGACGTGGACCGTGGAGGCCATGTGCCCGAGGAGGCGCAGAAGATGGTGGGCAGACACCGAGGGAAGGTGTTGTATGTCCCGGGCCAGAGACCTGAGGCGATCTGCCCAGTTCATGGGCAAGAAAGCCTTTGACTAGCAGGTGTCAAGCTTCGCTCCTATGAATTCCAGGCACTGTGTCGGAAGAAGGTGGGACTTGGGGTAGTTTATGACGAAGTCCAAGTGCTGTAGGACCTGGATGGTGCTTGCAGTGGCCTGCTGCACCTCGGACGCCGTGTCCCCTTTTATGAGCCAGTCGTCCAGATAGGGAAACATGAAGACCTCCTGAAGCTTGAGAAAGGCAGCCACTACTGCCAGGCATTTTGTGAACACCCTTGGGGCGGAGGGGAGCCGAACGGGAGCACTCTGTACTGAAAGTGCCTGCCCCTTACTACGAACCACAGATATTGCCTGTGTTGTGGGTGGATTAGGATATCAGTGTACTGTCACGGCCTCACCACCCGCCTCTAGCTTAGAGGGGCGTGGTTATTAGAGGAACTTCCCGCTATCCGCCTTAATAAATTATTCCCCTGTGGCGTCCTCTGGGAAATGTAGTTTTGTTTTGTTAAGCTGTATGGGTGCGTCAGGCAGAAAGTTGTAGTTGGCTCAATGGGGTAAGGCAAATGACAGAAATTTATTTTGCAGACAATGGTTCGAACATACCACATACAGGATTATCTGTTCAGGATTCTTTGAGGTAGAGCATTGTCCATAAAACAAACCCAAACACAAGTATAGCTGTTCAAAGGTTCTCTATAGTTCAGGATATACAGTCTTTAACAGCAAAGATATCGAATTCCTTTTTAGCCTTGCTGGCTAAAGCACAAAAACAAATCAAATTTAATGTCTGTGGTAGTTTAGCTTCTATTCAGCTTCAAATCTTTCTTGGCTACCTTCCAAGCAAAAAGGTAGAACCCAGGGGCAAAAGAAAGCGTTGTTCTAATAGCTACTTTAGCTTACCCCAGTGTCATAATTCAGGCAGCAGGTGGTTAACAAGCTTATATCACAGTTCCTGGCTTGCTCCTTAGTCCCCGTAAACTTCCCCTTTGCACACATGTGGGAATCACGGCCGCCCTGCTAGTTGACTATGGGTACCTTCTTTCCTTGAAGACTTTCTTTCAAGACAGCCTTTTTTCTCTACATTCCCATGTTCAAAGCCTGGCAAAAGGAACAATCCATGGGAGTGTCCTCCTCATTCAGCTCCACCTCGGGCTCTCCCAGCTGCATGGATTCTGAGTCCCCGTCTTGCTCACAGTGCTCAGCTAACAGCCTCCTGGGGGATCTTGGAGTCCCTCTTGTTTCTGGCCCCAATCTCGATTGCAGAGGTGCTATATGCCAATTAGCACTTTCTTCTCCTGGAAGCTCAGTTCCTCTGCTCTGCTCAGCACTAGTCAAGCTTCCCTTGCTTGTATCTGTGCCTCTGTTCGTGTCAGCCTGGCTTCCTGCTTCTCTTCCCCCTCCTCATAGTCTGGCATAGGTTTATATTTCCAGGGCTCTAGCTCCAACTCCTCCCTTCCCAGGTGATGGTAATCAGCCTGACTTCGGGTACCTGAGTGCTTGGAGAATTTGCTGCCATAGGGGTTCTGGGCCCTATATCCTCTCTCCCTCATTCCACTAGGGGGCGCATGAAACGTGAGCAACGTGGAGGTTTTCTGATTCCTGGAGGTGGTTGTGGGTTTCCTACCCTGACTTGGTGAAAGGGGGCCCTTTACTAGGGTAAATTCCCTGTCTCTTTGTCCTCCCCCAGACTCCGGATAGGCCTCCTTGCTACATACCCCCCTACTCAAGATATTACGGGCTGGCAGAGGTTGTTGAAGCTCCTCTGAACAGTCCGTAATCCTGGACAAGGCATCTGCATTTTGGTGTAGCTTCCCTGCCCGATGCTCTACCTTAAAATCAAAAGCTTGCAGGGCCACGTACCATCTGGTTAATCGTGCATTGTGGTTCTTCATCTGTTGGAGCCACCTCAAGGGCGCGTGATCAGTAACTAACAGGAATTTTCGCCCGGTGAGGTAGAACCGGAGGGCCTCTACTGCCCATTTGATGGCGAGGCACTCTTTCTCAATAGTAGAGTAGTGTTGCTCTGCCGAGGACAACATCCTACTAAGGAACATCACAGGATGCTCATTTCCTTCATGCTTCTGGGACAAGACGGCCCCTAAACCTATCTCTGAGGCATCCGTCTGTACAATGAAGGGCTGCGTGAAATCCACCCCGCATAATACCGGGGCCGTACATAGCCGCCCTTTTAATCGGGTGAAAGCCCTCTCCGCCTCCGGGGTCCAACGGAGTTGATTTGGGCAATTCTTTTTAACATGTCTGTAAAGATGGAACTTTCTTCCGCAAAACGTGATAGGAACCTCCTGTAATAGCCAATCAGGCCTAGAAAGCTTCTTAATTGCTTCTTTGTTGTGGGACGGGGAAAATTCTTGATGCTACTCACTTTGTCAATCAAGGGCTTAATCCTTCCCCGTCCTACCATATGCCCCAGGTATTTCACTTCTCGCTTGGCGAAGGCACACTTGCTCGGGTTCAGGGTGAGGCCCGCCTGCCTCATAGATCGCAGGACGGCTTTAACCCTCGGGATATGTTCTACCCAACTGCAACTGTGGATAATAATGTCGTCCATATATGCAAAAGCATATTCTTGATGAGGACGCAGGACTTGATCCACCAGTCTCTGGCAGGTTGCCGCGGCGCCGTGAAGGCCAAAGGGCATCCTCTTAAACTGGAATAGCCCAATCGGTGTGCTGAAGGCGGTCTTCAGCCGAGATTCCCTAGTCAACGGAATCTGCCAGTATCCCTTCGTCATGTCTAGGGTGGTCAAAAACTGGGCCTGCCCCAATCGGTCCAAAAGCTCCTCGATACGGGGCATCAGGTAAGCGTCGAATACCGAGATAGCATTTACCTGTATGAAATCTATACAGAAGCGTAATGTACCATCCGGTTTTGGAACCAGAACAATGGAATTGCACCACAGGCTCCTTGATTCTTCAATGACACCCATCGCCAACATCTCACGCACCTGTGCCACAACCTCCTGCTTTTTAGCTTCTGGTAGGCGGTAGGGTCGTTGTCTGACCACCTTCCCCAGTGGCGTCAGGATCTCATGCGCCACCAGTCGGGTTTCACCAGGGATCGGGGTCAGTACATCTGGGAACCTCTCCAATAGTCGAGCCAGATCCCGCCTCTGGACCAAAGATAGTTCTTCCTCTTCTTGGGGCTCCAGGTTCTTCCTGCACTCTGCCACTTGAGGTCCCAGGTCGTCTTTCTCAATCGCCTCCATTCTCTTCCCACAGGTGGCTGTCAGGCTTTTCATCCCGGCCCATCCGGTGGAACCAAATCCATAGGCTCCTCGTTCCGTAGGAGACAACATGGGGACCTCTTTCAGTGGGGGAAACCCTACTCTCTCGCACAGCAGCTGGGCAATCCGGTCTCCCACCTTCACAGGGAAGTCTTCGTTGCCAAAATTAAACAGTAATATCTTTACATTCCCTCTATAATCAGGGTCGATCACCCCAGCCCCGACGTCCAGGAAATATTTCAGAGCCAGACCCGATCGCAGTGCTATCCGACCATAACATCCTACAGGCATCTCCATCTGAAAGCCGGTATCAATGAGAGCCTTTCAACGGCGGGGTATCACCCGATCCTCGGCACTGCATAGATCATATCCCGTGGTTTGCGGGGACGCCCTCCTGGGAGCCTGGGCCAACTTGCGCTTGGTCTCTATGGAAGAGATCTGCAGGGCTGCAACGTGGTCTTCTGTCTGCACATTCACATCTCACTACTGTCTGGATGGGGATTCCCGACACAACAACAACTTCAGCCAGTCTGTACTCTGGCATCTGTTTGGGGATTAAATCCATCTCCATCCCACTAAGACCTTTCTGTCCATCCAGGCTACCAAAAAAATAAAATCAGATGAGTTCATTATTGTGAATTACTACTGATTTTCCAGTTCTTGGTTCAATATTGCCCCTGTTGGGCTTCTTTGCAGCCTTCTCTGTTTTCGGTAGCCTGTAGCTTGGGAGACCCATATGTGAGGCTCCTGTTTGTCCACGGAGAAAAAGGTAGTTACTCACCTGAAGCAGGTGTTCTCCATGGACAGCAGGAGTAAGTCCTCACAACCCTCCCACCTCTCCGAGGAGTTGTATTCTGCTACAGCTTTGTTATCAGACTGGAGAAGATGGCGTCGAGGTGACAGGATGGAAGGGAGGTGCGCAGTCGAGCCTCCAAAAGCTTGCAATAGAAGCTGGGGAGTGTTCCCATATGGGGCTCTTTTAGAGACGTCACTCATACGTGGACTTATTCCTGCTGTCCACGGAGAACACCTGCTACATGTGAGTAACTACCTTTTCTCCACTTTCATAACATTTACTATCTGTTGTTACTTACATGCACTGTACAAGTAGACTTCCAGAGATTTCATTAATTTCAAAAATGTAGGGGGTGGGTATACAAAAATGTAGTCAACGGGATATTCAGTAGCACTAACACGGTTAGTGCTGCTCAGTATCCCTCCTCCTAACCTGATTAAACACCCCATCGCTAACTGGTTAGTGACAGGGCATTCCAGAGGTGGAGCAGGGCTGCAACCACGAGCTAGCCGGTCAGCAGCGATATTCAGCTGTTAAAAACATAAGAACATAAGATATGCCATACTGGGTCAGACCAAGGTCCATTAAGCCCAGTATCCTGTTTCCAACAGTGGCCAATCCAGGTCACAATTACCTAGCAGTTTCCCAAAAAGAGACACAAGTTTCCACAATGCTTGTATTGGGGCAAGCAATGGATTTCCCGGGTCTTCTTTAATAATGGTTTATGGACCTTTCCTGCAGGAACTTGTCCAAACCTTTTTTAAGCCCAGCTACACTAACAACTTTTACTATATCCTCCGGGAACAAATTTCAGAGTTTGATTACGCATTGAGTGAAAAAATATTTTCTCTTATTACACTGTAGACTCATTGCATGGCCCCTAGTCTTTCTACTTTTTGATGGCGTAAACAATCGATCTAAGTTTACCTGTTCCATTCCAGTCGTTAATTTATAGACCTCTATCATATCTCCCCTCAGCTGTCTCTTTTCCAGGTTCAAGAGCCTTAAACTTTTAAGACTCTCCTCATAGGAGTATCCTTCCATCCTCTTTTCCATTCTGTGGCTCTTCTCTGTACCTTTTCTAATAACGCTATATCCTTTTTAAGATACGGCGACCAGAATTGCACACAATATTCAAGGTGCGATTGCACCATGGAATGATACAGAGGCATTATAATATCCTTTGTTTTATTCTCCATTCTTTTCCTTATGATTCCTAGCATTCTATTTGCCTTCTTGGCCTCAGCTGCACACTGGGCGAAGGGTTATCCACAATGACGCCTAAATCTTTTTCCTGGGTGATAGTTCCTAATATGGAAAGTAGCATCATGTAACCATAGTTTGGGTTGTTCTTTCCTAGGTACATAACTTTGCACTTGTCCACATTAAATTTCATCTGCCATTTGAACATCCAGTTTTCCAATTTATCAAGGTCCTCTTGCAATTTTTCACAATCCTCTTGGGTTTTAACAACTTTGAATAATTTTGTGTCATTTGCAAATTTGATTACCTCACTCCTTATTCCCATTTCCAGGTCATTTACGAATATGTTAAATGGCTAGCTAAAATTTCTAAAGTTAAGACAGGTGAAAAGTTCTTCTAACTTTAGACAAAAATGCAATCTGGGCAAACCGGATATTCAGTGCGGCTCGAACTGGCACTGAATATCTGGGCTTAAATTAAAACAACAATGGCCAGCCACTTTATTTATTTTATTTATTATTATTTATTTGCATTCTCTTATATACCGCGCTATTCTGCATCAGTGCGGTTTACATTGAACAAACTGAAATTACATTGAACAGGGCATTATAACTTGGAGATAACTATTTTACAGGGAACATGGGCTATGGAGGGTTAAGTGGTTTGCCCAAGACCACAAGGAGCACCTGTGGGACTAGAAACCCCAGTCCTTACGGCCCAAGGTTGCTGTTCTCTAGTGGGATTTGAACCCCCGACCTTCCGGCCTGAAGTACCTTGCCCCAACCTTGAAGTACCTTGAAGTACCTTGCCCCAACCACTAGGCCACTCCTCCACTTTAATAGTGCTGATCGCTACCACTGCATATACTCCCCATATTCTTTTGTATTTTTTTTTTATAATTTTAATTTTTATTTGGTACACTACAAAGTAACACATCATTTTTCATCTCCTTTACAAAACAATGACATAACCTGCATCCAACTTTATCCATCAACCCAACATTTACCTGATTACCTTTCTATCCTTACTTTACATTACTTTACAATATATACTTCTCTCGATTTACCTGTACATTTTTTTTAATATTCCTTTCTACTCCCCTCCTCCCTCCTCCCCCCCCCCCCCCCCCGATCCTGCAGTGCACCCATCCTCTTTTTTACAATTCCCTTCGGTACTCTTGATTAATTTCAACCCATTAGTTCATTATCCTCCCTCTGTAACCACTCAGTGTACTTTTGCCATCTCCTTTGAAAGCTCTCAATCCTGTGCATTTTATAGGCATTAATCTCACTCATCCTATAAATATATGCTATTCTGCTTAATATCCTCTGAGATGCTGGTGCTCTCTCAGATCTCCATCCCTTCACTATTTCCATCTGCACTCCAATTGCAAGCATCTTCAACATATACATCAGATCACTTTTCTGATCCCCCACCCCCATTCATTCATAACTCCAGCTAGTGTAATATCTCCCACCCAGCCCACCATCTCCCGCGTGAGATCCTTCAGCCACTGCCACGTTTGCTGTAGCACTGGGCAGCTCCACCACATATGCATATACTCCCCCCGTTCTCCACACCCACTCCAACACATCGCATCATTATATCTCCCCATCTTACACAATCTTACTGGGGTTAAATACATGCGGAACAGCATCTTATAACAATGTTCTTGGATTGCTGCCGAGACCACCGGTATTTTAACCCCACCATATATGTTTTCCCATCGCTGAGAATCCTAATGACCTCCCAAGTCTGCCTCCCAGGCCCGCATATGTGTTCCTTGATCCATGGGGCTACTCAATGCCTTGTATAGCCTAGAGATCACCCCTCTTGATAAATCCCCCACCTTAAACATCTTCTCAGATAGTGTCTCTTTGCTTCTCAGGCCTTCTTTCATATTTTTTCCCCCTAAAAAGTGTGCCAACTGAAAATAACCCAACCAGTCACTCTTTTCTATTTTGAATTCTTGCTGGAGCTCCTCAAATGGCCTTAATTGACCTACCTCAGATAGGGTTACAGTATATGGGGTAGGTACTTTCTCCCGCTATCTTTGTAATATCCCAGAACTTTCTCCCACCAAAACCCCTCACATTGTGTGATCCGTTGTGCCCTAATATTTCCTCCCATATGTGTTAGCGCCTTATGTTTCCTGTCCCAGGTTCTGAATGTACTTATCATGTATGGGTTCTTAACTAGGCCTCTTTCTCTCTCCTCCCTATTCTTCCACATCGGATCTGTAATGTAGTTGGGTCTTACCATCACCTGTTCTATTCTACTCCATTGAGGCCCATCCTTTTCCAAACTCCACCCCATTATTGCTCACAGCTGTGCCACCTCATAGTACCTTGTCAATACAAAAGAATTTTTTCGTTCATTAACTTCCAAAAACTGGATCCAAAAATGTCCAAATTACAATAATCAATTATTCTGAATTGTCAAAAGGTTGTTTCTTCCTTTTTCTGAGGTCTCAGTAAAACTTTTGCAAAGCCTCATAGACTACCGTCTTAATGAGGACCCTTGCACTGATCACATCAATGACGTCTAGCAGGAGTCAACAGTTCCCTATTACACAGTAGAATGTTCTCCTTTAAAATCTTCTAGCGGTATATTCTTCAAAAAATACAAGCTTAACTTCTTAAGAATACTTCCTTTTGTGTAGGGAATCTGTTCAACTCTCAACAAACAATTACGATCCCAACGTCAATTCCCCGGCACCTAGACGTTTCACTACGTTGTTTCTTCAGGGGACCTTAAACTTATCTATAAATGAAAATACAAAAAGAAATACTATCACTCTCCAGTCTCATCCAATATCCTCCTACTACTAAACAAAATTTACTCCATTCAACACATCTCCAAAAAGTAAAGAAACCTTACCAAAAGATGCTGCCCGCGTTCCCAACTCGATATACTCAAACTACTCCCGATAACCTAGGGGGGAGTCCAACGATTCCTCAACAAACGCCGCGCATGCCCATGGGGCCCACTGCCCTCCATTTTATAATAGGGAACTGTTGACTCCTGCTAGAGGTCATTGATGTGATCAGTGCAAGGGTCCTCATTAAGACGGTAGTCTATGAGGCTTTGCAAAAGTTTTACTGAGACCTCAGAAAAAGGAAGAAACAACCTTTTGACAATTCAGAATAATTGATTATTGTAATTTGGACAATTTTGGATCCAGTTTTTGGAAGTTAATGAACGAAAAAATTCTTTTGTATTGACATATTACATTCGTTCAAGAGCAAGGGCCATAGAATTTTTGTGTTACCTCATAGTACCTTGCAAGTTCAGGGACCGCCAGACCTCCTTCCTTTTTCGCTCTATACATTATTTTCCTTTGCACTCTAGGGGGCCCGCGTCTCCAAATAAAGGAGTTTAGCATTGCAGTAGGGACTTCTATAGCCAAGGTCATAAACAGAAAGAGCAATCTGAGTAATATATTCATCTTCACTATGGCAATCCTTCCCAGCCATGAGAAAATGGGCTTATGAAGTTAACGGTATTACACCTTGATCTGCTGTCGGGCTGCAATCATAGTATTTTGACCTATGCGGTTCAAAACTCCATCTCGGGTATTTAGAAGAAACAATAGAATACAAGTTAAAATGGTTTTGAATTATATGTGGAATGTGTCCCCTTGGAATCACTGACTGTTCGA
Organism: Ichthyophis bannanicus; assembly: GCA_033557465.1. Classification (NCBI taxonomy): domain Eukaryota; kingdom Metazoa; phylum Chordata; class Amphibia; order Gymnophiona; family Ichthyophiidae; genus Ichthyophis; species Ichthyophis bannanicus. The sequence continues at coordinate 54,490,380 of CM066034.1, read as the reverse complement.
TATAATTGTTCTTAAATAGTCCGATTTTAATATATGTTACCTTATGGTTTGTCCTTAAAAAACTGCCCGTGTGAGCAGTTTTTATTATAAGTTCTCAATTATATTTTTTGATGTAGCACAGTTCCGAGGTAATTAGTAAAATAGTAGTAATACCATTACTTCATTATGAGAGAGAATAAAACGGCCGGTTTTCCTCCTCTTTCTTAGGTATGCTGTTCCTTCATGTACAAGCATATACGAACAAAGATAGTTTTTTATGGCGATGTCTAGTGTCTTTGCAAAAGGATATATGACAATCTCCCTCTTTTTTTTATTAGAATAGATGTTCTTTGGCTCTGACATAACTACAGGCAGCAATAAGCAATGGTTGATTTCACTCTATTTTTATGCCTTCATGATCCTATTTATTGTTAATGATCTTTTTATTATTCCTCACTATTTTATCTTTTGTAGTGGTCTGCATATACCACAAGATATTAAAGGTATTGTTAAGAATTTTTCTTTTTTGCTGTATTCTCCTTATCCCTGTCTTTTCCATCGTATTTCCTTTATCTGCACTTTGGAATATAAAAATCAATGTCTTATGGAATTTATCTATCTGTGTATTTTATCTGTATATGATTGTTTACCATCTTATCATCATTATTTATTTGACCCCCTGGGGCATAATGAATAATGGCCTTAGCAATGCATATTTTATTTGTGTTTTTATGAAATTTTGTTTTATGAATTTTTTAGTTTAATATACATGGTATATTTATGTATTGTTATGCATGTATAGGAGTATTCTTATCTCTAAGTTTTACAATTATGATTAAATTCATTATAGTTTTATATGTTCTTATATTTTGTAGAGTACACTGGTATTTAAATGTTTTATGGTTTAGTTTACTTATTTTTTAATCATATCTATCTATTTTTTTGAGGTTTGCATCTTCTAATAAGACCCCCTGAAGAGGGCCTTTGAGCCGAAACGTTTAGGGGCTAATAAAGGGGTTCATCTGAACTGAACACTCGCCTGTCTCCTTTGTGCCTGTTTTTTGGTTTTCTTTAGTAGTGTGCAGGCACCCACCGCTCTCCTTGGTTATTCAATGTGATTTCTGCCAGGTACCGTTCTATATCCACTCCCTCTCCTTGTTGCTCTGATTCATAAAGCTTACCATAGTAGTCCCAAAATACTTTCTGTATTTGTTCCATACCTCAAACCCACCTTCCCTGTTTATCTTTTATTTTCAGGATCTGCTGATGCACCCTTTTCTCCCTTAGTTTTCTTGCAAAATATCTACCTGGCCTATTTCCCTGTACATAAAACTCATGTTTAAGTTGGTTTAACCTAAAGGCCTCTTAAGCTTCATGTAATTCTCCTAATTATTCCCGTATTTTCCTAATCCGTTGTAGCCTCTTTCTTCCCCCTCTGTGCTTATGCATTAGCTTTTCTGATTTCAACTCTTTTAACAACTCCAGTTCTTTCTGTTCTTTTCCTCTCTTCCATCTCGCCGCCAGCGCTATACACTGTCCCCTTACCCCTGCCTTCAACCCATCCCATACACCAGCTGGCCCCACTTCATCCCCCCTCATCATGAGACATATAATCCCTTATAGTACTCTGAATACTTTTTTGCCCTTCCACCTCGTCTATAATAGATTCATTCAACCTCCAGAAACGCAGACCTCCTCCTCCTTTTTGTAACCTCAAGGAAGCCTCCACTGGGACATGGTCTGACCAACTTATGGGATCTATATCCACCTTCTTAACCTGTTCTATTATCCTCCCATCTACCCATATCATATCTAGTCTGCTATAGCTCTTATGTGGATGAGAATAATGTGTATATTCCCTCTTATTCCCATGTATGTGTCTCCAAACATCCACTGAGCCCAATTTATGTAACAGCTTCCCCAACTTCTTACTTACCCCCTTTGGCCCACTCTTATTATCTCCCGTAGTGTCTATTCTGGGGTTCAGTGTTGCATTGAAGTCCCCTCCTAATATCACCGAGCTCTGCATATGGGGTTCCACCACTTCATAGAGCTTCCCATAAAACCTCCCTTGCTGTATGTTTGGCGCATATATGCTCCCCACTACTACGGGCCTTTCTTCTATTTTCCCTTTCCACAAAATAAAAAGCCCTCCCGGGTCTCTCTCCACATGCTCTTCTTCCACATTCAACTCTCCTGCAAATAATATTCCCACTCCTCCCCTTTTTGGCAATTCCCGGTTGTGGGCCAGATACACTTTATCATATTTTTACTCATCAACCATCTTTCTTGTACTTTTTTTTAAATGAGTTTCTTGTATAAGCACAACATCCGCTCTTATTCTGCTGCCCTCTTTTAGGCCGCTCTTATTCTGCTGCCTTTTATACCAGGAATTGAGGCCTTTCACATTTATGGTTACAATCTTGCATTCATCAAGTTGCTTTTGGTTATTACCCATAACTTTAATTCTCTGCACTTCCTCTTCTTGCAAACACAGGATTTGGGCACCCTCCCTTTTCCCGCCCCTTCTTCCCCTCTCTTAGTTCCCTTCCTCCCCCCTCCTCCTTCTTTCTACCATTTAGTAGCTTCCACTTCCTCCGCGGCATCATCCTCCCCCCCTCCCACTCATGTTACACAATTCACAATACATTTTCTTTTTATCTTAATCTCCCCCCAGTCTTATCTTCTGCTCATGTAACTTTACGCCCCTCTCCCCCTTCATATCATATACTCGGTCCAACTTTGCGGCTTCTTCAACCTTGCTGTTGGTCTTCCATTCTTTTTCCATTTCTCCCTCTGCTTATTTGCTCAGTCCTATATCCTTTCTCTTTTGCATTACACGTTTACTATTTCTCTCTTTGCTCTCCACTCTCTGCCATCTTGTTGTCTGTCCATTCACTGGTTCCTTCTCGTCTCTCCAGGCCAGTCCAGGAACAAGAGGGTTGTCAATCTTCTCCAGCAGCTGAGGACTGAAATCTCAAGTTTTGCAGATCTGGTATCTGGCTCCCCCTGCTGGCCGTCCCTCAGTCTTTCAGTCCTCAGCAGCTGGAACGGACGTAAACCTGGCTGGCTCCCGAAGAAGAGTGGAATTTAGGGTTTCAGCATACTCTTTTATTTAGCTTTTATTTTTGTTTTTTCTTTACATTACTGCAGTGTGTAAGAGGCAAGAGCTCTAGCAGGGTTCTCCTTCACGCACTTACAGCTGATTTAATTGTATACTTGTAAATACTCATGTAAATAGTTGCAGAAATGACGTCCCATGTTTTATCCAAGTTCTCTGACCTTGTTCTCTGTAAAACCAAACAGTTTGTTGTTCTGGTCTGTTGTTATATTGTGAACCGCGCTGATGCTGAATAGAGCGGTATATAAGAGCCTGTAATAAATAATAAATAAATAAATAAATAAATAAATTGAAGGAAGGAGCGTTGCCAGACACGGAGCAAGGAAGGCAGAGCCTGTCTCTCAGCAGCTCCGCTTACTGCGGGAGGGGGCAGAGAGGTGCTGGGAGCCCCAGAGACCATCAGGCCACCCACGAAGTTAAGTCTACTCTACCGCTAGCAGCGGGAGTGAGTAACTTATAAAGAAAAAGGATTTCAGAGCAGCTTGTTTTTTCCTCAGGTATGTTCACGACGTGTTTTTAATCTGTTGGGCGCATGTCATTAGTTTCGGCGGGACTTTAGTCAGCGTTTCTTCTTTCGCTCGGTGAGGGAAAGCCTGGCGGTTTGCCTTTCGGTTTTGCGGCGATTTTTTTCATTTCAGTGCCGTTGGTTGTTTAGGGCAAGTTTTTGGCGATTCTAGTAATACCGTCATGGAAAGCAAGCTAGAATCAGTTGTTTCTTTAGGAGGCCCTCAGGGCGGCTTAGAATTGGCGGGAACGGCAGCCATTTCAGGTGCAGCTCCGGTTTTGATAGCTGCTCATGAGAAGCCCGCGAAAAAGAAGGCCAAATCTAAAAGGCAAGTACAGGTGGAGGAAGCTCCTCCACATTCACTGTCTGCAGTACAAAAGGGTTTAGAATCTGGTTTTTCTGCAGATTTTATTTTGGCACTCCATCAAGCTTATTGTTTAAAATGGCAGCAGTCTCAGGACATGGGTTCTGCTCCTTTGGCCGGGCAAAGCTTAGAGAAAGAGCTTTCTCCGTTGGATCCGGGGGAACGTTCGTCTGCCTTAGCCCACGGAGCGGGGATAAGTGCCGATAGGACCAGTCAGCACATCTCAGGGCTCCAAGGAGTGGAGGAAGGAGAACTCCTGTCAGATTCAGGTATGGAGTGGGCGGCGGATGTAGATGAGTCTGAGCTAGGATCCAGCGAGGATCCCAACATGTTTCGAGTGTTTAGGAAGGAAGAGTTAGGAGCCCTTATCGCTCAGACTTTATCTGCCTTGAATATTGCTTTGCCAGCAGCTCATGAAGAACCTTTAGAAGATCCTCTGCTTCAAGGCTTTAAAGCGGAACAGAGGTGTTTTCCGGTGCACAGAGTCATGAAACAGATGGTAGAATCTGAATGGAAGTGTCCGGAGGCTACGTTGCGAGGAGCATGGGCTATCGGCCGTTTGTATCCTTTGCCGCAGGAAGAGCAGGAGTTATTGAAGATGCCTAAGGTAGATGCCTTAGTCTCAGCGGTCACTAAGAAAACGACTATTTCTGTGGAGGGCGGGGCGGCCCTGAAAGATCTACAGGATAGGAGATTGGAGACCTTGTTAAAACAGACCTTTGAGTCTTGTGCATTATCGCTGCGAGCGGCCATCTGTGGCGCGTATGTCTCCCGAGCCTCCATTCGTTGGATACAAGGTAGTACTCACTCCCGGAGGGAGGAGGACGAAGGCGCAAAGCTAGAGTCAGCGGCAGCTTACCTAGCGAATACCTTCTATGATTTGGTACGAATTTCGGCAAAATCCATGGCAGTGGTGATTGCAGCTAGGAGATTCCTCTGGTTGAGAAATTGGGCGGCTGACGCCTCTTCCAAGGCAAGGCTAAGTAAACTTCCGTACAAGGGCACTCTGCTTTTTGGAGCGGCCTTGGAAAAGATTGTGAAGGATCTCGGGGATTCTAAAGGCGGTAGGCTCCCAGAGGATAGACCGAAAGTTCAAAAGCCCGGCATTTTGCACAGGGGTCCGTCTCGGGATTTTCGTAGGTTCCGAGGGTCCTGCTTTGCGCCGTATCAGAGAGGTCGCTTTGCGGCTAGAGGGCAGTCCTTTCAAGGGGCGCGAGGCTTCGGGAGAGGTTATTTCGCAGCCCAGCAAAATTCCTCTAAAAAGCCATAATGAAGGGAGGTTGGTCCAGGTGGAATTCCTGGTGGGAGGGAGGCTTCAGAGCTTCCTTTCTGCCTGGACCACCATAACCTCCGACCAGTGGGTCCTAGAAATTATTCGCGATGGGTACACTCTCGAATTCGCTCGTCCGTTGGCGGAGGCTGTCGTGGAGTCTCCATGTGGTTCGGCGGAAAAGCGAAGAGCGGTAACAGAGACTCTTCAGCGGTTGTTACGTCTTCAGGCGGTAGTTCCGGTTCCTCCAGACCAATTAGGGTTAGGTCGGCACTCAATTTATTTTGTGGTTCCCAAAAAGGAGGGATTGTTTCAGCCTATTTTGGATCTCAAGAACGTAAACCGCTGTTTGCGTGTTCCGCATTTCCGCATGGAGACGCTTCATTTAGTCATACGCTCCGTGCAACCGGCGGAGGTGCTAACGTCCATAGATCTCATGGAGGCCTGTCTTCATATACCAATCAGGCCGGAACATCAAAAGTTCCTACGCTTTGTGGTGCACATGGGTCATTTTCAGTTCCGGGCCTTACCGTTTGGCCTGGCCACGGCGCCACGCACCTTCACGAAGGTGATGGTGGTGGTAGCAGCAGCCTTGAGAAGAGAGGGGGTTCTGGTGCATCCCTACCTCAACGATTGGCTAATTCGGGCGCCGTCCGTATCAGAGTCTCGGTCAGCGACGGCGCAGGTAGTGAGCCTTCTGGAACAGCTTGGTTGGGTAATAAACCAAGCCAAGAGCCAGTTGCAGCTGGTAACGCGGCTCCTGTACTTGGGGGCGATCTTCGATACAGAGATAGGGGCGGTTTTTCTGCCGGAGTGCAGAGTGCAAAAGATACTGTCACAGGTGACACAGTTTTTGCGTCTAAAGGCGCCAACAGTGTGGCGTTATCTACAGCTCCTAGGGTCCACGGCAGCGGCCTTGGATCTGGTTCCGTGGGCAAGAGCTCATATGCGTCCATTGCAACACGCTTTGCTTTCAAGATGGTCTCCTCAGGAGCATCCTCTAGATTGCAAGTTGCCCAGATTACAGAGCGTCACCATAAGTCTGCAGTGGTGGTTGGATCCCGCCCATCTTCGAGCGGGAGTCCCCTTACGGCAGCCAGACTGGGTGCTAGTCACTACAGATGCCAGTCTTCTGGGCTGGGGGGCACATTGTCAGGCATGCATAGCTCAAGGCTTTTGGCCACCGGAGATGAAGGATTGTTCAATAAACCTCTTGGAACTCAGAGCGGTCTTCCTAGCTCTTAGCGAGTTTCTTCATCTCTTAAAGAACAAAGTGGTGCGGGTGTTCTCAGACAATTCGGTGACAGTCTCCGATATCAATCGGCAAGGTGGAACAGGGAGTGTGGTGTTGTTGGAGGAGAGTCAGCAGTTGATGGCCTGGGCGGAATCGCATCTGTTAGCCCTTTCGGCGGCGCACGTGGCAGGTCAGGACAATGTACAGGCAGATTACCTCAGCCGGCATGCGGTGGATCCCGGAGAATGGGAATTGAACGTGGCGATCTTCCACAACCTGACCCTAAGGTGGGATCGGCCGGTAATGGACCTGATGGCCACCTTCAACAATGCCAAAGCAAATCACTTTTTCAGCAGGCGCAGAGAACATATGTCGGAGGGTCTCGACGGCTTAGCTCAGCCGTGGCCGGCCAGGGGGCTACTGTATGTCTTTCCACCATGGCCAATGATAGGGAAAGTCATTCAGAGGGTAGCAAATCACCGCGGTCGAGTACTGCTCATTGCACCAGATTGGCCCAGGAAAGCGTGGTATGCAGATTTGGTTCGTCTTCTCATAGACAGTCCCTGGAAACTGCCCTCTTGAGAGAACCTATTGGTTCAGGGACCCCTGCTCATGCCAAATGTGGATCGCTTCTCTCTTATGGCTTGGCTCTTGAAAGGGACAGGTTAATACGTAGAGAGTATTCGGCTTCTGTGGTTGCCACGATGTTGCAGGCCAGAAGAGAGTCTACGTCCCTAGCTTATGTTCACGTTTGGCAAGTTTTTGAGAGCTGGTGCGAGAAGCGAAGCCTCTGTCCACGCGACACCTTGATACCGCAAGTTCTTTCTTTTCTGCAAGACGGGCTGGATAAAGGTTTAGCCCTCAGTACCATCAGAGTTCATTTGGCGGTAATATCATGTTTTCGAGGAAAGGTAAGAGGAACTCAGCTAGCTGCCCATCCGGATGTTCTTCGGTTCCTGAGGGCGATAAAGAACATTCGTCCTCCTATTCGCACTATTGTTCCACCTTGGGATTTGAATCTGATTCTTGAGGCCTTGGCTAGGCCTCCTTTTCACCCGGCTAAGGAGGTATCACTCAGGGAGCTTTCTTGGAAGGTTTCCTTCCTCATGGCCTTGTGTTCTGCAAGGAGGATTTCGGATCTCCAGGCGCTTTCGTGTAGGGCTCCGTATCCTCAGTTTTCACAGGAAAAGGTAATGTTGCGAACAGTTCCTTCATTTCTCCCTAAGGTGGTGTCTAAATTTCATGTGAATCAGACTATTTCGCTTCCGACCTTTAGGAAGCCTGAAAGTCTTCCCATTGATGTTGTGTTAAAGAAATTGGATTTAGGTAGATTGCTCAAGGCGTACCTTAGGAGAACTAAGCCTTTTCGTAGAACGGACCGATTGTTTGTTCTGTTTGGAGGACCTCGAAAAGGAGAGGCAGCTTCCAAGGCCTCGATTGCACAATGGGTAAAGCAGGCAATAGTGGCGGCGTATCAGGCAGCTGGAAAATTGCCTCCAGAAGGGCTTTGCGCTCATTCTACTCGTAGCCAGGCGATGTCCTGGGCGGAGTATGCTTTCATTCCGCCTGTTGATATATGTCGAGCGGCTACTTGGTCGTCTCTTCACACGTTTGCAAAACATTACAGATTGGATGTTCAGGCCAGAGGAGATGCAAATGTGGGGGCTTCAGCCATCATAGCAGGCCTGACGGGTCCCTCCCATGGTTAGGTACTGCTCTGGTACTTCCCTCTTGTTCCTGGACTGGCCCGGAGAGACGAGAAGGAAACAGAAATTAGACCTTACCTGCTAATTGTCTTTCCTTGAGATCTCTCCGGGCCAGTCCAGGACCCACCCGTATCATTTGCAGGAGATCGCAGTTGGGCGGTTGCCTATGTTGTGTTAATAGCTTATATTAGTTAGTCGAAAGTCAATACAGTTAGCATTCTCTTCCGAGGTCCTGGTCGGTGTGGTCTTTGGGGCTTCCTCGGGGGGGGATTTATTTATTTAGTATTTCTTTTATACCGCGCTATTGACATCAGTGCGGTTTACATCAAAACATTGCAGTTTGCGATGGAATTGAAAAAAAAAAAAAGAAGAAAGACCGACTCATGGGAATTCTACGCTGCTTGATCGGTTTCCTATATTCCTTGCGTGTTTCAGAACGTTTTAAGATTCTTTTTATTTGCAATTTGTGGTTAGGTTCTTAGACTGCTTGGATAGAATTAGACTGAGGGATGGCCAGCAGGGGGAGCCAGATACCAGATCTGCAAAACTTCAGATTTCAGTCCTCAGCTGCTGGAGAAGGTTGACAACCCTCTTGTTCCTGGACTGGCCCGGAGAGATCTCAAGGAAAGACAATTAGCAGGTAAGGTCTAATTTCTGTTTTTCTCATTTCTCCCACCTCTGGAAAACATGTCACTCCTGCTTCTTTCATCTCTGCCGCCAACTGAGTTGCTGTTAACGCCCACCTTGTGATGCCCTGACTGGTAAACACAATTCCTGTAGGGTACAGCCATTTATATTTAATATTCTCTTCCCTTAACCTCATTGTAAATCCTCTCCATTCTCTTCGGTATTATAGCGTGGCCGCAGCCAGGTCCGCAAAGATTGCCATCTTGTTTCCTTTCCACTCTAGGGGGTCTGCTCCCCTCACCTTATTTATTATTTTTTCTTTAGTTTTAAAGTCCTGGAGGCATATAATAATGTCCCTTAGTGCCTCCCCTCTCCTTGGGCCCAGTGTGCAGTGCGCTCTGTCTATTTTCACTTCCAGTGCTTGCCCTCTATCCTCGGGCTCCTCCAGCACCGCCATACATATGTCTTGTGCCGTCTGTTCACATTCTCTAGATTCTTCATTTTCTGGCACCCCCTTTATTCGTAGATTTTGCCTTCTTGCCCGATTTTCCAAATCTTCAAGCTTCAACTCAATCTGTTCCTTTACAGCCTCCAAACTATTCACTGCTTTGTTTATTGCACTCACGTTGCTTCGGCACCTCTTCCACTTGCCCTTCCGCCTTCTCCACTCTTTTCCCCAGTTCCTGCCCATCAGCACGAAACTCCATTATGGCCGCCTCCATGTCTGCTCTGAATCCCGCCATTTCGATCTCAGCTCACCAAACCATGACCAGAGTTCTTCCTTAGAAATCTGCACCATGGCACTTTTACTCTGCACCTCTTCCAAGGTACTCAGCTGCTCTTCAGACTCGGCCTCTATATTCGCTTCACCTCACATTTTTCCTCCTTCTCTCTGCTCGCCTCTGATAACTGCGAACGTATATTCTCTTATGTCTACCGTCTTTTTCCTTGCTGTGGTCATTCCACCAACCTCCGCTCCCTCTGAACAATCCAATCCTCTTTGGGGTATTTGTATTGCTTTGTTTTTGGGGGAGATTAATTACTTTCGCAGGTATGAACGGCGGAGCTCTTTTTCAGCCATCCATGTGGTTCGGTGACATCACCGGAAGTCTTCTTTTGTATTTTGAGAAAGATGACAGTAGGAAGAATTTCAAAAAAACTTGGAGAGCAAGCCTGCTTTCAAACCTGACGTGCTGTAATGCCCACAGTATACAGCAGACATTATGCCTTATTGCTGAACTCTACAGCTGTTGTGCATCACCAACAACTGCAATGCCCTTGCTGACTAGCATCAAGAAAGCATTCCAGTGTATGCATATGTACTAGTTTATATTAGTAGAATGCACACTTACCTCCATTATCTGTTCTCTTAAGGGCACCTTCTTTATGTGGACACAGCTCGCATCTCTGAAAAGCAGAGAGAAACAATATGTTACCATAGAGCAATACAATAGTTATACAGTAACGTAGTACATTTATTTATTTATTTATTTATTTCTCTTATATACCACGCTATTTGACATCAGTGCGGTTTACATGGAACAATACATTGAACATTACATTGAACAGGGCATTATAACTTGGAGATAACTATTTTACAGGGAACATGGGCAATGGAGGGTTAAGTGGCTTGCCCAAGACCACAAGGAGCACCTGTGGGACTAGAAACCCCAGTCCTTCCGGCCCAAGGTTGCTGTCCTCTAGTGGGATTTGAACCCCCGACCTTCCGGCCTGAAGTACATTGTCCCAACCACTAGGCCACTCCTCCACTCTACATGATGGTAGATAAAGATCAGTATGGTCCATCTAGTCCACCCAGCAAGGCAACAAGAGTAGGTGCATCTGCTGCTCCGTGCAGGTCACCCCTCCCCATGCCTTTGTTTAGGGGTTTACCCACCGCTCCGTGTAGGTCACCCTATTTGTTGAGATATAAGAGAGGGTTATGTTTATTTTGATTTTATCCTGTTGCTATAAATCATTACACTGCCAGCAGACCCAGTCAGTATAAGCTCCAACCCCTATCCCTACCCTCCTCTATTCTAAATAATGTGACTTTCACTCACAGCCTTCATTATCCCACATCACTGTGATATATAACAATGGAAAAAGACAATGCAGGCTCTATATTTATCATTACAGTAAGACATAGTTTGATAATTGTCTTCTTATATCTGGCCTCAGTCTCTTCCTTCTGTCCCCAGGTTGTTGCCTTAATACCCATTATACTATATGTTGGAATCTGACATCATTTGACCTCTGTGTGAGAGTTTGTTAAATATAATTCAATATAATAAATCCTTTTAATACTCTAGCATTATCAGATTGGTGTAAGTGAAGAATAACTACTTTCCTGTAGAAAAGCTATGTAGTGAATCATAGGCTGACTTCTGAGTTTTTTTCTAGCAAGTTCAGCAATTTGAAAAGCACAAATTCACACAGGAATATATGGAACGGATTAAAGCAGCTCTCATAGCGAGTGATTAGTAATGCTTTGATCAAAACAAGAAGGGCTAACAGCTCAATGGAATATGCAGAAAACTTCATATATCTCAATTTGTGCCTCAGATAAGTCACAAAAGTAGATCCTCTGGCAGTGGTTGCTCAGAGGTTTCTCCTGAAATTTCACCAATACAAACAACATTGTTTAATCAACTTAGTTCTCAACACGTGCTCTCTAGAAATAAAGGATTCATCCATTAATAAATATAGAATATTTCAAGGATTCATCTATGAAGAGTTTGTTTAAAGTTGCAGGGTAAGAAGGATTCATCTTCCAAAATTAAAGCTGAACCGTCATATTATCATAACAGGTTAATCCACTCAGTGGCTGGTAAAACTACTCACTGGATTGACTGGAGCTGGGAAACTATGGGTGCCAAGTTCAGAGTCTACAGCCCCAGAAGGGAAGGAATCATGGTTATGGCTCAAGGGTGACACTTGATGGCTGGATTCAGGGCTCTGAAAGGAGCCTTGGAATATGGCCCCTGTTTAATGGACTGCTCCTGCAATGGCCAGACTAGGTACATTTGATAGGGGGAAGGGAATATAAAATAGGGGAAAAATCCTTGAGTAGCTGTGAATAAAGGTTTATGGTGCTAAGATCCCAGCCTAATGAGGGTGAAGGGGGATGGATTCAGGAGTGATATGCAGAAATATTTCTTTACAGAAAGAGTGGTGGATCCGTGGAATAGTCTCCCAGAGGAGGTGGTAGAGATGAGGACAGTATCTGAATTCAAAAAAGCATGGGACAAACACAGATGATCTCTAAAGGAAAAAAGGGGACTGTTGTAGTTGTTGATATGGAAAGACAGACTAGATAGGCCATGTGGTCTTTTTCTGTCGTCATATTTCTATGTTTCTAATCTCCATTGAGCTGGATGCTCAAAGGAATGTGAGAAAACTGAGGTAAAAAAAAAAAAAAAAAGAAGAAAACGATCCTGTGTGGATGAAAGGCACAATATAAATCAAGGGGTGGGGGATATTCAGTAGCGTGACTAGTGCTTGTAAAGTGGCTAGCCATCACTGCTGGTTTAATCCCAGATATTCAATGCCGGGTCCATATCCGGCCACTGCCATTGAATATCCGGGTGGGCCACAGAACCCAGTAGCTAACAGGACAGTGGCGGTACTGAACCGCTGCCCAGTTAGCTTCCACGGCCAAAGTAAGGGCAACATTTGCTGTACCTTACTTTACCTGTGGGTTGATACAGGGCAGCGGCTCAATATCGCCGCTGCTCGGTTAGTGATAGGTGCCACCCCAGAACAACCCCGACATGCCCCACGGATATTTAACGGCACCAGGAGCTCTATCATTAGACCACCTCAGGCTGCAGTTTCAAGGGGGTGGCACTCCAGCAGCTGTGGCTGTGTTTATTTCTGATTTTGCCACCTCTGGCTTGCCACTGCCTTCCCACCGCTTTTTTTCTCATTCAGACAAGCTTGAGCGGGAAGAAAAGCGGCAAGAAGGCAATGGCAGGCCAGAGGCAGCAAAATCAGAAATTAAACACAGACGCTATTGCTTCCTCCAAGGAATAAGCCTGATTCCTTGGAGGAACCAATAGCAGACGAGCTTGAGCGAGAAAAAAAGCGGAGAGGGGGCACTCCAGCAGCCATGGCTGTGTTTATTTCTGATTTTGCCACCTTTGGCTTGCCACTGCCTTCCTGCTGCTTTTTTTCCTCGCTTGGACAAGCTTGAGTGGGAAGAAAAGTGGCAGGAAGGCAGTGGCAGGCCAGAAGCGGAAAAATCAGAAATAAACACAGACACTATTGGTTCCTCCAAAGAATCGGCCTGATTCCTTGGAGGAATCAATAGCGGACGAGCTTGAGCAGGAAAAAAAGCGGGGAGGAGGGGGGTCACTCTGGCAGCTGCAGCTGTGTTTATTTCTGATTTTGCCGCCTCTGGCCTGCTACTGCCTTCCCCCTGTAGAGCTGCCAGTGCAGCAGACATTCCCACACAGACAGCTTTGAGGCCCCCTCTGCCTACTCTGCCACTTCCTGCAACCAGAGTGATGGAGTGGCGCTGAGGGAGCATGGCCCAGCACACGGAGGAGGGCAGCAGAGGCCAGAACACAGTGGCCAAACCATGAAGCTCCTCAACACTAGTTGGATCAATCACAGTGGTGAGATCTTTGGGGAGGGCGAGGATGTGCAAAGGCTGCTGGCCCCAGGCTACTCGTGGACTCTCACCATAGTGAATATGTGCTTCTGCATGTATAGAAATGTGGAGGTGTCCTGCATCTACTGACTCTGCTGAAGTAGGGAGGTGTCCTGCATTCACCCGGTTTGTGCTGGGGACTTCTTGTGCATGCACCCGATCTGTATGGCGGATGCAACCTGTATGCACCATGTCTGCAGTGGGAATGGGAATGTGTCCTGATTTCCTGCAAGCATTGGATATGCAATAGAGATATGTCTTACATGCATTGGGTCTGAAATGGGAGTGTATCCTCCATGCATCCAGTCTGAGATGGAGTTGGGGAGGTGTCCTGCATGCACCCTGACAGTGTGGAGGGTTGGGGAAGTGTTCTGCATGTATCCAATCTGGAATGTTTTAGGAACCCAACAGGTACTTGTGACCTGGATTGGCCACTGTTAGAAACAGGATACTGGGCTTGATGGACCCTTGGTCTGACCCAATGTGGCATATCTTATGTTCTTATGTAACGGCAATCGCAGCAAAGGAACCCAGGATCGGGGCTGGGCTGTGCAACCTCAGTAAGCTAAAGAGGGCAGGCAGTTTTTGTTTTTTTTTTTTAATCAGCGGCAGACAACGAGAGCTGTAATAGCTGGGGCCGCTGTGGGCTGTGATCACAAGTGCCAAGACGGGGGGGGGGGGGCGCAGAGGCAGGAGGAGGCATAGAGAAGCAACTCCAGACAGCAGTGGTGATTGGGGCTCGAATCTTGCTTTGGAGCCTCAGTAAAGCTGCTGGAGCAGGTCCGATGCCTGCAAGGAGGCCTGTAGTATGTGCTGGGAGGTGGAGCTGACCTTGAAGAGCCAGAGGCACCATAAGTGGCTGGGGATGGAAAGGGCTTGATGGAGTGAATGGCCTTGGAGCAGGAAAAGCACCATACCTAAGTCTGTGCCAGTGGTGCAACCGCGCAAGTTGCAAAAAAGTAGGGGCGCATTTGGACCCGGACCGGAGGTGGAAGCTGATTCAAAAGTCTAATTCGGAGCCTTTTGCAGCACAGTTTTGGGGAGCAAGAGGACTGCGCTGCCCAAAGTCCACGTTCCTAGGCGAGCTATCTGGGATGACTCTAAATCCTCACCTCAAAGCAGAGCAGTACGGCTAGCATGGATCCCAGGGCCCCACCAGTCCGATCTGCAGAGCCAGGGCTGGGCAGAGCAACAGAAGCTTATGCCGCAGCTCCGTAGATCACTCTACCTGGACTTCATTGCCTGCAGTTCAATCACTTTCTAAATACATCCTTGCAGTCCAAAATATCTTGATACTAATCTCGCAATGCAGTTGAGATTAGCATCAATACATTCTAGGCCTCAAGGATTCATTTAGAATGTGACTGCATTGCTGGCACTGAAGTCCTGGTAGAACGATCTGCAGAGCCTCTGCAGACGTTTATATCATGGCTCCGCAGATCACTCTATTGGGATGTCAATGCTGGTAGTGCAATCATGTTCTAAACACATCTTTGCGGCCCAGAATGTCTCGATGCTAATCTCACATGCATCACAAGATTAGCATAAAGATATTCTGGGCGGTAAGGATGCATTTAGAAAGTGATTGTACTGTCATATCATCTGGTAAGGTTACCAGATGTTCCCAATTTTCAGGGATTGTCCCTGATTTTAGAGTTGTGTCCCGAATCCCACCTGTTTGACAGCTTCCTGTTCCAGATTTCAACAATTGGGACAGTGAGGTTAAAAGAAAAAATTATTTTCAATTTAGTGATTTGAAAATATCAGCTTTTATAATTTACATCCATTATCTTTATATTTTGCATAGTACTGGGGAAATGCATCACTGTTTCTATTTCTGTTTATTTGTCTGCTTGAAAGCAATATTGTTGCTGTCATGAGATGGATGGAAGGGGAAGGGGTATTAAAACCTCTTCCCTCCTCCAAGCCCTGTCACTCAAACCTGGAACTAAGGTGTCCCCTCCTCCCCCCATACACTTTGAATAAGCGTCCCAGATTTGCCTGTAAAGAATTTGCTAACCTTATCATCTTGGAAGCAAACATGGATACTGCCTCAGGTGCAGTTATCAAGGCTCGCTGGGGGTGGTGGGAGTATAATGAGGAGTGAGGTCACTGCCTTCTGTTGGCACTATGCAATGGTAGATGGCATAAAAAAAGAGGGAGATTGAGAGCTGGATAGTAAGGAGTAGTGAAATCAGGGTGGACAGAGAGAGAAAGAGAAAAAGAAATGGAAGAAAGCTGAAAGAAAAAAAAATCAATATCCAAGATGGAAGGAAGTAAAGAAAACAAAAGGAGAGGCAAGAAATGGCAGATGGACTAGAGACAATAGAAAGAGAGCTAAGAGTAATGGTCAGACAACAACGGTAGAAAAAAAATAATTTTATTTTCAATTCAGTGATAATGCAAAGTTTAATCTTTATATTTTACATAGTATGGAGAACTACATCTCTTATTTCTCTGGTGTTGCTCCTCATGTGGAGTCCAGGTTCTTGGGGTTTTAGTTTAATTTTTGTCTACATATTTTTTTATTTTTCCTTTAGGTTGTGGTCACCTATTCTGTACTTGGTGAAGGTCTGTGTTCTGAGCGCATGACTGAGGCCAGGCATTCTTTTAACACGGAATATGTACATAGGGATCTGTACTGCAATAATTTGACTTGTTCAGCTTTTTAAATAGGTGTATGGATGTTCTAGGGCTCGTTGCAGTATTTATAGTGTTGCTTTATTCTGGGTAGGCCCCTTGTTGTATGAGTTTTGAAAGTTTATGGTATGATAGATTTGGCATTGTAGAACTTTGGTGACTTTTGCAGGGTTTTATAAAAGTTCACAATCTGCCTGGAATTGGAGAATGTTTATGTTGTTGTTAGTAAGATAACCAGAATCAGATGGGGTTTTTTTTTAATATATTGAATTCTGTGGGTGAATGTCCTACCTCTGCTCTGCACTCATTGTTGAGGGAGAGATTTCTGTGGATGCAGAAGGAGAATTTTCACTTACCGTTAATTTCCTTTCCTGGAATACTGCTAGACCAGTCCAGACAAACGGGTTGTGTCCCCCTGCCAGCAGATCTTGGAGACAGAGAATTCTACCAGAGCTCTGATAGGCTGGACTCTGGTGATATGGTCCTACCCCTACGGGTCTCCCTCAGTATTGTCTGTAAAGCGAACCCAAACATGTAACGCAACTTAACCATAAGACCACACATAGTGGACGTTTAATTCAACTATGTACAAGGGAGCTGAAAGTATCCCCAGAACTGAAGGCTGCTAAGACCGATAACGCAGCCATTGGCCTCCCATGGTGAGGCATACTGACAAGGAAGGAACAGAGGCCGGCGGCTTCACCGCACTAGCAGCACCGTAACTGACAGCAGGGTGGGTCCTGGACTGGTCTAGCAGTATTCCAGGAAAGGAAATTAACGGTAAGTGAAATTTCTCCTTCCAAGTCATACTGCTAGACCAGTCCAGACAAATGGGCAGTACCCAAGCTACCTGCTTTCAAGGGGGGGTCAATGCCGACGACAGCACTGCAGCTCCAATCTGGCCCTCCTGCCGAGCGTGAACATTCAATCTATAGTGAGGGACAAACGTGGACAACGACGACCAAGTCGCTGCCCGGCAAATGTCGAGAGGGGCTACTTGAGACCGCTCGGCCCAAGACGAAGCCTGAGCCCGAGTGGAGTGAGCTCGGAGCCCTGCTGGAACCTGCTTGCCTTGCAGTAAATAAGCTGCCTCAATAGCTCCTCGCAACCATCTAGAAATGGTGGATTTGGAGGCTGCGGATCCCCATCAAGGGCCCGCAAACAGGACAAAAAGATGATCGGTCTTACGGAAGGCGTTCGTGATCTTAAGATACCGATAAAGCACTCTCTTCAGGTCCACAGCATGCAGTTGACGAAGGCGACCGGAACACTGCTCTTTTTCAAAGGTAGGCAAGAAAAGAGGCTGGTTGACATGAAACGGGGTAAGCACCTTAGATAAAAAAGGATGGAAAAAAAAGGATAAAAAAGAGAAACTCCCGCCAAAGAAAACGAGAGATAGGGGTCTCGACAAGAGAGAGCCTGAAGTTCAGAAATCCGACGTGCCGAAGTTATGGCCACTAGGAAAACTGTCTTTAGCATTAAATCCTTAAGGGGAACATGCCTTCAGGGGCTCAAAGGGAGGAGCAACAAGGGCACGGAGAACGAGAGCGAGATCCCAAGAAGGAACTAAAAGACGTATCGGGGGCCGTAATGTCTGAACCCCTTTAAGAAAACACGAAACGTCCACATGCGAGGCGAGAGAACGCCCCGCTAGCGGCCCTCGAAAACAAGTTAGCACGGCAACCTGCATGCGCAAGGTCCTGAGTGCCAGACCCTTATCTAGACCGGCCTGCAGAAAGGAAAGAATATCCGGGATGTTGCAACGCCAGGGCGAGATGTGACGTAGCGAACACCAAGTGTCAAAGAGACGCCACACACGAGCGTAAGCCAGCGACGTCGAAGACCACCGTGCCTTAAGCATTGTCGCCACCACACTCAACAAATATCCCTTCTGAACTAACCTGCGGCGTTCAAGAGCCAGGCTGTAAGCGAGTAAGGAGCCGGATTTTCCATTTCCACCGGCCCTTGGAGCAGGAGCCCTGGGAACGCCCCCAAGCGCAGAGGAGACGCCCGAGACAGCCGGATGAGATCCGCATACCACAGTCTGTGAGGCCAATCCGGTGCCACCAGGATCACCGGGCCGCGATGCTCCCTGACTCTTTGGAGAATCTTGCCGATCATGGACCAGGGAGGAAAGACATACAGAAGGAGATGGGTTGGCCACGCTTGAGAAAGTGCATCTATCCCATGCGACCCGTTGTCTCTCCAACGGCTGAAGTAGATCGGTGCCTTGGTATTCTGCGCCGTAGCCATGAGATCCATTGCCGGTAGACCCCATCGTCAAACAATGGACTGAAAGGACTCTGGCGCCAGAGCCCACTCCCCCGGATCCAGAGCATGTCGGCTGAGGAAATCGGCTTTTACATTGTCTACCCCCGCGATGTGTTGGGCCGAGATCGTCTGCAGATGCCTCTCCGCCCATGGAAGAAGACTCATTTCCTTCGATACACCTGGACATTTCGTGCCCCCTTGGCGGTTGAGGTATGCCACTGTCGTAGTGTTGTCGGACAGAATTCAAACTGCCTGACGCCGCAGAAGAGGCTGAAACTTTCGCAAGGCTAAGCGCACCGCTCGCGTCTTGAGGCGATTAATGGACCACCGGGCCTCCCGAGGAGACCAAATCCCCTGCACTGAGTGCGAGCCGCAATGCGCTCCCCAACCGGAGAGACTGGCGTCTGTCGTTACCAGCGCGGAGTCTCCAAGGGAACCCCTCAAAGGAGATTGCGGGGCCGGAGCCACCAACGGAGGCAAAGTCTCACCGCCGGTAGTAGAGGCAACCGAACTTGATAATCCTTGCTCGAGGCGAGACCTGTGCTAGGAGACTGCGAACTTGAGAAGTTAACTTGAGGAATCGAGGCATTGACAAAAAGATCCGACCTAAGGCTGTATCGAATCGAGCCCCCAAAAATTCGATCTCCTGGGATGGCTGAAGACAACTCTTGTCGCGGTTGATTACCCAGCCGAGGCTTTCGAGAAAGGCAATAACCACCGAGACTGTGCTGCAAGCCTCGGGGAGAGAGTCTGCGCGAATGAGCCAGTCGTCCAGATAAGGATGAACTCTGATGCCGAGGCTGCGTAAGGCCGTAGCTACTACCACCATTACCTTGGAGAAGGTTCGAGGCGCCGAAGCTAGACCGAAGGGCATCGCACGAAATTGGAAATGTTGACCGAGTACCGTGAATCGAATGAGTTGCTGATGCCCCTCTCGAATGGGAATGTGAAAGAATGCTTCCGCGAGATTGAGGGAAGCTAGAATTCCCCCTGACGTACCGCTTGAATAACGGATCGCAGAGTCTCCATTCGAAAGCGTGGTACCCGCAGACTGCGATTGACGCCTTTGAGATCCAAGATAGGACAAAAGGAGCCGTCTTTTCTTTTTTTTTCTTTTTTTTTGGCACCACGAAATAGACAGAGTAATGGCCTAGTCCTCTTTCCAACGGTGGAACTGGACGAATGGCATCTAAATGCTGGAGTCTTTGAACGAATCAACATCCGCTGCCCACTGACGCAGCCAGAGCCATCTCCGAGCTACTGTCACCGGTGCTACGGAGTGAGCTGACAGCCGCAAGAGATCAGAGAAGGCCTCTGCCAGGAATGCAGCAATGGATTCTAAACAAGCCAACTCGGGATCACCTGGAAGCTGCTGAATCCATCGAAGGGAGACCTGTGCTGCTAGACCTCCGCACACCCCTGCTTGAAGGGAAAGAGTGGACGACGAAAACCCGTCTTTAGCAGACTCTCAACTTTTTAGGTATTGCTAGTCACGGAGTGCCACTCCGCCCTCAACCGGAATTGTGGTATACTTGGTGACCCCGGTCACTAACGCATCAACTTTTGGGTATGTCAGACAACGGTCCAAGTCAGAGGGAGACCAAGGGTATAACTGACCAATACCGCGTGCCGTATGTAGAGAGGACTCTGGAGAGTCCCACTCTCGAGATACCATATGCTGTAACTCGGCTTGGAAAGGAAAAAGCTTTGGAAGGCTTACGAATGCCCTGTAAAATGGGATCCGGCTGCAAAAGGGTTTGAGAACTCTGAGGATCAGGCGTGTCAGCTAGGCGTAGCGACTCCATCACCTGTGTGATTAGGGCCGGCAACTCCTCTTTCCGAAAAAATCTGATATTTGAGAGCCCTCGTGAACTGTCAGTGAAGAATCAGACGGAGAATATTCCCCATCTTCTTTCTCCAACGAGTCAGGGCTCACCTCCGATGATTTAAAGTCTTCTTGAATATCCGTAGTGTCCCGCAAGCCACATGCAACATTCCTGGAAGGACGTACTGCTTTAAGGTCTGAGGACGTTCGGGACCACTTGCGAGACCCCACCATATCCTTTGTCTGCTACCGGGCGGGTGCTGGAGGTATACCAAAAGACTCAGAACGCCACAGGTGTCATGCCTGGCGGAAGAGCGTCAGGAACTCACTGTCAGCCAAGGCTGCCGTGGCTTCCAGCGGCTGTGGAAGCAAAATGGGAGCTGACTGGAAGATCCTGCTGCAGGGGGCTCTAAGGAGGGAGGAGTTAAGGCGCTGATGTCCCCAGCTGGCAGCGCAGTGGGAATGGAGGAAGAAGATTCTCCTGGATGCAGCATACAGGTGGAACACAAGCAATCTATTAACTCCTTTTTCTTATTATTACATATAATACAGCTATGCAGAGAAACAGGCATCGCAGAGGCTTAAACCCTTTTTTTTTTTGTAAACAAAAATCAAGATAGGCTTAGGGAAACAGAAGACTCTTCAAAGAAAAGGGATTTTGAAACTCCCTGTGCCTTCACAGCATGTTTAAATGTTTTGAAATGGCTGCCCAGAGCTGCTCCCTCCAAAAAAAAACACTGAAGAGAAATCCCTCCTGATTTTCAAAATGGCCGCCGGCACAGAAAAACTGCGAAATAAAAGTTTCCTAAGCTCTAAAAACCTTAAAAATGCAGCAAAATCGCTGGAGAAGAGGCAAGGAGTGCTGCTAGCAACTTAAAAATTCAAATCCTGACAAACCCTGAATCACCAGAAATGGAGGGGAGAAGGAAACTGTCAGTTATTCACTGTGCTGGTACAGAGGAGCTGAGTTCCCATGGAGGAGAAAAGAAACTTTCAAACTCACTGTAAGGTAATTACAGCGACTGAAAGGTAGGGAAATTAGAGTTTGATCCCTCTGCAGCCACTTAGACCCTCATGGCAGGGGCTGGAAGGTGTTTCTGGAGAGAAGGGGAGCTGCACAGACAGTGAAATCAGGAGCTCAAACCCTGCTGTATTGCTGATTACAGAAATCCAGCTATTAAGGAGGGAAGCCTGGGAAACCCAGAGAAACACCTCTTGTGTGCTCTGGGTGCATCCAGGAAATAAAAATGAAGAAAAGAAAATAGGAACTTCAAACCCAGTTGAACAGACCCTGATGAAACCGGAAGTGAAGGAATCAGGTCAGAGACAGCCAGTCCCGATGCAGTTGAAATAAACCCAGGGCAGCTGAGGCAAGTAAGAAAACAGTTTACTTACAGTTTCTCTCAGAAATTGATACCTGATCCTCCTGATGATGTCTAAGCCCTCGTGGCAAAGATTCAGCGCTGCTTAAAGAAAATCGGGAGCTCTACTGAAGCCAGGCTCAGGAGCTCCACAAGTTTATCTGGGGAATCAAGTTGCTGGGAACCCCAAAGTAACCCCCTCTTGTGTACTCTGGGTGCATTCAGGAGCCTCAAGATAGAGAAACCTGATTTTAGGGGAGTCCTTCATCCAGCTAACAAGCCCTCATGGCCAGATGCTGAGGATTCTTCCTGTCAGCGAGCTCTACTGTGTCAGAAACAGGAGCTCAGCTGCAAACACCCTGGTGCACAGTGAAACTATATTGGCAGCAACAGGCAAGTGGAAATATCAGTTCACAAAGGGATTCTAAATAATTTTAAAGATTTTGAGGGAAAAACAACAAAAGCAACCAGATCTGCTGGAGACAGAGAAATACAGAGGGAGACCCGTAGGGGTAGGACCATATCACCAGAGTCCAGCCTATCAGAGCTCTGGTAGAATTCTCTGTCTCCAAGATCTGCTGGCAGGGGGACACAACCCGTTTGTCTGGACTGGTCTAGCAGTATGACTTGGAATATATATTCAAAAAGAAAAAGCGAGAACCATAATGCACTTTATAACAAAATAAAATGAGTTATAATTTTATAATTTGGTATTATGAACTGTGCTGTGGTTCTCACTTTTTCTTTTAGTTCCTTTGTGTGCGAGCATTTTGCATTTCCTTTGTTTTTTTGCGGAATATATATTTCTCCAGGACCAAGCACTTCTTGGTGTTTATGTTGGGTTCACAAAGTCCCTTCTACTTTTCAGAGGGTGGGAAGTGCAGTGTTGGGACGGCAAGTCACACTTGTTTTGTGGAATTGGGAGGTGCTGCATGAGTGCTGTTGAGCCCCTCATTTGGCATATTTAGCCGCATGTTTCCTAAGCTCAGTGGCCAATCCAGGTCACAAGTCCCTGGCAGGTTCCCAAACAGTCACATAGGTTCCAAAATGCTTATCCTGGGGCAAGCAGTGGATTTCCCAGGTCCTCTTTAATATGTTTATGGACCTTTCCTCCAGGAACCTGTCCAAATATATTTTAAACCCAGCTACACTAACAGCTTTTACTACATCCTCCAGTAACTAATTCCAGAGTTTGATTACATAGGGCCATAGGCTAATTCAAGGAAATTTCAGATTTTAAGGGAACATATCCGTTTAATTTTGTCCCGCTGCTGAGTTCCAGACTTTTCCAGTTCTAGCACAATCCAATCCAGCATTTGAATTCATGCTTACCAAGATTAGTTTTTCTCATTTTATATCTTCCCTCTTCATCAATAACCTGGTCATAGCAAAATAAATCAGATGTGCAGATACTTATAATGGTCTGATGAAGGGGGGGGGGGCTGTGTAAGTGGCTTTTTATTAATCCGATTTAATGTTTATTATTATGTTTGTTTTATTGTAACATCTGTTTTACTACATTGCATGTGTATGTTTGGAAGCCACCAAGGATTTTAGATAGGTGGCATATATATTTTAAAATAAAATATATTAAATTTATGCAAATGATGCCGCAGTGAATCTCCACACATGGCCATCTCCAGGAACAAACAGGAATGAGTCTTCACATATGGGTATTGTCGGTACCGACGGAGCCTGCGCGGGAACACTCCCCAGCGTCCAAAGGAAAGCTTCTGGGTCAGGAGATTACTACCCTTCTTGCCCAAGGGGCAATAGAAGAGGTACCCCTCCTTCAACAGGGCTCAGGGTTCTACTCCCCCTACTTTCTTATTCCAAAGAAAACAGGGGGCTACAGACCCATATTAGATCTCAGAGAATTGAACAAGTTTCTATACAAGATGATTTCTCTAGATACTCTCCTTCCATACCTTCAGAGTCAGGATTGGCTTTGCTCTCTAGACCTCAAGGATGCATACACCCATGTCCTCATCCATCCAACACACAGAAGGTTCCTTTGGTTCCTTTATCAAGGAAAGCACTACCAATACAGAGTGCTTCCTTTTGGTCTGGCCTCTGCAGCAAGGGTGTTCACAAAATGCATGGCAGTAGTAGCAGCATTTCTACGCACTCTAGGGATATTCGTATTCCCATATCTGGACGATTGGCTCATCCGAGCTCCATCCCAGTCAGAGGCCCAGACTTCTCTAACCTGCACAAGGCATATCATTCAATATCTGCGACTTGTAATAAACATTCCAAAATCCCATCTCACCCCCACTCAGTCTCTAGACTTCATAGGGGCCTTGCTGGATACCACAACTGCAAGGGCCTATCTTCCCCAGGCCCGTTGCCTATGCTTGGTGCAGTTAGCCTCACAAATTCAGTTAAAATCCCATTTAACTGCTCGAGAGATGTTACAACTGTTAGGCCACATGGCATCCACTGTGCATGTGGTTCCTTACGCTCGCCTTCACATGAGGGCAGCTCAGTGGACTCTGTCCACCCAATGGACCCAGGCATCAGGTTGCCTGTCAGACAAAATAGCAACCTCCAGTAGCCTCTTTTGGTCCCTCCAGTGGTGGAAGTCCACTCAAAATCTGTTGCTGGGGTCCCCCTTTCAACAGGTGTTACCCCAAGCAACCCTTACAACAGATGCCTCCCCAAGAGGTTGGGGAGCTCATCTTCAAGATCTCTCCACTCAAGGCATCTGGTCTTTACAGGAGACATCTCTACATATAAACCTCTTAGAGCTCAGAGCAATCTTTCTAGCTCTCAGAGTCTTTCACACCCTGCTCAGCTACAAGACAGTCCTCATCCACACGGACAACCAGGTAGCCATGTTCTACGTGAACAAGCATGGCTTTGCAACGAAGCTCTGAGATTGTGGGCCTACGCCAGAGAGCATCAGATTCATCTCATGGCAGTGTATCTTCCAGGGGTTCAAAACTCTTGGGCAGACAGACTCAGTCGAGTTCTGCTTCCACACGAATGGTCCCTCCATGGGGACCAGATAGCCAGGATCTTTCGAATATGGGGAACCCCAGATATAGACTTGTTTGCAAGTCCGTGGAATGCCAAACTTCCCCGGTTCTGTTCCAGAATTCCGTGTCACGGGGTTCAGGCCAGGGATGCCTTCCTCCTCCATTGGGGGCAAGACTTCCTCTATGCCTTTCCACCCATTCCCCCTAATGCCCAAGACACTCTTCAAACTTCAGAGAGACAAGGGGTCTATGATCCTCATAGCACCACATTGGCCACGCCAAGTATGGTACCCTCTATGTCTGCATCTCTCCCAAGCTCCCTCCCTGGACTTGGATTCTGCTCCAGACCTCCTGTCCCAGGAGGAGGGAACGTTGTGGCACCCAAATCCCCAGTCTCTTCACCTCAGAGCCTGGTTGCTGAAGGCCTAGACCTTCAAGATTTGCATCTTTCTCAGCAAGTAAAGGATATCCTTCATGCTTCCAGAAAGCCTTCCACCAGACGTTCCTATGCTTTTAAATTTATTTTATTTATTTATTTAACAAGCACTTATATACCGCAGCTTCCAGAGATCAGCTGCGGTTCACAAATAACAACAGTCAACAAAACATTGTTTGTTTTACATGAAACGTCATAACTATATACAGTGTAAAGTTAATAGAATATGTTAAACAGATTGGCACAGAACAGTGCAACACTATATACATTATATATACATTTACATTTTATGTGAGATATAGTCATAATGAGTGGTTCAGATTCAGGTGGGGTGGATTATCTTTTCTATTGTAGTGATATGTTGAGCAGAAAGTTATAGTGAGATGTTGAGTAGAAAGTGATTAGCCATTATCTAATTCTTTTGAGGGTTGGTCTATGTTGTTGTAGTGTATTGTGAAAAGGTGTGTTTTCAATTTTTTGCGGAATTCATTAATCTCTGTTAACATTCTTAGCTCGACAGGGAGGGCATTCCAGGCTATTGGGGCTATTGGGGCTGCATGGAAAAGGTTTACCATTTGGTGTGCAGAGAAGGGTCTTAACCCTCTTGCAATACCTCTGAATTCTTTACTAGAGTATTTGCTGCATTTATCCCATGCAGGCCTTAAAACGAATTCAGTAAGAGTCCATTTGAGTGCTATTGCAGCATCCCTTAAGCCTCTCAATGGACAACCTATTTCCTCTCATCCTCTTATAGCAAGATTCATGAGGCCTTCTTTTGACTAAACCTCCCATTAGACCACCTCCAGTGGCATGGGACTTGAATCTGGTTCTGGGCCAGCTTATGAAGCCACCCTTTGAACCCTTGGCCACTACCTCCTTGAAATTTCTTTCCTGGAAGGTTATTTTTCTCATTGCAGTCACTTCAGCTCGCTGCATCAGTGAGCTGCAAGCCTTGGTGGCTAATCCTCCTTACACAAGGTTCCATCATGACAAGGTGGTCCTTAGGACTAATCCACACTTTATGCCTAAAGTGGTCTCACCTTTTCATCTGAACCAGGAGGTTTATTTACCAGTCTTTTTTCCAGGACCTCATGCATTTAAATTTATGTTTTATTTATTTTTACTCATCGTCTTTTGTATTGTCATGCTTTCCTTTCTTTCCTATCATTCTTGGCGTTCTTTTCCGTAGTTTGCAGTGCTGCCTTTTTATATTGTTTGTACACCGCTTAAATGTTTTTAATGTAAGCGGTCTATCAAGTACGAAATAAAGTTAAAGTTAAAGTTAAGTGCTGAGAGGAATCTTCATACCCTAGATTGTAAAAGAGCTCTCGCTTTTTACTTACAAAGGACACAGCAACATAGAAAGTCCTCTCAACTCTTTGTTGCTTTTGATCCCTCTCATTTAGGACTTCCAGTCTCTAAGAGAACTCTGTCCAATTGGATTGCTCAGTGTATTTCTTTCGCCTACCAGAGTAAAAACCTTTCTCTGGAGGGCCATGTCACAGCTCACAATGTGAGGGCCATGGCAGCCTCTATGGCTCATCTAAATTCTGTGTCCATCGACCAGATCTGTCGAGCGGCCACCTGGGCCTTGGTTCATACCTTCACAGCCCATTACTGCTTGGACAAGGACTCCCGCTGGGATGCCTTGTTTGGTCAGGCTGTTCTCAAACACCTGTTCCATACCTAACCAACTCCTACCCTCCATCCCTGCCTGGATGCCTGAGATTCATGGGTGGAGGTAGAACCCTTCACAGGGACTCACAACCTGGGTGATCTCCCAGGCATCTCTAGCTGGGGAGTCCCCATATGTGAAGACTCATTCCTGCTTGTTCCTGGAGATAGCACAGTTACTTACCTGTAACAGGTGATCTCTGGGAACAGCAGGAATAAGTCTTCACAACCCTCCCACCTCCCCTAGGAGTTGTATCTCTCTATCTTTCTTTCCTTTCCTCACTCTCTCTTTGTCTCAGCTTTAAAACTCGAACTGGAGAGAGGCGGTTAGGAAAGGTGGGAAGGCAGCGCGCAGGCGCTGTGGGATGCTCCCAAAAGCTTTCCTTTGGACGCTGGGGAGCGTTCCCGCGCAGGCTTCGTCGGTACCGACGATACCCATATGTGAAGACTTATTCCTGCTGTTCCCAGAGATCACCTGTTACAGGTAAGTAACTGTGCTTTGCATCACTCTCATGTGATGGGGAGTAGATGGAGGGGGGCACTGGAAGGTGGAGGAAAGCTGAAATCTCAGATTGGGACCAGCATGATCATAGAATAAAATGGTCAGGCAACAAAGGTAGAAGATAATTTTTTCAATTTAATGATTGGAGTTGGTGCTATCTTTATATTTTATATGATATAGGGGAATGCATCTCTTTCTATTTCTCTAGTGTTGCATTGCATGCAGAATCTGGTTTATTGGGGTTGCAGTTTAATTTTTATCTACATGTTTATTTTTAGGTGGTGATCATTTATTCTGTACTTGGTGAGTGTCTGTGTTCTGAATGTTTGACCAAGGCCAGGTGTTCTGTTAACATGGAGTTTGTACTTAGGGATCTGTATTGTAGTAATCTGGATTGTTCAGCTTTTCAAATAGGTGTTGGACATTCCAGGGTCCACTTGCAATATTTACAGTGATAATTTTTGGGTAGGCTCCTTTGGTGAGTTTTCGAAGTTGGTGCTGGTATGGTATTACTCTATAATCCTCAGTGGCTTTGTTGTAGGATTTTGTATTAGTTCACAATATACCTGGTACTGGCGAATGTTTGTTAGTAAGATGATCAGAATCTGATTTTTTTTTCTTTTTTTTTTTTGATAATGAGTTCTGTGGGTGAATGTCCTAGTTCTGTTCTGTACCCATTGTTGAGAGAGGTTCTGTGAATGCAAAACATATGTTCAAAAAGAAATAGAAAGAACCATAACGCAGTTTATAACAACAAAGTAAAAATGAATTATAATTTTGTGTTATACAAGGTGTGACAAAAAAGAAATGAGACTGTCCCATAAATGTTTTATTACAAAATCTACAGAGAAATTACGCATTGTCCCCTTCAAAGTAATCCTCCCCAGAGTTAATGCACTTCTGCATTCACTTCTGCCACGTAAGGAAGCACTCGGTAAAGTCCTCCTCCTTGAGGCCTCTCAGCTCACTCGTCACAGTGGCCTTGATCTCTTCTACAGAGGCGAAATGAGTTCCTTTGAGCAGTCTTCAGCCTGGGGAAGAGCCAGAAGTTGCACGGTGCGAGATCTGGGGAATAAGGAGGGTGGTCAAGAGCTGTGATCTGTTTGTTGACCAAGAACTGCCTTACACTGAGCGTGGTGTGTTCGGGCGTGTTGTCGTGGTGGAGCAGCCACGACTAGTCTCTCCACAGAGCCCGCCTGCTGCGCCGAACCTGGTCATGGAGGCGATTAAGGAGCTGCTGGTTGACTATCTGACCCTCAGGCACAAACTCATGATGGACCACTCCCTTCTGGTCGAAGAATGCGATCAGCATGACCTTGATCCTTGATTTGGACATGCGCACCTTCTTGGGTCTGGGTAACAGTCGAATCTTCCACTGCAGGCTCTGTCTCTTGCTTTCAGGGTCGTACTGGAAGACCCAAGTCTTGTCTCCTGTGATGACTCGGCCAATGAACTCTGGATCTTCTCCGATCTTCTCTAGCAAGCCTGGACAAACATTGACCCGGTGCTCCTTCTGGTCGTCCGATAAAAGCCTGGGCACCATCTTGATGCACACCTTCCGCATCCCCAGCTCCTGCACCAAGATGGTCCACACTGGCTCCCTGTTTAAGCTGAGCTCCTCAGCTATCATCCGCACCATCAATCTGTGATCACTCCGCACCAGCTGGTTCACTCTGTCAATTTTCTCAGCCACCTTTGTCATGGAAGGCCGTCCTGACTTGGGGTTATCCTCCACCTCCTTGCGGCCAGTCTTGAAGCGTTTGTGCCATTCGAAGACTCGCGGCCTTAACATTGCATCTTCTCCATAAGCCTTTTGGAGAAGTTAGAGGTACTCAGTTGGGCCCTTCTCCAACTTAACCAGAAATTTCAAGTTGATTCTTTGCTCCATATTTCTGCCACCTCCAGTTGCATGACAAAGCGATGGAGCAGTGTGCTACAAAAAAACCTGAAAAAGAAAAACAGAGTGAGAGAGATGAAAAATATTATAGCAGAATAGTGGTGAGAATTTGCACAACACAGTAACATAAGTGGTTAGCCAACTGGCATTGAGTCATGGGCGTGGCTGCCACAGTCTCGGGGGTTTTTTGTCACACCTTGTAAACTGTGCTGTGGTTCTCACTTTTTTAGTTTCTTGTGTGCAAACATCTTGTATTTCCTCCACATTATCTCATAGCAACATAGTATATGACTAATTGGCTTTTTGGTTTGGTTTAGTTCCTGAATGGAGTTTTGAGAAAGTTCCCCCACTCCCGTTCAAGGGGGTAGGGGGGCACCATCTCATCCCTCGCCTCAGGCGGCAGATTGCCTTGAGCCATCCCTGAGCGGCACTGACAGTGCCACTGAATATCCAGCTCAGTGGCAATTTACATAGTTTGCAGGTCTGCAAACCATGTACAAGCCTTGGAACATACCCCCCCCCCCCCCACCAAATTATTAAACTGTCAAATGATGTCAGACTAAAACTTTTAAATAATGCTATATCAGAATTAACTCATGGTTGCTAAGCTGCATCTTAAATTATATTGCTCCTGCAAGTTCTTTCTTTCTTTGAAACATTTGATATACTACCTTTTAACAAAATTATAAGTTAAAACCAGAAATACAAACGCAAATAAAAACAGGACAAGAAAACAATAGGAAATGTAAGAATAACACAACAATAGGGTTGTCTGCAAACGGGCATGCAGAGATATCCCCGGAGCCATTTTAGAAGCCATGTCTGTGGACATTCCCAGTGTGAGGATGTCCAAGTCTGAAGGGGGCGTGGTGGAGCCATGGTCGAGGCATTCTTAAGAACATGGATGTCCTCGCCTGATCATAGAAATGCCCTGGACGTCCTGAATCGCGTCTAAAGTTTCATCTGCTCAAGTCACAAACAGGCATCTGAAAAATAGAAATTACACTTACCTGGTAATTGTCGTTCCTTGAGTGACGACAGTTTAGTCCTCTACTTCTGGGTTGTGCACCTCTTCCTGCAGCTGGGAGACTGGGCATGTCAAAGTTGTAACATCACTGGATATAGCCTGCTGGTATCTCCCATCAGCCTCCAGTGTACTATTGACAAAGCAAACTCAAAGGAACAACAAATAAGTAACTATACCATAACTTTAAATAACTCCCCATTCCTCAACCGGAGGAGCCTTTTAAATCGTATCCGTCTTATATTTTCTTTTCTCTTTTTTTTTTTTTTAACTTTACATTCATGTCCCCCCTATGCAAACACGTATCCTATACCATCACCTCGTTTAAATAAGAGAAAAGAAAGAAAGAACAGAGAGGGATACTCACTGCGATCTAGAAACTGAAAGGATCTGTCTACTCCTTGAGATTGATGCTCCACTCCGCCTGAAAATAAACTGAAGAAATCATACTCCTGGGCGGGAATGAGGACTAAACTGTCGTCACTCAAGGAACGACAATTACCAGGTAAGTGTAATTTCTATTTCCTTATCGTTCCTCCAGTTTAGTCCTCTACTTCTGGGATGTAACAGAGCAGTAATCATTGGGAGGGACCTATCCAGCCAACTCACCACACCGCCGACCCGGAACAGGCCTCCTTTACTGCCAAAACATTTAGGCAGTAGTGATTACTGAGGAAATGAAGAGACGACCTGGAAGCTGCTCTACCAATCCCCCTGGTGGAATGACACAGTGATTCACCCATGAAGCCGCTTGTGCCCTGGTAGCAAGAGTCAGAAAGCCCCCCGGAATCATACAACCTCGCCAGCAGAAAGCTGAGGCAACCACCGTCTTAACCCAGTGCGAAATGGCCGCCTTCGCTGCTGCTTCCCCTTTGTGGGGACCTCCAACCAGCACACAAAAACAAAGAAACGAACATCGCACCCTGCATGTAATGTTTCCTATCGGCGTAAGCTACGAATAAAAACCTCCCCTTCCAGAAAAACCGAGAACTGGAAGAGAAACCAATAGGCTCAGGAGAAAAATCAGAAACCACTTTTTGGAAGGACGATAGGACTGCTCGCAAACACCACCCTCTATCCAGAAAGGGTGAAAACGGCTCATTACATGACAACGCCTGAAACTCCGAAACTCGTCGCACCGAACAATGAGCTATCAAAGCCACTGTCTATAACAGCAAATCCTTTACCGACGCCTGGAGTAAAGAATCAAAGGACTCTTTAGCTAACGCCTCTAAGGCCCAATCGGGATTCCCCGGCGGCACCCGAACTCTCCTTGAGGAGCGCAGTCGGATCCCAACTTAAGGAAACGCTACACATCGATCTGAACACCTAGCGCTATTCCCTTCACAGACCTCTACAGCCTGAAACAGTCACCCGCTGGATCCTCTAAGGAACTGGCCGCTAGTTCCTTCAGACACTGTCCTGCAGAGAACTCAGACCAAGGATACAGACACTTTTGTCGCCCGGACTTGCCGCCGTGAACAGCAGCCTTCCCCCAACGGCGCTAAGCATGGACCTACGTAGCAGAAGCAGCCTGCCTCCTTGCTCTTAACAAGGCGGCGAAGACTGCCGCAGAATAACCCTTCTACTTGAGCCCCGCCCATACAAAGGCCAAACCGTAAGCGGGCACCGATCCACCTGAGACATTCGTCACGGACCTAGCCGCAGCAGAATGTCTGCTACCGACAACTTCTAGGAAAAGCCTGTTGAGTAGGCGAATGAGAAAAGCCTAGTAGGCCGTCTCGCCCAACCGGGCGCTACCAAGAGCGCCTTTCTCCGAAAGCCTCGATACGCCAACTAGTTGCCCTATGAGAGCCCACGGGGAAAGGACAAGACAAAGACTTAATTGGGAGCTTATTGACCCTCGACTTGGACGAACCATCAGCTGCCTAATTCCTCCACCAGAGAGACCTCTGGTTGAACCCCAAGGAAGCCAATAATATTAGCTAGCACTTGAATTAAGCCATAATGCACATTTGCCCCATAAAGCAAATCAGGCTCTAGTCGATTCAACTCCCTGATCCTTTCCTGTTCCAGGTGAGTAGACTGCCGTAAACACTGCGACCACCTGAAGCATGCTCTCGCCTCCCCAGGCTCCAAAAATGGGAGCTTGTAAGGCCAGAGCATTGCCCCCAACGATAGCTTCAGTGAACCATCTACTTTCCCATCTTGTGATAAAGAAGATTGCTAGGGCTCTGTTCCATACAGTGAGTCCGCACCCCCTGGTAGTGCAAGGTGTGCACCCACCCACGTAGTACCCAGGCCTGCCCCTGCTTAGCCTCAAAATGTCATAAGAACATAAGAACATAAGATATGCCATACTGGGTCAGACCAAGGTCCATCAAGCCCATCAAGGTCAATCAAGAACAGGCGAATTTAGGAC
The DNA here is from genome assembly GCA_033557465.1 of Ichthyophis bannanicus. Lineage (NCBI taxonomy): Eukaryota > Metazoa > Chordata > Amphibia > Gymnophiona > Ichthyophiidae > Ichthyophis > Ichthyophis bannanicus. The sequence continues at coordinate 54,457,926 of CM066034.1, read as the reverse complement.
AGCTGAATACTTTCTTGATTTTCTTTCTCTCTTTCTTTCTTTCTTTTATTTTATTTTTATTATTTTATTTTTTATTTGTTTATTTATTTATTTTTACAAAAAGACACCTCTAAACCAAAAATGCCGTCAGCATATGTTAAGAGGCGCTCTTTCTGTGCCAACAATATGAAGTAGAAAGAACTCCCAAACACAGGCATACTAATCCACGGCCTTCCTGCTAGAGTAACGCCCCATTCCGTCTGACTGCACAAAGATGGACTTTATATTTTAAGATCAACTAGCACCTGGTGATATGAAATACAGCTCTCATTCCGCAGTGGCAATTGAGTCAGCAAAGAAGAAGCCGAGAAACTGCAGACAAGTTCCCATTATACCACCTGGTAAAGACTCCACTTTTAGACCACTGAAGCAAAAAAGCATGCGAGCGTGCCTTGTGTCCTGCCAGCAGCTGATCGAATTGAAGGGATTCAGTGTATGCAGGGCATTGTCCATAGAACGCAAGGCCCCTCCTCCAGGCTGACTCCACATCCACAGTCTAAACCGGCATTCACCTTGGCTGATGCCGATCAGCGCGGAAGCCATCTTGTAAGCCCAGCATATGAAGTATGCCTACTAGAGTCTGAGCCACTGCCATTGCTGCTAGAGAACTAGCCTAGCTGCTTCTGGCCCCCCATTAAGGCATTCACCGAACACTAGCAGAGACTCTCCGTACTGGAGAACCTCTGATAAATGGAATGGGAGCATAGATAGCTCCAAAGGCCAGAGTTCTATTTTGCAACCCCTCTCCGCTGAGCTGCCTTTTCCATATGTAAAATTAAACCACATATAGCCAAAATTAAGACATTACAAATCTACCGTAAAATCGTATAATTTGGCAAAGTCAAACTAAACGGGAACATTTTCCATTAAGAAACCACACAACTATAAAATTCTTCCCATGACATAATGCTTATGGCAGAGCATTCCACATCTGTGGACTGGCCATGGCGCTCACCCAAGCACCTGTTACAACTGTCCAAGAGAGTTATCACCATAATTCCTTTTGACTTGAATATGTTTACAGCGGAACATAGCGCTATATCACAGCAGCTAAGCCAAAATATTATCCTGCCATATAAACCGACTTTAACGCTTTATAGGACCTTCTATGGATAGCGGAAGGAGATTCTGGTAAATCAACATAGCTATGCCCTTTTTTCTTTGCTTTTTTTTTTTTTTAAAGGATAGGACTCCAAAAACCAAGTTTCCGCCAACTCCAATGAAATCAAAGCAGATCCGCTAAAATTACCCGAACTGCTACTATAGCTTTGCAAGAAGCTACCAGCCCCCACTGCACCCAGTTGTCCTTCCCCCCCTTATCCTGGGAGATTCTGCATTGCAGGAGGCGTTGCCCACCCCATGCCAGCCTACTGCATCTGCCAGGGAGCTGAAGAGCAAAATAGAAAGTAGAACCCCTGGAAGCAAACAGTGTCCCGTCCTTGGGATTCAGGCGCAAAAGGTAAAAATCAAAAGCAAAATCAACAGTGTTAGCTAAAAATGAACAAGGCTATCTCTCACTAAAGCCAGTTTCTTTTTCTTTTTGAAATCCCACTGAAGTCCGTGGACCGAAGCTTTCGAACACAGCCCCTGACGCTGTGCATTAACCACAACCAGAGAAATGAAATGAAATGAAACCCTGCTCTAGTAATAGATGAGAATTTCCTGGGAAGGGCCTGCTAAGTGTTGCTATGAAACACACAAGCACCTCCCCAGGCCTTCCTGGAGTCAGAGAAATAGCAGTGGAATACACCGACCACCTTGCAAATGGAGGTCTGAGAGGTTGTTGCCTGTGTGAACCTGATGAGTAATATGATTTTGTATTGTACCACTCACCCCCCAGGGATGGGGGCACTGAATACTATATGTGATTCATGAGCAGCGCTGTCATTCAGTGGCCTTTAGGGCACCAGAGCCCGACCAATGATACAGAAGTTAAGAGCTTTAAATTTTAGTCATATAATCTGGATTCTCAGAACATAACATCACCTTACAGAGGCTCTGTGGCGATTTCTTTCCTGACCTGCAGATAATGGCTGCATGCATACCCACAGTCATAGAAAGGCACTATTGAGTGTAGCAGCTGCTCTCTGGTGGCCATAGACCGTAGCACAGGCATTTCCTGGTTGACAGTTTAACTGTCTATTTTTTTATATCCTAAGGTTTCCTAAACCTGTCCCTGTGAATTTTGGGCAACTTTCACTATAGAATACATAAAGGCACACTTCTAGGCTTTCCCTCCTGCCAACTACAAGTTAGGGCTCTGCCCTTGAACTTAAAAGCTGGCAATTTGCCTGATATCCTGGGCCTTAACAGATGCTCCTCAGAGACATGATTAGGAGGGAAAGACCATGTGGTTTCAGGGATCAATTCCAAAACTGCTGTCCTGTTTTTAAGTTTATTCTTATTTATTCTATAAAGAGGATTGACAACAGTCCCCCTTAATGCCGAGGAACCCCCTGAGCCTCAAAAAAAAAAATCCTACAAACCAAAGAAAGAAACAAACACTAGGCCCAAAAATTTAGCTATTCTGCCTGTTGTTTTCCCTCACGCAGGCAGCTCACTGCAACTCTCGCCATGCGGTCCAAATACCTAGAGAGGAAATGGCCGCCCCTTCGCCAATGAATTTTGGCGCCAAAAACAACAGCCGCTGCAAAAAGGAAGCCTCAGCAGACCGACCGAGCCCTAAGGCCTTACCTGCAGGGCCAAAAGCCACACCGCCTGCTCCTACCACCTTGAATTCCTCCGATCCTCAAGCCGCGCTGATGCGCCTGGTAGCCGCGGCTAGGATCGCTCAGCCGGTTCCACAGAGTAAAATTAAAATCCCGCAGCAACGGAGAGGCTCCGTCTCACACAGCTTCAGTGTGGCTGTACGGGTCCCGGAGCTCTCTCCCGTACAGTCAAGGGAGAGAGATCCGCACCGGCAAATGCCTGCAGCAAGTGAAAATAACTGAGAAGGAGGGAAGGCGAGAACTGCTACTAATTTAAAGAACCAGGCTCAAATTTAAAATTACTGTAAATAAGGAAATTTGCTCCTAACTAAAGGGAACTAATCCCTGATTGCCAATTAACCAAAGGTAACTGAATTAAAAGTAAAATTAAAAGTAAATTAAAGGTAAAAAGCAAAAGTAAAATCTGAATAGAATTTGTCACACTAAATGCTCCTTATCTGTTCCCCCCAAGTGAGCCCAGAAGCTAGGCTCACTATGTCCTCCTGCTGCAAGGAGACTGGACACACTGGAGGCTGATGGGAGATACCAGCAAGCTATATCCAGTGATGTCACGACTTTGACATGCCCAGTCTCCTAGCTGCAGGAAGAGGTGCACAACCCAGAAGTAGAGGACTAAACTGGAGGAACGATAAGGAAGTTCTCGTTTTTTCAGGCAACATCTGGAAGGTGTAGAGAAGGAGTCGCGGGTTGCAGGGCTGCACGTCCTGGCATGGCATGCAGCCCCGCAAACCATCCGGACCCTATTCCCCCTCCTGCTCCCTCTGCACGTCCCGAGCAGTAGGATAAGGAAAGCCAGGAGGGGGAGAGGGTGGGGGTGGGGGCGGGGGGGGGGGTGGGGCGCAGCAGGGACAGGTCAGTCCAGCAGGACTTACAGGGCCAATTTAGGTCACGGCCCTGAACATCCTGTGGGGTCCATGGGGACGTGCTGCTTATTCCACCTCGAAGGTGGAATAAGCAGCACTGACCCGGCGATCAGTCCCAGGAATCCCCCCCGGGGCTGGGTGCAGGGGGGGTCCCTGCCACCTGATCCAGGCCCCGACTGGCCAGCTGTGGGTTGGGCAGCAGGGAAGAGGGAGTGCCGAACTGCGGCAGCCAGGGGAGCCTGCAGGGAGGACGTACGCTCAGGCAAGCAGGGGCACACCAGGCCATCTTCAGGCCTAATTCTGCAAGTTTTGTTTCTGCGGTACAGAATCGGGTCCTAACGGCCCCGTCCTGCATGGGGACATCTGGATGGCCCGGACATGCCCCTCTCAGAATTGGGCTCCGGGCCATGCCCCTCTCAGAATTCGGCTCCACGTCAGTGAACACTGACGGAATGGAGGCTCATGTTTTTGTAAACCGCCCTTGATCGCAGGAAGGGGCGGTAGAAAAGAAACACTCATTAATAAATAAATGTTTTCACTTTGCTATGTGTCACACTGCAGCGCCCTCTGGCGTAGGTATAGGCAGTTGCCTATGAGGGGTTAGCATGTGGGGCAAAGAGGAAAGCAAATTTATATACCCAAGTGCTGCTGTCTGGTGTCCAGTGTAGTTGTGGGCCAAGTAACAGAGCGAAGGCCTTCTGTGAGTTTCAATAATAACTTTATTTCCACACACAGGAATTTGGAGCACTACGTCCCCAGGCACAAACAAAAAGTAGTGGTACTCAATTGTGTTAAATAAAAAGTCCATGAAAATCCTGATGCTTCTCAGGTACAATTCAAAGTACAAAGTTCAGCAATCAACTTCCATTAGCTTCCAATACAAGCCTTAATTTCTTCCCTTAAACATTGCACTAGTATGCTCTCTTTAAACATAGGACATTCTCCAGCGTTGAGCTTTACTTCACAGGTGCAATAATTACATCTGAGTTTCCCACGGCAGAAGGCTGCCTTTCTCAATGAAACTCAGATTCATTCAATAGGCTTCTCAGCACTTCACATATAAGCTTTTGATACAGCTTCTCTCCTCTTATAGGATTCACTTAATGTAACTTCAATCCTTATAACAGATCCCACATTCCATAGGCGAATCACTGCTAACTGATGAAGGTGGATCAATTAACATCTCTTCTGGGTCTGATATATCTTTGAGGCTTTGGTTAAGAGAGTCTACAGACTGCCATTGCTTAATTAAATTCTTAAGCTGTCTTCTTTTGTTCTCCTTAACATACCTAGGCACATGTACAGGCTCTAAGTTATCAGCACCTTTTAAAAGCTTATAAAAAGGGCTCACCTGATTTCTGGTACGCCTAGACTGTGTTCTCTGGCAGGGAGGTAAACATTTCCTGTGATACTGTTTCACTAAATCTTGTATTACAGCGTCTTCGTCAGAGCCTAGCTCCTGCCCGTGTCTGTGCTGCTTGTAATCAAGAGCATGCTGATAGGCACCTGAGCTGCACTCAGAGCTAGAGCTTCTATAACGTTGTCTGTGACAAGCAACTTTCTTTAGCTTACTGAAAGGGATCTTCTCTCTGCCCAATCTTTCATTCCTGAGAGAAGATTCCTGAGAGCTATTTCTCTCCCTTACAGGCAAGGTATCTGACCTTCTCCCCTGGAGTTTTAAATAGTCTCTGACCTGCTTTCCTTGGCTAATGAGCTCCAAGTAGTTCCTCCTTGGAAGGTTCCTCTGAGGCTTGGCCTCTCTCCTTGGCTCCCTTTGCCTCTGCTTCCCAGACTCTCTCTTGGTCTCTGCAGACTTTCTCTCGGACTCTCTCCTGGTCCCAGTCCTGCTCTCCTTCTTTCTCCCTTGCAACTCTTTTTTTCTCCTCTGCAACAACTGTCTACTGGCAGTTGCTTCCTGGTTAAGTGAAGCAAGCTGCCCTATCGGGTGTGACTCCGCCCCTTTTCCTCCCACGTCAGCTCCCTGGGTTTGCTTCAAGCTAGGGTGTGGCTCTCTTTCCACTATCCTGTGTAGCACAGCTTTCAGGGCTGTATCATTAACCCCTTCCTTCCCAGTTTCACTGACAGCTTCTAAAGAGAAAAAGTGTTTTAAACCTTCATTTTCAGGTTCTGCAACCTCTGCATTGTCACATATGCCACTGGACATCCTCTTATGCTAGCATCCCTAATGGGGGCATCTATGTGGCCGTCCTCATGCACATGCACGTCAAGGACATCTATGTCCTTGGCGTTTTTCTACATGTTCTGCCCGAGACGTTCCCAATTTAACTTGAACGTCCTTTCTAAAATCTCCCTCTATACTTCCACAATGAATGGCCTTAAAACATAAGGTATAGAAATAAAAACAAATCAAACATAGCAACAAAAATTAATACATTGATGCATGACATTCAGGTATCTCCAAATGCCTTATTAAAAAGCCAACATTTCAGTCCTAACTTGTACTTCTTAAAAAGAGCCCTCTAACCGCAAGTCAAGCAGCAATGCATTTCATAACGAAGGAGCCACAAAACTAAAAGCCGCTGAGGATGTCAATTCTAACTTAAACTGAGGAGGGGGAATAGATAGCCTAATATGATTCCACTCAGACTGTTTTTAAATATGTGTAGGGTCTCTGAAAGCCATTTGTTTGTGTACAGTTTTTATATCTGAGGACGATAGGGGCTCATATAATACACCATTGGGCTCAATGACAATTGCAAATTTTACCTGGGCCTCTTTTACATCACCAAGCACCTAATGTAATTTGCAAGTTTGTATTTTATGAGAATTTGTTACTTAGCAGGGCTGTCACAAGGAATGCAGGTGCCCTAGGCAGGCCCTCCATACTGCCTGCCCCTCTCTGAGGTCCACTGCGGCGGCACTGGCTTAAAAACTAGGATGCAGCACTAAAGGCTTCAGTGCCACATCATGGTTTCCATATCCTCCTACCTGTCACTTCTGCCCCCCTCCGACACAGACTTCCATTTTACATAAACCAGACGACTGAGTTGGAGGAGGGCAGAAGCGGCAGGTAGGAGAAGATGGAAACCACGACAGCACTGAAGCCTCTAGGTAAGCGCTGTGCTGTGGTTTGTAAGCTATTGCCACCACTACACATCCCAGAGAGGGGCAGCAGCAACACCCCTGTTGGGCCAGCACTCTAGGCAGCCATCTAGTGGTACAGCCAGCCCTGTTGCTTAGATATTTGTTCTGATTATTGGTATTATAGTGTTCTTTTCCATTTGTTTGACAGGGGTTTTCATAATTTTTGTAGGTTGTAATAACTAGTATTAGGTAAGTACATGAGCTTTCTAGATTCCATAAGTCCCTTTATCAGATGTGAATGCACGGCTGAAGGAAAGAATGTAGGGGTTGCTTTTTAACATATTTATTCACGATACTTTCTGAAAATGTAATGGCTATAGGGGCTGCTATGTTATTTTTGAGCAAAGATAATCAATAATAACAATTTACCAAACAAATAAAAAATAAAGAAGGTGACATTTTACTTACCAGATTAATGTCCTATTCCTTGAGTCCTGCTAGATCAGTCCAGACAAGTAGTTGTGTTCCCCTACCAGCAGATTGGTGGAGATAAAGAACTAGTGAAAAGCCCAGGTTTCAATGACATCACTCCCATGCCTCTATCTGCCTCAGCCACCAGAGAGCTCTTCAGTATGTGTCCCAAAGCATATGGGAGAACATGGCAAGCCTCACAAAACCTCAATGTGGGCAACAATAAAAGATCAAACAGAAGAGAACTATACCCAGGAAAGCTTAAATAGAAGACCGTCTGTAGAATATGGACCCACAAATCCAAGCACATAAATCATAGTGGACTTGAAGGTACCACCGCAGAGTCACAGAGAAAGCACAGTTCCAGAGGCGGGCCCTAGACTGATCTAGCAGGATTCAAGGAAAGGACATTATCTGATAAGTAAAATGTCACCTTCTATACCATCCTGCTAGACCATTCCAGACAAGTGGGATGTAACAAAGCTACACCTCCACTGGGCAGGAAGACGACACAGCAGCTTGCAAAACCTTGGAGCCAAAGGCCGTGTCTGCCCATGCATGGGCATCAAGCGGTAATGCTTGACATAAGGGAAAGATGATGCCCACCATGCTGCCCAACAGATGTCTGCAAGGGCTACCGAGCTCTGCTCTGCCCACAAGGACACTTGCACTCAGAAAAAATGGGCATGCAAACCCTCCAGAACCGGCCAGTTCCACAACAGATACGCCTAAACAATGGCCTCCTTAATCCAACACCCCAAGGTAGACTTAGCCGCCACATCATCTTTGCATGGGCCATCAAACAGCACAAAAAGAAAATATGGTCTGACTTATGATACGAATTTGTATAAGTCAAGCACCAGAGAAGCACCCTCCAGACATCCACAGGGCTAAGATCCTAATCCTTTCCCTGACACTGCTCCTTAGAGAAGGAAGGCAGGCAAACTACCTGGTTCACATGAAAGGGAGAAATCACCTCAGGTAAGAAGGAAGGCACAGGACGAATGGAAACTGCCTTCTCAGAAAAAGATAGATAAGGATTTTGGCAAGATAGAGCCTGCAGCTCAGAAATCTGCCTTGCAGAACAATAGCAACCAAGAAGACTGTCTTGAAAGTCAAATCTTTCAGAGTAGTGCGCTTCAATGGCTCAAAAGCATTCCGACATCAGGGCCCTACGCACCAGAGACAGATCCCAGGAAGGGACCACAGACCAGAGGGGAGGAAGCAGACGCCAAACCCCCTGGAGAAAGCATGAAACATCTGGGTGTAAGGCTAGAGACTTACCAGCCACTGGAGCTCTGAAATAGGCCAAAGCTGCCACCTGAACCTTTAAGGAGCTAAGAAAAAAGGCCCTTCTCTAGACTGTCCTGCAGAAAGGCCAACAGAGACGGCACCTTGGTCACCTCAGGAGCCAGCTGTGTGTGCTGCACCATCACTCAAAGAGGCACCAGACCCGCACATATGCCAGGCTGGTAGACCTCCTCCACGCTCTGAGCAGGGTGGAAACCACCGCCAGAGAGTAGCCCTTACGAGCTAGCATCTTCTTTTAAGAGCCAAGCTGTAAGTGAGAAGGGAACAAGGTCTTCCAGGATGATCGGTTCCTGACACAATAGGCACTGAGACAGAGGCAAATGAAGAGGTGGCACCGTGTCAGATCTCTGAACCACTCTCTCCTTGGCCAATCTGGCGCTACCAGAATAATCCTTCCCAGGTTGCGCTCTACATGACGAAGCACATGCCCCACCAGGAGCCATGAAGGAAACACATACAGTAGGCGCTGACTTGCCCAAAGCTGATCCAGGGTGCCGATGCCCTCAGATCTAGTCTTTGTGCAGTGACTGAAGAAGCGGCACACTTTGGCATTTCAGCGGGTCACTATCAGATCCATCTTAGGGTGACCCCATCGGCACCAAATCAACTGACATGCCTCTTGACTCAACTCTCACTCTCCTGGATCCAGAGAGTGCTGGCTGAGAAAGTCCACTTCCACATTGTTCACCCTGGCAAAGTGCTAAGCCAACAAAGTTAGGAGGTTCTTCTCTGCCCAGGCAAACAAAAGAAACATCTCCAGGGCTGCCCTGGCACTCCTCATGATGCCTTGCAGATTGACATAAGCCACTGCTTTGACACTGTCCAAAAACACTTTAACTGCCCAGCCCTCTGTCAGGGGCCGGAAACACAGAAGAGCCAACCTGATAGCCCTCGCCTTGAGGCAGTTGATGGACCACATCATTCCCCTGCAGTTCCAATGGCCCTGGGCTGTTCGCACTTGGCAATGAGCTACCCAGCCCAAGACACTGACATCCATCATCAGAAGGATCCATGAGAAATCGTCCAGTGCCACGCCCTTCATCAAATGACAGGGCCGCTGCCACAACCGCAGGCTGATCTTCACCATCATCGGGAGCTTGAGCTCAAACTCCTGAGCACTGGGGGATCACTGAATCAGTGGAGAGGCTGCATGTGAGCATGTGCACATGGCACCATTTCGATTGTCGCCGCCATCAATCTGAGGAGCTGAAGAGAATCCTGGACGTCGGGAGCCTGCTGCAAACAGAACAGCGCCAGGCAATCCAACAGCCTTTTGACTTTCTCGTCTGGCAAGAAGACTTTGCCCACTCAAGTATCAAAACATGCTCCCAGGAACTCCAGGGACTGGGAAGGCATCAACTGGCATTTTCCCCGATTGATCACCCAGCCAAGGCTTCCCAAAATGGACACCACTCAGGACGCTACCCAAGACGCCTCTGAAGAACGGGCTTGGATGAACCAGTCGTCCAGATATGGGTGCATACAAATTCCTTGGTACTGTAGTGCCACAGCCACTACCACCACGACTGTGGAGAACCTCCTTGGGGCAGTTTAGCATCCAAATGAGAGGGCAGCAAACTGAAAGGGACAGCCAAGCACAGCAAAACGCAAACACTTCTGCTGATCCTCCCTGATCAGGATATGAAAATAAACTGTGCTGGAATCACTGATCACAAAGTTTCGATCCAAAAGCGCAGGCCGCACCAGTGCACATTGTCACCCTCGAAGTCCAGAGTGGGTTGAAATGATCCATCCTTGTCTTTTTTTTTTGTCTTTTGTTGGGCCTCATGAAATAGATGGAGTATCTGCCCTTGCCCTAATCGTCTGGGGAAACGGGCACCACTGCCGACAGAAGCAGCAACTTGCACGATGTGATTCGAACAACTGTCCTTTTGTTTGCAGATCCAAAAGGGGAGATAACAAACACGTACTGGATTGGCTCTAGGCATTCCAGGATATATGGTACTGAATGGTGACACATGCCCATCCCTGAGAGAAGAGGTGAAGCCTGTCCCCAACTGGAGGAACCAGGAAAGGGGTTCCCAAACCTTTATCGTGCAGCCCAGGAGGGACCTCCTCTGGAAGGGACTGAGACCCTGGGCCTACACACTCCCCAAAAGGGCTAAAAACAAGCCTGAAATCCAGGAGCAGAGGGGAAGACCACCTTCCAGACCGGTAGTGACACGAGTCCAGAGACCTCCGTGAGTCCGACCAGCATGTCCGCGAGCAGTGGACGGAGGCTGATGGCAAAGGGCTCCTGCCGCTTCACAGGCCTCTTGGACCTGTCCTTCGGAAGGCGGTAAGGTTTTGTCTCGCCCAGGTCCTTCACTACCTACTCCAAAAGAGCCCAGTGGGCCAACTGAGCTTTGGGAGATGTATTCGCCGCCCAGTATCAGTCAAATCGAACATCATGTCGCTTTCGACAGGGTACTATCCCTGGCCGCTAGACGTACCAGGTCGTAGATGGCATCAGGAAGAAAGGCCGCAGCCGACTCCAAAAGAGGTGTAGTATCGTACGGTGGAAGAGACTGAATCCACTGGAGCAGGAATTGAGATGTCAGGCCTGCACAGACCGTCAACTGAAGGGCAGCAGCTGTGGTGGCGAATTGGTTCAACGCTCAATCCACCCTTTGGTCCAGAATATCTTTTAAGGCTAATTCCAGAGTGATGGTGGTCAGTCTGGTAACCACCCTTACCTGCTCATCCACCTTGGGAATATGAAACCACACAATGCACTCCTTTTCCAGGAGAGCATACATCTGCTTATACACCCTTAGCCTATTAGGTGGGGAGTCAGGAGAACCCCACTCTGACCAGATACCTTGATAACCTCCAGGTGCGGAAAGAATGTAGTGAATTTGGACCCTTTGAAGGAGTGGGTGAGCTTTCATCCCCTGCTCCGTGTCTGGAGCATCCACCAAGTCCAAGGTGGATATGATCCTGGTAATAAACACTGCCGGTTCCCCCTTCCAGAACAAGTGGATAACACTAGCCTCTACATAAGTCTCTGAAGGCGAGAGCACTTCGTCATCCACAGCAGAGCTCAAGTTGCAGACCAGATCTCAGACAGGCCCCAGCTGCTGCATATCTCCAGGAGGCAACCTTCGCTCGGAATGCCTAGCCAGAGGCAACAAAAACAGGGCTTCCACTTTCAGCCTGCCCCTCAGGAGACTGTGCTCGGGGGCACCCAGAGGCCGCAGGGTCAATTTCCATACCAAAAAGGCCAGGCCTGTAGTCAAAAGGAACAGAGTTCCGGAGTGGACAATCTAGGTTCTGGACGCTCTCCTCTCAGAAATGACCCCCCCCCATAACAGGGGACATAGCCACTTCCTAACTCCTAGAAGGTGGTAGCGGTCAAGAGCGTGGTTGCCAGAACCACCAGCTGGTTGGTCATCCTTACCCACGGTGCCATCAGCCACCTCCTGCCCTGGGGCAGGCAAGGCCAGACCCAAGGCTGACTCGTCCACTAGGCAGTCACCTAGGACGGCAGATCTCTGTGGACAGCAGGCTATGTGCTTCAGCACACATGGCCTGCCACTCCCCTCATGCACCGAGCTGCATTGCACTTCCCCCCATCTGTGCTGAGCCATGCTGTGCTGTCACCCCCCCTGATGCTGATTCCGGTGGCAGGGGGGGACGACAGCTAGGCTTGGCTGCAGGACATGTGCTTCGGCATACATGGCCTGCCACTTCTGAACCCCCGAGGTTAATGATATAAGAACATAAGAAATGCCATACAGGGCAGACTAAGGTCCATCAAGCCCAGTATTCTGTTTCCAACAACGGCCAATCCAAGTCACAAGTACCTAGCAGTTTCCCAAAAATGCTTGAATTGGGGCAAGCAGTGGATTACCTGGGTCCTCTTTAATAACAGTTTATGGACCTTTCCTCAAGGTACTTGTCCAAATCTTTTTTAAACCCAGCTACACTAACAGCTTTTACTACATCTTCCGGTAACGAATTCCAGAGTTTGAGTACGCGTTGAGTGAAAAAATATTTTCTCTTATTAGTCTTAAATGGGTTACACTGTAGCTTCATTGCATGTTCTCTAGTCTTTCTACTTTTTCATGGTGTAAACAATCGATCTACGTTTACCCGTTCCACTCCATTCATTAATTTATAGACTTCTACCATATCCTCCCTCAGCCTTCTCTTTTCCAGGTTAAAAAGCCCTAACCTTTTAAGCCTCTCCTCATAGGGGTATCCTTCCATCCCCTTTACCATTTTGGTGGCTCTTCTCTGTACCTTTTCTAATTCTGCTAAATGCTTTTTAAGATACGGTGACCAGAACTGCACACAATATTCAAGGTGCAGTCACACCATGGAACGATAAAGAGAGGCATTATAATATCCTTTGTTTTATTCTCCATTCCTTTCCTTATGATTCATAGCAATCCGTTTGCCTTCTTGACCGCAGCTGCACACTGGGTGGAGGTTTCAACGTGTTACCCACGGTGTTACCTAAATTTCTTTCCTGGCTGGTTGTTCCTAATGTGGAAGCTTGCATCGTGTAACCATAGTTTGGGTTGTTCTTTCCTAGATGCATAACTTTGCACTTGTCCACGTTAAATTTCATCTGCCATTTGAACGTCCAGCCTTCCAATTTATCAAGGTCCTCTTGCAGTTTTTCACAGTCCTCTTGGGTTTTAATAACTTTGAATAATTTTGAATCATCTACAATTTTGATTACCTCACTTGTTATTCCTATTTCCAGGTCATTTATGAATATGCAAAAATGCAGCGGACCCAGCACAGATCTGTGGAGTACTCCACTATTCACCTTTCTCCATTAGGAAAATTGGACATTCAGCCTTACCCTCTGCTTTCTATCGTTTAACCAGTTCCTGATCCACAATGTACACTGCCACCTATCCCATAACTTTTTAATTTCGCCAAGAGTCTCTCGAGGGACCTTGTCACAGGCTTTCTGAAAATCCATATACACTATATCAACCAGCTCACCTTTGTCTCCTTTTTATTCACACCTTCAAAAAAATACAACAGATTAGTAAAACAAGACCTTCCTTGGCTAAATCCATGTTGGCTTTCTCCCATTAAATCATGGCTATCTACATGTTCAGTAATTTTGTTCTTTATAATGGTTTCCATCATTTTGCCCGGTACTGATGTCAGGCTCACTGGCCTGTAGTTTCCTGTATCACCCCTGGAACTCTTTTTAAAAATTGGCGTTACATTGGCCATTTGCCAGTCTTCAGGTACTACAGTTGATTTTAATGATAGTTCACAGATTACTAATAGTAGGTCTGTAATCTCATATTTTAGTTCTTTCAACACCCTCGGATGTATACCATCCGTCCAGGTAATTTGCTACTGTTTAGTTTATCAAAAAGTTGAAATATATCTTCTCGGTTTATCAATATTTTTTACAATTCTTCCGCAGCATCTGCTTTAAATATTATTTCAGTCATGGGTAACTTCCCTACATCTTCTTCAGTAAAGACCAAAGCAAAGAATTCAGTCTCTCTGCTATGGCCTTGTCCCCTTTTACCCCTCTATCATCTAAAGGTCCACTGACTCTCTCACAGGCTTTTTTGCTACAAATGTACTTGAAAAATTTTTATTATGCGGTTTTGCTTCCACAGCAAGCTTCTTAAATTCTCTCTTTGCCTGCCTTATCAATGCCTTGCATCTAACATGCCAGTGCTTATGTTGTTTCCAGTTTTTGTCATTTGGTTCCTTTCTCCATTTCCTGAAAGATGCCTTTTTGGCTACAACAGCCTCTCTGCCCTCACCTTAAAACCATGCTGGCAGATTTTTGGACTTCCTTCCACCTTTCTTAAAGTGTGGAATACAGCTGGTCTGGGCTTCCAAGATGGTATTTTTAAACAATGCCCATGCTTGATGTAAATCTTTAACTTTTGCAGCTGCTCCATTTAGTTTTTTCTTAACCGTTTTCCTCATTTTATCATAGTCTTTTGAAAGTTAAAAGGCAATACTGTGATTTCCTTGCCGTCCCTCCTCCATTTATGAAATCAAATGCGATCATGCTATGATCACTATTGCCAAGTGGCCCCAACACCCATATCTCTTCCAACAGGATCTTGTGTACCACTAAGGACTGGGTCCAAAATAGCTTCCCCTCTTGTCTGTTCATGAACCAGCTGCTCCAAGGTGCAGTCATTTATTTCATCTAGAAACTTTATCTCCCTAGTATGTCCTGCCATGACACTGACCCAGTCGATACCAGGATAATTGAAATCACCCATTATTAGTACTGTATTGTAACTTTTGTTAGCTTCCCCAATTTCTTTGAGCATTTCATCAACCATTTGTTCATTCTGGCCAGGCAGTCGGTAGTACACTCCCACTGCCATCGCTTTCCCGTTTTTAGATGGAATTTCAATCCATAGAGATTTTACCATTTATTTTGTTTCCTGCAACACTTTAATCCTGTATGACTCAATGCCCTCTCTAACATAGAGAGCAACCCCTCCAACAATTTGATCTACTCTATCATTGTGATATAATTTGTACCCAGGTATCACAGTGTCCCACTGGTTGTCCTCCTTCCACCAGGTCTCTCAGATAGCAATCATTTCTAACCTCTCATTTAGTGCTATAAATTCTAACTCTCCCATCTTATTTTTTAGACTTCTAGCATTTGCATACCAGTATTTAGAGGTCGTACTTTAGTCATATTAATCTGGTTATCGGTAGGCAGGGGTAATCTGGATTCCAAATGCTTGTATGCAAATGCTAGAAGTCTAAAAAATAAGATGGGAAAGTTAGAATATATAGCACTAAATGAGATGCTAGAAATGATTGGTATCTCAGAGCCCCGATGGCAGGAGGACAACCAGTGGGACACTGTGATACCTGGGTACAAATTATATCACAATGATATAGATCAAATTGGTGGAGAGGTTGCGCTCTATGTTATGTCGGAGAGGGTCAGAAGCAGCAGGCCATGTGTGTCGAAGTACCTGGCCTGCCGCCGAGCTGAGCCGCATCGCGTCTCCCCTTGACCCCGCTGCCAGAATTAGTGGTAGCATGGCTCAGCATGGGGGGTGGGAGGGGGCATGGACATAGCTCGGTAGGGAGTGGAGGAGTAGCCTAATGGTTAGAGCACTGAGTTGGGAACCCAGAGACCAGGGTTTGATTCCCACTAGCATTCCTTGTGGCCTTGGGCAAGTCACTTAACCCTCCATTGCCTCAGAAAAATCCAAGTTATCAATATCCCTGTTTAATGTACATTACCAAGTTTAAGTTACAATGTAAAACACTTTGATTGAAATGATAAAGCGGTATATAAAACCTGATAAATAAAATAAATAACAGTGCAGCAGAAGCTCTAGGGCTGGCCCTTGCCAGACCAACTGCATCCCCCTGAGAAGGGGGAAACGGGCTCTCCAGAGACGACTGAGAAGTTGCCATTCAAGAAGAGCTGAGTCCAGAAGCCGTATCTCACTTGCCACAGGTCAAACAACATTTCCTGAAGAAGACCTAAGAAGACTTAAGGCAAGTGCAATAGCAATGCTCACTAAAGCTGCAGCAGCCATAGGGTGCACTTGTAAAGCAACATGTAAAACATGCGCTTGGGTAGGAAAGCACATTGTAGTCGCTTGGGCAGAACACACACTAGGATCATGCGACCACCAGGTTCACAATAGTAAAAAATGCTAGTAACGTGTGCAGAAAACAGCGGGAAACCCCCCACACCATGCCAATGGTCGCCAGCGGTCCACCCTGAATTGTGCCCCAAATGGAAGGAATTGGGAGCCCCCAATAAGGACAATGATGAGGTGAAGCCCTGGTACTCACCCCCTGAGAGCCCTAGGCAGAAATCCGTGCCAAGCTCAGCTCTACTCTCCTGAAACTGTTTCTTTTGCTTTGCAGGTACTGTGTTTAAGGTGGCTGGTAGGCAGATTCCTCTGAGAACCTTCTGCAATCTTTGGAAGAGGGCAGGGGGGCATTGAGGCTGAAATCTTCCAAATCCATTTTTCTAGCTGCTCAACAGATTCTTATCATAATAAGAGTGAAGAGCTGAACCAATTTTCCATGCTCCTATGGTTACCGAAAAGACCACAGTCTAGTGGAGTCTCCCACGTCATGCTCAAATGAGAGAGTCATCCTCAAGGTGGTATTCACGAGCGTTTAAATAATTGTTTCCTCTCCATTATTCAGATGTTCTTCAGAGTGGAGAAAATCCATCCACCATCTGCTGGAGACAAAGAAATACTGAGAAGCTTTCTGGTGGCTGAGGTGGATAGAAGCATGGGAGTGATGTTGTTGAAACCTGGGCTTTTCATTGGTTCTTTGTCTCCACCAATCTGCTGGTAGAAGAACACAACCCACTTGTCCACTAGTCTAGCAGGACGATATGGAAATTCAATTTGACTCCTAAGTGTTAAGACAATGGGGTATCAAACATACATCCAGTGGAATGTTTCCAGTACACTGAGATCCTTCCTCTGATCTGCCACCCTGATCTCCTGCCCCAGCCTTATTCTGCACATACCACTTGGGAGGGTGCCTTTCTCCAGATTATAGGCAATGATGGAGCCCAACATGTACCATTCTTCTTTAGAGTGGCAGAGTGAATAAAGAAACAGTTGTAGCTGCATCCAGAGAGACCTATTCCTTCCGCATGTCAGAGCCCAGATTGTGCTACCTGACTTCAGGTTTCCACACAGACAGCACTGAATGGTAGCTAGCTGTAGGCTGAGACTGGCCCAGGTGAAAACACACTTCTCTTGCAGGAGGCTCCAGGGAAAGAGGCTGCAATTGCTGCTGCCAAACCAGGGTTAAAGTGATGAGTTAGGATGGTGAGAGATGAGAAAAATAAAAAAAAAATAGTAAAAATGCAAAAAAAAATTTTTTCAGATGAGTCAAAATGGAGCAGAGATGTGGAGGTTTGTCCTGTCTCCTAAAAGAATTTGGCTGGAACCCAAGGGGGATGAGGGAGAATGAGCAAAATATAGTTATGGTTTATTAAAACCTTAATATGACAGGAGTTCCGGTGATGTCAGCGCTGCGATGGCCACTTGAGAATGGAGCTCCGGCAATAAAGAAAAATTAAGCACCCAATAGGAGGGGAACGGAGGGCAAAAAAAGAATCTCTCCCTGCACCAGAGGACACGGGTACGAGGCTAGAAAGCCGGGCTAGCGCGGATGGCGGCAAGAAAGTCGGGAGTGGATCTCAAAGCCTTCTCCTTTAAAGGTACAGCGGGAGCCAAGAGCCACGCGGGGAAAATGGCAGCGAACAGCGGTGAGCATTGTGGTGCAGAGGAGATCAAAGTTGTTAAAGGCACGCCGAGTGAAATTCAAGTGCTGCAGGCAGACCTGAAGGAGTGGTTTGATTCAACCAGACAAGAATTTGGAGCGCTAAAGAAGGAAGTGCATGGCTGGCTCCAGGAAATAAAAAATGACATGGCCTCAATGGGAGCTCGACTTGAAGAAGTAGAAAATAGAGTTGAGGAACAGGAAGGCAGGTGTGCCCCTTATGAACAGCGCCTGGAATCCCTAAGTGAGGCACAGAATGAACTGTGGCAGAAAGTAGAGGACCTAGAAAACAGGTCTCGAAGATCTAATATCCGGATAAGGGGCCTACCTGAAAGGGAAGGCACAGTGAATTACATATCCTTGGCAGAGGACTTCTGTGGGGCAGTTCTTAAAGCGGCGGACATGCCGGTGGAAGGAGGAGTATACCTTATGGTAGATAGAGCCCAAAGAGCTTTGGGGCAGAGGAGAGAAAATAAAGTGCGAGATGTGGTGGTCTGCCTACATGAATTCAGATCCAAAGAACTGGTGATAATGGCGTCGAGGAAGTTGGGTAAGGTCCAGTGGCAGGGATCTGAAGTGGAAGTGTTTGCTGACATATCAAGCATTACTATAAGAAAACGCAGGGAATATCAAGCTGTGACCAGGAAGCTGAGGGAAGAAAACATGCGGTATAGATGGCTGGTCCCAGTAGGCTTGCAATTTACTATAAATGCGAAAACGATGACTGTCCACTCGGTGGAAGCGGCGTTAGTGAGCATGAAGCAGGCTGGATGGACTGATATTCCTGTGAAGCAGATGGTCAGTCAGGGGCAACTGGATAAATGTGGCCTTGAAAAAGACTCACAACAACAATGGAGCCGAGTGCCTGGAGGGGAAAAACGTCTGAGATGTCAGAGACTGATTAAATGAATAACTGGTCTGTTGGAAAGTGTGCTATTGTTCTGTTGGTTTTGGGGGCAGTTGAGACCCATGTGAAAAAAATGTGATCTGATAGTTCAGAGGGGCAGTGTTTTCTGTGTTCTGCTGCTGCTGCTATATGTGGGCAAGGGGTGGTTATGTTGAGGGGTTAAAAGGGGTAGGGAGTGAAAAATTGCAGTAAGATATCATTCTGATGTTCCTATGGGGAAAGCTTATTAGGGAGGAAATTGAGGGTCACCGGGCCTGTCACCTGAAGGGGATCTAAAACTGGATCCGATAAGGGAGGGGGAAGGTGGGAGGGGGGCCATGCAAGAGGGGGAAGGGGGAGGGGGGCCATGCAAGAGGGGGAAGGGGTAGGAGAGGAGGGCACGAGGAAGGGTGGGGAAGGGGGAGGGGAGGGAGGGAGGGAGGAAAAATAAAAGATAAGGGTGATGGTAATTGCTTGGGAGAGGGATGTTATAAATGCCGGAGATAAATTTAATAACTAACTATGAATGTCAGAGGCCTCAACTCTATTACAAAGAGACAGTTACTAATGAAAGAGTGTACTAGACTGAGAGGTGACATCGTCTTCATCCAGGAGACACACCTTCTTACTAAGGACGAGAAGCGAGTAGGATACCCTCAATACCCTCAGCAGTTTTTCACTTCAAATAAATTGGCAAAGAAGAAAGGAGGGGTGGGAATCTTGTTGTCTGCAGGAATTCTGGGGCAGGTGGGGGAAATAATCAGAGATAAAATGGGGAGATATGCAATTGTAAAACTGCAATGGGGTCAGAAGACCTATACCCTGGTAAGTGTGTATGCCCCAAATACTAACCAGGCGCAATTCTTTTGGGAGCTTCAGAATATGCTAATTGGGAAAGCTGAGGGTAGCTTGATTGTGGGAGGAGACTTTAATGTTACCCTAGACCCTCAAATAGACACATCCAAGGGGGCGTCTTCAACACCAAAGAAGCACAGAGTCAGCTTGAAGAAGTTGCTAAAGGGGCTGGACTTGGCAGATATATGGAGGGAGGTGAATGAAGGGCAGCCGGACTATTCATTCTTCTCAGTGGTGCATGAGGTGTACTCTCAAATTGATATGATATTTATGGATCATTCACTAGTAGCTGAAGTAGGGAAATGTGAAATTAGAGAGCGAACTTGGTCTGACCATGCTCCAATTACATGCATGATTTAAATGGGGGGGGGGGGGGTCCAAGGATAAATAGAACATGGTGGAAGTTGAATGAATATCTACTAGAAGATAAGGAGGTGGTGCGACAGGTTACGGAAGGAATAGCAGAGTATGTACTGTTGAATGATACAGGGGAATGTTCTCCGGGAATAGTCTGGGACTGCCTGAAGGCGGTGGTACGGGGAAAATGTATTGCGTTGGGCGCACACTGTAAGAAGATGAAGCTGCAACATCAAGATAACTTGCTGGCTGCAATTGGGGAGGTGGAAAAAAAAGTTAAAGAGGGATCCAGTAGATACTAAGTTGAAGGGGGAGCTGCTGGAGTTATGTGGGGAATTGAGCGAGCTGCATATGCAGGATATCAGATATAAGCTCACTATGCTGAAGCAGAAGAGCTTTGAATTTAGCAACAAGGCGGGGAGGTTTCTAGCCCGGAAAGTACAAAAACTGAAAACTAGAAATACGATAGTAAAAATTAAGGATGCAAAGGGGAGAGAATTATGGGCGGGGAAAGACATAGAGGAAAGGTTTGTCCAATTTTATCAGAAGTTATATACCTTGGAAAAGCCAGTGGATGAGGGTAAAATACAAGAATATCTGGGAAAGCACAGTTACTTACCTGTAACAGGTGATCTCTGGGAACAGCAGGAATAAGTCTTCACATATGGGTATCGTCTGTACCGACGGAGCCTGCGCGGGAACGCTCCCCAGCGTCCAGAAAGAAAGCTTTTGGGAGCATCCCACAGCGCCTGCGCGCTGCCTTCCCGCCTTTCCTAACCGCCTCTCTCCAGTTCGAGTTTTAAGCTGAGACAAAGAGAGAGAGAGAGAGAGGAAAGGAAAGATAGATAGAGAGATACAACTCCTAGGGGAGGTGGGTGGGTTGTGAAGACTTATTCCTGCTGTTCCCAGAGATCACCTGTTACAGGTAAGTAACTGTGCTATCTCCAGGAACAAACAGGAATGAGTCTTCACATATGGGGACTCCCCAGCTAGAGATGCCAGGGAGATCTCCAAGGTTGTGAGTCCCTGAGAAGGGCTCTACCTCCTCCCATGGATCTCAGGCATCCAACCAGGGATGGGGGGTAGGAGTTGATTAGGTATGGAACAGGTGTTTGAGAACAGACTGACCGAACAAGGCATCCCGGCGGGAGTCCTTGTCCAAGCAGTAATGGGCTGTAAAGGTATGAACCGAGGCCCAGGTGGCCGCTCGACAGATTTGGTCGATGGACACAGAGTTTAGATGAGCCATAGAGGCTGCCATGGCCCTCACATTGTGAGCTGTGACATGGCCCTCCAGAGAAAGGTTCTTACTCTGATAGGCGAAGGAAATACACTGAGCAATCCAGTTGGACAGAGTTCTCTTAGAGACTGGAAGTCCTAAATGAGAGGGATCAAAAGCAACAAATAGCTGAGAGGACTTTCTATGTTGCTGTGTCCTTTGTAAGTAAAAAGCAAGTGCTCTCTTACAATCCAGGGTATGAAGATTCCTCTCTGCACTTGATGCATGAGGTCCTGGAAAAAAGACAGGTAAATACACCTCCTGGTTCAGATGAGGTGTAGTCCTGAGGACTACCTTGTCATGATGGAACCTTGTATAAGGAGGATTAGCCACCAAGGCTTGCAGCTCACTGATACGACGAGCTGATGTGACTGCAATGAGAAAAATAACCTTCCAGGAAAGGAATTTCAAGGAGGTAGTGGCTAAGGGTTCAAAGGGTGGCTTCATAAGCTGGCCAAGAACCAAATTCAAATCCCATGCCACTGGAGGTGGTCTAATGGGAGGTTTAGTTAAAAGAAGGCCTCTCATGAATCTAGCAATAAGAGGATGAGAGGAAATAGGATGTCCATTGAGAGGCTTAAGGGATGCTGCAATAGCACTCAAATGGACTCTTACTGAATTCGTTTTAAGGCCTGCATGGGATAAATGCAGCAAATACTCTAGTAAAGAATTCAGAGGTATTGCAAGAGGGTCAAGACCCTTCTCTGCACACCAAATGGTAAACCTTTTCCATTTAAAAGCATAGGAACATCTAGTGGAAGGCTTTCTGGAAGCATGAAGGATATCCTTCACCTGCTGAGAAAGATGCAAATCTTGAAGGTCTAGCCCTTCAGCAACCAGGCCCTGAGATGAAGAGACTGGGGATTTGGGTGCCACAACGTTCTCTCCTCCTGGGACAGGAGGTCTGGAGCAGATCCCAAGTCCAGGGAGGGAGCTTGAGAGAGATGAAGAAGTAGAGGGTACCACACTTGGCGTGGCCAATGTGGAGCTATGAGGATCATAGACCCCTTGTCTCTCTGAAGCTTGAACAGTGTCTTGGAAATTAGGGGAATGGGTGGAAAGGCATAGAGGAAGTCTTGCCCCCAATGGAGGAGGAAGGCATCCCTGGCCTGAACTCCCTGACACGGAATCCTGGAACAGAACCGGGGAAGTTTGGCATTCCACGGACTTGCAAACAGGTCTATGTCCGGGGTTCCCCAAATTCGAAAGACCCTGGCTTTCTGGTCCCCATGGAGGGACCATTCGTGTGGAAGCAGAACTCGACTGAGTCTGTCTGCCCAAGAGTTTTGAACCACTGGAAGATACACTGCCATGAGATGAATTTGATGCTCTCTGGCGAAGGCCCACAATCTCAAAGCTTCGTTGCAAAACGACAGAGAGCCAGTCCCGCCCTGCTTGTTTACGTAGAACATGGCTACTTGGTTGTCCGTGTGGATGAGGACTGTCTTGTAGCTGAGCAGGGTGTGGAAGACTCTGAGAGCTAGAAAAATTGCTCTGAGCTCCAAGAGGTTGATATGTAGAGATGTCTCCTGTGGAGACCAGATGCCCTGGGTGGAGAGATCTTGTAGATGAGCTCCCCAACCCCTTGGAGAGGCATCTGTTGTAAGGGTTGCTTGGGGTAGCAACTGTTGAAAGGGGGACCCCAGCAACAGATTCTGAGTGGACTTCCACCACTGGAGAGACCAAAAGAGGCGACTGGAGGTTGCTATTTTGTCTGACAGGCACCCTGATGCCTGGGTCCATTAGGTGGACAGAGTCCACTGAGCTGCTCGCATGTGAAGGCGAGCGTAAGGAACCACATGCACGGTGGATGCCATGTGGCCTAACAGTTGTAACATCTCTCGAGCAGTTAAATGGGACTTTAAATGAACTTGTGAGGCTAACTGCACCAATCGTAGGCAACGGGCTTGGGGAAGATAGGCCCTTGCAGTTGTAGTATCCAGCAAGGCCCCTATGAACTCTAATGACTGAGTAGGGGTGAGATGTGATTTTGGGATGTTTATTACCAATCCCAGATACTGGAGAACACGCCTTGTGCAGGCTAGGGAAGCCTGGGCCTCTGTCTGGGATGGAGCTCGGATGAGCCAGTCGTCCAGATATGGGAATACAAATATTCCTAGAGTGTGTAGAAATGCAGCTACTACTGCCATGCATTTTGTGAACACTCTTGGAGCAGAGGCCAGACCGAAAGGAAGCACTCTGTATTGGTAGTGTTTTCCCTGATAAAGGAACCGAAGGAGGAGATCACATGAGCGGGTGAGGAGCGTTCCTCGTCGCGCTCCCGGGCTGCCCGCAGAAACCTGCTATTTACTCGGCATTTATAATTGTTAGAGGGGCATTGCCCACTGGATCTGGTGTATTAGCTGCAAAGCTTGAGTGCTGTGCTTTTTGGGCGCCCTAACTTGTACCGGGAAGGCTATGAGAGCGGCATGAAAGAAAGAGAAGCCTCCGAGCACGAGGGAATCTAAAATGGCGGCTGCGGCCCGCTGTGGAAGTATGCCGGGATCACCGGGTACTGAGAGCGGAGACTCTAGCCCGGAGGAGGTAGCGCATGAAGTGGTGAAATTACTTGACCCCAAATTTGACAATGTGGTAAAAAAGCTGGAAGAGATGGGAGAAACTTTTGCAGACCTCACGAGGCGCGTGGATGAAATGGAGCATAGGGTGACTGTGCTAGAGGAGGGCGAATTGGCCCTGGAAAGGAGCACCACTATGCAGCAAAAACAGATTGAGGCATTGCTTCAGAGAGTGGATGACCTTGAAAATCGATCCCGACGGAATAATTTACGACTGGTGGGGGTGCCCGAAACTTGGGCGGACACACAACTCATTCAGCTCTTTGAGGAATGGCTGCCGAAGGAGCTCGGCCTTCTGGACTTGATGGGTCAGATAAAGGTGGAAAGGGCCCATCGGCTGGGGCAGCGACTTGAGGGCAGAGGCAGGCCGCGACCAGTGTTGGCGCGACTTTTGAACTTCCAGCATAAAACTGCTCTCCTGCAGGCCTACCGCAAGCGAAGAGAGCTGAAGCTAGACAATGTAGCTGTACTCTTGTTCCAGGACTACTCCGCCTCGCTTGCTGCTAAACGTAAAGAATTTTCACTTATCTGTACCACGCTGGTGCAAAAGGGCATTCGGTTTGCCCTATTATACCCGTCGATTTTGAAGGTCTTCCACATGGGCGCCGCTCACTCCTTTGAGAAACCGGAGGAAGCCCGTAAGTTCCTGGCGAAAATGAATCCGCCTTTGTCACCGACTGCGGCCAAACGAGGAACCTCTGGGGACATAGAGCCGTGAGGAGCATAATGGAGACCATGCTCGGGGGTGTAAACATCCTACAGATGAACATATCCTACAGGCTTGCAGTGTTCAAAACTTGTGTGCATATTGACTGCAGGCTTTGAGCCTTCCTGGTCTCTGGGATCCGTATGTGGTGCCCTAGGATATCTTTCAACCATTTGGTGATATCATCTGTTTGTGGGTGGCCCGGTGGTGCCATGAACAGTGATCTGTCTCCCTTTGGGAGGGCCTTGCCTTGCAAGACCACAGGTCCGAAGGGATGTTGAGATATGGGAGGGTGCAGGGAGGGAGAGGGGATGTTGCTGTTTTTGATATTGTTGCTCTATTATATATCTGTATGTGTGTTGGTATGTGTGGGGGCTTGATTGAGGTCTTTTCGTGGGGGTGGGGAGGGTGTGAGGCAGGAAGATTGCGTGTGATGGATGTTGTGGGATACGTGGCCCTCTTTGCCAATGAAGCTTGTGCATTCGAGGGGGGAGTGCTGCATGGGGGGGGTGGTGGGTGGGGAGAGGGGAGAGTGATGTTTAGGTGGGAGGGTGGGGTGGGGGAGGAGTGGAGGAGGGGGAAGGGAAGGGGGGATTTTGCAGGTGGGATAGCACGGGCTTTTGGAGTGTCTGGTGGGTGGCTTGGGATACAAGTCTGTTTGTTAAGAGATATAGCATGGGGGCGGTATTATGCTTGAGCTCTGGGGGTGAGGCTGGGTACCCTTGGAGGCGCACACAGTTGTATCAACTGCTGATCTTTGATGTGATTTGGCGCCATGCCTGAGGTTAAGATAGTTTCGTGGAATGTGGGAGGGATAGGCTCTCCAATTAAACGCACAAAAATTTTGCAGACATTGAAGAGAAAGGGTGTACATATAGCCATGTTGCAGGAGACACATTTGAGTGCCTTGGAACATCGCAAGCTCGCTAGAGATTGGGTGGCAACGGCACACGGGGCGGCTTCGGGCACCAAAAAAGCGGAAGTTGTGATTTTAATAAAAAAGGGTGTGCCATGTGAAGTGAGCAATGTGGAGGCTGATCCCCATGGCCGTTACATTTTACTCCATGCTAAGTTATACAATGAACCAGTGTGGTTCGTGAATCTATATGCCCCGAATGTTTATGATCAGGAGTTCTTCAAAAAGATATTGAGATTAGTAGCCAACCCTGGAAAGAATAAATTGATTGTTGCGGGAGATTTTAATTGCCCGCACGACCCGGGTCTGGATAAATCCCAACAGAGTAGTGCGGGTTCATGGACACGAAAGGGGGCTGGGTATCTGTGCCGAATGGGAGATCTCATAGATGTGTGGAGAGTTCTCAATCCCGGGGCGCGCGAATATACCCACCAGTCGCGTGCGCATCACACGTGGTCTCGCATAGACTACATTTTAGTCAACGAAGGAGGGCTTACCAGGGTATTGCAAGCGGGAATAGACCCTATCGTGGTCTCAGACCATGGGCTGATTTGGATTCTTTGGGACTCTCAGGGACCATCGCGGATGGGGTGGCGGTTCCCCGCCTATTTGTGGTAAGACGAGGCTTTTCGGCATTACCTCGAAAAACAGTGGGATGATTATGTCCGCTTCAATGACACTCCCCAATGCTCATCAATTTTATTCTGGGAGGCCAGTAAAGCGGTGATAAGGGGTGCAATTATCTCATATGTTGCGGCGCGGCGCCGACATATGGATCGTAGTTTGCTTGTATTGGAACGTAATCTACAAGACCTCCAGCGTAGGCTGGGTAGAGGGGGAGATAAGACCCTGCAGTGGGAATACACACGCTTGCAGGCAACACTGAATGATATGCTCGGAAGCAGGGCACGCTTGTCAATGTACTATTACAGACATCGCCTTTATCGCTATGGAAATCGTTCGGGTACCTTGCTGGCCCGACTTGTTCGGGATCCCCGGGGGGCCTGCTTTATTCCTGTGATCCGAGGGGAGTCAGGCACCTTGCACCATCAGCCGGCCCGAATAGCTGCGATTTTTAGAGCGTTCTACGCCCGGGTGTACAGTGAGGAGGAGAGAGATTACACGAAGGGAGTCAACTTCATGGCCGCCGTATCCCTACCACAAGTGACGGTGGACGAACTGCAGGTGTTGAATGCACCGCTAACGATACGGGAGATTCTCCAGGGCATTAAAAGGGGTAAACCGCATCGTGCCCCCGGTCCAGATGGGTTCAGTATTGAATATTATAAAATGCTGGCGCCTCGGTTGGCCCCGTCCATGGTGGTGATGTATGAAGATGCCCGTATAGCGGGGATTTTCCCTAGAGATATGCGATGTGCAAATATCATAGTCATTCCGAAACCAGGAAAGGATACGGTAGACCCGGCCTCTTATAGACCCATATCCCTTATTAACTGAGATATGAAAATTTTGGCGTCAATTTTGGCGGACCGGCTCAACCCTATCTTGCCGTGGCTTATCGATGAACGACAGGTGGGCTTTGTACAGGGCAGGGAGGCATCCCGTAATATTACCAAATTGTTGTTGGGCATGGAGCATTGCCTAAGAAAAGATGAAGCCTTACTACTGGTGAGTCTGGATGCAGAAAAGGCATTCGATAGAGTTGCCTGGGAGTATCTATGGGATGTGTTGACTAGTTTCGGCTTCCACGGGCACTTTGTACATTGGATTCGAGCGCTCTATGAACAACCTTCGGCTAGAGTGGGAGTTAATGGGATCTTCTCGGAACCTTTCACTCTGGAGAGAGGCACGCGCCAGGGGTGTCCGCTGTCGCCCCTGTTGTTCGTCCTTGCGCTGGAGCCTTTACTCCGGGCCATTCAGCAGGATTCAGGGATAGCGGGCATACGGATGGGCGGGGAGGAACTCAAAATCAGCGCTTTTGCCGATGACATGCTGCTCTGCTTAACTGACTTGCCCACCTCCCTGCAGCGGTTACTCCAAGTATGGCAGCTTCTCCGGTTTAAAAATTAACGCACTGAAATCTGTCGTGTTGGACGTGGGGGGCAAGGTGAAACCGGCATGGAAGGGGGAGTTTCCATTAATTTGGGCAAATGGGGCTATTAAGTACCTTGGGATACAACTACCAGACCGACCAGACTATTTATATCAAGCGAATGTTCCTGGCCTCTTAGCTCGCAGCCTGCAAACCCTTCAGGGTTGGCGGTGTCTGCCTTTGTCCCTTAGGGGGAGGATTGCGCTCTATGTTATGGTAGAGTTTCCTCGATGGCTGTATGTCCTGCGTATGTTACCACTGTGGATTTCGAATGAAGACTGGAAGCGTCTTGAAACAGGTCTGCGGGGGTTTTTGTGGAAGGGTATGCGCTCTAGAATCCCATTGCAGGCCCTAATGAGTAGAAGGGAAGAAGGAGGCTTGGAGATGCCCTCATTACGAAATTATAACCTTCGGTATTTAGCCTTTCATGTAGGAGCCTTATTGGGAGGAACTGGGGGCTGCGCGAACCTTGACGAAGCTTTCGACCCTTACCACCGCCTCTATGTTCTGCAGATGGGCAAGCTATCCTCGAATATTAGGAAGGGGGTGTGGGGGAGTTATATGGGTGCCCTACGATCCGCGTGGCAAGTACTCTGCCAGCGTTTCGGGTGGAATTGGAAAGGTTCGGCACTGCTTCCCCTGGTGGGCAATCCAGACTTTGTCCCTGGCTTCTCCAGAGCGAATGTGTTTCAGGGTTGGCTAGAAAAGAAGGTGGTCTGCGTGGGGGACCTCTATATGGCAGATGGTCGGACTATAGATAGTTTTCAGAATTTGCAGCGGCGATACACTCTTCCGAAACAGGATTTTTATGGGTACTTGCAAGTGCGCCATTATCTGCGGGGCCTGACTTTGACACAGCACGACAGGGGAGCGAAGGATACACCACGCTCTGTACTGGAGAGGTTAGTTGACAATCAAAGGGGGGATGCGGCCTGTAGGACGTTGATTCAGCCAAGTAGGGGGGATGTGTTTCTCACGGAGTTGACCGCGCGGTGGCGGCGGGATGGAGCGGAGCCTTTGACGACGGAATTACTCCAGGCGGCTTTTCTAGGGATTGTGAAAGGGCCGGAATGGGTATATCTGCAGGAGCTTCAATATAAGTTTTTGTGGCGGGCGTATACCAGTGACAAATGGGCCTCTCAAGTGGGGCTTAAGGACTCGGCTCTTTGTGGCTGGTGTGGCAGTGAATCAGGCACCCTCCTGCACAAATTTTGGGCATGCCGGATGGTCCGGGATCTCTGGATGCAAGTCTGTCGAAAGCTTGCGGGTTGGTTGGGCATAAGCTTTATGGCTCACAGAGAGATTTGCCTCTTCCATAGTTGGGAGCTGTGCGCTGCTGGGCCTACGGCTGGGCATCGGGCACTGTTGGAACACGTTTTTTTGGTAGTAAAGAAGTCCCTGCTGCACTGCTGGATTGAGACCTCCCCTCCTGGTATTGTGATCTGGGAATCTGCTATGTTTGATTTGCTTCGCCTGGAAAAAAAACGACGGCGAAACAAAAAGGGGGTAAAAGTTGGGATGCGTACATGGCACTGTGGTCACCTATGATCTTTCACTTGTCCCCTAAGGAACGGGCTCTTGTCCTGAATGTCTAGGTTGGCCGGCTTCCCACCGCTTGACTCACTGATGGTAGAATCTGTGTTACTTGGGAATGGTGCTGCCCTGGGAGATCCGAAGCCGCCTCTGGTGGATGGATGGGAGAGGACCTGTGCATTGTTATCCTGCCGGGCTATTGCCACCTTGCTCGTGCTAGGGGGAAAGGGGGGAGGGGAAGGGAGAAGGGTGGGGGGGGTGTAATAGTTGGGGTGTTCTCTGGGATGCATGCCCTGGACAACGTAGTTTTGCAGCTATCTTTACGGTATGAAGCAGTGTACATCAGCTCACTCATTAGGGGGTTACGTTATTCTTCTCATGTGTATGTATCTTCTTCCCTTATTGGGGATTATCCACTGCTTAGAGCATACTGTATGTATTATGTGGGTTGTTTAATTATACTACCCCGTTAGCTAATCGGGGAGTACTCAATGGTTAGTTTAGATGGTATTAATATGTTTGTTAATGTGTTTGTTATCTATACTGGCCTGTATAAGTGCACTCCTTTTATTATAGCAATGTGAGTTCTCGTACTGCTTGTTCTGTGGCTATTTCGACAGATGAGATTGTGTACTTTATACTTTCTCACTTTCTGTACCTGTCTGTATTGGCCTATTTTGAAAAACCTAATAAAAATGATTTGAAATAAAGGAACCGAAGGAACCTTCTGTGTGTTGGATGGATGAGGACATGGGTGTACGCATCCTTGAGATCTAGAGAACAAAGCCAATCCTGACTCTGAAGGTATGGAAGGAGAGCACCGAGAGAAATCATCTTGAATTTCTCCTTGCATAGAAACTTGTTCAATTCTCTGAGATCTAATATGGGTCTGTAGCCCCCTGTTTTCTTTGGGATAAGAAAATAGGGGGAGTAGAACCCTGAACCCTGTTGAAGAAGGGATACTTCTTCTATTGCCCTTTGGGCAAGAAGGGCAGCAATCTCCTGACCCAGAAGGTCGAGGAGAGATGTTGGAGAATTGAACTGTCTCACCATGGTGTGAGGAGGAAGGTTTAAGAAATGAAGCTTGTACCCCTCCCTTATGATGGAGAGGGTCCATTGTTCTGCTGTGATTTGTTCCCATCTGGGAGCAAAGTGAGCTAACCTTCCTGGAATGGTGAGAAGCTCTGGTTCTTCTAGAGCCAGAAAGGCTAAGTTCTCTAGTTGTAAGTCAAAGGCCCTGAGGAGGCTGAGGCTGTTGGGCCGTAGCAGTCCTTGCAGCCTTAGGCTTGGCTTGTTTAGGTTGTTGCTGACGCTTTGCAGCAAAAACGACCTGCAGAAGATGCCTGGTGACCATAACCAGGATAATATTTCCCTTTTTTTGGGAAAGAAAGCCTTTTTGAATAACCTTTTTCTAACAGGAGCAGAAGTAGACTTTGAAAGTCTATCTAAGGCAGAATTCTCAGCATCCATCTGAGTGGCCTTTGCTTGCCAATCCTTGCCAAAAAGGTTTTCACCTGTACAAGGAAGATTTCCTAATCCATCCTGGACCCAGGGTTCCAAATCAGAAGCTTGTAACCAAGCAAGTCTGCGTGCACCTATGGCAATAGCCGAGGCTCTGCTGGCACACTCAAAAGAGTCAAAGGCTGCACGGTTGGAAAATTTGGAAACATCCTGGGCATGTTTAAGCCAGGTGAGAAACTCCTCACTTTTATCTTCTGAGATAAAAGGAGATAAAGTTTGCAGATGATCTGTAACTTCCTTTAGAAACATCCCCATATAGAGACTATAGGAGTTGATTCTGGCAGTAAGCATATTGGCCTGGAAGATTCTCCGGCCAAAAGCATCCAAGGTTCTGCATTCTCTTCCTGGAGGATTAGATGAGTGTCTTTTTGCACTCTTTATCTTCTTCATAGCAGACTCCACCACAATAGAGTGGTGAGGAAGCTGAATCTTATCAAAGCCAGGACAAGGAGGAACACGGTACATGGTGTCCAACCTACGAGAATGAGGGGAGGTAGTAAGAGGTGTCTCCCATATGCCCAACATGTGATCATAAAGGATCTCATGAATTGGTAAAGTAGCTGCCTCTTTAGGAGCCTTAGGATATTGTAAAATATCCAATTTCTTGGCTCTAGGCTCTGGTTCAGGGGCCACTGAAATAGAGAGGCCCCTGGCCACTTCCCTAATGAAGTCTTGAAAAGACAAGTCTTCTGGAGGAGACATTCTTCTTTTTGGAGACGAGGGCTCCTGAGGAAGGAGTACCAATGCTTCAACAGAAGCCTCTGATTCATCAGAGTCTTCGGAGGAATCGAAGTATCGCCTGTCTGGATGCTCTTGCAGAGCCCGATACGCGTACCGAGTGGTATCGACATCGGGAGTGATCGGTACTGATTCGGTACCGATGGGCATCACAGAACAGGGTACTGCTGCAGTCGACACCGAAGCCAATGTCGATGCAATCGGTACCGGCACCAGAACCAGTACCGACAACGGAGTTTGTTGTGGTACCGGAGGCGTCGCAGCTTGTATGAATGCCGTAATGGCACGCTGCATGGTCAGAATATTCTGATTCATCGACACAACCAATGTCTGGATGTCGGTACCAGTGGAAACCACCGGTACCCCAGAACATGGCAACAGGTGATCGGTCGAGGCCACGCCATCGATGTCAACCTGTGACCCCATAGATGAAGCTTTGGAAGCCGGAGCTTCCCGCCGGGGTAATTTTGCCGGTGCAGGATCCTCGAGAGCAAGCCCGGAGGCATCTCGATACTTAGAGGGAGATCTACCCTTCGAGGACCGGCTGGACTTATGTTTGGTTACCTGAGATCCATGGGAGGAAGAAGAAGCCCTGGAAGATGTCGATGCCACCGAAGCTGCATCAGAGGGAAACAGGGTACTGAGCTTGGCCGCTCGATTCTGTCGACCTCTTTTAGACATCATGGAACAGGACTCACAATCGGTGATGGAGTGGTTAGGACCCAAACATTTTAGACACCAGTCATGGGTGTCGGTGATAGAAAGAGTACCGCTGCACTTCGTGCACTTTTTAAACCCGGAAGCGGACTTTTCCATGAGGAAAATTTTTCTAGGCCTAAGGCCCAAAAGGAAAGTTGCACAGAAGTGGGAAACGGTAGTTTGTTTTGTTTTTTTTTAAAGAAGAAAAGACCGGCGGTACCGGTCCGATGTCGAAGAAGGCAGACGCGCGACCAAAGAAATAAAGAAAAATAAAGAACTTCTTCAGCGGTGACAGGAACACGACCTGCTGGCTCCGCGGAAAAGAAGAACTGGAGAGAGGCGGTTAGGAAAGGCGGGAAGGCAGCGCGCAGGCGCTGTGGGATGCTCCAAAAAGCTTTCTTTCTGGACGCTGGGGAGCGTTCCCGCGCAGGCTCAGTCGCTACCGACGATACCCATATGTGAAGACTCATTCCTGCTTGTTCCTGGAGATGGATTACGCTCCCTCAACTTACGAGTGAAGAAGTGGAGGCGTTGTCGGGCCCGATTAGCAAGCAAGAGATACTGGCAGTGATTAAAGGGTTACAGGGGCCTAAAGCTCCAGGGTTAGACGGGTATCCAAATAAATTTTATAAAGTATTTTTGGGAGTCCTGGTTGGGCCACTTGTAAGAATGTATAACTCCTTTAGTGAAGCAGGTATGATGCCGGCATTAATGCGTATGGCGGGGATCAGTATACTACACAAAGAAGGGAAAGATCCGGTAGAATGCAGCTCATATAGGCCCATTTCATTACTAGAGGGGATCTAAAGATCTTTGCAAGGATTCTGGCAAATAGGTTGGGGCTGCACCTGAGTAAACTGATACACCAGAACCAATCTGGGTTTGTTTCCGGGCGGTATACGTCTGATAATATTCGGAGGGCCCTAAATGTAATGTGGGGGAAGGAAGAGAGGAGGGAAGAGTTGGTTTTTCTGGCAGTCGATGCTGAAAAGGACTTTGACAGGGTGAATTGGGACTTTCTCTTTAAAGTGCTAGAAAAAATGGGCATAACGGGGCTTTTTTTGAATTGGGTTCAGACTCTATATAAAATACCAATGGCCTGCTTAAAAATAAATGGCTCACTGACAAGGGCGTTCAAATTGTTCAGAGATACCCGACAGGGCTGCCCACTGTCACCCTTGTTATTTATTTTGGCCATGGAGCCCATGGTGCAACGAATTCGGGATTGGGTGGATATCCCGGGGGTGCAAATAGGGCAGCGCTTCCACAAGATCTCAATGTTCGCAGATGATGTACTGTTTTTTATCTCGGACCCGAAACGGTCATTAAGTGTGATTCTTGAGGAACTTAGCGGTTATGGAGAAGTATCCAGATTCCATCGGAGATATTAAACCTAACAATAAAAAAAGATGAAGAAGATTACCTATGGCAGGTCTTTCTCTTTAGATGGGTGGAGAATAGTATTAGGAACCTGGGAGTGCAGATTACAGCTAAGCGTAATATGATGTTTCGGGAGAATTATGTGGTAGCTAGGAACAAATTGTTCTGGGAGTTAGAGGATTGGGATAAATCTGAGATATTGTGGCTGGGTAGGATAGATCTGGTCAAGATAATATTGGTCCCTAGGCTACTATATTTATGAACTTACTAGTGGAGATTCCGGTGGGGTACCTAAATAAGCTGCAAAATAGGATCATGAAGTATATCTGGAAATGTAAAAAAAACCCGAGTAGCAAAAAGTATCTTGTGCGCCAATAAGAAAGTGGGAGGGCTGGGGGTCCCCATGTTGGTTAGGTACTGTGAGGCTGCGCGAGTGCGGGCAGTGTTTGAATGGGAATTGAGGGGGTCAACAGAGTGAGTGCAGATGGAGGGGCAAGCGATGAATCAAGAGATAGACTTTAAGGAGGTAATCTGGCTCAGAGGGGGGATCCCCTTAGGAGAAGGCAGGGGAACCCATTTGTCACACTCACACTGCAGAATTGGTGGAAGTGGCAGGGAAGATGGTATGGCACCCAAGGGTGTTCTAAATTTATACCGCTGGTAAATAATCCGGAGTTCCCACCGGGAGTAACGGATCCAGCCTTTAGGAGGTGGGCTGAGTTGGGGCTGCAAGTGGTGGGGCAGTTTAAGGAAAGTGGGGAGTGGGTGAAATCTGAGGAATTACAAAATGAGTATCAGTTATCTAATACAGATTGGTATTGATTTATTCAAGCCCTTCATTATTGTAAGAATATAGCAAGGAGGGGGAATGGCCCTAGAGGAGGAGACATAGATGGGCTATTTGAAAAGAGAGAAGTTAAGGGTCTCATCTCCCAGTTGTATAAAGCAATGGAGGTAGAGAAATGTGATAAGTGGTCCCTCAGGAGGGCGTGGGAGGTGGATCTCAACAGGAGCTGGGATGGAGATCAGTGGGAAAAGGTCTGCAGGGGGCTGTTTAAGGGGGTAGTGTCTAGCAATATTTTGGAACATAACTATAAAATGTTATATCGGTGGTATATGACTCCTCAAAGACTACAGAAGTGGCAGGGAGGTTCAGCAGGGTGTTGGAGAGGGTGTGGCAAGGTGGGGTCATTTCTCCACATATGGTGGGAATGTGCCCAGTTAGGCCCACTATGGCAGGGGGCAGAAGAATGGTTAAAAGAGGTCATGGGGGAGGAGGTAGGGTTGGGGCCTTGCTTGGCTTTGCTTAATGTAGAAAATGAAGAGGGGAGAAAAAAGGGCCATGGTTGGTGGGGAATAGTGTGTATGGCAACTAGACAACTGAAAGCGCAAAGGTGGAGAATGTTGTCGGTGCCTACACTAGAAGAGGTTAAAGGGAGGGTAGAGCATTTCTGTTTGATGTATCGTCTCACAGCTCTTCACAAGAAGAGGCTGATGGGGTTTCAAACAACCTGGGGCCCTTACCTCAAATGGAGAGAACAGGAGGGGGCATAAGATGGAGCATACTGAGCCTTTTAATGGCTAGTGGCAGGTGGTGGGTATGGGGCCTCTGACATAAATATTGAACAGTTAGGAACAAAGGCTATGAGCAGGCACATGGGACGGGAAGGATAAGGGATGCATGTGGCATATTTTTTCATTATTGTATGTTAATGTTATTGCTTTATCTCGGTGTGTCAAAGAAATAAGATGAAGGCCGTTCGCAGTGCCCGGATAATTATAGGATTGAATTGGAATGTGTAATGCCATACCCTATCATACTATGCAAGTTTAGAGGGGAGGGGGAGGGGGGTAAGGATTCAAGGGATTTAAGGAACATGGATGTAATAATTTGATGTATACATTTGTGGTTGATTTTTCAATAAATAGTAAATGGAAAAAATATCTTAATTTGACACAATTCATAGAAAAACAAAGAAATACAATAAAAAGATTGAAACATTGATAGGATAGTAAAGAACAGAAAAAGAATAAAAGGGAAGAAGGGGTAAAGGACCCAGGTACAGCAAACATATGCCATAGGGCATATCCTATGTACATATCAAACACGCTTTAAAAACAGTGTGTTTTTAAACCAGCCTTGAAAGCTTTGTATGAGGGCTCGTTACAAGACTGGGGAAAGAGCATTCCACAGAAGTGGTCCCTTAAAAAAATGCCGATTGATGCATAAGCGCCAGTCTAGTCTTGGAATGTGGTAGAATATGAAGATGATTAGCCTGTATAGTTCTGAGTGCCCTACTAGAGCATGAAGCATGAGAAGAGATGAAAGATATGATGTGGTATCTGTATATATGGACTTGTGAACTAGTGTCAAGTTTATAGTTAATACGAAAGGAAACAGAGAGCCAGTGATGTTGAATCATAAGAGGTGTTACGTGGTCAAAGCAACGAATGTATGTCAAGATTTGGATCACAGTATTCTGAACTGACTGAAGACATTTCAATTCTGATACAGATAAACCAATATAAACAGTATTACAATGGTCAAGTCATGATATCACAAGGGACAAATGCAGAATTGTCAAAGCTGTGATATAAAGATAAGAACAGAGAGCACAGATTTCGCAAAGAACTATAAATGAACTAAGCAACACAGACTGATTTGGTCATGAAAAGATAAAGCAGAATTTATTAGAACTCCAAGATACTGAACAGTAGAGAAAGGTTTAATAGAGGTACCATCTAGAAGTGGAGCAAGAACAGGGGAACTAGAGTTGCCAGTCAGTCAAATTGCTGAAGTCTTATTCAGATTTCATTTTTTTTAATGTATTTGTTATTAACATTTTTTAAAACAATAAACCAAGCTCCGTAGACCTCGCCTACCAGGCAACAGGCCGGCTAGATGTTCTCAAAAATGCAAACACAACATCCCCATAATAAACAAAACCATCCTCCTCCCAACCTCCTATGCATACTCCCAACTAAGTCCAATATCGAGTCCAATATTCTTCAGCCCAACTGTTCTGCCTCCTGCGGATATGGGACAATCTTTACAAACTAAAAAATTCTTGGTCAAACATGAAACCCCCTCAAATCCCTAGGAACTCTCACTGTCCAATGAAACGCCAAATCTCCTCTTGCTGCTAAATTGACAAATTTAAGAAAATCGCAACAGCACTGTGAACCATTTGGGGAATATTGCAAAAAGAAAATTTTGGGTCACAGTGCAATGGAAGATCCATCACTTCCTTCATACACCCAATACATTTCTCCCAGTAATGCTGAACAACTGGCATTGCCACCACATATGGAAATAGGTCCCCACCTGGCCACATCCTCTCCAGCAGCATTCACTCCCCCCTTCCCCATTTTACTGAGATGGTGTGGGGTTAAATATCATATATATAACACTTTCACTCCATTCTCAACCACATTCACCACCAGTAAGGATTTCCTAATATTTAGGAAAATTCTCTGTCACTCCATTTCCTCCAACACTTCCCCCAAATCTTGTTCCTATTGTTGAATATGGCAAGAAGGGACCATCGGCGGGGCCCCTGGGGTCTTATAAAGTTTATAAATAATCCCGTTGACCCCCCACCACTCCTCACAAAGAACCTCAAAGAAGGTTTTCCCTATGGCAATGTCCTCACCGACCCCCCCCCCCCCCCTGAAGATAATGGTGGAGTTGGAAGTAGCCAAACCGGTCCATCCAAGCAAGATCATAACTACTACAAAGCTTCTCAAACCTCTTGAGATCCCCCTCCACATATAAATGACCCACCCGTCCCAAGCCCCTCTCCCCCCACCTCCTGAAAACCCCCCTCCCAGACCCACCAGACCCAGAGGAAAGCAGAATTTCACCGGATGGGAGTCAAATAGAACTTCTGATTATGCTCCAAAAGCCTTGTTCTATACCTTCTCCAGATTTCTAAAGTGAATTAAACACAGGGCCCCGGGGTCCCAATATCTGCTGGCTCCCCTGTGGCAACCAAACCTGGGCTCCCAAGGGACCCCCACCCACCAAAGCCTGCTCCAGCACCACCTAATGTAATGAAGGATAACACGTCCAGGCCCAAATTGTCCAGAGCTGTGCCGCTAAGAAATATCTCTTGAGATCCGGCACTCCCAGCCCCCCTAGACCTTATGAGCTACCATTGATGATCAGCCCATCCAAATGTAGCAAAAAATCTTATGACTAGACCTGCAAAGAGCCCCCTCTGGAATAGCCACAGGCAGGGTTTGGAATAAGTAGAGCAGCCTTGGCAGGATAACCATCTTCACAGCCACTACTCTACCCAGCCAAGACAAATGGAATCTCTGCCAATTATCTAAGTCCCATGCCAACCCCTCCCATGACCCCTTATAGATGGCCTAATAGAGTCCAAAATAATTTGGCGTGAGCTGCACCCCCAAATATGTTAGACTGCGCCAAACCCACCGAAAGCTAAATTGTTGGCGGAGCCACTCCTCCAAGTCATGAGGAATTTGTAGCAGCAAACTTTCCAATTTAAGCATATTGATTTTAAACCCCGAGAGCTGCCCATATTCCTGCAATTCCCAAACTAGAAGAGGCAACAATATCTGAGGCCTCCCCAGGGTGAAAATAAGATCATCCGCAAAAAGGGAAATCCAGTAATCTATCCCCCCCCCTACATGGATCCCCCTAATGTCAGCACTCGTTCAGACTCGAGCTGCCAGGGGCTCAAAAGACAGCACAAATAAGAGGGTGAAAGGGGAGACCCTTGTCTGGTCCCTCAGCCAAGATCAATGAACTCAGAATAAGAACCATTAACTTTTGCACACTCCTTAGGCCTAGCATAAAGCCCTCTAACCCACCCCAAAAATGCCTCTCCAAACCCAAATGCTACAAGATCTGAAACAAAAAGGTCCAGCTCACGCGATCAAATGCTTTCTCTGCGTCAATAGACAACAACAGAGCCGGCTCATCCCATTGTTTAGCCACCCAGATCAGGTTAAGCATTTTACGGATATTATCCCCAGAAAGACTGATAGAACTCTGCAAGACCAACAATCTATTCATTTCAAACACCTTCTTCCAGCAACACAAGCGGCGACCGTACATATGGACTTCACCCAATGGATTGTACAAAAATCAAATTGACTACATCTGTGGAAGTCAACGATGGAAAAGCTCTATAACATCAACAAAGACAAAACCTGGAGCTGAATGTGGTACAGATCATCAACTACTAGTATGCAAACTCAAGCTAAAGTTGAAAAAGAGCAAACCACTCATGAATGCAGCAAAATATGACCTTGAGAATTTACCACTGGAATTTAAAGATTG
Source organism: Ichthyophis bannanicus (assembly GCA_033557465.1). Classification (NCBI taxonomy): domain Eukaryota; kingdom Metazoa; phylum Chordata; class Amphibia; order Gymnophiona; family Ichthyophiidae; genus Ichthyophis; species Ichthyophis bannanicus. Next base: position 54,419,415 of record CM066034.1, on the reverse strand, counting down.
CCTGCAAAATCGATTTGCTGCTTTCGAAACAAATGGCAGAGCTCCAGAAGAGTTATGGATTGACATCAAGAAGGTTGTGTTGGAAGAAAGTGACAAGTCTCTACAAAAGGTGAAAAAGCAAACGTGGCCCAAATGGATGACGGAAGAAACTCTGAAAATTGCCCAGAAACGCAGAGAAGCTAAAGCCAGAGGAGAAAGAAAGACAATCGCAGAGCTCAACAGAGATTTCCAACGTGCAGCAAGACAGGACAAGGAAAAGTACTATAATGACGTATGCAAGGAAATAGAAGCAGAAACTATTAGAGAAAGAACAAGATCGGCTTTTCTAAAGCTATGAGAGTTAAAGAAAAAATTCCAGCCTCGAAATGGAATGTTACAAGATGCTCAAGGTTCTATGTTGAATGATGCTGGGAAGATCAAGAAAAGGTGGAAAGAATATACAGAGTTTTTATATGATAAAGATCAACGGACCAACAGCCATTTCAACTTGTACCTTATGATCCGGAACCATTGGTGATGAAAGAAGAAGTTGAAGCAGCATTGAAAGCCTTATCAAAGAACAAAGCACCAGGCATTGATGGCATTCCCATAGAAGTATTACAGCAATCCGATGCAGCTGTTACTATACTTACAATGCTCTGTCAAGAAATTTGGAAGACAACATCATGGCCAACTGACTGGAAAAGATCTGTGTTTATACCATTACTAAAGAAAGGTGATCCAAATGACTGTGGAAATTATCGCACAATCACTCTGATCCCACATGCCAGCAAGATTCTACTGAAGATTATTCAACAGAGACTACAACCATACCTAGAACAAGAACTGTCTGAAGTGCAAGCAGGGTTCAGGAAAGGGCGAGGAACAAGATACATCATCGCAGATGTGAGAATTATCCTTGAAAAGACTAAAGAATACCAAAAGGATATCTATTTGTGCTTTATCGACTATAGCAAGGCTTTTGACTCTGTAAACCATGAGAAATTCTGGGCTACATTAAGAAGCATGGGTATACCAGAACATCTGCTCGTTCTCTTACACAATCTGTACATTGATCAAGAAGCAACAGTTCGAACAGAACAAGGAGAAACAGAATGGTTTAAATAAGCAAAGGTGTAAGACAAGGCTGCATACTTTCCCCCTACTTATTTAATTTATATGCAGAACAAATCACCAGAGAAGCAGGATTGTATGAAGACAACAGAGGTGTGAAGATTGGTGGAAAACTCATCAACAACCTTCGCTATGCTGATGATTCCACATTCTCCAGGACCAAGCAGGAAGTCAGTCCTCACATATGGGTGACATTGGCGCCGACGGAGCCCCCGTGCGGAGCATTTCCCCAGCTTTCAAAGAAAGCCTTTGGGAATGCAGCACGCATGCGTGGTCCCCTTCCCGCCCAAGGATGCCATCTTGCTCAGTCTTTCTTTTTCCATGGAGCCCAACGGACGTGAGTTCGTGTCACCCGGGAAAAGTTGATTTTTTTCTGTGATTTTCGCTTTTTCTTTTCCGGTTTGAAGCCGGTTCCCCTTCCCGCCTGGGCTCAGTACACCAGTATCAAGTCCGGAATTCCTTTTTCGGTTTTTATCCTTCGTGACTAGCGTTCACGCCTTTTTTGTTATTTTCACTGGCAGCCCGGTCTCTTGACCTTGCAGGGCCCCTTTTTCCCCTGATGGCTGCCAGCGGGTTCAAAAAATGTGATCAGTGTAAGAAACTTATGTCTCTCACTGACACACATGACTGCTGCCTCCGATGCCTCGGGCCCGACCATGACCTGCTGGTCTGTGGCCCGTGTGGCAAAATGTTGTCAAAGGCAATTCAGAGCCGTCAGCATCAGCGAGAAAGAATTTTTCAGAGTCCGTGTCCAGCCGGGCCCGGACTTCGTCAGAGTCTGACCCCGAGTGCCGTCGTGGTTCCTCTGAGAGGGGGTCTCCCACCCGGGAGCACAAAAGGAAGAAGAAGCTCGTGAGGGTGGCGTCTGTGGAGGCCCCTGGGTCCTCGAGGGCCAGGTCGCGTAGCCCTGACCGCCACCCCGGGCTCTCAGAGTCGGAGAGGTCGTCCAAACTACCTCCCCGAGTCATGTAAGTTCTGTTGTCCTCGTGGACTCTCCTCCGGGAGAGCCGACATCAGGCCCGACGCCGTCGGGGCCCGAGTCAGGGGCTGCTGAGTATCCTGAGCTTGGACTCAGGCTGACAGCCTTGGAGAGCAGCTCGGCTGCCTTCATGGAACAGCAGCGGGTGCTGATCGCCGGTCTGACCGGTGCATCTGCCCCGACCACCGGGACCTCGACGACTAAGTCGACCCCGGAGACCGAGCTGATCCTCGAGTCCATGAAATCTCGAGTCGATCCTCGGTCAAGGTCCCCCTCGACCTCCCGTGCGGGGCCAAGGTCGTCGACGCCGATACCCTCGGCGTCGGGGCGGGTGGCACCAAGGCCCACATGGCCAGAGCCGCTCGACTCCTCCTCAGAGAAGTCAGCGTGGGAGACGGAGGACGAGGAGTCTCCTGACACCTTCCGGACCCGGTGCATCCCATCGGACGCACCGGAGTCCAAGCCTCGGAGAAGGGTCCCCCCCTGGAGGATACCCAGTTCTTGGACTTCGTGAGGGACATGGCCAAGGTTTTGGCATTCCCTGCGGATGCCGAGGAGGAGCCTCGAGCCGAGGAGCTCGATGCCCTCCAGTATGATTTTCCTCCAAAGGAAGCCTTTACTGTACCGGTTCCTCCGATGCTGGAACGGCTGCTCTTCCTATGTGGGAGGCACCGGCCTCGGCGCCGGTTCTGAGCAAACGGGTCGATTCCATTTATCGAGTCCGTAAGAGCCCTGGGTTCCAAAAGGTGCAGCTACCACATAATTCCATGGTTGTGGAATCGGTCATGCACCACCTGAAGAGTCAGAAGATGCATTCCTTGGCACCTCCCAGCCGGGAGGCCCAGAACCTGGATACCCTTGGTAGAAAGTGCTTCCAGGGCTCTATACTATCTTGCCGTGTCCAGACTTACCAGCTGTACATGGGCATGTACTTACGGGACCTGGCAAAGGAGATTGCCGGGTTCTCAGCTGGCCTCTCCGAGGAACCTTTGCAGAAGTTCAAGGCCTTGTCTACAGGGATCCGAGAGTGCTCGAAGTTCAACTCTCGAGCAGCGTATGATGGCTTCGAGGCTTCGGCCCGGGTAGCCGCAGCCAGCATCGATGCACGCCCTCAGGCATGGCTACAGTCATCGGACCTGGAGTCATGGGTGCAGGACAAGTTGGTCGATGTCCCTTGCCGAGGTGACAACCTATTCGGTATGCCCATGACTGAAAAGGCTGCAGAAATCGAGACTGAGACTCTCACCAGGACAAGGCTGTCCAGGAAGACTTCTGCCCCTTCTCAAAAGAAGAAGGGCTCGGGAAAAAAGCCCTTTTTCCCGAGGAAGGGTGCTGCCTACAAAACCTACCCTCAGTATCAGGCCTCTCCAGCTCCCCAACAGGGCCAGCAGGCCAAGGGGCAGGGGCATGGACCCCGTAGGCAGAAGACCCCCAAGCCGCCAGCTCCGGCTCCTGCACAGCAGGGAGCGGGGTTTTGACTCCCACAGCATAGCCTCTCCTCCACCGGTGGCTCCACTCTGCACAGGAGGTCGGCTGACCCTGTAGGCCTACAGGTGGCCAGCCATCACAGGGGACACCTGGGTACTGAGCATAGTCCAAAAGGGCTACATGCTCCACTTCCACCAGCTACCCCCCCCCCCTACTTTCCAGGGGAGCCTCCAAGACTCCCTCTACACAGAAACCTCCTCCTTCAGTAGTTGGCAAGTCTTCTAAGGGAACAGGCGGTGGAACCGGTGCCTCACCACCTGACAGGGCAAGGCTTCTACTCCAGGTACTTCCTGGTACCAAAAAGGACAGAAGGTCTCCGGCCTATCCTAGACTTGTGAAACCTAAACAAGTTTCTGGAGAGGGAAAAGTTCAAGATGCTTACCCTTGGGATACTGCTGCCCTACCTCCAGCAGGGAGACTGGCTATGCTCCTTAGACCTAAAGGATGCTTATACTCACATCCTCATTCATCCAGCCCACAGACAATATCTCAGATATGTGGTGGGAGGAAACCAATTTCAGTACAGGGTACTTCCTTTTGGCCTAACCTCTGCCCCCAGGGTTTTTACCAAATGCCTGGTGGTGGTGGCGGCTTATCTCAGGAATCAGGGAATTTTTGTCTTTCCATACCTGGACGACTGGCTCATCAGGGGCCAGTCTCTCCAGGAGGCCTGACAAGCCACTCTTCGCACTGTCTCTCTCCTTCAGCATCTGGGCTTTGTCATAAACTACGCAAAGTCCACTTTGCTCCCCTCTCAGAACCTAGAGTTTATAGGGGCAAGATTGGACACCCTTCAGGCAAGAGCTTACTTGCCCGAGGACAGGGCCCACAGACTGATGGACTTGACCAACCAGTTCCAAAACAATTCTCATGTTTCCGCCAGGCACTACCTGCGGCTCCTCAGCCACATGGCATCCACTGTACATGTGACTCCGCATGCCCGTCTGCACATGCGGGCTGCTCAGTGGTGCCTCAAAGCTCAGTGGACGCAGGCCACAGGTGACCTCTGAGACAGAGTAAAGGTGTCAAAACCGTTTTTGGACTCCTTACATTGGTGGCTATATCTCCCAAACCTTCTCAGGGGGGAACCTTTTCAGGCTCCAGCGCACACAAGGGTGCTGACGACCAATGCTTCCTTAAAGGGCTGGGGGGCACATTGCCAGGGCATGTGCACTCAAGGCCTGTGGTCTCCTTGGGAGGCCACGCAGCAAATCAATCTTCTGGAGCTGTGAGCAATTCGCTTAGCTCTGCAAACATTTTCTCATGCCCTCTCTCACCAGTCTGTCCTAGTTCAGACGGACAATCAAGTGGCAATGTTCTATGTGAACAAACAAGCGGGCACGGGATCTAGGCTCCTATGTCAGGAGGCACTGGATCTCTGCTCCTTTGCAGTCAAACAAGGTATGTTTCTCAAGGCAGTTTACCTACCTGGTCAGAAGAATTTCCTAGCAGACAAGCTAAGCAGGATTCTCCAGCCTCACGAATGGCAGTTGAATCCACTGGTGGTCCAGCAGATCTTCCTCCGCTGGGGGCTTCCATCCATTGATCTCTTTGCCAGTCCACTGAACCGTCAATTGCCCAGGTTCTGCTCCAGACAGCCGCATCCCCTAATGATGGCAGCAGATGCTTTTCTGATCTCTTGGTCTACGGGCCTCCTGTATGCGTTTCCTCCCATGCCCCTGGTGGCCCAAACTGTTCAAAATTCTCCGGGATAAGGCCTCGGTGATTCTGGTAGCCCACAGATGGCCGCGACAACCGTGGATTCCACTTCTGCTGCAGTTGGCAGTGGAAACTCTGTTCCCTTTGGGGTTGCAACACAATCTCCTATCTCAAGAGCAGGGTTCCCTTCTGCACCCCAATCTCAGGTCCCTTAATCTGATGGCCTGGCTGTTGAAAGAGTAGTGCTAGCTCCCTTACTTCTGCCTAAGCAAGTTGAAGAGGTGATATTGGCCTCTAGGAGGCAGTCCACAAGAAAGTCCTATGCCCTCAAGTGGCATAGGTTTACAGTGTGGTGTGCTCAGCACAATGAAGATCCTTTCTCTTGCCTTGTGCCAGTAGTACTGCAGTATTTACTTCACCTTTCAGACTTAGGTCTTAAGTCTAACTCTATTCGGGTCCACCTTAGTGCTTTGTCAGCACACCACTCACTGGTGGAGGGACAGTCTCTGTCGGTACACCCCTTGGTGTCCAGATTTCTCTGAGGTCTGCTTCTACTCAAGCCTCCGGTTCGTCCACCGGCGACTGAGTGGGATTTGAACGTGGTCTTGCAGCAACTTACTTGCCCACCGTTTGAGCCAATGGCTACTTGCCATTTGCGCTTCCTCTCTTGGAAAGCGCTCTTCCTGGTGGCTCTTATATCGGCCAGACTTGTGAGTGAGCTACAAGCTCTGGTTTCTGATAGTCCGTACACACGTTTCTATAGGAACAGGGTGCTCCTATGGACCCATTCCAAGTTCCTCCCAAAAGTGGTCTCCTCTTTCCACCACAATCAGGAGGTGGTTCTTCCAACCTTCTTTCCCAGGCCGCATGCCAGCCGGGCTGAGACAGTCTTGCATACCCTGGACTGTAAGAGGGCGTTGTCCTTTTACATAGAACGTACGCGGGGGCATCGAAGGGCTGCTCAGCTCTTCGTCTCCTTTGACCCTAATAAGATGGGGTTACCTGTCTCCAAGCGTACGTTGTCCACTTGGGTAGCAGATTGTATCACCTGGGCGTATAAGGCAGCCGACCTCCCCTTGTAGGGTCGAGTCACGGCCCACCGTGTCAGGGCGAAAGACGCGTCAGTAGCTCATCTCCACTCTGTTCCGTTGGAAGACATCTGCCGGGCCGCAACTTGGTCTTCAAGCCAGACTTTTGCAGCACATTACTGCCTGGAGAAAGAGTCCCGAAGGGACAGTGTTTTCGGACAGGCGGTACTCCATAATCTCTTTGAGGTTTAGGCAACTCCTACCCCTCCAGCCCTTGTGTTGGACTACTGTACGGGGGCGTTCTCAGAGAAAATTCTTATCACGGATGCTGAGGCTCTTCAGAGGGAGACATTTTTTCAGCTTTGGGTTCCCGGTAGCCTAGAGCTGTGGAGTCCCATATGTGAGGACTGACTTCCTGCTTGGTCCTGGAGAAAGAGTAAATTACTCACCTGTAACAGGTGTTCTCCAGGAGCAGCAGGAAATCAGTCCTCACGACCCTCCCTCCTCCCCTGGAGTTGCAGTCATATACTTCATTTTGATTTTTTTGCTGTCTTTTAGCTATGTCATCAGATTGAGCAAGATGGCACCCTTGGGCGGGAAGGGGACCGCGCAGGCGCGCTGCATTCCCAAAGGCTTTCTTTGAAAGTTAGGGAAATGCTACGTACGGGGGATCCGTCGGCATCGACGTCACCCATATGTGAGGACTGATTCCTGCTGCTCCTGGAGAACACCTGTTACAGGTGAGTAACTACTCTTTACTGGCTGAAAGTGAAGATGATCTGAAATATTTGCTTCTCACGATCAAAGAACATAGTCTCAAAATGGGCCTGCACCTTAATGTAAAGAAGACAAAGATCTTGACAACTGGCAAAATCAACAAGTTCATCATTGAAGGAGATGAAATTGAAATCAAGGACAACTTTAACGTACTTGACTCAACTATCAATAAAGAAGCAACAAGCAGTCAAGAAATCAGATGACGCATTGTTCTTGGTAGAATGGTTCTGAAAGACCTAGACAAGATTCTCAAGAGCAGAGATGTCTCTCTCCATACAAAGATTCGACTTGTTCAAGCCATGGTATTTTCAATAACATCATATGGATGTGAAAGCTGGACAGTGAAAAAGATAGACAGGAAGAAAATTGATGCCTTTGAATTATGGTGCTGGCGGTGAATACTGCATATACCATGGACTGCCCAAAGAACAAACCAATCAGTACTAGAGGAGATCAAACCTAGGCTTTCTTTAGAAGCTCAGATGACAACACTTCGACTTTCATACTTTGGACACATCATGCGAAGAGAGAGATCATTAGAGAAAGATATCATGCTTGGCAAGATAGAAGGTCAACGTAAAAGAGGAAGGCCAGCAATGAGATGGATCGATACAATAACAGCAACTACAGGTACCAGTCTGTCAACAATGAGCCACCTGACTGAAGACCGAACACAATTTAGGATAACTATCCAGAGGGTCGCCATGAGTCGACACCGACTCGACGGCACTTAATAACAACAAGCAATGAAATAGGCCTATACCCGCCACAGTCCCTAATGTCCTTCCCCTCTTTAGAGACCACTAATATACCCACCCACCCCATAGTCTCTGTTAGTCCTCCCCCCTTCTTAACCCCATTGAAAAAAATTCATCAAGGGGCCCACCAGTAGATCTATCTAGCCCGGGTGACTTCCCTAGCTTCATGCCTTTGATCCCCTGGTGCACCTCTTCTTCCTCAATATCTCCATCCAAGACTGCCCACATATCCGGTTCAAGCTTTGGTAAAGGAACCAAATTCAGATAGCTAGCTAACTCCCACTCCTCCACTTCAACTTCCCCCTTGTAGAGCTCAGTATAGAACTCCCGAAAGCGATCCCGTTGTGCCCCAGATGCCCTCAACTCCTCCCCTCTCTTCCCAAAAAGGATATCCACCCACCCATGCTCCTGCCATTGCTGCAACTAAGCCGCTAACAATCTCTCAGTTTTGTTCTCATGCTCATAATACACCTGCCTTCCCCACTGCAACTGCCAAGCCAATGTATATTTTTGTACTGTATTATTTATAATTTGTATCATGTTTATGTACATTTCTATTTTTTTAATTATTCATTATATTCTGTGCATGTTTTACTTGTGTATTATTTATACATGTGTTTTATAATTACAATTAAAGGTTCTGCACGCCCCTGATGAAGGTGCATGCCGAAACATGGCTGTGTAGGGTGAACCTTTTAAGTGCCTTAAACATCTGCATTAGCTATCCACCTTGTATGTGGCTTTTTTCACCTTGCTATTGGAACTGTGTTTTGGCTTTGCAAGTGTGAGCACTTTCTCAATGGACTGTGTTTCCCCAAAATCAAACAAACAGGTCACCGAGTCCCGAGACTGGTTGGCTCTTCACAGCCTCAGGCTCCAGTGGGCCCGTCCAACCTTAGGCTGCATCTCTGCCATTCCTGCCTCATTCTCATTCTCCAGAAGAAAGCCACAAACCTCCTGCACCATAGACATAAATGTTTGCTAACTCCTCCTTCTCTGGCAGCCCCCAAACTGGAGTGGAGGAGTAGCCTAATGGTTAAGAGTACTGGCTTGGGAACCCAGAGACCAGGGTTCAATTCCCACTAGCACTCCTTGTGCCTTGGGCAAGTCACTTAACCCTCCATTTCCTAAAAAAAAAACCAAGTTATCAATATCCCTGTTTAATGTACATTGTAACTTAAACTTAGTAATGTAAACCGCTTTGATTGAAATGATAAAGCGGTATATAAAACCTGATAATAAAAACTCTGATATTGTTGCGGCAGGACCTGTTTTCAAGATCTTTGAGCTTGTCCACTGCCTCCTGCTGCTGCTCCTTTAGTTGTAACAAATCTTTGATCTTACATGAAAGGTTAGACTTTACAGTAGAATAATAATATACCTTTCACCTCATAATAATAATAATATACCTTTCACCAATGGTGAAAGTGTTTCTTTTTTTTTTTCACTTTAATTTTTATTGAGATTATACAAAAAATCAAACATAGGCATAATAATTATTACAAGAATAGAAAGAAACAAACTTAGTCCACATCACGGGGAGCGGTGGGGAACATCCAGCTGACAGCCAATCAATCTAAACTCTAATTATTACATACAATGCTAATAGAACCAGTCAAGAAAATAAATATAAAGGCAAAACACACCTTATATTCATGCATCCGCTACAACCTGAGGATCTAGCCCCTTAAGAAATATTTCTAATGAACCAACATCCATAAACACATACTTAGTACCCCCAGATGTGACCAGACATGTTTCTGATGTTATAGTGGGAGATCATTTTGCATTCAGTGATCACCAGATGGTGTGGTTCAGTATTAGGACTAGGGCTGTTAGAATCCATTCAAAGGTGAGGGTCTTAGACTTTAGGAAGACTAACTTTGCCAAGATAGGCCAATACCTCAGGGAGTCGTTAGCGGGATGGGAACAGCTGGGGGATGAAGAAAAACAGTGGGCAAAATTGAAAGGGGATATTTTAAGGGCAACCAACCTTTTTGTTAAAATGGTAAATAAAGGTAAAAGGAAAAGGAGACCGCTATGGCTTTTGAAAGAAGTAGCTGAAAAGGTGAAGAAAAAGAGGGAGGCCTTCATGAAATACAAGAGATCACAGAGAGAGGAAGACAGGCATCTATATTTGGAATAACTTAGAGAAGCTAGCAAAGTAGTCAGGAAAGCAAAGATTCAAAAAGAGGAGGAAATAGCCAATGCAATAAAATGGGAGGATAAGACATTTTTAAGATATATGTTAGTGAGAAGAGGAAGGGCAACTGTGGTATTGTCAGACTCAAGGGTGAAGGGGAGGAATATGTAGAAGCTGATGAAGATAAAGCGGAATTGCTTAACAAATATTTCTCCAGGACCAAGCAGGAAGTCAGTCCTCACTTATGGGTGACGTCGGCGCCGACGGAGCCCTCGCGGAGCAATTTTCCCCACCTTTCAAAGAAAGCCTTTGGGAATTGCAGCGCGCATGCGCGGTCCTCTTCCTGCCCAAGGGTGCCATCTTAGCCAGTCTTCTTTTTTCCGCGGAGCCCTACAGACGTCCCCGTCTTGTCCCCGCGAAAAAGTTGATATTTCTTCATATTTTTATTCTTTTTCCTTCGGTTCGACGCCGGTCTTTTTCCCGCCCGGACTCGCGACGCCGGTCACGAGTCCTCTTCTCTTTTCGGTTTTTCTGACTTAGTCAGTTTTTCGTTTTCGGTTTTTCCCTGGCAGCCCGGTCCTTTGACCTCGCCGGGGCACTTTTTCCCCCGATGGCTGCCAGTGGTTTCAAGCGGTGTGGTCAGTGTGACCGAAATATGTCACTAACTGACACACACGACTTTTGCCTCCGCTGCCTGGGCCCGGATCATGAAGAAATGATCTGTGGGCCCTGCGGCAAAATGTCCTCCAAAGCGTTGAGAAGTCGGCGGCATCAGCGGGATAGGATCTTCGCTGACCCCAGCCGTACCCGGACCTCGTCGGAGGCCTCCGCGTCCAAAGGTTCCAGCTCGGACCGTCGCCGGAGTTCCTCCGACAGGGGTTCTCCCTCCGGGGACCATCGACGTAAGGTGAAACCCGCGAGGGCGGCGTCGGTGGACGCTCCTGGCTCCGCGAGGGCCGGGTCGCATAGCCCCGATAGCCGCCCCGGGTCCTTGGAGAAGGAGCACCTCCCGAAGCGACCTCGCCTGGAGTCGGAGCTGCCTGCTCGGGTAAGTCCTGTGGTCCTCCTGGACTCGCCTCCGCGACAGCCGACGTCGGGCCCGACGCCGTCGGGGCCCGAGTCGGGGGCTGCTGGGTCACCTGAGCTCGGACTCAGGTTGACGGCCTTGGAGAGCAGACTGTCTGCCTTCATGGACCAGCAGCGGGCACTGCTCGCTGGCTTCGCTGGCCCGACCGCCGGGACGTCGACGTCCAAGTCGACCCCGGAGACCGAGCCGATCCTCGAGTCGATGCGAACTCGAGTCGATCCTCGGTCGAGGTCACCCTCGGCCTCCCGTTCGGGACCGAGGTCGCCGACGCCGACTCCCTCGGCGTCGGGGCGGCAGGCGCCGCGCCCTGCCCGGGCCGACCCCACCGAGTCCTCGTCGGAGTCGGTCTGGGAGTCTGAAGAGGAAGAGTCGCCTGATTCTTTCCGGACTCGGTGTGTCCCCTCGGACTCACCGGAGTCCGAACCTCGGAAGCAGTCCCCCCCGGAGGATGCCCGGTTCTCGGACTTCGTCAGGGATATGGCCAAGGCTTTGGCCTTCCCTGCGGACCCCGAGGAGGAGCCTCGAGCCGAAGAGCTCGACGCCCTCCAGTATGACTCTCCCGCAAGGGAACACTTTACTGTACCGGTTCCTCCTATGCTGGAACGACTACTCTTCCGCATGTGGGAGAGTCCGGCCACCTCGCCGGTCCTGAGCAAGCGGGTCGATTCTATCTATCGAGTCCGCAAGAGCCCTGGCTTCCAAAAAGCACAGCTACCACACCATTCCATGGTAGTGGAATCGGCCATGCATCGTCTTAAGAGCCAGAAGATGCACTCCTCGGTGCCTCCTGGCAGGGAGGCCCGTAACCTGGATGGCCTTGGTAAGAAGTGTTTCCAGGGCTCTATGCTTGCGTGTCGTGTCCAAACCTACCAGCTATACATGGGCATGTATCTCCGAGACCTGGCTAAAGAGCTAGCCGGTTTCTCCGCTGGTTTGTCCGAGGAACCCTTGCGGAGGTTCCTGGCCTTGTCCACTGGCATTCGGGAATGCTCAAAATTCATATCCCGAGCAGCCTATGATGGCTTTGAAGCATCGGCTCGAGTGGCCGCAGCCGGCATCGGTGCCCGCCGACAGGCTTGGCTTCAGTCGTCTGACCTTGAGCCCTGGGTGCAGGACAAGTTGGTCGATGTCCCCTGCCGAGGCGAAAACCTCTTTGGCAAGCCCATGGCTGAAAAGGCTGCACAAATTGAGACGGAGACTCTCACCAGGACCAGGCTTTCTAGGAAGACCTCCGCCCCTTCCCAGAAAAAGAAGGGCTCGGGAAAAAAGTCCTTTTACCCGAGGAAGGCGGCTGCCTACAAACAATACCCCCATTATCAGGCCCCTGCAGCTCCCCAACAGGGCCAGCAGGCCAAGGGACGGGGTAACGGGTCCCGTAGGCAGCAAGCCCCCAAGCCTGCACCACCAGCCCCTGCTCAGCAGGGTGGGGGTTTTTGACTCCTTAAGCATAGCCTCTCCCCCCCCGCTGGTTCCTCCCAGCACCGGAGGCCGGCTGGTTCACTTCGCCCACAGGTGGTCCAGCATCACCTCAGATGCCTGGGTGCTTCAAGTCGTGCGAGAAGGCTATCTTCTCCACTTCCACCAGGTCCCTCCCTCCTATTTTCCGGGAGAACCTCCACGACCCCCTCTGCACAGGGAATTACTCCTTCAGGAGTTAGCAGGTCTTCTACAGGAACAGGCGGTGGAACCGGTGCCCCACCACCTACAAGGTCAAGGCTTTTATTCCAGGTATTTTCTAATACCAAAGAGAACAGGAGGCCTCAGACCCATCCTGGACTTGCGCAACCTCAACAAGTTCCTTGTGCGGGAGAAGTTCAAAATGCTTACCCTTGGAATCCTTCTGCCCTACCTCCAGCAGGGAGATTGGCTATGCTCCTTGGATCTAAAGGATGCCTACACGCACATCCTCATCCACCCAAGCCACCGCCAATACCTAAGGTTTGTGGTGGCAGGAAATCATTACCAGTACAGAGTACTGCCCTTTGGCCTGTCCTCCGCACCGCGAGTCTTCACAAAATGTCTCGCGGTGGTGGCGGCCCATCTCCGGCTTCACGGCCTATATGTCTTTCCGTACCTCGACGACTGGCTCATCAGAGCAGCGTCCGCTCCGGAGGTCACCAACGCCACACGCCGCACGGTGACTCTTCTGCAGTACTTGGGCTTTGTTATAAACTTCGCAAAGTCCACTTTGCTCCCTTCGCAGGATCTCGAGTTCATCGGCGCAAGGCTGCACACTCCTCAGGCACGAGCGTACCTACCGCTCGACAGGGCTCAACGGCTCATGGACCTAGCCGACCGTTTTCGCAGCCAGCCCCTGGTCTCCGCCAGGCGCTTCCTGAGACTACTCGGCCATATGGCTTCCACCGTCCATGTGACCCCCAATGCCCGCCTGAATATGCGGCCTGCTCAATGGTGTCTCCGCCAGCAGTGGCGACAAGCCACAGGCGGCCTAGCAGACCTAGTGCGCGTCTCCGAGCCGCTGATCTCGTCTCTCCGGTGGTGGCTTCAGCAGCCGAACCTGATATTCGGAATGCCTTTCCAGTCACCTCAGCCGGCCCGGGTGCTGACAACAGATGCATCCCTCCTGGGCTGGGGAGCGCATTGCCAAGGGGCACGTACTCAGGGCCTCTGGACCACGTGGGAGTCTGCTCAGCAGATCAACTTCCTGGAGCTCAGGGCGATCCGCCTGGCTCTCAAGGCCTTCTCCCATCTGACTTCTCACCAGTCCGTCCTTGTCCAGACGGACAATCAAGTTGCCATGTTCTACGTGAACAAGCAGGGGGGCACGGGCTCCTTCCTCCTCTGCCGGGAGGCACAGAAGCTCTGCTCTTGGGCCGTCAGTCACGGCATTCTCCTCAAGGCAGTTTATCTCCCAGGCCAAGAGAATTACCTGGCGGACAAACTCAGCAGGATCCTCCAGCCGCACGAGTGGCGTCTGGATCCCTTGGTAGTTCAGAAGCTCTTTCTAAAGTGGGGCCTCCCCACGGTGGATCTCTTTGCCAGTCCTCACAACCGGCAACTTCCTCGCTTCTGCTCTCGTCAGCCACACCCCCTTCGGGTTGCGGCGGACGCTTTTCTACTATCATGGTCGGGGAGCCTTCTGTACGCTTTCCCTCCCATCCCGCTAGTCTCTCGGACTCTTTTCAAGGTTCTCCGAGACAAAGCCTTCATGATCCTGGTGGCCCCTCGCTGGCCCAGACAGCCGTGGTTTCCGCTCCTGCTGCATTTAGCGGTGGAGGATCCATTCCCTCTGGGGTTACAACCGGATCTCCTCACTCAGGATCAGGGGTCTCTGCTACACCCCAACCTCAGGTCTCTCAACCTCATGGCCTGGCTGCTGAGAGGGTAGTCCTCGCTCCCCTTCTCCTGCCGGCAGAGGTGGAGGAAGTCGTCCTAGCTTCGCGACGACCTTCTACCCGCAAATGCTACGCCCTTAAATGGCGTCGGTTTTCCGTTTGGTGTACCCGACAGTCTCAGGATCCCTTCTCCTGCCCGGTGTCGGTGGTCTTGCAGTACTTGCTTTACCTCTCTAATCTGGGACTTAAGTCCAACTCCGTCAAGGTTCACCTCAGTGCTCTTTCAGCACATCATGTGCCGGTGGACGGCAGACCTCTCTCCAACGACCCTCTCGTAGCGAGGTTTCTCAGAGGTCTCCTTCTACTTAAACCACCTCTGCGCCCGCCAGCGCCTGACTGGGACCTGAATGTGGTTTTACAGCGGATCACCTGTCCGCCTTTTGAACCTATGGCTACCTGTTCTCTCCGTTTTCTTTCTTGGAAAACACTGTTCTTGATAGCCCTCACTTCCGCTAGACGCGTAAGTGAATTGCAGGCCCTCGTGTCTGATCCCCCTTACACTCGGTTCTACAAAAATAGGGTAGTCCTACGGACTCACCCAAAATTTCTTCCAAAAGTGGTCTCCCCTTTTCATATCAATCAGGAGGTGGTACTTCCAACCTTCTTTCCCAGACCACACTCCAGCCGAGCTGAAACGGTCCTCCATACCCTGGACTGTAGAAGGGCTTTGAACTTCTACCTTGACCGTACGCGGGAGCACCGTAAAGCTGCTCAGCTTTTTGTGTCTTTTGACCCCAATAAATTGGGGCTCCCGGTCTCCAAGCGTACTCTGTCCATCTGGGTTGCGGACTGTATCACTTGGGCTTATGGGGCAGCCGGACTCTCCTTGGACGGTCGAGTCACGGCTCATTGCGTTCGGGCAAAGGCCACGTCAGTGGCTTACCTCCGCTCTGTTCCGCTGGCAGACATCTGCCGGGCCGCTACTTGGTCTTCGAGCCAGACTTTTGCGGTCCATTACTGTCTCGAGAGGGAGTCCCGCAGGGACAGTGCTTTCGGACAGGCAGTCCTCCGTAATCTCTTTGAGGTCTGAGCAACTCCTACCCTCCATCCCGGATGTGGGCTACCGGTGGGTAATAATTCAGCGAAGATTCTTTCCTTCTGTGCTGCTGAGCTAGAGGGAGCTCATTTTTGTGCTTAGGGTCTCCGGTAGCCTTAAGCTTGGGAGTCCCATAAGTGAGGACTGACTTCCTGCTTGGTCCTGGAGAAAGCGTAGTTACTCACCTGTAACAGGTGTTCTCCAGGAGCAGCAGGAATCAGTCCTCACAACCCTCCCTCCTCCCCTTGGAGTTGCAATCGTCTGCTTTACTTTTTTTGCAAATTTTTATGCTGTCTTTTTTAGCTATGTCATCTGACTGGCTAAGATGGCACCCTTGGGCGGGAAAAGGACCGCGCATGCGCGCTGCAATTCCCAAAGGCTTTCTTTGAAAGCTGGGGAAAATTGCTCCGCGAGGGCTCCGTCGGCGCCGACGTCACCCATAAGTGAGGACTGATTCCTGCTGCTCCTGGAGAACACCTGTTACAGGTGAGTAACTACGCTTTCTGTTCTGTGTTCACAGATGAAGAACCAGGAGCAGGACCTCAGAAAATACCCATAAACAGGAACAGAAGCGAGGGACATCTTGAACAATTTTCAGAAGACTGTGTTCGTGAGAAACTGGCTCAAGTTAAAACAGACAAACCGATGGGACCAGATGGGATACACCCTAGAATACCAAGGGAACTTGGGAACGTTCTAGCAGCTCCACTGACTGACCTTTTCAATGCTTCGTTGGAGTCGGGAATGGTGCCAAAGGACTGGAGAGAGGCTAATGTGGTGCCTTTACACGAAAGCGGAAGTAAGGATGTGGTTGAAAACTACAGGCCAGTTAGTTTAACTTCGGTGGTAAGTAAATTTATTGGAAACACTGCTGAAAGAGAAAATAGTGAGGTTTCTGGAGTCCAGCGGATTACAGGATCCGAGGAAGCATGGATTCACCAGAGGCAGGTCTTGTCAGACAAATCTGATTGATTTCTTTGATTGGGTGACCAGGGAGTTGGACAGAGGGAGAGCCCTAGATGTGGTGTATTTAGATTTCAGTAAAGCCTTTGACACTGTTCCTCACTTATAGACTTATAAACAAACTGAGCACCTTAGGGATGGACCCTAAAGTTACTGCTTGGGTTAGAAATTGGTTGGGTGGGAGGCGACAAAGAGTACAGATAAATGGAGCTCACTCTGAGGAGAAGGATGTTACCAGTGGAGTGCCCCAGGGATCTGTCCTTAGTCCGATTCTTTTTAACATCTTTGTTAGTGATATAGCAGAAGGGCTGTCGGGTAAGGTTTGCCTCTTTGCGGACGATACCAAAATCTGCAATAGAGTAGACACCCAGGAAGGTGTAGATAACATGAGAAGGGATCTAGCTAAGCTTGAAGAATGATCTAGAATTTGGCAGCTGGGATTTAATGTTAAAAAATGTAAGGTCATGCATTTGGGCTGCAGCAATCCAAGGGAGCAATATAGTATAGGGGGTGAAGTACTTTTGTCCTCTAAAGAAGAGTAAGACCTAGGTGTGGTCGTTTCAGATGATCTTAAAGTAGCTAAACGGGTAGAAAAGGCGACAGCAAAAGCTAGAAGGATGCTTGGGTGCATACGGAGAGGAATGGCTAGCAGAAAAAAGGAGGTGATAGTGTCTCTGTATAAGTCTTTGGTGCGACCTCATTTGGAGTATAGTGTGCAATTCTGGAGGCGGCAACTTCAAAAGGATATAAACAGAATGGAGTCAGTACAGAGGGTGGCTACTAAAATGGTTAGTGGTCTTCATTATAAAGCATATGAGGACAGACTTAAGGATCTTAATATGTACACCTTAGAGGAAAGGCGGGATAGAGGTGATATGATTGAGATGTGTAAATACCTCCGTGGCATAAATGTACATGGGGAGAGCTTCTTTCAATTGAAAGCAAGTTCTGCTATGAGGGGACATGGGATGAGAGTGAAGGGGGGATAGATTCAGGAGTGATATGTGAAAATATTTCTTTACGGAAAGAGTGGTGGATCCGTGGAATAGTCTCCCAGTGGAGGTGGTAGAGATGAGGACAGTATCTGAATTCAAAAAAGCATGGGACAAACACAGAGGATCTCTAAAGGAAAAAAAGGGGACTGTTGCAGTTGTTGATATGGAAGGACTTACTAGATAGGCCATGTGGTCTTTTTCTGTCGTCATGTTTCTATGTTTCATTCACTTTTTACACTTTTCTCAATATAATTATAACAGCATACTACACAAAAAATGTAAAGAAGAGACCATCAGAAAGGGGGAAAGCCTACAAACATTTTCTAGTGTTTTAACTACCCTAGATTTCAGTTATCGGTCTCTTCATAAGCAGAATCTGTTTCCAAGTCGTTTTCTGTATATTGTGTATATATATGTCTTTTCTAAACTTTTCACATTTCTTAAATTTTAAAGCTCATATGCTCATCACTTCTCTGCAGGTTGATAAATAACCACACTTCCGGTCACACTCCCAACATGAATTCATGTTTCAAGCCTACCAACTCTGACTCAGGGGAGATTCATTCAGCAAATCTTATTCTGACACCCACTTCGGGCATTCTACCATTTAACAAGAACAATCTGCTAAAATAGAGGAAATGACATCAGATATCAAGCTACACCTGGTGACAAGTTCACAATAATGAAAGCTACTCAATTTCTTTATTAACTCCTTTAAGTATCATTGAGTTTAAAGTAAAAATCCATCTCTGCTCCTTATAATTAAGTTGCTGATCCTGATCACTCCCTTGCCAAGTCTCTTTAAAACAATCAATTATTCGCCATTGAAAATCAGTAGAATACGATTTGGAAGAGAGATATATTTATATATATATATAATATAGAAAAAGGCTTTAAAGCCAATTCTGCTTATGAAGAGACCGATGACTGAAATCTAGGGTAGTTAAAACACTGGAAAATGTTTGTAGGCATTCTCCTTTTCTGATGGTCTCTTGTTTACATTTTCTGTTGTAGTATGCTCCTTTAGTTGCAAGTCCACGATAGGACACGAATGGCAGAGTTGGACGAGAGAATGGATGAGCAGTTGGAGACTGATTTCTCAAACCCCTCCTTCTGCATGATGCCACTGCACCCAGCACTTCCTTTTTATTACCACAGCAAGCTCATTCTGAAGGTCAGCATTCAATTCCATAAACCAGCTGCGCAGCTCGTGCCGCAAGACCGAACCCTCCACCGCTCAATCATTCACACTGTCCTCCTACTCAGAAGCAGAGCCTCCTGACACCATTTTAGCTGGCTGCTGCCCACAAGGAGCCAGGCTCACTGCAAGCCCCGATGAATCGCCAGCAAATGTGAACTTTTCCAGCTTTTTATGTACTGCCATCGCCGCAGGGGGAAGGTGCACCAAAACAGCCCAAAAAGCTTAGGGGTGAGTCTGCACCAAATTATTGCTGTTTAATCATCGGCCCAGGATGGAGCACCGCAATTAGGTTTCCATCCCCCCGATGTCACTTCCTCCCTTATCCAGATTTAATTTCAGTAGATTAGTACAGAGCCAAGAATTGATTTTAGACAGACTGAGTGAAAGGTCTGAGGCTCAAGAGTCAACATAAGGGATTAAGAGATATCATCAGCATAATAAGTGCTTTGATAAACCAAGCCAATAAATAAATAATAGGTGGGACCAAGGGTGTCCATGTTGTGAAATTGTCCCCTTGCTCCTAAAATAATTTTGGTTGGCATGCAAGGTCCCACCTCGCCTTAGAACTTTAAAGGGGCTTCTAACTCTACCCTGCCCTGCTTCAAATAAAATAATTTAACTCTGCCCTGCATGGAAATGAGCTTGACATCCCTGGTTTTGATTTGCACTGCTGCTGCTGATATAAAATAGCTCCTTTCGGCATCTGCAGACAACTCCCAGGACTCAATGGAGTGTAAAAGCTGTTGCCCAGGTGGCAAGTGCTTTCACTCGACTGGACACTAAATTGCTTTGAAGTCTGAGCATGAACATTATCTGTTACAATGGCATGTATAATTAGACTAAGATTTATTTACTTTATTTTATTTAGACAGTTTTGTATACCACCTTATCCTTCAATAAAAACAATGTAGACTCTGTGTGCTATTTCTTTTGTGCCCAAGGTAATGAAGAAGAAGAAAGTTTGGATAAATGCATTTTAAAATATGAGAGACAATGCAAATTCCCCAATACTCTTTTATGTTTCCTGATTGTCAGCAATTTATGCTGGTGTTTGTCCTTATAGTGCAGGGGAAAAGTGTTAGGATTAATAAGTAGGCAAAGTTTTAGGATTGGGTTTTTTCAAAGAATTTGCAGGTTATTTTTGAAACGTGCTTGTGTTGCATGAAGATAAACACATTTTCAAATCTTTAGTTGTAAGCAAAAGGACTTTAGAGAGCATGTTTACTACAGGTTAATGCGCGTTAGCAAACGTTAAAGCACGTTCAGTGCTGCCACGACCCATAGAATCATGGTAGCATTAACTTTCATTAACCTTTAGCAAACATGCCCCTTCATGTTTTGTTTTGGGGGTTTTTTAAGTCCCATCAAGTCAATGCTGACTCCTGGTGACCCAGCCGTCCCTCGGTTTTCTTGGCAAGCTATGACTGGAAGTAGATTGCCAAGCCTTTTCTTCCAAGGTAATGAAGGGTAAAGTGACTTGCCCAAGGTCACAAGGAGTGCCAGCGGGAATTAAACCCTGATCTCTTGGGTACTAGATTGTTGCTCTAACCACTAGGCTACTCTTCCATTACATGTTAATGGAATTTGGAATGGGCAGGTCATGAATATGTAGCACTTAGACTGTAAGCTCTCTGGGAATAAGAAAACGCCTCCTGTATCTGAATACAACTCACCTTGAACTACCACTGAAAAGGCGTGAAATAAATCTAAATAAATATTCATTAAATGACATATTATGTTAGTGCACATTATTTACTGCAAGTCCCATTTTATGCTGGTGGCTCCTGAGTTTGTATGGTTGTCTGGATCAATTGTATTGCTTTGACTGACCATATTTAACTAGATAATGGGAGAAAGTCAACAGTCGCCCAAGAGTACATGGTTCAGAATGGCATATCTTTGAAGGATACTAGCAGAAAGAGAAAGTTAAGGTATCCTATAAGGGGTTCCATTAAAGGTAAAAGTAACTCAGATGCCTTTAAATAAAGGCCAGAGATGAGAGATTATAAATTAACCCTATGAATTGATAACCAGATTGTTAATACATACAAAAAAAACCCCTTTGAAATGCCTGTCCACAAATGCTAGAAGTCTAAAAAATAAGATGGGAGAGTTAGAGATCACGTGGTATGTTGAGGAGAGCAGACATCTTTGCTCTCGCTCCAGGACCTCCTTCCTTCCCAAACCTTTACAAAGAGCCGAAATTACATTAAGAATGTACTTAAACAAGGGAAGTACAGGAGAACACCCCAGTATCCGCGCGGGTAAGCATTAAACTTGTGCAATGAAATCCATGAAGAAAGAGGGAGAAAGCTTACCCAGCCACAGCTAAGATGATGGAGTCTCCTGCCTCCCACGGTTTCATAGAACAAAGAGCCCTGGTAGAGGAGGTAACGACTGCAGTGGTGGGGGCATTAACAACCAAATTTGATCAAGTCACAGGGAAATTGGACAGCATGCAGCAGTCATTTGCATCCTTTGGGGTCAGGCTTTCTGAGACTGAGCAGCGCATAGCCCACGTGGAAGAGGCCATAGGAACAGCAGGGACCAAAATGCAAGCACTGCAACAGGCAATAGAAAAGCATGCCGAAAAATTGGAGGATCTCGAGAACCAAGGAAGAAGAAACAATTTAAGGTTTCTAGGCATACCCGAGTCCATCAAAGACCAGCAGTTAAAGGGGTACCTGGAAACCATTTTACCTCTGTCCCTGGCCCTGGGGGAGGACTGTGGAGCCATGCAGATTGAGCGAGCTCACAGGATCAGGCTGAAAAGGGGCACAGAACAATGACCACATGTGGTACTGGCCCAGTCTCTCAACTATGCCAGAAAGATAAAATCCTCTGTGTAGTGCGTGTCAATGGCCCGATTCAACATGAAGGGCTGAAGATAAAGGTGTATCAGGACTACTCAGCAGCATTAAGTCAAAAACGCAGGGCATATTCAGGAGTCTGTCAAGGCTAATAGAGTTGAGCATTACATTTTCAGATCGATATCCGGCAAGACTGGATGCTCCTTAATGGTGTCCCCCCCAGACTTTTGAAACTGCAGAGTTGGCAATGACATATATACAGGGATTACAAAACCGTCTGGCAGGGGTCTTAACTCCCATGCAATCTATGGAATCTGCGACCCCAAGAACATTGAGGTTTAGCATGGTCATGGATACAACTAGATGTTGTCCCACCCTCCCTCCCGAACTGATGGAATAATTGGCCTGAGATGGATTAGAATCTGTAAGGAATGACCCTCACAGTGACACTTGTGAAAGGGACCTAAATAAGAGCATTGGGTTACTCAATGGGTCCTAGATAACAGGGGAGGCTGCACAGCCTTAAAATTTGAAGCTGACGACCAGTACGGCCCAGTTCAGGCGGATGGAGAAAACACAAGGCCAGGATGGGAGAGGACAGGACAGGGAAGGGGGGGGGCGTGGGCTGCTACGCCATCTGAAGGATATTTATTCAGCGAAATGCTGCTATGGGAGCTGTACATGATGAGGATATCAGAGTCTCAAATAAAAGACCAAGCTGTTAATAGTGGAACATTATTGTAATGTATGCTACTGTTATAAGCAGTTAATTTGTAGAAAAGAAGGGAGCGCATGGGGATGATGGACTGAAGGGGTTGAGACTTGGGGTAGGGGAAGGGAGATGGAGGGAAGGTAAGTGGTAGGAGGGGGGACTGCAGGTCAGTGGAGAATAAAGCATTGAGTCATTAGGCAATCCCTCACCAAACGGAGGGGAAAGGGACCAAGTTAGGCCAACCATAGGGGTGGTGAAGGGAATTTAGTAGGGATGGCAAGTACAGGATTAAATGAAGATCAGAGGAACGAATCTAGGGGGGAGGGAGGGTCCCAACATATCAAACTGAACTCCCAAAGAATAAGGAGGATGAAGAGGGTTCAGGGGTGGAGGAGGGGGGGAGGTGGTGGGAGGTAGGATTGACGGGAGATAGAGGAGTAAAGGGAGATTCAGCTGGGATTCCTAAAGTGAGGGATATACAAACCCAGTCACAATTTAGTTTATGTCACAGGGGCAGTCCTAGGTTGGGGGGACCTCTCTATTTTTACATCTTATCATCTTATGGTCTAGATAAATGTGGAATGGGCTGAAGGTCTTATCCTGGAATGTGTGTGGATTGGGTTCCCTGGTCAAATGCTTTAAGATTCTCCAGGCATTGAGACGTCATCAATGCGATATTGCTTTCTTGCAAAAGACTCATCAATCTGCAATTGAACCCTCAAAACTAAAGAGAGAAGGGTGGGCCAGGTGTTTGGGGTGCTGGCAAAGGGTAGGAAGGGAGGGATGGCGATCCTACTCCATAAGACCCTTAGGTATGAGAACCAGAAGACCATTGCTGACCCATCAGGAAGGTTCCTTATTCTTTACGGGATCTTAGAAGGCTCACCAGTAATACTATGTAACATATATGGCCCACACACAAATAATGACCCTTTTTTTGCTAAAGTGGCCTCGGAGATAGAAAACCTACCACAAACAGGAATAATAGTGGGTGAAGATTTCAAGCAGTTATGGACCCTCAGATCGATGCTTCACGAGGTGGGATAGACTCCCATTGTGGTTTGGCAAAGGCACTGGGCAGATTCAGACAACGGCTGCGGGTGGTAGACCACTGGCAAATTTTACATCCTTCAGTACGGGATTATACCCACCTCTCCGGGACAAGTGCCCGTTTGGACATGATTTTGCTGTCAGAATCTCTTTTCAAAAGGGCAATAGACGTGGTTATAGGACCCGGGGAAATCACCAATCATGCCCCGGTGTGGGTGGACCCATTCTTAGGAAGAACAGAAGTGAGAATGCACTTCTGGCGCTTCCCACTTGACTTATATAAAGATATTAACTTCCATACATTTTTACATGAGCAGTGGGAAAATTTTGAGACCAATAACATACAACACGTAGACACCCCCAAACTTATGTGGGAAACTGCCAAAGTTGTACTGCGAGGGGATATAATTGCATACTCGGCACGAAAAAGACAATTGATAAATAGTCAAATTTTATGCCTAGAGAGGCAGGAAGTCAGGGCTCACCACATACATGCACGAAATCCGACCCCCAGACAAAGGTGCTACTATTAGAACGCAAGTGTCTCTGAATGAATTGTTGCACCAACGGGAAAATAAATTGTTGCTTTATTATAAATTTCAGCTATATAGACCCAGTGATTGGGCAGGGCGTTTATTAGTAAGATATTTGAAAGGGGCCAGGGTTACTCATAACGTAACAGCAATGGAGATGAATGGGGTGCCCTTCACCGGGACAATGCTCATATTACACAATTGTTTCAAACATTTTACAAAAATGTATACACTAGAGAACCAGTGACACCATCAGCAATTGTAGCTTACCTAGGTAACCGTAACCTACCTAAGCTGTCAGAACAACAAACAGAGATATTAGGGGCATCGCTTTCTGCGGAAGAAATTCAAAAAGGTATCCAAAGAGCATCATGTTGTCGGGCTCCAGGCCCGGATAGATTTAGTGCAGAAATTTACAAAATCCTACAAGGGCAATTGAATCCCTTATTAGTTGAAATGTTCCAGGAACGTACTGATAAGGGTAAATTTGGATGGGGAGACAACCGAACCCATATTACTCTTATCCCAAAACCCAGGAAGGTTCCGCAATAAGCGGCGGCGTAACGACCCATCTCCCTGATTATGATTTTAAATTGTTTGCAAAAATCATAGCAGACCACTTAGCCAATATGCTCCCAGAATTTCTACATAACTCTCAGGTGGTTTTGTGCGGGAACATTTGGTAACTAGTAATCTCCATAAGATTCTAGCTTCCTTGGAATGAGTCCACAAGAAGGGTACTCATCAGCTTCGATGCCAAAAAGGCATTTGATAGGGTGAGCTGGGACTACTTGTTCGCAGTCCTCCCGTAATATGGACTGGGAGAGGCATTCCTTCATATGGTTAGGTTGCTCTACTCACAGCCCATGGTGGCAGTTATAGTTAATTCAACAATATTAGAGGCCTTTGAATTAGAGAGAGGGACCAGGCAGGGATGTCTGCTATCACCTCTATTGTTTGCCCTTTCCCTAGATCCCCTGCTCTGAAAATTAGCAGCCCACCCAGGGATCCCAGGGATCAAGATTGACTGTTCTGAATTTAAAATTTTAGCCTTTGCCACTGACATACTTGTTCACCTTACTCAGCCCTGGGAAACACTGTCCACATTGCTTTTAGAATTCCAAAACTATGCGGTAGTAGCAGGGCTTAAACTCAGTGTAGATAAATCAGAGGCATTGGATGTTTTGGGTCAGCTGAGGACTTCCTGGGGTCCTACTTTCCCATTAAAGTGGGCAGAAAAGGCCTTTACGTACCTAGGGATACAGTTATCTCAGGATCCTTGTAAGTTATACCAACTGAATTATGAGAAGTTGCTAAAAAAGATCCAAACAAAATTGAGTGACTGGACTCCGCTGCCGCTGTCGCTGATCAGTAGGGTAGAATCCTACCGTATGGTTTTGTTACCTAAGATTCTTTATTACTTGCAAACCCTCCCGATTTCCTTTCATCAGTCCGACCTCAGAAGTCTTGAAAGAGAAATTCGTTGGTTTCTTTGGAGGGGAGGTTGAGCCAAAGTAGCATGTCCAGGCTTCGTGGAGGGTGGAAACATGGGGGGGATATGCTGATATTGGTGGGTTCTTCCTTTAAAAAACGGTGATCGGCCATTATGAAATAAGACCACAGCTGCTTTGACGGCGTTTTTGTGTTTGACTGCTGTTTATGCTATTCTGGGATTTTGCACTTGATACAGGGCACAGGAGCCCGAAACGTGCGCGTCATGCATTTGGACTTTATATACCAGCGTCTGAAGGAACTGAGATAAGTTTATTTTTATATTGATTTTGAGAAATATGAGACTTTTGGTGAAGAACCTTTTTTGAGAAAAAGTAGCTGCCCGCTTGGAGAAGGTCGTTTTCCATTTCGACCTTCCTACGGTCTAGCTCCGACAAAAAAATGTTTAATGTGGGGGTCGCATGATTTAGGTTTGGGTTTTTTTGTGTGATTTGCTGTGTCCGGACCTAAGGGGTTTAATCTACACTAGTGTTTACTATGTGCCTTTTTATGGCTGAAGATACGTTTGCTTTTACTGAAGAACAATTAGAGCTTTTTCGACAGCGTCCATGTCTTCTGGAGGAGGATCATGCTGTTAGCACAATTTCATCATCAGTGGCGGCTTACAAAGCGCTCTGTAAAAGGCTAGTACGAGCACAGATGCATGGAGCAGGTATGATACAGTATCTTAAGACTCGGGTGATTCCTCGGGGATTACGTATGACTCGAGCCCCGAAGATGTTCAAATGGAATGTTGAGTTTGTAGAGAAATGGAATAGGATTTCCAATAAGTGTAGTTTTGACTTGATGGCACTGATTCTGGAACGCACTATCCAGGAGGAAAGCATATTGAGTGAACAGATTGAGAGTGAAAAGGCTGCTCTGGCGAAGTCTATGGGGGATGATCCTTGGAAGCTGAAATTAGCAGAATTGAATCGTCAAATAAGACGTTTTTCTGAATATATTAAGTCACTGAAATCAAAGAAATTTAAGCGGGATAAGACTGACTATGAGGAAAAGCGGGTATACTATTGGATGTATGAATCGACTGAAGTGCCTGATGTTCCTCGGAAAACGGTAACATTTGATCAGACCTCGGATGATACTGAGAGTAGTGCCTCTGGCTCAGAAGACCGTAAGGCTGCTAGGGGCCGTCCGTTTTTTCGGCGAGGTCGTCGTTCTCGGCAACCTCCTGCGACCGAAGAATGGGATCCTCCGGTCACCCGGCAGCGGTACAAACAAACTCTTCATTAGTTGTTAATTTATCTAAAAAAGTGTTAACTTCCCTGCAGCTACAGGTACTGAATTATGGGCTTTCCTATGTCCCAACAAATCGGTATGATTCATTTGCGATGCATATCAGCTTATATCGTTTTTTTCGCAAATTGCGGATTATGCAATTTTTTCATAATCGCCCACAGATACGGGACGATTCAGTAGTATACCCGGCTTCGCGTTGGATGCCTCCTGAAATACCAGTTGACTCGGTATTGGCTACTTTTCAATCTTTGGTTCTACGTGATCTTTTATATATGGAACAACAGCCCCACAGATCATTTTGTAATCTCCGGCGTGATGAACTTCGGGCTTTAAAGGATATAGTGGATGATCCCAATATGGTAGTTCGACGGGCTGATAAAGGTGGTGCGTTAGTACTACAAGATCTTTCTGCATATCAGGCAACCTTGCGTGCTCATGTAAATGATGCTCGTACATATCATAAGCTATCTGAAGATCCTACCAATGCTCTTATTCAGGAGATAAAAACACTATTGGGATGTGCTTTACAAAATGGCTGGATTACTAATCGTGAATATGGTTATTTATTAAATATGTACCCTAAAAGTCCAATACTATATATGCTCCCGAAGGTTCATAAATCATTACTTGCCCCTCCAGGAAGACCTATTGTGTCGTGTCGTGGTTCGGTGCTTGAACCACTTTCGATTTTCTGTGATAAATTTTTAAAACAAGAAGCATGTCGGGTTGGATCATTTCTTAGAGATTCTACTCATTTTCTGCAATTAATATCCAATTTACATATACCACCTGGTGCTTATCTGGTTACACTTGATGTGGTCTCTTTATATACCAACATTGACCAATCGGAAGCCCTGGCCCTGTTGCATGATAAATTTATATATGCTCCTGAGCGTATTCCGCGTGAATTTTTACTTCAGCTGACAGAGTTAGTTCTGACTAGAAATTATTTCCTATCAGAAGGAATTTTTTATCAACAGTCGACTGGAGTCGCTATGGGGGCTACTATGGCACCGTCGATTGCCACTCTATATCTAGCTGATATGGAGATGTCCTTTATAGAACGATCAAATGAATATCAACATGTGATGTTTTGGAAGCGTTTTTTGGATGACATTTTTTTCATTTGGACTTTGGATATTGAGTCCCTTCGTTCTTTTATAATCTGGCTTAATGGGTTAAAATCTAACATTAAGTTTACTGAACATATCGAAACATCTACCATTGAATTTCTGGATCTCCAGGTTTCGATTATTGATGGAAAATTGTCTACTTCCCTCTATCGAAAATCAGTGCAGAGGAATAGTCTTTTACACTTCCAGAGTTTCCACCCTGGTCCTTTACGACGTGGTTTGCCCTATGGGCAATTCCTACGGTTGCGCCGTTTATGTCAATCTATGGCAGCATTTGAAGAACATGCTTTGGATCTTCGTAATCAATTGTTATCTCGTGGATATCCTGTATCAGTTATATCTCGTGCCTATAAAAGAGCACGGTATACACATAGAGAGTGGCTGTTGGATCCTGCTTATTCTACTGGGTCAACTGATGATACGGTGGTTACTGGTGTACTACCTTATACAGGTCGCAGTTCCCAGGTTCTACGCATTTTAAAATCTCATTGGGGGATTCTGCAGCTTCATGAATGTTTTAAAGGACCTTTGCGGATTGCCTTTTCCAGAGGTCGAAATTTGGGTGATCGTCTGGTCCAAACTTCTTTACAAGAGGACCGTTTATTATATCAGGAACCTATACATGGTCATGTTGCTGGTCATGCATGTAGTTATTGTGATTCTACAATGGAGGGCATAGAATGGTGTCATCCTGTAACACGTCAGGAATTTCGTCGGCGATGGGACACGGATTGTAACTCTACTTATGTAGTATATCTGATTATATGTCCCTGCTCTCTGATGTATGTAGGTCGCACTATCAGACCTCTAAAACGGCGTCTAATGGAACATGCTTCCCGACATCGATGTGGGGTTGGATCTGCCCCTATGGTGTCTCATTGTTCTGCAGCATCTCATCAGTTTAATCAGCTCCGCTGGTCTATAATAGACCATGTTCCTTTGGATCCTCGAGGGGGACATAGGGAGGATCGTCTCCAACGTCTTGAGCAGCGGTGGCTTTTCCTCCTGGGTACTGTGGAGCCAGGAGGTTTGAATCGGGAGATTGACTGGCAAAGCCTTTTGTGAATGATGAGGTCGTCATTGCTCTGTCTATCCAATCATAGCTGGGATTCCCCGTCATGTGGGGTTTTCTCTGCTGTTGTATTGGTGGGTTCTTCCTTTAAAAAACGGTGATCGGCCATTATGAAATAAGACCACAGCTGCTTTGACGGCGTTTTTGTGTTTGACTGCTGTATATGCTATTTTGGGATTTTGCACTTGATACAGGGCACAGGAGCCCGAAACGTGCGCGTCGTGCATTTGGACTTTATATACCAGCGTCTGAAGGAACTGAGATAAGTTTATTTTTATATTGATTTTGAGAAATATGAGAATTTTGGTGAAGAACCTTTTTTGAGAAAAAGTAGCTGCCCGCTTGGAGAAGGTCGTTTTCTATTTCGACCTTCCTACGGGTCTAGCTCCGACAAAAAAATGTTTAATGTGGGGGTCGCATGATTTAGGTTTGGTTTTTTTTGTGTGTGTGGCATGCCAGATGCGGCATCTTCAAGATTGGTTAGGGTTAACTAGTAATCATTCCCACGTCAATTTGAAGAAGAGTCTGTTACCCCCTATAGTCTGTTGGGAGTACTACAGATGGAACGTCATTTGCTCCTCTCCCGACTTAATAAAAGCTGCTTAATTTGGCCGGTCAGAGCAGCATGGTGCACCCTATGTGCTTGATGGTAGATTTTACCAGAGAAATCAGGTTTTTTACCCCTCCGGGGCAATGCAGACCTTCCTCCTGGCATGGCAAAAAGTGCATTTTCTATTTGGGAACGCTGGGGACTACGTTGTGTCCAGCAAGTACTAAATGATTAAGGGAAAGTCTGTTTGTTTGCAGAAATTAGCTCAGAATATAATTTAGAACCCAATTATTACTTTGCCTATTGTCAATTGCATCACTACATTGCTTCGCTCCAGAGAGAATGTTTACTTCCAGAGGGAATGGACAGTATGGTAGAATTGTTTAACCTAGATGAGGATGAGGCAGGGGCCTTCACTATATCACAATTTAACTGGAAATTGAGGGACTTGGCGGAACCACAAGATTACATTTCAGTGGAGTCTGCCTGGGCCAGAGAGATGGGAAACCCGGTGCCCACAGGAACAATATTACAAGCTATTAAAAGGGTACCCTATCTTTTTCAGACGAGTCGCTGGCGGGAGCTTCAGTTTCTCGCCCTCAACTGGGCACAGTTCTCACCATTGCAAGCCCAGTGGAGTGGGCTCTCAGAACAAGGGGCATGCCCATGGTGCGAACAAAGCCAGGCTACATTAGTGCACATGTGGTGACGATGCCCCATGATCTCATCCTATTGGAGTCGCATTCAGTGCTATCTGGAGGAAATCCTTGACCAGGTGTTAGAACTCCAGATAGTATATCAAATAGAATTGTTTCTATGCCCTAACCAACCTAAGGGGTGCCCAGTACGACTGTTAGTTTGTAAAGTGTGTGTACTGGGGAAGCAGACAATTCTCCGACACTGGAGGGATGAGAACCCCCAACGTTTCGAGAATGGCATCACAACCTGTACCAGTTAATGATAATGGAACGCCTGACTGTGAAAGAAAACCCACAAAAGCAGGAAGCCTTTTATTCTATATGGAGATGTTATCTAGATACACTAACCTCATGAGCTCGGAATGAGATTCTTAGTATGGGCTAAGTACATTGATTTGACCAGAGAAAGAAAAAAAATACTGTGAAAGGAGGGACCTGAATTGACGACACACAATATGACTCTTGCTATAGATTCCAGGACTACATCTATGGACAAGTACTATTGGGAATAATATTTGAAGATCATAGAAATAGCGTGATTCTAATAAAACCCAAACTAAAATGTAAGGGCATGAATGCAAACAGCATAGCATCCCAATTGAGGGGTGGAGGGGAACAGGAAAGAGAGGGAATCAGTTTGGGGAGAAAACTGTAAAATACCAGATGACATTGTCTCTCGATTGTAATGTTGTTTATCCCAGACGCCATGTTGCTTATATGCAAATGCTAGAAGTCTAAAAAATAAGATGGGAGAGTTAGAATATATAGTACTAAATGGGAGGTTAGATATGATTGGAATATCAGAGACATGGTGGAAGGAGGACAACCAGTGGGACACTGTGATACCTGGGTACAAACTATATCGTAATGATAGAGCTGATCAAATTGGTGGAGGGGTTGCTCTCTATGTTAGAGAGGGCATTGAGTCAGAAAGGATTAAAGTTTTGCAGGAAACAAAATCTGCTGTAGAATCTATATGGATTGAAATTCCATGTAAAAGGGGGAAGGCAATGGCAGTGGGGGTGTACTAGCGAGCGCCTGGCCAGAATGACCAAATGGATGATGAAATGCTCAAAGAAATCAAGGAAGCTAACAAACGTTATAGCGCAATAATAATAATGGGTGATTTCAACTACCCCGGTATCGACTGGGTCAGTGTCACTTCAGGACATGCTAGGGAGATAAAGTTCCTAGATGAAATAAATGACTGCTTCTTGGAGCAGCTGGTTCATGAACCGACCAGAGGGGAAGCCATATTAGACCTAGTCCTTAGTGGAACACCAGATCCAGTGCAAGAGATAAGGTTGTTGGGGCCACTTGGCAATAGTGATCATAGCATGATCGCCTTTGATTTAATTAGTGGAGGAGGGATAGTAAGGAAATCCACAGTACTACCTTTTAACTTTCGAAAGGGAGACTATGATAAAATGAGGAAAACAGTTAAGAAAAAACTAAAAGGAGCAATTGCAAAGGTTAAAGACGTACATCAGGCTTGGCTGTTGTTGAAAAATACTATCTTGGAAGCCCAGACCAGCTGTATTCCACGCTTTAAGAAAAGTGGAAGGAAGTCCAAAAAACTGCCAGCATGGTTTAAAGGTGAGGTCAGAGAGGCTGTTGTTGCCAAAAAAGCATCTTTCAGGAAATGGAAAAAAAGAGCCAAACGACGAAACCTGGAAACAGCACAAGCACTGGCAAGTCAAATGCAAGGCATTGATAAGGCAGGCAAAGGGAGAATTTGAGAAGAAGCTTGCTACATTCGTAGCAAAAAACTTGTGAGAGAGTCAGTTGGTCCATTAGATGATAAAGGGGTTAAAGGAGCACTAAGAGGCGACAAGGCGATAGCGGAGAGACTGAATGAATTCTTTGCTTCAGTCTTTACTGAGGAAGATGTAGGGATGTTACCCATGACTGAAGTGGTATTTAAAGGTGCAGAAGAATTGAAGGAAATATCGATACATCGGGAAGATGTATTAC
The DNA here is from genome assembly GCA_033557465.1 of Ichthyophis bannanicus. Lineage (NCBI taxonomy): Eukaryota > Metazoa > Chordata > Amphibia > Gymnophiona > Ichthyophiidae > Ichthyophis > Ichthyophis bannanicus. Next base: position 54,387,549 of record CM066034.1, on the reverse strand, counting down.
AACTATTAGATAAACTGAAGAGTAGCAAATCACCTGGTCCGGATGGTATACATCCAAGGGTGTTGAAAGAACTGAAATATGAGATTGCAGACCTGCTATTAGTAATCTGTGAGCTATCATTAAAATCATCTCTAATACCTGAAGATTGGAGGCTCGCCAATGTAACACCAATTTTTAAAAAGGCTTCCAGGGGTGATCCGGGAAACTACAGACCGGTGAGCCTGACATCAGTACCAGGAAAAATGGTAGAAGCCATCATAAAGAATAAAATTACTCAGCATTTAGATAGTCATGACCTAATGGGAGACAGCCAACATGGCTTTAGACAAGGAAGATCTTGTCTTACTGTTATGTTTTTTTGAAGGAGTGAATAATCAGGTGGACAAAGGTGAGTCGGTTGATATTGTGTATCTGGACTTTCAGAAAGCCTTTGACAAGGTCCCTCATGAGAGACTTTTGGCAAAACTAAAGAGTCATGGGATAGGAGGCACTGTACTAATGTGGATCAGGAACTGGTTAAAAGATAGACAGCAGAGGGTTGGGCTAAATGGCCAATTTTCCCAATGGAGAAAGGTGAATAGTGGTGTACCCCAGGGATCTGTGCTGGGTCCGCTGCTTTTTTACATATTCATAAATGACCTGGAAAGTGGAATAACGAGTGAGGTTATCAAATTTGCAGATGACACAAAACTATTTAAAGTTGTTAAAACCCAAGAGGATTGTGGAAAATTGCAAGAGGATCTTGATAAATTGGAAGACTGGGCATTAAAATGGCAGATGAAATTTAATGTGGACAAGTGCAAGGTTATGCACCTAGGGAAGAACAACCCAAACTATGGTTACACGATGCAAGGTTACCACCCAGGAAAAAGATTTAGGCGTCATTGTGGATACCATGTTAAAACCCTCGGCCCAGTGTGCAGCAGCGGCCAAGAGAGCAAATAGAATGCTAGGTATGATAAGGAAAGGAATGGAAAATAAAACAAAAGATATTATAATGCCTCTATACCGTTCCATGGTGAGACCGCACCTTGAATATTGTGTGCAATTCTGGTCGCCGTATCTTAAAAAGGATATAGTGATTTTAGAAAAGGTTCAGAGAAGAGCCACCAAAATGGTAAAGGGGATGGAAGGATACTCCTATGAAGAAAGGCTAAAAAGGTTAGGGCTCTTTCCTTCTCGTTTCTCCGGGCCAGTCCAGGGAACGATAGGGTTGTCAATCCCTTCCAGCAGCTGAGGACTGTAAACCAAACTTTTGCTAGCAGCTTAAGCCCCTCCCCTTGCTGCTCCGCTCCAGTCTTACAGTCCTCAGCAGCTGGAATGGATGTTGGTCGGTGCCTCTCCCTCCTAATTGACTGCTAGTTTATGGTTCACTGGTGCTTAGTCAGACTAAATAGGCAGATAAGCAAAGTTGCAGCTCAGCCAGAGCCTATTTCCCTGACACAGCTGCACTTGTCTGGGTTCAGCCTGGAGAGCCGGTACTGTATGTTGAAGCGGTGTGCAAGGCAGAGCCTGCCTAGCATCAGCCGGGCTCCGTAGTACGCAGGAGGTTTGGCCTGGGAGCCCCAGGATCCACCCGTCCTTGCAGGAACTCGTGTTCTCCGTCTCCCACTAGCTGCGGGGCAGTGGAGACACGACCAGGAGCTCTTCTTTCAGGTACGGGGGTTAGGTGGCAACGGTTTCCGTGTCGGGGTCCCTTGTGTGCAGAGTGCCCTTGTCTGTCTTCGGCTGCGCGGCAGCGTGTGCGGGAGTGAGCGGCTGGTCGGTGGTTCGCGATTCGGTCAACGGGGGTTTCCAGGCCAACTAGCAGTTTTCCTCTCAGTTGGTCAGTTCTTGCTGCGCGCGATGGAAGGCAAGTCGGGGCAGAAAGAGGGGGACAAGCTTCACCTTCCCTCAGAAAAGGCGGGAACGGCGGCCATTTTAACGGAGCCGGCCGTTTCTCCCGCGGTTCACTCAAAGCCTGGCAAACGAAAATCAAAAGCGCATAAAGAAGCTCCTGCGCCGGTGAATGCAGCACCAGCCTTGCCTGAAGCTCAGGGAGAGCTGGCTGCTTTATTTTTGCCCGATTTTATTTTGGCCTTACATAAGGCCTATGTACTGAAGGCTTCTCAGCTTCTTAGTCCCTCACTAGCTGCTCCTTTGGAGGACACTGTCCAGCCTGCAGTAGCTGCATTGGATCCGGACGAGGGTCCTTCCCAGAGGGTGGCGTCACTGGGAGCTGGGCTCGAGGGCGCAGAACAGCAGCTCTCCATACCTCCCGGAGTGGAGGATGGGGAGATCATTTCAGAAGCAGGTATGGAAGCTTGGCCCATGGAACTTGAAGAGGGTGAACTGGCTCCGGGGGAGGACCCTAATGTCTTTAGGGTGTTCCGTAAGGAGGAACTAGGGGCTCTTATTGCACAGTCCTTAGCCGCACTAAATATTGTAGTACCCTCGCTACCACAGGAGCCCTTGGAGGATCCCTTGTTACAGGGATTTAAGGCGGAGCAGCGCTGTTTTCCGGTTCACCGAGTTATCAAGCAGATGGTAGAATCGGAGTGGGAGTTCCCGGAGGCTACGCTTCGGGGGGCTCGCGCTCTGGGTCGCCTGTATCCCATTCCCCTGGAGGAAAAGGAGTTATTGAAAATGCCTAGGGTGGATGCCCTAGTCTCGGCGGTGACTAAGAAGACGACCATACCTGTAGAGGGTGGAGCGGCGCTTAAGGATCTGCAGGATCGTAAGCTTGAGGTGCTCCTGAAGCAGGCCTTTGATTCCATTGCTCTGGCGTTGCAGACGTCCATATGTGGAGCATATGTCTCCAGAGCTTCGATCCGTTGGCTCCAGGGTGAGTCGGCGGCGCAGTCTCCGGAAGGTTCGTCCACGGATGGAGCTAAGTTGGAATCGGCAGCAGCTTACCTTGCGGACGCTTTCTATGATTTGGTTCGAATATCTGCAAAGTCCATGGCTTCTGTGATTGCGGCCCGCCGTTTCCTTTGGCTAAGGAACTGGGCGGCTGATGCTTCTTCGAAGTCCAGACTCAGCAAGCTCCCCTATAAAGGTAAGCTGCTTTTTGGGGAAGCCTTGGAGAAGATCGTGAAGGATCTCGGGGACTCCAAGGGGGGTCGTTTGCCGGAGGACCGTCCTAAAGTGCCTAGAGCGGGCCTGGGGTTTAAGGGTCCAGGTCGAGATTCTCGCAGGTTCAGGGGGGCGCGTTTTGCTCCCTTTCCGAAGTCTCGTTTTGGCCCTCGCAATCAGTCCTTTCGGGGGGCTCTGGGCTTCGGCAGAGGTTATTTCAATGCTCAACAGGGAGCAGCGAAGAAACCTCAATGAAGGTCAGCTGGTCCAGGTGGAGAGCCCTGTGGGGGGGTCACTTGCAGGGGTTTCTCTCCTCCTGGGCCGCAATTACGTCGGACCAATGGGTGCTCGAAATCATTCGAGAGGGGTATGCGTTGGAGTTTGCTCACCCCTTAAGAGAGACCTTCATGGTGTCTTCCGGGGGAACAGGACAGAAAAGGCGGGCTATAAGCGATACACTGCACAGGTTGTTACAACTACAGGCGGTGGTTCCGGTGCCCCAAGACCAGTGCGGACTAGGTCGATACTCGATTTATTTTGTGGTTCCCAAGAAAGAAGGTTCTTTTCGTCCTGTTCTCGATCTCAAGCATGTGAACCGCTCGTTAAAAGTTACGCATTTTCGGATGGAAACGCTTCGGTCTGTGATTCGGGCCGTGCGAAAAGGGGAATTCCTCTCGTCCCTAGATCTCACAGAAGCTTATCTGCACATTCCGTTCCGCCCAGATCATCAACGTTTTCTGAGATTTGCGGTGCACGAGGGCCATTTTCAGTTTCGGGCAATGCCGTTCGGTTTAGCGACGGCTCCTCGGACTTTCACGAAGGTGATGGTAGTTGTAGCGGCGGCTTTGCGCAAGGAAGGTATTCGCGTGCACCCTTATCTAGACGATTGGTTAATCAGGGCAGATTCTTATCCGGCGGCGGTGGCAGCTACTGCGCGAGTAGTGCAGGTTCTCGAGCAGCTCGGTTGGGTCGTCAACCGGGCGAAGAGTCAGCTGCTCCCAGTCCAGCAGCTTACTTACCTAGGTGCCTTGTTTGACACCGATGTGGGGTCGGTAGGTTTGCCCGAGAACAGGGTGTTGAAGATCTTGAGTCAGGTGAAAGCCTTCTTGGCTCAGGCTGCTCCGTCGGTGTGGCGATACCTGCAGCTCTTAGGCTCCATGGCAGCGACTCTGGAGCTGGTTCCTTGGGCCAGGGCACGTATGAGGCCTCTGCAGCAAGCATTGTTGTCCAGGTGGTCTCCTCAGCTTCATCCTCTATCTCAAAAGTTGATTTGTCCGGAGCCAGTGCAGCTCAGCCTGCAGTGGTGGTTAGACGCCTCTCATCTGCGGACAGGGGTTCCGTTGGAGGAACCACGGTGGGTGATTCTCACCACGGACGCCAGCTTATCAGGCTGGGGAGTTCATTGTCAGGCTCAGGTGGCACAGGGGCTATGGTCCCTGACGGAAAGCTCATGGTCGATCAACCGTTTGGAACTCCGAGCGGTACGCTTGGCGCTGGAACGCTTCCGGTCCTCGATCGAGAGCAGAGCAGTCCGGGTGTTCTCCGACAATGCGGCGACGGTCTCCTATATCAATCGGCAGGGCGGGACAGGCAGCGCCGTCTTGCTGGAGGAGAGTCAACGGCTCATGAGTTGGGCGGAAACTCATCTTCTTGCATTGTCGGCGGCTCATGTAGCAGGGAAAGACAACGTTCAAGCGGATTTTCTCAGTCGCCATCTTCTCGATCCGGGAGAATGGGAACTAAATGCGGCGGTGTTTCATGCCATTGTCCAGCGCTGGGGGCAGCCGGCGATGGATCTCATGGCTTCTCTATCCAATGCCAAGGCGTCTCGTTTTTTCAGCAGACGCAGGGAACACATGTCGGAGGGTCTAGATGCTCTCGTGCAGGTCTGGCCGGAAGATCTTCTGCTGTATGTGTTTCCTCCATGGCCTATGATAGGTCGTGTGATCCAACGCATTGCAAACCACAAAGGGAGAGTAATTCTCATCACGCCGGATTGGCCCAGGAGGCCGTGGTATGCGGATCTCGTTCGGCTACTGGTGGATTCGCCATGGCGCCTGCCAGTTCGTTGCAACCTGTTGAATCAGGGTCCGATCTTAATGCCTCAGGTAGATCGCTTCTTGCTTACGGCTTGGCTCTTGAAAGGGAAAAGCTGAGCCGTAAAGGCTACTTGGATTCTGTGATAGCCACCATGCTGGGTTCGAGAAGGAGGTCGACTTCGTTGGCCTATGTTCGCATCTGGTGCGTCTTCGAGTCGTGGTGTTCTCGGCGTAGCATTCGTCCTTTTTCGGCGGCGGTATCCCATATTTTGTCGTTTCTGCAGAGCGGGCTCGATAAAGGATTAGCACTAAACACGCTCAGGGTGCATTTAGCGGCCTTAGCCTGCTTTAGGGGTTTAGTGAGCGGTCGTCGTTTAACGGCGCACGGCGATGTTCGACGTTTTTTCCGGGCGGCTGGCATTCTCAAGCCTCCCTTATGCCAGGTCGTTCCGGCTTGGGATTTGAACATTGTTCTAGAGGCTTTAACACAGCCTCCGTTTACGTCGCCGTTGTCCGGGAGGTTGAAGGAATTATCCTGGAAAACGGCGTTTCTGGTTGCTATCTGTTCTGCTCGTAGAATTTCTGATTTGCAGGCTCTGTCTTGTAGAGAGCCTTACCTGCAGTTTTTGGCGGAAAAGGTGATTCTGCATACAGTTCCCTCCTTTCTTCCTAAGGTAGTTTCTACTTTTCATATGAATCAGTCGGTGTCCTTGCCTGTGTTCTCGGACCTCACGGGCTCTCCGATGGATGGCGCGCTCAAAAGCTTGGATCTAGGCAGAGTGTTGAAGAAGTACCTCAAGGCTTCTAAGAGTTTGCGTAAATCAGATTGGTTGTTTGTTCTGTTCGGGGGTCCGCGTAAAGGGCAGGCGGCGACAAAGGTGACTATTTCCAGATGGGTCAAGCAGGCCATAGTGGCGGCTTATGAGGCAAAGGGTAGATCTGCCCCAGAGGGTCTCAAAGCACATTCTACGAGGAGTCAGGCAGCATCCTGGGCTGAGTATGCCGCAGTTCCTCTGGTAGATATTTGTAGAGCCGCCACCTGGTCTTCCTTGCATACTTTTACAAGACACTACCGGTTAGATGTTCAGGCCAGGGAGGATGCGAGAGTGGGGGCGGCTGCTATTATCGCAGGACTTGCCGGTCCCTCCCAACTTTAGGTACTGCTTTGGTACTACCCTATCGTTCCCTGGACTGGCCCGGAGAAACGAGAAGGAAGGAGAAATTAGGTCTTACCTGCCAATTGTCTTTCCTTGAGTTTTCTCCGGGCCAGTCCAGGGCCCACCCAGGTTTTCTTTTCCCTATGCTCAGTCTTTCAGTTTGTGGATTCGACACGCGACATGTCCCAGTATGCTACATGATTTCTGAGAGTGGGGCTTCTGTTGGCGTGGTTCTTGGGGCTCCCTTACCTTAGCCATAAGGGGAGTTCTTCCAAAGAGGATAAATTAAAAAAAAACCAAAAAACATGCTCCTGGCATGTGTTCCATCGGTTTACTAAGGCATTTGTGAGCTTTTTGTCCGGGGAAATGTACAAAGTTAATAGTGGTTTTGTTATTTTCTAGTGTCACAGTTATCTTATAGGCTGCTTTGGCAATAGGAGACTGGAGCGGAGCAGCAAGGGGAGGGGCTTAAGCTGCTAGCAAAAGTTTGGTTTACAGTCCTCAGCTGCTGGAAGGGATTGACAACCCTATCGTTCCCTGGACTGGCCCGGAGAAAACTCAAGGAAAGACAATTAGCAGGTAAGACCTAATTTCTCCTTAACCTGGAAAAGAGACGGCTGAGGGAGATATGATAGAAGTCTATAAATTAATGAACGGAGTGGAACGGGTAAACGTAGATCAATTGTTTACCTTATCAGAATATAGAAAGACTAGGGGACATGCAATGAAGCTACAGGGTAAACTATTTAAGACTAATAAAAGAAAATATTTTTTCACTCAACGTGTAATCAAACTCTGGAATTTGTTACCGGAGGATGTAGTAAAGGCTGTTAGTGTAGCTGGGTTTTAAAAAGGTTTGGACAAGTTCCTGGAGGAAAGGTCCATAAACCATTATTAAGAAGGGACCCAGGATATCAATGCTTGAACCAATACAAGCATTGTGGAACCTATGTCCCTTGGGGAAACTGCTAGGTACATATGACCTAGATTGGCCACTGTTGGAAACAGAATACTGGGCTTGATGGACCTTGGTCTGACCCAGTATGGCATATCTTATGTTCATGGCCCTGGGATTTGTTGTTGTAAGTCTGACGGTTTAATAAAAATCATTAAAAAAAGATGGGAGAGTTAGAATATATAGTACTGAAGGAAAGGTTAGATATAATTGGCATCTCAGACACCTGATGGAAGGAGAATAACCAATGGGACACTGTGATACCTGGGTACAAATTATATCACAATGGTAGGGTAGATCATATTTATGGAGGAGTGGTGCTATATGATAAAAAGGGCATCAAGTCAAACAAAATAAAAGGTTTCCAGGAAACAAAACAAAAAAAAAATGTGTTGGGGTTTATTTAATTAAAAGCTCCTGTGATCATCATACGTCTCTTGCTCCTTGTGTTGTCTGGAGTCTACTGCAAGAGCATCCTGCTCTCTCTTGTGTTGATCGGATCTATCTAGAGCCATGTTCTCCCGTTGGAAGGAGGTCCTCAGTTACAAAAAGGAAGACTTACAGACTATGTTACCAGAGGACCCCTTCTTTACAGAAGAGGACGTGATACCCAATTTAGAAAATGAACGGGGAGAGGTGGTCAGGATGACTCAACGATATGAGAAGAACTACATGCAGCTTCTCTACTAGAGTACTGTCGGAAGAAGATCATCCCTAGGGGCCTCAGGATGCAAAAAGCTCCAGGAATGTTTAAAGATGATGAGTCTTTTATGTTGGACTGGATAAAGATTTTAAACAAATGTTCTTTAGATCTTATGATTTTATTGATTAACACCTCAAAATGCAGGGCAGAGGTACTTAAACCTCAAATTAATTTAAAGATGGATACACTTAAAAAACAAGATACACAGTATGATTCCCAAAAAAAAGGTTTTGATAAAAATACAATAGAATATAGACAAGCCATTAAAGATAAGAAGATTAAAAAATTCAAAAGAGACGAGGAAGATTATAAATTAAACACAGTTTATTATTGGACATATGGTGGGTCTGAATTTAGAGATAGAAATAGGAATACATCACATAGGAGACTCCACTGGTCCCCCAAACAGACGTCTAGAAATAATTCAAAGAATAATCAGAAATTTAGGCATAGATCACCTTCTTCAACTTCAGACCAGGAAAAGAGTCATAAAAGAAGCCAGCGCCATTCTAGTAGACACTTTGAACCCTCTGGTTCACCGTTTTCAACTGCTCCACCTCCTCCTCGTCAACAAGGCAGTCCTACACGGGATTTTCAAATGGATGCCTTCTGGAAAGGAGGTGGTTGCGACACCTTTCAATTTCCTCAAAAGTCACCGACACGTCGACAATTCAAAACCAAAGAATATCAGAACTCAAATTTCCCAACACGAGGAAAGGGGAGGGGGCAGGGCCCGTTACACAAAAGACAACTAGACTGGGACCTGTAAGGGAGGCGGGTATAGCTCCCGATTCACAGAGAGCAGCAGCGAGCCGTCATTTAATCGAACGCGGGCAGCATTTGCGATTTGGCAAGATCCTCTGAAGAAACCGTTTGTGTGAAACGTCTTGATGGTACCAGGGATGTACGTTGGGATCGATTGATGTTCCAGAGGTGTCCAGTCTAGCGAGTGAGGTTTATCCCTGAAGTTTTTGGATTTTTTTGCTGTATCCTCATGATCGGGAAAGCCAATGCTGACTGGCCATTTGTTCTTATTCGTGTTGTGGAGGTCGTTGATGTTACAAAGCACGTTGCTGTGAAGTGGTGCGAGCCCTATACAGCAGTGTTCTTTTATACTGAGACCTCTGTATTTTTGTTCTGATCCTTGAGTGGTGAAAGTGAACGATTTCCTTTTTGAATGGTGGGACCTGTAAGTGGCATTATTAATCTTTCTAGTTACCATCCATCAGATCTCGAGTTACAAGTTTTAGAAAAAGGTTTGTCCTTTGTGCCAACAAAAAAACATAAGTTTTCTACTCATGTAGAATTGTATAAATTTTTTCGGAAATTAAAAATTATAGATTACTTTGATAAAACAGATTCAGGACATTACTGATCCATCAGTGGCAAGGAAGCCTTCCACATGGTTACCGCCTTCCAACACAAATGCCATGATAATGGCATATGAGAATATGATAATTACACTTACCTGGTAATTGTAGTTCCTTGAGTGATGACAGCTCAGTCCTCTACCTCTGGGTTGTCAATCTCCTCCTACAACTTGGAGACTGGAATGTCAGAATCATGACATCACTGGATATAGCCTGCTGTACTCTCTCTCTCATCCCAGTGTGAACTATTAACAAAGCAGACTCAAAGGAGCAACAAATAAGTAGTGTCATGCAGCAGGAGCTGATGGAAGCAAAGATGCAAGAAAATAAGCTGTTTTTCATAATATAAAAGATGTGCATGGGATGCGATTCCTGCACAGAGCAGCTAGAGGGAACAGGCATGCACTCACAGAGGCTGACTGGACACACCTAGCTAATCGACACCACCTGACATGCAGCCCAGAAAGCTCAAACACAGGAGAGCTTTATAAGCAAGAGGCTGGAGACTGGAAGGGGGGTGGAGGTAGAGGTGGACCGGAGAGAAGCACCAGGAGCAAAGCCGTGCGAGAGAAATGCACCACAAGCAAGGGCCAAGAAGAAGGAAGCACCAGGAGCCTTGAGCTAAGCCCTAGGAGTGAATGGGAAAGCAATGCTGAGCAAAGGAACAGTCACTTTGGGAAGCAGAGCAGTGCTGAAGGAAGAAGCCAGAAGTTAGGCTTGGAAAGAGGCCTGCGCTTACCAGAGGAACCAGTGACCAGACTGAAAGGTAACAAGAGCTTTCAGGGAAAAGACTGGCACGAGGATTGTATCTCTGGAGAACTACTGGAAGGAGAAAGTTCCTGTTCTACATGCAGTTGGAAGCCAAGGTATGCTGACTCTGTTTTTAAGAGAAAAAGCTCATCTCATAAGTGCCCTTTTAAAAGCAATGCTCGTTTTACAAGAAAGGAACCTACTTTGTTTAACCCAGATGGTAAAAGCACAAAGGTAGGCCATGTTCACTGGCGAACCTTAGAAGAACTCTACAAACACCCAGAGAATAGGAATAGCGACTGGCCAGTTCCAATAGCCAGAGAAACCCCAGATACAGAAAGGGATAACTCTGACTCAGAGCCGATGCAAGTGGAATTTGTGGAGCCTAGTCTTTTGTCTCAAGAGGAGATGGACTGTTCTCTATGCGTTACAAGCAGTATAGAATCACTGCTAGACTTGTAAATAATATATGCTGTCTCCAGAGTGTTACTTGTATGCTAAAAGAAAAAAGAGTATTAAAACGGTTGAGTTACTCTAGGACAGGGGTCACCAACCTCCAGAGGGCCGCGGGCCGCACAGCCGACTACCGGCAGACTCGCGGGCCGCACACCCCCCCCCCCCCCCGCGAAAAAAAAACTGCTCATACCTGTACTTTTATTCCATGTCAGCTCCCTCCCTTCTTCTGCAGCCGCGGCTCCCTGCCTCTTAGGGAACCGCGGCTGTGCTTGTAAAATCATCGCGGAGCCCTTCCTGTCTTGACGGGCTCCGTGCAGCATTGTCCTGCCTCTAAAGGAAGTTGTTTACCACTTCCTTTGGAGGCGGGACAATGCTGCACGGAGCCCGTCAAGACAGGAAGGGCTCCGCGATGATTTTACAAGCACAGCCGCGGTTCCCTAAGAGGCAGGGAGCCGCGGCTGCAGAAGAAGGAGTCGATGAATTTGCCGGTACTTTCAGCAGCATCCTTGGCGGGCCGCACCGGGGTAGAGCCTCGCGGGCCGCACCAAGGGACCTCGCGGGCCGCACCAAGGGACCTCGCGGGCCGCAGGTTGGTGACCCCTGCTCTAGGAAGTCTTAATTAATCCTTGTTACAACTGTGAAGCATAACAGTTTTTCTTTACCCTGAGTTTGTTTCAGTCCTGAAGTAAAGGACATTTTCCTCTATGTTGTGACGCACCTGAACTGTTTGCGTAAAGGGAAATAAAAGCCTATGTTATCCCTCTACTCTGCATTCACAATTTACTTCTTAATAGGAGCTGAACTACTAAGACCAGGCTGCACCTGACTCTTAAAGGAACCTCCTCTCATATAAAAATATCTTTGTGTCCAATCTACCCCTATCGTGATAAGGTGGAAAAACACTTTATTCAGTCTAGTAAATTAGCCAACCCGACACAGGCCGCGTTTCGTAACCTTCGTCAGGGGTTGATCAGGCTAAACGCTAAAACATAAAACCATAAAGATAGAATAAAAACAAAATATTAAAACCATATACAAGAACAGATGACTAAATTATGAATTCATATATAAGCACAATAAAATTATAATTCCTTATCGCTTCTCCGGGCCAGTCCAGGGAAAGGTAGGGTTGTCAATCCCCCATAGTGACTGAGGACTGAAGACTTCAAGCTTTTCTTGTGATGTGAAGCCACTCCCCCTGAGGTTAATCAAGCAGTCTTTCAGTCCTCAGTGACTAGAGAGGATCAAACTTACCTTCTCCCTCAAAGTACACCTGTGGTTGCTTTATTTTCCTTTTTTCTTTTCATGAATTTTTGGTTGGCTCTAGCAGAGCTGATCTTCTATAGTCCTTTCCTATTTTTTATTTCAGAACACGCTGTCACTTTAAGAACGCAGGAGACGTGGAGGGCTTAATTATACAGTGTGAGGTAGAGCCTGCCTCTATCACTGTCTCCGTCTCCCGGTGCAGAGTGATACTGGGGGCCCCAGGTTTCTCCTCTGTCTTACCCGCAGTGAGTTTGCCGGAAGTCCCGCTAAACAGCGCAACATCCTGCCGGGCACAGTTTTACTTCTGCGGTGAGTTTTTTTTTTCCTTTTTCTGTACAGTGTTGGTTTTCGGCGATCGGGACCGCGGGCTCCGGAGCAGTTTGCTTTCGTTTTTTTTCCCCAACCTTTTTTCTTTTAATCGGCTGGCTGGTTCCTTTTGCGATCGCAGAAATTTTTGGCAATGGCTGAGAAGCCTTTGATTATTTCACCGGAGCCTTCTCCTCACGCCGAAAAGGCGGGAAAGTCGGCCATTTTACCGGCGTCGGGCAGTGCTCTGGCAGAGCCACAAAAGCCTCACAAACGGAAAACGAAGTCCTCTTGAGCGGCGGTTTTGCATGACATACCCTCCCCAGCTCAAACTTTGCCTCAGGAGGACATAAGCTCATTTTTTTCGCCAGCATTTATTCTGGCTATGCACAAAGCATTTCTTATGCGATCTGCTGAGCCTCCACTGCTTCCTTCTCTTTCTGATCCTATGCCAGTTCCCATTTCCTTGCCAATGCCTGATGATCCCGGAGAGGGATCTTCTCATGTTCAGGATATAGTTCAGGATCCCTTAGATCCTTTGTTGTCTCAGGCCCCGCTGTTACAGGAGCAGGGGGATTCAGAGTCTATTACAGGACATCCTGGGGAGTTGGAAGCAGAGGAATTGGAGGAGGGGGAGATAGCTCCAGGAGACGACCCTAACGTTTTCAGGGTGTTCCGTAAGGAAGAGCTCACAGCCCTCATTTCCCAGTCTTTGGCGGCGCTCCATCTCTCCCTTCCAGCGCCTTCTCAGGAACCCTTAGAGGATCCATTGCTGCAGGGTTTTAAAACGGAGCAGAGGTGTTTTCCCTTGCACAGAGTGATCAAACAGATGATTGACTCGGAATGGGAGTGTCCGGAGTCTTCCTTACGTGGCAGCCGAGCGTTGGCTCGCCTGTACCCACTTCCTCAAGACATAAAGGACTTATTTCGCATGCCGAAAGTGGATGCGATTATTTCCGCGGCGACTAAAAAGACTATTCCTGTGGAAGGGGCTGCGGCTCTCAAGGACCTTCAAGATAGAAAATTGGAGATTCTACTCAAACAGGCTTTTGATTCTAGTGCCTTGGCTCTTCAGTCGGCCATCTGTGGGGCTTATGTCTCTCGCGCATCCATTCGTTGGCTGCAAGGCGATACTTCTCCTAACGCTACTGCTGCAGTTCCCGATGCACCTAAACTGGAATCAGCCGCTGCTTATATGGCAGATGCCTTTTATGATTTGCTGCGAATTGCAGCTAAGACCATGGCCTCTCTGGTGGCTGCCAGGCGTTTTCTTTGGTTACGCAACTGGTCGGCGGATGTTTCTTCCAAGTTGAGACTTAGCAAATTACCCTATCAGGGTAAATTGCTTTTTGGGGAGGCTTTGGAGAAAATTGTTAAGGATTTGGGCGACACTAAGGGCGGTCGTTTGCCTGAGGACAAACCAAAGCCTTCCCGAGTAGTTCCTAGCGGCAGGGGCTTCGGACGGGAATCCCGTAGATTTCGCAGGGCGCGCTTTGCGCCCTATTCCAGGGGCCGTTCTACCTTTCGGGGGCATTCCTTTCGGGGAGCCAGAGGATTTGGAAAGTCCTACTTTGGTGCGTCCCAGCCCTCAACTAAGAAGCCGCAATGAAGGTCAGTTGGTCCAGCCGCTAATTCCGGTGGGAGGACGCCTACAGGACTTTCTAGCGGCCTGGACCAGCATTACCTCAGACAAATGGGTGTTGGAGGTCATTCGGGAAGGTTACGCGCTCGATTTCGCCTGCCCGTTGTTACCCGCTTTTGTAATGTCTCCCTGTGTTCCCGGTCGGAAAAAGCAGGCCATTGTGGACACGCTGGGTCGCCTGTTGCAGCTCAAAGCTATCGTTCCCGTGCCTCGGGACCAATACGGTTGCGGTCGATACTCGATCTATTTTGTGGTTCCCAAGAAAGAAGATTCTTTTCGTCCGGTTCTGGATCTCAAAGGCGTCAACCGATCCTTACGGGTGCCTCATTTTCGCATGGAAACCCTCCGTACCGTCATTCGAGCGGTTCAGCCGGGGGAGTTTCTCTCGTCAATCGATCTCACGGAAGCGTATCTGCACATTCCCATAAGGAGCTCGCATCAGCGTTTTTTGCGCTTCGCTCTCCCCATGGGTCATTTCCAGTTTCGAGCGTTGCCATTCGGTCTTGCTACGGCTCCGCGTACTTTCACAAAACTTATGGTGGTTGTGGCAGCAGCGCTTCGGAAGGAAGGGATCAGAGTGCATCCTTATCTCGACGATTGGTTGATCAGAGCCGACTCGCGATCTGCCTCGGTTCAAGCGACGGCTCGAGTGGTGCAACTTCTCGAGCAACTCGGCTGGGTGATCAACCAAGTCAAAAGTCACCTGCAACCGCAACAGCAGCTGTCTTATCTCGGAGCATTTTTCGACACCGCACAAGGGAAGGTGTTTTTGCCCGATGTTCGTGTGGAAAAGCTGCTGCAACAGATCCGAGCATTTCTCAGCTTAACGGCGCCGTTGGCTTGGACGTATCTACAACTATTGGGATCCATGGCGGCGGCGCTGGATCTTGTTCCGTGGGCCAAGGCTCACATGCGCCCCTTGCAGCAGGCATTGCTTACCCGATGGTCTCCGCAGCTTCATCCGCTCTCTCAGCGTCTTCCCTATCCCGAGAGCGTCCGTCACAGTCTGCACTGGTGGTTAGTTCGGGATCACCTCACGGCGGGAATGCCCTTACAGGACCCCTCGTGGGTGTTACTGACCACGGATGCAAGCCTCTCGGGGTGGGGAGCTCATTGTCAGTCATGCATGGCACAGGGAACTTGGTCCGCAATAGAGAGCTCGTGGTCGATCAACCAGCTGGAGCTTCGAGCGGCTCGATTAGCTCTGCTTCACTTCGCAGCGGTGCTCAAAGGGAAAGCGGTCAAGATTTTTTCCAACAATGCTGTGACCGTCGCATATATCAATCGTCAGGGCGGGACGAAGATTCCTTCCCTCCTGTCCGAATGCCAGCAATTGATGGATTGGGCAGAGGACAATCTCCTGGCCATATCCGCAGCACATGTCGCGGGCAAAGAAAATGTACAGGCGGACTTTCTCAGCCGTTATCTCCTCGATCCAGGGGAATGGGAATTGAATGCGGCGATCTTTCATCAGATAACGTTGCGTTGGGGACAGACAGTGATGGATCTCATGGCCTCCTACAGCAATGCCAAGGCCAGCCGTTTTTTCAGCAGGCGCAGGGAACGCATGTCGGAAGGTCTCGATGCCCTAGTTCAGCCCTGGCCTCTCGATGCGCTCCTATATGTTTTCCCGCCTTGGCCAATGTTGAGTCGAGTTATTCAGCGCATAGCGAGTCACCGGGGGAGGGTGATTCTCATTGCTCCCGATTGGCCTCGTCGTCCTTGGTATGCCGATCTTGTTCGACTCCTTGTAGCTCCGCCGTGGCTCCTTCCAGTCCGCGTCAACCAGTTGCATCAGGGTCCCATTCTCATGCTGCGAGTGGATCGCTTCTTGCTTACGGCTTGGCTCTTGAAAGGTCTCGCTTAGAGAGCAAGGGTTATGCGAGTTCTGTTGTGGCTACCCTGCTACAATCTAAACGTCCAGGAACTTCGTTGGTATATGTTCGCGTCTGGCGTCTTTTGAGGCTTGGTGCAAGCGGCATGAGGTAACACCTATGGCTTCTACCGTGCCTCATCTTCTCCTCTTTCTGCAACAGGGTTTAGATAAAGGGTTGGCTCTCAGTACCCTTAAGGTGCATGTCGCTGCGCTATCTTGTTTTAGGGGGTTAGTTCAACATCGCCGTCTTTCCGCTCATCCGGATGTTCACCGCTTTCTACGAGCAGCACAAATTATCCGTCCTCCTCGACGGCCTATCGTACCTCCTTGGGATTTGAATATTGTCTTGGACGGTCTGTCTAGGTCGCACTTAAAGTCCCTCTGCGCTCAGCAGATCCGGGAGTGTTCTCGGAAAACAGCCTTTTTGGTAGCTTTGTGTTCCGCTCGACGAATTTCAGATTTGCAGGCCCTATCTTGCCAAGAGCCTTATCTGCAATTTCTGCCTGAGCGGGTTGTGTGTTAAGGACAGTTCCCTCTTTTTTGCCTAAGGTACTGTCGGTTTTTCATGTTAACCAATCAGTAACATTGCCCGTCTTTTCTGAGTGCGGCGGATCGCCTATTGATCGAGCTCTTAAGCATTTGGATCTTGGCCGAGTGTTACGAACGTATATTAAACTCTCACGGCCGTTTCGAAAGACGGACAGACTTTTTGTCCAGTGGGCCGGTCCACGGAAGGGGCAAGCTGCGTCAAAATCTACTATCGCTCGTTGGGTTCGCTCTGCTATTGCAGCAGCTTATCAGGCTCGGGGGATTTCCCCACCTGAGGGTCTCAAAGCTCATTCGACTCGAGCTCTCGCAACATCCTGGGCAGAATTTGCTTTTGTTCCTCCAGTGGATATCTGCAGAGCGGCGACTTGGTCTACGCTGCATTCGTTCACTAGGCATTACCGCTTAGATGTCCAGGCTAGGGACGATGCCAGAGTGGGAGCATCAGCTCTTATCGCCGGTTTGGCGGGTCCCTCCCATTCTTAGGTACTGCTTTGGTACTGCCCTACCTTTCCCTGGACTGGCCCGGAGAAGCGATAAGGAAGATGAAATTAGTTCTTACCTGCTAATTGTCTTTCCTTGAGCTTTCTCCGGGCCAGTCCAGGGTCCCACCCTGTTCGCTATCTGCTCGGTTCATTATCGGGTCGGTGTTTCGCTTTCTCAGGCCTTTACAGAATTACATCGTCTATATCTTCTAAAAGAAGATGCTTAGGGGCCTCTAGTATTCATTCTACACCACTCGCAGCTATTATAGCTTACCTATGTAAATATATATTTAAAAAAAAAAAAATTAAAAAAAAAATTTTTTTGTTATTAATGTTTTTCAAGGACTATAGAATGTTAGCAGTATGTTCAGGGTTAATCTGCTGTGTTTAGTTTCTTTCTCTTTAGTCGCTTTGTCAGAAGGAGACTGCTTGATTAACCTCAGGGGGAGTGGCTTCACATCACAAGAAAAGCTTGAAGTCTTCAGTCCTCAGTCACTATGGGGGATTGACAACCCTACCTTTCCCTGGACTGGCCCGGAGAAAGCTCAAGGAAAGACAATTAGCAGGTAAGAACTAATTTCATCATATCATAAATAGTTAAAAAATAAATAATTACAAACATTGAAAAAATGAATAAGGAGGACAATAAAGGCATCCGGAACCCATTAAATGATAAAACTACTCATAACCAAATGACAAATAGTAAAAAAAGACACTTTTAAAACTGTCAATTAAATACATATAAACAGTTAAAACAATAAAATAAATAAAAGAAGGAATTGCAGATAAACATATCATACAATAATAAAGTATGATATGGAGCATGTGAGCATAACAACCAATATTTGTTCATATAAAGTAGCTTAAAATGGTTCATAAATACTCAAACATTAAATATCCTATCATCGTTAATAAAAAGTAAAGGGAAATGCAGCAGGAGCGAAGAACCATGGGATAAATATTCTACCCCTGAAGGAACAATCACATATTGAACCTAATATATTTGTGAAGAAACTTAACCCATTCTGAATGTACCGCCTTTAAAAATGGGGGATATATCCTAAAGTAAATATCTGTGTTGTGTGAAACTCACAAGACACCATTATTTATTTTTTTATTTTTTTATTTAGACAGTTCTGTATACCACCTTATCCTTCAATCAAAGTGGTCACAACACAATTGGGGGATACATTTAACACGAGGGGATATGAGACACATACACTAATACTTACAGGGAACATGGGCAATGGAGGGTTAAGTGGCTTGCCCAAGACCACAAGGAGCACCTGTGGGACTAGAAATCCCAGTCCTTCCAGCCCAAGGTTGCTGTCCTCTAGTGGGATTTGAACCACCGACCTTCCGGCCTGTGGTACCTTGCCCCAACCACTAGGCCACTCCTCCTACATTAACTTCAGTATTCTAACTTCACTGTATGTGGTCAAAGAATAGTGGATACCAAATGTATAAGTAACGCCTACCATCTGGCTTCAGAGGAATTGTATAGACTGAAAGAAGACCGACAGTCAGCAAACTACTTTCCCTGTGCAATTTCTTCAGGTGACGAAAACCTTTGCAAGTCACTGTCAAAGAGATCAAATAATACAATCTAAATGATCCTCCGTAACTAATAAAACCATCTGGCAAAAAGAGAAAGAGAATAACAAACCTCCATCTTGCCGTTGTCGGTCGTGTGAAAAAGTACTTATAGAGAAGCCTGCTTCAACTACTCGCCGTAAAATCTTACAGATAGTGAACGCCGGCTCATGCGCATATGAATCGGAGCCAGCTTGGCGGGAAACAAGGAGGCGGAGAAAGGGCGGAGTTATATCTTCTTAGTGCAAAGCATGAGAATTCATTCTAATACTTACAAAATAAAGACGACTGATGCAATAGGCTAATTGATTTTATCTGTGTAAATGGGTAGGACCTATGGTCAAAAAAGGGGGGGGAAAAAACATACATCATCTTCCATAGATCATGAAATCTCGAGAAGAGAAGACTTGTCTTGACATAAATAAAGGTTATGTCAAAATAAATACACGGTATTCCGTGTATAGCCCGTACCTCTAAAAAACTGAACAAGAGAACATAACCTATCTCAACTTCCAGGAAATTGAAAAAATAATAAATGATAAAATTAAAAATAGTATGTTGTTTAAAATGTATTCCATGTAATTAAAAAGAATAGTAACAAAATGTACAAAGGTTCCAAACGTCAGCACATACATGTATAAATGAATATCGTCTCAGTGGGAACCAAAGAAACAGGAAAGGGGGCAGATTTAAAACTTCCTAGTGCAATGGAATTCATTGTAATATTTACAGAGTTAAAAGTGACAATATAAGAGGTTGAATAATCTGGACATATAAAGGACCTATGGTCAATAAAAGAATAGAGTAAAGACGTCCTCTATGGATTAAAGAGGCTTATGAAGGAACTTATTTATTTATTTATTTATTTTTTATTTTATTTAACATTTCTTCTATACCGCGCTATTAAAATCAGCGCGGTGTACATCGAAGAAGAATACTGCAATGTATACAAACAACATTGAGTTTACACAGAACAGGGAATTGAACATGGGAGCGAAACCGGGGAAACTAAATACAGATTAACTACAACTATGTACAGTACTCTGAAGTGGGAGGGTGTTGCATTGGTTTCTTGAAGGTTGGTATGGTTAGGGGGACTACATGTCGTCTGTGGAGTTGACATGCGGGGGTGACTGGTGTGTAGGGAAAGTTTGTGGGTTGCTGGTTGTGCTTCTATCGTTGGAGGTTCCAGAGTAACATTTTGTGAACAGGTGGAGTTTTAAGGCTTTTCTAAACAGGATGAGGCTCTTTATTCCACGGATTTCATGGGGGAGTGCATTCCAGCTTAAAGGGGCAAATAAGGAGAAGGCTCTGTTGGAGGTAGCCTTTGTGCACTTACTCATGAGCTTGGGGACTGCTAATGTGTTCTGTGCAGTTGATCTTCTGCTTCTATTTTCTGGGGTGCCATGGATTAGCTTGCTTATTGGCGTAGGGGGGTGGTTATTTATGGCTTTGAACGTGAGGACCAGTGATTTGTATTGCAGTCTGGCATTTAGAGGAAGCCAATGCAAACCCTTCATGATGGGCGTTATGTGGTCGGATCTTGAGGATCCGGAGAGGACTCTTGCAGCTGCATTCAAGGCTAAGCGGAGCGGGTTTAAGGTCGATTGAGGGAGGCCATGAAGGATAATGTTCGCGAAATCGACATGTGGAAGGACTAGTGCCTGGAAGGTTGTTCGGTAATCTGAGAAGTCCAGTAGGTGTCGGAGGTGTCGTAGAGTTCTGATCTTATGGTATATTGCCTTTGTAATGTTTTTTATATGCATTGTCATGTTCAGGTGCTGATCCAAGGTAATGCCGAGGTAGCGGATTGTGGATTTGGACTTCAATTCTATGTTGTTGATATGTAGTGATGAGGGAGGTGTGAATTTGAGGTTCCTTGTGACAAATAGGACATCTGTCTTGCCGTGATTGATCCGTAAGTTTTGTGATAATAGCCAATCGGTTACTGCTTTGAAGCAATTAATTATTGAGGAGAGCACTGGTTGGTCTATCGAGAACGGCATGTAAAGGAGGATGTCATCAGCATATGCAAGGCATTTTACATTGAAGGATCGGATTAAGTCACATATCGGCTGCATATAAATGTTGAACATCAGTGATGATAGGGACGATCCTTGGGGGACTCCCTGTGTTTGCAGAAAAGGTTCGGAGGATGAGTGGCCAGCCTTGACTTGTTGCCATCTATTGGATAGGTAGGATTCACACCATTTTAGAGCTGTATTTTGGATTCCCTTTTCTTTCAAGCGCTGTAGAAGTATGTCATGACTTACCGAGTCGAAGGCGGCAGAGATGTCTAGGAAAATAAGGACAAAGCCTTGTTGGATGCTGTTGGTTCCTGTGATCAGATCGTTGAACAGGGTTGTGAGGACAGTGTCTACTCCATGTGCTTCTCTGAATCCGTGTTGGGCTGGGTCCAAAGGTGCTTCGGTGTCGATATGTTGCTGGATTTGTTGTTGAGCGGCTTTTTCGATGATCTTGGCAAGTTGGGGGATGCTTGATATTGGTCTGAAGGATTCTACTTTAGATGGGTCCAGCCTGCTGTTTTTTAGTAAGGGCTTGATAGAGGTGTTTTTGAGGCTCTGCGGGAATGATCCTGTGATAAAGGACTGGTTCAATATTTTGGCCAGGATGTTGCTTATGTCGTGGCGGAGTTCTTTAATCCAGCTGGCTGGGCAGGGGTCATTAGGTGCTGTGCAGGGGTTGACAGCAGCAACGATGTCCGCAACCTCTTTATTGGATACTGTGGAGAAGTTGCATAGTGGAGTCGCTTGAAATGTATTGGATGGAACGGAGGGATTGTTGATGCCTGTTTTTGCGTTGGTCTTGACCATCTTAGATTGTAAATAGTCTGCAAATTCCTGAGCTTGAGGCATTGGGGGGTTGACAGAGGCTGGCTCTCCTGTTATGGATTTTACTATATTGAACAAGGCATGTGGTTTGTTGATGGAGCGTTTTAGTAAATCAGTGTGATAGAGTTTTCTTTTCTGCATTATCTTCACACGGTGGGTCAGCAAGTATGAGTTGTATGCCATGTGTGCTTCCGAGGAGTGGGTTCGGCGCCACTGTCTCTCGAGTTTGCGTAGGTGGTGCAGAGATGTTCGTAGGTCCGTAGAGAACCAGGGTGCATGCTTTCGTCGTTTTGTCGTTTCTTCGGCATAAGATGGACAGGATGCAGCTCTAAGGTTTTTATCCCATATGGATATGAGGTCATCTAGGTTGAGGTTGGAGGTGTGGTGGTTGGAGGTGTGGTGGTCATAAGAGGTTGGAGGTGTGGTGGTTGGAGGTGTGGTGGTCATAAGAGGTTGGAGGTGTGGAGGCTGGAGGTGTGGTGGTTGGAGGTGTGGTGGTCATAAGAGGTTGGAGGTTCTCTAGGACTTCGCTCTTGTTGAGTGGGCGGAATCGGGCTGCTGAAGTTCTGGAGGTATTTGTATTTGTTGTTGTCAGATTGTTACTGGGAGTGCTTATGGATATGTTGAAGCTGAGGAGATGGTGATCGGACCAAGGCACTGGTGTCACGGATAGTGCGAGGTCTTGGGATGCCAAGGTGCTAGAAAGAGGTGCGAATATGAGATCCAGCTTGCCTCCCTTAGTGTGGGTGGCAGAGTCAACACATTGTTTGAATCCTAGATCCTCTAGTGCCTCAAGGAATGCTGTTGAGTGGCTATCTTGAAGAGATGGGAGGTTAAAGTCACCGATTAGCCAATTCGGAGAGTGCGGGGTTGAAGTGGTACATGCTAGCTCAATTATTGTCGATAGGTCATCTGGTGATGGAGTGGGTGCCCGGTATAGGAGGTTGATTGCGCATGATTCGTTTGATATGGTGAGAGCGTCAAGGTGAGTTGAGCTGGAGGTGTTACGCAACTTGAATTGAAGATCGGCTTTGGCAAGGATGAGTGCTCCGCCTCCTTTCTGGGTGGACCTGTGGCATGTAAATAGGGAGAATCCCGGGGGTAGCATCTGATTCAAGAGGACATTGTCGCAATCAGACAGCCATGTCTCGGTGATCATCAGGATGTCGAGATTGTGTAGTGGTATCAGGTCAATGGCTGCAGGCCATTTTGAGCGTACGGATCTGGCATTTATCAAAGCACATTTCAGTAGGTGTTGCTGACGTTGTTTCTTGGCTTGTGTCTTTTTGAACAGTTGGAGGGGGATGTTAAGTAGGTGGGAGTGGGGTGTGTGGTTGGTTTTTGTTGCGGTATGGTGTGGGAGTTCGGGCCGTCTCCTTCCATGGTGTAGGATTGGAATGGGGTTAGTGCCCTGGTTGAATGCATTAGAGAGGTTGGGGAGCCCAAGGGTAAGGAGAGAGATGAATAATATCAGGGGCTTGTACATTCTGGATTGGTAGCGGGGCAGTGGTAATAGGGTGGCACAGTTGAATGAGGGTATAATTACTAGCAACAGTGAACGGGAGCACAGTGAATTGGGAATAGTTCCTGGCAACAGTAGAATGTAATGCAGTGCATGAGAATAATTACTGGCAACAGTAAAAGGTAATACAGTGCATGAGGTTTTTAAAGGCCGCCGTGTGCCCGGATTGGGCAGGTCTCAGGAGGGGGATGGAGTTCTCTTCGGTGCTCCGGCCCGCTCTATCCCCTCAGGGAGAGCACTGGATGAGGGCCGGAGTGCTGCAAAGGGCCGCGCTCCCGATTGGCGCGGTTTTTAAAGGCCGCCGTGTGCCCAGATTGGGCAGGTCTCAGGAGGGGGATGGAGTTCTCTTCGGTGCTCCCTCGCTGGGTGCGCTCCGCTATTGGAGCAGCTTACTCTGCCCGAGGAGTTTCGCCACCTGTGGGTCTCAAGGCTCATTCAACACGAGCTCTAGCAACTTCATGGGCGGAATTTGCCTTTGTTCCTCCGGTGGATATCTGCAGAGCGGCGACGTGGTCTTCCTTGCATACCTTCACTAAGCATTACCGCTTGGATGTCCAAGCCAGAGACGATGCAAAAGTGGGAGCATCGACTCTTATCGCTGGTCTAGCGGGTCCCTCCCATTCTTAGGTACTGCTTTGGTACTGCCCTACCTTTCCCTGGACTGGCCCGGAGAAGCGATAAGGAAGATGAAATTAGTTCTTACCTGCTAATTGTCTTTCCTTGAGCTTTCTCCGGGCCAGTCCAGGGTCCCCCCCCTGTTTGCTATCTCTCTTGAGTTGGTCTTTCTAGGCCTCTACAGTATTACATCATATGTGCTCGCAGGAGACGTCTTGGGGCTTCTAGTACATATTCTAGACCATTCACAGCTCTTTTAGTTTTAAAAAGAAAAAAAACAAAAAAAAACAATAAGCACCTTTGTATTGCTCTTTAAGGACTATAGAACGTTATCAGTTTTTCAAGGGTTAATCTGTTGTGTTTAGTTTCTTTCTGTTTAGTTGCTTTGTCAGAAGAAGACTGCCAGATTATCCTGAGGGGGAGTGGCTTCACATCACAGAAAAAGCTTGGAGCCTTCAGTCCTCAGTGGCTATAGGAGATTGACAACCCTACCTTTCCCTGGACTGGCCCGGAGAAAGCTCAAGGAAAGACAATTAGCAGGTAAGAACTAATTTCATCATAAAGCAACGTAGGCGTTCTAGTCAACAAGATACCCAAATAAACAAATGACTCATCAGCCCAGCGAAGTGGAAAACTTCCCGGCCAGTTTCCCCGCAGCGTATCCCCAACATCCAAGGCCTCCGATTTGTCCATATTTATACGTAACCCTGCAAATTTACCGTAGGCAGAGAACTCAGCCAGCAGGTGAGGCAAGGATCTATGGGGAAACTTAAGATGAACCAACATGTCATCAGCAAAGGCTGCCACTTTAAACCCATGCGACCCAATTCGTACGCCACTAATAACTGGGGACTCCTCCACCCTACGAATCAGCGGGTCCAAAGTTAATACAAAAAGCAATGGTGAAAGCGGGCACCCCTGCCGCGTACCCCGCTCCAAACGAAAGGGATCCGACAGCACCCCATTACAGAGGACGCCAGCTGTGGGGTCAGCATAAAGTAACTCCACCATCTTACAAAACGGATCCCCCAGTCCGTAATATGGCAGGAGACATTTCAAATAATCCCAATGTACCTGATCAAAGGCCTTTTCGGCATCAAAGCTGATCAATAAGGATTGCAAGTCTCGTTCACGGACCCATTCTAATGACGCCAAAATCCTCTGCAAGTTCCGCACAGCATAACGTCCCTTCACGAAACCGACCTGTGACTCATGCACCAAGTCCCCTAAGACAGAGGCCAACCGATCTGCCAAAACCTTAGCCAGAATCGTCAGATCAAAATTCAACAAAGAAATAGGTCTATAAGAAGCCGCCTGAGTAAGATCCTTCCCTGCTTTAGGTATTAAAGTAATATAAGCATGATTAGTTCCCCAGGTAAACTTCCCCTGCTGCACTCTTCGGCGATACATATCCATTAAGACTGGGGGCACCAACTCCCCTAACAATTTGTAGAACTCTGCCCCAAACCCATCAGGCCCAGGTGCTTTACAACAACTTGCACGTCGAATAACGCTATATACTTCTTCCTCCGTCACCGGGGTATCAAGGTAAGCCCGCTGATCCGCCGTCACCTTTGGCAGTTGAAGGTCTCGCAGATAGTTCTGCATATCAGACAAAGACCACACCCTCCGCGCATAAAGCTGTTGAAAAAAGGAACGAAACAAACCGGCTATAGCCCGGCTATCCTTATGCAAGGATCCGTGTTCATCCCGGAGGGCTGCCACCAGCCGAGCACCCCGACTACCTCATAAGCAACGAGCCAAAAGTCTCCCAGGTTTATCGCCAAAACGGTACAAGCGATGCCGATAATACATATAGGATTTCTTCGCCTGTTGATGAAGTAGTTCATTAAGAGACGTTTGCAGCTCCCAAAGCCTCCTCTTATTAACCACACTAGGATCCCCCACACACCGCCGGCGAGCTTGTACCACCTGCTTCTCCAACTGAACAATCTGCCTCGCCAAAAGCTTACACTTCCGAGCAACATACTCAATAATGTCACCCCGCAACACAACCTTGGCAGTTTCCCAAAGCAGCTCCGGGTCATCCCTATGCTGCTCGTGATGAGCCATAAATTCCTGCCAGCAATGCCGCAAATGTGCTCGGAAGTCAACATCCCGGTAAAGGCCCAGGGGAAGCCGCCAGATTCTAGTCGGCGCCGTCGAGTCCCCCCATACAAATTCCACCCAAGCCGGAGCATGATCAGACACCTCGGTGGGGCCAATCTGTGCATCACCAACCTGCGCAAAAAGCCTCTCCGAGACCAAAACATAGTCCAATCTAGCGCTTGAACCATGAGCTCGCGACTGATGGGTAAAATCTTTCTCCAAAGGGTGTAATAAGCACCAGGGATCTACGACACCCAAACGCCTACACAACCCCCGGAGCGCTGTAGTGGTCGGAACATGCCCCCGCTCCCCCCCAGGGCCAGACGTATCCATCTCTATATCTAACACCCCGTTCAGATCACCAGCTAATATCAAGGGAACATCAGGCAATTGCTCCACCTTAGAAGCCAGTCTAGCATAGAGGGCCCGATCCAACACATTGGGGCTATAGAGGTTACCCAGCACAGTAGGCCTGCCTTCTAGGCAACCATACAGCAAAATATATCTGCCTTCTGGGTCAGAATACTCTTGTTCCAGCTCAAAGCGAATCCGCTTACTGATCAATATAACCACTCCACCCTTTTTTCCCTTAGCCGGGGCACCCCAACCCTGTCCCACCTACGCTCTTTGCAATTTAGCATGCTCTTCGGCCGTCTGGTGGGTTTCCTGTAGCATAGCTATATCACATTTCAACCGGGCTAAGGCTTGCAACACTTTAGATCTTTTAATAGGGTTACCTACCCCGCATACATTCCAGGAGATAACCTTCAGGTTGGATAGTAAATGAACAAAAGGTACGTAGCAAACCAGAAAGAAAAATGAGGACGAACCTCCTCAGCCTGAGGTCCCCTCCTGAACATAAGGGTGCTCCTGTAGTGCCCGGCTTCCCCCTCCCATGCTGCTCCCCCCTCCCCCACCCCACCCCCAACCCCCACCCCCCCGCCCAACCCCTAACTCTCCCTCTATTCCACCCCCCCCCGTGTAATCTCCTCCTCTCACCCACGAGAGACACTAGGGATGTGAGTAGGACCCTCCTCCCCCCATACTCTGTATCTGTCCCTGATTCCGGCCAAGAAGCATCCGGTATTGGGCCGCTACCATAGGCCACCCCGCCCCCGAGCCCAACGACTCTGTAGGATAGTCCGGGAGCCGCCAAAATAATACAAAGGATTACCCCAGAGAAAGCCCCAGCATAGCGGGACCCTCCCCCTCAGTTACACTCCTCCCCCCGCCCCCATCTTACTTCCAAAATAAGCATCCAGAAAACAATGCAGGGACATACAAACAGCACCCAACTGTGCATCAATAATGAGAGTACTCAACCAGCAGGCAAACATCGGGCAAAGCAGCACTCCATGTACAATACTATGGGCCAAAAAAAAAAAACTGTAGCGGCACTCCGACCAAAGAAAACTGCCGCTACATAACTCTTAGCGAGACCGCTAAAGAACAATAGCCTCTGGCCTCTCCAAGGGAGACACACCCCGCCCATATCCCCGAAAAAAAATCCGAGTTCCCAGCCACAAAAAAAAAAAAAAAAATGGAGTACGCCTTACCCGCAAAGTATACTAAACAAAGTCTCCTGTGTAGTACAACCACGTTATATGGCTGCAGTCACGGTATAGCCACAAAGCCCTTACACCCCGCTTTGGCAGGGCCTCCGCATCTCCAAACGAACTCTCCAAGTAGGTAGAAGCGCCGCAAAAAGCAGTCAAGTTAGCTTCCCCACTCCACGACCTTCACAGCAAGGTATCTGTATCCAGCCACTCAAACGCGTCGCTCGCCCGAGCTCAGCGCCTCTTGCGCCGTGAGTTGCTCCACATAAGGGGTCGCCTCCACTGCCGATTCAAAGACCCGGCGAGTTCCCTGGTGCCACACAGAGAGCCGGGCCGGATACTGCACGCTAAAGCGAATATTCGCCCCAATCAGTTTTTGGCAAAGCAGGACATAGCCTTTACGGCGGTGACTCAGAGCAGTGGAGTAATCTTGTGTAACTCTGATTCGCATATTGTCCTGCTCAACAATTCCTTTCTGCCGTGCTGCTTTAAGTACCTCTTCCTTCTGTGTGTAGCACAGAAACTTTGCCAACACTACTCTGGGTCGGCGATCGCTAGCTGATTGTTTAGGCCCTATCCGATGGGCTCTCTCCACTATAACTGGGCCACTTGCACCCTCTTCCTCCCGTAGGGAAGCAGCCAGAGCCTCCACGAATTTTCTAAGGTCTTTGTCCAAGACTGAGTCAGCGATGCCCAAAAAGCGTAAGTTATTACACCTAGACCTGTTTTCCAGGTCATCTAATTTTAGTTCATGGTCTTGGGAGACCTTCTGCGCTGCTCGAAGCTCCTTTCTTAAATTCTCCAGCTCATCCTCGGCCTGGGAAATTCGAGCTTCGGCTTCTTGCACGCGGGACCCCAGTGCACTTAGCGAGTTCTGGATGGTATCCATTTTGGTATGTAGGGCATCAAATTGCAGCGATAATGCGCTGGTAACTGCTGTCGATATTTCTTCAGTCATAGTTGGGGAAGCTACAGCACACTGCTTCGGGGGGGAGTCCGCCATTTTGGACGGCCCTGCAGCTCGTTCTTTCTCCCGTCTCCCGGACTTTACAGCGGACGCCATCTCGTTGTGGTGGCACAGAGTGGAGTTCCCGCAACTTGTCGGAACTTCGAGGCAACAGTTGGCTCCAATTCAGTACACTTCGCGGCTCTATAACAACGGTTAGAGGAGAGGGGGCCCGGAGCTCAAGCTACACACGTCCTCTCGAGCTCACCACATCACGTGTCTCTATGACAAACTTCTTTTAGTCACTCTCGATATCAATTCCCTATATACAAATCTCCCACAACAGGCAGCGTTGGAAGTTCTTGCTAACGTTTTGATCCAAAGACCCAAACCAGTACGCATTCCAACCTTGTATCTGACACAATTAGCATCATTAGCCATGACGGAAAATTACTTTAGTTTCAAGGGTATATTTTATAAGCAAATTAAAGGGGTTGCAATGGGGTCTTCAATGGCGCACGATATTGCCAATCTATATGTGGCCAATTTTGAAAAACAGTATTTGAGTTTTCATCCCTTCAAATCACATATCCTCCTTTGGAAACGATATATAGACGATGTATTAATGATATGGGACGGTACATTGCAACCCCTTTAATTTATTGCACACTTTCTTTATCTGGCTTAATTCTCTTGACTCAAATTTGCAATTTGAGGGTTTATTTGATTCAGAACGCATTACATATTTAGATATCATGATAACAAAAGACAAGGAGGGCTTCACAACCAGTTTGTATCGAAAACCGACAGATAGAAATACCTTATTAAAGTATGATAGCTTCCATAATGCATCACTAAAAAATAACTTGCCTATTAGTCAATTCCTAAGGATAAAAAGATTATGCACTACAGAAACAGATTTCGAATATCATGCAGCAGACATGCATCAAAGGTTTAAACAATGTGGTTATCCAACAAAATGCATTAAAAAGCCTATCTAAAAGCTTGTACCACAGAACGCTCGTCTCTTCTACCGACCAACGATCATCCACATACAGAAAGGTTAGTCTGTGCTCTCACATTTTCGAATTACTCAAAACAAATTAACATCCTAAAGCAGGAATGGTACCTCTTGACATCATTACCAGCATTTGCCTCTAAGAAATTTACGGTAGCATATAAACATAATCCCAACCTTGCCAACATTCTAGTCCCATCAGCTCTTACCTATTGTAAACCGCAACCAACTATTAAGGGCTACTTTAAATGTGGCAATTGTTCAGTTTGCTCCCATACTATATCTGTAAAAGACTGTTTTATACATCCGACATCTAGTCAGAAGGTATATTTACAACATTACTCTAACTGCAGAACAGAAAACATAGTCTATTTGATATTATGTCCATGTAATTTGGTTTACATAGGAAAAAACAAAAGACAAGTCCGCACCCGTATTATCGAGCATAAGAGTTGCATACAAAGAAAGGTTTCAGACAAGCCTATAGTTTCTCATTGGATTAAAATAGGACATTCAATTAGTGATCTGAAATACCTAGTTCTGAAGGTAGTGACACCGCACTGGAGAAGGGGCGACATTGACAAAATTTTATTGAAAATAGAACAACGTTATATATATACGAGTTTAAGAGTTTAGAACCCCAAAGCCTTAACTTTAACAAGACAGAGGCACTTTTTATCACCAGAAACACCAACTTTAGCCCCCCACCATACATCACATGTAACAACACAACGATACCAATTAAGGACGAAGTTAGATACCTCGGAGTAACCCTTGACAAAGGACTCAACCTACGGTCCCACATAAGAAAAACGGTTAAAAGTGCATATTACAGAATGAAAATAATCAGACGCCTCAAGCCTCTTCTCTCATATGAACACTTCCATACAGTCTGTCAAGCGCTTATAACTCCCATACTAGATTTTTGTAACCCAATCTACAACGGTCTTTCAAAACATGCTCTCAAACCTCTACAAATGGCTCAGAACACAGCAGCCAGAATAATCAACGGCTCCGCAAATTATGACCACATTACCCCTATCCTCAAAGAACTCCATTGGCTCCCAATAAGTCACCGTATCAAATATAAGATCATCATAAATATTTTCAAAATTAGACATAAGAGCTCTGCATTCAGCCTCCATGCTCTCTTACTCCCTAATTCCAGCAACAGACCAAGGAGGCAAACCACTTCAAACACCCTCAGCACCCCAAGAAACTACGCAAAATCATGCAATTTCTCTACACAAAGAGCAATTTCGTTGGCTGCCCCATTGATATGGAACTCTCTCCCTCCTGACTTACGATCAATTGACGACTTAAAGGACTTTCGTAAACAATTAAAGACGATACTCTTCATTGAACACTACGGATCAGACAATTAACTATATTCCGTCTATTGTAGCTGTTTTATAAAATGATTTGCTGTAGTGGTTGACCTATATTGTTTATCCTTCCTTACCCCTCTCATGTTTTGTTTATACAGTGTATATTTCCCTTACTTTATAACCTTTGTATGTCTTGTAACCGCTTTGATTTAAGGAAAAGGCGGTATAAAAAACTTGTTAAATAAATAAAGCCTGAACCAGGAAGTAGATCTCTCAGTGTTCTTTGACTTTATAGTCCTATAAGTATAGTCCTTTGATACATCAGCCTTAGGGGTATGTTTACTAAACCGTCTTAACGTGCGCCCGGCGATAGTGTGCAGGCTGCCATAAAAGGAGTGGGCGTTTCGGTCTTAATGTAGCAAAACGGGATTATCGCTCGATAACGTGCGCTGCGCACATTATCGGGCGAGACACCGCTAAGCACGTTAACGTACGGTAATCTTAAGTAGGCGCGCAGACATGCAAACACAGAAACAGAGGTGTAGCACAATGGTTAATACACTGACTGATGGTACAGGGGTCATGAGTTTGATCCCCCAGTGTGCCTAATGCATAAGGCTGGCTGAAGCATTAGCTTTTACGTGTTAAGTATTGCTTTTTGAGGCACTTTATTTTTATTTTAATTAGTGCTGCCAGCAAACACACCCTCACGTGCCGTAACCTAAGGTGCCGCATAAGGCACCCTATAATGCACTCCATAGGGCACATTATAAAGTGCACTGTCTGCCAAGGCACCCTATAATGTCCCCTATAGGGCTCCCTATAAGGCGCTTTATAGGACTCCTTATAAGGCACCTTATAAAGCGCTTTATAGGGCGCACTATAAGGTGCCTTATGGTTACAGTACACTGAGGGTGTTTTTGCTGGCAGCACTAATGTAAATTAAAAATAGACAATGCCTCGGACAGCCCTATCAAATAACCCCACCGTGGGTTTGAACCCATGACCTATGGCTCCACAGGCAGGGAAGTAACCAGTGGGCTACAGCTCTATAGCTGCTAACAAACCCCTGGCTGGCTGCAGAAGGACTGCACGTCACCACACAAACTGTCTGCTGTGGTTACCAGGATAGGGATAACCCACCCGTACCCATGATGCACTGCACATGCAAATCAGCAGTCTACAGATGATCTCAAGATGGGGTATGCACCCCCACAGCACCTCGGCCTGGTAGGGGGAACTGACCGTGTGCACCCCCACAGCACCTCAGCCTGGTAGGGGTACTGACCGTGTGTGTTACTGGCACAGAGTAGCTACAGACCATCACATTGTGCGGGTACTGTGCTCACCCTAAGGGTGAGGTGGGGCGCCATCACCAGGTCCATAGCACCTTTCATGGCTGAAATACGCCATGCTGTAGGTCCCCATCAGTGCTACTGTGTGTGATAGGTAGTTCCTGCAGACACACCTAGGATACATCTGTGTCCATCTGTATTTCCCAGTCATGTCTAGCCCTTATGGGCTATGATGCACCCAGAATAGTGCATATCCTGTGTTGGTGCCATGGTTACATGATGTAGGTGAAGGGTGGGTGTTTGGACCCATAGGCGGATTATGTACCACCACCCAACCCACCCTCTGGGGCTCAGGGTGAGAAACAGGATCTCCCACCAACAGATCCACATTCTACCTCCCTGCAATGGTGGCAGTAGAGGGGACCATCAACCCCAGTCCTGCTGGGGAACAGACACACTACAGGGCAGTCAATGCAGATTTGTACACATCCATAAAGCAATAGCAGACAGACAGTAGGCCTGGAAATGTTCAACTGCCCCCCACCACTATCTGACATTCTCCTACAGCAAGCCTCCAGCTGCTGCACCCTGCAAGGTGTTCCAGCAAGACACATACTAGCTGCAGACAGTCTGCTAGCTAGTCCATAGTGCATGTTCCTGGAGAAGATGCGTGCACCCAGAACTGGGATGTCAGCATACACACCAAGCAGATAAGTCAGTGATTGGGTCCCAAAAGAGAACCCATAAATATCACATGAGAGAAATACTATATAGCACTATGGGGGAACCTAGCCATGCCGTGGTCACTGCTCAGTCAGGGTGAGAGTGACCTCCCAGCAGGACATGCTGTGGCCACCCTGTCCATGCAGGTGGTGGCCGGGCACTACAATGTCCAAGCCATTGCCCTATGCCCTGTCCAGATGCATCCAGGCCAGGCCACCCTATCCAGGCTATTCCCACGGTACCTTGCTCCTCATTATGCACATTGGCAGGCCAATACTGGCAACAGTGCTAACAGTGTGGGCTGTGGAGGGTGTTGGCAGCCACCACACACTGGGTAGACAGACACACACTCCCCACACCTATGCCAGCATTGTGCAACTATAGAGCTGTTTGCCAGCCCTGGCCACCGCACCAGTCCTGGGCACAGTGCAGGCATGGCTATGGTACGCATTACTGTTGGGGTCACTCCCCAGGGTGGTAAACACTGTCAGACACAAGACCTGTAGCATACTCCACAGACATCAGAAAGGCTCAATCAGAAAATTGTACTTAACTTCGGAATTGCTATCTGCCAGTAATCATAGCAACCTTTTGATAGATGTGTACTGTATTCCCAGGTTTAGGGTGGCATTGTTAAGGTATGCAAGTGCTAGTATTGGGAGATGCACCCAGGGCCCAACATCCTGACTCTCCAGGAGGCATTGGATAATGGAGCCTGTGGGTGTGGGTGTGGGTGTGTCTGCCCCTGTTGGCCGCTGCTTTAGGGCAGAGGTTCCCAACTCCAGTCCTGGTGGGCCAGACACTGTTCGGGTTTTCATGTTGTCCCTCATGAATATGCATGAGATACATCTGCATACCATGGGGGCGGCGCATAGAAATGCAGCACAGGCATCTTTATTAGAGGCAGCATGGAACCTGAATGGTGTTTGGCCCTCCAGGACTGCATTTGGGAGACTCTGCTCTAGGTAATGCACATGTTTATGGTGTCTGTGCTCTGTAGGGTAAAATGTAGGTGTTCTGGGCATGTTTACGTCATCTGCAATAAAGGTTCTGTCTGTATTAGCACATTTTAGTAGTGGGTAAAATATGGGGACTGGGTTGGCAGGAACCACAGCTGGGACTTGAACCTGTGACCTTCTGCTTCTGAACACACTGGTTGTTTGCACTGCACCACCGTGTTGCCACAGAGACAGTGCATTCCCTGGTGATACCATGACTGTTCATCAGACAGGGCCTGTCTGTTGCAGTGCATGGCACCCACCTACACAGGGCTAGGCCACGGTCTGCTCTGGGCATCTGCCACTGCCCCCCTCCACCACCAGTATCCCTCTGCCACCATGCTGACATGCCCTTCTGCTGGTGGTGCTGGTGGAGCGCAGTCTCAGGCCATCCAGTGTGCGGGTAGGCGGCTGCCTATGGTGCGGGTTCTGGGGTAGGGGTGCCTGCATAGCTGTCCACGCTTCCCCCCAGCACCGCATACCAATGTTCCGTGCACTTGGGGGTACCTGCTGGGTACTATCCCCTGTGAGACTGTGGGAAGCACACTCGTGCCCATGTTGGGCCCTCAGCAGTTGCTGTTTGGCTGCTCTACTGTTTCAGCATTCCTATGGGCCAGCTAGGCATCACCCTTGTCCGCACTGTGGCCCAG
Organism: Ichthyophis bannanicus; assembly: GCA_033557465.1. Taxonomy (NCBI): domain Eukaryota; kingdom Metazoa; phylum Chordata; class Amphibia; order Gymnophiona; family Ichthyophiidae; genus Ichthyophis; species Ichthyophis bannanicus. The sequence goes on along the minus strand of CM066034.1, from coordinate 54,353,739 downwards.
CTGCACCACAGCATGTGCCGCCTGCAGCCCTCTGTGTCCCCTTTGCCAGCATCTGTCCAGTTGCCCTTTCCGACAGGTCCGCCCTGCTGTTGCGGAACATGTGCACACCATAGGAAACCTGGCCAATGGAGTCGGAAACCCTGATCAGTGCAATTTCACTGTGGGCTCATTCACCTTTTATGGGGACGGAGCATAGACCCTTCCAAAATTCATATCTTTTTTTTGGAGCTTTCTTGGAAGTGTTTTTTGATGTTTCCCACTGATATAACTATTGCCCAGCTTGGTTATGTTTTTTTTACATTTTCTTCTCTTCATTTTCAATGTTTATTTGCCCTTTTGTTCCGTGCACATGTATCACACTTATCACGTTTTGTAGGTTTCCCTGGTTTTGCTGTACATTGCTGACGGAAATGGTTTCTTTTCCCTTTAAATCGGCTCTAACGCCAGGGTTTCACTGGCGTTAGTTTTGAGCCTCGGATTACACAGCGTTAGTGTGCGGGGAGCCTCTCCCCTCCCACTCTCTGCCCATTGACCCTCTCTCTCCGCCCCTGGGGAGCCTTCCTCCGCCCTCAGGGAGCCTTTCTCCACCCTCAGCGCTCGTTTGCGCAGCTGCGCGCATTATCGCACGCTAAGGTACCTTTGCGCCCAATAAAGCGCCATTATCGCACGATAAGGTACCTTATTGCCCGATAACGTCGCCGGGCGCACATTAAGACAGTTTAGTAAACATACCCCTTAAAGTTTCTGCAAAGGGCTTTCATTTTTTGTCTGTGACATTACAGCAGTTCATCACTAATGTTCATTATGCCTTCTTGCTACAATATCTTTTATAATATAATAACAGTTTTAACATTTCATAAGTACTATTTCTTATTTCTTACTATTTTTTTACTATTTATTTAGTATTCACAATTCATTCATCTTTCATGATTTTTCCATATCGGAATTACGCAGTGATTTGGCCATAGTATTTTAATCTAGTTCCTCTCTGCACAGCAGTTTTTTAATAATGAAAGAATCATTCCAATTTCCTCTTTACAAAGAAATATATTTTACATAGTCTTGTAATGGCAAAATTTGGTACTCTTGCTGGTTTCACATTAAAAGAAACAATTAGCTCAGTTTTTGTTTTTTTGAGTATCATCTAACAAAAGAGTATTTCATGCTCTCACTGTAGTGTAAAACAAGAAGTTCTATTATCTCCTAATATGTTTTTTAATCAAGTCTCCTTCATTCACATTGAGTCGGCGAGGCCTTAGCTCCCCCAAATCCAGCCTCACTTTCACCATTGATCCAATATATAGACGCTCAAAAACGCGCCATCATCATTTCCACGGAAGGCTCTCTCTACTTTGAATATTATTGTTAGAATAATTTCTATTTCCTACACATATGCTCTAAGGTTAGTATTTTTGATTTTTAATTTTATTTTTAGTTTGGCTCAATACCAACACTGGTGTTTTTTGGCATAAGTTGGTTTTAGGTGCAGTTGCATCAGTTTTTGCTTCGGCAGAAAGCTTTTAAATGTTTTTTCTGTTTGTTCAGTTTTATTTTACAATGCATTGCTTATAATAATACATCCATAACTTTCAGTTTAAGCATTATGGTATCAGTATTTTTACATACAATAGTCAGTTCTTCTGTTTCGTCTGAATGTGCATCATAGTGCCTCAAAGTGACACAGCTTTCAAATTCAGTTCCTTATAGTGACAAAATCAATTCAGTTTTCTTTTCTATAGAGGAATACATTTTATATTGTTTCTGAGGTTTAAATTTGGCACTATTTTTGTTTTTGATGTTCAAAGTATTATCCCCTAAGATGTTATTTAATCAAAGTTTTTTCATACTTAGTTGGCACGGCATTCAGCTTCGCCCACAAGTTTAGCCTCACCTTCACTTTTTTGGCGCGTTTTTTGAGATTTTTTTTGAGTGTTTGTATATTAGGTTACTACTCAATTGGAAAGGGTCTTGCACAATGCCATGTCGAAAAAATGGTTATACAGTGCATTCTAATGACTTTATTTCTAAACGGTGCTGCAATGAGAGATTATACGTGCTTGGGGTTTTGTAAGTTTCAAGATTACATGAATACAACACTGATAGCCAATAACTTACAATGTTTTTAATATATGTCAACAGGCATCATTTGATACAATACTTCACTGTTTATACGGTTTTGGATTCTGCACTTATTTTACATTTCCATGTTTGTTTGTCAACCGCACTGTTGAATAGTGATCTATTGTACTAAACTAGGGGTATTTATATTTCTTGTTGGTTAAGAACTGGACATCTTTTTAAATAGAAGATATGATACGATGTTTTGTCTATTCACCTTACAGCTAGAGTTTACATATATAAGATCCTCCTTATGTGAGATTCGTCATTGGGTGCTTTAGTGAGTACAATCCTGTTTCAATTAATGTTTATCTAACATTTATAATAAGATTCATCTTTCTGGTTTGTCTTGCTCATGGTTGTCATATAATTAATATGATTCAGATGTATATATCTGTTACTGTCTAGTAAGTAATATTTATTTATTTGTTTGCCTCTGCCCAGCATTCTTTTGTTTACACAGTTTCATTGTTTACACAGTAACATTATATTATTTGCTCCACCAACTTTATTAATTCTTTATTATATATGTTGTTTTTAATTTTTTTAATTATTTATGATGATTTTAATTATTTATGATATTATATGTTGGTTTGATTACTGTATTTTATTTGTTTTATTAGCTGCATACCCCCTGAGGAAGGCATTGCCGAAACGCGTTGGGGTTTATTTAATTAAAAGCTCCTGTGACCATCATACGTCTCTTGCTCCTTGTGTTGTCTGGAGTCTACTGCAAGAGCATCCTGCTCTCTCTTGTGTTGACCAGATGGTATACAAGCCAGGGTACTAAAAGAGCTCAAAAATGAAATTGCAGACCCACAATTAGTAATTTGTAATCTATCATTAAAATCATCTATAATACTTGAAGAACAGAAACCAATGTAATGCCAATTTTTAAAAAGTCTCCAAGGGGGGAGGAGTATTAATGGGCAGCCAGGAGCAGCTGGAGGACACAGGCTGAGCTCCAGGACGCCCCGACGTCATCGGAGGCTGCTTTAAAACTTTGCCACTTCTTCTCTCTCACTGGGAGTATTACAGGGCAGCCAGGAGCAGCTGGAGGACGCAGGCTGAACTCCGGGATGCCCCGACATCATCGGGGGCTTGCGTATATATTGGCTTCAGCCCTAGGCGCAGCAGTAGGCACCTTGCAGGGGGCGCGATCTAAGGGGCATGATACAAGGGGCTTACCTGCCTCTTGTGAGCCCCTTGGAGGACCGCAGGAGGTGCAGGTGGTGTCCTGGTGACTGAATGCTGATTTTCTATGGGTAAGCAAAAAAATAAGCTGCTACCTGCTGAGCCTGTTGCAGGACCAATGGACCAGCATGTGAAAGTAACTGTGGGGGAAAATGTGTCTTTGGACTCAGACTTTCTTACTTTGCATTCTCCTGGAGCCACGCTAAGTTCTCCAGATCATACCCCACCTCCTCCCCCATTTACAAGTATTCCATCCACTTCAACGGCCGTGGAAGAACTTTTCCAGCAGAGTACCCCTTTACCACAAGGTGAAATGCTAAGGCCTGTTTTTTGGTCTCCCCCCCTGTCTGAAGCCAAGGTATCCTTGGTGGATATTTGGCAGGTTGTTACTCGGAGTGAACAGACTTTGGTCACCACGATGTCTCAGCTTTGTCTCTTCTCTCAGGGGATAGCCACAAATTTGAATAAGTTGGAAGGGAAGGTTGAATCCTTCACTAGTCAGATTTCTAAATGTGAAAATCAGTGCAGCTCTCTACAGGCAATGCATGCCTCTAGCGTTAAAGATAGTTTCTCTGTTCATTATAAGCTGGAATTATATGAAAATTTCTTCAGGGTAAAGAATATTTGTTTTTTTCACTTTCTTTTATGTCGGTTACTTTCATCTGAGATATTGTTACGAAAATACCTTCGAGAGGTCCTAGTTCTCCCTGGGGCCGACTCTATGGGGTAAGTTTACTAAGCAGTCTTAACGTGCGCCCTGCGATAGTGTACTTGCTGCCATAAAAGGAGTGGGTGTTTCGGTCTTAACGGAGCAAAACAGGATTATCACACGCTAATGTGCACTGCGCACATTATCGGGCGAAACGCCGCTAAGCACGTTAACACGCGGTAATCTTAAGTAGGCGCGCAGACATGCAAACACAGAAATAGAGCTTAGCACAATGGTTAATACACTTACAGATGGTACAGGGGTCATGAGTTCGATCCCCCAGTGTGCCCAATGCATATGGCGGGCTCAGACATTAGCTGTTACGTGTAAGTATTGTTTTTTGAGGCATGTTAGTTATATTTCAATTAGTGCTGCCAGCAAACACACCCTCACGTGCTGTAACCTAAGGTGCCGCATAAGGCACTCTACAGGGCACAATATAAAGTGCAGTGTCCGCCAAGGCACCCTATAATGTCCCCTATGGGGCACCCTATAATGTCCCCTATGGGGCACCCTATAAGGCGCTTCATAGGACGCCTATAAAGCACCTTATAGGACACCGTATAAGGCACCTTAGAAGGCGCTTTATAGGGCGCCTTATAAGGCGCCCTATGAAGCACCTTATGGCTACAGGACACTGAGGGTGTTTTTGCTGGCAGCACTAATGTACATTAAAAATAGACAATGCCTCAGACAGCCCTATCAAATAACCCCACCGTGGGTCTGAACCCATGACCTCTGACTCCACAGCCAGTGATGTAACCAGTGGGCTACAGCTGTATGGCTGCAACCAAACCCCTGGCTGGCTACAGAGGGACTGCAGGTCACCACACCAACTGCTGTGGTTACCAGGATAGGGTTAAACCACCCGTACCCATGATGCACTGCACATGAGTATCAGCAGTCCACAGATGATCACAAGATGGGGTATGCACCCCCACAGCACCTCGGCCTGGTAGGGGACCTGACCGTGTGCACCCCCACAGCACCTCAGCTTGGTAGGGGGTACTGACCATGTGTGTTATTGGCACAGAGTCGCTAACGACCGTCACATTGTGCGGGTACTGTGCTCACCCTGAGGGTGAGGTGGGGCGCCAAGCACCAGGTCCACAGCACCTCTCATGGCTGACATATGCCATGCTGCAGGTCCCCATCAGTGCTACTGTGTGTGATAGGTAGTTCCTGCAGACACACCTAGGATACATCTGTGTCCATCTGTATTTCTCAGTCAAGTCTAGCCCTTATGGACTATGATGCACACAGAATAGTGCATATCCTGTGTTGGCACCATGGTTACATGATGTAGTTGAGGAGGGGGGGGGGCTTGGCCCCATAGGCGGTTCATGTACCACCACCCAACCCACCCTCTGGGACTGGGGGTGGGAAACAGGATCTCCCACCAACAGATCCACATTCTACCTCCCTGCAATGGTGGAAGTAGAGAGGACCATCAACACCAGTCCTGCTGGGGAACAGACACCCTACATGGCAGGCAATGCACAGCAGCACACATCCATAAAGCAATAGCAGACAGAAGGCCTGGAAATGCTCAGTTGCCCCCCACCACTATCTGACATTGTCCAGCAGCAAGCCTCCAGCCGCTGCGCCCTGCAAGGTGTTCCAGCATGACACATACTAGCTCTGCTAGCTAGTCCATGTTCCTGGAGAAGATGCGTGCACCCAGAACTGGGATGTCGGCATACACACCAAGCACATACGTCAGAGATCGGGCCCCAAAAGGAAACCCATACATATCACATGAGAGAAATACTATATAGTACTATGGGGGACCCTAGCCATGCCGTGGTCACTGCTCAGTCAGGGTGAGAGTGACCTCCCAGCAGGACATGCTGTGGCCACCCTGTCCGTGCAGGTGGTGGCTGGGCATTACAATGTCCGAGCCATTGCCCTATGCCCTGTCCAGATGCATCCAGGCCAGGCCACCCTATCCAGGCTATTCCCACAGTACCTTGCTCCTCATTATGCACATTGGTGGGCCATTACTGGCAACAGTGCTAGCAGTGGGGGCTGTGGAGGGTGTTTGCAGCCACCACACACTGGGTAGACAGACACACACACTCCCCACACCTATGCCAGCATTGTGCAACTATAGAGCTGTTTGCCAGCCCTGGCCACCGCACCAGTCCTGGGCACAGTGCAGGCATGGCTGTGGTACGCAATACTGTTGGGGTCACTCCCCAGGGTGGTAAACACTGTCGGACACAAGACCTGTAGCGCACTCCACAGACATCAGAAGGGTTGCTATGATGCAGCTCTATCAGTAAATTGTACTTAACTTCAGAATTGCTATCTTCCATTCATCATAGCAGCCTTTTGATAGATGTGTACCGTATTCCCAGGTTTAGGGTGGCATTGCTAAGGTCTGAAGGTGCTCGTATTGGGAGATGCACGCAGGGCCCAACATCCTGTCTCTCCAGGAGGCATTGGATGATGGTGCCTGTGGGTGTTTCTCCCCCGGTTGGCCACTGGTTTAGGGGAGAGGTCCCCAACTCCAGTCCTGGTGGGCCACACACTGTTCGGGTTTTCATGCTGTCCCTCATTAATATGCATGAGATACATCTGCATACCATGGGGGCGGCGCATAGACATGCAGCACAGGCATCTTTCTTAGAGGCAGCATGGAACCTGAATGGTGTTTGGCCCTCCAGGACTGCCTTTGGGAAACTCTGCTCTAGGTATTGCACATGTCTATGGTGTCTGTGCTCTGTAGGGTAAAATGTACGTGTTTTGGGCATGTCTACGTCATCTGCAATAAAGGTTCTGTCTGTATTAGCAGGTTTTGGTAGTGGGTAAAATATGGGGACTGGGTTGGCAGGAACCACAGCGGGGACTTGAACCTGTGATCTTCTGCTTCTGAACACACTGGCTGTGTGCACTGCACCACACTGTGGCCACATTCCCTGGAGATACCATGACTGTTTGTCAGACACAGCCTGTCTGCTGCAGTGCACGGCACCCACCTGAACAGGGCTAGGCCACGGTCTGCTGTGGGCAGCAGCCACTGCCCCCTCCACCACCAGTACCCCTCCACCGCCATGCTGACATGCCCTTCTGCTGGTGGTGCAGGTGTTGCGCAGTCTCATGCCATCCAGTGTGCCGGTAGGCGGCTGCCTATGGTGTGGGTTCTGGGGTAGGGGGTGCCTGCATAGATGTCCACGCTTCCCCCCAGCACCGCCTGCCAATGTTCTGTGCCCTTGGGGGTACCTGCTAGGTACTATCCCCTGTGACACTGTGGGATGCACATTCGTGCCCATGTTGGGCCCACATCAGTTGCTGCCTGGCTGCACTACTGTTTCAGCATTCCTATGGGCCACCTAGGCATCACCCTTGTCCACAATGTGGCCCAGCTGCACCACAGCATGTGCCGCCTGCAGCCCTCTGTTTCCCTTCTTCCAGCATCTGTCCAGTTGCCCGTTCCGACATGCCCACCCTGCTGTTGCGGACGATGTGCACGCCATAGGAACCCTGGCCAATGGAGTCGGAAACCCTGCTCAGAGCAATATCACTGTGGGCTCATTCACCTTGTATGGGAACAGAGCATAGACCCTTCCAAAATTCATATGCTTTTTTTGGAGCTTTCTTGGGAGTGTTTTTTGATGTTTCCCAGTGATATCACTATTGGCCAATTTGGTTATGGGTCTTTTTTTACATTTTCTTCTGTTCATTTTCAATGTTTATTTGCCCTTTTGTTCCGTGCACTTGTATCACACTTATCACTTTTTGTAGGTTTCCCTGGTTTTGCTGTACATTGCTGACAGAAATGGTTTCTTTTCCCTTTAAATCAGCTCTAACGCCAGGGTTTCACTGGCGTTAGTTTTGAGCCTCGGATTTCACAGTGTTAGTGTGCAGGGAGCCTCTCCCCTCCCACTCTCCGCCCCTGGGGAGCCTTCCTCCGCCCTCCGGGAGCCTTTCTACGCCTTCAGCGCTTGTTATCGCGCGCTAAGGTGCCTTATCGCCCGGTAACGTGCCTTCATCGGGCAATAAGGTACCTTATCGCGCGATAACGTGGCAGAACACACATTAAGACGGTTTAGTAAACATACCCCTATGGGTTTTTCAAAATTATTTTACTTAACTGGGAGGAGAGAGTTTCCTCCGAGTCTTCAGAAGGGTTTGATGTTTTACAAGCTTCTTCTGATATAAATTTGACTAGCTTCCTGGAAGACTCGCAGGACTCTATTACTTCCAGGGCAACTTTATTAGTTAGTTTTGTTTCTTAACAGGATAAGACGTCTGTTTTTAGGGCTTACTTTAGAAATAAGAATGCCTTGTTCTGTGGGGCTAAGTTGCAGTTGTTTCCGGATGTCTCCAGAGCTATACAACTCAGGAGAAGGGCCTGTTTGGTCCTGAAACCGAGAGTGTTGGCTCTGGGGGCAACATTTTTTCTTTGTTATCCCTGTAAATGTGTTATTGTATTGCATGGAGATAGGTTTATTTTTGTGAATTCTTCTCAGCTGGAGGTGTTCTTGGCTACTGGAGAAATGCAGAATTGATTTTTGGGTGAGGTATAAAGGGGCTAATATATTTTTGTAGGCTGCATGTTTCAGCAATGTTTTTGCTTCTGTTTCCTTTTTTTATTGTTTTCTTTATTTGCTGTTCTCCCTAATATGTGGGCTAAGGGATGAAATTTATTATTGGTTGGATATTATGATGTTTATTATAAGGTAAATTGCTATTCAATTTTCCTGTATAATTGTTTGTAAGTATTTGAATTATGAAAATCAATAAAAAAGTCTCCAAGTGTGATTCAAGAAACTACAGATCAGTAAGCCTGACGTCAGTGTGAGGCAAAATGGTAGAAACATTATAAATAACAAAATTACTGAACATATAGTTCATGGCTTAATAAGAGAAATCCAAGATGGATTTAGCCAAGGGAAGTCTTGTCTCATTAATCTGCTATATTTTTTGAAAGTGTGAATAAACAGGTGGATAAAGATGAGTTGGTTGATAAAATGTATCTGGATTTTCAGAAAGCCTTTGACAAGTTCCCTCGTGAGAGACTCCTGAGGCAATTAAAAAGTCATGGGATAGGAGGGAGTGACTATTGTAGACTGGGAACTGGTTAAAAGATAGAAAACAGAGAGTAGGGCTAAATGGCCAATATTCTCAGTGGACTACCCCAGGGATTTGTACTGGGTCTGCTGTTTTTTAACATATTTATAAAGGACGTAAAAATGGGAACAACTATTGAAGTCATCACATTTGCAGATGACACAAAATTATTCAAAAGTTGTTAAATCACAAAATCATTATGAAAAATTGCATGAGGACCTTGAGAAACTGGAAGACTGGGCATCCAAATGACAGATGAAATTCTATGTGGACAAGTACAAAGTGATGCAGTCAAGGATGAACATACCAAATCACAGTTACATGATACAAGGTTCCACATTAGGACTCACCACCCAGGAAAACATCATTGTGGATAAGAGGTTGAAATTCTCTGCTCAAAGTGTAGTCGCGGCCAAAAATAATTTTTCACTTAACGCATAATCAAACTCTGGAATTTGTTATCAGAGGATGTAGTAAAAGCTGTTAGTGTAGCTGGGTTTAAAAAAAGATTAGGACAAGTTCCTGGAGGAAAAGTCTATAAAAAATTATTAAAGAGGACCAGGGAAATGGTGAAATTAGACTTACCTGCTAATTGTTGTTCCTTGAGGAACTCCAGTCCAGTCCCGAACCTCTGGGTTTAGCACCTCCTCCAGCAGCTTGGAGACTGAGCAACGTCATTCTTTTCATGACACTGGTATAAATACCCAAGGGACCGCCTCCTCACTCCAGTAACCTATTGACAAAGCAGACTCACCGAAGCAACAATTAAGTAGCAAACATTACTATCAAACTTTAACAACAGGAAACTACTAACTAAGAAACGGAAATGTGCCCTTTCTTTAACTTTTCTGAAACAAAGCTCCTACTACCTTTTACCCTGCCAAGATCCACCCTCCTCCTTTACAGAGGATCATGACCCCATCAGAATCCCCATTCACTTACCTTCCCCGTATGGACTGTAACCCTTACAGCTGCTTCTCCAGTTTACCTTGTAAAATACTATACCTCTTTGCTTCAAGCTATATATAATCCAAAAGAAAGAACCTTGGGGAGGGATGTGGGACTGGACTGGAGTTCCTCAAGGAACAACAATTAGCAGGTAAGTCTAATTTCACCTTCCTTATCATCCCTCCAGTCCAGCCCCGAACCTCTGGGGATGTATCAGAGCAGTGATAACCTTCAACGGCAGGGACCTGCCAGACCAGCCTGAAGCACCGCTGATCCAAAACAGGTATCCCTTTTCGCCTGAACATCCAGACGATAATGCTTGACAAAGGAATTTAAAGATGACCATGTAGCCGCCTTACAGATCTCAACAGCCGGCACTAAACTGTACTCGGCCCACGATGCCGCTTGCGCCCTAGTCGAATGAGCTCTAAGCCCCTCTGGTACTGTCCTGCCCTGCCCTTCAAAACGTATGCTGACGCTATAGCCTCTTTGAGCCATCTGGCAATAGAAGCTTTTGAAGCTGCTTCCCCTTTTCTTGCCCCTCCAAACAGGACAAACAGCCTCTCCGTATTGCGGAACCCCACTGTTCTCCGCATATACTTTTTCAATGCTCTGCACATGCCTAGGAGATGCAGCTTCTCAGAATCTGTCTCCTTACTCCCGCTCTCAAAAACTGGCAAAGAAACTACCTGATTCACATGAAAGGCCGACACCACCTTGGGCAAAAAGGATGGAACTGGTTTCAACACCACTTTCCTATCATAAAAGGACAGAAAAGGCTCTCTGCAGGACAAAGCCTGTAATTCTGAAATCCTCCAGAAAAACCACTTTGAGAGTAAGGTCTTTTATCGATGTCCTAGATAGAGGCTTGAATGGCTCGTGCACTAATGCCTCTAGCACCAAATGTAGATCCCACGCCGGAACCGTCAGTCTACATGGCGGCCTTAAGAGAGACACCGCTCTCAAGAAACGCTTAACATCTGTATGCGCTCCCAGTGCCTCCCCTTTTATTTTCCCCTATAACAGGATAGCGCTGCCACTGTACTCTCAACGATGCTGCTGCTAAGCCCTTCTCAAACCCATCCTGCAAAAAATACAGAATTTGTGAGACCGAAGCTCTCAACGCTTCAACACTCTTATCAGCACACCACGCTTCGAAAACACGCCAGATACAAACATACGCCAAGGAGGTAGACCTCCACCTTGCCACCAACAAGGTGGAAATCACCACCGAGGAGTATCCTCTCGCTCTCAGCCTCGCCCTCTCAAGAGCCAAGCCGTAAGCAAGAAATCGATCCACCTGAGGCATGAGCAGCGGACCCTGCAGTAACAGGACCCTTCGAATCGGTATGTGCCATGTCCGGTACACTAAGAGCTTTATCAGATCCGCATACCATGGCCGCCTCGGCCAATCCGGTGCTATCAATATTTCTCCAGGACCAAGCAGGAAGTCAGTCCTCACATATGGGTGTCATCGGCGCCGATGAAGCCCCAGCGGAGCATTTCCCCAGCTTTCTATGAAAGCCTTTGGGAATGCAGGCACGCATGCGCGGTTCCCTTCCCGCCTAAAGGTGCCATCTTACCTCAGTCTCCTTTTTCCGTGAAGCCCACCGGACGTGTGTCCAGTTTTCCCGGTTAAAATTAGATTTTTCAGCGATTTTTTGCTCTTTTTCTTCCGGTTCGATGCTGGTTCCCCTCCCGCCGGGTTCGGTACACTGGTATCGAGCCCGATTACTCTTTTTCGGTTTTTGCCCTTCATGGCTGGCGTTCGTGCCCTTTTTTCTCTTTTTCCCTGGAAGGCCAGTCTTTTGACCTCGTGGGGACTCTTTTTTCCCCGATGGCTTCCAGTGGTTTTAAGAAGTGTGATCGGTGTAAGAAACTAATGTCTCTCACCGACACACACGACTGCTGCCTTCAGTGCCTCGGCCCCGACCACGATCCTAAATCATGCGGGGCTTGTGGAAAAATGTCTTCCAAGGCACTACGGAGTCGCCAGCAGCAAAAGGAAAGGCTTTTCTCAGACTCAGCCTCCGGCCGGGCCCGGACCTCGTCTGAGGCCTCGACATCTCGGGATTCCGATCCCGAGCACCGTTGAAGCTCCTCGGACAGGGGGTCCCCCGACCGGGAACGCAAGAGGAAGAAACGGCTCGCGAGGGCGTCGTCGGAAGAGGTCCCTGGCTCCTCGAGGGCCAGGTCTAAGACCCCTGACCGTCGCCCCGGGCCTGTGGAACCGGAGAAGCCTGCCAAAGTTCCTCGTGTGGAGCCGGAGTCTGCTGGACACGTAAGCCCCGTAGTCCTCGTGGATTCTCCTCCCAGGGAGTCGACGTCGGGCCCGGCGTTGCCGGGGCCTGAGTCGGTGGCTGCTGCGTCTCCCGAGCTGAGTCTCAGGATGATAGCCTTGGAGAGAAGAATGTCCGCCTTCATGGAGCAGAAGCGGGCACTGATGGCCAGCCTGTCTGGTGCATCTGCCCCGACCACCGGAACATTGATGTCAAAGTCGACCCCGGAGACCGAGCCGATACTCGAGTCCATCGTGGCTCGGAGTCGACCTCGGTCGCGGTCCCCCTCGACCTCCCGCTCGGGACCGAGGGCGTCGACGCCGGTGCTTCCAGCATCGGGGCGGGTGCTCCAGGGCCCCGCGGGGTCGGACCCCGACTTTTCCTCGGATGAGTCGGCTTGGGAGACAGAGGACGAGGAGTCTCCTAACACCTTTAAGACTCGTTGCGTCCCTTCGGACTCACCGCAGTCTGAGCCCCGGAGTAGGTCCCCCCCCGGAGGACACCCGGTTCTCGGAGTTCGTCCGGGATATGGCCACTGCCTTGGCTATTCCGGCGGATCCCGAGGAAGAGCCTCGAGCTGAAGAGCTCGAGGCGCTACAGTATGACTCTCCTCCAAAGGAGGCCTTTACTGTCCCGGTTCCTCCAATGCTGGAACGGCTCCTCTTCCGTATGTGGGAGGCACCGGCCTCGGTTCTTAGCAAGCGGGTCGATTCGATCTATCGACTCAGGAAGAGCCCTGTTTTTCAGAAAGTGCAGCTACCACACCATTCCATGGTTGTGGAATCGGCCATGCATCGTCTGAAGAGTCAGAAGATGCACTCCGCGGTGCCTCCTGGCAGGGAGGCCCGAAACCTCGATGGCATCGGTAGAAAGTGTTTTCAGGGCTCGATGCTTGCTTGCCGTGTCCAGTCTTACCAGCTGTACATGGGCATGTACTTGCGGGATCTGGCCAAGAAGTTGGCCGGATTCTCTGCTGGTCTCTCCAGGGAACCCTTGCAGAGATTTAAGTCCTTGTCCTCGGGGATTCGGGACTGCTCGAAGTTCATATCCCGCGCCGCCTACGATGGCTTTGAGGCTTCGGCCCGAGTTGCGGCAGCTGGCATCGCGGCTCGATGCCAGGCATGGCTGCAGTCATCGGACCTCGAGCCATGGGTTCAAGACAAGTTGGTCGATGTCCTTTGCCGAGGTGAAAACCTGTTTGGCAAGCCCATGACCGAGAAGGCCGCTCAGCTCGAGACCGAGCACCTCACCCGGACAAGGCTGTCGAGGAAGACCTCTGCCCCTTCTCATAAAAAGAAGGGCTCGGGTAAAAAGCCCTTTTACCCGAGGAAGGGCACTGCCTACAAACAGTACCCACAATATCAGGCTGCCCAAGCTGCCCCCCAGGGTCAGCAAGCCAAGGGCCAGGGTAATGGGCCCCGTAGGCAGAGGACCCCCAAGCCTCCGGCCCCTGCTACCACTCAGCAGGGTGGGGGCTTTTGACTCCTTGAGCATAGCCTCTCCTCCACTGCTCTCCCAACCCTGCACAGGAGGTTGTCTCGCCCTCTTTGCCCACCAGTGGCCCCTTATCACCGGGGACAGTTGGGTACTGGACATCATCCACAGGGGATATGCCCTCCATTTCCACCAACTGCCACCCCCATATTTTCCAGGGGAGCCTCCAAGGCCTCCTCTGCACACAGACCTTCTCCGTCAGGAGCTTCAGGGTCTGTGCCTCCCCACTTGCAAGGTCACGGATTCTATTCCAGGTATTTCCTGGTGCCCAAAAGAACAGGTGGCCTTCGTCCCATTCTGGACCTCAGGAACCTCAACAAGTTCCTAGTGAAGGAAAAGTTCACGATGCTTACTCTTGGAACCCTTCTGCCCTACCTCCAGCAGGGAGATTGGCTATGCTCCTTAGATCTAAAGGATGCGTACACTCACATCCTCATTCATCCAGACCACAGAAAGTACCTCAGGTTCATTGTGGGAGGAAACCATTATCAATACAGAGTGCTGCCTTTCGGCCTCACCTCCACTCCCAGGGTCTTTACCAAATGCCTGGCTGTGGTGGCGGCCTACCTGAGAAATCAGGGCATCTTTGTCTTCCCCTATCTGGACGACTGGCTCATCAGGGGTCAGACAGGTCAGGAGGCCAATCAAGCCACCCTCAGGACCATTGCTCTTCTACAACGCCTGGGGTTTGTCATAAACTTCGCAAAGTCCACTTTGCTCCCTTCCCAGAACTTGGAGTTCATAGGGGCAAGGTTGGACTCTCTCCTGGCAAAGGCATTCTTGCCAGAAAACAGAGCCCGAAGGTTGATGGCCTTGGCAAGTCAGTTTCTCAGCAGGTCCCTGGTCTCCGCCAGACTCTGTCAGCGGCTTCTAGGCCACATGGCTTCGACAGTACATGTGACCCCCAATGCCAGGCTCCATATGCGGCCTGCACAGTGGTGCCCTCGGACTCAGTGGTCACAGGCCACAGGCAGCCTCAGAGACAGGATAAGGGTGTCCAGACCATTTCACACCACCCTCCGGCCCTCTTCAAGTGCTCTCCCAATCGGGGATAGAGCGGGCCGGAGCAACGCTCCAGTATCCTCCTCCTGCCTCAGCGGCCCAATCGGGGCACGAGGCACAGCTTAAAAGACCTCGCCGGTCGGGCGAGCGGCCTCTCACACCACCCTCCGGCCCTCTTCAAGTGCTCTCCCAATCGGGGATAGAGCGGGCCGGAGCAACGCTCCAGTATCCTCCTCCTGCCTCAGCGGCCCAATCGGGGCACGAGGCACAGCTTAAAAGACATCGCCAGTCGGGCGCGCCCGCGCCTGGCGGGCCCACACCTGAGGGCCTCGCCAGAGGGTCCTTTGGCGTGGCCCTTAGGCGGGGCGCGATAACAAGACACCAGTAGCAGCCAAATTGGACAGATCTCACAATTACCCACTGGACACGGGTACTCTCAGCGTTACTGCTCACCTTCAAAAACCTCATAATTAATTGATAACGAAGATTTCTACAGATCCAGAACCTCCAACCCTACCACCACCCAGCAACCCACAACAATAGTGCAGCCCATGACAAGGTTTGTCAACCAACCACAGTTTAACACGGTGTTGGACTTTGAAAAGTTAACGATCTTCCTTAGCACGTACTAGTAGGCGTAGACACTTTTACCATTACAAAAAGTCTTTTTGCCTTTACTTAGTATAACATAGTATAACACTTTTTTCTTTACATAGCATAACATAGTGTTGGAACCAAAAAGTGAACTTCTCACAGCATGCATTAACTTGTATAAACCATTTTGCCTTTACAAAGTCTTATAACCACTCAGCATGTAATATTATGCTCTGCTAATTGCTGCCAGTAATGTTTCTATTAGCTCCTCTAATCCTGTTACCACCTGCTGTCTTATAGCAACAGTATTGCTAACTTTTATTAGCCATCACTGTTAGTCCACAAGTGTTACCACCTGCTCTACAAAGTTACTATTGTTACAATCCAATTGTTTTTAGTGTTACCATTTCTCTCTCAGTGCCACCACTCCCTATCACCATTGCAACTCATTGATACACAATGTTACCCTTAAGGTTGCGTACTCTCTTAACCTTCACCATCACCTATCTTCTCCTTGCACTGTCTGGATACTCAGACGCCTTCAACAGCGGCCAAAACTCTATACCAATATTAAAAAACAATTGGAAGAGATGGTCAAACAAGACCCAAACACACCCAACAAACCCTATACATACACCCCACCCACATCTTCTCCACATCGCCCTTCAACTTACAAAAAAACCTCAACCTAAGCAACAGCACCAACGACAATTGCCATGCGCCCTCATCAACATCAGATCCATCCGCAAAAAATGGCCATTGATCACTGACCTCTTAACAACGCATGACCTCGACATTCTGATGATCACAGAAACCTGGCTATCTGACTGCGACAACGTCATTCTCAACCAGATGCTTCCCCCCGGTTTCTCGATCTTCACATGCCACAGGATCAACCAAAGAGGAGGCGGTATACTCACCATCTCAAAAAGCCAGCTACAATTTCAGATCGCCAACAATATCAGCACAACACACCTAAACACACTAACTATATCAAACAACGAACACTCTATCAACTTAGTCTACAGAGCTCCAACAACATCAGCAGATGACCTGTCAACAATAATCGACCTGGCCTGCAACACAGAAAAACCACAGATATATAGTTTGATATTAGGAGACTTCAATCTCCCCTCCCTACATGATACGCAAGTTGCTGCATTTCATGAAGCGCTACTTGACCTTGGATACCAACAGATAGTCTGTGAGCCTACTCATGCTATGGGAAATACACTTGACCTGATCTTCGTACCACAAACACCCACGGAACCAGACCACAACTATGCACTTTCCATAACACCAGTACCATGGTCTGACCATAGTCTGATCATATTCCAAATACCCAACTCCTACACTACACTTAACTCCAATACCACCCCTGCCAAACCAACAACCAGGAGGTTCCGCCCCTTTGTTAGAGAAGACGTACTTAAGAATATTCTCCCTATGCTCCACACCTCCAAACCAGATCTGGATGACCTAATCAACACCTGGGATGCTACTCTCAGAACCAACTCTCAACCATCGAACATGTCAAGAAGGTCCAATCATCGAACACATGTAGCCTGGTTTTCTAACGAACTAAGAGCATCTCTCCTCCACCTTCGCAGGCTCGAGAAACGATGGCGACGATCCCGCACCACTGAAGCCTACACAGCCTACTGCTCATATCTCAGAAAGCACCGCCAAGAAATATCTGATAGAAGGAAACAATTCCATACCAATCTCCTAAAACAATTGGTAAATAAACACCATGATCTCTTCAATATCGTAAAAACATTGGCAAAGGAACCAACCCCTCAACACACACAAAGCATACACCCTCAAGACTATGCCAACTACTTAAAATCAAAAATGACGAAAACAACCAAGAACCCCTGCGTCACTGGTTTACATAGCATACCCAAACTGTCACAGCCTTCCACATTATCCAAGTTTGACACGATATCAACTAAAGATATTGAAAACACCATTGCATCAATCAACGCTACCACTGCATCAAATGATCCATGCCCAGCAGCCTGGATAAGAGAACTCAGAGGCGAATTAAGTTTCTTCATACATAAAATCCTAGAACAATCTTTTTCATCTGGAACTTTTCCTCAGAATCTAAAACAAACCTCCATTAGACCATTACTGAAGAACAATAAACTGGACCCCCTAAGAGTAGAATCATACAGGCCTATATCCAGCATTCCACTATTAGCCAAAATAATAGAAAAAGTGGTCCAGCATCAAATACAACAACATATAGACACTGAAGCCCCACTTGATCTGGCCCAATACGGCTTTAGGGAAGCCCATGGAGTAGAAACCCTCCTCATCACTCTCTTCAATACATTAATCACTGGAATAGACAATATCCGGCAAGGATTCATCCTTATATTCATGGACATCTCGGCTGCGTTTGACTCAGTCAGTCATCAAATACTTATAGATCGCCTTAATGAAAAAGGAATACATGGCTCCGCACTGAACTGGTGTAAATCCTACCTATCTAACCGATGGCAACAAGTAAGGATTGGCGAAAGTACATCAGGCCCATTCCTGCAAGATCAAGGGGTACCGCAAGGCTCTTCTCTTTCAGCATTAATGTTTAACATTTATATGCAACCTATCTGTGACCTTATCCGTTCTTTTAAAGTTACCTGCTTAGCCTATGCAGACGACATTCTCTTATACATGCCATTCTCCATCAACCACCCTGATTTCACGCCACTGATACAATGCTTCGAAGCAGTAGAAGACTGGCTCCTCACACAGAACCTAAGAATCAACCACAGTAAGACCGATGTTATGTTTATCACGAAGAACCAAAGCTTCACACCCCCTACTACATTAAAGATAAAGGACAAGGAATTGACAGTAAAACCTACTATACGATACCTAGGCATCACCCTTGACCAGCGTCTCAATATGAAAACTCACAAAAAATATAACGAAATTAATATATCACAAAATACGCACACTACGCCACATACGACCCCTACTGGAACCCACAGATTTCAGAACCATCTTCCAAGCCTTAGTGATGCCACACCTTGATTTTGCAAATGCAATCCTATATGGGCTCCCTCAATCAACTTTAAATCCTCTCCAATTGGCGATGAATACCGCCGCCAGAGTACTTGAAGGAATATCAAAGTCGGACCACATAACTCCAATCCTGAAAAGACTCCACTGGCTACCAACCAATGCAAGAATCCAATACAAAATCATAATCACCACTTTCAAAGCCTTAAACAATCAAGCACCCTCAACCATCACTAACCTACTACACACACAGGCCCTTAACAGAGCCAGAAGAACATCAGCAATAAATACCCTATCCGTCCCAAAAATAACAGTCAAATACACCAAGGAAACATCTAAAAGAGCCTTTAGCATTCATGCCCCAGTAGCATGGAATACCCTCCCACCTGAATTGAGAGCCATAACTAGTCTAATACAATTCAGGAAAAGTCTCAAGCACTACCTATTCTTAAGTTATTTTCCAATCTAAACCTTCCCTAGAGAAATAGTCACAACATGAACAGATCTAGTGAATTTCGACTGTGCTTACTGTATATAGTTCATTGTATATGGTTTATTTAGATTACCTTGTTACTTCCAAGTTCTCTAATCCCTGTTACTTGTAAAATGCACTACAGTTATCCTGTATGTATATGTTTTGTTCCATGTGAACCGCGCTGATGATAATAGTGCGGTATATAAGAAATGTTAAATAAATAAATAAATAAATAAAATAAATTTCTGCACTCCCTCAACTGGTGGCTACACCCACCCAATCTGCTGAAAGGGATGCCCTTTCAGATTCCAGGTTACACAGTGATACTAACCACAGATGCCTCCCTGCAAGGCTGGGGAGCGCATTGTCTGGGCAAGTGCACCCAGGGCCTCTGGTCTCCCTGGGAAGCTGCACAGCAGATCAATCTCCTCGAACTCAGAGCTATTCGATTAGCACTCAAAGCTTTCACTCCTACCCTGGCTCAACAGTCTGTCCTGATCCAGACAGACAACCAGGTTGCCATGTTTTATGTGAACAAACAGGGCGGAACTGGGTCCAGAATCCTTTGTCAGGAAGCTCAGGATCTTTGTTCTTTTGCCCTCAAGCACAACATGCTCCTCAGGGCTGTGTACCTTCCAGGCCAGGACAACTACCTGGCAGACAGGTTGAGCAGAATACTGCAGCCCCACGAGTGGCAGCTGCATCTTTCAGTAGTTCAGAAGATCTTCCTGAAATGGGGTCTCCCTTTGATGGATCTCTTTGCCAGCCCCATGAACAAGCAACTGCCCAAGTTCTGCTCCAGACAACCACATCCTCTGCGGATAGCAGCAGATGCTTTTCTGATATCTTGGTCTCAGGGCCTCCTCTATGCGTTTCCTCCCACGCCCTTGGTGGCCCGAACCCTTTTCAAGATTCTCCAGGACAAGGCCTCGGTCCTGCTGGTAGCTCCCAGGTAGCCGAGACAGCCTTGGTTTCCTCTTCTGCTTCAAATGGGGGTAGATCCTCCACTGCCTCTGGGGTTGCAACCCGACCTTCTCACACAGGACCAGGGTTCCCTTCTGCACCCCAATCTCAAATCTCTCAATTTGATGGCCCTGGAGGCTGCAAGGGTAGTTTTGGCTCCCTGGGGCCTACCTCAGGAAGTTGAGGTAGTTGTCCTAGCCTCTAGGAAACAGTCTACTAGGAAAACCTATGCTCTCAAGTGGAGGTGGTTTACTGTGTGGTGTCACCTACGTACGGAGGATCCTTTCTCCTGTACTGTGCCAGTAGTTCTTCAGTACTTACTGCACTTATCCAATCAGGGACTTAAATCCAATTCTGTTCGGGTCCACCTCTCAGCTCTAGCAGCTCACCACTCATTGGTAGAGGGGCATTCTCTATCTGGTCACCCCTTGGTGTCCCGCTTTCTCAGGGGCTTGCTTTTACTCAAGCCTCCCATCCGTCCTCCTGCCCCTGAGTGGGAGCTGAATGTGGCCTTGCAGTAACTGACTCGCCCACCTTTTGAGCCGATGGCTACTTGTCCACTACGCTTCCTCTCCTGGAAGACACTCTTCCTGATAGCCCTTACCTCGGCTAGGCGAGTAAGTGAGCTTCAGGCCCTGGTCTGTGACAGGCCTTACACCAGGATTTTTAGGAACAGGGTAGTCCTCAGGACTCATCCAAAGTTTCTCCCTAAGGTTGTCTCCTCTTTCCACCTCAATCAGGAGGTGGTTCTTCCAACATTCTTCCCTAGGCCTCATGCAAGCCAGGCTGAAGCAGTCCTGCATACCCTGGACTGTAGGAGGGCCTTATCCTTCTACCTTGACTGTACGCAGGGGCATAGAAGGGCTACTCAGCTCTTCGTATCTTTTGACCCCAATAAGTTGGGGTTAGCTGTGTCCAAGCGTACCTTGTCCATCTGGGTGGCTGACTGTATCACCTGGGCTTACAAGGCGGCTGACCTTCCTTTGCAGGGTAGGGTCACGGCCCATCGTGTCTGGGCAATGGCTGCCTCAGTGGCTCATCTCCGCTCTGTGCCCTTGGTAGACATCTGCAGGGCTGCAACTTGGTCTTCAAGCCAGACTTTTGCAGCCCATTACTGCCTGGAGAGGGAGTCCCGTAGGGACAGTGCTTTTGGCCAGGCAGTACTCCGGAATCTCTTTGAGGTTTAGGCAAATCCTGCCCTCTGTTGGGCTACCGGTGGAGGTTGTGTCCTTACAAAGCCTTTCTTTGCAGCTGGGACTAGAGGGAGTTCTCTTGTTCAGCCTGGGTTCCTCGGTAGCCCAGAGCTAGGGAGTCACCCATATGTGAGGACTGACTTCCTGCTTGGTCCTGGAGAAAGAGTAGTTACTCACCTGTAACAGGTGTTCTCCAGGAGCAGCAGGAATCAGTCCTCACAACCCTCCCTCCTCCCCTTGGAGTTGCAGTTGTACATAGTTTATTTTTTCATTTTTGTGTGCTGTTCTTAGCTATGTCATTTGACTGAGGTAAGATGGCACCTTTAGGCGGGAAGGGAACCGCACATGCGTGCCTGCATTCCCAAAGGCTTTCATAGAAAGCTGGGGAAATGCTCCGCTGGGGCTTCATCGGCGCCGATGACACCCATATGTGAGGACTGATTCCTGCTGCTCCTGGAGAACACCTGTTACAGGTGAGTAACTACTCTTACCTGTCCTCTGTGTACTTCTATCCACTGTAGGACACGACCTATCAACACCCAAGGGGCCATGCAGCTTTTATGAAAGAGACTTATGACAATATGAAACAACTTTTGAAATGTATAAACTATGATCAACATCTATGGTCAATCTGTGGTGACTTCAAAGTGGTCACCCTCTTCTTGGTCTTCAGAGTGGATACACCAAGTACTGCTGCTTCCTGTGTGAATGGGATAGTCATGCTAGAGATTGTCATTTCGTCAAAAGGGACTGGCCACTCCATCAGTCACTGGATCCTGGAAGCAAAAATGTTCTGTTTCCAGCACTTGTAGACAGCAACAAGATTTTGATGCCTTCCTTGCACATCTAGTTGTGACTAATGAAAAACTTTGTCAAGGCTATGGATAAAACTAAACCTTCTTTCAGGTATCTTAGTGGTAAATTTCCTAGACTGAGTGATGCCAAAGTTAAGGAAGGAGTTTTTGTTGGCCCTCAGATTCGTGCACTTCTTCAAAATGATGAATTTCTTCGTTTATTGCATGGAAAGGAAAAGGCTGCATGGATAGCATTTGAATCAGTGACACAAAATTTTCTTGGAAACAACAAAGCAAATAATTACCAAGAGATTGTTCAAGATCTTCTCAAGGCATACAAAAACCTTGGTTGCAACATGTCCTTAAAGATTCATTTTCTACACTCTCATCTAGATTTTTTCCCACAAAATTGCGGAGCAGTAAGTGATGAACATGGAGAACGATTTCACCAAGACATTGCAGCCATGGAAAAGAGGTATCAGGGTAAAT
This sequence comes from Ichthyophis bannanicus, assembly GCA_033557465.1. Taxonomy (NCBI): domain Eukaryota; kingdom Metazoa; phylum Chordata; class Amphibia; order Gymnophiona; family Ichthyophiidae; genus Ichthyophis; species Ichthyophis bannanicus. Next base: position 54,331,378 of record CM066034.1, on the reverse strand, counting down.
CGAGTCCATCAATGCTTGCAGACTACTGCTGGATAGTGACAAGGGATATTCCATTGCTTCAGTACAAAAAACAGATCAGGAAGAGTCGTGAAACCACTGAATGAGAACAAAACTTGCTAGACTGTACTTACAAATGTTCTTAATGAAAGTTAAATTGCAGACATAATTACTCCTCTGTTTCTTCTAAGTATGTTTATGAACTTTATTTTATAAAAACATGCTTGTTATTGTGCAAAGTTTCATTTGTAATAAGATTTTGATTTACATCTAAGGATTTAGGCTCAATTTGCACCATACATAGTGGTAAAATGTAAATTCTTCAACATATCATAGAAACAGGAGCTAATTGACCAATTTGACTATCATATTTGAATTCAGCTTATCAAATTCATTAAGAAATAGCACATTTAATTTCTGAAGAAAACAATTTTTGAAAATTTGTAGAACAGTATAAGATGTCCAGCTTTCTGTCTTGGGCATCCTTGAGAGCAAGCACTCCCTTCGACCGGAATTGTGGTTTTCTTGGTAACTGCCGAGACTGCTGCATCCACCTTGGGAGACCTAAACAACTCCCGATCCTGGTCCACCAAAGGGTAAAGTCGGGCCATAATCCTGGACTCTTTAAGTCCTGCCTCGGGCATGTCCCATTCCTCCTGAATCATTTCCAGCACTACTCTGTGCACTGGAAAGGCCCTTTGCGTCTTCCGAATGGCCTGCAACAATGGGTCCTCTAAGGTGGAATCCTCCACCGGCCCCTTGGACAGCATATTAAGAGCCTTGAGTGTCTCAGCAATCAGCGCCGGTAACTCATCTTGTCGGAAAACACGAACCACTCTAGCTTGGTCCTCCTGCTCCGTGAGTTCTCCTTCCTCTAACTCATCTTCTAGCTCCAACTCTGGATCCACATCCTCTGAGTGGATCTCCTCTGATGTCACCGACTGTCCCTGCCTTTCTTTCACGCTCCTAGGCTTCTTAGAAGGGATTCTGCTCGCTCCTAATCCCAGGGGATCCCCGGACGCTTTCCGCCTGGTTCCCCCTCGGTAGAACTGGCCCCTGGCTCTTTGGAGCCTCCACTAAAGGCCTGCTGTAGCTGAGTCACGAACTCTGGCGAAAACAACGCCACCAATCCCCCCGGAAAAACCACCTGTGGCGGGGGGCAAATACAGAGCGGCTGAAGGTCCTGCCACTGGCTCTAGAGATGGCAAAGTGGAGGACCCCGGCTCAGGCAGAGTTAAGGATGACCCTTTCTGACTCTCTACACTTACCTCCAAGGCTTGCTCCATAGATGCTGCCTCCTGGACGCACCCTCTACAGACTCCTGTGTCTGACACCGCTCCTCTTCTAACGCCACAGACCAAGCACTGCGGTCTAGAAGGCATCACACCTCCGCAGTTCTTCTCTGCTGTCCCTCTGCCACTTAACTATGGCTAGAGTAGTCAGCGAGCTGCTGCCTTCTGCCGCAAATATATGCATATAAAATCTTTTTTTTTCTTTAATAAATAAACTATCGGTTATATGAATACTAGCTCTTTCTTGCAATCTAAACCAGAAGGCCAAAGCTGAAAACGAGGGTTCCAGAAGATATCTGAGCCCTCTGCCACCCCTGAGACTCACACACAGCAGAATGTTATTTCCTACGCTTGTACCATGCGGTCCGGCCTGCACTCCGCGAGTCTTCAAATCGGCCTAACTCCCCCTACTCCTAGCGCATGATACAGGCCCCTCTTACCTCTGCTGCCTGTCGCTGACACGTCCATCTCTCCACGCGCTCAGCCAGAACCGCGGCGTTAGCGTCGGGTGAGAGAACGGGCCTTTTTGGAGCCGCTGACTCAGCAATCGCCTTCCTGCCGCGATCCGCCTCAGCGCCTCACAGCGCAATTGGACACTCCGACCGCTGGCTCCTCACCCAAACAGGTGGGTTCAGGAGCCGGAGCACTGCCCCTGGTCCAGCCTTTACTTTCTGAGCCAAACTGGAATCAAGGTGGGAGGGGGGAGGGGAGAGGAGAGGCGCACCTCAGCACAGCTAAGCCTGTAAACTTAAACTACAAACTTAACAAATCTTTTTAGCCATCAATTGAAAACTCAGTTAATTAACTGAAACTAAATGTAAAACTAAATTTAAAACTTAAACTATTCTGAACTGCTTAATTGTCCCTCAGGTGAGCCCCAAACCTCTGGGCTCACACAACCTCCAGCTGCTTGGAGACTGAGATAACTGGAGCACGGAGGCAGTCCCTCGGGTATTTATACCAGTGTCATCAAAAGAATGATGATGCTCAGTCTCCAAGCTGCTGGAGGAGGTGCTAAACCCAGAGGTTCGGGACTGGACTGGAGGGACGATAAGGAACCACTGCTTACCCCAGGATAAGCAATGTGGAATCCATGTACCTTTTTGGGAACTTGACAGGTACTTGTGACCTGAATTGGCCACTGCTGGAAACAGACTACTGGGCTTGATGGACCTAGTCTTACCCAGTATGGCATATCTTATGTTCATATGTTCAGATAGAATGCTAGGAAACTAACGATATTATGCCTCTGTATTACTCTATGGTGTGACTGTACCTTGAACACTTTGTGCAGTTCTGGTTGCCATATCTAAAAAAGGATATATAGGAACTAGAAATGGTACAGAGAAAAACAACCAAAATGATAAAGAGGATGGAAGGCTTAAGGAAAGGCTTAAAAGATTAGGGCTCTTTATAAAATAATGAGGAGTGGAACGGGTAAATGTAGATTGGTTGTTTACTCCTTCAAAACGTAGAAAGACTAGGGGACATGCAATGAAGCTACAGTGTAGTACATTTAAGACTAATTGGTGAAAATATTTTTTCACTCAACACGTAATCAAACTCTGGAATTTGTTGCCAGATGATCTAGCAAAAGCTGTTAGTGTAGCTGGGCTTAAAAGAGGTTTGGACAAGTTCCTGCAGGAAATGTCCAAAAAATCATTATTAAAGTGGAATAGGGAAATCCACTCTTTACCCCTAGCATAACAAGCATGGAATCTGTTTACCTTTTGGGAACCTGATGGGTATTTGTGATCTGGATTGGGCACTGTTGCAAACAGAATACTGGGCTTGATGGACCTTTGGTCTGACCAGTATGGCATATCTTAGGTTCTTATATTGTTGCTCTTTGACACCCCTCAGAAGCTGCTGCTGTATGAGACCACCTAATTTTGTGTAATGGTTGGGCTGGCACTGGCTACAGTAAGAACTTGTTGAAAGCATTTGCTAGAATTCTGGAAGCTGTACATTTTGATTGTTCAAATATAAGTTAAGGTGCTGTAACTAAACTGTTCCCTGGTATGTGTTTGGTTGCTGGCCTTGTTCCAGGCATTTTGATTTCTGATACATTTTGGGTACGTTTTCAAAGTCTTATCCAGGACCATCATGACATATCTAAAGTCCTAAGTATGAAAGCAATAACCCAGCATCTGAAGTCTTTAGTAAACCAGATATTCACTGTATTCTTTATATGGTATTTGAAACTCAAACATGTAAGCTGATACAGCTCTGCTTATTGAAGTACTGCAGCGTATGCTACAATGTCATGTCTTCTTCATAATGTTCTTGGAGGGCCTAGGGCTCACTGACATATACAGCTTAGGAATATTGGTATGAATGAATGAATGAATGAATGAATGATGCATTTATTATTAATAACAACATTTTATAGTGATATTCTTGAAATTATTTAAGGGGTATGTCTACTAAGCACTTTCCCCATAGATTAAAATGCAAACAATCTACCTGCAATCGTACCTTCTCACTCTTCGCCCCTACAGAATGGAACGCCCTCCCAACAGACCTAAGAAGCTGCTCTGATCACACAGAGTTCCGTAAAAAAACTCAAAACCTTCCTCTTCCAGGAATACTTTAACTCTACAGATCAAATTCACAATCATTCAAGTGTAACTTAGTCATTTTAACCCTCTTACGCTACAAGCACATCATTTTATTTCCTTCCTCCCCCCTTTTTTCCGTCCCTTGGTCCTCCCCAATCTCCCCCTCCTCTTTCATTGTATAAAGTTGCCTTCCGGCGTTACAACATGAATGCTAATTGTAAAAATTGTTACTGATAATGTTCTATGTACAACAGCGGTATCTACACTGTTAAATGTTGAGTTCCATGTAAACCATCTTAAATTGTAGAAGGACAGTATATAAAAAGTTTTAAATAAATAGACACAAAATGGGAAAATCCTTTAGCAGACATGCCCCTTAGAGTCTACTCACCACCCTGGCGGCCCTTTCCTGGGATTCACATTTTCGACAGAACCATGGTCCTGTGGGAACCTGGACAATACCATAGCAAGCTGGGAGAAAAGTGATAGATTTGATTTAGACCATAAGGTGCATCTTCTTCCTTGCCAACTTATATGCAGTAAACAAGTTATACTGGTCCAAAGCAGTCATGTTCCACTCTCTGTATATCCAAGGAATGTTAAGGGGAATCATTAAACATTTATTAATTCTAAGTAAATACCACATCAAAATTGCAACTGAAGTAACTAGAAATGCTACAGTTACATGGTGGTTCTGGCATCTAATCCTAGGGAATACAGCAGTGCATGAAATACCCTAACATAGGTACAACTGAGAGAAAGTTGCACATCCATATTAATAGCATGCTTCATAAAAGAGTTCAACAAAGATAACTAAATAACAATCCAAATCTATATTACTAATGCATACATGTGTTTGTTTATTCATGATAGGTCCAATATTCAAAAAAGGTTCCTAAATTTAGGAGATCTGCTCAGTTAGGTTCCTAAATCTATCCCCTATTTTCAGCCAAACTTAGGAGCCTAAGTTTTCAACTAAAAATACACCTAGATGTCTTTAGTTGATCAAAAGTTCAACCTGTTTTCTCCCCAGGCCTGAGTTGAAGGAGCAAGGCGGCAGACATTAGCAACTGCAATAACATTTTATTTTGGAATTTCAAATACAATAATACATGGGTTTATTGATTTATTAATATCTAATCATGATGCTCTGCCTGTCATGTTCTATCACACTCTAGTTCCTGGCAATGGTGCTCTCTTTGTCACATCCTGTTCTCTAGGACCAAGCAGGAAGTCAGTCCTCACAAATGGGTGATGTCACCGATGGAGCCCATGCAGGAACGCTTCCCAGCTTCCATAGGAAGCTTTTGAAAGGTGCTCCATGCATGCGTACTGGTCTTCCCACCTGAAGAAGCCATCTTTACTTCAGTCTTTGTTTTTCTGCAGAGCCCTCAAGATGTCATCTAAGTCCCAGAATTTAGTTGATCTTTTTTTCGCTAGTTTCACTAGTTTTTTGGAATCACATGCTGTACAATATCTTTCTGTCGTTTCTGGGAACATCAGTACCTTGGCGCCGCGTTTTTCTCAAGAGTTTTGCCTTTTTCCTTTTCGACACACGGGATTTTCCTCTCATGCCCCCTGGTCGGTAAGGACATTGGAGTCCTTTGACTTAGCAAAAGCTATCTTCCCTACCATGTCAAAACCAACCAGTGGCTTCAAGAAGTGCACCCAGTGTGGCCAGATCATGAACCGCCACAGCTGGCGCCTTCAATGCCGCAGGCCCGACCACAAGCCCTCAGACTGCGCTCTCTGCTTGCAGATGGCGCAAAAAGGGGCTTAAGAACCGGAAACGGCAGTGGGAATCGCTGTTCAGTTTCGAGGCACTGACATCGGTCCCGGCATTGATGCCCCCGAAGGCTTCTGCTAAGGCTTTGGCTTCATGCAGAGGCTGGGCCCATTCGGAACCGAGGAGTCACAGGGAACCAGAACGGCGGCTCTTCTTTGATAAGGAGCGCCACCTGAAGGATGGAACTTCGACCTTGTCAGTGTCAAAGGACGATGCCGAGCCCAGGATGAAAGCCAATGAACATCAGCATCAGAGCCCTCCGTGAGACTCCGAAGGTGAAATCCGGGTGCATCCCTCCAAGCTACCCTGGCAGGAGAAGTTGCCTCCTGAGGCCTTGGAGGACCGGCGTGGGACTCCCGAGGCCATAACCATCAAGGAATCCCCACCGAGGGAGCCGGCATCGGCACCAAAGGCTGCAGCACCAACTCTAGCGGCAGCAGAGACCTCTATCTTCGCAGAGAGGATGCAGGCCCTTGAGCATAGCCTTGCTGCATTCATGGCCCAGCAAACTGCCAGGGACCAAGTGACCTTGGGTTCCTCAGCACTGGTAACGGCCCTGTTCACAGCAGGTGCCTCACCTAAAGAGGTGCAGCCGAAGTTATCAATGTCCCTGTTTAATGTACATTACAAAGTTTAAGGGGTATGTTTACTAAACCGTCTTAATGTTACCGGCGCTAGTTGCAGCAATAATGTGAAGAATGCCATAAAAGGAGTGGGTGTTCCGGCGGCAAGGTAGCAAGAATCTGTATCGCGCGATAGTGGGCGCCATGACACGTTAACGCGCGTTAGTCCTAAGTTCATGCCAGCACAGTGTTAGAAGCAATAAAGATGAAGCCCACTGTTATGTAAGAAGACTGTCTGAGGCATTTCCTTTTAATTTAAATCAGTGCTGTCAGGCATTTCCTTTTTTAAATTTAAATCAGTGCTGCCAGCAAACACACCCTCACAGTGCCGTAACCGAGGGGGCCGCATAAGGCACCCTATAAGGCACTCCAAAAGGCACATTATAAAGTGCACTGTCCGCCAAGGCACCTTATAATGTGCCCTATAGGGTGCTTTATAGGGCACCTTATGAGGCACCTTAGGCTACGGCACTGTGAGGGTGTTTTTGCTGGCAGCATTGATTTAAATTAAAAGGAAATGCCTCAGACAGACTTATTAAATACCACCACTGTGGGATCAAACCCATGACCTCTGCCTCCACAGTCAATGAAGTAACCAGTGGGCTACATCTCTATAACGTCTAACACACCGCTGGCTGGCTATAGAAAGACTGCAGGTCACCACACATGTCTGCTGTGGTTACCAGGATAGGGTAAACCCACCCGTACCCATGATGCACTGCACATGCAGATCAGCAGCCTACAGCTGCTCAAAAGATGGGGTATGCGCCTCTATAGCACCCCGGCCTGGTAGGGGGAAATGACTGTGTGTGACAGGGGACCCAGGATATCAATGCTTGACCCAGTACAAGCATTGTGGAACCTGTGTCTTTTGGGGATATTGCTAGGTACGTATGACCTAGATTGGCCACTGTTGGAAACAGGATACTGGGCTTGATGGACCTCGGTCTGACCCAGTATGGCATGTCTTATGTTCTTAGAGTAGCTACAGACTGTGACATTCTGCGGTTCCTGTGCTCACCCTGAGGGTGAGGTGGGGTGCGCAGCACTGGCTTGGCTGAGATAGGCTGTGCTGCAGGTCCCCATCAGTGCCAGTGTGTGATAGGTAGTCCTTGCAGATACACCTGTGTCCATCTGTATTTCCCAGTCACGTCTAGCCCTTGTGGACTATGATGCACCCAGAATAGTGCATATCCTGTGTGGTTGCCATGGTCACATGTTATAAAAGAAGGGCGGTGGTTGGCCCCAAAAGCGGATTATGTAGCACCACCCAATCCGTCCTCTGTGGGTCAGGGTGGGGGACAGGATCTCCCACCAACAGATCCACATTCTACATCTCTGCAATGGTGGCAGTAGAGGGGACCATCAACCCCAGTACTGCTGGGGAATAGGCACCCTACAGGGCAGTCAATGTAGATCTGTATGCATCACATAGGGCACTGGCAGACAGGCAGTAGGCCTAGAAAAGCTCAGCTGCCCCCCATCTCTATCTGACATTCACCAGCAGAGGGCACAGTCAGTCTCCACCCGCTGCACCCTGCAAGGTGTTCCAGCCATACACATGCTAACTGCAGACAGTCTGCTAGCTAGTATATAGTGCATGTTCCTGGAGGAACTGTGTGCACCCACAAATGGGATGTGAGCACACACACCAAGCAGGTATGTCAGTGATTGGGCCCCAGAAAAGGAAACCCACAGATATCACTTAAGAGAAATACCGTGTAGCACTATGGGGGAACCTGGCTATGCTGTGGTCACTGCTCAGTCAGGGTGAGAGTAACCCCCCAGCATGACATGCTGTGGCCACCCTGTCTGTGCAGTTGGTGGTCGGGCACTACAATGTCCCAGCCATTGCCCTATGCAGATGCATCCTGCCCAGGCCACTCTGTCCGGGCCATACCCACAGTACCTTGCTCCTCATTATGCACATTGGCAGGCTAACATTGCAAACAGTGCAAGCAGTGTGGGCTCAGTAAGGTGTAGGCAGCCACAAAACACTGGATAGACATACACACACTCCCACACCTATGCCAGCACTGTGCAAATAGAAGAGGTTTTTGGCAGCCCTGGCCGCCACACCAGTCCTGGGCACAGTGCGGGCATTGCTATGGTACGCAATACTGTTGGGGTCACTCCCGGGGTGGTAAACACTGTCAGAAGCAAAAACTGAAACACACTCCACAGATATCAGAAAGGTTGCTATGATGAATCTCTGTCAACAAATTGTGTTTAACTTAGGATTTGTTATCTGACATTAATCATAGCAACCTTTTGATATATGTGGAACATGTTCCCAAGTTTAGGACGGCATTGCTAAGGCATGCAGGGACAGCATGAAACCTGAATGGTGTTTGGCCCTCCAGAACTGCAGTTGGGAAACTCTGCTCTAGGGATTGCACATGTTTATGGTATCTGTGCTCTGTAGGGTAAAATATAGGCATTTATGGCATGTTTATTTTATCTGCAATATAGGTTCTGTCTTTATTACCACAGTTTAGTACTGGGTAAAATATAGGGACATGGTTTGCAGGAGCCACAGCTGGGACTTGAACCTGTGACCTTCTGCCCCTGAACACACTGGCTGTGTGTACTGCACCAAACTGATGCCACAGGGGCAGATCATTCTCTGGGGATACCATGACTGTTCGTCAGACAGACCTTGTCTGTTGCAGTGCACGGCACCCACCTAAACAGGGCTTGGCCGTGGTCAGCTGTGGGAGGATGCCACTGACCCCTCTGCCACCAGCACCCCTCTGCCACCATGCTGACATGCCCTTGTGCCGGTGGTGCGCAGTCCCAGGCCATCCAGTGTGCCGGTAGGTGGCTGCCTATGGTGCGTGATATGGGGTAGGGGTGCCTGCATAGACATCCACGCTTCCCCCCCCGGCACTGCCTGCCGATGTTATGTGCCCTTTGGAGTACTTGCTGGGTACTGTCCCCTGGGACACTGTGGGACACACACTCGTGGCCATGTTTGCCCTTGGTCAGTTGCTGTCTTGCTGGTTTTCTGCTTCTACATTCCTGTGTATCACCTAGGCATCTGCTTAGCCCACCCTGTGCCCCAGCTGCCACACTGCATGTCCCACCTGCAGCCCCCTGCAGCCTCACCGTAGTGCCCCCTCGTACTTGGGCGATGTTGCTGCACATGTATCCCTACTATCACTTTTCTTGGTTTCCCTGCCTTTGCTGCACATTGCTGACTGAAATGGTCTCTCTCCCCTGCAAACGTGCTTCTAGCGCGAGGTTTTCACTGGCGCTATTTTTCAGACCATCATTTCACGGCGTTAGTGTGCATGGGGCCTCTCCCCGCCCACTCTCCGCCCACTGACCCCTTATCTCCGCCCCTGGGGAGCCTTACTCCGCCCTCTGTACACCTTAACGCCGCAGGAGACGTTATCGCGCAATACGTGGCATTCTCGCACGGTAATGCACCATTATCGCGTGATAACGTTGCAGCTGCGCCGTTAGCGCCATTTAGTAAACATACCCCCTAAGTTTCAATGTAAACCGTTTTGATTGAAATGATAAAGCGGTATATAAAAACCTGTTAAATAAATAAAATAAATAAATCATAGAGATCCATGCTCTTTCAGGTGGCTCCTGTGAGCGCTTGAGGTCCTTCTCGGTGCAGTGGGTGTCCCCCCTGAGTGCATCAGGTTCAGACAGACGAGAGCAGAAGACTCCTTCGACTCCATTCAAACGTCTCCAGCATGGTCACCATTTGCGATGGTTCTTCGAGTTCCTCTCGGACTCGGACTCTGATTGGGCGACCGAAGAGGAATCTCCAGAGACTGCCTGTCACCATGATGTCTCCTCTGATCCCTCACCCCCATAAGAGCGGAGGAGGTCCCCCACCCCCGAGGATCTCGTCTTCCTCAAGTTCATGTGAGACATGAGAAAGGCTTTGCCCCTCATTATTGAAGTGGAGGAGGAGCCTCAGGTGGAGGAGTTAGAAATCCTTCAGTACTCGGCTCTCCCTAAAAAGGCCATTACGTTTCCAATCCACCCGATACTGGAACGGCTTCTCTTTAGAATGTGAGAAACACCGCTCACGGTGCCAACGGTCAGCCAACGCTTCGATTCCATGTATTGAGTGCACAAGAGCCCTGGGTTTGAAAAAGCACAACTCTATGGTGATGGATTCAGTCATGCACTGGATTAAAAGTTTGAAGACGCACTCCTTGGTTAGGGAGGCATGTACCATGGACGGCTTTGGTAGGAAGTGCTACCAAGGCTCGATGCTGGTGGCTTGGATTCAAGCATACCAGTTATACATGGGCATGTACCTGCATGACCTGGTGGGGGATTTTGCCAGATTCTCGGCTGGTCTGTCAGGACAGCACCTTGAGCGCTTCCGGAGCATGGTGAGCAAAACGAAGGAGTGCTCCAAGTACATCACCTGGGCGGCCTACGACGTGTTAAGAGTCTGTGGCCAGGATGGTTGTGATGGGCATTGGTGCCCACTGACTGGAATGGCTACAGTTCTTGGACTTAGAACAATGGGTTCAGGACAAGTTGGCCAATATCCCATGCCGAGAGAGAATCTCTTCGGCAAACCCATGGTGGAGAAGGCAGCATAGTTGGAAACAGAGCAACTCATATGAACAGGATCTCGAGAAAGACCGTGACCCTTCCAGGAGAAAGAAAAAGGCCTATGGAACTTACATCCCGTATTATTTCTACCAGCCACCCTAACAGGGGCAACAGGCTAAGGGTCAAAACCAGAGGCAGCATCACAAGCTGAAAGCCCCAAAGCTTCAACTAGCGCCACAGCCCCAGCCAGGTGGGGGTTTTTGACTCCTGGCTTCGGACCATGACCCGTCTTCCCTTCCCAGCCTCTGTTCTACCACAGGTGGGGGAGTGGCTGATAGACTTTGCCCACAGGTGGCCCAGCATAATAACTAATGCCTGGGCACTGCAGGTGATCCACAAGGGCTACCTGCTGCACTTTGATCAGATTCTCCCATCTTCTTTCCTGGGGAGTACCCTCTCGAGCATCACCATTGCAAACTACTGCAAGTGGAGGTCCAGGCCCTCCTGGCAGAACGAGCGGTGGAACTTGTTCCACCATCCCAAACAGGACAGAGTTTCTACTCCCGCTACTTCCTGGTTCCCAAGAAAATAGGCAGGTTCTGACCCATCCTGGATCTATGCAATCTCAATTGCTTCCTAGTGAAGGAAAAGTTCAAGATAGTATCTCTTGGAATGTTGCTGCCCTACCTTCAACGGGAAGATTGGCTGTGCTCCTTGGATCTCAAAGATGTCTACGCATACATCCTCATACACCCCCTGCACAGTCAATACTTCTGCTTTATGCTCAGCAGACAGCACTAACAGTACAGGGTTCAGTCCATCGGCCTTGCCCCCGCCCTAAGGGTCTTCACCAAATGTTTGGCGGTCATTGCTGCCTTCCTCCAGATCCTGGGAACCTTTGTCTTCCCCTACCTGAATGACTAGTTGGTCAGGGGCAGGACGCCAGATAAGGTCTGGCAGTCCATACAGCGCACCATTCAGGTGCTGGAACAGCTGGGCTTTGTCATCAACTACCTAAAGTCCCACCTGCAAGCCTCTCAACGACTCAAGTTCATTGGGGCTTTCCTCGACACCACACTGGCTCAAGCTTTCCTTCCAGTGGACAGGGCCCAATGTCCAGTCACCTTGGCAAGGGATGTCCAGCATTGCCCGGTTGTCACGGCCTGGCAGATGCTACACCTCCTGGGCCGCATGGCCTCTACAGTCCATATTACCCCCACAGCCCGACTTCAGATGCATCAGACGCAGTGGACTCTCTGCACACAGTGGCGTAAGGTAACAGGACATCTTTCGGACAGGATCACAGTGACTCCACCCCTCCAAGAGTCCCTGTCTTGGTGGCAGCACCCTGCTCACCTACTTGCAGGGTTTCCCTACCAGGCCCAGCCACACCAACGAGGCCTCACAACTGATGCCTCCAAACTCAGCTGGGGGGGCACATATGAATGGCCTGTCCACACAGTGGACTGTGGGGGAAAGCCACCATCACATCAAATTCCTGGAGCTTCAGCTATTGCCAATGCCCTCTGAGTGTTTTAGCAACAGCTCTTCAACCAGGACGACCAGGTGGCCATGTTTTATCTCAACAAACAGGGTGGCACAGGTTCATACCTTCTCTGCTGGGAGACAGTCTGCCTCTGGAAGTTTGCAGTCTCACATGGTATGCTCCTCAGAGCGGTATACCTGCCAGGAGAGCTTAACGTCCTGGAAGATCGCCTCAGCAGGGTCCTTCAGCCACACGAGTGGACTCTGAACAGGCAGGTTGCCACCGCATCTCACAGATGTGGGACATGCCATTCATAGAATTCTCTACCACCCCCCCCCGCAACACCAAGCTCCTGCTGTTTTGCTCCAGAGTGCTGGCAAGAATCCAATGCTTTTCTCCTGGACTGGAGCAAAGATTTTCTCTATGCCTACCCACCGACTCCTTTGATAGCCAAAACTCTCTTCAAGTTACAGAGAGATGGTGCTACCATGAGCCTTTTTCCATCACACTGGCCCAGGCAACCCTGTTTTCCATTTCTGCTCCGATTGTCCCAACAACAACCCCTCAGACTAGGCTGTGCCCTGGACCTGATCTCGCAGGACGATGGAATCTGCTCCATCTCAATCTGTCATCCCTAGCGCTAATGGCTTGGATGCTAAGTGGGTAGTACTCACAGAGCTCCGCTTACCGCAGGATGTGAACATTCTTCTAGCCTTGCGTAAGGACTCATAGCGGTGCACCTACACCTTCAAGTGGCACAGGTTCTCTGTCTGGTGTGAGAACAAGTCTCTGGATCCCTTCTCCAGCTCTGTGGAGTCCATTTTGTCTTACCTTCTGCACTTGTCCGACTCTGGTCTGAAGTCCAACTCGGTCAGAGTGCACCTCAGTTCTGTATATGCTTATCAGCCCATAGCTGATAGGCCAATCTTTGGTCATCCTTTAGTGGTCACTTTATGCGGGGCCTCCTACTATCTCATCCCCCCATTAAACCCCCCCCCCCCCCCGGTGGCGTTGGATCTCAATGTGGTGCTCAGGCAGCTCCTTGCATCCCTCTTTGAGCTGCTCAAATTCCTCACCTAGAAAGTAATTTTTCTAGTGGCACTTACTTCTGCACGCAGACTCAGCGAATTGCAAGCACTGGTGGTGCACCCGCCATACACCAGATTTCATAAGAACAGAGTAGTTCTCCAAACTCACCCAAAATTCCTCTCTAAGGTAGTTTCTACTTTTCATCTCAATCAATCAGTGGTGCTACCCACCTCCTTCCCACAATCTCATGCCAATAGAGCTGAGGCCTCGCTGCACACTTTGGACTGTAAGAGAGCATGAGCTTTCTACCCGGAGAGGATGAAAGCCCATCACTGTTCCTCCCAGCTATTTGTCTCCTTTGACCCCAATAGGATGGGAGTGGCGGTGTCAAAACGCACCCTATCCATTTGGGTGGCAGACTGCATCTCCTTCACTTACGCTCAAGGCTGGGCTGACATTGGAATGCCATGTCATAGCTCACAATGTCTGAGCTATGGCCGCTTCAGTGGCCAACTTGCACTCAGTCTCCACAGCGGAGATCTGTAGGGCTGCTATGTGATCTTTAGTCCACACCTTCACAGCCCATTACTGTCTGAATGGAGATTCCCGGCATGACAGCAACTTCAGCCAAGCTGTATTCAGGCATCTCTGGGAATTGAAGCAACTCCTTCCCACCAGCCCTTCTATCCGTCCAGGCTACCATAGAATCAATCTGATGTTGATGTCCCTGCTGGAAGCTGACTTTCGGAACCTCTCAGCAATTGCTCATGCTGTTTGATTTTGGTTCATTTTTTCTGGTTGCCCCGTAGGGCCTTTTACAGGTTTTCAGTAGCCTGTAGCTAGGGAGTCCCATATGTGAGGACTAACTTCCTGCTTGGTCCCGGAGAAAGCGTAATTACTCATCTGTAGCAGGTGTTCTTTGGGGTCAACAGGAATCAGTCCTTACTACCCTTCTTCCTCCCTGTGGGATTTCTTTCATTATTGGCTTAAACTATGTCATCATGCTGAGGTAAAGATGGTTCCTTCAGGTGGGAAGACCAGAACGCATGTGCGGAGCACCTTCCAAAAGCCTCTTATGGAAGCTGGGAAGCATTCCCATGCGGGCTCCATCAGTGACGTCACCCATTGTGAGGACTGATTCCTGCTGATCCCAGAGAACACCTACTACAGAGAGTAAATATACTTTACTTATCTCTCCTCCCTCAGTGACTTGCCTTCCAGGCACTCTCTTCACTGGAGTAATAATGCCCTACTGATTCTACCTGCTGCTCCTGGATATGCAGCTTTCAGTCCCTAGGTTCGTCTGCCACTCTGTATTCTCCTGAAATCACTTTGTTAGCAGAACTCAGGCACAGCTCAAGTTTTCTGTTGTTTGCATGATGATCTTACTTGCTCAAGACAATTTAACGAAGCACAATTTCTAAACAAAAGCACATGGATATAGGAATTGTGCCCAGAAAGACACTGCAAAAACTTTGACTTTGTTAAACTTCAGTCTTTTATACCTCAGAAGTTCTCTCATGAGAGACACGTTTCTCCCACTCTATATCTCTGTAAACAGGGCATCTATAGAGTGTAGAAGTGAGTCTATTTATGAATCTTTGTTACCTAAGGTTTTTTTTAGTATCTGTACAGTGCCACTATCCAGTTTTTTTCATAGCTTCATTTCTTTTGGTTTCTCCAATTTGAAATAAGCTTTTTTCATTGGAATTCTCCAGACATTTACAGAGCCAACAATCACAACAGCCACTATGTACAGCTCGTGCAAAAACCTCACTTGTTACAGTGTCTATAGTAGAACCATGTACTATACACACTGAAATATGTAGCAAACAGCGTCTGCAATACACACACACACACACACACTGCACAATGAAGTTCTGATATGGCAGATAAAGAGAGACACAAACACTTTGAGAAGGAGAATAGCAATCAAAGAATTACGACTAAACTTAAAAAGATGTGTATTAAAACATATGCAGATATTTTGTGGTTTGGACAAAGTTCTAACTGGTCAATTAATAATAGCTGAACTCTAAATAACAATTTTCAGAATTTTTTAACATAAGGATTAATTCACATTTTGTCAACTTTCCTGGCTAGACTCCAAATGGAATCTTTACAGCTTGTCAGCTTACTACATAGTAACATGGTAAATGACTACCTTCATATTGTTTTTGTTGTAAATCCCATTAATATGTTAATGAAATGCAATAAATTTATATTTTGGGTTCAGAACTCATCTTCCTCTGTGAGAACACTATCTGAGGAAGGGACTTTACTTTAGTGCCCTGAAAGCTTCCATCTTAAATGATAGGTTGACATAATAACCTTCTCTATCCAACTACCTTTTTGCTATTTCTAGGTTAACATGCCTTTCAGAGGACCAGTTTAAGACCATTGCAGCCTTGCTGAAGCACATATATTCTTCATACAGAATCAGATTTGATTTCTTTGAACACATTTAATATTGGCAGACTACTATGACAGTCCCTTTCTGAAACTTTCTATGAAGACGCTGAAAAGTAAAGTGCAGTTTCTGTTGGAAGAATAATTTAAAATTTAATAACGTAACTAAGAAGCTTAGTTGCTATACGTGACGTTTGTAATTCTTGAAAGGGTTAAGAGCACTAAACTCTATTGACAAGAAGCAGCCATGTGGAGCAGGAGAGCTGCTAATGCTCCCCTCTCCCCCCATCCACCTTCGAACACTGATTAGCTGGGGTACCGGGCTTTACAAAAGGTGCTTTCTCTCCTCTAAAGAGATTTGCCGGGGACCTGCGTTTGCAACGAAACTCGCCAAGCTTCTCAGAAGCACTAGACCGTTTTATAACAAGAAATTAAACGGACGTTACGCTGCAAATAACATCAGAAAGAAGATCACTGATATCCTTGCAAAATAATACCGTGCGGAAACCTGAAATAACGACGACCTATGAACACGCAGAAGCTTACTCCTCGCTTTTCCCTTCCCCTTGAAAAGGAGAGGCTGGGAGTTAATCTGCGCTTGCTCCGCTGTCTCCATGGAGCTCTGGGCACAGTGACCTTCCCCCTCTGAGAAGAGACTGCACCTTACAATCCTACCACCACTCTACTACCAGCCGTTCTCCTAGCTTTCCGGCTTAATTTGAACAATAGACGTAAAAAGCACAACGCTTTCCTCGGGTATCCTCTGGTCCCTAGTTAGTTCTTTGCTTTGCACGATTTGCTTTTCCCCTTTCCTGCTGTGCCCCGGAGCTTCCGCTGCCACTGGCAGGTGAGGTGACCCTTAGCCACTCAGGTGTCACTGGTAAGAAGATCATTGCCCGGATTACAAAAGTGTCCTACCTTGATGCACGGCCACATTGCACCCGTGCCCATCGCAATAGACGAGCGGGTTCTCAGCCCATCCCCTTTCATCAGAACAGACACAGCAGCCTCCCACCATCTCCTTCATCCTTCCATCAGGCTAGCTTTGATGATTCCCAGGAACTGCCCTCATCAAATGGCTTCCGGCGAGGGGACCCGGGCCCCAGGCCCCCGAACTACCTCACATTGGCACTGGGAGGACAATTAACTACCAATGCTGGGAGCTGAAAACTGGCACAACCCCATCCACTGCGAGGGAGCGAGAGAGAGAGCAAGCGCCTGCCTCAGTCGCTGGCTCACAGAGCAATCATGGCTGCGTTGTTTGCATGCTGCATAAAGTCTTAGGTTCAGGGACAGAACCTGCGCTTGGTAGGGAGGATTTTTCTTCTGTCTGTAGGTTTTTGTTGTTGGGGGGGGGGGGGGCGTTTTCTTTCATTTTGCTAGGATCCTAGGCAAGAATGTAAATCTGTATATTGTGTGCGTATGTGCTGGGGTGCACAGCTGTAGGTTCTGTCTTTTCCATGCATGTATAGTCTCTGATTGATGGTCTAGAACTAGTCTCTAAATCCTTTTATCTGTTGCAAAGCTTTCTCTGTGAAAATTCTTCCACTAACGCCATCGCCTGGCTTTGTAAGGAATCGATTGTATTGAAAGTTCTTTGCTAAGCTTCGCACCTGTGGGCTTACCGGTAGTATCTGGCTTCAGGAATGATGTCACCCTCCAATTCCCCACAAAGTCAGCTACCCCTCCTCCCCCTCTTCACTCCCAACTTTCCCCCTCTACCTCTGCTGCTACCCTCTATTCCTTTTCTGTGATTTCTGAAGAGGAAAATGCACACTTTCTTTCTTCCTCCAAACTCACCACCTCCTCCTCTGATCCTATCCCCACCTGTCTCCTAAGCCCCATCTCCTTCACTGTTCTCCCTTCCATCTCTCATATTCTCAACCTATTGCTCTCCACTGCAACTGTCCCTGCAGTTTCAAGGATGCTGTAGTTACACCTCTCCCCAAGAAACCCTCACTTGATCCTACCTATCCTTCTAATTATCGACCCATCCCCTTCCTCCCCTTTGTTTCTAAACTACTTGAATGCGCAGTTCACCGCCACTGCCTTGACTTCCTCTGCTCTCATGCCCTCCTGGATAGTTTACAACAGGGGTCTCAAACTCAAATTGCTTTGAGGGCCAAATGAGGACTTGTAAAATAACCCGGGGGCCGCATGAGACGTGGGACCTCATTTGCATAAGGGACCTCATTTGCATAAATATTTGCATAATGTTACCATACCCTAACTTTTAGTAAACATGCCTCTTAATGAGTGCATGAATAAAGAAAGACTAAAAGATTTCTACATTACTATAATCCAGTGGCAACCGCCAGGCACATTAGGAACTACTACAAACAAACACTGCCCATTTAGAACCCATAGCAAACCCGCCATATCCTAACAGCACTACCAGGACTCACAAAGCACCATACCCTACCTATCAAAAGGCAACACTGCAAATATTAAATCAATACATTTCAGAGAATAACAATACATGACCTACTGAGGAAAGAGAACAAGTGGCAATGTCAAATAGGAATTACATAAACAGAATACCTCAGCTCAGTTACACATGCAGAATACACCATCACCAAACAAGGAACCAAATTTAGAAACAAGACAATTTAAACTGGGACCCCCAAAAGCCAAACTTGGAATGTACAACAACACTGTAGAAATAAAACTATAAATTAATTTCCTCTTGTACTAAACAAAGCACAGGCGTTATTGATGCACATTTCCCAGAACTGACATATTCCAGTTAATAAATTCAAAATAAAGATATTTTTCTACCTTTTGTGCATTTTTTTTTCAGTTCCAGCCACATTCTTCTGGTTTCTTCGTGCCTTCTGCTAACTCTCCATCCACAGCTGTCCATTTGTCCTTCTCTCTTCAATCTTTTAACATTATCCCACTACATATGCTTTAACATACTAATCTTTCTCCTTTTGCTCTTTCCTCATTCCTATTTTCATCCACTCAAATTTTACCCCTCCATCCTCAATCCCCACTTACCTGGCCAATTGTAGATTTGTCTTCCCTCCCACACAAAATATTTTCCCCTCTCCATTTCACTCTCCCAGCTCCATCCCATTCTAATCCTCCCCCAACATCAGCTCCCTTCTAGTTCCAGTCCCACACAGCACCCCCTCCCTTCTAGTCACTGCATCAGCCCATTTTCAGTCCTAGCCCCCCATCAGCCCATTTCCAATCGTAGCTCCCCCCCATCAGCCCATTTCCAGTGCTAGCTCCCTCCCCTCACAGCCCATTTCCATTCCAAGCCCCCTCCCCATCAGCCATTTGCAGTTCAAGCCCCCCTTCCACTCAGCCCATTTCCAGTCCTAGCAGACCCCCCAGCCTATTATCAGTCCTAGCCCCCCCATAGCCGATTACCAGTCCTAACCCCCCATAGCCCACTTCCAGTCTTACCCCTCATAGCCCATTACCAGTCCTACCTCCCCATCACCTCATTTTCAGTGTTACCCCCATCACCCCATTTTCAGTTACCCCCTCATAGGCCATTACCAGTACTACCTCCCCATCACCCCATTTTCAGTGTTACCCCCATCACCCCATTTTCAGTTACCCCCGCCTAGGCCAGTACCCGTACAAACCCCCCCCCCATCACCTCATTTTCAGTGTTACCCCCATCACCCCATTTTCAGTTACCCCCTCATAGGCCATTACCAGTACTACCCCCCCATCACCCCATTTTCAGTGTTACCCCCATCACCCCATTTTCAGTTACCCCCTCATAGGCCATTACCAGTACTAACCCCCCCCCATCACCTCATTTTCAGTGTTACCCCCATCACCCCATTTTCAGTTACCCCCTCATAGGACATTACCAGTACTACCCCCCATCACCGCATTGTCAGTGTTACCCCCATCACCCCATTTTCAGTTACCCCCTCATAGGTCATTACCAGTACTAACCCCCCATCACCCCATTTTCAGTGTTACCCCCATCACCCCATTTTCAGTTACCCCCCTCATAGGCCATTACCAGTCCTAGCCTCCCCCCCCCCCCATAGCCCATTACCAGTCCTAACCCCCCTCCCACCATCAGCCAAATTAGATGAAAAAAAATGTATATTTGCTGCTGCTGCAGTATTAAGCGTCCCGCGGGCCCCTCGGCCTGGTCCTCTCCTCCCTGCAGCATTCAGCTCCAAACGCGGCGGCTTTCAGACCCGCGACGTTTGAGAGAGTTTCTCTCGCGCGGTTCTGAAGACTCTCGCGCTGCTCTTCAGAACCGCGCGAGAGAAACTCTCTCTCTTCGCGGCTCTGAAAGCCGCCGCTTTTGGAGCTGAATGCTGCAGGGAGGAGAGGACCAGGCAGAGGGGCCCGCGGGACGCTTAATACTGCGGCGGCAAGTTTGGAATTTTTTTTTTTTTACTCGCCGGTACTTCGCGGGCCGCACAAGATGCTCTCGCGGGCCGCGTGTTTGAGACCCCTGGTTTACAATCTGGCTTTCGTCCTTTACACTCTACTGAAACGGCTCTTGCCAAAGTCTCCAGTGACTTGTCCCTGGCTAAATCCAAGGGCCTTTACTCTGTCCTCATCCTCCTTGTCCTCTCTGCTGCTTTTGACACTGTTGACCACAACCTTCTCCTCGATACCCTGTCCTCACTTGAGTTTAAGGGCTCTGTACTATCCTGGTTAAGAACATAAGATATGCCATACTGGGTCAGACCAAGGTCCATCAAGCCCAGTATCCTGTTTCCAACAGTGGCCAATCTAGGTCATACGTACCTAGCAGTTTCCCCAAAAGACACAGGTTCCACAATGCTTGTACTGGGTCAAGCATTGATATCCTGGGTCCCTTCTTAATAATGGTTTATGGACCTTTCCTCCAGGAACTTGTCCAAACCTTTTTTAAACCCAGCTACACTAACAGCCTTTACTACATCTTCCGGTAACAAATTCCAGAGTTTGATTACACGTTGAGTGAAAAAATATTTTCTTTTATTAGTCTTTAATAGTTTACCCTGTAGCTTCATTGCATGTCCCCTAGTCTTTCTATATTCTGATAACGTAAACAATCGATCTACGTTTACCCGTTCCACTCCGTTCATTAATCTATAGACTTCTATCATATCTCCCCTCAGCCGTCTTTTTTCCAGGTTAAAGAGCCCAAACCTTTTTAGCCTTTCTTCATAGGAATATCCTTCCATCCCCTTTACCATTTTGGTGGCTCTTCTCTGAACCTTTTCTAATAATGCTATATCCTTTTTAAGATATAGCGCCCAGAATTGCACACAATATTCAAGGTGCGGTCTCCCCATGGAACGATATAGAGGCATTATAATATCTTTTGTTTTATTTTCCATTCCTTTCCTTATGATACCTAGCATTCTATTTGTTCTCTTGGCCGCCTCTGCACACTGGGCCGAAGGTTTTAACATGTTATCCACGATGACACCAAAATCTTTTTCCTGGGTGGTGGTTCCCAATGTGGAACCTTGCATCGTGTAACCATAGTTCTCCAGGACCAAGCAGGAAGTCAGTCCTCACTTATGGGTGACGTCGGCGCCGACAGAGCCCTCGCGGAGCAATTTTCCCCAGCTTTCAAAGAAAGCCTTTGGGAATTGCAGCGCGCATGCGCGGTCCTCTTCCCGCCCAAGGGTGCCATCTTAGCCAGTCTTCTTTTTTCCGCGGAGCCCTACAGACGTCCCCGTCTTGTCCCCGCGAAAAAGTCGATATTTCTTCATTATTTTATTCTTTTTCCTTCGGTTCGACGCCGGTCTTTTTCCCGCCCGGACTCGCGACGCCGGTCACGAGTCCTCTTCCTTTTTTCGGTTTTTCTGACTTAGTCAGCTTTCGTTTTCGATTTTCCCTGGCAGCCCGGTCCTTTGACCTCGCAGGGGCCCTTTTTCCCCCGATGGCTGCCAGTGGTTTTAAGCGGTGTGGTCAGTGTGACCGAAATATGTCACTAACTGACACACACGACTTTTGCCTCCGCTGCCTGGGCCCGGATCATGAGGAACTGATCTGTGGGCCCTGCGGCAAAATGTCCTCCAAAGCGTTGAGAAGTCGGCGGCATCAGCGTGATAGGATCTTCGCTGACCCCAGCCGTACCCGGACCTCGTCGGAGGCCTCCGCGTCCAAAGGCTCCAGCTCGGACCGTCGCCGGAGTTCCTCCGACCGGGGTTCTCCCTCCGGGGACCATCGTCGGAAGGTGAAACCCGCGAGGGCGGCGTCGGTGGACGCTCCTGGTTCCGCGAGGGCCAGGTCGCATAGCCCCGACAGCCGCCCCGGGTCCTTGGAGAAGGAACACCTCACGAAGCGACCTCGCCTGGAGTTGGAGATGCCTGCTCGGGTAAGTCCTGTGGTCCTTCTGGACTCGCCTCCGCGACAGCCGACGTCGGGCCCGACGCCGTCGGGGCCCGAGTCGGGGGCTGCTGGGTCACCTGAGCTCGGACTCAGGTTGACGGCCTTGGAGAGCAGACTGTCTGCCTTCATGGACCAGCAGCGGGCACTGCTCGCTGGCCTCGCTGGCGCCGCTGCCCCGACCGCCGGGACGTCGACGTCCAAGTCGACCCCGGAGACCAAGCCGATCCTCGAGTCGATGCGAACTCGAGTCGATCCTCGGTCGAGGTCACCCTCAGCCTCCCGTTCGGGACCGAGGTCGCCGACGCCGACTCCCTCGGCGTCGGGGCGGAAGGCGCCGCGCCCTGCCCGGGCCGACCCCACCGAGTCCTCGTCGGAGTCGGTCTGGGAGTCTGAAGAGGAAGAGTCGCCTGATTCTTTCCGGACTCGGTGTGTCCCCTCGGACTCACCGGAGTCCGAGCCTCGGAAGCAGTCCCCCCCGGAGGATGCCCGGTTCTCGGACTTCGTCAGGGATATGGCCAAGGCTTTGGCCTTCCCTGCAGACCCCGAGGAGGAGCCGAAGAGCTCGACGCCCTCCAGTATGACTCTCCCGCAAGGGAACACTTTACTGTACCGGTTCCTCCTATGCTGGAACGACTACTCTTCCGCATGTGGGAGAGTCCGGCCTCCTCGCCGGTCCTGAGCAAGCGGGTCGATTCAATCTATCGAGTCCGCAAGAGCCCTGGCTTTCAAAAGGCACAGCTACCACACCATTCCATGGTAGTGGAATCGGCCATGCATCGTCTTAAGAGCCAGAAGATGCACTCCTCGGTGCCTCCTGGCAGGGAGGCCCGTAACCTGGATGGCCTTGGTAAGAAGTGTTTCCAGGGCTCTATGCTCGCATGTCGTGTCCAGACTTACCAGCTATACATGGGCATGTATCTCCGAGATCTGGCTAAAGAGCTAGCCGGATTCTCCGCTGGTTTGTCCGAGGAACCCTTGCGGAGGTTCCTGGCCTTGTCCACTGGCATTCGGGAATGCTCAAAGTTCATGTCCCGAGCAGCCTATGATGGCTTTGAAGCATCGGCTCGAGTGGCCGCAGCCGGCATCGGTGCCCGCCGACAGGCTTGGCTTCAGTCGTCAGACCTTGAGCCCTGGGTGCAGGACAAGTTGGTCGATGTCCCCTGCCGAGGCGAAAACCTCTTTGGCAAGCCCATGGCTGAAAAGGCTGCACAAATTGAGACTGAGACTCTCACCAGGACCAGGCTTTCTAGGAAGACCTCTGCCCCTTCCCAGAAAAAGAAGGGCTCGGGGAAAAGGTCCTTTTACCCGAGGAAGGCGGCTGCCTACAAACAATACCCCCATTATCAGGCCCCTGCAGCTCCCCCACAGGGCCAGCAGGCCAAGGGACGGGGTAACGGGTCCCGTAGGCAGCAAGCCCCCAAGCCTGCACCACCAGCCCCTGCTCAGCAGGATGGGGGTTTTTGACTCACTAAGCATAGCCTCTCCCCCCCCGCTGGTTCCTCCCAGCACCGGAGGCCGGCTGGTTCACTTCGCCCACAGGTGGTCCAGCGTCACCTCAGATGCCTGGGTGCTTCAAGTCGTGCGAGAAGGCTATCTTCTCCACTTCCACCAGGTCCCTCCCTCCTATTTTCCGGGAGAACCTCCACGACCCCCTCTGCACGGGGAATTACTCCTTCAGGAGTTAGCAGGTCTTCTGCAGGAACAGGCGGTGGAACCGGTGCCCCACCACCTGAGAGGTCAAGGCTTTTATTCAAGGTATTTTCTGATACCAAAGAGAACAGGGGGCCTCAGACCCATCCTGGACTTGCGCAACCTCAACAAGTTCCTTGTGCGGGAGAAGTTCAAAATGCTTACCCTTGGAATCCTTCTGCCCTACCTCCAGCAGGGAGATTGGCTATGCTCCTTGGATCTAAAGGATGCCTACACGCACATCCTCATCCACCCAAGCCACCGCCAATACCTAAGGTTTGTGGTGGCAGGAAATCATTACCAGTACAGAGTACTGCCCTTTGGCCTGTCCTCCGCACCGCGAGTCTTCACAAAATGTCTCACGGTGGTGGCGGCCCATCTCCGGCTTCACGGCCTCTATGTCTTTCCGTACCTCGACGACTGGCTCATCAGAGCGGAGTCCGCTCCGGAGGTCACCAGCGCCACACGCCGCACGGTGACTCTTCTGCAGTACTTGGGCTTTGTTATAAATTTCGCAAAGTCCACTTTGCTCCCCTCACAGGATCTCGAGTTCATCGGCGCAAGGCTCCACACTCCTCGGGCACGAGCGTACCTACCGCTCGACAGGGCTCAACGGCTCATGGACCTAGCCGACCGTTTTCGCAGCCAGCCCCTGGTCTCCGCCAGGCGCTTCCTGAGACTGCTCGGCCATATGGCTTCCACCGTCCATGTGACCCCCAATGCCCGCCTGAATATGCGGCCTGCTCAATGGTGTCTCCGCCAGCAGTGGCGACAAGCCACAGGCGGCCTAGCAGACCTAGTGCGCGTCTCCGAGCCGCTGATCTCGTCTCTCCGGTGGTGGCTTCGGCAGCCGAACCTGATATTCGGAATGCCTTTCCAGTCACCTCAGCCGACCCGTGTGCTGACCACGGATGCATCCCTCCTGGGCTGGGGAGCACATTGCCAAGGGGCACGTACTCAGGGCCTCTGGACCATGTGGGAGTCTGCTCAGCAGATCAACTTCCTGGAGCTCCGGGCGATCCGCCTGGCTCTCAAGGCTTTCTCCCACCTGACTTCCCACCAGTCCGTCCTTGTCCAGACGGACAATCAAGTTGCCATGTTCTACGTGAACAAGCAGGGGGGCACGGGCTCCTTCCTCCTCTGCCGGGAGGCACAGAAGCTCTGCTCTTGGGCCGTCAGTCACGGCATTCTCCTCAAGGCAGTTTATCTCCCGGGCCAAGAGAATTGCCTGGCGGACAAACTCAGCAGGATCCTCCAGCCGCACGAGTGGCGTCTGGATCCCTTGGTAGTAAAGCAGCTCTTCCTAAAGTGGGGCCTCCCCACGGTGGATCTCTTTGCCAGTCCTCACAACCGGCAGCTTCCTCGCTTCTGCTCTCGTCAGCCACACCCCCTTCGGGTTGCGGCGGACGCTTTTCTAATTTCATGGTCGGGGAGCCTTCTGTACGCTTTCCCTCCCATCCCGCTAGTCTCTCGGACTCTTTTCAAGGTTCTCCGAGACAAAGCCTTCATGATCCTGGTGGCCCCTCGCTGGCCCAGACAGCCGTGGTTTCCGCTCCTACTGCAATTAGCGGTGGAGGATCCATTCCCTCTGGGGGTACAACCGGATCTCCTCACTCAGGATCAGGGGTCTCTACTACACCCCAACCTCAGGTCTCTCAACCTCATGGCCTGGCTGCTGAGAGGGTAGTCCTTGCTCCCCTTCTCCTGCCGGCAGAGGTGGAGGAGGTCGTCTTAGCTTCGCGACGGCCTTCTACCCGCAAATGCTACGCCCTTAAATGGCGTCGCTTTGCCGTCTGGTGTACCCAACAGTCTCAGGATCCCTTCTCCTGCCCGGTGTCGGTGATCTTGCAATACTTGCTACACCTCTCTAATCTGGGACTTAAGTCCAACTCCGTCAAAGTTCACCTCAGTGCTCTTTCGGCACATCATGTGCCGGTGGACGGTAGACCTCTCTCCAGCGACCCTCTCGTAGCGAGGTTTCTCCGAGGTCTCCTTCTACTTAAACCACCTCTGCGCCCGCCAGCGCCTGACTGGGACCTGAATGTGGTTTTGCAGC
This sequence comes from Ichthyophis bannanicus, assembly GCA_033557465.1. Classification (NCBI taxonomy): domain Eukaryota; kingdom Metazoa; phylum Chordata; class Amphibia; order Gymnophiona; family Ichthyophiidae; genus Ichthyophis; species Ichthyophis bannanicus. Next base: position 54,305,599 of record CM066034.1, on the reverse strand, counting down.
GGATCACCTGTCCGCCTTTTGAACCTATGGCTACCTGTTCTCTCCGTTTTCTGTCTTGGAAAACACTGTTCTTGATAGCCCTCACTTCCGCTAGACGCGTAAGTGAACTGCAGGCCCTCGTGTCTGATCCCCCTTACACTCGGTTCTACAAAAATAGGGTAGTCCTACGGACTCACCCAAAATTTCTTCCAAAAGTGGTCTCCCCTTTTCACATCAATCAGGAGGTGGTACTTCCAACCTTCTTTCCCAGACCACACTCCAGCCGAGCTGAAACGGTCCTCCATACCCTGGACTGTAGAAGGGCTTTGAACTTCTACCTTGACCGTACGCGGGAGCACCGTAAAGCTGCTCAGCTTTTTGTGTCTTTTGACCCCAATAAATTGGGGCTCCCGGTCTCCAAGCGTACTCTGTCCATCTGGGTTGCGGACTGTATCTCTTGGGCTTATGGGGCAGCCGGACTCTCCTTAGAAAGTCGAGTCACGGCTCATTGCGTTCGGGCAAAGGCTACGTCAGTGGCTTACCTCCGCTCTGTTCCGCTGGCAGACATCTGCCGGGCCGCTACTTGGTCTTCGAGCCAGACTTTTGCGGTCCATTACTGTCTCGAGAGGGAGTCCCGCAGGGACAGTGCTTTCGGACAGGCAGTCCTCCGTAATCTCTTTGAGGTCTGAGCAACTCCTACCCTCCATCCCGGATGTGGGCTACCGGTGGGTGATAATTCAGCGAAGATTCTTTCCTTCTGTGCTGCTGAGCTAGAGGGAGCTCATTTTTGTGCTTAGGGTCTCCGGTAGCCTTGAGCTTGGGAGTCCCATAAGTGAGGACTGACTTCCTGCTTGGTCCTGGAGAAAGCGTAGTTACTCACCTGTAACAGGTGTTCTCCAGGAGCAGCAGGAATCAGTCCTCACTACCCTCCCTCCTCCCCTTGGAGTTGCAATCGTCTGCTTATGTTCTTTTTGCAAATTTTTTATGCTGTCTTTTTTTAGCTATGTCATCTGACTGGCTAAGATGGCACCCTTGGGCGGGAAGAGGACCGCGCATGCGCGCTGCAATTCCCAAAGGCTTTCTTTGAAAGCTGGGGAAAATTGCTCCGCGAGGGCTCCGTCGGCGCCGACGTCACCCATAAGTGAGGACTGATTCCTGCTGCTCCTGGAGAACACCTGTTACAGGTGAGTAACTACGCTTTTGGGTTGTTCTTCCCTAGGTGCATAACTTTGCACTTGTCCACATTAAATTTCATCTGCTATTTGGATGCCCAGTCTTCCAGTTTATCAAGATCCTCTTGCAATTTTCTACAATCCTCTTCGGTTTTAACAACTTTAAATAGTTTTGTTTCATCTGCAAATTTGATAACCTCACTCGTTATTCCCTTTTCCAGGTCATTTATGAATATGCCAAAAAGCAGTGGACCCAGCACAGATCCTTGCAGTACTTCACTATTCACCTTTTTCCATTGGGAAAATTGGCCATTTAGCCCTACCTTCTGCTTTCTATCTTTTAACCAGTTCCTGATCCACAATAGTACACTGCCTCCTATCCCATGACTCTTTAGTTTTGCCAAAAGTCTCTGATGAGGGACCTTGTCAAAGGCTTTCTGAAAGTCCAGATATACTATATCAAACGACTCATCTTTGTCTACCTCTTTATTCACACCTTCAAAAAAACATAACAGATTAGTAAGACAAGATCTTCCTTGTCTAAAGCCATGTTGGCTGTCTCCCATTAGTCCATGACTATCTACATGCTGAGTAATTTTGTTCTTTATGATGGTTTCTACCATTTTTCCCGGTACTGACGTCAGGCTCACCGGTTTGTAGTTTCCCGGATCACCCCTGGAACCCTATTTAAAAATTGGCAGTACACTGGCCATCCTCCAGTCTTTAGGTATTACAGATGATTTTAATGATAGTTCACAGATTATTAATAGCAGGTCTGCAATCTCATATTTCAGTTCTTTCAACACCCTTGGATGTATACCATCCAGTCCAGGTGATTTGCTACTCTTCAGTTTATCAAATAGTTGTAATACATCTTCCCGGTGTATCAATATTTCTTTCAATTCTTCTGCAGTATCACCTTTAAATACCACTTCAGTCATTGGTAACATCCCTACATCTTCCTCAGTAAAGACCGAAGCAAAGAATTAATTCAGTCTCTCCGCTATAGCCTTGTTCCCTCTTACTGCCCCTTTTACCCCTCTTTCATCTAATGGTCCAACTGACTCTCTCACAGGTGTTTTGCTACAAATGTATTTGAAAAAGTCATTATTATGCCTTTTTGCTTCCACAGCAAGCTTCTTCTCAAATTCTCTCTTTGCCTGCCTTATTAATGCCTTGCATTTAACTTGCCAGTGCTTGTGCTGTTTCCAGTTTTCGTCATTTGGCTCTTTTTTCCATTTCCTGAAAGATGCTTTTTTTGGCAACAACAGCCTCTCTGACCTCACCTTTAAACCATGCTGGCAGTTTTTTGGACTTCCTTCCACTTTTCTTAAAGCATGGAATACAGCTGGTCTGGGCTTCCAAGATAGTATTTTTAAACAACACCCAAGCTTGATGTAAGTTTTTACTTTTGCAACTGCTCCTTTTAGTTTTTTCTTAACTACTTTCTTCATTTTATCATAGTCTCCCTTTCGAAAGTTAAAAGGTAGTACTGTGGATTTCTTTACCATCCCTCCTCCATTAATTAAATCAAATGCGATCATGCTATGATTATTGCCAAGCGGCCCCAACACCCTTATCTCTTGCACCAGATCTGGTGTTCCACTAAGGATTAGGTCCAAAATGGCTTCCCCTCTGGTTGGTTCATGAACCAGCTGCTCCAAGAAGCAGTCGTTTATTTCATCTAGAAACTTTATCTCCCTAGCATGTCCTGCTGTGACACTGACACAGTTGATACCGGGGTAATTGAAATCACCCATTATTATTACTGTGCTGTAACTTTTGTTAGCTTCCCTGATTTCTTTGAGCATTTCATCATCCATTTGTGCATTCTGGCCAGACGGTCGATAGTACACCCCACTGCCTTCGCCTTACCCTTTTTACATGGAATTTCAATCCATAGAGATTCTACAGTGAATTTTGTTTCCTGCAAAACTTTAATCCTTTGTGACTCAATGCCCTCTCTAACATAAAGTGCAACCCCTCCACCAGTTTGATCAGCTCTATCATTACGACATAGTTTGTACCCAGGTATCACATTGTCGCACTGGTTGTCCTCCTTCCACTATGTCTCTGAGATACCAATCATAACTTGTAAATAGTTCTAAATCTGTTATAGTACTTGTATATAGTTGTTTACAGTTCCATGTATCTGTTATATAGTCGCACATTGTTCCATGTACTTTAACATTGTTTGATGTAAACCGCCACTGATCCTGGGAATTGGCGGTATATAAAAGTTTTGCAAATAAATAAATAAATAAATATCTAACTTCTCATTTAGTGCTATATATTCTAACTCTCCCATCTTATTTTTTAGACTTCTAGCATTCGCATACAAACATTTTAGAGACTGTATTTTATTCATATTAATCTGGATATCGGTAGGCAGGGGTAATTTGGAATCTTTAAGCTCTGTCTGCTCTGTACTCAAGGGCATTTGGGCTACCCTTTGTCTTTATTAGAACCTCTCTGCTGATGTGCCCTAGCTTCATTTTTTTGGTAGTATCCTTCAAGGATACATTTTTCCAAACCATGCGCTCCTGTGCAACTGTTGGCTTTCCCCTATTATCTAGTTTAAAAGCTGCTCTATCTCCTTTTTAAAGGTTAATGCCAGCAGCCTGGTTCCATCCCGGTTAAGGTGAAGCCCATCCCTTCGGAAGAGCCCCTTCTTTCCCCAGAATGTTCCCCAGTTCCTAGCAAATCCAAAACCTTCATCCTTGCACCACTGTCTCATCCATGCATTGAGACTCCAGAGCTCTGCCTAATTTTTGGGTCCTGCGCATGGAACAGGAAGCATTTCGGAGAACGCTACTCTGGAAGTCCTGGATTTCAACTTCCTAACAAAAAGCCTAAATTTAGCCTCCAGAACCTCTCTACCACATTTTCCTATGTCATTGGTACCAACATGTACCAAGACAGCAGACTCCTCCCTAAGACCTTGTCTAGGTGGCACGTGAGGTCCGCTACCTTCGCACCAGGCAAGCGTGTTACCAGGTGATCCTCACGTTCACCAGCCACCCAGCTATCTACATGTCTAATGATCGAATCACCAACTATAATGGCTGTCCTAACCCTTCCCTCATGGGCACATGGCCCTGGAGAAACATTCTTAGTGCGAGAGGGTTTTACGTCACCTGAAGGACAGGTCCTAGCTATAGGATCACTTCCTGCCACACAAGGGTGATGCTCTCCTCTCACGTGACCTTCTCCTCCATGGCAACAGGGATGCTGCCAGACTGGAGGTGGGACTTCAGGACTATATCCCTGTAGGTCTCATCTATCTACCTCTTTGTCTTTCTTATGTCTTCCAAGTCTGCTACTCTAGCCTCCAGAGATCGGACTCGTTCCCTGAGAGCAAAGAGCTCCTTGCACCTTGTGCACATGTAAGACCCCCTCACTAACTGGGAGAAAATTATACATGTGACACTCAATGCAAAAGACTGGAAAGCTCCCATCTTGCTGCTGGACTGCTATCTGCATCTTAGTTTTAAGGTTGTCTTTAGATATTTAAGTTCTATCTCCTGGAACAAGCAGGAATGTAGTCTTCACATATGGGTATCATCGGTACCGATGGATCCTGCGCGGGAACGCTCCCCAGCATCCAATTAGGAAGCTTTTGGGAGCACCCCACAGCGCCTGCGTGCTGCCTTCCCGCCTTTCCCAACTGTCTCTCTCCAGTTCTTTGTTTTCCGTGGAGCCGGCAGGTCGTACTTCCTGTCACCACAGAAAATATCCCATTTATTCTTCTTTTTTGTGGTTGCGTCTGCCTTCCTTCAACGCTACACCGGTACCGCCAGTTCTTTCTGTCTTTTCCTTAAAAAAAAAAAAAACCTTTTCCTGGAGTCTTCCAGCTTTTTTCTCCTCTGGTGCCACACGCCATTTTGGGCACTAGGCCCAATTTTCCTCTACAATGGAAACACCCGCTTCGGGTTTTAAAAAGTGTTCCAAGTGTGGCGGTACCATCTCCGTCACCGACACCCATGAGTGGTGCCTCAAATGTTTAAGTCCTGACCACTCTATCTCCGAGTGTGTTGCCTGTGGGATGATGTCGAAGAGGGGTCGGCAAAACCGAGCTGCTAAACTTAGCACCCTTTTTCCCTCCGATGCAGCATCTGTGGCATCAACATCTTCCAGGGCTTCGTCTTCCTCCCATGGATCTCAGGTAACTAAACATAAGTCTAGCTGGTCCTCAAAGGGTAGATCTCCTTCTAAGTATCGAGATGCCTCTGGCGTTGCCCTTGAGGGACTCACACCAGCAAAATTGCCACGGCGGGAGGCTTCGGCTTCCAAAGCATCATCGGGGCTCCAGGATGTTCGAGGCCCCAACCTCGGCAGAACTACTGGTGCCATGCTCTGGGATACCAGCCGCTTTGTCCCGTACCAATACCCAGGCATCGGCGGCGTCAATAGACCAGAGATTCTTGGCTATTGAGCGCAGTCTGGCGGCTCTTCTCTCAGCATCGATGCTCCCGAAACCGCTTCAGACAATTCAACTGGTACCGGCACCTACATCGGTACCGGGGCCAATTGCAGGTGGACTATCGGTACCGACTTGTCAGTACCTGAGGGCACAGCATGCGTCGGTACCGGACCCTGTCGATACCGACTTCGATCGGTACCAGTATCGTGCGCTACACGATTACCCGGACAGGAGATACTTTGAATCCTCCGACGAGTCTGAAGACTCTGACAGCTCTGTTGATACCAGAGTATTTCTTCCTGAGGATTCTTCCTCTCCTAAACGTAGGATGTCTCCTCCAGAGGATATATCCTTCCAGGATTTTATTCAGGATGTGGCTCAAGGTCTTTCCATCACAGTGGCTCCTGAAACAGAGCCTATGGCGAAGGAATTGGAGATTTTACAGTATCCTAAAGCTGCCAAAGAGATAGCTACTTTGCCTATTCATGAGATCTTGCATGATCTCATGTTAAGGATGTGGGAAACACCTCTCACCACTTCTCCTCATTCTCGTAGGCTCGATACCATGTATCGAGTTCCTCCCTGTCCTGGATTTCAAAAAAAAACAGCTGCCCCACCATTTCATGGTGGTGGAATCAGCTATGAGAAGGATCAAGAGTGCAAAAAGACATGCATCTAATCCTCCAGGACGCAAATGTAGAACTCTTGATGCTTTTGGGCGTCGAACCTTCCAGGCCTCTATGCTTTCTGCCAGGATTAGTTCCTACATTTTATATATGGGAATGTTCCTTAAGGAAGTTACAGGAGATCTAGAGCTTCTCCAGGACCAAGCAGGAAGTCAGTCCTCACTTATGGGTGACATCGGTGCCGATGGAGCCCCCGTGCGGAGCATTTCCCCAGCTTTCTAAGAAAGCCTTTGGGAATACTGCACGCATGCGCGGTCCCCTTCCTGCCTAAAGGTGCCATCTTGCTCAGTCTCTCTTTTTCCGTGGAGCCCATCGGACGTTTGTCCGAGTCACCCGGAAAAGTTGACGTTTTTTCAAAGATTTCTTCGCCTTTTTCTCCGAGTTCGACACCGATTCCCCTTCCCGCCGGGTTCGGTACACTGGTATCGAACCTGTTTTCTATTTTTCGGTTTTTGCCCTTCATGGCTGGCATTCGCGCCCTTTTTTTCTGTTTTTCCCTGGAAGGCCGGTCTTTTGACCTCGCAGGGGCCCTTTTTTCCCCCATGGCTTCCAGTGGTTTCAAGAAGTGTGATCGGTGTAAGAAACTAATGTCTCTCACCGACACACACGACTGCTGCCTTCGGTGCCTCGGCCCAGATCATGATCCCATGATCTGTCGCCCGTGTGGCAAAATGTCCACCAAGGCACTTCGAAGCCGTCAGCCCCAGAAGGAAAGGATTTTTTCGGATTCTGCCTCTGGCCGGGCCCGGACCTCTTCTGAGGCCTCGACGTCTCGGGAGTCTGATCCCGAGCATCGCCGGGGTTCCTCGGACAGGGGGTCACCCAACTGGAAACACAAGAGGAAGAAACGGCTCGTGAGGGCGGCGTCGGAAGAGGTCCCTGGTTCCTCGAGGACCAGGTCTAAGACCCACGACCGCCGTCTCGGGCCTTTGGAGCAGGAGAAGCAGTCCAAAGTACCTCGTGTAGAGCCGGAGACCGTTGGACACGTAAGTCCTGTAGTCCTCGTGGACTCTCCGAGGGAGCCGACGTCGGGCCCGGCGCCACCGGGGCTCGAGTCGGTGGCTGCTGAGTCTCTTGAGCTTGGACTCAGGCTGACAGCTTTGGAGTGCAGATTGTCTGCCTTCATGGAGCAGCAGCGGGTACTGATGGCCAGCCTTGCTGGTGCATCTGCCCCGACCACCGGGACATCAACGTCGAAGTCGACCCCGGAGACCGAGCTGATACTCGAGACCATTTTTTAAATTTATTTTATTTTTTATTTTAATTCTCTTATATACCGCGCTATTCTGCATCAGTGCGGTTTACATTGAACAAACTGAAATTACATTGAACAGGGCATTATAACTTGGAGATAACTATTTTACAGGGAACATGGGCTATGGAGGGTTAAGTGGCTTGCCCAAGACCAGAAGGAGCACCTGTGGGACTAGAAACCCCAGTCCTTCCAGCTCAAGGTTGCTGTCCTCTAGTGGGATTTGAACCCCCGACCTTCCGGCCTGAAGTACCTTGCCCCAACCACTAGGCCACTCCTCCACTCCATGAAGGCTCAAAGTCGTCCTCGGTCAAGGTCTCCCTCGACCTCCTGCTTGGAACCAAGGGTGTCGACGCCGGTGCCTTCGGCGTCGGGGTGGGTGCCACCTTGACCCGCGCGGTCGGAGCCCCTCGACTCCTCTTCGAATGAGTCAGCATGGGAGACGGAGGACGAGGAGTCCCCCGACACCTTCCGGACTCGGTGCGTCCCTTCGGACTCACCGCAGTCCGAGCCCCGGAGTAGGTCCCCTCCGGAGGACACCCGGTTCTCGGAGTTCGTGTGGGACATGGCCAAGGCCTTGGCGATTCCCACGGACCCCGAGGAGGAGCCTCGAGCCGAGGAGCTCGAGGCCCTCCAGTATGACTCTCCTCCGAAGGAGGCCTTTACTGTTCCGGTTCCTCCGATGCTGGAACGGCTCCTCTTCCGGATGTGGGAGGCACTGGCTTCGGCGCTGGTCTTGAGCAAGCGAGTCTATTCCATTTATCGACTCCGTAAGAGCCCTGGCTTTCAAAAGGCGCAGCTGCCGCACCATTCCATGGTGGTGGAATTGGCTATGCATCGTCTGAAGAGCCAGAAGATGCACTCCGCGGTGCCCCCCCCCGGCAGGGAGGCCCGGAACCTGGATGCTTTCAACAGGAAGTGCTTCCAGGGTTCGATGCTTGCTTGCCGTGTCCAGTCATACCAGCTGTACATGGGCATGTACCTCCGAGACCTGGCAAAGGAGCTTGCCGGGTTCTCTGCTGGCCTCTCCGGGGAACCTTTGCAGAGGTTCCAGTCTTTGTCTCCAGGAATCCGTGACTGTTCCAAGTTCATGTCCCGAGCGGCCTACGATGGCTTCGAGGCTTTGGCTCGTGTGGCGGCAGCCGGCATCGGGGCCCGACGCCAGGCATGGCTGCAGTCATTGGACCTCGAGCCTTGGGTACAGGACAAGTTGGTCAATGTCCTTTGCCGAGGTGAGAACCTTTTTGGCAAACCCATGGCCGAGAAGGAGGCTGAGCTCGAAACCGAGCACCTGACCAGGACAAGGCTGTCCAGAAAGACTTCTGCCCCTTCTCACAAAAAGAAGGGCTCGGTTAAAAAGTCCTTCTACCCGAGAAAGGTGTCTGCCTACAAACCTTTCCCTCAATACCAAGCCTCCCCAGCTCCCCAACAGGGGCAGCAGGCCAAGGGGCAGGGACATGGGCCCCGTAGGCAGAAGACCCCCAAGCCTCCGGCTCCTGCTCCTACCCAGCAGGGAGGGATTTTTTGACTCCCAAAGCCTAGCCTCTCCGCCCCTGCTGCCCCATCCCTGCACAGGAGGTCGCTTAGCCCTGTTTGCCCAAAGGTGGCCATCCATTACAGGGGATGCTTGGGTCTTAAGCATCATTCACCAGGGTTATATGCTTCATTTCCAACAGCTACCTCCTGTCTACTTTCCAGGAGAACCTCTGAGGTCTCTCCTGCACACCAACCTCCTCCTCCAAGAACTTCAGGGTCTGCTTCTGGACAAGGCGGTGGAGCCTGTACCTCCTCGCCTACAGGGGCACGGGTTCTACTCCAGGTATTTTCTGGTGTCAAAGAGAACAGGAGGCCTAAGGCCTATCCTAGACCTCAGGAACCTCAACAAGTTCTTGGAGAAAGAGAAGTTCAAGATGCTTACTCTTGGAACACTTCTGCCCTACCTCCAGCAGGGAGACTGGCTATGCTCCTTAGATCTGAAGGATGCATACACTCACATCCTCATTCAGCCAGACCACAGAAAGTACCTCAGGTTCGTGGTGGGAGGAAACCATTACCAGGACAGGGTGCTGCCTTTTGGCCTAACTTCCGCCCCATGGGTCTTTACAAAGTGCCTAGCTGTGGTGGCGGCCTACTTGAGGACTCAAAGGGTTTTTGTCTTCCCCTATCTGGACGACTGACTCATCCGAGGTCAGACTTACCAGGAGGCCAGGCAGGCCACCTTCAGGACTGTCACACTCCTTCAAGACCTGGGCTTTGTCATAAACTTCGCAAAGTCCACTTTGCTCCCCTCCCAGAACCTCTAGTTCATAGGAGCACAGCTGGACTCTCTGCAGGCAAGGGCTTACTTGCCAGAGGACAGAGCTCAAAGGCTCATGGAGTTGGCATCCCGGTTTCTCAGTCTGCCAAGGGTGCCGGCCAGGCTCTGTCTGCAACTCCTGGGACACATGGCATCAACGGTGCATGTGACCCCCCAATGCCTACCTCCACATGAGGCTGCACAGTGGTGCCTCAGAACTCAGTGGAAGCAGGCCACAGGGAGCCTAGCAGACAATGTAAGGGTGTCAAAACCCTTCCTGAATTCTCTTCAGTGGTGGCTACACCCCCCCCCCCAACTTGCTGCAGGGGGTGCCTTTTCAGATGCCGGCCCCCACAGTGGTGTTGACAACCGATGCCTCCTTGCAGGGCTGGGGTGCACACTGTCAAGAGAGCTGCACCCAAGGCCTCTGGTCCCCGTGGGAAGCCACGCAACAGATCAACCTACTGGAACTGCGGGCTATTCGCTTAGCCCTCAGGGCTTTTTCTCACACCTTGGCCCACCAATCTGTTCTAGTTCAGACGGACAACTAAGTAGCCATGTTCTATGTGAACAAACAGGGCGGCACTGGGTCCAGGCCTCTATGCCTGGAAGCACAGGCCCTTTGCTCTTTTGCCCTCAGGCACCAGATGTTGCTGAGGGCTGTTTATCTTCCTGGCCAGGAGAACTTTCTGGCAGACCGCTTAAGCAGAATTCTTCAGCCCCACAAATGGCAGCTGTACCCTTTGGTGGTTCAACAGATTTTCCTGAAATGGGGACTTCCATCCGTGGATCTCTTTGCCAGTCCCCTGAATCACCAACTGCCCAGGTTTTGTTCCAGGCAACCGCATCCCCTAAGGGTGGCGGCGGATGCCTTTCTGATTTCTTGGTCTCAGGGCCTGCTCTATGCGTTTCCTCCCACGCCTCTGGTGGCCCGAACCTTGTTCAAGATTCTCAGGGACAAGGCCTCAGTACTTCTGGTTGCTCCCAGGTGGCCGAGGCAGCCCTGGTTCCCCCTGCTACTTCAACTGGCAGTGGAGACACCGATGCCTCTGGGATTCCAACCCGACCTTCTCTCTCAGGATCAGGGTTCCCTTCTGCATCCCAATCTCCAGTCTCTCCATCTGATGGCATGGAGGCTGCAAGGGTAGTCTTGGCTCCCCGGGGCCTACCTCAGGGAGTGGAAGAGGTGGTCTTGGCCTCTAGAAAGCAATCCACCAGGAAAACATATGCCCTGAAGTGGAGGAGGTTCTCCTTGTGGTGTCAGCAACGCAAGGAAGATCCTTTCGGCTGCACTGTGCCAGTAGTGCTCCAGTACCTTCTGCACTTGTCCAATCAGGGCCTTAAATCCAATTCTGTTCGGGTCCACCTCTCTGCTCTGGCAGCTCACCACTCAATGGTGGAGGGACACTCTTTGTCGGTTCACCCTTTGGTGTCCAGGTTTCTCAGAGGCTTACTATTGCTCAAGCCTCCTCTCCGTCCACTGGCCCCTGAGTGGGAGTTGAATGTGGTCTTGCAGCAACTTACTCGCCCACCTTTTGAACCAATGGCTACATGTTCTCTACGCTTCCTATCCTGGAAGACTCTATTTCTAGTGACCTTGACCTCGGCCACGCAAGTGAGTGAACTTCAAGCCCTGGTCTGTGACAGGCCATACACTCGCTTCTATAGGAACAGGGTAGTCCTTAGGACTCATCCTAAGTTCCTCCCCAAGGTTGTCTCCTCTTTCCATCTCAACCAGGAGGTGGTTCTTCCAACATTCTTCCCTAGGCCCCATGCCAGCCGGGCTGAGACAGTCCTGCATACCCTGGACTTTAGGAGGGCCTTCTACCTTGAGCATACGCAGGGGCATAGGAGGGCTACTCAGCTCTTCGTATCTTTTGACCCCAATAACTTGGGGGTACCTGTGACCAAGCGTACCTTGTCCATCTGGGTGGCTGATTCTATCACCTGGGCTTACAGGGCAGCTGACCTTCTTTTGCAGGGTCGGGTCATGGCCCACCGTGTCAGGGCAATGGCTGCCTCAGTAGCTCATTTCTGCTCTGTACTATTGGCAGACATCTGCAGGACTGCAACTTGGTCCTCAAGCCAGACTTTTGCGGCCCATTACTGCCTGGAGAGGGAGTCCAGTAGGGACAGTGCTTTCGGTCAGGCAGTGCTCCGGAATCTCTTTGAGGTTTAGGCAACTCCTACCCTCCAGCCCTCTGGTTGGGCTACCGGTGGAGGTATGTTTCAGTGAAATCCTTTCTCTGATGCTGAGGCTAGAGGGAGCTCATTTTTCAGCTCTGGGTCCCCGGTAGCCTGAAGCTGGGGAGTCCCATAAGTGAGGACTGACTTCCTGCTTGGTCCTGGAGAAAGAGTAGTTACTCACCTGTAACAGGTGTCCTGCAGGAGCAGCAGAAATCAGTCCTCACAACCCTCCCTCCTCCCCTGGTACAGTTGTACATAGTTTATTTTTACATTTTTGTGTGCTGTTTTTTAGCTATGTCATTTGACTGAGCAAGATGACACCTTTAGGCGGGAAGGGGACCGCGCATGCGTGCAGTATTCCCAAAGGCTTTCTTAGAAAGCTGGGGAAATGCTCCGCACGGGGGCTCCATCGGTGCCGATGTCACCCATAAGTGAGGACTGATTCCTGCTGCTCCTGGAGAACACCTGTTACAGGTGAGTAACTACTCTTTATGAGCCCTCTCCTTCCTGATGATAAGAGACAAGATTATCTTGCACTTATCAAACATGCTCAGGATGTTTCCAAATCCGTAAATCGTGCAGCTTTTGATTGTTTTGAGTGCATAAGCAGAACTTCTGCTATTGCCATAGGTGCACGTAGGATTGCCTGGCTCCGGGCATCTGATTGGAACTTTGGGTACAGGACAAATTGGGGAATATTCCTTGCACTGGAGAGAATCTCTTTGGCAAAAATTGGCAAGAGAAAGCTAATGAGCTAGATGCTGATAATCTCACCTTGGATAGATTATCAAAATCTACAGCTGATCCTGCAAGGAAAAAGTCCTACAAAAAAACATTCTTCACTAGAAAGAAGTTCTACCCCTCCTATACCCAGCAAGGGCATCATTCAGGTCAGTCTGCCCAAAAGGGTCAGTAGCAACCTAAACAAAGAAAAACAAAGGCTGCTAAGCCTCAACCGGCTCAGCAGACAGCCTCCACAGGGGCTTTGACTCCCATCTAGAGAACCTTGTCTTCCTGGCCCTGAACAGGCCAGAGCCTTCCACCATTCCAGGAAGGTTATGTTATTTTGCCCCCAGATGGGGGCAGATAACAGCAGAAAGTTGGACTCTGTCCATTGTAAGAGAGGGATACAAGCTTCACTTCCTCAGCATGCCCCCTCCTACAATGGTAAGACAGTTCAATTCTCAGACCTCTCTCAACTCCCAGTTAGATCACGAGGTCAGTCTGCTTCTTGCCCAAAGGGCAATAGAAGAAGTACTTATTCATCAACGGGGTGCAGGGTTCTATTCCCCCTTTTTCCTTATTCCAAAGAAAACAGGAGAGCACAGACCCATTTTGGACCTCAGAGAATTGAACAAATTCCTGTTCAAAGAGAAATTCAAAATGATTTCTCTGGGAACTCTACTGCCATACCTTCAGAGTCAGGACTGGCTTTGTTCTCTAGATCTCAAGGATGCGTACACTCATGTTCTCATCCATCCAACTCACCGAAGCTTTCTTCGCTTTCTGTTTCAAGGGAAGCACTACCAATACAGAGTTCTTCCTTTTGGCCTGGCCTCGGCACCAAGGGTGTTCACAAAATGCATGGCTGTGGTGGCAACATTTCTCCGCACCCTAAAAATATTCGTCTTCCCTTACTTGGACGATTGGCTCATTCGAGCCCCATCAGAGCCAGAGGCTAGGATTTCTCTATCTCGCACAATGCGTATCCTTCAATATTTGGGACTTGTCATAAACGTCCCAAAATCCAACCTAGCTCCCACTCAGTCTCTAGAGTTCATAGGAGCCCTGCTGGATACCAGACAGACAAGGGCCTATCTTCCACAGTCCCGCTGCCTTCGCATTGTGCAGTTAGCTTCCCAAGCAATGCTAAAGTCTCACCTCACTGCTCGGGAAATGTTACAACTGCTAGGCCACATGACATCCACCGTGCATGTGGTCCCTTATGCCCGCCTCCATATGAGGGCAGCCCAGTGGACTCTATCCACGCAGTGGACTCGGGCGCCAGGTTGCCTGTCAGACAAAATAGCAACCTCAGATCGTCTTATTTTGTCTCTCCAATGGTGGCAATCACCCCAGAATCTGTTGGTGGGGTCCCCTTTTCAGCAACCCCCACCTCAAGTAACTCTAACGACAGATGCCTCACAGGTGGGTTGGGAAGCCCATTTGCAAGGCCTCTCTACCCAGGGTACCTGACCCCACAGACCGATCTACACATCAATCTCATAGAGCTCAGAGCAATCTTTCTTGTTCTTCGAGTGTTTCACACCCAGCTCAGCTCCAAACTGTCCTAATTCAAATGGACAACCAGGTAGTCATGTTCTATGTGAACAAACGGGGCGGAACAGGCTCTCTGTCGCTCTGCAACGAAGCTTTGCGACTTTGGGCCCTCGCCAGAGAGCATCAGATTCATCTCCTTGCAGTGTATCTTACAGGCATTCAAAACTCTTAGGCAGACAGACTCAGTTGAGTTCTGCTTCCATACGAATGGTCTCTCCATGCAGACCAGGTGGCCAAAATTTTCCAATTTTGGGGAACCCCGGACATAGACCTCTTTGCAAGTCCGCTGAATGCCAAACTTCCCCAGTTCTGTTCCAGAATTCCGGCTCAGGGGGCTCAGGCCAGGGATGCCTTCCTCTTCCATTGGGGTCGGGACTTCCTGTATGCCTTCCCACCCATTCCCCTAATTCCCAAAACCCTTTTCAAGCTTCAGAGAGACAGAGGCCGTATGATTCTCATAGCCCCACATTGGCCACGACAAGTGTGGTACCCTCTGCTCTTACATCTCTCTCAAGCTCCGCCTCTGGAGCTAGGATTTTCTCCAGATCTCCTATCACAGGACGGGATGCTGTGGCATCCCAATCCCCAGTCTCTACATCTCAGGGCCTGGTTGGTGAAAGCCTAGAACTTCATGGTCTTAACCTTTCACAACAAATAAAGGATATCCTTTATGCTTCCAGGAAACCATCCACAAGACGCTCTTATGCTTTCAAGTGGAAAAGGTTTACCATATGGTGTTCGCAGAAGGGTCTTAACCCTCTTGCAATACCTCTGGAATCATTACTGGAATATCTCCTTCATTTGTCTAATGCAGGGCTTAAGACCAATTCAGTGAGAGTTCATTTGAGTGCTATTGCAGCTTCTCTCAAACCTTTAAATGGGTAACCTATTTCCTCTCATCCTATCATAGCGAGATTTATGAGAGGCCTTCTTCTAACTAAGCCTCCCCTTAAGCCACCACCGTTGGCATGGGATTTAAATCTGGTTCTTGGCCAGCTCATGAAGCCGCCTTTTGAACCATTAGCTACTACCTCTTTAAAATTCCTTTCCTGGAAGGTTATTTTTCTTATTGCAATCACATCAGCACATCGCATTAGTGAGTTGCAAGCATTGGTGGCTGATCCTCCTTATACAAGGTTCCATCATGATAAGGTAGTCCTTAGGACTCATCCTCACTTTATGCCAAAGGTGGCTTCACCTTTTCATTTAAACCAAGCAGTTTACCTTCCTGTTTTTTTTCCCAAGGCCTCATGCCTCTAATGCAGAAAGGAATCCTCATACTTTGTACTGTAAAAGAGCTTTGGCCTTTTACTTGCAAAGAACGCCGCAACATAGAAAGTCCTCTCAACTCTTTGTTGCTTTTGATCCTAGTCATTTAGGGCTTCCTGTCTCCAAAAGAACTCTGTCCAACTGGATTGCACAGTGTATATCTTTTGCCTATCAGACTATGAACCTTCCTCTTGAAGGCCATGTCACAACGCACAATGTGAGAGCCATGGCAGCCTCTATGGCTCATCTTTACTCCTGTGTCTATCGACGACATCTGTCAAGCAGCTACCTGGGCCTCAGTTCATACCTTCACAGCCCATTACTGCTTGGACAAGGACTCCCGCAGGGATGCCTTGTTTGGTCAGGCTGTTCTTCAACATCTGCCGAGGTGAAAACCTTTTTGGCAAACCCATGGCTGAAAAGGCTGCTGAACTCGAGACCGAGACTCTGACCAGGACTAGGCTGTCCAGAAAAACCTCTGCCCCTTCTCAGAAGAAGAAGGGCTCGGGAAAAAAGACCTTTTACCCGAGGAAGACATCTGCCTATAAACAATACCCTCATTATCAGGCCTCTGCAGCTCCCCAACAGGGTCAGCAGGCCAAGGGGCAGGGTCATGGGCCCCGTAGGCAGAAGGCCCCCAAGCCACCAACACTGGCTCCTGCACAGCAGGGTGGGGTTTTTGACTCAGAAAGCATAGCCTCTCCTCCTCAGCTGGCTCACATCAGCACAGGAGGCCGGCTGGCCCTTTTTGCCCACAGGTGGTCAGCCGTCACATCAGATACCTGGGTGCTCCATATAGTCCAAAAGGGCTATCTTCTTCATTTTCACCAGGTACCTCCTTCCTTTTTTCCAGGGGAGCCTCCAAGACCCCCTCTGCACAGGGACCTGCTCCTACAGGAGTTGGCAAGTCTGCTAAAGGAACAGGCTGTGGAACTGGTGCCCCACCACCTGAGAGGTCACGGCTTTTATTCCAGGTACTTTCTGGTACCAAAAAGAACAGGAGGCCTCAGACCTATCCTAGACTTGCGAAACCTCAACAAGTTCCTGGAGAGGGAAAAGTTCAAGATGCTTACCCTTGGAATCCTGCTGCCCTACCTCCAGCAGGGAGATTGGCTATGCTCCTTAGATCTAAAGGATGCTTATACTCACATCCTTATTCATCCAGACCACAGACAATATCTCAGATTTGTTGTGGGAGGAAACCACTATCAGTACAGAGTACTACCCTTTGGCCTAACCTCCGTCCCCAGGGTGCTCACAAAGTGCCTGGCGGTGGTGGCGGCCTACCTAAGGCTTTAAGGTCTTATTTATTTTTTATTTATTTTTTCTTTATTCCTTTTTCATCCACTCAAATTTTACCCCTCCATCCTCAAGCCCCACTTACTCTCCCAATACCTGGCCAATTGTAGGTTTTTCTTCCCTCCCACACAAAATATTTTTCCCCTCTCCATTTCACTCTCCCAGCCCCATCCCATTCTAATCCTCCCCCAACATCAGCTCCCTTCTAGTTCCAGCCCCACCCAGCATCCGCTCCCTTCTAGTCCCCGCATCAGCCCATTTCCAGTCCTAGCTCCCCCATCCATTTCCAGTCATATCCGAGCCCCTCCATCAGCTCATTTCCTATCCCAGCCTCCCATCAGCCCATTTTTAGTCCTTTCCTAGCCCCACCATCAGCCTATTTCCAATCCTAGCTCCCATCCACTCAGCCCATTTCCAATCCAAGCCCCCCATGAGCCTATTTCCATTCCTAGACCCTCCATGAGTCCATTTCCATCCAAGCCCCCACCACAGCCCATTTCCAATACTATCCTAGCCCCATCATCAGCCCATTTCCAGTCCTAGCTCCCCCATCCATTTCCAGTCATATCCAAGCCCCTCCATCAGCTCATTTCCAATCCCAGCCCCCTCATCAGCCCATTTCTAGTCCTTTCCTAGCCCCACCATCAGCCCATTTCCAATCCTAGCTCCCCATGAGTATATTTCCAGTCCTAGACCCTCCATAAGTCCATTTCAATTCAAGCTTCCACTACAGCCCATTTCCAATCCTAGCCCCCCCAACAGCCCATTTGCAGTTCTAGCCCCCCTCCCACTCAGCCCATTTCTAATCCAAGCCCCTCTATGAGCCTATTTCCAGTCCTAGCCCCTCCATGAGTCCATGTCAATCCAAGCCCCCACCACAGCCCATTTCCAATCCTAGCCCTCCCCAACAGACCATGTTCAGTCTTATCCTAGCCCTTCCATCAGCCCATTTCCTGTCCTAGCTCCCCCCCCCCCCACTCAGCCCATTTCCAGTACTAGCTCTCCTCCCACAGCCCATTTCCAGTCCAAGCCCCCCTCCCCATCAGCTATTTCCAGTTCAAGCCTTCCCTCCACAGTCCATTTCCAGTCCTAGCTCCCTCACCTCACATCCCATTTCCATTCCAAGCCCCCCTCCCCATCAGCTATTTGCAGTTCAAGCCCCCCTCCACTCAGGTCATTTCCAGTCCTAGTAACCCCCCTCACAGCCCATTTCCAGTCCTAGCACCCCCCCAAGCCCATTTTCTGTCCAAGCCCTCACTCCCCTCCCCTCCCCACCTGAAGAGCCCCGTGGCTGGCTAAGAGGGAGCCGGAGAGGCCCTGGCTCACCTCTAAAGCTGCCGAAGTGAAGCACGCCTTTTCCCTTCACTTCGGCAGCTGTACTGATGTTTAGAACGCTGCCGCGCTGAGGTCAAAGTGAACTTCCTGTTTCCCGGCGCTCAGTGCGGCAGGGTTCTAAACTTCAGTACAGCTGACGAAGTGAAGGGAAAAGACGTGCTTTACTTTGGCAGCTGTTAAAGGGAGCTGGGGCCTCTCTGGCTCCCTCTAAAGCCGCCCTGCCTGCCGGTCTTCAATGCAGGATGCTGTTTGCGCGGGGCCTCCTGAAACACGGGGCCCTGTGCAAACAACATTCTTGCTCAATGGACGGGCCGGCCCTGCTTTATATCCTTTGGTAGAGGAGTCCGCTTAGGATGATTTTCAAGATTCCAAAGGTGCAAAAAACAGTTAGCTCTTCAGGTAACCTAATCCAGTTTCATTTCATTTATTGAACATAAGAACATAAGATATGCCATACTGGGTCAGACCAAGGTCCATCAAGCCCAGTATTCTGTTTCCAACAGTGGCCAATCTAGGTCATACGTACCTAGCAGTTTCCCCAAGGGACACAGGTTCCACAATGCTTGTATTGGTTCAAACATTGATATTCTGGGTCCCTTCTTAATAATGGTTTATGGACCTTTCCTATTGCACTTGATATACCGCCCCAGGCGGCTATGGCATCAGAGTTGTTTACAATAAAAGCACAATGGCTGCAGGAGAAGACTAGAAAGAAATGCCAAAGTGTGACAGGAAAGCGAGGAAGAGAAAGAGCAGGAGGACAGGAGAAGTCAGAAAGCAGCAGTTCCTCTGGTGCAAAACCCTAACAAACCTTAGTAAAAAGGCCCCTATGTTAGTAACATAGAAACATAGAAAAATGATGACATAAAAAGACCACATGGCCTAATTAGTCTGTCCTTCCATATCAACAACTACAACAGTCCCCTTTTTACCTTTAGAGATCCTCTGTGTTTGTCCCATGCTTTTTTGAATTCAGATACTGTCCTCATCTCTACCACCTCCACTGGGAGACTATTCCACGGATCCACCACTCTTTCCGTAAAGAAATATTTTTGCATATCACTCCTGAATCTATCCCCCTTCACCCTCATCCCATGTCCCCTCGTAGCAGAACTTGCTTTCAATTGAAAGAGGCTTTACCCCTGTGCATTTATGCCACAGAGGTATTTAAACATCTCAATCATATCACCTCTATCCCGTCTTTCCTCCAAGGTATACATATTAAGATCCTTATGTCTGTCTGACTCCATCCTGTTTATATCCTTTTGAAGGTGCGGTCTCCAGAAGTGCACACTATACTCCAAATGAGGTCGCACCAAAGACTTTTACAGAGGCACTATTACCTCCTTTTTTCTGCTAGCCATTCCTCTCCGAATGCATCCAAGCATTCTTCTAGCTTTTGCCATCGCCTTTTCTACCTGTTTAGATACTTTAAGATCATCAGACACAACCATGCCTAGGTCCCGCTCTTCTTTAGTGGACAAAAGTTCTTCACCCCCTATACTATATCGCTCCCTTGGATTGCTGCAGCCCAAATGCATGACCTTACATTTTTTAACATTAAATCCCAGTAATAGTTAATGATAAAATACAATAGCAGGATATTCAAAAATAAAAATAACGAAAATAATAACTGAGAATATCAAGCATGAAAACTCAGTTTAAAATAAAAATTTACCTAAAAGTTCTTGTAAAAACTACAGTAAGCTTTAATAATCTACCTAAAAACTCAAGATTCTTCCTTGAAAAGTGCTTCCTTTGGCATAGAATTCCAGATAAATAAATCACTAGCTTAGAAAGCTCTAGTAACTCTTCCTGAAGTCTTAATTCAGAAAGAGGTAGTACAATAAGAAAACTGCAGATATAAGACAGCCAAGTGGTAAGGAGTGAAATGACTCCTAATGTAAGATGGCCTCATATCAATTATACACCACCCTCAAGCTACCACCAGCGCCCCTCTCAAGATTGCTCTGATTAATGCTCGCTCCATTCGCAATAAGGTCAACACAATTGTAGACCACATTCAATTCCACCAAACCGATATCTTATGCATCACAGAATCATGGCTCAAACACACAGACCAAGTTATACTAAATAAAATTACTCCACCCACACACTCATCTTACAATTGTCCCCGTGCCCACAAGAGAGGAGGAGGGGTACTCATCCTGGCCCGAACTGACCTCAAATTTAAAAAAAACAGCTCATCAAGCTCCAAGAACTGTAAGATAATTAATATCGAGAGCTGGACTTTAGCCATTTGTCTAACATACAGATCCCCCAGTGCAGGAGATCAAGACACCTCCACAATACTCAAATCACTATGTGCAGCCAAGTCTCCTCACAAGCCATTGATTTTACTAAGAGACCTAAACCTTACCTCAACATCCAGTAAAGCAAAATCAGCCTTTTATCAAGCTATGAACTCTCTCCAACTCCACCACATTCCAACGCAACCTACACACCGGGATCCACCCCAGATCTTATATTTTCAGCTAAGAGCCTCATAGAACAAAACAGAATAAGCACTCCCACAGTCACACCTATACCCTGGTCAGACCACCACGCCATAGACCTCAAGATCCAGCTACCTCACACGCAAGAATCACAAGAGATACCCAATCAGATAAGAAGGTTCAAGAGCTTTGACAGAAAAAGATTCCTCAGTGACATAATACAGAGGCTCCCCTTGCACTGCACTGATCTTGACAAAGCAATTAACATATGGAATACCAGCATTAATGATGCAGCTAGAGCTCCCAACCGAAAAGGTAAGAGGCAAAGGAGCAGCAGAAATAATCCCGCCCCCTGGTACTCTGAGGTAGTAAGAACAACTAAAAGAGAGCTACACAAGAAGGAGCGACAATGGAGATGAGACCACTCTGATAACACACTACAACAATACCAAAGAATGCAACAGCACTACAACAACCTTATCAATAACCAAAAAGAGCAATACCACACTAACCTAATCTTAAAAGCTAGCAACAAGCCTAGGGAACTCTTTAGAAACATAGAAATATGATGACAGAAAAAGACCACATGGCCTATCTAGTCTGTCCTTCCATATCAACAACTCAACAGTCCCCTTTTTACCTTTAGAGATCCTCTGTGTTTGTCCCATGCTTTTTTGAATTCAGTTACTGTCCTCATCTCTACCACCTCCACTGGGAGACTATTCCACGGATCCACCACTCTTTCCATAAAGAAATATTTCCGCATATCACTCTTGAATCTATCTCCCTTCACCCTCATCCCATGTCCCCTTGTAGCAGAACTTGCTTTCAATTGAAAGAGGCTCTCTCCCTGAACATTTATGCCACGGAGGTATTTAAACATCTCAATCATATCACCTCTATCCCGCCTTTCCTCTAAGGTGTACATATTAAGATCCTTAAGTCTCTCCTCATATGCTTTATAATGAAGACCACTAATCATTTTAGTAGCCACCCTCTGCACCAAATCCATCCTGTTCACATCTTTTTGTAGGTGCGGTCTCCAGGATTGCACACTATACTCCAAATGAGGTCACACCAAAGACTTATACAGAGGAATTATCACCTCCTTTTTTCTGCTAGCCATTCCTCTCCATATGCACCTCTAGCTTTTGCTGTCGCCTTTTCTACCTGTTTAGCTACTTTAAGATCATCAGACACAACCACACCTAGGTCCCACTCTTCTTTAGTGGACAAAAGTACTTCACCCCCCTATACTATATTGCTCCCTTAGATTGCTGCAGCCCAAATGCATGACCTTACATTTTTTAACATTAAATCCCAGCTGCCAAATTCTAGGCCATTCTTCAAGCTTAGTTAGATCCCTCCTCATGTTATCTACACCTTCCTGGGTGTCTACTCTATTGCAGATTTTGGTATTATCTGCAAAGAGGCAAACCTTACCCGACAGCCCTTCCGCTATATCACTAACAAAGATGTTAAAAAGAATTGGACCAAGGACAGATCCCTGGGGCACACCACTGGTAACATCCTTCTCCTCAGAGTGAGCTCCATTTACCTGTACTCTTTGTCGCCTCCCACCCAACCAATTTCTAACCCAAGCAGTAACTTTAGGGTCCATCCCTAAGGTACTCAGTTTGTTTATAAGTCGCCTGTGAGGAACATTGTCAAAGGCTTTACTGAAATCTAAATACACCACATCTAGGGCTCTCCCTCGATCCAACTCTCTGGTCACCCAGTCAAAGAAATCATTCAGATTTGTCGGACAAAGAAATCAATCAGATTCTTTGAGATAGTCCGAACCCTCACAAAGGAACCATCACAAAAGGATGATGACAAGATTCTCCCACAAACATTTGCAGACTTCCTCCTCGCAAAGAACAACCCACCCCTGAGAACCTCAGAGCCTACCATCACCTCCTATGCTGTACAGAGCACAAGACCAACTGGACCACACAAATGGACGGAGTTCCACATTCCAACAACCGAACAAATAACCTGTACAATCTCAGAGCTGAATTCTAGCACAGCCCCATCAGATCCCTCCCCGGTGGCATGAATAAAGTCAGCAAAAGAAGAGCTAACAAAGTTCATACACACGATAATTTGCGCATCCCTAACCCAAGGCTACATACCTGCTGCACTCAAAGAAGCCACTATACGACCAATCCGGAAAGCTATTTCACTGGACCCCACAGATCCAGCTGCTTACAGACCTATCTCCATCCTCCCGTTCATGACCAAAATCATCAAGAAAATGGTACAGAGACAACTACAAGATCACTTAGACACACAAGCCCCACTGGACCTGCATCAACATGGCTTTCGGCCTAATCACAGTGCGGAGACGCTACTCATCTACTTACTTGACACCCTTCTCAAAGGAATCGACAATATCAAGGTTGGATTCCTGCTAGTGTTTATTGACATTTCCGCTGCATTTGACACTGTATCACACAACATCCTCTTGAGAAGACTAACAGACATTGGCCTATGTAACACGACCCATAAATGGTTCCAATCATACCTCAGGGACAGAAGACAGAAGGTCAAAGTGGGAGAACCCTTCTCTGCTTCATTTCACACATCACAGGGCGTCCCCCAAGGAACGTCCCTGTCTGCTCTTCTTTTTAACATATACATACAGCCAGTCTGCTCAATCTTCAAAAAGCACAAAGTAAATACGCCATCTATGCTGACGACATCATGGCATATACTCCGATCACACGTGTTGTGAATGGTCAATTTATGAACGATAAATATCTCAAAAATGTCACAAACTCGTTCAATAAAACATATGGGAATTTCTCCAAAATGAATTCTCTTCTTTTTCAACAAAGCACCAGTAAGAAGTCTGTCGGAAGGTCTCAGACTAAGAACGGCACTTCGTTATCAGACTCTATGTCTGTATAAAATATTGTGCCCAATTGCATCAACGACCTCCGTACAGACGCTGTGCAGACCAGAGCTCATAAGTCTGACATCTATTATTCAAAAAACTAATATACTTTCTTCTATGTTTTATGTTGAAAATATGTTACTTCCACTCTCAATACTTAAGCTCACAGTCCTGATAATACACTCTTACGATCCCGACGCTCTCCCCCGGCACCTCCATAGCGTTTCTCCTTAACGGGTTCTTCAGGGGATCGGTTTTTAACCCTCGGTGATGCTGCCCATGTCTAAACTTTAAAACACCATGGATCTCAAGCCGGGTGTTATTTAAATCTCAAAGCCATAAATAGAGTCTGATAAATTAGTGCCATTCTTAGTCTGAGACCTTCCGACAGACTTCTTACTGGTGCTTTGTTGAAAAAGAAGAGAATTTATTTTGGAGAAATTCCCATATGTTTTACTGAACGAGTCTGTGACATTTTTGAGATATACTCCGATCAGCCTAGACTCTCCAGACTATTCCTGCATGACAGATTTATTTATTTATTTATTTAGCTGTATTTATATCCCGCTTTTCACCGGGTCAAAGCGGTCAATTGGGGGATACATTTAACATGAGGGGATATGAGACACATATGCTAATACTTACGGGGAACATGGGCAATGGAGGGTTAAGTGGCTTGCCCAAGACCACAAGGAGTGCCTATAGGACTAGAAATCCCAGTCCCTCCGGCCTGAGATTGCTGTCCCCAGGTGGGACTTGAACCCTCGGCCCTCCGACCTGAAGTACCTTGTCCTAACCACTAGACCACTCCTCCCTCTCCTAGAGGTATCCAGCTGGCTGTCCAATAACAACCTGAACATAAACATGAAAAAGACTGAGGCACTTATCATCACGCGGAATACCTCATCAATCTTCCCTACTTCAATAACTGTGGCAGACTCTACAATCCTAATCAAGGAAGAAGTCAAATATCTCGGAGTAACCCTTAACCGCCATCTAAACCTACAACCACACATCAAAAGAATCACCAAGAATGCTTTACATAAGCTGGCTACAATTCGAAGACTCAAGTCCCTCCTTAACCAGGAACACTTCCGATCAGTCTGTCAAGCTATAATAACCCCTTTACTGGACTATTGCAATGCCATTTACCAAGGGCTACCAAAGCAAACCACAAGACCGTTACAACTGGTTCAAAATACTGCCGCCAGAATCCTCACTGATTCAAAGAAACATGATCATATAACGCCCCTTCTGCACCAACTCCATTGGCTACCTATCACCGCCCGTGCAAAATACAAATCTGCTCTCACCATATTTAAGATAAGAAACAGCATGTCGGACTTCCGGTGACGTCGGATATCCGATGGCCGCCTGAACGCTCAGCTCCGTCCCGAGTGAGGAATTAATGCCCTAATTGGCTGTTGGTAAACCCCGCTGAGCACCCCGAAACCTCGAATCCGGTGGAGATCGCCCCAAGGACTGCATGGCGGCAAAAAAGCTGAGTGCGGACTTAAAGGCTTACTCTTTTAAACCCTCGACGGGGTCGCGGACTCCTGCAGGCAAGATGGCCGCAGGTCGTGGAGAGCCCGCCGGAGCAGGAGAAGCCGGAGATGGAGGAGGGGGGCTGAGTGAAGTTCAGGCCCTTCGTGCAGACCTACAGGGGTGGTTTGAGTCTTCGCGGCAGGACTTTGAGAGTCTCAAATCTGAGGTGCACGCATGGCTCCAGGAAGTAAAAGGAGATTTGGCTGGGCTGGGTAGCCGGCTGGAAGACATGGAGACACAGTTTGAGGAGCACGTGGGCCAATGTGCCGTGGCGGAGCAGCGCATAGACTCGCTGGGCCTACTCCAAGAGGAGGTTTGGCAAAAGATTGAGGACCTAGAGAACCGGTCCCGCCGAGCTAATCTGCGGCTTCGGGGCCTGCCAGAGCAGGAAGGCTCTGTGAATTATTTGCTCCTGGCGGAGGAGTTTTGCGGGGCTGTGCTGCGGAAAGCTGAAGTGGCCACTGATTCAGTATGCCTGCGGGTGGATAGAGCGCACCGGGTGTTGGGTCCCCGCCGGGATAATAAGCCCCGGGACGTTCTGCTGTGCTTACATGAGTATCGCACCAAGGAATTGGTTCTGGCTGCTGCGCGGAAGCTGGGGCGCATAAGGTGGCAGGAGGCTGAGGTGGAAGTATTTGCCGACATTTCCAGCATCACCCTGCGGAAACGCCGCGAGTACCAGCTGGTGACAAAGAAATTGCGGGATGAGAATGTCCGCTACCGGTGGCTCTTCCCGGTGGGGCTCCAGTATTCACTTAATGGCAAGTCCTTTACAGCGCACTCTGTGGAGGCGGCGATCCAAAGCATGCGGCAGATGGGATGGTCGGATGTCCCAGCGCTCCCTCCGAGCACGGATGGCGGCCCTGGGAGGAGTGGGGCACCGCGGTCTAATCTTCAGTGGAGCCGAGCAGCTGGGGGCGACCGGCGTTTGCGGAGGCACCGACCCTCTAAAGATCAGTCTACTGTGGACACTTGAACTGTTTGTTGGGGGGGTCTGTGGGAGGCCTTTTGGTTTGCCTGGGCGTTCATGTGTTTCTCTACTGGAATGTGGGTAGGGTACTCATGGTTGGGTGGGGGATGCTTCTTGCGGGGTGGTTGTGTGTTTTTTGTATGTTTGAATGGGGTTACTGTATACTGCTGTTTGATGGGGGGGGCTTTCTGGTCTGCGGTCTTTTTGCCGCAGGTCGCCTTGTTGGGGCTGATGGTGGAGGGGGGAGGGGGGCGGAGAGGGGGGGAGATGGGGGGGTGGTGGGGGGAGAGGGGAGGGGGGTATTGTTTGCATTCGAAGACCTTTATTTGGGGGACAAGTGCTTTAGGCCATGGCGTTCTTTAAATTAGTGACGCTTAATGCTAAGGGGCTTAATTCCTTTAGGAAGCGCCAACTCTTTTTTAAGGAATGTGATCGGTTGGGGGGTGATATTGTTTTTGTTCAAGAAACCCACCTTCGGGTGAAAGATGAGAGGTGTATGCGGCATAGGCACTTCCCACAGCAGTATTTCGCCTCCAACAGGCGTGAGCGGAAGCGGGGAGGTGTTGGGATTCTCCTATCATCTCGGGTAGCTGGGTTGGTGACAGAGTGTTATCGGGATGCTGGGGGCAGGTATGTGCTTTTAAAATTTAAACTGGGGGCGGATCCTTTCACCCTGGTAAGTGCCTATGCCCCGAATGTGAACCAAGGGGAGTTCTTTGTGCAATTGCAGGGGGTGCTCCTGGGGAAGGCAGAAAGGAAGTTAATCATGGGGGGGGATTTTAATGTCGCCCCGGACCCTGTGATGGATACATCCAGGGGGGCTGCCTCTACCCCCAGGAGCCACCGCCTCAAGTTGAAACATTTGGTGAGCAAACTGGACCTGGTTGATGTCTGGCGGGAGGTGAATTATGGGCAGCGTGACTATTCTTATTACTCCCCCGTCCATGGATCCTATTCTAGGATTGACCTATTTCTCTTAGATAAAACCCTGTTGGGGGGGGTGAAGGACTGTGCGATCCGAGAACGAACTTGGTCTGACCATGCCCCCCTGACGTGTCAGATTCAGCTCAATAAGCTGGGCCCTTGCCGAGCTTGGTGGAAATTGAATGAATCCCTGTTAGATGACCCAGAGGTAGTGCTCCAGATCCGCGACACCATTTCTGATTACCTTTCTCTGAATGACACGGGTGAGGTATCCCCGGGGACCCTCTGGGAATGTTTGAAGGCGGTGGTGCGGGGCAAGCTGATTTCGGTGGGGTCCCACAAAAAAAAGACCCGGCTTGCCCAGCAGGGGCAGCTATTGGATTCTATCAGGGATATCGAGAACCAGCTGAAGGCGAACCCATCAGATCGGACCTTACGTGAGCGGCTGCGGGGGTTCCAAAAGGATTTGAGTGAGCTTTCCCTCCAGGACACCCAGTATAAGCTGCAGATGTTGCGGCAGCGCACATTTGAATTTGGTAATAAAGCCGGGAGATTGTTAGCACGCAAGGTGCGGAAGTGGACGGCACGCAATGCTATTCTCAAGATTAAGGATGTGCGGGGGCGGCTGCTGTGGCTTACCCATGAAATTGAAGATAGGTTTGTACAGTTCTATCAGACTTTGTATACCCACGAGCAGGTGGTGGGTGAGGAGTTGCTCTCGGACTATCTGGATGGTGTTCGGCTTCCTCGGCTGTCTGGGAGGGACAGTGAGGAACTTTCTCGGCGAATTAGCGAGCAGGAGGTGATCTCCGTGATTAAAGGTCTGAAGCCCCACAAAGCCCCAGGGATGGATGGGTTTTCAAATTCCTTTTATAAGGTCTTTGCTGGTCAGCTAGTAGAACCCCTTACGGCGATGTATAACTCCTTTGGAGATGGCAGTCCGCTACCGGCGTCTCTACGGTTGGCCGGGATTAGCCTCCTTCATAAAGAAGGGAAGGACCCTACTGAATGTGGCTCGTATCGACCCATTTCTTTATTGGGCAGTGACTTTAAGATATTTACTAGGGTGCTGGCGAACCGGCTACTGCCGAGCCTGGGACGGTTGATTCATCCCGACCAATCTGGGTTTATCCCCGGTAGGTATACCTCTGATAATATTCGCCGGGCGTTGAACCTGATGTGGCAAAGCTCCCGGGCCGGGACGTCTTTGGCGTTGCTAGCGGTGGACGCTGAAAAGGCCTTTGATCGAGTGAGCTGGCCCTTGCTGTTTAAAACTCTGGAAAGGGTAGGGGTGCAGGGGGTCTTCTTGTCCTGGGTTCGGAGTCTCTATCACCACCCTATGGCGTGCTTAAAGATTAATGGGGCGGTTACACAGGCTTTCGAGCTACAGAGGGGGACGCGACAGGGTTGCCCCCTGTCGCCCTTGCTTTTCATTTTGGCAATGGAACCCATGGCGCAGCGTGTCCGTGACTGCGCAGAGATCTCTGGGGTATCCGTCGGGGCGGGGCAACACAAGATTTCTCTCTTTGCTGATGATGTGCTATTTTTTCTTACGAAACCTGAGTCTTCCTTGGCGGCGGTCCAGGCGGAACTGGCTCAGTATGGGGAGGTCTCCGGGTTCCGGATGAATGTTGCGAAGTCGGAATTGCTTAATGTTTCCCTCTCGGATGGGGAGGTTGCTCGGGTGCGGCAGCTTTTCTCTTTTAAATGGGCCCGTAATAGTATTCGTTATCTTGGGGTGCAGATTACCGCGCAGATGGGGCAGCTATTTTCAGCTAACTATGGACCGGCATGTGCCAACATGTTTAAGGAGTTGGAGAGGTGGGAGAGCTTTGAGGTATCCTGGCTGGGACGGGTTGCGCTGCTTAAGATGATCGCCCTGCCACGTTTGTTATACTTGTTTATGAATCTGCCTATAAAGGTGCCCCGCCCTTTTCTGAAAAAGATCCAAGCTAGGTGTTTAAAGTTTGTATGGCGCGGGAGGAGGCCGAGAGTGGCGTGGAATGTTTTGTGCGCACCTAAGTCAGAGGGGGGGATGGGGCTACCGTTGTTTTCCCGGTACTACGAGGCAGCCCGGGTACGGGAGGCCTTTGAATGGGCACTCCGTGAGGACGCGGAGTGGGTGACTCTTGTAGGGGCTGACTTGCGGAAGCCAGTCACGTTGGCAGCTTTAATGTGGGTGAAGGGGGGCGGGGAGCTGGAGAACCCCTTTCTGCGGTTAACCCTGGGCTATTGGCGCAAATGGCATTCGAAGTGGTATGGAGGGCTGGGTGCTTCTAAATTTGTACCACTGGTGGGTAACCTTGACTTCCCACCTGGGCTTCAAGACTCCGCCTTTGCTCGGTGGGCTGGGCAGGGGTTGCAATATGTGGGCCAGTTCCGGGATGGGGGAGAGTGGGTTACTTTTGAGGATTTGGTGAGCGGATTTCAGCTCCGTCCCACTGACCGTTTTCGTTATCTGCAGGCGCTCCACTATTCCCAATCTTTGGGGAAGGGAGGGACAGGCGAGCAGGGGGAGGCTGTTGATGAGCTCCTCTCCAGGGGGCAGGTTAAAGGGCTGATTTCTGCCTTGTACAAGTTAATGGACTTAACGACCTGTGCCGCCTGGGCCCACCGGCGGGCCTGGCAGTACGATCTGAATCGCTCTTGGGAGGGTCCACAGTGGCAGGTGATTTGCAAGGGCTTGCTGACTGGCGTTGTGGCCAGCAACATCTTGGAGCATAACTATAAAATGCTGTACCGTTGGTACTTTACCCCGTTGCGATTACAGAGATGGGTGGGAGGCCAAGCACTCTGTTGGCGGCATTGTGGGGGAGTGGGCTCCTTTTTGCACATCTGGTGGGACTGCCCTGTCATTCAGAGAACATGGGTGGAGGTGCAGGATTGGTGTGGTTGCATTGTTGGGCGGGCGGTACCCTGGGGTCCGTGTATGGCACTTCTCAATGTGGGGAGTGACTCTCTTTCTGGAGACCTGGCAGGGTGGTGTGGCATTCTTTGTACTGCGACCCGCCAATGCATTGCTCGACACTGGAGGAGTGCTGAGCCGCCCCCCCTCTTGGTGGTCCAGAACCAGGTTGCTCAACTCTATCTGATGTATCGTCTCACTGCGCTGAGGGTTAAACGGCCCCTGCGCTTTCAAGCTGTCTGGGATCGGTACTCTGAGTGGTGTAAGGGGGCTCAGGGTTAGTGGTTCACGTTTGCTGTAATTGTGGCGCCAGGCCTGTTGTTCTGTGTGCGTGGTATTGAGTCTTCGATTGTACTGTGGCAGTTCTGCGGGGGGGGGGGGGGGCCGGGGAGTTTTTTTTTTTTTTTTTGTGGGTTCCATGGTTGTGTCTGTTTATCTTTTTTGTATTGTGGCCTTTGGGTCTACTGTTGGATAAATAATAAAGGAAAAAAAAAAAAAAAGAAACAGCATGTCAGCAGGAGCACTAGAGGAGACACTCTGCTATAGTCACAATGAGAGGCCTATGAGACAAAGCACGATAGACACCATTTCTACTCCCTGTGCTTACAAAAAGGCAAAGGAATCAACCACCAGGAGAGTATTCTCTCTTGCTGCACCCGTGATCTGGAACTCTCTACCTGTGAAGCTGAGATCCACCACCAACATGAAGGATTTTAGAAAGCAGCTAAAACCCTTCCTCTTTACAAATCAATACAATGAACTCACTTAACCCGAATGTAGTTGACCCCACCTAACTAAACCCATTCAACTTACGTCATTGTATATATATTCTTTGTACATAAGTTATGCTTTATTGCTTCACCTGCATGTCTCCCTCCTCCTTTCTCCCCACCCTAGCTCCTTGATAAGTTAATGTAATTACAAGTTTCATAAGTTCTCTGTAAACATGTGAGTTTGATGTAAACCGCTTTGATTTAACGATAAGGCGGTATATAAAAACTGTTAAATAAATAAATAAATTATGGACATGAAAACCATGGTTTAGAATTTTATAGTTTATTTGATATTCTGCAAATCAAACAGCAAGCATCTATGTGGTTTACAATAGTAAGAACAAATATAAGAGGGGAGGGGGACAAACCATAATACTCGTACTACAAGGGAAGACAGGGAAAAAACCAGAAGGCTAATTTATAATAGTTAGATATAGAAAAAGTACCCTCCAAAAAATATTGAGAAAATTGCTGAATGAAAGTTTAGACTATTCCTACCTCTTATCAACACACAAGAAGTAAGGCAGAAATGCAGGTCTCAGACTCACACTGGCAACGCTATGGAAAAATCCAAAGCAGAATGCCTTCTCGCATCAACGACCTATAGCATTTACTGCTCAATTGAAAGGATAAGATATTTTTTTTTTGTCTTTTATCTTTTTCTTTTCAATCTTTCACTAGAACATTTCTCTAATAATTAACCAAACTTGTAGAACATGTTGTTTAGTAGTTTAGACAATGCTTATCTGAATGCTGCTGCTATATAACTCCCCGACGCCACCAAGTGGGTACCGCTGAATGCGTTTCGAATCCTTCCTCAGGGGGAACTGCACTTAAACAGCATAGCCTACAAAAACAACAAAAACAGGATTACATAGCTGTAAATACCTTGCTCGCTGTTGCAATCCAGGACAAAATATCGTGGGATCCAGTTCAATCACCTCTCAAAATGCAGCGAGATAATACGCACAAATCACTCAAAATATTTGCAACTCGAGATTTTTCACTGTGCAGAAAACACCGCATGCGAATTACTGGGTTCTTAGATATTTAAATAGTAATGATGTCTTGTGAACACATGATCAGCTGGTGACATCTCAGCCAATGGAAAGCTGTGCAAAAGGGAATCCCCAAACTTCAAATGCAGGCTCGCCATTCAATAGAGCTGTTCAGACCAGTTGCACCCGTTGTTGCTATTTCGACTAGGGGGGTTCCCAGATCAGTAGAAAGGCTGACCAGCGTCGGACAGTGCCCCGTGCTCCCCATCTTTCAATAAGCATCAATTGGTGGAAGCAATTACACCATTCCCAAAAGATAGGCGGGGCCAGCTCTCTCCATCTATGAAGTATCAGGCCTTTACCCACCAGACATGCCTTGCATACCAATAAACACTCCCCTTTCCCTTTAGGTTGAGGAGGGCCAAACTGATCCAAGACAAAAAAAAAGAGCCAGTCCATTGTAGTCTCTGATGGAGCAGCCCACTTAAAAAGGTACAAATCCTCGCCCAGTAAGAGCGAAGAGATTTACAACTCCACCACATATGTATCAGGTTCGCCAAAGGCTCCAAACACCGAGGACAACTGCCATCAGAGGTTATATGGCTATGTAGCGCTCTTCTGGGCGAAAAGTGAACTCTGGTTAAACACTTAAATTGCACTTCCCTCCAGCGAGCCCCCTCTGCAAGGTCAACGATTCATCGTAAAGCACTAATAACAGTGCCAGGAGGCACCCCATGCCCCAGCTCTACAGCCCAAGCCGTCTCTACTCCCTGATAATCTGGGATAAGCCTGTAGCGGTCCAACCGTGCTTTCAACACCGCTATCGACGGAGGACTGTCCTCACCCAGGTCAAAAAATTCTAAGATCTGCGCCGACCGTTCAATATTAAGCGCAGTCCCTGGTAGCGAGGCCACATAGTGAGAAATCTGCATAAATGCAAAAAAATGGCTAGGGCTCAAGTCATATTCTCGGCGCAAGGAAACAAACGATTTACATTTCCCTGAGGGTTCCACCACATGCTCTATATTCCGAATGCTGCAACCTGTCCAGTCCCGAAACGTCACTGTTTCCGATCCTGGGGTAAAATTAACGTTCCCTTGTATCGGCAACCAGCTCGATACCCTCCAAGGTCTATGCCAATACACGTTAAGCTGCCTCCAGGTACGCCAAGCTGAACCAAGCAACACACTCTCTGCTATTCTGCCCGATAACACCTGGTTCTCCAGATGCAAGACTGCAAGTAATGTCTGAGGGGCCACAAAGGTCTCCTCGAAGGCCCTGGGTGTATAAACTTCTGTCCCACCTAACCAATCCCTGATATGTCGGGCCTGACAGGCTAAAGCGTAGACCCACAAATCTGAGAGGCCCATCCCCGCCTCCCTCCATTTCCCCAACAAACGGTTTAGCGGGATGCATGCTCTGGCCCCCTTCCAGAAGAACCCCCATATTACCTTTTCTAAACGCTGTAGGTCCCGTCGCAACAACCAGACCGGTAAAGTCTGCATCCAGTATAATATCCGCGGCAATACCACCATCTTAACTGCTGCCACTCTCCCCAACAGGGAAAGCGGGAGAGGGCCCCACGCCTTTAGCTGGGTCCGCAGACGAGACATGATACGGTCCAAATTGCGAACGTATAGCTCATGTGGCTGTCTAGTCAATAAAATACCAAGATACATGAAATTGTTCTCTGCCCATTTAAGCGGAAATACACCCTCCCAACGCCCCCGTAGCTGTCCCGACACATCCAATGCCTCAGATTTATCCTTATTTATGCGTAGCCCTGCAAAAAGGCCAAAATATGCAAATTCCTCCAACAAGCGGGTCAATGACTTCCTAGGGGAAAGCAGGTGTACCAGAAGGTCATCCGCAAAGGCTGACAGCTTGAACTCTTGCAAGCCGATATGCACCCCTCGTATCTCTCGGGAGGTCTCCATTTTTCTAATCAGAGGATCCAATGACAAGACAAACAAGAGGGGAGAGAGGGGACAGCCCTGCCTTGTACCGCATCCCAGAGAAAAAGCCTCCAACAACACCCCATTACAAAGCACTCCAGCTGTCGGCTCCGCATAGAGGCTCTCAACCATTTTACAAAAGGATGCTCCCAGCCCATAGCATGGCAACAAGTATCGCAGATAATGTCAGTCGGTCGAAGCTTTCTCCGCGTCAAAGGACAAGCAAGGACTGTAATTGTCGGTCCTGCACCCACTCCAGCGATGTCAAGATTTTACACAGATTACGCACTGCAAATCACCCCTTCACAAATCCCACTTGAGAGTAATGCAACAAGTGGCCTAAAACTCCAGCCAACATATTTTCACCAACAGCTTCAAATCAAAGTTTAGCAACAATATGGGCCTATATGATGCCACTTGGACTGGATCTTTTCCCGGTTTTGGTATTAGTATAATGTGGGCGTGGTTACTACCCCAGCGAAAGGTGCCTTGTTCAGCTCTTCTGCTATGAACTGCTACCAAAGTTGGAGTGACAACATCAATAAGTAACTTATAAAATTCAGCTCCTAACCCATCGGGTCCTGGTGTTTTTTGATTTTCAAACATTCTTTATTCAAAAATTAAAGCAGGATTACAAAGTGAAGTCCACATTTAGGAGACTCCCAACTAAACAATGAAAGAAAATTAAAGATAACGAGGATCAAACTCAACTAAGCCCAAATTTACATGGAAAGAAAGAAGTAACATTCAATAGGACTCCTTACTAACCAAGAAGGCCTCAAAGTGATCGACATCGAGAAAAACATACTTAGTGCATTCCAATTCCACTATACATTTACACGGATATTTCAAAAAGAAGGATGCCCCAATGGCAAGAGTCCAGTCTTTCAAAGCTAGAAACACTTTCCGACGTGCCTGAGTACTCCTACTCACATCAGGGAAAATTTGTATAGGTTCGCCACAAAAAGCCAAATTTTTCTTTTTAAAATATAAATTGAAGATCATATTTTTGTCCTGTAATGAAACAAATGATACAATCAAAGTTGCACGCTGTGGGATCAAATCAACAGAAGATTCCAAAAAATTTGAAAGATCCAAGGACTCAGCATCATTGGGTTTCCCTTCTCGTAACTCAACCGGAGAGGAAGCCTTCACTGCAGAAGGTTTAGGAATATAATTTAAAGAGGAAAACTTAATAGAATCCACCTTATCAATCAGCAAGATTTCCTTCAGATATTTTAGTACTAGAATTAACGGTGAGAGGTAATGAGTACAAGGAAAATTTAAAAAAACGGAGATTTTTTAAACGATTACTATTCTCCAGAACCTCTAGCTGATGATGTACCAGAACACTATCCTTAATAGAAGAAGATACAGCAGCCTCCAAAACAGTGAAGCGACCTTCCAGTTTAGACAACGATTTCTTAGAGTCAGAAAGCAAAACATCTTGGTCTGAAAATTTCTGTACTACTTCAGCAGAAAAACGGGAGAGGGAGGTTCGAAGGGACCCTTCCATACGCGCCACCAACTCCCAAACATCTTTCAATGAAACTTCAGCCGGTACAGATATATTCAAAACCTCAGAGGAAAACATAACAGGAGAAGGCATCTTAACATTCTGTCCCCCCAATGACAATAAAGATGAAGCTTCCTGAACAGAGGGAGGTAGTCCAACAGCTTCAAATCAAAGTTTAGCAACAATATGGGCCTATATGATGCCGCTTGGACTGGATCTTTTCCCGGTGTTGGTATTAGTATAATGTGGGCATGGTTACTACCCCAGCGAAAGATGCCTTGTTCAGCTCCTCTGCTATGAACTGCTACCAAAGTTGGAGTGACAACATCAATCAGTAACTTATAAAATTCAGCTCCTAACCCATCGGGTCCTGGTGTTTTATAGCAACTTGCTCTCGAAATAACTGTTTTTCTCCAGGACCAAGCAGGAAGTCAGTCCTCACATATGGGTGACATCGACATCGATGGAGCCCTTGCGGAGCATTTCCCCAGCTTTCCATGAAAGCCTTTGGTAATGCAGGCACACATGCGCGGTTCCCTTCCTGCCTAAAGGTGCCATCTTGCTCAGTCTCTCTTTTTCCGTGAAGCCCGTTGGACGTGTGTCCTAGTCCTCCCGGAAAATAGTTGGATTTTTTCGCGATTCCTTCGCTATTTTTTCTCCGGTTCGACGCCGGTTCCCCTCCTGCCAGGTTCGGTACACCGGTATCGAGCCCGATCTTATTTTTTCGTTTTTTGCCCTTCGTGGCTGGCGTTCGCGCCCTTTTTTTCTTTTTCCCTGGAAGGCTGGTCCATTGACCTCGCGGGGACTCTTTTTTTCCCCGATGGCTTCCAGTGGTTTCAAAAAGTGTGATCGGTGTAAGAAACTAATGTCTCTCACTGACACACACAACTGCTGCCTTCGGTGCCTGGGTCCTGACCACGATCCTAAGATCTGTGGACCATGTGAAAAGATGTCTTCCAAGGCGCTTCGAAGTCGTCAGCGCCAAAACAAAAGGCTTTTCTTCAACTCGGCCTCCGGCCGGGCCCAGACCTCGTCTGAGGCCTCGACATCTCGGGAATCGGATCCCGAGCACCATCGGGGCTCCTCAGACAGGGGGTCCCCCGACCGGGAATGAAAGAGGAAGAAGCGGCTACGAGGGCATCGTCGTCGGAGGTCCCTGGCTCCTCGAGAGCTAGGTCTCAGACCCCCGACCGTCGCCCCGGGCCCGTGGAACAGGAGAAGCCTCCAAAAGTACCTCATGTGGAGTCAGAGTCTGCTGGACACGTAAGTCCTGTAGTCCTCGTGGACTCTCCTCCCAGAGAGCCGATGTCAGGCCCGACACCGCCGGGGCCCGAGTCGGTGGCTGCTGAGTCTCCTGAGCTGGGTCTCAGGCTGACAGCCTTGGAGAGCAGATTGTCTGCCTTCATGGAACAGCAGCGGGCACTGATGGCCAGCCTGTCTGGTGCATCTGCTCCAACCACCGGGACATCGACATCGAAGTCGACCCTGGAGACCGAGCCGATACTCGAGACCATGAAGGCTCGAGGTTGACCTCGGTCACGGTCTCCCTCGACCTCCCGTTCGGGACCGAGGGTGTCGACGCCAGTGCCTTCGGCGTCGGGGCGGGTGCTCATAGGCCCCGCGCGGTCGGACCCCGATTCCTCATCAGACGAGTCCGCCTGGGAGACGGAGGACGAGGTGTCCCCCGACACTTTCAGGACTCGGTGCATCCCATCGGACTCACCGCAGTCTGAGCCCCAGAGTAGATCCCCTCCGGAGGATACCCGGTTCTCAGAGTTCGTCCGGGATATGGCCACTGTGTTGGCTATCCCTGCGGACCCCGAGGAGGAGCCTCGAGCCGAGGAGCTCGAGGCCCTACAGTATGACTCTCCTCTGAAGGAGGCCTTTACTGTTCTGGTTCCTCCGATGCTGGAACGGCTCCTCTTCCGGATGTGGGAGGCACCGGCCTCGGCGCCGGTTCTAAGCAAGTGGGTCGATTCTATCTATTGACTCCAGAAGAGCCCTGGCTTTCAGAAGGCGCAGCTACCACACCATTCCATGGTGGTGGAATCGACCATGCATCGCCTGAAAAGTCAGAAGATGCACTCCGCGGTGCCCCCTGGCAGGGAGGCCCGGAACCTGGATGGTTTTGGTAGAAAGTGCTTCCAGGGCTCGATGCTTGCTTGCCCTGTCCAGTCTTACCAGCTGTACATGGGCATGTACTTGCGGGACCTGGCCAAGGAGCTGGCCGGGTTCTCTGCTGGTCTCTCCGGGGAACCCTTGCAGAGGTTCAAGTACTTGTCCTCGGGGATACGGGAATGCTCCAAGTTTATGTCCTGCGCTGCCTACGATGGCTTCGAGGCTTTGGCCCGTGTTGTGGCAGCCGGCATCGCGGCTCGACGCCAGTCATGGCTGCAGTCATCGGACCTCGAGCCATGGGTTCAGGACAAGTTGGTCGATGTCCCTTGCCGAGGTGAGATCCTTTTTGACAAGCCCATGACCGAGAAGGCCGCACAGCTCGAAACCGAGCACCTCACGAGGACAAGGCTGTCTAGAAAGACTTCTGCTCCTTCTCACAAAAAGAAGGGCTCGGGTAAAAAGCCTTTTTACCCAAGGAAGGGCACTGCCTACAAACAGTACCCACAGTACCAGGCCTCCCAAGCTCCCCCTCAGGGTCAGCAGGCCAAGGGGCAGGGTAATGGGCCCCGTAGGCAGAGGACTCCCAAGCCTCCGGCCCCTGCTCCCACTCAGCAGGGTGGGGGGTTTTGACTCCTTAGGCATAGCCTCTCCATCCCTGCTCTCCCAACCCTGCACAGGAGGTCGACTTGCCCTGTTTGCCCACAAGTGGCCACTCATCACTGGAGACAGTTGGGTGCTAAGCATCGTTCACAAGGGCTATATGCTACACTTCCAACAGCTGCCTCCTCCATTCTTTCCAGGGGAACCTCCAAGGCCTCCCCTGCACACAGATCTTCTTCTTCAAGAGCTCCAAGGTCTGTTGCAGGACAAGGCAGTGGAGCCTGTGCCTCCCCACCTCCAGGGTCAAGGGTTCTACTCCAGGTACTTTCCTGGTACCCAAAAGAACCGGTGGCCTCCGGCCTATTCTAGACCTCAGAAATCTCAACAAGTTCCTAGAGAAGGAAAAGTTCAAGATGCTTACTCTTGGAACACTTCTGCCCTACCTCCAGCAGGGAGATTGGCTATGCTCCTTAGATCTAAAGGATGCGTACACTCACATCCTCATTCATCCAGACCACAGAAAGTACCTCAGGTTCATTGTGGGAGGAAACCATTATCAGTACAGGGTACTGCCTTTTGGCCTCACCTCCGCTCCCAGGGTCTTTACCAAATGCCTGGCAGTGGTTGCGGCCTACCTGAGAAATCAGGGAATCTTTGTTTTCCCCTATCTGGACGACTGGCTCATCAGGGGTCAGACGTGCCAGGAGGCCAGACAAGCCACCCTTCGAACTATTGCTATTCTTCAAAACCTGGGGTTTGTCATAAACTTCGCAAAGTCCACTTTGCTCCCCTCCCAGAACTTGGAGTTCATAGGGGCAAGGTTAGACTCTCTGCTGGCAAAGGCATTCTTGCCAGAAGACAGAGCCCGAAGACTGATAAACTTGGCAAACCAGTTTCTCAGCAGGTCACTGGTCTCCGCCAGACTCTGCCTGAGGCTTCTTGACCACATGGCTTCGACAGTACATGTGACCCCCAATGCCAGGCTCCATATGAGGCCTGCACAATGGTGCCTTCGAACTCAGTGGTCACAGGCCACAGGCAGCCTCAGAGACAGAATAAGGGTGTCCAGACAATTTCTGAACTCCCTCCGCTGGTGGCTGCACCCACCAAATCTACTGCAAGGGGTGCCTTTTCAGATTCCTGGGTTCACAGTGGTGTTGAAAGACCTTGGAATGATCCAGTATGGCATATCTTATGTTCTTAGGTTCTTATGGTTTCGTTCTTAACTTTCAGCTCATATGTTTTCAATTTACTGGCAAAGGGTTACTTCCCCTTCTTTTTCTTCTACCTCTGGGGTTCTGCAGGGCTCTGTATTGAGCCCAATAATCTATGGACTTTACATTATTTATTTATGTAGTTGATATGCAGCTTCTTCTGCCTTTCACTTCTCATTCTCAATTTATTTTGGAGGTTTCTTCTAAGCTGGATGTCATTGCCTCATGGTTGCATTCTTGAGGGCCTATGCAGAAAACATTAGTGCAGCATTCTTCTGGTGCTTTTTCGGCACTAGGCTTGCTGTCCAATGCAGAAAGCAAGCTAGTGCTGGAAATATGCCAGAAAAACTACCATGCTAAATTGCAGGCCTGTGGTCTTCCTGGGAGGCCGCACAGCAGATCAATCTACTGGAACTCAGGGCTATTCGCTTAGCCCTCAAGACTTTCTCTCAAACACTGGCTCATCAGTCTGTCCTGGTTCAAATGGACAACCAAGTAGCCATGTTTTATGTGAACAAGCAGGGCGGAACTGGGTCCAGGCTCCTTTGTCAGGAGGCACAGGACCTTTGCTTGTTTGCTCTCAGGCACAACATGTTCCTCAAGGCAGTGTATCTATCTGGCCAGGACAACTACCTGGCAGACAGATTGAGCAGGATTCAGCAGCCCCACGAATGGCAGCTCCATCCCTTAATGGTTCAGAAGATTTTCCTGAAATGGGGACTTCCAACCATAGATCTGTTTGCCAGTCCATCAAACAAACAACTGACAAGGTTCTGCTCCAGGCAACCGCATCCTCTGCGGCTGGCAGCAGATGCTTTTCTGATTTCCTGGTCCCAGGGCCTCCTGTATGCGTTTCCTCCCACGCCCTTGGTGGCCCGAACCCTGTTCAGAATTCTTCAGGACAAGGCCTCGGTCCTGCTGGTGGCTCCCAGATGGCTGAGACAGCCTTGGTTTCCACTTCTGCTTTAGCTGGCAGTGGATCCCCCACTAGGGTTGCAACTCAACCTTCTCTCTCAGGATCAGGGTTCCCTTCTGCACCCCAATCTCAAAGCGATCAATTTGATGGCCTGGAGGCTGCAAGGGTAGTTTTGGCTCCCTGGGGCCTACCTCAGGAAGTTGAGGATGTTGTCCTAGCCTCTAGGAAGCAATCCACTAGGAAAACCTATGCCCTGAAATGGAAAAGGTTTTTTGTGTGGTGTCAGCTACGTACAGAAGATCCTTTCTCCTGTGCGGTACCAGTACTGCTTCAGTACTTACTGCACTTATCAAATCAGGGACTTAAGTCCAATTCTGTTCAGGTCCACCTCTCAGCTCTAGCAGCTCACCACTCACTGGTGGAAGGACATTCTCTGTCGGTTCACCCCTTGGTGTCCCGGTTTCTCAGAGGCTTGCTCTTGCTCAAGCTTCCCATCCGTCCTCCTGCTCCTGAGAGGGAGTTGAATGTGGTCTTGCAGCAACTGACTCGCCCACCTTTTGAGCCGATGGCTACTTGTCCTCTCCGCTTCCTGTCCTGGAAGACATTCTTCTTAGTAGCCCTAACCTCGGCCAGGCGAGTGAGTGAACTTCAGGCCCTGGTCTGTGACAGGCCTTACACCCGCTTCTATAGGAACAGGGTAGTCCTTAGGACTCATCCAAAGTTCCTCCCAAAGGTTGTCTCCTCCTTCCACCTTAACCAAGAGGTGGTTCTTCCAACATTCTTCCCTAGACCTCATGCAAGCCAGGCTGAAGCAGTTCTGCATACCCTGGACTGTAGGAGGGCCTTATCCTTCTACCTTGACCGTACGCAGGGACATAGAAGAGCTACTCAGTTCTTCATATCTTTTGACCCTAATAATTTGGGGTTAGCTGTGTCCAAGTGTATCTTGTCCACCTGGGTAGCTGACTGTATCACCTGGGCTTACAGGGCGGCTGACCTTCCTTTGCAGGGTCGGGTCACGGCCCATCGTGTCAGGGCAATGGCTGCCTCAGTGGCTCACCTCCGCTCTGTACCGTTGGTGGACATCTGCAGG
This sequence comes from Ichthyophis bannanicus, assembly GCA_033557465.1. Lineage (NCBI taxonomy): Eukaryota > Metazoa > Chordata > Amphibia > Gymnophiona > Ichthyophiidae > Ichthyophis > Ichthyophis bannanicus. The sequence continues at coordinate 54,264,539 of CM066034.1, read as the reverse complement.
GCTGCAACTTGGTCCTCAAGCCAGACTTTTGCAGCCCATTACTGTCTAGAGAGGGAGTCCCGTAGGGACAGTGCTTTTGGCCAGGCAGTACTCCGGAATGTCTTTGAGGTTTAGGCAACTCCTGCCCTCCAGCCCTCCTGGGCTACCGGTGGAGGTTCTTTCAGTGAAAAGCCTTTCTTTGATGCTGGGACTAGAGGGAGTTCTCTTGTTCAGCTTGGGTTCCCTGGTAGCCCAGAGCTAGGGAGTCACCCATATGTGAAGACTGACTTCCTGCGTGGTCCTGGAGAAAGAGTAGTTACTCACCTGTAACAGGTGTTCTCCAGGACCAAGCAGGAAGTCAGTCCTCACATATGGGTGTCATCGGCGCCGATGAAGCCCCAGCGGAGCATTTCCCCAGCTTTCTATGAAAGCCTTTGGGAATGCAGGCACGCATGCGCAGTTCCCTTCCCGCCTAAAGGTGCCATCTTACCTCAGTCTCTTTTTTTCCGTGAAGCCCGTCGGACGTACGTCCCGTTTTCCCGGTTAAAATCAGATTTTTAGCAATCTTTTTGCCCTTTTTTCTACCGGTTCGACGCCGGTATCGAGCCCGATTCTTCTTTTTCGGTTCTTGCCCTTCGTGGTTGGCGTTCGCGCTCTTTTTTCTCTTTTTCCCTGGAAGGCCGGTCCTTTGACCTCGCGGGGACTCTTTTTTCCCCGATGGCTTCCAGTGGCTTTAAGAAATGTGATCGGTGTAAGAAACTAATGTCTCTCACCGACACACACGACTGCTGCCTTCGGTGCCTCGGCCCCGACTACGATCCTAAGTCGTGCGGGGCCTGTAGAAAAATGTCTTCCAAGGCACTACGGAGTCGACAGCAGCAAAAGGAAAGGCTTTTCTCGGACTCAGCCTCCGGCCGGGCCCGGACCTCGTCTGAGGCCTCAACATCTCGGGATTCCGATCCCGAGTGCCATCGAAGCTCCTCGGACAGGGGGTCCCCCGACCGGGAACACAAGAGGAAGAAGCGGCTCGCGAGGGCGTCATCGGAAGAGGTCCCTGGCTCCTCGAGGGCCAGGTCTAAGAACTCCGACCATCGCCCCGGGCCTGTGGAACCAGAGAAGCCTGCCAAAGTTCCTCGTGTGGAGCCAGAGTCTGCTGGACACGTAAGCCCCGTAGTCCCTGTGGACTCTCCTCCCAGGGAGCCGACGTCGGGCTCGGCGCCGCCGGGGCCCGAGTCGGTGGCTGCTGCATCTCCCGAGCTGAGTCTCAGGATGACAGCCTTGGAAAGTAGAATGTCTGCCTTCATGGAGCAGCAGCGGGCACTGATGGCCAGCCTGTCTGGCGCATCTGCCCCGACTACCGGGACATCGACGTCAAAGTCGACCCCAGAGGCCGAGCCGATACTCGAGTCCATCGTGGCTCGGAGTCGACCTCGGTCGCGGTCTCCCTCAACCTCCCGTTCGGGACCGAGGGCGTCGACGCCGGTACTTCCGGCGTCGGGGCGGGTGCTCCAGGGCCCCGTGGGGTCGGACCCCGACTCTTCCTCGGACGAGTCAGCTTGGGAGACGGAGGACGAGGAGTCTCCCGATACCTTTAAGACTCAGTGCATCCCTTTGGACTCACCGCAGTCTGAACCCCGGAGTAGGTCCCCTCCGGAGGACACAAGGTTCTCGGAGTTCATCCGGGATATGGCCACTGCCTTGGCTATTCCGACGGATCCCGAGGAAGAGCCTCGAGCTGAAGAGCTCGAGGCCCTACAGTATGACTCTCCTCCAAAGGAGGCCTTTACTGTCCCGGTTCCTCCGATGCTGGAACGGCTCCTCTTCCGTATGTGGGAGGCACCGGCGTCGGCGCCGGTTCTTAGCAAGCGGGTCGATTCCATCTATCAACTCCGGAAGAGCCCTGGGTTTCAAAAGGCACAGCTACCACACCATTCCATGGTTGTTGAATTGGCCATGCATCGTCTGAAGAGTCAGAAGATGCACTCCGCGGTGCCTCCTGGCAGGGAGGCCCGAAACCTAGATGGCGTCGGTAGAAAGTGTTTTCAGGGCTCGATGCTTGCTTGCCGTGTCCAGTCTTACCAGCTGTACATGGGCATGTACTTGCGGGATCTGGCCAAGGAGTTGGCTGGCTTCTCTGCTGGTCTCTCCGGGGAACCCTTGCAGAGATTTAAGTCCTTGTCCTCGGGGATTCGGGACTGCTCGAAGTTCATGTCCCGCGCCGCCTACGATGGCTTCGAGGCTTCGGCCCGAGTTGCGGCAGCCGGCATCGCGGCTCGACGCCAGGCATGGCTGCAGTCATCGGACCTCCAGCCATGGGTTCAGGACAAGTTGGTCGATGTCCCTTGCCGAGGTGAAAGCCTTTTTGGCAAGCCCATGACCGAGAAGGCCACACAGCTCGAGACCGAGCACCTCACCCGGACAAGGCTGTCGAGGAAGACCTCTGCCCCTTCTCATAAAAAGAAGGGCTCGGGTAAAAAGCCCTTTTACCCGAGGAAGGGCACTGCCTACAAACAGTACCCACATTATCAGGCTGCCCAAGCTGCCCCCCAGGGTCAGCAAGCCAAGGGCCAGGGTAATGGGCCCCATAGGCAGAGAACCCCCAAGCCTCAGGCCCCTGCTACCACTCAGCAGGGTGGGGGCTTTTGACTCCGTGAGCATAGCCTCTCCTCCAATGCTCTCCCAACCCTGCACAGGAGGTCGTCTCACCCTCTTTGCCCACCAGTGGCCCCTTATCACCAGGGACAGTTGGTGCTGGAGATAATCCACAAGGGATATGCCCTCCATTTCCACCAACTGCCACCCCCATATTTTCCAGGGGAGCCTCCAAGGCCTCCTCTGCACACAGACTTTCTCCGTCAGGAGCTTCAGGGTCTGTTGGTGGACAGGGCGGTGGAGCCTGTGCCTCCCCACTTGCACGGATTCTACTCCAGGTATTTTCTGGTGCCCAAAAGGACCGGTGGCCTTCGTCCCATTCTGGACCTCAGGAACCTCAACAAGTTCCTAGTGAAAGAAATGTTCAAGATGCTTACTCTTGGAACCCTTCTGCTCTACCTCCAGCAGGGAGATTGGCTATGCTCCTTAGATCTAAAGGATGCGTACACTCACATCCTCATTCATCCATACCACAGAAAGTACCTAAGGTTCATGGTGGGAGGAAACCATTATCAGTACAGAGTGCTGCCTTTCCGCCTCACCTCCGCCCCCAGAGTCTTTTCAAAGGGCTTAGCAGTGGTGGCGGCCTACCTGAGAAATCAGGGCATCTTTGTCTTCCCCTATCTGGACGACTGGCTCATCAGGGGTCAGACAGGTCAGGAGGCCAATCAAGCCACCCTCAGGACCATTGCTCTTCTACAACGCCTGGGGTTTGTCATAAACTTCGCAAAGTCCACTTTGCTCCCTTCCCAGAACTTGGAGTTCATAGGGGCAAGGTTGGACTCTCTCCTGGCAAAGGCATTCTTGCCAGAAAACAGAGCCCGAAGGTTAATGGCCTTGGCAAGTCAGTTTCTCAGCAGGTCCCTGGTCTTCGCCAGACTCTGCCTGCGGCTTCTAGGCCACATGGCTTCGACAGTACATGTGACCCCCAATGCCAGGCTCCATATGAGGCCTGCACAGTGGTGCCTTCGGTCTCAGTGGTCACAGGCCACAGGCAGCCTCAGAGACAGGATAAGGGTGTCCAGACCATTTCTGAACTCCCTCAAGTGATGGCTACACCCACCCAATTTGCTGAAAGGTGTGCCCTGTCAGATTCCGGATTACACAGTGATGCTAACTACAGATGCCTCCCTGCAAGGCTGGGGAGCGCATTGTCTGGGCAAGTGCACCCAGGGCCTCTGGTCTCCCTGGGAAGCTGCACAGCAGATCAATCTCCTCGAACTCAGAGCTATTCGATTAGCACTCAAAGCTTTCACTCCTACCCTGGCTCAACAGTCTGTCCTGATTCAGACAGACAACCAAGTTGCCATGTTTTATGTGAACAAACAGGGCGGAACTTGGTCCAGGATCCTTTGTCGGGAAGCTCAGGACTTTTGTTCTTTTGCCCTCAAGCACAACATGCTCCTCAGGGCTGTGTACCTTCCTAGCCAGGACAACTACCTGGCAGACAGATTGAGCAGGATACTGCAGCCCCACGAGTGGCAGCTACATCCTTCAGTAGTTCAGAAGATCTTCCTGAGATGGGGTCTCCCTTTGATGGATCTCTTTGCCAGCCCCATCAACAAGCAACTGCCACAGTTCTGCTCCAGGCAACCACATCCTCTGCGGACAGCAGCGGATACTTTTCTGATCTCTTGGTCTCAGGGCCTCCTCTATGCGTTTCCTCCCACGCCCTTGGTGGCCCGAACCCTATTCAAGATTCTCCAGGACAAGGCCTTGGTCCTGCTGGTAGCTCCCAGGTGGCCGAGACAGCCTTAGTTTCCTCTTCTGCTTCAACTGGCGGTGGATCCTCCACTGCCTCTGGGGTTGCAACCCGACCTTCTCACACAGGACCAGGGTTCCCTTCTGCACCCCAATCTCAAGTCTCTCAATTTGATGGCCTGGAGGCTGCAAGGGTAGTTTTGGCTCCCTGGGGCCTACCTCAGGAAGTTGAAGAGGTTGTCCTAGCCTCCAGGAAACAATCCACTAGGAAAACCTATGCTCTCAAGTGGAAAAGGTTTTCTGTGTGGTGTCACCTACGTACAGAGGATCCTTTCTCCTTTACTGTGCCACTAGTTCTTCAGTACTTACTGCACTTATCCAATCAGGGACTTAAGTCCAATTCTGTTCAGGTCCACCTCTCAGCTCTGGCAGCTCACCACTCATTGGTAGAAGGACAATCTCTATCTGGTCACCCCTTGGTGTCCCGCTTTCTCAGGGGCTTGCTTTTGCTCAAGCCTCCCATCCGTCCTCCTGCCCCTGAGTGGGAGCTGAATGTGGTCTTGCAGCACCTGACTTGCCCACCTTTTGAGCCAATGGCTACTTGTCCACTATGCTTCCTCTCCTGGAAGACGCTCTTCCTGATAGCCCTTACCTCGGCTAGGCGAGTAAGTGAGCTTCAGGCCCTTGTCTGTGACAGGCCTTACACCAGGATTTACAGGAACAGGGTAGTCCTCAGGACTCATCCAAAGTTCCTCCCTAAGGTTGTCTCCTCTTTCCACCTCAATCAGGAGGTGGTTCTTCCAACCTTCTTCCCTAGGCCTCATGCTAGCCAGGCTGAAGCAGTCCTGCATACCCTGGACTGTAGGAGGGCCTTATCCTTCTACCTTGACCGTACGCAGGGGCATAGAAGGGCTGGGGAGTCACACATATGTGAGGACTGACTTCCTCCTTTGTCCTGGAGAAAGAGTAGTTACTTACCTGTAACAGGTGTTCTCCAGAAGCAGCAGGAATCAGTCCTCACAACCCTCCCTCCTCGCCTTGGAGTTGCAGTTGTATATAGTTTATTTTTCATTTTTGTGTGCTGTTCTTAGCTATATCATTTGACTGAGGTAAGATGGCACCTTTAGGCAGGAAGGGAACCGCGCATGCGTGCCTGCATTCCCAAAGGCTTTCATAGAAAGCTGGGGAAATGCTCCGCTGGGGTTTCATCGGCGCCGATGACACCCATATGTGAGGACTGATTCCTGCTGCTCCTGGAGAACACCTGTTACAGGTGAGTAACTACTCTTTCTCCAGGAGCAGCAGGAATCAGTCCTCACAACCCTCCCTCCTCCCCTGGGAGTTGCAGTTATACATAGTTTATGTTTACATTTTTGTGTGCTGTTTTTAGCTATGTCATTTGACTGAGCAAGATGGCATCTTTAGGCGGCAAGGGAACCGCGCATGCGTGCCTGCATTCCCAAAGGCTTTCATGGAAAGCTGGGGAAATGCTCCGCAAGGGCTCCATCAATGTCGATGTCACCCATATGCGAGGACTGATTCCTGCTGCTCCTGGAGAACACCTGTTACAGGTGAGTAACTACTCTTTACCTCCTGTAAAGTTATCGGTTGACCCAATTGAGCGCATTGCTCCTCACTGAGTTTAGGCAAATCCACCTCCCTCAGATACTCTTTCATCCTCGTGGGAGAGCCAGCCTCCACCGTATATAGCTTTTGAAAAAAAGACCGGAACACTCGGGCGAAAGCCGTGCTCTCCCTATGCAAACCCCCCTTATCATCCCGAATCGCTGCCACCGTGTTCGTACCTCTCTGGCCCCTCAAACAACGGGCCAACAATTTCCCAGGCTTGTCCCCTTGACAATGCAATTGATAGCGGTAATATAATATAGACTTCTTGGCTCGCTGATGCAAAAGCTCATTCAAATCTGCCTGGACTTCCCATAGTCTCTACTTATTCAATGCATTTGGGAGTTGTGCACACAAACACCTCAGCTTATTAACTTGTTACTCGAGGCGGTTGATCTGCTCCACTATCAGTCTACGCTTCCGTGCTAAGAACCCAATAATATCCCCGCGTAAGACCACTTTGGCTGTCTCCCAGACCAACTCGGAATCCCCCTGATGACACCGATGGTCAGTCTCAAACTCCTGCCATCGCCGTCTAATGAATTGGTGGAACTGGGAGTCCTTATAAAGCTCCAGTGGAAAGCGCCAAACACGCGCCCTTGTAGTGTCCCCTCCCCACTGCAGCTCTATCCAGATGATCGCATGGTCCGAAATCTCTATGGGACCAATCTGCACATCGCCGGTATGGGCAAACAGGCCTTCAGATATCAAAAGATAGTCAATGCGTGTGCTAGTATCATGTGCGCGAGACTGGTGTGTAAAATCTTTCTCTGAGGGATGCAACAACCTCCACCAATCCCAGCCTTGCTCGAAAGCATTTCAATACCCGAGCGGTCGGAGCTCTCTCCCGCGCCCCCTCCCCTCTGGACGTGTCTAAATCCACATCCAAAACTCCATTAAAATCGCCGCCTAATATCAGCGGGAGCTCTGGCAGTTGTTCCACTTTAGAGGCAAAGCGAATATAAAGATCCTGATCCAACACATTGGGGCTGTAGAGATTCCCCAGAATTACAGACTTCCCCTCTAAGATTCCTTGCAACAACACAAACCTCCCGGTTGCATCCGCAAGTTCCTTTTCCACAACAAATCGCACACGCTTATGGATCAGAATGGCCACTCCCCCCTCTTTCCTTTGGCAGGTGAGCCCCACACCTGCCCCACCCAATCTCTACGAAGTTTGCTGTGTTTGTCCACAGTCTGGTGGGTTTCTTGCAGGAGTGTAATATCACATTTTTGTCTGGCTAACGCCTGCAGAATTTTATATCTTTTGGTTGGGTTCCCTAAACCACAAACATTCCATGAAATTATCTTCAGAGCATCAGGGCAATGTCAAGGCTCCTCCACACAGTAATTGCTAGTCTCCCAGAAGGAGCTCCCCCAGCCTGGAGCCCCTCCCAAAGCATTCTCAGGTAGCTATCTAGTTGCCAGCTGCATATCTCTTGGGTGTGATCGTCCTCCCCTTTTAAAACCCCTGCCCTCCCCCCCCCCTGTGAAGCCCCTGCTCCCCTCTCTCCCTCTCTCTCTCTCATCTAACCCTTCCCTACTAACTAATAAACTTGGGTCCCGCTTAATGCGTACAGTCGCCCCCCCCACCCGACCCTGCCTAGCTAATCCATACACTAGCTCTACCTCTCCCCCCTTTAAAAACCCATGTAACAGTACATCTGCTAGGCTGTAGGCCAGTCTGCCTAAAACCCACACACTCATGAAAAAAAAAAACATTTAACACAATACTATACAGTACCAACACACTAGCTGAACCACAATACACAGTATAGAGGTATATATAGATAGTTATAGTCCTCTGGGCAGTGCATAGTCCCAGTTCATACCAACCCAGGCTGCTGGTGAGTCGAAGCTTCGTTGCTGCATCCCCGCTGCTCCGGGGTCCCCCAGGCAGCACACCAAGTACAGTCTGATCTCTGGCAATCATCTGAGGTGTTAGCACTGCAATAAGGCAGCCAATACAAGTTATCAGGTAGAGCTGTTATTTCAGGTTCACTGGAGTGTCCTGATCCCCACGCACTAGGTTCTCCTCAGCCGCCTCAAATGTCCAGTGGGCACCCTCATGGATCACATGCAATCTAGCTGGATACTGCACCGAGAATTTAATCTTAGCACTTATAAGCTTCTGGCAGAGGGGTGCATAGGCTCTGCGCTCCTGGCTCAACGCTGCAGAATAATCCTGAGCGATGCGGATCTTTAAGTTATCCTGTTTAATGACCCCTTTCTGCCGTGCTGCTCTCAGTATCGCCTCTTTCTGAGGGAATTGTAAAAACTTGGCAATCACCACTCTCGGCCTCTGGTCTCGGGCCTTCTTGCTTCCCACACGGTGCGCCCCCTCGATGAGCAGTTTACCTCCTTCTTCCACTCCCTCAAACAATTGGGGGAGCAGAGTTTCCAGATACTGTTTTAAGTCCTTGTCAGCAACGGTGTCCAGGATGCCCATTAGTCTCAAGTTGTTGCGGCGCGACCGATTCTCCACATCATCCAATTTTGCCTCGTGCGAGTGCAACTTGGTTCTGAATCCCACCACTTCCTGAGTCAGCGCCTCGAGGCTATCTGTTGCTCGCCCAATGCGGTCCTCTGCTTCCTGTAGCCGATTCCCCAAAGCTCCCACTGAGCTGTGCAGATTATCGATCTTCTCGTGTAGGGCTGTAAATTGTGCCGACAAGGCCTCTGCCACCGCTGCCGAGACTTCCTCCAGAAAAACGGGGGAGGTAGGTGAGTTTGGTGCGGCTATTCCCTCCGCCATCTTGCTTGTGGCTGCCATGCGGTCTCTCTCTCTCCGACCCGTCTTTGTGGTCGCCGCCATATCTCAATTCGCTCTCAACCAGCCCCAGTAGCTATGGTAGTTCCTCCGGTTGAGGTAGAAACGAGTTTTGGTACGTTTTCGCCTCGCTAAACAGCACTGTGGTCCCGGTTTGGGCTAAGGGCGACCGGAGCGCAAGCAGGGCACGTCTGCTCGCACTCACCGCATCACCTGACCGCCACCAGGTTCTTTTTTTTGTTTCAGGGGTGAGGGGGTTGGAGCCATTGGACCACCAGGTGTTCTGTTTGTTTTGGGGGGGGTTGAGCCATTGGGCTATCAGGTGCCTTTTGTGTTTCAGAGGGGGTGAATGGCTTTTGGGGCCACTGGGCGATCAGGTCCATTTTTGTTTCTGGGTTGGGGGGCAACTGGGGCCCACCGGGCTACCAGTGATTTTACTTCTGTCGGGGGATCAGTGTCCAGGGAGGGCACTGGTCCTGTGGCATTCTGTTGATGACATCAAGGGTTTTCATTGATGCCTGGATCGACTGAGGTAAAGTGTCAGACTTCGCCTTAGATGATTTTTTTGCTCCTGGCTAGATCTTTATGCCTGCCCAAAGCTGCGCTGAATTTCAGCACAGTTTTTTACATCAGGTGCAATTAAATATGCAGCACTTTGCATACGATTTGCATGCCCACTGCACTGCAATTTAGCATGGTAGTTTTTCTGGCATATTTCCAGCACTAGCTTGCTTTCTCCACATATTTATCTATTTGCCCTTCTTGGTGGGTTCCCTTACCTACTCCCTTGCTGTGTGCCCACTGTTCAGGACCAGCCTCCATTGCTGTAGAGTTTTAAACTATCTTTCTCTTAGTCTACCTGAGTTACTGCCCCTCCCCCCCTGCTGAGGCATTGTTGTAAACCTCCATTCCTGTTGTGCATGTGGGCTTGCTCAGACTGCCCTTGTGTTTCTTGAGAAGAGCAGTGCTTTCCAGAGCTCATCCAAAAGGTGATTTTTGCTGAATTTGCTGCTAAATTGTGAGTTTTTTGTCTGTTTGTCTCCACATATTTATCTATCTATTTGCCCTTCTTGGTGGGTTCCCTTACCTACTCCCTTGCTGTGTGCCCACTGTTCAGGACCAGCCTCCATTGCTGTAGAGTTTTAAACTATCTTTCTCTTAGTCTACCTGAGTTACTGCCCCTCCCCCCCCTGCTGAGGCATTGTTGTAAACCTCCATTCCTGTTGTGCATGTGGGCTTGCTCAGACTGCCCTTGTGTTTCTTGAGAAGAGCAATGCTTTCCAGAGCTCATCCAAAAGGTGATTTTTGCTGAATTTGCTGCTAAATTGTGAGTTTTTTGTCTGTTTGTCTCCACATATTTATCTATCTATTTGCCCTTCTTGGTGGGTTCCCTTACCTACTCCCTTGCTGTGTGCCCACTGTTCAGGAACAGCCTACTGGCCAGAGACACATAGGTTCCCGCCCACCCTACCCCTCACCCCACCCACTCCAGGGGCTACATTGCCTATATAGTGGTCACATACGTGCCATCTGTCGTTCCTAACTTGGGTAACGCCCACATCTTCAACTTTTCTTATTATTCTTCCTCTTCTGGGACTGCTTAAGCAACATGTCGTGTATTCAGTGCAATAACTGTGGTACTTTCATTCAAAGAAGAATCATTTGGAGCCTAAGAGCTTGTCCTATATGCCTAAAGTCAGCTGCCATGCATTAAGAACTGACTATACTAAGGAAAGACCTAGCAGCCATGCATAAAGAAGTTTCTCTACTGAGGGAGGAACTGGCTGCAATGAAGCGCACCTCTTCTAGGATACAACCTGAACAAAGTCCACCACCGCTCCCACAAAGAATCAAACACCCCAGGAACAAATGGATCACAGTGGGTTCCGGAAGATTACGACCTGTAATGCAGAGACATCCTACACATCAAGAGATATCCCTGCAAAATGCCTTCTCTGCCTTGGCTAATGAGGATGCCCAACCCAAGGAAACTGAAGGGCCCTTAAATGAGTCAGACAATGCCCAATCTCCTGCTAAAGCACCAAATATGAAGAAAACCTCACCAAACAGAAAACTATTACTACTTGGAGATTCCATCATCAGAGGCACCAACTTGGGAACACAGTTCAAAGGAGAGAAGATAGTCATGTGCCTACCAGGCTCTTCAGCCAGCAGGAATACAAACCAAGTTGTTGAAATACTTAGCGCAAAAAGTGAGCACTCCAAACCAGATGTTATTATCCACTTGGGCACAAATGACCTGGCAAGAAACAGTGCCTCTACAGCCCAAAAGGACTTCCAATCTCTGGGAGAGAAACTCAAGCCCATTGTTAACACTGTTGCATTCTCAGAAGTTCTACCTGTTCTTGGTAAGGGGACAAAAAGGCTGCATCGCATTAACAACTTTAATACATGGCTCCAGACCTGGTGCAAACAAGAAGGATTCAGATTTATTGGCAACTGGGACAATAGATGGACCAACAAGAGACTATACTGTGCTGATGGACTACATCTCTCTGTCGCAGGGAAAAGAAACCTAAGTGAAAAATTCAGGCAGTATGTGGATATGCATTTAAACTAGGAAAAGGGGGTGACGGATGTGGAAGGTCAACATCTGCATGCCACCCCCTGCAAAAGCAGAACAACATCAGAAACAGCCATACTCTTAAACCACACATCAAAAACAAGTGGGAAGAAATGGGCAGAATAAAATCAATGCAAAATACACACAAGCCAGGTAAATGCTGGAAAGCAATGAGCACAAATGCTCGAAGCTTAGCCAAAAAAATTCCAGACCTGGAAGCCCTAATGGTGGAAACGGATTTGGACATCGTGGCCGTTACGGAAACATGGTTTAATGAATCGTATGATTGGGATATAGCCATAGCTGGCTATAATCTATTCAGAAGAGACAGAGAAAATGGAAAAGGAGGAGGAGTAGCCTTGTATGTCAAAAGCAGTATTAAAGCTACTGAAATGCAGGGAACATGGGGAAAAGAAGAAGCGCTCTGGATTGCGTTGGAAAGAGGAGATGGCACTGTCATCCATATTGCTGTAGTCTACAGACCTCCGACTCAAATTGAAGAGAGAGATAACGAATTGATTATAGATATTGCCAAGATAGCAGCAAAGGGGGAAGCGATCATATTAGGTGACTTTAATCTACCTGATGTGGATTGGATTACTCCTTCTGCACATCTGGAAAGAAGCAAAAAAATTGTGGATGCTCTCCAAGATGCATTACTTAGACAAATGGTGATGGAACCAACCAGGGAAAGCTCAACGCTGGATGTAGTGCTTACCAACAGTGATAACGTGTCGAATGTCTGCGTGAGTGCCCCTGTGAGCAACAGCGACCATCACACGGTGTGGTTTGAGATAAAAGCCATGGTACAGGCCAATCATAGCAAGCTCAAAGTCCTAAACTTCAAAAACACTGACTTCAATAAAATGGCCGAGTACTTAAAGGAGGAGATGACGGGGTGGAAGAAGATAAGGGAAGTGGAATTGCAAAAGACTAAACTAAAGGCGGCAATAAAAGGGGCAACAGATAAATATGTAAGAAAAATAAATAAAAACAAGAGGAGAAGGAAACCTATTTGGTTTTCCAAAGAGGTGGCTGCGCAAATAAAGGCAAAAAACACAGCTTTTTCAAAATTCAAAAGCTTGCAAACAGAAGAACACAGAAATGAATACAGGATCCAACTCAAAGAGTCTAAAAGAGTAATAAGGATAGCAAAATCAAAGGCAGAAGAAAAAATGGCTAAAGATGTTAAGGGTGGCAACAAAACTTTCTTCAGGTATATTCAGGAAAGGAAGAAGATCAGAGTTGGAATTGCAGGACTCAGAAGTGCTGGGAAAGGACTCGTGGAAAGTGACACTGAAAAAGCGAAATTGCTAAACAAATACTTCTGCTCTGTTTTTACTAAAGAAGATCCTGGAGATGGACCAGCTGTGACTCCCAAATATAAAAATAGGACTGAAGTAGATACCACACCATTCACAGAAGATGAGGTGTTAGAACAACTTGCTAAACTGAAAGTGGACAAAGCCATGGAACCAGATGGGATACATCCCAGGATACTGAAAGAGCTCAGAGAGGTTCTTGCAGGTCCGTTAAAGGATGTCTTCAACAGATCCTTGGAAACAGGAGTGGTTCCTCAGGATTGGAGAATGGCTAATGTTGTACCTCTACACAAAAGTGGTGACAGGGAAGAAGTGTCAAATTACAGGCCCGTGAGCCTTACCTCGGTGGCAGGAAAAGTAATGGAGGCACTCCTGAAAGAGCGAATAGTGAACTTTCTCAAAACCAACAGGTTGCAAGATCCCAGGCAACATGGTTTTACCCAAGGACGGTCTTGCCAAACAAATCTGATTGAGTTCTTTGATTGGGTGACCAAGGAACTAGATCTGGGGCATGCAATGGATGTCATCTATCTGGATTTCAGCAAAGCCTTTGATACTGTTCCTCATAGGAGGCTTGTCAATAAACTCAGTAGCTTGGGGATGGGTCCCAAGATAGTAAACTGGATTAGAAATTGGTTGACTGACAGACAACAGAGGGTGATGGTACATGGAGCTCACTCGGATGAGAGGAAGGTGATTAGCGGGGTGCCTCAGGGTTCGGTCCTGGGCCCAGCACTGTTCAATATATTTGTGAGTGATATTGCTGAAGGACTGAATGGAAAAGTCTGTCTTTTTGCAGATGACACAAAAATTTGCAACAGAGTGGACTCCCCAGAGGGAGTGGATAACATGAGGAAAGATCTACAAAAGCTGGAAGACTGGTCTAATGCTTGGCAACTACAATTTAATGTGAAAAAGTGCAGTGTCATGCACTTGGGTAGCAGAAATCCAAGGGAAAAGTACACAATAGGGGGTGAGAGGTTGGTATGCACGGTTCAGGAGAAAGACCTTGGTGTGATTATCTCTGATGATCTCAAGGTGGCAAAACAGTGCGACAAGGCGGTGGCAAAAGCCAGGAGGATGTTGGGCTGCATTCAAAGAGGGATTACCAGCAGAAAGGAAGAGGTACTTATGCCACTGTACAAGTCACTGGTGAGGCCTCACTTGGAATACTGTGTTCAGTTTTGGAGGCCATATCTTGCAAAAGATGTAAAAAGACTGGAAACTGTTCAGAGAAAGGCGACCAAAATGATTTGGAGCCTGCGTCAGAAGCCTTATGAGAAGAGACTTGAAGACCTAAATATGTACACTTTGGAGGAGAGGAGGGACAGGGGAGATATGATTCAGACCTTTAAATACTTAAAGAGAAATGATGAACAAACAAACCTCTTCCAAAGACGGGGAAGCTGTAAAACTAGAGGGCATAACATGAAGCTGCAAGGTGGTAAATTGAAAGGCAATGTCAGGAAATATTTCTTCACTGAAAGGGTGGTGGATGCTTGGAATGCCCTCCCGATGGAAGTGGTGAGGGCAAACACGGTGATGGAATTCAAAACGGCATGGGACAAACACAGTGGATCCCTTTACAGCAACAGGATAAAAGCAAAATAAACAGTACCATCTAACTTCTGAACTATCTAGCATCTGAACAAATAAGGGTGTCCTACATGGAGTGGTGGGTTCACCCCTAAACAGAAACAAAAACATGGGGAGGGGTGGCCTGCACAGAGCAACAGGTGCACCTATTCTTGCCAAAACATAAACATAAACATAAACATAAACATCTTGCTGGGCAGACTAGATGGACCATGCTGGTCTTTATCTGCCGTCACTTACTATGTTACTATGTTCTGCATTGGACAGCAAGCCTAGTGCCGAAAAAGCACCAGAAAAATGCTGCACTAATGTTTTCTGCATAGGCCCTCAAGAATGCAACCATGAGGCAATGACATCCAGCTTAGAAGAAACCTCCAAAATAAATTGAGAATGAGAAGTGAAAGGCAGAAGAAGCTGCATATCAACTGCATAAATAAAGAATGTAAAATCCATAGATTATTGGGCTCAATACAGAGCCCTGCAGAACCCTAGAGGTAGAAGAAAAAGAAGGGGAAGTAACCCTTTGCCAGTAAATTGAAAACATATGAGCTGAAAGTTAAGAACGAAACCATAAGAACCTAAGAACATAAGATATGCCATACTGGATCAGACCAAGGTCTTTCAAGCCCAGTATCCTGTTTCCAACAGTGGCCAATCTAGGTCATACGTACCTAGCGGTATCCCCAAGAGACACAGGTTCCACAATGCTTGTATTGTCAAGCATTGATACCCTGGGTCCCTTTTTAATAATGGTTTATGGACATTTCCTTCAGGAACTTGTCCAAACCTTTTTTAAACCCAGCTACACTAACAGCTCTTACTACATCCTCCGGTAACAAATTCCAGAGTTTGATTACACGTTGAGTGAAAAAATACGAGTTTTCTCTTATTTGTCTTAAATAGTTTACCCTGTAGCTTCATTACATGTCCCCTAGTCTTTCTATATTCTGATAGCATAAACAATCAATCTACGTTTACCCGTTCCACTCCATTCATTAATTTATAGACCTCTATCATATCTCCCTTCAGCCGTCTCTTTTCCAGGTTGAAGAGCCCTAACCTATGTAGCCTCTCTACATAGGAGTAGCCTTCCATCCCCTTTACCATTTTGGTGGCTCTTCTCTGTACCTTTTCTAATAACACTATATCCCTTTTAAGATACGGCGAGCAGAATTGCACACAATATTCAAGGTGCGGTCGTAACATGGAACGATACAGAGGCATCATAATATCCTTTGTTTTATTTTCCATTCCTTTCCTTATGATACCTAGCATTCTATTTGCTTTCTTGGCCGCTGCTGCACACTGGGTGGAGGGCGGAGGGTTTTAACATGTTATCCACGATGACTCCTAAATCTTTTTCCTGGGTGGTGGTTCCCAATGAGGAACCTTGCATTGTGTAACCATAGTGTGGGTTGTTCTTTCCTAGGTGCATAACTTTGCACTTGTCCACATTAAATGTCATCTGCCATTTGGATGCCCAATCTTCCAATTTATCCAGATCCTCCTGCAGTTTTCCACAGTCCTCTTGGGTTTTAACAACTTTAAACAGTTTTGTGTCATCTGCAAATTTGATAACCTCACTAGTTATTCCCTTTTCCAGGTCATTTATGAATATGTCAAAAAGTAGCGGACACAGTACAGATCCCTGGGGTACTCCACTATTCACCTGTTTCCATTGGGAAAATTGGCCATTTAGCCCTACCCTCTGCTTTCTATCTTTTAACCGGTTCCCGATCCACAATAGTACACTGCCTCCTATCCCATGACTTTTTAGTTTTGCCAAAAGTCTCTGATGAGGGACCTTGACAAAGGCTTTCTGAAAGTCCAGATACACTATATCAACCGAGTCACCTTTGTCTACCTGTTTATTCACACCTTCAAAAAAACATATCAGATTAGTAAGACAAGATCTTCCTTGTCTAAAGCCATGTTGGCTGTCTCCCATTAGGCCATGACTATTTACATGCTGTGTAATTTTGTTCTTTATGATGGTTTCTACCATTCTCCACGGTACTGACGTCAGGCTCACCGGTCTGTAATTTCCCGGATCACCCCTGGAACCCTTTTTCAAAATTGGCGTTACATTGGCGATCCTCCAATCTTCAGGTATTACAGATGATTTTAATGAAAGTTCACAGATTACTAATAGCAGGTCTGCAATCTCATATTTCAGTTCTTCCAACACTCTCAGATGTATACCATCCGGTCCAGGTGATTTGCTACTATTCAGTTTATCAAATAGTTATAATACATCTTCCCGGTGTAGCGATATTTCTCTCAATTCCTCTGCAGTATCACCTTTAAATACCACTTCAGTCTTGGGTAACATCCCTACATCTTCCTCAGTAAAGACCGAAGCAAAGAATTCATTCAGTCTCTCCGCTATAGCCTTGTCTCGTCTTACTGCCCCTTATACCCCTCTATCATCTAATGATCCAATTGACTCTCTCACAGGCCTTTTGCTACGAATGTACTTGAAAAAGTCTTTATTTCGTGTTTTTGCTTCCATAGCAAGTTCCTTCTCAAATTCTCGCTTTGCCTGCCTTATCAGTGCTTTGCATTTAACTTGCCAGTGCGTGTGCTGTTTCCAGTTTTCGTCATTTGTCTCTTTTTTCCATTTCCTGAAAGATGCTTTTTTTGGCAGCAACAGCCTCTCTGACCTTACCTTTAATTAAACCATGCTGGCAGTTTTTTGGACTTTCTTCCACTTTTCTTAATGCGTGGAATACAACTGCTCTGGGCTTCCAGGATAGTATTTTTAAACAACAACCAAGCTTGATGTAAATCTTTAACCTTTGCAACCGCTCCTTTTAGTTTTTTATAGTTTATCATAGTCTCCCTTTCGAAAGTTAAAAGGTAGTACTGTGGATTTCTTTACTATCCCTCCTCCACTAATTAAATCAAACACGATCATGCTATGATCACTATTGCCAAGTGGTCCCAACACCCTTATTTCTTGCACCAGATCTGGTGTTCCACTAAGGACTAGGTCCAGTATGGCTTCCCCTCTGGTCGGTTCATGAACCAGCTGCTCCAAGAAGCAGTCATTTATTTCATCTAGAAACTTTATCTCCCTAGCATGTCCTGCCGTGACACTGACCCAGTCGATACCGGGGTAATTGAAATCACCCATTATTATTACTCTGCTGTGACCTTTGTTAGCTTCCTTGATTTCTTTGAGCATTTCATCATCCATTTATTCATTCTGGCCAGGCGGTCGATAGTATACCCCCCACTGCCATCACTTTCCCCTTCATACATGGAATTTTGTTTCCTGCAAAACTTTAATCCTTTCTGATCAATGCCCTCTCTAACATAGAGCGCAACCCCTCCACCAATTTGATCAGTTCTATCATTATGATATAGTTTGTATCCAGGTATCACAGTATCCCACTGGTTATCCTCCTTCCACCATGTCTCTGAGACTGCAATCATATCTAACCTCTCATTAAGTGCTATATATTCTAACTCTCCCATCTTATTGTTTAGACTTCTAGCATTTGCCTACAAGTATTTTAGAGACTGTATTTTATTAATATTAATCTGGCTATTGGTAGGCATGGGTAATTTGGAATCTTTACGCTCTGTCTGCACCATACTCAAGGGCATTTGGGCTACTTTACTCTTTTTTGGAACCTCACTGCTTTTGGTAGTATCCTTCAAGGATACCTTCTTCCGAACCATGCACTCTTGGGTGACTATCGGCTTTCCCCTATTTTCTAGTTTAAAAGCTTCTCTATCTCCTTTTTAAAGGTTAATGCCAGCAGTCTGGTTCCATCCTGGTTAAGGTGAAGCCCATCCCTTTGGAAGAGCCCCTCCTTTCCCCAGAATGTTTCCCAGTTCCTAACAAATCCAAAACCCTCATCCTTGCACCATCGTCTCATCCATGCATTGAGACTCCGGAGCTCTGCTTGCCTTTTGGGTCCTGCACGTGGAACAGGAAGCATTTCGGAGAACGCTACCCTGGAAGTTCTGGATTTCAACTTCCTACATAAAAGCTT
Organism: Ichthyophis bannanicus; assembly: GCA_033557465.1. Classification (NCBI taxonomy): domain Eukaryota; kingdom Metazoa; phylum Chordata; class Amphibia; order Gymnophiona; family Ichthyophiidae; genus Ichthyophis; species Ichthyophis bannanicus. The sequence goes on along the minus strand of CM066034.1, from coordinate 54,246,305 downwards.
AAATTTAGCCTCCAGAACCTCCCTACCACATATTTCTATGTCATTGGTACCGACATGTAACAAGACAGCAGACTCCTCCCCAGCACTATCTAAGATCTTATCTAGGCAGTGCGTGAGGTCCGCTACCTTCGCACCAGGCAGGCATGTTACCAAGCAATCCTCACGTCCACCAGCCACCCAGCTATCTACATGCCTTATGATTGAATCACCAACTATAACAGCTGTCCTAGCCCTTCCCTCATGGGCACATGGCCCTGGAGAAACGTCCTCAGTGTGAGAGGGTTTTACATCACCTGGAGGACAGGTCCTAGTTACAGGATCACGTCCTGCCACACTAGGGTGATGCTCTCCTGTCACCTGACCTCTCTCCTCCATGGCAACAGGGATGCTGCCAGACTGGAGGTGGGCTTCAGGACTATATCCCTGTAGGTCTCGTCCATGTACTTCTCTGTCTTTCTTATGTCTTCCAGGTCTGCTACTCTAGCCTCTAGAGAATGGACTTGTTCCCTGAGAGCAAAGAGCTCCTTGCACTTAGTGCATACATAAGACCTCTCACCAACTGGGAGAAAATCATACATGTGACACTCAATGCAAAAGACTGGAAAGCCCCCATCTCGCTGCTGGACTGTTGTCTGCATCTTAGTTTAAAGCTTGTGTTTAGGTCTTTAAATTCTGTACTTACTAAGGGTTGGTGTAGATGCTTATACTAATAAAAGTGTATCTAATACCTCTAATATACCTTGTTCACCTGAAGCTTAAGTAATCTCAGGTCCTCAGTGTATGACTGATTTGGATAAAGAGCTGCACCTGAGAGCAGCCCCTTTCCTCTAAGACGTGTAAGTACCTATAAAGCTTCAATTACCCCAGGGGCGGGTGGGTGTTGGGGAGGGAGGGAGGGAAATAAGACCTATTAAAAGAGGGTTGTTACAAGGTACCCTGTCCTGTACCCTCAGCAGGGGGGGAGGGGGTTAGTCCCTCAGGTAGGCTAGAGCAGGAAAAAAAGTTTAAAACGCAGCATGTTCTGGGGACAGAGCAGGGTGAGATATTTAATTTAAAGTAACAGTTAACCTGGCTACCACACAAAGGCCAGTTACTTGAGAGAGGCAAGGTAAGTTATACAGCTGAGAAAGCTGAAGTGCAAAACTAAAGGGAACAGGGAGTTGAAGTAGCACACCAATAAAGACAACAATAAATAAATAAATAGACAGCTAGAACTCACAGCAGAGTCGTCACAGGAATTAAATATCCACTTCTCTAGCAGAGCACTGTGAGGACACTGCTCTTCCCAGAGCAGAGAGAGGCAAAGAACAGACTATGCACACGTGGGAGGAGGAGACAGGAAGAAGGGCTACACAATACCTCAGCAGGGGGGAGGGGGTTAATCCTTCAGGTAGGCTAGAGCAGTAAAAAAGGTTTACAACGCAGCACGTTCTGGGGACAGAGCAGGGAGAGATATTTAATTTAAAGTAACAGTTAACCTGGCTACCACACAAAGGCCAGTTACTTGAGAGAGGCAAGGTAACTTATACAGCTGAAAAAGCTGAAGTGCAAAACTAAAGGGAACGGGGAGGTGAAGTAGCACACCAATAAAGACTACAATAAATAAATAGACAGCTAGAACTCACAGCAAAGTCGTCACAGGAGTTAAATATCCACCTCTCTAGCAGAGAGCAGAGAGAGGCAAAATCCTCAATCCAAAACTGTACCAGAGATTGAAAAAGAAGGCAAGTAATCAAGAAGAACAGAATGATTAACTAAATCAAAAGCAGAACTTAAATCTAGAGAAATAAGAAAGATATCAAAACCATCATCAAACTGTAGGTGGACATAATCCACCAAAGCTAGAAGATTTTTTTCAATGGAATTATGGGCATGAAAACCCATACTCCCTATGGGTCCTACTCCCCCCCCCCCCCCATATATCTATTTCAGTGTCTAGTATTCTAATTCTTAGTATGTTACTATTCTAGTTTCCATTGTTCCTATCTTTTCCTCAAGTATATCATCTGTGCAATGGATTGGGTGTTATGCTGTTAATTAACAATTTGTGTGTTATGCTATATTTATATGCATTCTGTGCAGAATCCTCGATTTTCAAAAAATAATGTTAAAAAAAAACATAAGAGGCATGAGGATAGAAAGAAAAACAATGTGCAAAGTGCATATAACCAATGGCACCCTCAATAGAAGTTATTTGATCTAATGAAACGTTGTTGCCCCAGATTAAAGTCACCCAGTATCTTCACTTTTCCCTTTGTTACCACCTTTACAGTATTGTTGATCAAATCTCTGGCCATTTCTTTGTTTGTGTTGGAGGTCTGTAGACTACACCAGTATAGATGAGTGCCATCTCCTCTTTCCAAAACATTCTACAGCGCTTTTTTTCTGTCCTCTCTATCCTTCAAAAATAAATTTTATTAAGATATGGTGATAACCTGTGCATGAGACTCATTAAACCAAGTTTCTCTAATGGTTGCAATGTCCAAGTCCATTTCCACCATCAGGGCTTCCAGGTCAAGAACTTTGTTGCCTAGGCTGTGAGCATTTATGCTCATTGCCTTCCAACAGGTTTTGGTTGGTTTGCTTCTATTTTGCATGAGTATCATTCCTGACTCCTCTTCCCATTTGTTATTAATGCATGAGTTAAGATGATGTCTCTTTCTGTTTTCACCATTTCTGTAATGCTTTTGCTGGGGGAGACATCCTGAACTTGTTTTCCATCCGTCACTCTCCCTTTCTCTAGCTTAAATGCCTGTCTACATATTGTCTGAATTTTTAATTTAGGATCTTTTTTTCTGCCACAGAAAGATGTAAACCATCTTTACAGTATAACCTCTTATTGTTCCATCTATTGTCCCAGCCACCTATATATCTAAAGCCTTCATGTTTACACCAAATTTGGAGTTATGCATTAAAGCTGATTGTGTGATACAGCCTCTCTTTCCCCTTACCATGAACAGATAGAATGTCAGAGAATGCTATAGTGTTGACAACAGGCCTAATATGAAGTGGTGGCGGTGGCTAGAGCTGCTAAAGTGGCTAGCTGCTGCCACTGAACATAAGACCCAGAAATTCCAGATTGCCTGGATAACAATAAAGCTATTAGGACTAGGGCTTTTAGAATCCATTCAAAGGTGAGGGTCTTAGACTTTAGGAAAACTAACTTTGCCAAGATGGGCCAATACCTCAGGGAGTCGTTAGTGGGATGGGAACAGCTGGGGGATGCAGAAAAACAGTGGGCAAAACTGAAAGGGGATATTTTAAGGGCAAGCAACCTTTTTGTTAAAATGGTAAATAAAGGTAAAAGGAAAAGGAGACTGCTATGGCTTTCGAAAGAAGTAGCTGAAAAAGTGAAGAAAAAGAGGGAGGTCTTCATAAAATACAAGAGATCACAGAGAGAGGAAGACAGGCATCTATATTTGGAAAAACTTAGAGAAGCTAGCAAAGTAGTCAGGAAAGCAAAGATTCAAAAAGAGGAGGAAATAGCCAATGCAATAAAATGGGGGATAAGACATTTTTCAGATATGTTAGTGAGAAGAGGAAGGGCAGAAGTGGTATTGTCAGACTCAAAGGTGAAGGGGAGGAATATGTAGAAGCTGATGAGGATAAAGCAGAATTGCTTAACAAATATTTCTGTTCTGTGTTCACAGATGAAGAACCAGGAGCAGGACCTCAGAAAACACCCACAAACGGGAACAGAAGCGAGGGACATCTTGAACAATTTTCAGAAGACTGTGTTCATGAGAAACTAGCTCATCTTAAAGTAGACAAAGCAATGGAACCAGAATGGATACACCCTAGAATACTGAGGGAACTTGGGGACGTTCTAGCAGCTCCACTGACTGACCTTTTCAATGCCTCATTGGAGTCGGGAGTGGTGCCAAAGGACTGGAGAGAGGCTCATGTGGTGCTTTTACACAAAAGCGGAAATAAGGATGTGGTTGAAAACTACAGGCCAGTTTAACTTCGGTGGTGAGTAACGCTGCTGAAAGAGAAAATAGTGAGGTTTCTGGAGTCCAGCGGATTACAGGATCCGAGGCAGCATGGATTCACCAGAGGCAGATCTTGTCAGACAAATCTGATTGATTTTTTTGACTGGGTGACCAGGGAGTTGGACCGAGGGAGAGCCCTAGATGTGATGTATTTGGATTTCAGTAAAGCCTTTGACACTGTTCCTCACAGGCGACTTATAAACAAACTGAGCACCCTAGGGATGGACCCTAAAGTTACTGCTTGGGTTAGAAATTGGTTGGGTGGGAGGCGGCAAAGAGTACAGGTAAATGGATGTCACTTTGAGGAGAAGGATGTTACCAGTGGTGTGCCCCAGGGATCTGTCCTTGGTACGATTCTCTTTAACATCTTTGTAGTGATATAGCGGAAGGGCTGTCGGGTAAGGTTTGCCTCTTTGTGGATGATACCAAAATCTGCAATAGAGAAGACACCCAGGAAGGTGTAGATAACATGAGGAGGGATCTAGCTAAACTTGAAGAATGGTCTAGAATTTGACAGCTCGGATTTATTGTTAAAAAATGTAAGGTCATGCATTTGGGCTGCAGCAATCCAAGGGAGCAATATAGTATAGGAGGTGAAGTACTTTTGTCCACTAAAGAAGAGTGGGACTTAGGCGTGGTTGTGTCTGATGATCTTAAAGAAGCTAAACAGGTAGAAAAGGCGACGGCAAAAGCTAGAAGGATGCTTGGGTGCATACGGAGAGGAATGGCTAGCAGAAAAAGGAGGTGATAGTGTCTAAGTCTTTGGTGCGACCTCATTTGGAGTATGGTGTGCAATTCTGGAGACCCCACCTTCAAAAGGATGTGAACAGGATGGATTTGGTGCAGAGGGTGGCTACTAAGATGATTAGTGGTCTTCATTATAAAGCATATGAGGACAGACTTAGGGATCTTAATATGTATACCTTAGAGGAAAGGCGGGATTGAGGTGATATGATTGAGATGTTTAAATACCTCTGTGGCATAAATGTTCAGGGAGAGAGCCTCTTTCAGTTGAAAGCAAGTTCTGCTACAAGGGGACATGGGATGAGGGTGAAGGGGGATAGATTCAGGAGTGATATGCGGAAATATTTCTTCACGGAAAGAGTGGTGGATCCGTGGAATAGTCTCCCAGTGGCGGTGGTAGAGATGAGGACAGTAACTGAATTCAAAAAAGCATGTGACAAACACAGAGGATCTCTAAAAGTAAAAAGGGGACTGTTGTAGTTGTTGATATGGAAGGACAGACTAGATAGGCCATGTGGTCTTTTTCTGTTGTCATGTTTCTATGTTTCTAACTGGGCAGCAACGATATTCAATCACTGCCCGGTTAATTTCTGTGGCGAACGTTAGGCCAGCCTTTGCTGCGCCTGACTTTCACCGCTTCGCAATAACCAGGCAATGGCTCAATATCGTTGCTGTCTGTTTATCACCGGGCTCCGCCCTCACACTGTCCCCAGAAACACCCCCCCCCCCCCCGTGCCCATCGGTGTATGCAGCAGCTGTGTTATTCAGTCATGTTAGTGCCACTGAATAGACCAGACAAGGGGATTAACATGGTTAGCAGGTCTTCTAACCATGTTAATCCCTCTGAATATTGGGCCTAATGGGTTTAAGTCTCTCTCCCACACTTTGGAAATCTCTTTGCACTGCAGACGTATTATTTCTAGGTAGATCATTTGTTCCCATTTGGATAACAACGTCAATTTTGGAATACTTTACTGACTTTTTGTTTTATTTATAAAATGTTTTTTAGGTTTGTACTTCACTTTACTACTATTGCTTCTGTAAGTGTGGGGTCCTTTTTCCTTCCCAGCACTTATATCACTTACCCTGGGACGTCCGTTAATCCTCTGGGTCGAGGAATTACCTTACCTTCTCTGTCTGGGATCCCAGCGGAACAAACACACACACACACTCGCACATAAGTAGCATGTAAGTTTATTCCAACAGTTAAAAAGGGTGGTTCATCTTTTATACTTTCCAGGGAGCATATGCATACGTCATCAACCCATCCCAGCAGCCTAGTACTGCTTATAGTATTGCTTATTAGCAACCGTACAAACTAGTACCTGTCTCTCTGAAGATCACTGAATTTTGCCTCAGCATAACACATTCCTTTCCATTTAGGTATTCACAAAATATCCATTTTCCCTTCTGGGCCTCATGGTCCCTCTGTACAACAAGAAACTGATTTTCCCCTTACAATACTTATTTTTCCCTTACAATTCCCCCCTTTGGGCCTGTATAGGCCCACTAGAAGAACAGCCTAATAATCTACTACAAAATAACTAAACAGGCATTATTAACTGAATATCTGTACGCGGCAGCTCAGGTACATCAGCCACCATAAAAGCAGGTGTATAGGAATACATAAAAGTGGTGGAACTCTGAAGGGCCTTCCGACAGCAGCCAAGAACAAATGAAAATATACAACAGAAAAGAACAAGGATTATAAAACCGCTCCATAGGGCAATAATCAGCCCTTTGAGACCAGCCCAAAGGAAGATACATCAGAGAGTAAACATGAGAAACTGCTGTAGGTGAAGAACAGTATAGAGCGGTATTAGACAGGCTATAAGCAGAAACAATAAAACAATCTGTAGCATTAAAACTAGAGACAGTTTACAATGGGCAAGGGACCTAGTCATATCCCAAAGAGGGGCGAGTAACACCAATGTTATACAAGAAAGCAGAAAAAGAAACATGAGGCTGGGTGCAGTTTAAATTGTGAAGTATAGTAAACTTCTGCATTTCACACAGATTAGAAGGTACAGTAGTGAGACATGTTGAGAGAAAAGCTCCAGCTTGTAGCGAGCTGCGCATACAAAGTAGTATTGCCATATTAACAGTTCCAGAGATGGGCTGAAGGAGGCACCACATGAGTGGTAGGAGGAGTCAACACAGTCTTGCGCATGATGGTCAGGAGGCTGGAGGGTGGTCTGGAACTGAAGATGATGTCAGTGGAGACAGTAGATCCACGAAGGGCAGGAGTCCCACAGGATGGCTGTCCATGTGATGGCGATCACTGTAGTTGGAGGTCCGTAGGGCGGGTCCAGGATACCGTGCTTGTGAGGTACTCTGACCTGTACCTGGTCACCAACCTTGAAGGGATATGTTGGTTCGGTACCTCTAGGCCGAAAGCTGCTTTTCTTCGGGAGTCTTCTCCTTTCCTCTCCAGTTGCTAGGGCCTTGGCTGCCCCGGTGTCAGCTACTTCTTATCCTGGTCCTGAAGCCTGATCTGTAGATGGAGAATGTTTCCAGCGAGGGCAATGGCTTCAGGATCTTTTAGTCGCCACCTTCACTGCAATCAGTGTTATCAGAAGAACTTGGAACGGTCCCATACTGGAAAAGGGGCTTGTACTGTGTGCTGGTGGTATGTCTCCAGTCTCCGGATTGGAAGAAAAGAGCTGAGTCATCCAGCAGAAAGGACTGGACCTGCTGAGCATACCTGTGGAGGGAAGAGAGTTGCCTCTGCTGCTAGGAAATACAAGAGATCAAATGTGAGGCTCAGGAGTATAAAAAGTAAGCAGTCTTCCATATAACAGTTCAAAGGGAGAAAACTTTCAGTCTACTCCCTTAGGGCAATTTTTTTTTGTTGTTGAACAAAGTCAAAGGCGAGACAGTTTAGGTTCTTTACAAAGTTTTTTAAGGTTTTGGAGGTTCCCCCCTTCGTGGGTTGCTGTTTGCAAACAACAGCCAATCCTAAGTAACTCAATTTAACTAATATATTGTGACAAGATGCCCACACTTCCTCAATTTTTCACAATTTTAGAATTATACCAATTTGTAAAAATGTGTGTAGGTAACTTTCCTCCTTTACCTTCATGTGTCGGGCCAGGACACATAGAGGCAAAAAGGGATAAAAGCATCTGAAAAGCACCACATGGCCAGTGTGGGTCTCCCCAAAGCTCATTAGGATGAAAAGTGCACTCAGCCTATCTCCAAGTGTCTATTTCCAATTATTGGGTATATCTCTGGGCTAGATGACTTCCAAAATTGGAGTTAATGGGGATGGCATAATCAAATATTGTAGAATATTCACTGTCAGTTTTCTTTCTAGGTGGATACATCGGATACATCATTTCACATTTCAATTTACCCTCACCATTTTATAATATTAATCTGAGTTCTCTTTTCCAACATGAATATTCCATCACACTCCTCTCAACACCACTTATTTTTCCACTTACATCATTCCATCAAACCACATGCATAGGTTCTTCTGTTTTTTTTTTATACCATACGAATGTATCCTTATTTGGCAAGGCTGCTAAGAACAATGGTGAAAACTTAGTATTTTTGTAGAAAATATATCAGTGTGAGTGAACAGTATCCCTTTCCCACTAACTTAATTGGTCCAGTACTACGTGGACATGTGCTCTTTCTAAATACAATGTAAAACTATTATTTTACAACATTTTATAATATCAATCCCAACAGGAAGAAGTATGGCTTCTAACAGGATGGCCACATATCTCTCAGGTGTGACTAAAGTCTATCTTATACCCGGTTCCCAGTGAGAGTGCTGTAGGAAACTTAAAAATATTTGAGGACTGATCTTATAATTGCAGTGTCCACAAGGATCTGTGCAAGCTACTCACTAATCATGGTGTTTAAGAGATCCTTTTGAGGTGAGAGGCCTAAGAAGGTTCAAGGCATTTGTGGTTGGGCCTCATGGCAATACTTCCTCGGGTTCTTCTTGGCCTACTTTCCCCTGCCTATTCATGTCTCTGCCGAGGCATAAATATACAAGTTCTCCAGGACCAAGCAGGAAGTCAGTCCTCACATATGGGTGACGTCGGCGCCGACGGAGCCCTCGCAGAGCAATTTTCCCCAGCTTTCAAAGAAAGCCTTTGGGAATTGCAGCGCGCATGCGCGGTCTCCTTCCCGCCCAAGGGTGCCATCTTAGCCAGTCTTCTTTTTTCCGCGGAGCCCTACAGACATACCCGTCGTGTCCCCGCTGAAAAAGTTGATCTTAGTGATTTATTTCTCTTTTTTTCTTCGGTTCGACGCCGGTCTTTTTCCTGCCCGGACTCGCGACGCCGTTGCGAGTCCTTCTATTATTTTTCGGTTTTTCTGATTTTTAGTCAGTTTCGTTTTTTGGGTTTTCGCTGGCAGCCCGGTCCTTTGACCTTGCAGGGGCCCTTTTTCCCCCGATGGCTGCCAGTGGTTTCAAGCGGTGTGTTCAGTGTGACAGAAATATGTCACTCACTGACACACATGATAATTGCCTCCGCTGCCTCGGCCCGGATCACGAAGAACTGATCTGTGGGGCCTGCGGCAAAATGTCCTCCAAAGCGTTAAGGAGTCGGCGGCACCAGCGGGAACGAATCTTCGCTGACCCCGGCCGTACCCGGACCTCGTCGGAGGCCTCGGTGTCCAGAGGTTCCAGCTCTGACCATCGCCGAAGTTCCTCCGACAGGGGTTCTCCCTCCGGGGACCATCGACGGAAGGTAAAACCCGCGAGGGCGGCGTCGGTGGACGCTCCTGGCTCCGCGAGGGCCAGGTCGCATAGCCCCGATAGCCGTCCCGGGTCTTTGGAGAAGGAGCACCTCCCGAAGCGACCTCGTCTGGAGTCGGAGTTGCCTGCTCGGGTAAGTCCTGTAGTCCTCCTGGACTCGCCTCCGAGGGGTCCGATGTCGGGCCCGACGCCGTCGGGGCCCGAGTCGGGGGCTGCTGGGTCACCTGAGGTCGGACTCAGGTTGACGGCCCTGGAGAGCAGACTATCTGCCTTCATGGACCAGCAGCGGGCACTGCTCGCTAGCCTCGCTGGCGCCGCTGCCCCGACCGCCGGGACGTCGACGTCTAAGTCGACCCCGGAGACCGAGCCGATCCTCGAGTCCATGTGAACTCGAGTCGATCCTCGGTCGAGGTCACCCTCGGCCTCCCGTTCGGGACCGAGGTCGTCGACGCCGACTCCCTCGGTGTCGGGGCGGCCGACGCCTCCGCCTGCCCGAGCCAACCCCACCGATTCCTTCTCGGAGTCGGCCTGGGAGTCTGAAGAGGAAGAGTCACCTGATTCGTTTCGGACTCGGTGTGTCCCCTCGGACTCACCTGAGTCCGAACCTCGGAAGCAGTCCCCTCCGGAGGATACCCGGTTCTCGGACTTCGTCAGGGATATGGCCAAGGCTTTGGCCTTCCCTGCGGATCCCGAGGAGGAGCCTCGAGCCGAAGAGCTCGACGCCCTTCAGTATGACTCTCCCGCCAGGGAACACTTTACTGTACCGTTTCCTCCCATGCTGGAACGACTACTCTTCCGCATGTGGGAGAGTCCGGCATCGTCGCCGGTATTAAGCAAGCGGGTCAATTCCATCTATCGAGTCCGCAAGAGTCCTGGCTTCCAAAAAGCACAGCTGCCGCACCATTCCATGGTAGTGGAATCGGCCATGCATAGGCTTAAGAGCCAGAAGATGCACTCCTCGGTGCCTCCTGGCAGGGAGGCCCGTAACCTGGATGGCCTTGGTAAGAAGTGTTTCCAGGGCTCTATGCTTGCTTGTCGGGTCCAGACCTACCAGCTCTACATGGGCATGTATCTCCGAGACCTGGCTAAAGAGATAGCCGGATTCTCCGCTGGGCTGTCCGAGGAACCTTTGCGGAGGTTCCTGGCCTTGACAACTGGTATTCGGGAATGCTCCAAATTCATGTCCCGAGCAGCCTATGATGGCTTTGAAGCATCGGCTCGAGTGGCCGCAGCCGGCATCGGTGCCCGCCGACAGGCTTGGCTTCAGTCGTCTGACCTTGAACCCTGGGTGCAGGACAAGTTGGTCGATGTCCCCTGCCGAGGTGAGAACCTCTTTGGCAAGCCCATGGCTGAAAAGGCTGCACAAATCGAGACGGAGACTCTCACCAGAACTAGGCTTTCTAGGAAGACCTCCGCCCCTTCCCAGAAAAAGAAGGGCTCGGGAAAGAAGTCCTTTTACCCGAGAAAGGCGGCTGCCTATAAACACTACCCTCAATATCAGGCCTCCGCAGCTCCCCAACAGGGCCAGCAGGCCAAGGGACGGGGTAACGGGTCCCGTAGGCAGCAAGCCCCCAAGCCTGCACCACCAGCCCCTGCTCAGCAGGGTGGGGGTTTTTGACTTCATCAGCATAGCCTCTCCCCCTCAGCTGGCTCCTCCCAGCACCGGAGGCCGGCTGGTTCACTTCGCCCACAGGTGGTCCAATATCACTTCAGATGCCTGGGTGCTTCAAGTCGTAAGAGAAGGCTATCTTCTCCACTTCCACCAGGTCCCTCCCTCCTATTTCCCGGGAGAACCTCCACGACTCCCTCTGCACAGGGACTTACTCCTTCAGGAGTTAGCAAGTCTTCTTCAGGAACAGGCTGTGGAACCGGTGCCCCACCACCTGAGAGGTCAAGGCTTTTATTCCAGGTATTTCCTAATACCAAAAAGGACAGGAGGCCTCAGACCCATCCTGGACTTGCGCAACCTCAACAAGTTCCTCGTGCGGGAAAAGTTCAAGATGCTTACCCTTGGAATCCTTCTGCCCTACCTCCAGCAGGGAGATTGGCTATGCTCCTTGGATCTAAAGGATGCCTACACGCACATCCTCATCCACCCAAGCCACCGCCAATACCTAAGGTTTGTGGTGGCAGGAAATCATTACCAGTACAGAGTACTGCCCTTTGGCCTATCCTCCGCACCGCGAGTCTTCACAAAATGTCTCGCGGTGGTGGCGGCTTATCTCCGGCTTCACGGCCTCTATGTCTTTCCGTACCTCGACGACTGGCTCATCAGAGCATCGTCCTCTCCGGAAGTCACCAATGCCACACACCGCACTGTGACTCTTCTGCAGTACTTGGGCTTTGTCATAAACTTCGCAAAGTCTACTTTGCTCCCCTCACAGGATCTCGAGTTCATCGGCGCAAGACTGCACACTCCTCAGGCACGAGCTTTCCTGCCTCTCGACAGGGCTCAACGGCTCATGGACCTAGCCGGCCGTTTTCGCAGCCAGTCCCTGGTCTCAGCCAGGCGCTTCCTGAGACTACTCGGCCATATGGCTTCCACCGTCCACGTGACCCCCAATGCCCGCCTACACATGCGGCCTGCTCAATGGTGCCTTCGCAAGCAGTGGCAACAAGCCACGGGCGGCCTAGCCAACTTAGTGCGCGTCTCCGGGCCGCTGGCCTCTTCTCTACAGTGGTGGCTTCATCGGCCGAACCTGGTGCTCGGAATGCCTTTTCAGTCACCTCAGCCGGCTCAAGTGCTGACGACCGATGCTTCTCTCCTGGGTTGGGGAGCGCATTGCCAAGGGGCATGTACTCAAGGTCTCTGGACCACGTGGGAGTCTGCTCAGCAGATCAACTTCCTGGAGCTCAGAGCAATCCGTCTGGCTCTCAAGGCTTTCTCCCACCTGACTTCTCACCAGTCCGTCCTTGTCCAGATGGACAATCAAGTTGCCATGTTCTACGTGAACAAACAGGGGGGCACGGGCTCCTTCTTTCTCTGTCGAGAAGCTCAGAAGCTCTGCTCTTGGGCCGTCAGTCACGGCATTCTTCTCAAGGCAGTTTATCTCCCAGGCCAAGAAAATTGCCTGGCGGACAAACTCAGCAGGATCCTCCAGCCGCACGAGTGGCGCCTGGATCCCTTGGTAGTTCAGAAACTTTTTCTGAAGTGGGGACTCCCCACGATGGATCTCTTTGCCAGTCCTCTCAACCGGCAACTTCCTCGCTTCTGCTCTCGTCAGCCACATCCCCTTCGAGTAGCGGCAGATGCTTTTCTACTCTCATGGTCGGAGAGCCTTCTGTATGCCTTTCCTCCCATACCGCTAGTCTCTCGAACTCTTTTCAAGGTTCTCAGAGACAAAGCTTCCATGATCCTGGTGGCTCCTCGCTGGCCCAGACAGCCGTGGTTTCCACTCCTGCTGCAATTAGCGGTAGAGGATCCGTTCCCTCTGGGGTTTCAACCGGATCTCCTAACACAGGGTCAGGGGTCCCTGCTACACCCCAACCTCAGATCTCTACATCTGATGGCCTGGCTGCTGAAAGGGTAGTCCTTGCTCCCCTTCTACTGCTGGCAGAGGTGGAAGAGGTCGTCCTAGCTTCTCGGCGACCTTCTACCCGCAAATGCTACGCCCTTAAATGGCGTCGCTTTTCCGCTTGGTGTGCCCAGCAGTCTCAGGATCCCTTCTCCTGCTCGGTGTCGGTGATCTTGCAGTACTTGCTCTACCTCTCTAATCTGGGACTTAAGTCCAACTCCGTCAAAGTTCACCTCAGTGCTCTTTCAGCACATCATGTGCCGGTGGACGGCAGACCTCTTTCCAGCGACCCTCTCGTAGCGAGGTTTCTCCGAGGTCTCCTTCTGCTTAAACCACCTCTGCGCCCGCCAGCACCGGACTGGGATCTGAATGTGGTTTTACAGCAGATCACCTGTCCGCCTTTTGAACCTATGGCTACCTGTTCTCTCCGTTTTCTTTCTTGGAAAACTTTATTCCTGATAGCCCTTACTTCCGCTAGACGCGTAAGTGAATTGCAGGCCCTCGTGTCTGATCCCCCTTACACTCGGTTCTACAAAAATAGGGTAGTCCTACGGACTCACCCTAAATTTCTTCCAAAAGTGGTCTCCTCTTTTCACATCAATCAGGAGGTGGTACTTCCGACCTTCTTTCCCAGGCCACACTCCATCCGAGCTGAAATGGTCCTGCATACCCTGGACTGTAGAAGGGCATTGAACCTCTACCTTGACCGTACGCGGTAGCACCGTAAAGCTGCTCAGCTTTTTGTGTCTTTTGACCCCAATAAATTGGGGCTACCGGTCTCCAAGCGTACTCTGTCCATCTGGGTTGCTGACTGCATCGCTTGGGCTTATGGGGCAGCCGGACTCTCATTAGAAAGTCGAGTCACGGCTCATTGTGTTCGGGCGAAGGCTACGTCAGTGGCTTACCTCCGCTCTGTTCCGCTGGCAGACATCTGCCGGGCCGCTACTTGGTCTTCGAGCCAGACTTTTGCGGTCCATTACTGTCTCGAGAGGGAGTCCCGCAGGGACAGTGCTTTCGGACAGGCAGTCCTCCGAAATCTCTTCGAGGTTTGAGCAACTCCTACCCTCCATCCCGGATGGGGGCTACCGGTGGGTAATAATTCAGTGAAGATTCCTTCCTTCTGTGCCGCTGAGCTAGAGGGAGCTCATTTTTGTGCTTAGGGTCTCCAGTAGCCTTAAGCTTGGGAGTCCCATATGTGAGGACTGACTTCCTGCTTGGTCCTGGAGAAAGCGTAGTTACTCACCTGTAACAGGTGTTCTCCAGGAGCAGCAGGAATCAGTCCTCACAACCCTCCCTCCTCCCCTTGGAGTTGCAATCATCTGCTTAAGTTTTTTTGCAAATTTTTATGCTGTCTTTTAGCTATGTCATCAGACTGGCTAAGATGGCACCCTTGGGCGGGAAGGAGACCGCGCATGCGCGCTGCAATTCCCAAAGGCTTTCTTTGAAAGCTGGGGAAAATTGCTCCGCGAGGGCTCCGTCGGCGCCGACGTCACCCATATGTGAGGACTGATTCCTGCTGCTCCTGAAGAACACCTTTTACAGGTGAGTAACTACGCTGTTCATGTTCTTCAGGCCTTGGGGGTCCTTGAGGAGTCTTAAAGCAGTCAGAATTCCGGTGGCCCAGATCATCACACTTGGAGCAGCACGTTTATTGCCTTTCCCAAGGCTGCAGCCTCACCTTCTGTCTCTCTCTCTCTGATTCTTTTTTTCCAAACCGCCCCTGGATCGTTGCTGACAAGCAAGACCTTGGTTTGGTTTTTTTTTTCCAATGAACTCAAGTTAATGTTATTGTTTTATTTGTCTACTAACTTTACAAATATTCTCATATTTCCTGGGAACTAAGCTCCATCTTTCCACTAAATGTGATCTATATGCTTGGGAACAAAGCAATTTCAGATCAGCCTCTGTCCAAAATTCTATAATTTCTGTGTATACTGGACCTCTACATAATGTACTGCTACAACAAGTATTTTGGTAACATAAATGCAAGTGTATAAACTAAAGGAAATCTGTATGTCATAGTGCTACAATATACTGTATTCCTAAAACTGAAATTTAAAAACTTTCAAAACAAAGGACAATTTTTTTTTCTCTGGACCCCAACACATAAAATTAAAATACAGAAAAACAGATGAATTTATCCTAAAATCCAATATTGTAATAAATTAAACTGGAAAGATCAATATAGCCAGCACCCATGGTGCTACTGTCCTGTTCATCAGCCATCCACACTTGTCAACTTGCCATCCACAACTTGCCTAAAATGCAGCAGCAAGAATCGTAATGAAGGTTCCACCATTTGAGCACATTACACCTATATTAGCAAACCTTCACTGGCTCCCAATTCAATCCAGAATAAATTACAAATTGATTATCACTACATTTAAGACACTAAATACAATGGCCCCAGTCTCTTTAACAAAAATTATCACTAAAGACACATCCCAAACTGCGCTACGGAGAGGCCACGCGAATAAAATTAGGATCCCAAAGGATTTCACAACTACCAAAAAAACAACTAATAAAAAAGCGTTTTCACATGCGGCTCCCACCCTATGGAACTCCCTCCCCGAAGAAATAAGAGCATTAAAGATGCAAAGGAACTTCGCAAGAAATTAAAACATATCTATTCACCTCCCACTTCGGCACACTAGAAAATACCCCACCACTAACAGGAAATGGTTAATAGTGAACCCAAAGTATACCAATTTAAATTTTCTCTATCTAACTACAATTAAAGCCGATTAAATAACTATTTGTAAATCCTGTAAATAGATATATGTAAATAGTTTGAATTATGTAAATAGTTTGACTGTTACCTAACAAATTATTTACCATATTTAATCCAATCAAGTTTAATGTACTTAGCAACATTGTACCTAGTTAATTAATGTTCCATGTAAAACAGACCTGTTATTCTGTTCATTCTTTGTTCATTGTAAACCGCACCTGATCTGTGGAAGGTAGCGGTATATAAGCAACTGTTAAATAAATAAATAAATAAATAAATCCACACCGAGCTAAACAATGCAAAGTAATTAACTTAAATCTTACAGTTCAGGAAACAGACATTCAAATAACATGAAACTGCAAAGAGGTGAATTCAGAATCATACTTTGTCACATTTAAATTAAAACCTTATACATAATACTTGAGATTGGTATCAAACTGATCTGAAACAATGAAGTTATGTTAAAACAATTTGCTTAGAGTAACAGTTCAACCTTGATGTTATCTCAAACACAAATAGCAGAGTAAACAGCAGGTCTCTCTTGTGTCCAGATTCCTTCAAGCAAATGCAGATAGCTGAACAAGAGAGATTAGAGTCCTAAATACTAAGAGTTTAAAAATAAAAAGTTGCTTGAGAATTGTCACTAATTATGATTGCTATTAAATTCCTATAGTTACAACTCTTTCTCCAGGACCAAGCAGGAAGTCAGTCCTCACATATGGGTGTCATCGGCGCCGATGAAGCCCCAGCGGAGCATTTCCCCAGCTTTCCATGAAAGCCTTTGGGAATGCTGGCACGCATGTGCGGTTCCCTTCCTGCCTAAAGATGCCATCTTACCTCAGTCTCTTTTTTTCCGAGAAGCCCACCGGACGTGTGTCCTGTTCTCCCGGATAAAAGTGATTTTTTTCTTCGGCAATTTTTCGCTATTTTTCTCCGGTTCGACGCCGGTTCCCCTCCCGCCGGGTTCGGTACACCGGTAACGAGCCCGCTTATTTCTTTTTCGGTTTTTGCCCTTCGTGGCTGACATTCGCGCCCCTTTTTTCATTTTTCCCTGGAAGGCCGGTCTTTTGACCTCGAAGGGGCTCTTTTTTCCCCGATGGCTTCCAGTGGTTTCAAAAAGTGTGATCGGTGTAAGAAACTTATGTCTCTCACTGACACACACGACTGCTGCCTTCGGTGCCTCGGCCCTGACCACGACCCCAAGTCGTGTGTGCCATGTGGGAAGATGTCTTCCAAGGCACTTAAAAGTCGACAGCATCAGAAGGAGAGGTTTTTCTCGGACTCTGCATCCGGCCGGGCCCGGACCTCGTCTGAGGCCTCGACATCTCGGTATTCCGATCCCGAGCGCCGTCAAAGCTCCTCAGACAGGGGGTCCCCCGACCGGGAACGTAAGAGGAAGAAGCGGCTCGCGAGGGCGGCATCAGAGGAGGTCCCTGGTCCCTCGAGGGCCAGGTCTAAGACCCCCGACCGCCGTCCCGGGCCCGTGGACCAAGAGAAGCCTGCCAAAGTTCCTCGCGTGGAGCCGGAGTCTGCTGGACACGTAAGCCCCGTAGTCCTCGTGGACTCTCCTCCCAGAGAGCCGACGTCGGGCCCGGCGCCACCGGGGCCCGAGTCGGTGGCTGCTGCGTCTCCCGAGCTGAGTCTCAGGATGACAGCCTTGGAGTGCAGATTGTCTGCCTTCATGGAGCAGCAGTGGGCAGTGATGGCCAGCCTGTCTGGTGCATCTGCCCTGACCACCGGGACGTCGACTTCGAAGTCAACCCCGGAGACCGAGCTGATACTCGAGACCCTCGTGGCTCAAAGTCGTCCTCGGTCGAGGTCTCCCTCGACCTCCCATTCGGGACCGAGAGTGTCGACGCCGGTGCCCCCGGTGTCGGGGTGGGTGCCTCGGGGCCCCGCAGGGTCGGACCCTAACTCCTCCTCGGATGAGTCCGCCTGGGAGTCGGAGGACGAGGAGTCTCCCGATACCTTTAAGACTTGGTGCGTCCCGTCAGACTCACTGCAGTCTGAGCCCCGGAGTAGATCCCCTCCGGAGGACACTAGGTTCTCGGAGTTCATCCGGGATATGGCTGCTGCCTTGGCTATCCCTGCCGATCCCGAGGAAGAGCCTCGAGCCGAGGAGCTCGATGCTCTACAGTACAACTCTCCTCCGAAGGAGGCCTTTACTGTCCTTGTTCCTCCGATGCTGGAACGGCTCCTCTTCCGGATGTGGGAGGCACCGGCCTCGGCGCCGGTTTTGAGCAAGCGAGTCGATTCCATCTATCGACTCCGCAAAACCCTGGTTTCCAGAAAGCACAGCTACCACACCATTCCATGGTTGTGGAATCGGCCATGCATCGTCTGAAGAGCCAGAAGATGCACTCTGCGTTGCCCCCTGGCAGGGAGGCCTGCAACCTCGATGGCATCGGTAGAAAGTGCTTCCAGGGGTCTATGCTTGCTTGCCGTGTCCAGTCTTACCAGCTGTACATGGGCATGTACTTGCGAGACCTGGCCAAGGAATTGGCTGGATTCTCTGCTGGTCTCTCCGGGGAACCCTTGCAGAGATTTAAGACCTTGTCCTCGGGGATTCGGGAATGCTCAAAGTTCATTTCCTGCGCCGCCTACGATGGCTTCGGCCCGAGTTGCGGCTGCTGGCATCGCGGCTCGATGCCAAGCGTGGCTGCAGTCATCGGACCTCGAGCCATGGGTTCAGGACAAGTTGGTCGATGTCCCCTGCCGAGGTGAGAACCTTTTTGGCAAACCCGTGACTGAGAAGGCCGCTCAGCTCGAGACCGAGCACCTTACCCGGACAAGGCTGTCGAGGAAGACCTCTGCCCCTTCACATAAAAAGAAGGGCTCGGGTAAAAAGTCCTTTTACCCGAGGAAGGGCACTGCCTACAAACAGTACCCTCAGTATCAGGCTGCCCAAGCTGCCCCCCAGGGTCAGCAAGCCAAGGGCCAGGGTAATGGACCCCGTAGGCAGAGGACCCCCAAGCCTTCTGCCCCTGCTTCCACTCAGCAAGGTGGGGTTTTTGACTCCTTGAGCGTAGCCACTCTGTCCCTGCTTTCCCAGCTCTGCACAGGCGGTCGCCTTGTACTCTTTGCCCACCAGTGGCCTCTCATTACCACTGACAGTTGGGTGCTGGACATAGTCCAAAAGGGCTATGCCCTGCATTTTCATCAACTGCCTCCTCCTTACTTCCCAGGGGAGCCCTTGAGGCCTCCCCTGCACACAGACCTTCTCCTTCGAGAGCTCCAAGGTCTGTTGGTGGACAGGGCAGTGGAGCCTGTGCCTCCCCACTTGCAAGGTCACGGATTCTACTCCAGGTATTTCCTGGTACCCAAAAGGACCGGTGGCCTTCGACCCATTCTGGACCTCAGGAACCTCAACAAGTTCCTAGAGAAAGAAAAGTTCAAGATGCTTACTCTTGGAACACTTCTGCCCTACCTCCAGCAGGGAGATTGGCTATGCTCCTTAGATCTAAAGGATGCGTACACTCACATCCTCATTCATCCAGACCACAGAAAGTACCTCAGGTTCATTGTGGTAGGAAACCATTATCAGTACAGATTATCAGTACAGAGTACTACCTTTTGGCCTGACCTCCGCTCCCAGGGTCTGTACCAAGTGCCTGGCAGTGGTTGCGGTCTACCTGAGAAATCAAGGCATCTTTGTCTTTCCCTATCTGGACGACTGGCTCATCAGGGGTCAGACGTCCCTGGAGGCCAGACAAGCCACCCTCAGAACCATTGCTCTGCTTCAAAACGTGGGTTTTGTCATAAACTTCGCAAAGTCCACTTTGCTCCCCTCCCAGAACTTGGAGTTCATAGGGGCAAAGGTTGGATTCTCAACTGGCAAAGGCATTCTTGCCAGAAGACAGGGCTCAAAGACTGATGGACGTGGCCAAACAGTTTCTAAACAGGTCCCTGGTCTCCGCCAGACTCTGCCTCAGGCTTCTGGGCCACATGGCTTCGACAGTGCATGTGACACTCAATGCCAGGCTCCATATGAGGCCTGCACAGTGGTGCCTTCGGACTCAGTGGTCTCAGGCTAGAGGCCACCTACGAGACAGGATAAGGGTGTCCAAACCCCTTTTGGCCTCCCTCAGCTGGTGGCTACATCCACCCAATCTGCTGAAGGGGATGCCCTTCCAAATGCCAGAATACTCGGTGGTCATCACCACCGACGCGCCTCTGCAGGGCTGGGGTGCTCATTGTCTGGACAAGTGCACTCAAGGCCTCTCGTCTTCCTGGGAGGCAGCCCAACAGATCAATCTCCTAGAACTTCGAGCTATCCGCTTAGCTCTCAAGGCTTTTTCTCCTGCCCTAGCTCACCGCTCAGTCTTGATTCAAACAGACAACCAGGTAGCCATGTTTTATGTGAACAAACAGGGAGGGACTGGGTCAAAGCTCCTTTGTCGGGAGACTCAAGACCTTTGTTCCTTTGTCCTAAAGCACAACATGCTTCTCAAGGCGGTGTACCTTCCAGGCCAGGAGAACTGCCTGGCCGACCGGTTGAGCAGAATTCTGCAGCCCCACGAGTGGCAGCTGCATCCCTTGGTCGTTCAGAAGATCTTTCTGAAGTGGGGTCTCCCTTGGATAGATCTCTTTGCCAGTCCGCTGAACAAGCAACTGCCCAAGTTCTGCTCCAGACAACCGCATCCTCTGAGGATAGCACCAGATGCTTTTCTGATGTCCTGGTCTCAGGGCCTCTTGTATGCGTTTCCTCTCACGCCCTTGGTGGCCCGAACTCTTTTCAAGACTCTTCAGGACAAGGCCTCGGTCCTGCTGGTAGCTCCCAGGTGGCCGAGGCAGCCTTGGTTTCCACTTCTGCTTCAACTGGCAGTGGATTCCCCACTACCTCTGGGGTTGCAGCACGACCTTCTCTCACAGGAGCAGGGTTCCCTTCTGCACCCCAATCTCAAAGCTCTCAATTTGATGGCCTGGAGGCTTCAAGGGTAGTTTTGGCTCCCTGGGGCCTGCCTCAGGAAGTTGAGGAGGTTGTCCTAGCCTCAAGGAAACAGTCCACTAGGAAAACCTATGCCCTCAAATGGAAGAGGTTTTCTGTGTGGTGTCAGCTTTGTACAGAGGATCCTTTCTCCTGTACTGTGCCAGTAGTGCTTCAGTACTTACTGCACTTATCAAATCAGGGACTTAAGTCCAATTCTGTTCGGGTCCACCTCTCAGCTCTAGCAGCTCACCACTCACTGGTGGAGGGACATTCTCTGTCAGGTCACCCCTTGGTGTCCCGCTTTCTCAGGGGCTTGCTTTTGCTCAAGCCCCCCATCCGTCCTCCTGCTCCTGAGTGGGAGTTGAATGTGGTCTTGCAGCAACTGACTCGCCCACCCTTTGAGCCGATGGCTACTTGCCCTCTACGCTTCCTTTCCTGGAAGACTCTCTTCCTGATAGCCCTCACCTCGGCTAGGCGAGTGAGTGAGCTTCAGGCCCTGGTCTGTGATAGACCTTACACTAGGATTTATAGGAACAGGGTAGTCCTTAGGACTCATCCAAAGTTCCTCCCTAAAGTTGTCTCCTCTTTCCACCTCAACCAGGAGGTGGTTCTTCCAACATTCTTCCCTAGGCCTCATACCCTGGACTTTAGGAGGGCCTTATCCTTCTACCTTGACCGTACGCAGGGACATAGAAGGGCTACTCAGCTCTTCGTCTCCTTTGACCCCAATAAGTTGGGGTTGGCTGTGTCCAAGCGTACCTTGTCCATCTGGGTGGCTGACTGTATCACCTGGGCTTACAAGGCGGCTGACCTTCTTTTGCAGGGTAGGGTCACAGCCCATCGTGTCAGGGCAGTGGCTGCCTCAGTGGCTCATCTCCGCTCTGTGCCCTTGGTAGACATCTGCAGGACTGCAACTTGGTCTTCAAGCCAGACATTTGCGGCCCATTACTGTCTGGAGAGGGAGTCCCGTAGGGACAGTGCTTTTGGCCAAGCAGTACTCCGGAATCTCTTTGAGGTTTAGGCAACTCCTGCCCTCCTGCCCTCTGTTGGGCTACCGGTGGAGGTTGTGTCCTTGTAAAGCCTTTCTTTGATGTTGTGACTAGAGGGAGTTCTCTTGTTCAGCCTGGGTTCCTGGTAGCCCAGAGCTAGGGAGTCACCCATATGTGAGGACTGACTTCCTGCTTGGTCCTGGAGAAAGAGTAGTTACTCACCTGTAACAGGTGTTCTCCAGGAGCAGCAGGAATCAGTCCTCACAACCCTCCCTCCTCCCCTTGGAGTTGCAGTTGTACATAGTTTGTTTTACATTTTTGTGTGCTGTTCTTAGCTATGTCATTTGACTGAGGTAAGATGGCACCTTTAGGCAGGAAGGGAACCGCGCATGCGTGCCAGCATTCCCAAAGGCTTTCATGGAAAGCTGGGGAAATGCTCCAATGGGGCTTCATCGGCGCCGATGACACCCATATGTGAGGACTGATTCCTGCTGCTCCTGGAGAACACCTGTTACAGGTAAGTAACTACTCTTTGTGTTTTGTAATATATGAACAATAAATTATGCCCTTTGAGGTGCTTGCCACAATATATAAAATTCTCTTTTAACCTTTTAAGTTTGTTTGATAGCATACACAGTCAAAAACAAAAACAAACATATAACATATTACCCTCTTATTCATCCAACATTTAATCATTTTCAAGTTGCAATCTCGTAACTACTGGCTCATACAATCTCGTAATTACTGGCTCAGAATGCCCCATTGTCCTGACAGGGTTCTCAACCCCTACTTTGTAGGTCAAAGAAAAACAGAATAGCTCCCACCAGACCTTTCTGACATCATCCCAGCCCTTTTACCATCGGCTAGGGGGAGCACAGCGACAGCTGGAGAAAATGTCTGAGATTTCTCACACGTTGGCATACACCCAGCCAAGCAGATATCAGCTCTCTTAGTTTTAGGAAAAGGTAACTCCACAATACCCTTTATTCTCTCCGGATTTATTTTTCTCTTTCCTTCACTTATGAGGTGTCCCAAATACTTAACCTCAAATAGTTAACCTCCCTCTTCACAGATTGTAAATTTTTATTATTTTTTATTTTCTGAACTTAGCAGGCCCAAAACACATACCTCAAATCTACTACACTGAACCATTTGTGGTCATGCAGAATTTTGCTCAACAAGATATATAAGGGTTTGGGACCACAGGATGCTGGATCTAGACAATCTTATTCAAATTCCTTAAATGCTGCCCCAGCCACTAAAACATATTACAAAGGTTCTTAATTTAGACAGAAGACAAATCAAAGCTTACAAGTGCTTTCTTAAGAGATTTCACCCTGCATAATGAACTAGACCCTCGGGTATTTGGAGCCCACCCCTCTCCCTTGATTTCTCCACTTCAGACTCAGTATTTACATTATACATCTCACTCGCACACAATCAGTCTCAGTTCCCAATAGAATGTCCCAACCACCAAGGTAGGTACCAAAGTCCCACTTTTCCTTTCCTCGGTCTGTGCACAGAATTTACTTGGTTGCTGCAGTGCCTGGTTTTAATTCACCATCTTTCACACTCTGGTTCACAACACCTCTGTTCACTTTTTTTCAACTCTAGGACCATTACCAGCTAGCAGAGAAACATCTCCGCAGAGGGCGAGGTGAGACGTTTGAAATCAACAGGACGCGTCTTCGCACCTCCACTCAGCAGGAGTCACTCTACTGTGGGAAAATCCCGGTGAGTCCCAGCTGTTATTTACACCTTTACCTGTGGCCAATTCACCTTTGGCCAACCTGGCCAATGAGAGAGAGGAATATTGTGAAGCAGGTTAAGAGCTCTTAACATATAAACGGGTTTTTTTTGTTTTTTGGGGTTTTTTTGTTTTGTTTCTTGTGTCTAGTTGTTCCCCCAAAACTGAAATCAGAAATGCGTTGGGTTTTTTTCGTTGTTTCAAAACAAAAGTGCATTTTGTTTTCCGCAGCTGGCAGTACAGAAGTAATGTAAACACACAAAGCACTGCCTGGCTGGTTATCTGTACGGTCTGCTTTTAAGGTTCTTACTTTAGTGAACAATACATTCCGATCCCAATCCATTGCCTCAGAAAATCCATTCCATGCTACAATACAAACTCATACAGACAAGAAGTAAAGAACTAGCTGTCCCAACACATTAGTTCACAATTAATGGATGAGCGAGCTACAGCAGATCCTGGGAGATGTTTCGTTTTTAAATTTTATGAAAGGTTTAGTAGGTCGGTCCCCCTCACCCAGGAACCTTCCCCTTAGCTAAAGAAGACAGGAAAGGCTTGGAAGAATAGAGAGACAAACACCGCCTGTCACTTGCATTCCAGGGACTCTGAGTCATCGTTTTTACCTTCACCAGAGACGGGGGGAGGGGGGGTGTCGTATGGAGAAATTTCACTTACCGTTAATTTCCTTTCCTGGAATACTGCTAGACCAGTCCAGACAAACGGGTTATGCACCCCTGCCAGGTTATGCACCCCTGCCAGCAGATCTTGGAGACAGAGAATTCTACCAGAGCTCTGATAGGCTGGAGCCTGGGGGTATAATCCTACCCCTAGGGGTCTCCCTCAGTTACGTCCACAAGCTAATGCAACATGAACTGTAACATCACCCCAGAGGGTCCCAAGTGAACTATATACAAGGGAGCCGAAGAACTCCCTAGAGCTGAAAACAGTATCCACCTAAGAACCCATGGACTGCCCAGGGCGAGGCATACCGGCAAAGAGAAGAACCGTGGTCGGCGGCTGCACCGCACCAGCGGCACTCCAACCAACAGCAGGGCGGGTCCTGGACTGGTCTAGCAGTATTCCAGGAAAGGAAATTAACGGTAAGTGAAATTTCTCCTTCCAGTTCATACTGCTAGACCAGTCCAGACAAACGGGCAGTACCCAAACTACCTGCTTTCAAGGGGGGGCAAGGCCGCCGACAGGTCAGCAACTCCAAAACGGACTTCCTGACGGGCATGAACGTCCAACCTATAATGACCGACAAAGGTGGACAGCGACGACCAAGTCGCCGCCCGGCGAATATCGAGAGGAACTACATGAGACCTCCCGGCCTACAAAGTTGCTTGCGCCCGAGAGGAGTGAGCACGGAGTCCCGGTGGAGCTTGTTCTCCCTGAAGAAGGTACGCCGCCTCAATGGCCTCCGTAACCCATCTAGAAATGGTAGATTCGGAGGCTGCGGATCCCCGACGAGAACCCACGACCAAGACAAAAGAGGAACAGTCATATGGAAGGGTCTGGCAACCCCCAGATACCGAAAAAGAACCTTCTTAAGGTCCACCGCCCGCAACGGAGACCGACCACTGTCACACTGCATCTTTGGAAAAGACGGAAAGGAAAGAGGCTGGTCAACAGCGAACGGCGTCAGCACTTTGGGCAACAAAGGAAGGGACAGTTCTCAGAGAAACGCCTTCAGAGGAAAACGAGAGATAGGGATCTCGACACAGAGAGCCTGGAGCTCAGAAACATGGCGTGCCGAAGTTATGGCCACCAAGAAGACTGCCTTCAGAGTCCAATCTAGAAGAGAACAGGCCCTCAGAGGCTCAAAGGGAGGAGCAACGAGGGCACAGAGGACAAGCACGAGAGCCCATGCCGGCACAGGCGAACGCAGAGGAGGCCGGAAGGCCCAACTCCACGGAGAAACCGAGACACGTCCGAATACGAAGCTATCGATCGCACCCAGCCCCTAGAAAATCCAGGACCTGAAGCATCCCAAAATAGACAGAGTAACGGCCCAGTCCTCCTTCCAACGGTGGACCGGGACGAATGGCATCTAAACGCTGGAGCCTGGAAATGAAGCAACATCCGCTGCCCATTGCCGCAGGCTGAGCCATCTCCGAGCTACCGACACCGGTGCTAGAAGCGAGCTGAGCCGCAAGAGATCACAGAATGCCTCTGCCCAGAATGCAGCGATGGATTCAAAATGAACCAACTCGGGAACACCTGGAAGCTGCTGAATCCAGCGAAGGGAGGCCCGAGCTGCTAGACCTCTGCACACCCCTGCAAGAAGGAAATAGCAGGCGAAGGAAAACCCGTCTTCAGCAGCCTCCCAACTCTTTAGGTCTTGCTGGTCGCGGAGCGCCACTCCGCCCTCAACCGGAAGTGTGGTATGCCTGATGACCCTGGTCAGAATGCATCAATTGTTGGGTATGTCAGCCAACGGTCCAAGTGAAAGGGAGACCAAGGGTATAACTGACCAATACCCCATGCCGTACGAATGCCCTGGAAAATGGGATCCGGCTGCAACCGGATTTGAGAATCCGGAGGATCAGGCGTGTCGGCCAGGGGGAGTGACTCCATCACCTGTGTGATTAGAGCCGACAACTCCTCTTTCCGAAAAAGGCTGAGAACCGTCAGCGAAGAAAACAGACGGAGAATATTCCCCATCTCCGTACTCCAACGAGTCAGGGCTGACCTCCGAAGATTTAAAGTCTTCTTGAATATCCATAGTACCCCGCAAGGCACATGCAACGCTCCAAGGAGGACGTACTGCTCTAAGGGTCTGAGGACTTATGGGACCACTTGCGAGACCACACCATATGCTTGCCTGCTACTGGGCAGGTGTAGGAGATATTCCAAAAGACTCCAAAAGTCACAGGCGTCATGCCAGATGGAAGAGTGTGAGTAAGGCACTGTCAGTCAAGGCTGCTGTGGCCTCCAGCGGCTGTGGAAGCGACATGGGAGCTGACTGAATCGTTTCCTGCAGGAAGATCCTGCAGCAGGGGCTCTGAGGAGGGAGGAGATAAGGTGCTGATGAACCCATCTAGCAGCGCAGTGGGAATGGGGAAAGAGTCTCCGGGATGCAGCGTGCAGGTGGAACACAAGCAATCTCTTAATTCCCCATTCGGCTGATTACTTATTACATATAATACAGCCAGAGAAACAAGCATTGTAGAGACTTAAACCACCTTTCCTCTTTTTTTCCCTTTTTTTTTTTTGCATTTAAAACAAAAATCAAGGTAGGCTCAGGGAAACCAAAGACTCTTCAAAGAAAAGGATTTTGAAACTCTCCGTGCCTCCACAGCATGTTTAAATGTGTGGAAACTGCTGTCTAGAGCTGTTCCCGCCAAAAAGAAACACTGAAGAGAAAAACAAAATGGCCGCTGGCACAGAAAAACTGTCAGGTATTCACTGAGCTGAGAAGGGAACTGTCAGTCATTCACTGTGCTGGTACAGAGAAACTTTCAAAGTCAGGGTAAGGCCATTACAGTGACTGAAAGTAGGGAAATTAGAGTTTGATTCCTCCGCAGCCACTCAGACCTCCATGGTAGGGGCTGAAAGGTGTTTCTGGGGAGGGATGTAGAAGCTCAAACCCAGCCGTACGGAAGATGACAGTGAGTATGTTTAATTAGGTAGAGCCCAAAACAGTCAGGATCCAAAACACTGACTTAAAATTCCAATCAAATGGTATATTAAAAAAGACAGGTACAATATTCCAGTAAGACGTACAAAGTAACCCGGTTGCAGTTTGTGGATTAAAAATTTTAAAGTAGGAACTTCAAAACTCAGAGGCAGCCGGTCCGGGAGCAGTAGCTGAGGCAAGTGAGAAAAAAACAGGCTACTCACAGTTTCCTTTCAGGAATTGATACCTGAACTTCCCGGGGATGTCCGTGGCAAAGACTCAGCGCAGCGTAAAGCCAATGGAGAGCTCCACTGAAGCCAGGCTCAGGAGATCCCAAGTTTATCTGGGGAATCAAGACGCTGGGGAAGAGCACAGTTGATTTCTGAGGTCCCTGTGTGTCTTCTGACAGCTTATGCAGCGTAGACCTGAATAAGGCATAGGGAGAACTAAAAAAAATAAATAACTCTGCCCCGGAGGAACAGGCATTTAACAATATTCCCCATACTATGCAATGCCTCAGCCAGCCTTCTTTGTTGGGCACAGTGGGGATGGAACCCATGAGCCTTGCACCAGTGGTCAGTGTCTTAGCATTGTACTGTGGCTCTGAATTGCATCCGGTTCTCTAATCATGCCTTCCGTACTTTTTATTCATTATGTTAATACATAGGCAGAGAAAAAAGGAACCCCACACAACTCACAGCTAGCCAGTGTTGTGGAAAAATTTAAACAGCAATTTTATTTTTTTGGTGCTAGAAGCCAGCAAAGAGAAAAGGAATCTGGCTTCCCGCCAAAAACCAGGGCTCATTAGCTATTCAAAATGGCCACCGGCAAAAATAAACCTCAAAAAGAGTGAATTAAAACCCCCAAAAGCTAAGGAATTAACTTAAAAAGTCAAATGACAAGGTGGTGGGGGGGGGGGGGGGGTTTGCAGGCATGAGAGAAATGCCTAAAATCGCTGAAAAATCAAGAAAAATAAATCCAGTCACCACAGAGTTGCAGACAGCAGTGGGAGAAAGACAGGTTTTGTACTCACAGTACCGAAAGTGCAGAGAATCCACGGACCACTGCTGAGAGCACTGCCAGCTGCCTCACCACTAAAATCAGCCCCAGGGACTGGATTTTAGGAGGCTTACCATCCAGCTAAATAGTCTTCTTGACTAGTGCTGGGAAGTCTGCACATCAGCGAGCTCTACTATGACCCGCAGGACACAGGAGCTCAGCTGGAATTCATCCTGGTGCCCAGATAAGTACACTGGCAACTACAGGGTATAATCTCTCCCAGAGAAATCACAAAGAAATAAAGCATCTTAAATTTTTTTGAAGGAGCAAAAAAGAAAAAAAAAGCATCCAGATCTGCTGGAGACAGAGAAAAACTGAGGGAGACCCCTAGGGGTAGGATTATATCACCAGGCTCCAGCCTATCAGAGCTCAGGTAGAATTCTCTGTCTCCAAGATCTGCTGGCAGGGGTGCATAACCTGGCAGGGGTGCATAACCCGTTTGTCTGGACTGGTCTAGCAGTATGAACTGGAAAGGCACATAGATAAACTAAGCACAGTAAACATGCTAACAGACTTCTTCTGCAGAATTAGCAAATCTCCTGTAACCTATACCGACAGCATATGTAGGATGCCTTGTTTAACTGCAGTTTTAAACCTTATCACAACATGTAACTGCGCATGCACTCCCGCGGATTCTGGAGCGGTCCCCTTACCTTGGGACCCCCTCATCCTCTAATTAATTCACAACAAACGCACGTCTGGCCACTTGCTTTCTGCACAGTACCTGTCACTAGCGCTATATCGCTTCGGAGTACGGCAGGGGCGTTTTGCCAAACTCACACAGGCACACAAGCACACAGAGAAGGAGAAGGATATTACCACAGACGCAGCAGGATGTCCCTGTTATTCACTGCACTACCAAAGCACATATTTTCCAGCGCTACCAAAGCGCATATTTTCCAGCGCTACCAAAGCGCATATCTTCCAGTGCTACCAAAGCGCATATTTTCTAGCGCTACTAAAGCGCATATTTTACACAGCGCTGCCAAAGCGCAAACCCAAAATGAGATCCCAAAGCATCAAGGTAAAAATTCCAGTACAGCCACCAAAGCTGCAGCAATTTAGGGGGTTTTAAAAACCCAGTGCAACGGAGAAAGGCCAACTTCTGACACCAAATTGTAAGGGTGGGGGTCCTTTTTCCTTCCCAGCACTTATATCACTTACCCTGGGACGTCCGTTAATCCTCTGGGTCGAGGAATTACCTTACCTTCTCTGTCTGGAATCCCAGGGGAACAAACACACACACACACAGTCGCACATAAGTAGCATGTAAGTTTATTCCAACAGTTAAAAAGGGCGGTTCATCTTTTATACATTCCAGGGAGCATATGCATACGTCATCAACCCATCCCAGTAGCCTAGTACTGCTTATAGTATTGCTTATTAGCAACCGTACAAACTAGTACCTGTCTCTGTGAAGATCACTGAATTTTGCCTCAGCACAACACATTCCTTTCCATTTAGGTATTCACAAAATATCCATTTTCCCTTCTGGGCCTCATGGTCCCTCTGTACAACAAGAAACTGATTTTCCCCTTACAATACTTATTTTCCCCTTACAGCTTCATGCTAGTTATGATTGTTGTCTATTTTGTTATTGTTGATTGTACTATGATTTTACACTTATTGATTATTGTCTCCAGTGTTGTGTTGACTTGTAATCTCTGTTTGAATATTTTTAATTGGAAAGGCGGGTAAGAAATAAAGTTGTTGATATGAAAGTTAATTGATGTATTCCTATTTTCAGATTCTCTAGGCAGTTTATTACTCTGAGGGCTGTGTTAGAGCTGGAGTTCTCCATTTATATTTTTAGCTGGAGAAAATAAGGGGGGGGGGGATAGCAAGTCAGCTCTCTTTTTAAACATCTTTTTGTATGCACACTTTACTATTCTTGCTCAGAGTGGGGATTTGTCCACTTTGAATTTTGTTTTAAAAGTAAGAGGCAGGAATAATTAATTTGTCTAACCCTCAAATAAACAAAGAGTAATCAAAAGGTGGGCTTAAATCGCAATACTCAAGCATAACTGCATCCCTCTCTGGACATCTTTCCGCCCCATGGCTCTCCTCTCACCCTTCCCCCTCTCCCCACACAGAATTTATGAACTTAAAGAACCTTTGTCTTGAGGTGAGTGAAAATATAAGGCAAACTATAATTACATAATAGTAAATCAGGTAAATAATTTGTATGTCATGTTACACTTTATAAATGGGGAAATATCCACCTATCCGTATTACTAGGTGGTGTAACCTGCCTGCATCATCTGACTGCAGGTGTTTGGTTTCCTCACATCTCCCTCTTTAACCTTCTGGCTTTTCCATCCTTCTTTCTCTCCCGTCCGCTTTAAACTCGATCGTGTTTATATAGTTTAGAATTGATTTCTTGGTTTGCCTGTTTATTTTAGCACTGAATCCCACTGATTTTCCTCTCTCTGTCTTTGTTTCTTCTCTCCTTGGTCGCCGCAGCTGCTCAGAATTGCTGGGGCAGATCTAGCAACCAGAAAATTATTTCAGCCTTGCTGACCGCCTCCAATCCAGAACTTGAAGGGGATTGTGGGCTGAGAGCTGCTAAACTAAGCGGAAACGCGACGTCTTCTGTATATCACAGCAACGCCCTAGCAGTGCGCTCCTCAGACTAGCTCCCTACCCCCTATCCTTTCAACCTGCAAGCTACGGCTTTTACTTTGCTGTGATCATCACTCAGTTCGACTTCGGAACAGAGAGCCAGAGGCTGGCCTCATTTGCTCTGTAGGCGCACATGGCTGGATAGTTCCTCTGCGTTTGCTGCTATACATAACTCTTGTTTTTCTGAGAATAGAGCGAGTGAAACCTCATCGCGCCCATTTACAGGAAGAGAAGTGGTTTCTTTGATGCGTGAAAGTCTGATCTCTCAACGTACGGTTTGATACAAAACAACATCCTGCCTCATGATACTATCACCGCTTAGCTGTTGATCATTGCCTTATTCTTTGAAGGAGAAGGAGAAAAGGAGTTATGGTGGGAGGCAGTGGCGTAGCTAGAATTGACTTTTTTTTTGTGGGGAATAGCCATATGTCCAAGCTCTTAGAGTGCATCTGACAACGGATTTCTGTCATGTATCATGACTAACACTTTAAATAGTTTAAAGCCAATTATTTCAAGCACATCCCGGCGCTAAATCATATGCATACAGGGAAAACGGTCAATTATATTAAAAATGGTCAAGAGGAGCATCCCATATTTTAATTTAAACTTGAGCAATCAAAAGTCTACTATAGAGACAAACATCTCAACAAATATGAAAATGTCCTGCAGTGTGTTCTAAAGCCGCACCTGAAGTTATGAAAAAATAATTGCCATTATTTAAATAGAAGAGCTGCTTCTTGGTACTGTACATGCATATAATTGTTTCTGTCATCTTTCTGTTACAGCACATACTGGCGTTTCTTCCTCTAGCGCGGTTCAGTCATCACTTCTGAGCATGCATGGTTCGAACTGTTCATTGAACCGCATGAGAGAAGGAAGTGCAAGCCGTAGTAAGAGGAAGAAGGAGGGAGGCAGAGAAGAGAGAAAGGATTGTGGGACCCAGGAAACGGACCTACTGCGCGCTGAGAGTGGAGAGAGAGCAGTAAAGCAGCAGGACACAGGGAGTCCTTGGCAGTCGGGGAGGGGGGAGAAGCTGAGCCAAACGGGGGTTGGGGGGCAGTGGCCAGAGGCAGAGTGGAAAAGAGAGAGACATAAATGGCAGGAGGAAGGGAAGGAGTGAAATACTGTAGGTAAAACTATAAAATAATGAAGGTGCACAGAGAATGATGCCCCTGCTGAATGAGAAAGATTAAGCCTTGCAGTAACACTTATATCCATGACCATAGGCCCAGAGAGATAATTATCTGCATTTCAACTTTTAAGAAGCAATTATTCCCCATTGGCAAAGCTGGGGAAAGTATATTGGGCACCATAAGCCAACCTTCAGCTTTATCACTGCCACTCCCCACTCAATTTTGATAATTAAACTCAACACCATCTATCCCACAACAATCCTATAAAAATGTATAATTTCACATAATACTTTTTAAAATAATAAACTTTGCTTTGTATGCATGTATGTGCCTGTTATCGAGCCTATGGCACCCAACACGATGGGAAATATTTCTGCATCTTTCTGCCACATTTTCTTGGTCTCTGACTGCATTTCTTGGTATTCCAGGATCTTCTGCCTCTCCACGCGATTCACAGAGTAGTCGCTTGATAACAGAGGTGTCAGTTCCAATGCCGTGGGCAAGTTTCTTCATCCTCCTTTTTCTCAGGTATAAACCTAGGTTGTAAGTGCTTTAGGGACAATGCAATACCTAAAGGTATATTCTAGTTAGGACATAGAGAGGGGAATTAAGATGTCCAGGTGAGTATACAGAACATTCCCACTGTATTTTACAAGAGGCTCTGCCAAACTCATAGGTTTTTGTAAAACATCATAAAAACATAAGAATTGTTATACTCTGTCACACCAAAGGACCATCAAGCCCAATATTCTGTTTCCAATAGTGACTAATCAAAGTCCCACGAACCTGGCAAGATTCCATGCTATGTATCCCCAGGGATAAGCAGGCGTTCCCCAGGTTTCCCTTAATAACAGTCTATTGACTTTTTCTCCAGGAACTTCTACAAACCTTTTTAAACCCAGCTATGCTAGTTGCTTTTACCACATCCTCCAGGAACAAGCCCAATCTGTCTATATATTGAGTTAAAAACTATTTTCTCCTATTTGTTTTAAATGTACTACTTTGCAACTTCATGGTATGTCTCCTAGTCTTTGTACTTTTTGAAAGAGTGAATAATCAATTTAAATTTACCCATTCCACTCCACTCAAGATTTTATAGATCTCTATCATATCTCCTCTCAGCTTTTTCTTCTCCACGCTGCAGAGCCCTTGCCACTCTATCCCCTTTATTACTTTCATCATCCTTTTCTGTGCCGTTTCTAATTCAACTGTATATCTTTGGAGATGTAGGTCCTAGAAAAACACACCGTACTCGCAATAACTGAAGAAAACTCTAGGAGCGAACCATGAAACAAAAGATATCCTTTATTGAGAGACCAACGACCCCCAACATGGCCACGTTTCGGCACCTGCCTTCGTCGGGGGATAACCTCAAAATATAAACATACAAAGTAAAATATAAATCATAATACATAAACAATATGCAACATAAACCATCAAAAACAAATTAAATAAATATAATAAAGAGTTAAAATGATAATACCATAGTTTGTGCATTTTTAACCCAAAAACTAATAAGGAAACAATCAAAATTGTCTAATGAGGTAACAAACAAAATAATCTTTAACAGTGGAAAAATGATAACACCCATGGTGTAAAAGATAAAAATTATATATATATATATCGACTAAATTGACAACCATACAACATGTAACATACTCATTTTTCATTCCTTATCGCTTCTCCGGGACAGTCCAGGGAAGGTAGGGTTGTCAATCCCCTTTAGCAGCTGAGGACTGAAAGAAACTTCAAAACTTGCTGACAGGCTAAGACACTCCCTCTGACGTCAGTGTACCAGTCTTTCAGTCCTCAGCAGCTGGAGCAGATTGATGCTGACAGTGCTCCTACAGATTTGCAGTATTTTCTTATTTTGGTCTGCCTCAGTTATAGCTTTTTGGCTCTAGCAGGGCTGATAAGATGCTATATTTCTCTGTGCTGTTTCACTCTGAGTGCAGTCGGCAAGGTGTACATTTCTATTTACCCTCCGGCGTTCCTAGTAGACGACCCCTGCCTGTTTATTCTCGGCGGAGAAGTGTAGAGCCTGCCTTCTCTAGCGGGTCTCTCTAGCGTCGGTAGATTGGTCCTGGGAGCCCCAGTCACCCTCTACCTTCTCAGTCTGCCGCGTTGCCGCTACTCCCGCTAGCAGCGGGGAAGCTCGGCTGCGCGTCCGTGCGGCTGCAATCTCCTCAGGTGAGCTCTGTGTTCGGGGCTGTCTCTCGCGCTTGTGTGGCCTTGTTTTTTCCCGGCCCGTTTCACATGGAGGGAAAGATCTCTTCAGAGTCAGAGAGGCCTGTACTAGCCTCCGAAAAGGTGGGAACGGCGGCCATTTTGAATGAGCCGTCCGTTTCACCCGCGGGTCATCATAAGCCTGGGAAGCGCAAATCCAAATCTGCTAAGGAGGCTCCGTCCCTCTCTAGCCTTCACAGAAGGTTCCTGAGCCTCAGGAAGGGCTGTCTGCCTTTTTTTCTCCTGAATTTATTTTGGCACTCCATAATGCCTTTTTATTAAAAGCTTCTCAGTCAGCCTCTCCTTCTACTGGTTCCTTTGAGCTCAGTCAGCCAGTCAGGGAGGCAGTGGACCCTGGGGAAGGTACTTCCCTGTCAGGGATGCAGGCTCAGTCCGGATTAGACCCGTTGGAGCCTCTGGTCAAGGACCATCAGTTTTTGGAGGACGGAGAGCTCTTCTCTGACCCTGGCTTAGACGTGGGGTCAGGGGAGCTTGAGGAAGGAGAGATTGCTCCGGGCGACGATCCTAATGTTTTTAGGGTATTTCGGAAGGAGGAGCTGGGAGCGCTTATTTCTCAGTCTTTATCTGCTTTGAACCTGCTTCTTCCTTCTGTTTCTCAGGAACCTCTCGAAGATCCCTTGTTGCAGGGCTTTAAATCTGAACAACGCTGTTTTCCTGTGCACCGCGTCATAAAGCAGATGATTGAGTCTGAGTGGGAGTGTACGGAGGCCTCGCTACGGGGTAGTCGGGCTCTGGCTCGTCTCTATCCAGTGCCTCAGGAGGAGAAGGATCTCTTAAAGATGCCTAAGGTGGATGCTTTAGTGTCCGCAGTCACTAAGAAGACCACCATTCCGGTAGAGGGAGCGGCGGCTCTTAAAGATCTACAGGATCGGAAGCTGGAGGTTCTCCTCAAGCAAGCTTTTGATTCCAGCGCCCTTGCACTGCAGGCTTCCATTTGTGGGGCGTATGTGTCCAGAGCTGCCATCCGTTGGATTCAGGGGGATACCTCTGCGGCTTCGCCAACTGCTTCTTCTCCGGAAGGGGCTAAATTGGAGTCGGCGGCGGCTTACCTAGCAGATGCCTTCTATGATTTGGTGAGAATTGCTGCGAAGTCCATGGCCTCGCTGGTGGCGGCTCGGCATTTTCTATGGTTGCGTACTTGGGCTGCTGACGTTTCATCCAAGTTGCGACTCAGCAAACTGCCCTATAAGGGTAAGTTGCTCTTTGGTGAGGCCTCTTCTCTCACACTTTCTGCCATCGGCTCTATATGTCTTCCCTGGTCAGATCACGTCTGTTTTACCGTGTCTTGTTCTTGGTCAGGGGACCCCCCCTCCTCGTCTTCCTCTTCCCTCCCCTCCCCCCTTCCAGAGCGGCGCTCTCGCACCCTTACTTCTCTCACACTACAACACTTTCCTGCAGCAACTGAGCTTTTACCCTCAGATTTTTCTCTCCTTTCGCCAAATTCCCAGGCAGCCCTCTGGTCGTCCACTCTGTCTGCCACTCTCGATCACGTAGCCCCCTTGCACCCTCTCCCACCTCGACGTCGCCCTTCACATCCATGCTACCACAGTGGCCTAAGGCTGCTTCGATCTCATCTTCGGAGAGCGGAGCGGCTGTGGCGCAAGGCCTCTTCCCCAGCCACCCTAGCAACTTTCCACACCCATCATTCTTACTACCGGTCTCAGGTGCACTCTGCCAAGCGTTCATATTTCTCCAAGGCCATCTCCAACGCCCCAAACCAGACCCGGCACCTCTATTCCACTTTTCAATCTCTTATCTCTCTCCATGCCCCACCGTCAGCCTCCATGCTTCATCCCACTCCTCCTCCCTCGCAATTAGCTTCCTTTTTGAGCGATAAGGTCATGTCCCTAAGAGCGTCCTTACCTTCATGCCCTGCTCCTATCACCTCTCTCCCCCCCCACCCCCCGTTCCTTCTCCCCCGCCTATTTCACAACTCTCTCACTTCTGGGCCACCTTCAACCCAATCACAGCTCCCGAACCTCCTCATCTCATCTCTTCCTCCAAGAAAACTTCTTGTTCTCTCAATCCTATTCCTTCTTCCTGGCTTCTTACCCCCTCACTGGGTCTCCTTCCTTACATCCTCACCATGTTTAATTCTAGTCTGTCTACAGGGACTTTTCCCAGCCCCTGGAAGCACGCTCTGGTATGCCCCATTCTAAAGAACTCCTCACTCGATCCTTTAGTTCCTGCTCACTATCGTCCTGTCTCTAATCTCCCTTTTCTATCTAAACTCTTAGAGAAATATGTCTTTGCTCAACTCTCTCATCACCTTGAATCTATTAATTTCCTGCACCCCCGTCAGTCTGGGTTCCGTCAGGGTCACAGCGTCGAAACCGTTCTCTTGGCCTTCACAAATGCTATACACACAGCGCACGATCGTGGTGACATCTCGGTGGCGGTTGCTTTGGATCTCTCTGCTGCTTTTGACTTGGTTGATCATTCCCTTCTTCTTCAACGTCTGCGGGACGCAGGTCTCTGCAGCACAGTTCACTGTTGGTTCCATTCTTTTCTTTCCTCCAGGTCCTGTACGGTTCTTTCCTCCTCATCTTCTACCTCCCCCTTCTGATCCCCACCGTCTTCCCTGTGGGGTCCCTCAAGGCTCTGTCCTTGCCCTGCTCCTTTTTAACCTTTTCTTGGCCCCCCT
Source organism: Ichthyophis bannanicus (assembly GCA_033557465.1). Taxonomy (NCBI): domain Eukaryota; kingdom Metazoa; phylum Chordata; class Amphibia; order Gymnophiona; family Ichthyophiidae; genus Ichthyophis; species Ichthyophis bannanicus. The sequence continues at coordinate 54,209,616 of CM066034.1, read as the reverse complement.
CGCTTCCTTAATACAGCAGTCTGGTTTGTCTGCTTTCTTTTACGCTGATGACATTCTTTTACTCTATCACACTTCGCCCTCCTGTCCTGATCTTTCAGCACTGGATTCTTGCCTCTCCGACGTGGCAAACTGGTTAACACTCAATTGTCTTCATCTAAATCTCACCAAAACTGTCGCTATCTGGTTTTCTCATGGTAGTCCCTCCCCCTCAATAACCCCCTCCTTCTCTAGCACTCCTGTACCGTTGGTCTCTTCTTTCTGCTATCTTGGTGTGCACTTTGACTCCGACCTATCCTTCCACACTCACATTTCTCATATCACTAAAACATCTTCCTTTTTTCTTCGCCAAATTCGTTCGGTTCGCCCCTTCCTTTCCCCCTCGGCCCTCACCACTCTGGTGTTATCTTTAGTTATGTCCCATGTAGATTTTTCCAATTCACTATTCGTCGGTCTTCCCAAATATCAGCTAACTCGCCTTCAACGAATCCAAAACACGGCAGCACGTCTTATCACACACACCTCCCTCCGAGATCATATAACCCCCCAACTATTCCATCTTCACTGGTTGCCTGTACCCTTCCGTGCCACTTTCAAATTATTAATTCTGGTCCATAAAGCTTTCCACACCAGCACCCCCCAATATCTAACAGACCTCCTCTACTTTCACTCCCCCAGACACACCCCTCACTCCTTCCACCTTAACCGCCTCACCCTACCCTCCCCTTCCCATGCTCATCTACATTCCACACGCTCCTCTGCTTTTTTTTTCGCTGGTCCTGCACTTTGGAATGCCCTCCCTTCTTCCCTCCGCCTAGAACCTCAGTACACCACATTTAAACATAACCTAAAGACCCACTTGTTCTCCCTAGCGTTCAATGTTCCCTCTCCTTTTGTGTGACCTTACCTCTTCCATCCATCTCCCTTCCTGATGTCTGTCCTACCTATGTCTTGTCCTGTCTTTCTCCTTTTCCTTACTGTCCTTTTAAGAGATTGTACATTTCCTTTCCTTTCATAGGCCATTGGCCTTCTTTTATTGAATTGTTTTTAAATTGTACACCGCCTTGGTTATTTTAGAAAGGCGGTTTTTATCAAATAAAATAAACATAAAAGATTGTTAAGGACCTCGGGGACTCCAAGGGGGGTCGTTTGCCGGAGGATCGTCCTAAGGCGTCAAGAGGAGGTGCCGGTCAACGAGGTCAGGGTAGAGATTTTTGCCGGTTCCGCGGTGTTTGATTTGCTCCGTATCCCAGGAGCCATTTCGGTGCTCGTGGTCAGTCCTTTCACGGAGCCCGAGGGTTCGGTAGATCCTCTTTTACCGCCCAGCAGACCTCTGCGAAGAAACCGCAATGATGGTTTGCTGGTCCAGGCTCCGATCCCTGTCGGCGGCCGTCTACAGAACTTTTTCTCGGCCTGGACCGCTGTAACCTCGGACAAATGGGTATTAGAAATCATTCAGAAGGGCTATGCGCTAGATTTCGCTCACCACTTGGCGGACGCCTTTGTGATGTCTCCTTGTGCTTACGGTCCAAAGAAGGACATAGTGGCCGACACGCTGGCTCGGCTTTTGCAGCTCCAAGCAGTGGTTCCGGTTCCTCGCGACCAGTGCGGCTTCGGTCGGTACTCGATTTATTTTGTGGTACCCAAAAAGGAAGGATCTTTTCGGCCAATTCTGGATCTCAAGCATGTAAACCGTGCCTTAAAGGTTCCGCATTTCCGGATGGAGACATTGCGGGCCGTTCTTCGAGCCGTGCAGCCGGGCAAATTCCTTTCAGCCATAGATCTCACGGAGGCTTATCTGCACATACCCATCAGGGCCGGTCACCAACGATTTTTAAGTTTGCCCTTCCGATGGGTCATTTCCAGTTTCGGGCGTTGCCATTCGGTCTAGCGACTGCTCCTCGAACCTTCACGAAAGTAATGGTGGTAGTTGCGGCGGCCCTGTGGAAGGAAGGAATTCGGGGGTACATCCGTATCTCGACGATTGGCTGATCCGGACGGAGTCCCTCTCGGCTTCGGTCGCAGCGACTGCCCGCGTGGTTCAGCTTCTGGAACAGCTGGGTTGGGTCATCAACCATGCAAAGAGTCACTTGCAGCCGGTACAGCAGCTTGTGTATCTCGAGCCCATTTTGACACGGCAAGCGGTTCGGTCTTCTTGCCCGAGAGCAGAGTGCAGAAGATTTTGGAGCAAGTGCGGGTTTTTTTGCAGGTTCCCGCTCCTTTGGCGTGGACCTATTTACAACTTTTGGGGTCCATGGCGGCAGCCTTAGATCTTGTCCCGTGGGCCAGAGCGCATATGCGGCCTCTGCAACAGGCGTTGCTCTCCAGGTGGTCACCTCAGCTTCACCCTCTCTCACGGCGGCTCGTCTGTCCGGAGCTGGTGCGTCAAAGTCTGTTCTGGTGGATGGATCCCACGCATCTACGAGCGGGGGTTCCTTTGCAAGATCCAGCATGGGTGCTGGTGACCACAGACGCCAGTCTCTCGGGCTGGGGTGCTCACTGTCTGTCTCAGATTACTCAGGGCACTTGGTCCGAAGAGGAGAGTTCTTGGTTGATCAATCGCTTGGAACTCCGAGCTGTGCGTCTCGCACTCCTTCATTTTGCACTCTTGGTTGAGGGGACGGCGGTTCGCGTTTTTTCCGACAATGCGGTGACGATCTCCTATATCAATCGGCAGGGGGCACTCGCTGTACTCCGTTGCTCGCCGAATGACAGGAATTAATGATTTGGGCAGAGAATCATCTGATAGCCTTGTCGGCGGCGCATGTGGCGGGCAAAGACAACGTGCAGGCCGATTATCTGAGTCGCCATGTCCTCGATCCCGGGGAATGGGAGTTGAACGCAGCGGTCTTTCACGATCTTACCCTTCGTTGGGGGCAGCTGATGATGGATCTCATGGCTACTTTCTCCAATGCCAAAGCGACTAGTTTTTTCAGCAGGTGCAGAGAGCGCATGTCGGAGGGGCTGGACGCGTTAGTTCAGCCCTGGCCTGTTGTTCCGCTCCTGTACGTGTTTCCTCCGTGGCCAATGCTGGGTCGGATCATTCGGCGCATCGCCAAACACCCAGGTGTGGTGCTTCTGATTGCGCCGGATTGGCCCCGGCGTCCTTGGTATGCCGATCTGGTTCGGCTTTTGATAGATTCTCCTTGGTGACTTCCGGTCCGAGTCAATCTGTTGCATCAGGGTCCGGTTCTCATGCCGCAGGTCGATCGCTTCTTGCTTACGGCTTGGCTCTTGAAGGGAATCGTTTGAGACGTAAAGGTTACTCAGATTCCGTAGTGGCTACTCTGCTACGTTCTAAACGCTCTGCCACTTCGCTAGCCTACGTTCGAATCTGGCGCGTTTTTGAGATTTGGTGCGCGCAACGAGACTTTTGGCCGATGTCTACCACTTTACCGCATCTACTTTTGTTTCTTCAAGAGGGTTTGGATAAGGGCTTGGCTCTTAGCACGCTGAAGGTGCATTTGGCCGCTCTGTCTTGCTTCAGAGGCCCGGTGCAGCGTCGCCGTCTCTCGGGACATCGGGATGTGCAACGTTTTTTTCATTCCGCACGGCTTCTTCGGCCTCCGCGGCGTCCGGTGGTGCCGCCTTGGGATTTGAATGTGGTCTTGGAGGCGTTAGCACGTCAGCCGTTTGCCTCGGCTTCTTTGGAGCATTTGAAGGAGTTCTCCTGGAAAACGGCTTTCCTCGTGGCCTTGTGTTCGGCTAGGAGAATTTCTGATTTGCAAGCACTTGCTTGTCGAGAGCCCTATCTTCAGTTCTTACCGGAGAAAGTGCTCTTGCGTACTGTTCCTTCTTTTCTCCCTAAGGTGGTTTCCGCATTTCATGTTAATCAGTCTGTGGCGTTGCCCATTTTCTCAGACCTTTCGACTTCGCCGATGGATCGGGTCCTTCGAAATTTGGATCTGGGACGTGTCTTGAAGGGTTACCTTCGGGTCACTAAGTCTTTTCGTAAGTCCGATCGGTTGTTTGTGCTGTTTGCGGGATCCCGAAGAGGGCATGCGGCTTCGAAGTCCTCCATTGCTCGCTGGGTCAAGCACGCCATCGTGGCAGCATATGAGGCTGGTGGGCAGGTTCCGCCTTCGGGACTCAAAGCTCACTCCACTCGTGCTCAGGCGACTTACTGGGCGGAGTATGCCTTTGTTCCTCCAGTGGATATTTGCAGAGCGGCGACGTGGTCTTCACTTCATACCTTTGCCAGGCATTACCGGTTGGATGTGCATGCCAGAGAAGATGCGAAGGTGGGGGCTTCTGCCTTGATAGCAGGTCTTGCAGGGCCCTCCCGAGTTTAGGTACTGCTTTGGTACTGCCCTACCTTCCCTGGACTGGCCCGGAGAAGCGATAAGGAAGATGAAATTAGGCCTTACCTGCTAATTGTCTTTCCTTGAGCTTTCTCCGGGCCAGTCCAGGGCCCGCCCTTTACTTTCTCTTCTCTGTCTGTCACGTTTCCTGTCTCTAAGAGTGACAACGAATCAGATTGCTAGGTAGACGTGACTTGGATGCTCCTTTGCCTTCTCTGAGGAGGCGTTTGTTTCCTTCAGTTTGGGTTTTTGGTTTACATTTACTGTAAAAGTATAAAAAAAAAAAAAATTTGTAAAAGAGGACAATCGGGGATTTTCCTCTTCGGCTGCGCCCTGTTGGCGTTTTACGGTGTTCTTCGGTACTGGGAAATGTGGAGTCTTATAACTGTTTTTAGGTGCGTGTTTGCTGCTTTGTCAAGAGAAGACTGGTACACTGACGTCAGAGGGAGTGTCTTAGCCTGTCAGCAAGTTTTGAAGTTTCTTTCAGTCCTCAGCTGCTAAAGGGGATTGACAACCCTACCTTCCCTGGACTGGCCCGGAGAGAGCTCAAGAAAAGACAATTAGCAGGTAAGGCCTAATTTCATCTTATGTAGAATACAAGTATAATAGTGTGGAACATATGTAAAACTCAAAAAATACACACCTACAACCATATTAATCATGTATGATGAACATGTGTGATAAACAAATATAAATAAAGCCAGCACAAGTGTGGAAGGAGGAGGAGAAAAACGTACAAATTGGTTTTGTTTGTCAAGTTTAAAAATCCCACTATCAGTGGCAGTCTTAATCCTTCTACCTTGACTGTACGCGGGAGCATCGAAGGGCTGTTCAGCTCTTCGTTTCTTTTGACCCCAATAAATTGGGGTTACCTGTTTCCAAGCGTACTTTGTCCATATGGGTTGCTGACTGTATCGCCTGGGCTTATGGGGCAGCCGGCCTCTCGTTGGAGGGTCGAGTCACGGTTCATCGTGTCAGGGCGAAGGCTGCGTCAGTGGCTCATCTCCGCTCTGTTCCGTTGGCAGACATTTGCCGGGCCACTACTTGGTCTTCAAGCCAGACTTTTGCGGCCCATTACTGCCTTGAGAGGGAGTCCCGCAGGGACAGTGCTTTCGGGACAGGCAGTACTCCATAATCTCTTTGGGGTTTAGGCAACTCCTACCCTCCGGCCCTGGTGTTGGGCTACCGGTCGGGGGCGTTCTCAGAGAAGATTCCTTCCTTACGTACTGACGAGCTAGAGGGAGCTCATTTTTTCCGCTTGAGGTCTCCGGTAGCCTTAAGTTGGGGAGTCCCATATATGAGGACTGACTTCCTGCTTGGTCCTGGAGAAAGAGTAGTTACTCACCTGTAACAGGTGTTCTCCAGGAGCAGCAGGAATCAGTCCTCACAACCCTCCCTCCTCCCCTCGGAGTTGCAGTACTCTCATTTCGTTTTTGCTATTTTTTTTTGCTGTCTTTTAGCTATGTCATCAGACTGAGCAAGATAGCACCCTTGGGCGGGAAGGGGACCGCGCATGCGCGCTGCAATTCCCAAAGGCTTTCTTTGAAAGCTGGGGAAATTGCTCCGCGAGGGCTCCGTCGGCGCCGACGTCACCCATATGTGAGGACTGATTCCTGCTGCTCCTGGAGAACACCTGTTACAGGTGAGTAACTACTCTTTCTCTTGTCCCTGAAGGGCTCACAATTTATGTTTTGGTACCTGAGGCAGAGGGTTAAGTTGCTTAACGAAGGCCAGAAGGACCACCTGTGGAACCAGAAACCCCAGTTTTTATGGCCCAAGGTTGGTGGTCTCGATTGGAATTCAAACCCTTGGTCCTCTGGCAACTTGCCTCAACCACTAGGCCGCACTGCTCCGTGTGAGCTAGCCATAGGGCCAGGCGCAGCCTGTTACTTCCAAGGCAGAAACCTTGGGGTGGTTCCGTTCATAAGGATACGAGAAATGCCATACTGGGTCAGACCAAGCTCTTTCAGGTACAGTATCCTGTTTCCTAGGGTAGCCAATCCAGGTCTTAAGGACCTGGCTGGTTTCCAAAAAGACGAATAGGCTACTCAATGTTTGTATCGGGGCAAGCGGTGGATTCATTTATGCTCATATTTTAAGGGTTCCGTTGCATGTACAACAGATGTGATGCTCTGTTGGGTTGTGTGCCTTGTAGAACATCTTGAATTGGTGAAAGTTGGTATAAAAAAAAAATTATAATTTTACAGCTTCTCTCTAATAAAAGGTTATGGACCTTTCCTCTGGGAACTTGGCCAAAAACTTTATTAAACTCCGCTACATTCGGAGATCGTTTCGCGCAAGGCTCTTGGAGTACACAGGAGACCCAGTGGTCAATCAACTGGAAATGCGAGCGATATGCCGGGCGTTGCAGGCGTTCGAAGCTATGGTGACAGGTCGAGCGGTGCGAGTACTGTCCGACAACTCCGCGGCAGTGTCCTACATCAATCGGTAGGGCAGAACCGGAAGTGTGGCCATAGAGGCCGCGGCAGAGGGTCTCTGTGTGTGGATAGAGCTTTGGCTGCCAGAGTTTTCAATGGTGCATATTGCGGGTAAGGACATTGTGACGGCGGATTTCCTCAGCTGGGTCCGAGTTGATGCCAGAGAATGGGAGTGGCATCCGGAAGTGTTCACATAGATCGGTCGCATATGGGGTCAGCCAGTAATGGACCTCATGGCGGCGTTTCACTCTGCGTAAATGGGTCGCTTCTTCAGCAGACGACACAAAAGGAGGTCGGAAGGCATCGGCATACTGTTTCAACGGCGGCCGTCGTCCAGTCTTCTCTGTCTTTCCACCAGGGGCACTCATAGGTCTAGTGGTTCTGCGTATCGAAGCGCTTCGGGGAAACGTGTGGTTGGGGGCCTCGGGCTGGCCGAGGCGCCCGTGGTATGCCTGCCTCATACAGTTGCTCGACGGGAATCCATGGAGGTTTCCGACATTGAAGATTCTGTTGCTACGGAGTTCCCTTCGAATGCCTCAGGTGCATTGGTTTTTGCTTACGGGGTGGCCATTGAAAGGGCAAGCTTAAGGAAAATGAGTTGCTCGACAGCAGTCTTTGCCACCTTGCCGCAAAAAAAAAAGTCTACGTCCCTTGCATATGTGCGTATATGGCGCATCTTTTGAGTACGGGTGCTCGCAGAGGCACGCTCACGCAACAACAGTGTCAGTTCCCTTGGTATTACGTTTTCTGCAGGACGGGTTCGGTAAAGGCAGGTCCTGGAGAGATCAGTTAGCAGCTCTGTCTTGCTATAGGGGCAAAGGACAGGAAGTGGCTCTCATGCACAGGTCATTGTGGTACACTTTCTCAGGCGGTTATCAGAATGTAGCCCTGTCGTAGGATATTAATTCCACCGGGGAAGCTCAAGTTGGTTTTAGGAGCATTAGCTAGCGCCATTGGGGCCCTTGCAACAGGCATAGGTTAAGGGTTTTGTCTTGAAGACGGTATGTTTGATGGTCATCTGTTCGGCGAGGCGATTTTTGGAGTTGCAGGCGTTGACCTGTCAGGAATCGTTTTTTGTCTGTCTCCAGACAGAAGGTGGCCTGGCGGCTGGTTCTGTCGTTGTTGCCAAAGGTGGTTTCTACGTTCACCTAATTAAAATGGTCTCTCTTCCAGCGCTAGGTGCGGTGGAGGGGAGCGTATTGAACCATAGCTTGCGCTGTTTGGACATCAAGAGAGCGCTGCGGCAGTGTTTAAAGGTTTCAGAAACTTTCGCAAGGCAGATCGTCTCTCTTCGGGGTGTTCAGAGGGCCCCGCAAAGGGAAGCGGCGGCGAAGGAGTCCATTTCTGGATGGATTGTGTCGCACCCCCAGGTGCCCTACCGGTGAGGCCTTGGTACTGCCTGAGGACTCCCCTGAGGGTGGTAGTTGTACCTTCTCTATAAATCACAAAAGACACTTGTGTTCCAAACTCAGGGTTTTATTCCCCGTCCGTGAGGTATTTTCTCCTTGGCAAAACAAAGCAAACAACCCACTTCGGGCATATAACAGAAATCAAAAGGTTAAACAAAAATAGCTTACTTCAGCTTAAATGCAAAAAGAAAAGAATTAAACATTCTCAATGTTTTTCACAGGCTTTCCTTTTTGCTGCTACAGCACAGCTCATTCACATGGTTTTCTGTGAGACACGTTTTCCAGCCCACAACTTGTGACTCTTACTCAGGTTATCTTCAACCCTTTTCACCTTAAGGAAAACTCTGGGTCAATTACCGAGACTGAGCATTCCATGGGCTCAGGAACTGTTGCTAACTCTGCATTCTCATATTCCATAGATTCTGATTCATTAACATTCACGTTTTCAAGGTCAGCTGTTTCAAAAGGATAATGTAGGTTTTCCTCGTCAAGCAGGAAGTTGTTCTGTCCTTCTCTCTCAAAGCCTCCCTGGGAACTACCATATACTTTTGCATGAGGCTTATGAGAACTCAGCCCCTGCAGGTAATCATAAGGACATTCAGGAACTTCCCTGGCTCTGCTGTTAGAGTGATTACGGTAGACTCTGAGCGTGCTCGGGTCTAGCCTTTTCCTCACAGCTGCCCTGGATTGCACTGCTCTATACGGAGGTTGCTCAAACTCTGGGAGTTTAAAGTGGATACTAGAATCTCTAGCTTTTCCAAGTAAGTGAGCTTCTTTTCTCCTGGGTTTTCTAGCACAAGGGAAGGGATTATTTCCAAAGCTTATTTCTGGGTGGCTTTTTCTATTGCTGCAGGGTTTTACCCACTCGGGTAGAAAACAGCCACTATCAACACTTCTGGCTTTGTTACCTTGTACTGCAACTCTCCCACGTCTCCCGTGCTCTTCACACATGCATTCAATATCTGGCTTCTGCCTTCCAAATGTTTCACTCTGGGTTTGAGACTCACTCAGACCTTCATGTGGGCTTGCATGCTGTCCCAGTAATTCAGACTCTCTTTCATTCCACTTCCATACTTTTCCCAGCTTCTGCTGCGCTGACCGTTGTCTCCCTGGCTGTGAGACTTGCTGGTTCACCTCCTCCCCCTCTCTAACTATTTGGGAGCGTATTATATCTCTGTGTTTCTGGGCTCCACCTCTACCCAGCTGATTCCTACCAGGCAAAGCAAACTCCCTTTGCTTGCTATCTGGGTGTGTCTTCTCAGCCCTTACCCACGTGTGCCTAGGTTGTCTGTAGCAACCATCTGACAGTTTTTTGTTTATCCTGTCATCTGTTCTCTGATCACTGCTGCTGATTTCCATTTTCTCAGGCTCCAATAGGTCCACCTTGTGACAATTGGAGCGGCGAGTGTGTCGGCTTATCTTCTATTGGACTGTACAGTCCCAGGGAGCTTACGAGCTCACTCTATCAGAGTGCAAGCATCTTCTTGGACGGAGCACAGTTTGGTTCCGCCAGTGGACATCTGTAGGGAGGCCTCTTGGTTGTCTCTCCATACTTTCAGTAAGCACTACCGCCTAGATGTTCTGGCGGCTAAGGATGCCGTTTTCAGGGAGGCGGTGTTGAGATCCGGCTGGAAAGTCCCTCCCAATGATTACTGCTCTGATACATCCCAGAGGTTGAGGACTAAACTGGAGGAACGATAAGGAAATAGGAATTACACTTACCTGGTAATTGTGGTTCCTTGAGTGACTCCAGTTTAGTCCTCATTCCCGCCCGGGGATGGGGTCGTAGCAGTGTTTTTTCTGTTGGGGGAAGTGCAAGGTTAAAAGTGGATATAGGCCTCCACTGGTGTTCAGTCGTTTTGATGCTTCCATTTGTTTTGCACTATATTGTTATATTATTATATTATGATATTGTTATATATTGCTATATTGCTGTGGATTGTTTAGGGCTAGGCATTCGACGGAAAGGAGAGCATGCAGGAAGCAGTACCTTTCCTTCTGGAAGGGGAGTAGTAGGTAGATAAGTTATATGTTCTGCGTGCCATTGAATATAATGTTAAGCTAAAAAAAAAAAAGTTACTGATTCTTTGCTCCTTTGAGTCTGCTTTGTCAATAGTTCACTGGGGGCTGATGGGAGAGACCAGCAGGCTATATCCAGTGATATCATGAGTTTTTGACATGCCCAGTCTCCAAGCTGCAGGAGGAGGTTCACTACCCCAGAGGTTGAGGACTAAACTGGAGTCACTCAAGGAACCACAATTACCAGGTAAGTGTAATTCCTATTTATTCCACCTCCGAGGTGGAATAACTTCCCCGTACGTAAAGGCTCGGCGGCCGGGACTTGGATTGGGCGGGGGGGGGGCCCGATTGGGGGTCGAGCTGCAGGGAATAGTCCCTGAAGTCCAGCGGCCGACATTGCGGCTCTTCAATGGAGCCACGGTGCCAAGGCAACATGACGCCATGGTGCTGCAGCTCCATAGAAGAGCCTTGACCGTTAGCCGGGGACAGTCCTGTATGTGCAGGCCGGACTGAATTGCAGTCCCAGCCTGCACGTACAGGACTGTTCGCGATTCTGATCCCGTGGGGCTAGACGTGCCCCACGGGATCAGAATCACAATCCCCTCTGTACATTCAGCTCAGACTGGACGTACAGAGGGGATCTACATCTGGGACACAATAAGCCTGTTTGGGTTTAAGCCGAAAATACAACATTATTGTTAGAAGTATCTCCCTTTTTATCTACACCACGTGACACACTATACAGGTTTTACTTTAACGTGATAGCTATGCTAAAAAAGCTATTTTATCTTTGTTGGTATCTAAAACCGTTGATACAACGGATATATGTTTTAGCATTATGAGCCACTGGTTTCTTGCAAGTGGTTTTCAAGAGTGGCTGGCTATTATAAATGTACTATTTTTGTTCGGAAATGAGTTCTCCCTTTATACCTCAGTTTTTCTACCTGCCTTTTTTAAAGGGTTTTGGACTTTTTGGCGTAATGATTGGATCCAGACTCCATAATAGGGAGTATTGGCAACATAACAGTGGTGTATATGATTTTTTGGAGAATGTTTGTGCCAAGTGCCCTGTTTGCCAAGTGCCCTGTTTGGTACTTTAACTGAATAAACAATTGGGTGTTTCTATTAGACAAAATAAGACACATTTTCACACTACCCCTTTCTCTGAACCAAATAGGATTAAGACAGCCATAGATAGTGGGACTTTTAAACTTGACAAACAAGACCATTCTTAATCGGTTCTCCAGGCCAGTCCGGGAAACAGTAGGGTTGTCAGCCTCCTCCAACAGCTGAGGACTCAAATACAGAGTCTTGCGACCCTATATCTAACTCCCCCTAGCATCCGCAACCCAGTCTTTCAATCCTCAGCAGCTAGGATAGTGTTAGAGAGCTCCCGGGTTCTGAGGCTGGAAAGTAAAGATAAAAGTAAAAATAAATGAAAAAGAACGGTACAATGCAATCAGGCTGCAAGGTGGCCGGGGGGTGCCCTAGCAGGGCATTCTGGCCAAAAAAGAAGAGCCTGTGGGAATCGGGAAGCCTGATAGCTGGGCAGGAGAGGCAGAGCCTGCCTTGAGGTGAGCGCGCTGTTCAGTGCACTGCCTAACGAAGGACGTGACTGGGAGCTCCAGAGCACTCCTTCATGATTCAACAGCCAGTAAGGAGTTTTGTTAGCAATGGAAACAGCTGCAAGGTAAAAATGTGCGGTACCGGAGGGTCCTGGTAGTAGGTAAGCGCTCCGGGGTGGCTAGCAGAGGCGGTTGTGAGTTCAGCAGGGATCGCGGCCTCAGAGTGTGAGATAAGTTTTCCTCGTGTATGCAGGAGTTCTTGGTTTCGTGCGCTCAGTGTGGCAGCAGCCGCAGTTTTTCGTGTTCCGGGCTGTGCCGCGCGTGTTTTCGGAGCGGTAGCAGGGTAGAGCGTAAGTTGATCGGTGCGATGGAGAAGACAAGGTCTGGGGACAGTGCGGGGCCTGTAGCTGCAGCAGAAAAGGCAGGAACGGCGGACATTTTGCAGGCAGCCGTCTCTCCCGCAGGGCACAAGAAGCCGGGTAAATCCAAGGCGAAGTCAAAAAAGTCTGCGCCGCAGGGCAAACGTTGCAGTCGCAGTCCTCAGGCTTGCAGGAGGAGGTGAGCTCATGGTTTTCAGCCGACTTCATTCTGGCGATGCATAAGGCATTCTGCCTGAAGAGGAAGCAGCTTCAGGATTTTGATCCGGTTCCCAAGGTGGCTGCCTTGCCTGGAGCGGGGTCGAGCTTGCTGGAGGATCCGGGGGAAGGGCCTTCCCATAGGGGGTCGGTTTTGGAGTCTGACATGGTCTTTTTGGGGAGACAGGCTCCGGAGCTTCAGCCTTCCAAGAACGGAGAACTTGGGTCGGACTCGGGGCGAGAGTCATGGGCCTCAGAACTGGAAGAAGGGGAGATTGCCCCAGGCGATGACCCTAATGTGTTTCGGGTTTTTCGCAAGGAGGAGCTAGGGGCCCTCATATCTCAGTCGTTGACAGCTCTGAATATAGAGTTGCCGGTGGCACGGGAAGAGCCACTGGAGGACCCGCTTCTACAGGGGTTCAAATTGGAGCAGAAGTGTTTTCCAGTTCATCGGGTCATTAAGCAGACAGATGATAGAATCAGAATGGGAATACCTGGAAGCGACTCTGAGGGGTAGCCGCTCGATGGGTTGTTTGTATCCATTACTGCAGGAGGAGAGGGAGCTAATGCGAATGTCTATGGTCAATGCCTTGGTCTCAGCGGTAACTAAAAAGACCGCCATTCCGGTAGAAGGCGAAGAAGCGCTTAAAGATCTCCAAGATCGTAAGTTGGAAGCGATTCTCAAGCAGGCGTTTGAATCGAGTGCGTTGGCCCTGCAAGCTTCGATATGCGGGGCCTATGTGTCGAGAGCATCTATCCGATGGCTCCAGGTGGAACCCCTGGAGGGGGTGTCCGAGGAAGGGGCCAAGTTGGAATCGGCAGCGGCTTATTTAGCAGATACCTGTTATGATCTGGTGCGCATATCAGCAAAAGCTATGGCATCTCTGGTGGTGGCAAGGCGGTTTCTCTGGCTGAGAAACTGGGCGGCGGACACATCGTCTAAAGCTCACCTGAGTAAGTTACCCTATAAGGGCAAGTTACTCTCTGGGGAGGCCTTGGAGAAGATAGTGAAGGATCTTGGGGATTCGAAGGGAGGTCGTCTCCCAGAGGATAGACCAAGGGGTTCACGACCAGGAGACATACAGAAAGGTCAGGCTAGAGACTTTCGCATATTTAGAGCTCCGCGGTATGCGCCATACCAGAGGGGTCGCTTTATGTCTAGAGGTCAGTCCTTTCGAGGGACGCGGGGGGTTGGCCGGGGTTATTTTGGTTCCCAGCAAACCCTCCCCAAGAAATCGCAATGAAGTCAGGACAGTCCAGCCGGAGTTGCTGGTGGGGGGTCACCTACAGAAGTTTTACTCCGCCTGGGCTGCTATTACGACAGACCGGTGGGTGCTGGAGATCGTCCGCGAAGGTTACGAGTTAGAGTTTTGCAGGCCTCTAGCGGATGCGTTCATGGTGTCTCCATGCAACGCTCGGGAAAAGAAGGCGGCGGTACTAGGAACGTTGCAACGGTTGCTGCAATTGCAAGCAGTTGTGCCCGTACCTCAAGACCAGTGCGGCTTAGGTCGATACTCCATTTATTTTGTGGTACCCAAGAAGGAGGGGTCCTTTCGGCCCATTCTCAATCTCAAGCACGTATTCAGTTTAAGGGTACCACATTTTCGGATGGAAACGCTGTGATCGGTGATTCTGGCGGTAAAGCCAGGGGAGTGGCTCTCAACGATAGATCTGACGGAGGCTTATCTGCATATTCCTATCAGACCGGAACATCAACGGTTCCTGCGCTTTGCCATTCCCATGGGACATTTTCAGTTCAAAGCTGTTCCATTTGGGCTGGCCACGGCACCTCGCACCTTCACAAAGGTGATGGTGGTGGTGGCGGCCTTGAGACACGAAGGAATTCGGGTGCATCCTTATCTGGACGATTGGCTCGTTCGGGCAGAATCTGAGAAGGAAGTGGTCAGGGCTACCAAGCGAGTGGTAGCCTTTTTGGAACAGCTTGGTTGGGTGGTCAACCAGGCAAGGAGTCAGTTGTGCCCAGGGCGTCAGCTAGTTTTTCTCGGGGCCTTGTTCTATACAGTGGCTGGCATGGTGTCACTTCCCGAGGGCAGAGTGCTAAAGATTCAGATGCAGGTACGGCATTTTTTGCGTATGAGGGCGCCAACAGCTTGGCAGTATATGCAACTGTTGGGGTCGATGGTGGCGAACTTGGATCTAGTGGCGTGGGCCATGGCCCATATGTGTCCTCTTCAGCGATCTCTCCTTTCGCGGTGGTCCCCCCCAGGAACAACCCTTGTGTCGGAAGCTAATCTGTCCGGAAGAGGTGAAGAACAGTCTGGAGTGGTGGCTGGTGAGCGATCATCTTCTGGCAGGCGTTTCCTTGGAGCAGCCCGAATGGGTGTTGGTCACTACGGATGCAAGCCTTCAAGGCTGGGGGGCGCATTGTCTAGCTCATGTGGTGCAGGGCATCTGGTCCAGGACCGAAGCCGAGTGGTTGATCAATCGTCTGGAGATGCGAGAGGTGCGGTTGGCGCTGCAAGGCCTTGAGGATCTGGTAACGGGGAGAGCGGTTCGAGTGTTCTCAGACAATGCAGTGACGGTATTGTATATTAATCAGCGCTGGCGGAGGAGAGCCAGCTGCTGATGCAGTGGGCGGAGAGTCATCTGGTGGCTTTTTCAGCAGCCCACGTAGCAGGAAAGGACAATGTGCAGGCCGACTATCTCAGCAGGCATGTCCTGGACGCAGGCAAGTGGGAGCTGAATGCGGCAGTCTTTCACAACATCGTGATTCGTTGGGGCAGCCGGTCATGGATCTGATGGCTACCTTTGCCAACGCCAAGGCCACGCGGTTCTTCAGGAGGCGCAGAGAACATATGTCGGAGGAGCTGGATGCGGTATCTCAGCCCTGGCCGGAATGAGGTCTACTGTATGTCTTCCCACCATGGCCGATGATCGGTCGGCTACTGCGTCGCATTGCGGTCCACGACGGCCGGGTGATTCTCGTGGCCTGGATTGGCATGTTACAGCCTCTCTTAGGTTCCATAAGTTGGATATTAAATTGTTAGTTCAGATTGTAGTCTTATTTGTTTTTCTTAGCAGCTTCGTCAATAGAAGACTGGGTTGCGGATGCTAGGGGGAGCTAGATATAGGATCGCAAGACTCTGTATTTCAGTCCTCAGCTGCTGGAGGAGGGTGACAACCCTACTGTTTCCCAGACTGGCCTGGAGAACACTCAAGAAAAGACAATTAGCAGGAAAGATCTAATTTCTCCATTTGTAAGTTGTACATGATAAATATGGCTGTATGTGTGTATTTTTTGTGTTTTTCATATGTTCCGCACTATTATGTTTGTATTTTACATAATGAAAAATAAGCATGTTGTATGGTTATCAATTTAGTATGTCCTTTATACTTTTTATATATATACTTTTTAACTTCTACACTATGGGTGTTATCATTTTTCCACTGTTAAAGATTATTTTGTTTATTACTTCATTAGACAATTTGGATTGTTTCCTTATTAGTGTTTGTATTAAAATGCACGAACAAACTATAGTATTATCATTTTAACTCTTTATTATATTATGATGCTAACTTTTTATTATATTTAATTTGTTTTTGATGATTTATGTTGCATATTGTTTATGTGTTATGATTTATATTTTATTTTGTATGTTTATATTTTGAGGTTACCCCCTGATGAAGGCAGGTGCCGAAACACGGCCAGTTCGGGGTCGCTGGTCTCTCAATAAAGGACATCTTTTGTTTCATGGCTCGCTTCTTGTGTTATCTTTGGAGATTTGGCATCAAGAATTGCATGTAGGTCTCAAGATACAGTTGCTTTCTGGATTGATATTCTTTATTTTATTCTCTAGTCTTTCCTAATTCCTTACATTCAATTTGATTTTTTGCCTGCCACAATCTCTGCAGGCTGAGTAGATTTCAATATATTGTCCACTATGACGCTTAAATCCTTTTTCTGGGTGACGATTCCTAATGTGGAACCTATAATCCTGTAGCAGTAATTTGGGTGGTTGTTGTTGTCAAGTGCCATTGAGATGGTGTTCACTTATGGCGACCCTCTAGATATTTGTCTTAAGCTGTGTTTGTTCTTTAGTCAGGTGGTTCATTAGTGATAGAATGGCGTTCATAGCTGCTATTATTCTATCGATCCATTGCATTGCTGGCCTTCCTCTTTTGCATTGATCTTCAACTTTGCCAAGCATGATGTCTTTCTCTAATCAGAGGTGAAGGAAGGCCTTTTTATTTTGGGGGGGGGGCCCAAGCTCCACCCCACAGGCAGAGACCCTTCCTGTTCTGCTTGTGGGAGATCAGATCCTCGTGGGCAGAACAGGAAGGGTCTTTGCCATGATCACGGCTTTTCTTCTGTCCATGGGGGATGGGATCCTCGCAGCTTGCCACCATGATTTTTTGAGGCCAGGGCCCATGTGGCCTAACCCTTGCCGACGTCTATGCTAATCTCTCTCTTCACATTATATGTCCAAAGTATAAAAGTCAGCCTTGTCATCTGAGCTTCTAAAGAAAGCTTAGGTTCGATCTCCTCTAGTACTGACTGGTTTGTTCTTCGGGCAGTCCATGGTATACACTGAATTCTTCACCCTCACTATAATTCAAAGGCATTGATTTTTTTCCGGTCTATGTGTTTCACTGTACAACTTTCACATCCATATGATGTTATTGAAAATACCATGGATTGGAAAAGTCAAATATTTGTATGGGGAGAGACATCTCTGCTCTTGAGAATCTTCTCTAGGTTCTTCACAGCCATTCTGTCAATAGCAATGCATCATTGCATCTCTTGACTGTTTGTTGTTTCTTTATCCAAGCAGGTTAAAGTTGTCCATTATTTCTATTTCATCTCCATCAATGATAAACATTGATTTTACCATTTGTCATGATCTTTGTTTTCTTCACATTAAGGTGAAGACCCATTTTAAGACTATGGACCTGATATTTACTTGGGCAGGCTATGCATCTCTATGGCGTATAGCTGTGCCCACTGACCCTTAACCCCGGATATTCAATGCCGGGATCATATGCGAACCTAGTATTGAATATCCGGGGATTGCTGCACACGCTGGAAGCTGTAGTAGCTAACTGGGCAGCAGCACTGCCCTGTTTGCTCCTGCGCCTAAAAGATAGGCAAGGTTTTTTCTCATCTATCTTTTAGGCACAGAACGCTATCCAAGCAGTATGCAATATCGCTGCTGCCCGTTTATCAATTGTCTCCACCTCTGCTCCTCCCTGGAACGCCCCTGACACGCTCCAATGCTAAGCAGTTAGCATCGGTCACGTAAGGGCCATAATCGGGGATATTCAGAGGCACTAACCATGTTAGTGCCATCCATCTCAGTGGTAGTTATAAGGTTTACAGGGTTGATACAACAGTGACTTGATGGCACAAAAAAAAAATGGTGTAACTGCCCTTCAAATATCGGACCCTATGTTCTTTGATCTTAAGAAGCAAATGTTTTTTTTAATAATGCTGTATTTATTGAAACCACAAACAACAACAAAAATATGCTATGGGTACATTGACACAGCGCCTCAGACAATAAATATAGAACAGTAAAACATTTTCATTTTAGAAACAGTTATCCCCGCCCTCCCCCCCCTGCTCCCCCACCCCTGTTGGCCATAGACTGATTAGGTTAACAACAACAAATTACCTCTCATAAAGAACCCACCAGAGACATTCCCACACACCCTCACACTCCTCTACCTCACACACCATATCCACACCACAACCATTCCTGCCCCTCCCCACTCCCTCAGGCCTCTCCTACCCAGCACACCTGGCCACACTATAGAGTCAGCAGTCTGTGGCACCAGCGTGTCAGTAGCACTAAGAAGGCCTCATGCTGCTTCGTATACCCTCTAGCGGCCAGGCGTTCCATCAGAATTAAGCTATGAAAGCAGTTCCTCCATTCCCAAAAGGAAGGGGTAACCATGTCTCTCCAGTATCGGTGGATGGGTTGTTTCCCAACCAAGCAGTCCTTACGCACCAGTAACTGCACCCACCGACCCCTAGTGAGTTCAGCCGGTCAAAATGATTAGGTCCCCTGTCCACCCGACCTGCTGTCCCACCAAGGAACTAAGATATCCCTGAATCTGCCGCCAGTACTGCTGGACCTTCACATAGAACCACCACATGTGTCCCAGATCCACTAAGGGTTGACCACATTAGGGACATCCCCCTCCGCCATCACACCACTATGCAAAGCTCGCAGTGGGGCAAACTGGGCCCGACACACCACCCAAAACTTCAATTCTTGTAGCCGAGCAGCTTTCACAAGGCCTGGAATACAAGAGATCGCACCCAGTCCTGTATCTACATTCACCATTGTGCTGAATTCCACCATCCAGTGTACCTCCAGCATTGAGTAGTTGTGAGGAGGGTATAGTACTGTGATATGGACAGACCACTCCTATCTTCAAACTCAAAAAACTGTTCCACATGCTCCGTGGCCACTGGAGACAAGGACTTCTGTGAAAGCGCCCCAATATAATGATGCAGCTGAAGGTAGCAAAGAAATGACCTGTGCCCAAGCCGAACTCTTCATGCAGTGCTTGAAAGGACCGCATGGTCCAACGAATCCACCATGTGCCCCAAGTGACACACACACCTACATTCCATTCCAAAAAGAAGCATGCCTCCATATCTGGTATAAACCTTCATTCCCCCTAGTCGGCATATAACCCAACACCACTGCTGAGCTCTGCCATTGGGAGCACAAGAATCGCCATACTCTCCATACCAGCCCAATTTATAAACTTTGCCTGAGCTGCATTGGTAACTCCTGGTTCTCCTCATGTAATAATATGCGGGGCAACAAAATCCTTCTCGAAGGCCCTGGGTGTAAACACTGACGTACGACTCAGCCAATCCTGTAGATGCCGAAGCTGACAGGCCTGGGCATATCGGTACAGGTCAGGTATGCCCACACTTCCTTGTCTCCAAGATCCTCGGAGCCATGTCAGAGGCACCCGTGCCAGCTGTCCCCGTCAAAGAAAATGGTGTATGTCCTTCTCTATGAAGGTAGCATCATTTTGGAGCAGTCAAACCAAAGGGTCTGCAGCAGATATAGCAATTTTGGGAAAAGGGTCATACGAAAGGCTGCTACCCATCCCAACAGATATAAAGGGAGAGGGGCCCAGTCCCGCATCTTGGTCCGCAGGTGATTCAGCACCGCAGTACAATTCAACCGATATAACTTGCTCGGATCACTTGCTAATTGTATCCCCAAATAGGTGAAAGCCTGCTCCGCCCATCGAAGGAGGAAACCCGACCCCCAGGCTATCCGCAGTCAGCCCAGGATATCCAAGGTCTTTGATTTATCCATATTCAGCTTAAGGCCAGCAATCCGACCAAACCTTTTAAATTCCACCAATAGTCGGGGTAACAACGCCTGAGGGTTAGTAAGATTCCTAACAGGGACTTGTTTGCAAGCAAGGTAACACTTTGTGGCTTTTAACTACAATATCTCTGCCTGAAAGCTCTTGAAGGGGTTTTGATTTTCATTTGTAAAAACTAATTCATTTTTTTTTCATATACTGCAAAAGGGGAATTTTTTGTGGTATTGGGCAAACCTCTGTCAGTTAGAGTTCATTGTTTTTTGTTCCAGCTTGCTAGCTCTTTGAAGCCACTGACCTCATCAGGTGTTAGGTCCTTCCCTGGCCCCCATCTCCAATCCACCCCATAAGAGCATTTTTGTTTTATAGGGTAACTCCCCAATTAGCTACACACAGGGACTTAGGACAGCCCTGTTAGAGCACATGTTAAAGAGGTTAACTGCTTTTTTCTTAGACAGCAGGGACTGGTAAGTCTCTCTCTCTCACTTCAACAGGTACCGAACCTTATCCAACTGAACAATGGCTGGGGAAAAATCATATTACCAAAGCTGTTGCTCCCATTACAGCTTCTGCCTCTGTCCAGACAGAGATCCCAGTACCAGTTGAAGCTCCGGTTCCATGTGCAGAATGCCTGCATGCTGAAGCTCAGAAAACAAGTGGAGGAGCTCAGAGAACAGGTGGTGAGGCTGAGGAGCATTCAAGACAGTGAGAAGTACATTGATGAGATGCTTCTTGAAACATCCAAGCACTCCATGCAGAGGTGAAGATGGGAGCATACAAAATGATGAAAGTTGGACACAAGTCACCAGAGTCTGTAGAATCACCCTTCCAACTCCTCCAGCCCTTGAATTGAAGAACCAATATGCAGCCCTGGAAGTGGAAGAGGTGAATGCATCCCAGAAAAGGGAGGAACCACAGCTCGAGCACCCCAAAGTTGCAGAATCAGTCACCATGAGGAAGCGAAGGGTAGTGGTGGTTGGTGACTCTCTTCTGAGGGGTGCTGAGGCATCCATCTGCAGATCATACTTGATGTCCAGAGAGGTCTGCCAGATGCCAAAATCTGAGATGTTATGGAGAGTTTGCAGAGACTCATCAAGCCTACTGACTATTACCCGATGCTGCTCATCCATGTCAGCACAAATGATACTGCTAGGTATCCCTCTGAGCATTTCAAAAGTGACTTCTTGGCTCTGGGACAGCGGGTGAAGCAGACAAGTGTGCAGGTGGTGTTCTCTTCAAGCCTCCCTGTTGAGGATAAAGGCCAAGGCAGAGAAGCTTGCATCCTAGAAATAAATGCATGGCTGCATGGATGATGTCATCAAGAGCGTTTTGGTTTCCTACTATGGGATGATGATCCAAGGGCTGCAGAGCAGAGATGGCATACATCTGTCCAAGAAGGGTCGAAGTTTCTTTACTAGCAGACTGGCTAACCTTCTGAAGAGGGCTTTCAACCAGATTCATTGGGGATGGGTAACGAAAGCCCTCAGGTAAGTGAAACATTAAATAACTCTATAGTAATGGGTAAAAGGGGCAACATCTTGAAAGTGGTGTGTATAAATGCCTGTAGCATGGGAAATAAAATCACAGATGTTGAGGCTTTAATGGAAGAGGTTGACTTGGATTTAGTGGCAGTTACAGAGACATGGTTCATGGACAACCATGACTGGGTTATAATTATATCAGGCTATATTTTACTCAGAAAGAATAGGGTAGGAAGAAGGGGAGGAGAAGTGGCACTATATGTAAAAAATAATATTAAAACTATAGAATTACAGGGCTTAAAAGGGAGAGAGGAGGCACTAGGGGTTAAACTAGAAAGAGGGAAAGAGAAATCCATTTGCTTTGGTGTGATATACAGATCCCCCCCCTCACAGGGAGAAAAAGTGGACAGAGATTGTCACAGCCCCTCCTACTGGCAGCGTGCAGAAAGGAGAGGGCGGACACTTATTGTTGGTTGAAGAAGGAAAAACCTTTCTAGACCAGGTGCATCATGGTCTTTGTAGTCCCACTTCATAAAGAAATAGTTGTGAGCCTTGTGCAGGGTTAAACTTAAATGGTTTTTATTCCCTTTGTTGTGCAAAGGTTCTCCAGGAAGACAAAAACAGAATGTACCTTACTTCAGGGTTTATGCCAAAATATTTACAAAGTAGGTAACTGTTAGAGGCGCTTCACAGTTCTTTGCATTCAAACAGGTTTTCAACACCAAGAGGAAAAACAAATACAAAACTTATTCTTTCAGCTTAGCAAAAGCAAAAAAGATATGTTAAAGCATGTCCTGCCGGTTACAATTCTGTGAGAGACTCTAGACTCTTGGAAACACAGAGTGAGCAGTCCATCGGGTGTTCTAACTGCAACGGCTCTGGTTCTATCACCTCTATTTGCATAGGTTCCTGTTCAGCCGTGTTGTCAGCTAGTCCTGAGCTTTCCCTGGATAAGGCAGGTTGTAGTTCAATAGATCTCTCCAATATTCCTCAGCCTTGCTGGTCTTGGTTTGGCAAATAACTGTTATGGCTTTTTACTATGCCTCTCTGTAAAGGTTTCACAAGCCTTTCCCAGCTTTGTTTCCTATCAGTACGGCTCTCTGGGTTATAAGCTTTTCTAGGAGCTGGCTCACATCTTGGAAAGGAAATATAACTGTACCTTGGATCTTTGAGACGTGCTCTGCTGGTATTTGCTCTATCCGGCAGTCTCCTTCTATCACCGTCTTCCCTGAAGACTGGCTCCTGGAGCTTTCTGGAACGGGCTTGTCCTCCCTGGAACCTAGCTCTTCCTTGTAATTACTCCAAGCTTCTCTGCCTTTCAGTATGTGAGGTTCCTCTCTCAGGTCTTCTCTCAGTTCCTCTCTGAACTTGTGTTCCTCTCCAAACTTGTGGTCCTCTTTGAGCTTGAGGTCCTCTCTCAGCTCGTAGTCCTCTCTCAGTTCCTCTCTGAACTCGAGATCCTCTCCCAGTTCCTCTCTCAGCTCGAGATCCTCTCTGCTTTCTTCCTTCTGAGCACTGTTTATAAAGCCGTTTCTCCACTGAGCTTCCTGGCTGTCTACTCAGGTGTACCTGATTAGCTCCTGCATTCTCAAAACCTGGGTGTGTCAGCTTAGCTTCTGCAGCCTCGTGCCTGCTCCCTCTAGCTGCACTTTTAGGTAACTGCACCTTCTGTGAGTCAGTTGCTTTATAATAAACAGTGTTTTTTCTAAGTCTATAGCTTGTGATAAGGAAGCTTATCATAGCTCAGGAAGGAGCTATAGAAAAGGTGAAGTGACTCTGAACAAGCAACCTGTCAGTTCTGGTAGAAATAAGAAAACAGAATTTTCCCATAAAAGACTACCAGTCCCAGAATGCACCAGGTTTCCAACAGCCATTAGAGGAGCTGAAGTGGGGAAACCTGTGTTCAATCAGGAGGGCTATGAGGTAATCCCTAAGCACTCATCTCAAAGGGCAGGGCCTGATTCAGCACAGCTGCGCTGTATTAGGGGGGAGCACTCATCTAGGCAGAATAAAAGTAGAGTTTATTCTACAGAGAATTATCCTCCTTATCCTGAGAATCAGCTTGAGCTTGATCATCAGTTTCATCTGAAGGGTCATCAGAAGCAGAAGCCAAACCGGACGGACAGAGAAGGAAAGAAACCCTTTGGAAGAAGGAAGAGAAAAGCCTTTGAGAGGTCTAGAAGAGGCATTTCAAGGGCCAGCATACACCATTGGACTGGGGAAAGCCAGAGGAATGGTGCTGCAGAGCTAGGAAACTCCAGACGCTACCTGTGAGGGAGACGGCTGCACGTGGAAGGGACCCTAAGACCTGTGCCAGAAGGTATGTGAAGAGAGATCCAGTGTCCAGGGATCTGGATTGGAAGGCTGGACATAAGAACTGGACTACATATTGGCCAGGCTATATAGAGAGGAACTCTAACAGCAATGGAAGCTCAGGTATGAACACTGATCTATGCCCTAGCTATAACCTTGAAAGACAGCAGGGAAACAAGTATTCTCCTGAAAGTGCTCCATTGAGAGATTCATATGTGCCAATCCATGATATTGAACCCATGCTTGTTGAAGAAGGGGGAATGATTGCAGATGAAGAATGTGTTTATATGGACTGCTCTCTGTCCAAACTCCTTTGGTGATTTTCTGTTATAAAGTACAGCAACCATCACAAAGAAATACAAACTTGTTCTTTAATCTACTCAGAAAAGCTCCTGAAGCAGGATTTGACCCACACAGTAGAAAGCAAGCCAGCTAAGGGGTTTCAGCTGGATAACTGCTAGCAATTGAGCCTTACCTAATTGCTTGTGAGCTAGGAGAGAATCACTTCTGAATCTATGTGGGACGTTATCAGATGTTAACCTGAAAAGAACAGTTTTTTTCTTTCTTTGTGGCTTTTGTTTGTTGTTTGATATATGCTAAGAAAACATTAGCTAATGCCTGACAAGTTTGAATATTGTTTTCCTGATTTTGATTTTGTTTTTCCAAGTTAAACACTGGAAGCAAGTAACCTGATTTATGTGCTACCAAGCATATCTGTGTTGGGAGAAATAACCCCATAAATAAATATCTTATTGGCTTTATCACTTGAGCACAACTAAATTATTGTCAGCAGCTGTGTCTGGTGTGAATGAACTGCATTGCCCACAATCCCTTGCAAATCATATAGATATATGCACTTGCCAAGACTGTGAAGATTCTCACCCAGGCAGCCGTCTGACAAGCTTCAATGGCTTCAGCTTCATCACATATCCCCCCTCTTAAGATATTACGTGCTGGCCTTGCATCGCCTGCACAGCATGTAATCTGTGACCTGGCCTCTGCATTGTGATACATCTTCCTTGCTCTGGGCTCGACCCTATACAATCTCTGTTTCCTCTGCACTTCTCCAGCTAAGGTAACTAGGGCCGTCCGCTCATGCCATGGTCTGAGGACATTAATGTGGTAGACTTGCTGACGACCATTCTTATTCTCTACCATATATGACACTGGACCAATCTGTTTAGCCACTGTATATGGTCCCCTCCATCGGGCTTCGAATTTTGGGGTAGCCCCTGTTACCATTACTATCACCTTCTCACCTACTGATAGCTGGCGGGGTTTTGTATCCCTATCATAATATCTTTTCTATCTCCCTTGACTAATCTTTAATGTCTCCTCTGTGAAATGGGAGGTTCTCTGTAGACGACTCCTCAAGTCTCGCAAAAACTGGGGTACTCATCTCCTTTTCAACCGGTTCTACCCATTGTTCGCGGAGTATATCCAAAATCCCCCGTGGGGTACGTCCATACATTAGCTTGTAGGGCGAAGTCCCCAAAGAAACTTGCGTCCATTCTTGGCAAGCATATAGTATAAACGGGAGCATGGTATCCCATTCGGCCATCTCACCGTCTAAAGCACGCCTTAACATTTGCTTTATAGTTTGGTTTAGTCTCTCTACTAAGCCATTGCATTGAGGATGATAGGCGGCTGTCTTAACCTGTCGTATGCCAAAGGCATCCCACACCTGGGCCAAATACTTTGACATAAAGTTACTGCCCCTATCGGTTAGTACCTCCTGTGGAAACCCTATTTCACAGAATAGTTTTACTATTTCTGAGGCTATAGTCTTGGCCGATATATTCCTTAAGGGAATAGCCCACGGAAATCTTGTGGCTTGGTCCACCATGACCAGCATATATTGAAAACCTCTAGGCGTCTTCAATAAGGGTCCCACTATATCCATAGCTATTCTTCTAATGGGTTCCGATATAACAGGCATCGGAAACAAGGGCACTTCGGGTGGTCGGACAGAGGTTACTCTCTAGCAGGAGGAACATGACTCGCAAAATTGCGAGGTCTCTTTGAAGACTCCTGGCCAGTAAAACCGTGCTAGTATTTGGTCTAGGGTCCCCTGTACCCCTTTGTGACCTCCTGCGGGGTGATCATGAGCTAACCTCAAAACCAGGGACTTAAAAGCAGCGGGCACTACTAGTTGTTTACGGACAGATCCAGTCTGAGGGTCTACACTTTCCCTGTATAGCACCTCTTTATCAAAAATGAACCTGGGGAAGGTATCCTTTCCCAACTGGGCATACTCGAATGCCCTAGCGAGTGCGGGGTCGGCTCTCTGCTCTTTGGCGAAAGATGGAAACCTCTCTACCAACTCCGACGGAACCCAGGGCAATCCCTGCCCGGCCTCTAACTCAGCTCTCCCTTGAGAGCGGCATCTCCTCTCCCTGCGTTTTTCTGCCTTAGGCTTCCTATTCCCTTCAGCTGGGGCAGATATTAGGTCTTCGTGTGAGGGCAACTCAGCTAGAGTTTCATCCTGGGGTTCGGAGATCTTGCGTGGGGCTTTAGATTGGGTGCGTGTGGATATGAGGGCTTCCTAGGAAGATAGACCCTATTCCAACCCCTTTCTAAATTTGGGCCAGTCCCTACCTAGCACCAAATTGTGAGGCAATTTTGGAACTACAGCTAGTAGCATATCCTTTTCTATCCCTAAACCTTTTACTATCAAGTTGTATACAGGATAGAAAGAAAGAGCACTGTGAACGCATTTAATTTTTACTTTTCCTTCTGCTCGATTTGGTGCGGACTCAGCTTGATCTTCAATTGTGCACCAGAGCTTCTTAGAGATCATGCTCTGGTCTGCACCAGAATCGAGAAGAGCATTCGCAGATATACCTTGCACTTTGACCTCTAACAAAAATCCTTCTCGCCACATTTTTGTATTTTCACTTATAAGTGCAGTACGCGATTTACATTCACTCTTTAGATGCCCTATTTTCCCACAAAGAAAACATCTTTTTCTCAGAGTGATTTCCTGGCATAGGCCTACCAGTTTCCAAACCTCCTGGTTTATACCTTGACACCCTTTCTGATGACTGCATCATAGCCTCTACTGCCGTCTTTGAAGCTTCACCACTTTTGCGAGTAGCCAATTGGTTGGGGCAAGGTACTTCAGGCCGGAAGGTCAGGGGTTCATATCCCACTAGAGGACAGCAACCTTGGGCCGGAAGGACTGGGGTTTCTAGTCCCACAGGTGCTCCTTGTGGTCTTGGGCAAGCCACTTAACCCTCCATAGCCCATGTTCCCTATAAGTGTTAGTGTATGTGTCTCATATCCCCACGTGTTAAATGTATCCCCCAATTGTGTTGTGACCGCTTTGATTGAAGGATAAGGCGGTATACAAAAGCTGTCTAAATAAATTGTGCTTCAAAATACCTTTCTGTTAATAGGATTGCTTCTTCAGTGGTACGGCAGTTCTGCAGTATCAGGAAGGTCTGCACCTCCTGGGGCACAGCAGTCATGAATTGCTCTAATACAATAACATCAACTATGGTGTCAATGCTCTTACTCTCGGGCCTCAACCACTTTATCGCCAGGCTCTTAAGCCTTTGACCTAAAGCTTTTGGAGTTTCTCCTGCTTTAAGTCGGGTAGCTCTTAGCATCCGGTTGTACACCAAAGGAGTTAAGCCAAGGCGGTGCTTTACAGCCTTCGTTACTTCTGCGTAATCATTCGCTAGGGCTGTGGGCATAGCTTTATACGCCGACAACGCCTCTCCTGTGAGTGAGGTTGCCAGGCGTATAGCTCATTGCTCTTTTGGCCATCCTATGGAATGCGCTATCCTATCAAAGGATTCCAAAAAGTCGTCAATGTTATCGCTAGGTGACAACTTTCCCAAAGTCAGTGTCTCATAAGACCACGGTCCTACCCCACTGTTGCTGGCTATAGCATTTAGTCCTTGAAGAGAAGGAGCTGCTGCGTGTGCTGTCTTCTGTTGAGCTAACTAAGCCTCCATCATCTCCAACACGGGCTTTTGTTGCGCCTGCATGGCCAACACCGCTTGTTGCTGCGCTTGGCAAGCCATCTCTCGTTGCTTGTCAGATTGTACCGCCATCCACTGTAGGATCTCCTTTGGGTCCATGGTGACCACTTCCTAGAGAGGAATGTAGAGAGAGAGAAAACCCAAGTGTGGCACTGGCACTCTTTTGTCAGTCCCCCCCTTTTTTCTTTTTTTTTTTTTTCCCAATACCCACACCTGAATCCACCACAGGTTATGCCCAATTACATGTTACCTGCTTCAGGTGTTGACTCATGCCTTGAGCAAACGATGTGTCCAACGTCCTCCAGCAGTACTGGTGACACCACTTCCGTCGTCCACTCAGTGCTTCTTTCCTTTGAACTTGGCAATTTCTTCTTTTTTTTGTTTCCCAGCAAATATCCTAAAAACTACGCCATTATGTCACAGCCCCTCCTAGTGGCAGCGTGCAGAAAGGAGAGGGCGGACACTTATTGTTGGTTGAAGAAGGAAAAACTTTTCTAGACCAGGTGCATCATGGTCTTTGTAGTCCCACTTCATAAAGAAATAGTTGTGAGCCTTGTGCAGGGTTAAACTTAAATGGTTTTTATTCCCTTTGTTGTGCAAAGGTTCTCCAGGAAGACAAAAACAGAATGTACCTTACTTCAGGTTTTATGCCAAAATATTTACAAAGTCAGTAACTGTTACAGCCGCTTCACAGTTCTTTGCATTCAAACAGGTTTTCAACACCAAGAGGAAAAACAAATACAAAACTTATTCTTTCAGCTTAGCAAAAGCAAAAAAGATATGTTAAAGCATGTCCTGCCGGTTACAATTCTGTGAGAGACTCTAGGCTCTTGGAAACACAGAGTGAGCAGTCCATCGGGTGCTCTAACTGCAACGGCTCTGGTTCTATCACCTCTATTTGCATAGGTTCCTGTTCAGCCGTGTTGTCAGCTAGTCCTGAGCTTTCCCTGGATAAGGCAGGTTGTAGTTCAATAGATCTCTCCAATATTCCCCAGCCTTGCTGGTCTTGGTTTGGCAAATAACTGTTATGGCTTTTTACTCTGCCTCTCTGTAAAGGTTTCACAAGCCTTTCCCAGCTTTGTTTCCTATCAGTACGGCTCTCTGGGTTATAAGCTTTTCTAGGAGCTGGCTCACATCTTGGAAAGGAAATATAACTTGTACCTTGGATCTTTGAGACGTGCTCTGCTGGTATTTGCTCTATCCGGCAGTCTCCTTCTATCACCGTCTTCCCTGAAGACTGGCTCCTGGAGCTTTCTGGAATGGGCTTGTCCTCCCTGGAACCTAGCTCTTCCTTGTAAGTACTCCAAGCTTCTCTGCCTTTCAGTATGTGAGGTTCCTCTCTCAGGTCCCCTCTCAGTTCCTCTCTGAACTTGTGTTCCTCTCCAAACTTGTGGTCCTCTTTGAGCTTGAGGTCCTCTCTCAGCTCCTCGTCCTCTCTCAGTTCGTAGTCCTCTCTCAGTTCCTCTCTGAACTCGAAATCCTCTCCCAGCTCGAGATCCTCTCTGCTTTCTTCCTTCTGAGCACTGTTTATAAAGCCATTTCTCCACTGAGCTTCCTGGCTCTCTACTAAGGTGTACCTGATTAGCTCCTGCATTCTCAAAACCTGGGTGTGTCAGCTTAGCTTCTGCAGCCTTGTGCCTGCTCAATCTAGCTGCACTTTTAGGTATCTGCACCTTCTGTGAGTCAGTTGCTTTATAATAAACAGTGTTTTTTTCTAAGTCTATAGCTTCAATGGCTTCAGCTTCATCACAAGATTTAATAGAAGATATATGCAGCATTGCTAGGGAAGGGGAAGTGCTACTGATAGGTGATTTCAATATGCCAGGTATTGATTGGCACATCCCTGCTGTGGTGTCATTTAGAAGTAAGGAGATCCTGGATTCTCTACAGAGAGAACTATTCAGGCAACTGGTAACAGAACGCACACGTGAAGGGGCCATACAGGACTTGGTGCTTAGCAATGGCGAAGTTTTTCTGATGGTATAGTGGGAGATCATCTCGCATCCACTAATCACCAGATGGTGTGTTTCAGTATTAGAACTAGGGCTGATAAAATCCATTCAAAAGCGAGTGTCTTAGACTTTAGGAAAACTAACTTTGCCAAGATGGGCCAGTACCTCATTAGCAGGCTGGGAACAGCTGGGGGATGTAGAAAAACAGTGGGAAAAACTGAAAGGGGATATTTTATGGGCAACCAACCTTTTTGTTAGGTAAATAAAGGTAAAAGGAAAAGGAGGCCGCTGTGGTTCTCAAATGAAGTAGCTGAAAAGGTGAAGAAAAAGGGGGAGGCCTTTATGAACTACAAGAGATCACAGAGAGGAAGACAGGCATCTATATTTGGAAAAACTTAACAAGTATTTCTGTTCTGTGTTCACAGTTGAAGGGCCAGGAGCAGGACCTCAGAAAATACGCACAAATAGGAAAAGAAGCAACAGGGATCTCAAACAATTTTCAGAAGGCTGTGTTCGTGAGGAACTAGCTAAACTAAAAATAGACAAAACAATGGGATCAGATGGGATACATCTGAGAATACTGAAGGAACTTGTGGACTTCTAGCAGCTCCACTGACTGACCTTTTCAATGCCTCTTTGGAGTTGGGAGTGGTGCCAGAGGACAGGAGAGAGGCACATGTGGTCCCTTTACACAAAAGCGGAAGTAAGGATGTGGTTGAAAACTACAGGCCGGTTAGTCTAACCTCTGTGGTGATAAATTATTGGAAACACTGCTGAAAATAAAATAGTGAGATTCCTGGAGTCCAGTGGATTATAGGATCGGCGGCAGCATGGATTCACCAGAGGCAGGTCTTGTCAGACAAATCAGATTGATTTCTTTGACTGGGAGACCAGGGAGATGGACCAATGGAGAGCCTATACCTGCTCCTGTCCATGAAATTGACATATCCTTTGTCTACAGGTACTGTGTTGTCTGTCTTGATTGTACCAACCAGGGCCAGATGTGCTTATGCTGTTCTGAAATCACACCGCGATGTGCATCTCCCTTGCTTTGCCTAGGCCATGCCTCTACCACACCCCTGTTCTATATGGATGTTCTTGTGCTAGAAACATCTATATACTCGGTTTCTAAAATGGCTCTGGAATCGTCTCCATGCTTTTCACATCTAAGCGCACATTTTCAGACGTCTGACTCATAAATAGGTATTTTAAAATGACTCCCTTAGTTTCTCCACTATGGCCTTGTCCTCTCTTAGTGCATCGTTTTACCCCATCATCAATATGGTCCAACTGATTCACTCACAGGCTTCTTGTGTCAAATGTATCTGAAAATGTCTTTTTCCTCTGTGTCAAATTTTTTTCTAATTCACTTTTTGATTTCCTTAGCAATGCTTTTTAGAACATAAGATATGTCATACTGGGTCAGACCAAGGTCCATCAAGCCCAGTATCCTGTTTCCAACAGTGGCCAATCTAGGTCACAAGTACCTAGCAATTTCCCCAAAAGACATAAGTTCCATAGTGCTTGTATTGGGGCAAGCAGTGGATATCCCGGGTATCCTTTAATAATGGTTTATGGACCTTTCCTCCAGGAACTTGTTCAAACCTTTTTTAAACCCGGCTACACTAACAGCTTTTACCACATCCTCCGGTAACAAATTCCAGAGTTTGATTACACGTTGAGTGAAAAAATATTTTCTCTTATTAGTCTTAAATAGGTTACCCTGTAGCTTCATTGCATGTCCCTAGTCTTTCTATATTTTGATGGTGTAAACAATCGATCTATGTTTACCCGTTCCACTCCATTCATTAATTTATAGACTTCTGTCATATCTCCCCTCAGCCGACTCTTTTCTAGGTTGAAGAGCCCTAATCTTTGTAGCCTCTCTTCATAAGGGTAACCTTCCATCCCCTTTACCATTTTGGTGGCTCTTCTCTGTACCTTTTCTAATAACACTATATGCTTTTTAAGATACGGCGACTAGAATTGCACAAAATATTCACGATGCGGTCGCACCATGAATCGATACAGAAGCATTATAATATCCTTTGTTTTATTCTCCATTCCTTTCCTTATGATACCTAGCATACCGTTTCAGTCATGGGTAACATCCCTACATCTTCCTCAGTAAAGACCGAAGCAAAGAATTCATTCAGTCTCTCCGCTATGGCCTTGTCCCCTCTTGGTGCTCCTTTTACCCCTCTATCATCTAATGATCCAACTGACTCTGTCACAGGCTTTTTGTTATGAATGTACTTGAAAAGTCTTTATTATGTGTTTTTGCTTCCATAGCAAGCTTCTCAAATTCTCTCTCTGCCTGCCTGCTTATGTTATTTCCAGTTTTTATCATTTGGCTCCTTTTTCCATTTCCTGAAAGATGCTTTTTTGGCAACAACAGCCTCTCTGACTTCACCTTTAAACGATGCTGACAGTTTAAAAGTGTGGAATACAGCTGGTCTGGGCTTCCAAGATAGTGTTTTTAAACAACACCCATACTTGATGTAAATCTTTAACCTTTATAACTGCTCCTTTTAGATTTTCCTTAACTATTTTCCTCATTTTATCATAGTCTCCCTTTTGAAAGTTAAAAGATAGTACTGTGGATTCCCTTACAGTCCTTGTTCCATTTATTAAATCAAACGCGATCATACTATGATCACTATTGCCAAGTGGCCCCAACACCCTTATCTCTAATTATTTTGTTATGTTTTAAGATGCGTACCCCCCGAGGAAGGCTTGTTGCCAAAACGCGTAGGGGTTTTTCAATAAATAAGCACCTGTGACCCTAATCGTCCCTTGCTTGTTGTGTTCTTTCTGCTTATTGGTGCGAGGGTCTTGCTCCCTCTGTGTTCCTGCATCCAGGAGATCATGGACACGTTCTCAAAATTCTATACTGATTATAAATTTGTCTGATTTTGAATTGACCCCTCTACAAGCCTGGGTGTTGGAGAGAGGCTTGTCTTTTGTACCTGAGGCAAGGTTTGATTATTTTAAATTCTGTATTGATTTTGAAAGGTTTATCCATAAACTGAATATACAAGCGTTTTTTAATCTAATGCCTATGATGTGACGCAGGTTGAGGTGTATCCTGCTTGGACTATTTCAGAAGGCCCTGATAGGGTCCCTTTACCCTCTATATGTTCTTGGACTCCACCTGGTCCACCTCCTCTGGCCTTGAATGTATTTCAACAATTAGTCCTACAGGACATAGAGACATTAGAAAGATTGAAATGTAAAAAGACGCTAATCAGCTTGTCACATGAAGAAAAAGGAACTATGATTGAGCTATGTTCTAGGACTGAGCTAGTCATTCGGAGGGCTGATAAGGGGGGGGGGGGGCGATTGTCTTGCTTAACAGAGATGACTGTCTTAAGGAAGCCTTTCGACAACTGGATGACTTCAGCACCTATAAGTTTCTGGCTGAAGACCCCACTCAAGGATTGTTGAAGCAGATTAGAAGGCTGACTGAACAAGCAAATCAGGCTGGGTATATTACTAGAAAAGAATATCATTTTTTGAATGTGAATTACCCCAGTATGGCCATGTTCTACCACTCCCAAAAGTACACAAATGTTTGAATAATCCACCAGAACGACCAATTGTGTCTACTAAGGGTTCTTTGCTTGAACCATTGTCAGTCTATATTGATTCATTTTTGCATCCCTTATTAAAGTCTATTCCATCATATATTAGGGATATGACCCATTTTCTCAATATATTGACTGAGACTGAAGAATATTGTACACATGCTAACATTTTCTTCCCTGTACACTAGTATTCCACAGGAAGAAGCATTTTTGATTGTTAAAGAAACTCTCATAGGTCGGGGTGATCCATCAGACGATCATGTGATGTTTCTGATGGATTTAATTTCCTTGGCCCTTAAATATAATTTCTTTGAATTTGAAGATCAAATTTAATATCAGATAGCAGGGGTGGCTATGGGTGCCACATTTGCTCCCTCGATAGCCAATCTGTTTTTGGGAGTGTATGAAGCTAAATGGATACGCTTGTCCCCTTATATAGAGCATATAAAGATATGGCGTCGCTATATAGATGATGTTTTCTGTTTGTGGGAGGGCACTTTCAACCTTCTTGTGCAGTTTCATACTTGGTTAAATTCAAGGGATCCTACTATTCAGTTTTCTTTATGTTTTGATAGGGTGATGATTTCTTTTTTGGATGTACTGTTCTCCATTAAAGAAGGGACCTTGCACACTACAATTTATAGAAAAGTGACTGTAATACTTTTCTACACTTTTTTAGTGTTCATACTTTATGACTTCACGAAGGATTGCCCTATTCACAGTTTATTCATTTTAGATTAAATTGTTTATCATTAGTTGAATTTAAACAGCAGTCTAAAAGCTGAATTCCTGGTGAGGGGCTATCCAGGTTCTGTAGTAGAGTGTGCATATAGGCGAGCACAATTTAACAATAGAGAATGGTTTCTTCACCCTAGACAGATTGAACCCGTTAATATTGATAATGAATTTATTCACTTCATTACATAATATTCTCCATTGAGCTCTAAATACAACGGATTGTGTATAAATATTTTTCTGTGGTGCAGACAATCCCAAGTTTAGAACAAAAGAAAATTAGATTTGTATGATCAAGGTGTCGCAATCTAAAATAAATTTTGAGCCCTCCACAGTTGAAATCTAGTCTCGTCCCCCAATCTGGATGTTTTGGAACTATCCCTGTGGTAGTTGCTCCATTTGTGAGATCTCCCTTGAGTTAACTAAGGGGCTTGTTTACAAAGCCGCGGTAGCGGTTTGCGATCGTAATCGGAGCCGCGGCCCCATTGATTTCAATGGGGCCGCGGCTGCGATCGCGATCGCAAACCACTACCGCGGCTTTGTAAACAAGCCCCTAAATTTTCTCATGGGGGACATGACTATATATTGCGTTACCATACTTCATGTACATCTAGTTTTGTAGTATATTTAGTGAGATGCCCTTATGGGCTTGTATATATTGGGAAACATATATGCCCATTCAGGCAAAGGATGGGTGAGCACAGATGTACACTACAGCGGGCATGTCAGGAGGCACTGATGGTGCAATATTGTCTTGAGTTAGGATATATATTTACCGACCTGAGATGCTTCTGTATTGATCATGTTCCACAGAGTGGGAGTGATATGAGTAAAGAACGTTCTCTTCTGAAATGTGAACAAAGATGGATTTACCTTGAATACAGTATACCCTTCAGGTTTGAATGCTTAGATTGAATGGAGGGTTTATAGATAAATGTTGATGGGTGGGTGGATTTAAATCTGTTTGCTTATATGTTGCAAGGTATGTTGCCATTCGATTGGTTTTTAAGTGTTGCATGTTTTACCTCTTGAGATAAGGATATGGCTGTGTGTTATGGAGCTGGCAGTGGTAGCTGTTTTCTAGGGGTGCATATATATGACTATCATTTTGGCGGCACCAATGACGATGGCAGGTTGTAATGTCATTGTTTTTGTGGGTGTCTTGAAAGCTATATGAAGTAGTGCGCATGCGTGGTGTTTTCTGATGTGACCCGCAGAGCATTGTTGGTTGAAAGACGAGTTGAACTTTGATGTGTTTGATGGTAGATGCTGGTGTACTGGGTTACTGAATAACTCTTTATATATGTGTTTTCTCCAGCGAGTTAAAAGGTTATATACGTTAAAAGGTTATATATATAAATGTTTCAGTATAATTTAACTTTTTAATTAATTTTGCCTTCTATCCCCCACAGCGTTATCTTTGAAGTCATTAAATCCCCTGAGAAAGTATTTATTATTTATTTATTTAACAGATTTTTTTTTAATACTGCTTTATAATTTCAGTCAAAGCAGTTTACATTGTAACTTATACTTGGTAATATACATTAAACAGGGACATTGATAACTCTGGAAGCTCTTGCAAAATGCCAGAGATGGCGTCCTGAGTGGCGTTGGGATTGTGCAGTGTTGTAGATAAGTTTGATAATGCTATAAATCTTGAAGAAGTTGTCGTTGTGAGAGAACATCAAAGTTTCATCCTTGTTTAGCATATGGTGCTGTTATGTATGACATGCTCTGTGGGATGGAAGGCATGTTCATCTGTTTATCTAATCTATTAGGAATAATATGAAATTATAAAAAAATATTCATTTACAATCAAAAATATATTTATTTATTTATTTAATGGATTTTTTATACCACCTTTAAGCCAAAGCGGTTTACAGAGAACAGACAGCAAACTCGACTGAGTTGCCATTACATAGAACTTAGAGTAATACTAACAAACAGGGTATTTACAAATGTCTGCTGGTTTTGATGAAAGTTATCTTATATGATGCTATGTGATATTATTAGTGCCATAGTGTTCAATGAATAAATGTGTCTTTAATAGTTTCTTCAGGTCCTGAGTAGACTGAGTGGATCTTATAGGTTCTGGGAGTGAGTTCAAGATTACAAAAGGAAATAGTAGGAAATGTTTTGGAATGATGAAATTAAATTGTTTTGAGGAGTTTTTTTAGGATCATTGATGTAGAAACATAGAAACATAGAAATATGACGACAGAAAAAGACCACATGACCTCCTCCTGCAGCTCAGAGACTGGTATGTCAATCTTCTGACATCACTGGATATAGCCTGCCGCCCACTCACTCCAATTCCAGTGTGAACTATAACAAAGCAGACTCAAAGGAGCAACCAACAAGTAGGCAATAGAAACGTTGAAAACATCTTAACTAACGCTATCCACCGCCACCCCCCTTTTTTTTTTTTTTTTTATTATGGGTGGGTAAGGCTGTCTTACCCCCTACCTGTCATAGGGGATGGCACCCTCAACGGAAAACAAATCCGGCTTACCTGTAATACCTTTCCTCTGTCCAATCCTCCTTGCTCATTCTGAACTCATTCTTACCTCCCTTGGGTGGGATGGAGGACTGAACTGTCGTCACTCAAGGAACTACAATTACCAGGTAAGTGTAATTATCATTTCCTTATCGTTCCTCCAGTTCAGTCCTCTACCTCTGGGATGTACCAGAGCAGTAATTAATGGGAGGGACCCTTCCAGCCGGCAGACAAAACCGCCGACCCGAAACGGGCATCAGCCGCTGCCGCTACATCTAGCCTGTAGTGCTTACTAAAGGCATGCAGCGACGACCAAGTTGCCGCCCTACAAATATCTGCTGGTGGCACCAAACTGTGTTCCGCCCAAGAAGACGCCTGCGCCCTGGTGGAATGTGCTCGCAACCCACCAGGTACCGACCGCCCCTGAATCATATAGGCAGAAGCAATGGCCTCCCGAATCCACCGGGCAATGGACGCCTTAGCTGCCGCTTCTCCTTTGCGTCGGCCCCCGAACAAGACAAACAACCTCTCCGACTTGCAAAAGGACTCCGTCACCTTCAAATACTCCTTCAACGCCCTTTTCACATTCAGACAACCGGGGATGCTAGCCGACGCGTCACCCTCGTTACTCCCCAGCACCGGTAAGCAGACCGTCTGATTCAAGTGAAAGGGAGACACCACCTTGGGCAAAAAGGACAGAACCGGACGTAGAACAACCTTATCTTTAGAAAAGGATAAGAAGGGCTCCCTACAGGATAACGCTTGCAATTCTGAACTACGTCTCGCCGAACATATAGCCACCAGAAACACAGTCTTTAGCGTCACATCCTTTACCGACGCGCGATGCAATGGCTCAAAAGGGAAACGAGATAACCTCTGTGTTTGTCCCATGCTTGTAGTTGAGCATTGGTCAAGGGCCGAGATTATCTATGCCTATGACTGTGAACTCATGGTACTCAGATCCTGTTCTCCTTTTTAATGAATTATTCCGTCTCGTGTTCTGTTAGAGTGGATTTTTGGTTTTATGTTTAAATCTTTTTATTGATTCTCACAAACCAGGAAAAGAATCACATCACTACTAGGTATAACATAACAATTTTCCGACATAACCACAATCGAGGGGCAGTGACCTAGTATAATAAATGCCTCAGTAATTAAAGTGTATACAAACCTGTTATATCTACATTGTATAAAATATTAACAGGATAAAAGAAACATAGGCACAAGAAAAAAGAAAGGGGTGGGAAACCACCCCTCATCTTACATATAGCAAATAGAACCACCTGAGATCAAGCTAAGTGCCTTTACCAGGTACCTTCTAATTCAGTTATCAAGTCTCAGCTTTCAGCCTTTATGGAATAATTATTTGTGAGTGGATGTACACGTGTACCCCCTCTATATTAATGTACCCATCATGGTGTCCCTTTAATTACAGAAAAGGTAATAAAGTTTGTTACTTTTCCCCCCCGTTCTTCCCTCCTCCCTTCCTCCCAGACCCTCACCTCCCTCCCTTCTCTCCCATCCTTCCTTTAATATGACAGTATAGCATAGACCCTCAGGATGGGTGAGTTCTGTTCCATCCTAAGGGGTTCCAGCCTCAACTCTTCCCCCCTACCTCCCCCCTTCTTTGAGAGACCAGATTCCATTACCACTTATATAGCTCACTAGGCTCAATGAGCCAAAAAAAAACCCCTAGATAGTGAGAAGGTCATTCCTGGCCCTTGGGGTAAGATAGGCTAAATACG
This sequence comes from Ichthyophis bannanicus, assembly GCA_033557465.1. Taxonomy (NCBI): domain Eukaryota; kingdom Metazoa; phylum Chordata; class Amphibia; order Gymnophiona; family Ichthyophiidae; genus Ichthyophis; species Ichthyophis bannanicus. Next base: position 54,171,696 of record CM066034.1, on the reverse strand, counting down.
GATCCCATATCTCTGGAAGCCATTCCTTCCCAAACTGCTAGTTCATGCCATGCCAGTTGCCATTTCAGGAAAGTAGGGCTAGCTTCTTCTCTCCAGTGCCTCGGGATGCACTGTTTGGCTATAAGGCATCCTTTATGTAGTAAAGGCAGGCATGTTTTCCCTTGGGGCTTCCTGGTCTAACATCGTCTAATATTGCCAGTCCAGGAGGCAATGTGAAGGAATCCCCTATTAACATACAGAAAAAGTTTTGGATTTCCCCCCAAAACCTCTGGATCTTCAGGCATCTTCACAACATGTGACCCAATTGTGCCGAGGCCTGTCTGCAGCGTGGTTACCATCTCTGGGTGGTCAACCCTGCTTTCTTTGCCTGGTCAGCGAGAAGTAAGCCTGTTGAAGAATTTTATATTGCATCTCCCTAAGCCTGGCCCCCTGGACCACCTCTCATATTTTGTTCACAGTAACTTCTCAGGAGAAGCCTTGCAAGTCAATGGAAAGTTCAAATTCCCAGATTCAGGAGTAATATGCGGAAATATTTCTTTACGAAAAGAGTGGTGGATCTGTGGAATAGTCTCCCAGTGGAGGTGGTAGAGATGAGGACAGTATCTTAATTCAAAGACGCATGGGACAAACACAGAGGATCTCAAAAGGAAAAAAGGGGACTGTTATAGTGATTGATATGAAAGGACAGACTAGATAGGCCATGTGGTTTTTTTCTGTCATCATGTTTCTATGTTTCTGTTTGGTGATATATGCCTCATGTCTCTCAGGCACTGTTAGGTCATGCAGTTTGCTGTTGTATTGTGCAATGGATAGTTTTTCATGGGTTTCAAACTCAAAAACTGCTCTAATTTGGTCCAAGTCTCCTGAGTCAGGATCTCTAACCTGAGTCCTTGTACGTGGTGTTTAAGTTATAAGTAGGCAAAGTTATGTGTACTAGGTAATGTGTACTGGTTTTGTAGCTCCTGGAAGGGACACAATTTTCCTTCCTCATCTAATACCTTTTGCAGGGACAGCAATCCCCTCTCCCCCCAGACCTTAAAGGTCTTAGAATCAATACTAGGGGAAAATGAAATATTATCTTGTAGAGGTAGATATCCCGAATTGTGATACCTAGCTTCTCACATACTGAGTGCCATCCCCCCTCACGTGTCACACGTAGCGCTATATTTACCCAGGCTACTTCTGAGATTTCCCCCGTCACTGTATGTAAAACAGACAGCAGACTATAAGGAGCCACCAGGGCTCCTTCCATCTCCACTGATGTAAAATCAGAAGTTCCTCTCAGCCAGTCTCAAACGTGTCGAATGAGACAAGCCTCATTATATTGTGCTATGTCCGGGAGACCCATTCCCCATTCATTCCAAGGTCCAGTTAGTCTCCTCAACCCAATACACAATTTCTTCACAAGAAAATAGTGATCCCTCTTTCCAATACTCTACAGTCTCTCTAAAATACACAGATTGGTAGAAGTTATAGAACATACAGGAGTTTGGGAAAGATTACCATTTTATATAGGGCTATGTTCCTAAAAGAGCCCAGGGAAGAGGCCTCCTGTCACATAACCGCTCCCCTATCCCTTTAATCAAAGTTGGTATATTGACTGAATATAGGTGTTAGGGGTTAGTAGGTAGCCATATCTCCAGATATTTAAATATTTTATGTTTGAATATTTTTATTAATTTTGCAAAAATACAACAGGACAGGGCAGAAAACATGGCAAGGTAACATCACAAAACTCTAGTACAAACCAACAACCTCCATAGACATAGTCCATAGCATATTTAGAAGCATAAATACAGAGGCAAATTATAGGAAAAAGAGGAAAGAAGAAGGCGGCAGTGCCTACCTCCCAAATCCAGGCACTCGCCGCGAACTGAGCCCAGCCTGTTCAAGAAATAAATATTTTAAGTGCCAGAAGGTTGCCCCCCGGGCAGTTCCCCCCCCGGACCCCCCCTCCCCCCCCCCCGACCCCCCACCTCCCCCCCTTTTCCCCCACACCCACTGCAGCTAGCTGCCAATCCCTCCTCCAGGAGGAGCAAGAGGAAGAGGGACAAAAGAGAGAGATAGCAACAAAGACAAATTACCCCGGAACACAACGAAGAGTGAGAGGAGGTAGAGAAAGAGATGAAAAACAAAGAAAAGAAAAGCACGGAAAAGAAAAGGGGAAAAAAGAAAAGAAAGAGGAAAGAAGATGGCAGAGGAAGCCAACCCCCAAGGGACCACTAACCATCACTCAATATCCGAGTACGGGTACCACTAGGTAGGAATTGGAGGTGTGGCCCCCACCCCTCCAGGAATCTCTGCCACTTCCGGGGATGACCACTCGCTCGCCGTTTCTCCATCACCAACACCGCATGCAGGCTGCCCCTCCAAAGCCCATAAGCAGGTCCCCGGGCATCCATCCATCTCTGCAGAATAGACCCCCGAGCAATCACTAGCACCAATCTCATCCACTGCCACACCGCCTCCCCCACCCCCCCCTCCCTGGGATCGTCCCAAATATCCAGCACCAAGTTTTGTGCCGTGAGGGCCAGACCCGAGGGTACGCAACCCCCCAAATAAGTTTGAACCCTCCCCCAGAATGTCTGAACCCGCACACAGAGCCAGAACATATGCCCGAGTGTGGCTCTGCCTTCCCCACACCAAGGGCAACAGTGAGAGGTACTTACGCCAGCCCTCCAGGCCCGCACCGGTGCAAAGTATAAGCGACGCAGCAGCTTATAGTGCATATCTCTATGCAGCACCAATATACTCAACTTCGGGGTGCCAGCCAAACTACGCAGGAGCCCCTCCCCCGTGACCACTACCCCCAGTTCTCGGGCCCAGGCCTCAGCAAGCTCATCCAACGAAGGCGGCGGCACCAGCTCCCACAGCATTTTATGCAGCCAAGCCACCCCCGTTCCCAGGTCTCCCCCCATCAGTCCCTCCTCAATCCCAGAACTAACGGACCCTCTCAGTGCATCGGAAGGTATGCTACGGACGTAGCTGCGGATCTGAGCATAGGGGAACATATCTCGACCACTCAAAGAGTAACGTTGAGTTAAAAGAGCAAAGGGATCCAAATGGCCTTCCTCGGAAAGCAAATGCTCCAAATTAACTATACCAAGCTGCCGCCATCGAGCAAAGCTGCCCCCCAATATGCCAGGAAGAAAATCCCCGTTCCCCAGTAACGGTAGATAAGGAGAGTAATTAACCGGGAGGCCTTTAGCTTTACAGAAGTACCGCCAGGCCTTACGAATAGGCTCCACCAGCAAACCTCGGGTATCAGATTTCAACCCCTTAAGCACTTTTGCATGCAGCAGATAGCGCGGATTCCAGGGCCGCACCACCTCCCGAAGCATGTCCGTCGGAGTGTACACCCCTAGCTCCCATATCCAATCCCGCACATGTCGCAAGAGACAGGCAACATTGTATTGCCGTGGATCAGGGAGTGCCATACCCCCTCTGTCCCACGGCTGCCTCAAAACTGCTAGGGAGATCCGAGGCCTCCTCCCCTTCCACAGCAACTGATTAACCACGCGGTCCAATTTTCGAAGGTCTGAGCGTGTAAGCCACAACGGGAGAGTCTGGAGCACGTACAGCATTTTGGGGAACAAGGCCATCTTATAGAGTGCAATACGACCTCCCAGGGACAAGGGCAGATCCCGCCATTTATCCACGCCAAAAGTCAACTCCGTCAAGATCTTTTTAACATTCAACTGGTAGAGATCCTCCAGCTTGGCAGGCAGGTGGATACCCAAGTATTTGAACTTTCCTGCCGCCCATTTCAGAGGGAAGTCCCCCACCCATCCAGCTGACGCCGCCTCCCCAAGCAACAAAGCCTCAGATTTATCCAGATTGAGGCGAAAGCCCGAGGGCACCCCGTAGGTTGCAATCAATTCCAATAGCCGAGGCAGGCCGAGCTGAGGGTCCACAATATGCAGAAGCAAATCATCGGCAAAGGCCGCCACTCGAAACTCGGTCCTACCCACCGCCACCCCTGAAACCGTACACTAGATCTAATTTGTATCAATAACGGCTCCAGTGTTAGAACAAAGAGCAGGGGGGACAAAGGACACCCCTGTCGGGTCCCTTTTCCAATGTGGAATTCAGGCGACATAGTGCCATTAACCAAAATGGCCCCGCGGGGGTCAGCATACAGGAGCCGTACCACATCCACGAAAAAACCTGAGAAACCCATGCCTCCCAGCACCTGATACAGGAACCCCCAGTCAACCCTATCAAACGCTTTCTCAGCGTCGAAACTGATTAACATCGACCCCGACGAGCTGAACGCCCTGCACACATGGACATCAGCACACGGTGGAGACTGTACGCCGCATGCCGCCCCCTCACGAAGCCTACCTGATCCTTATGCACCAATGCAGGCAAAAAACTCCGCCAGTCGATCAGCCATTATTTTAGCCAGGATTTTAATATCGACATTTAGTAGGGAAATTGGCCGATAAGAGCTGGGTAGTAACGGGTCCCTCCCCGGTTTTGGCAAGATAGTGACCAGGGCTTTATTGGCCTCATAGGGAAAGCAACCCCTTCGCACCAGATCGTCAAAATATTCCACCAGGGGGATCCCCACCTTGTCTCCCAAGATCTTGTAAAACTCACTCCTTAGCCCGTCCAATCCCGGAGCCCGGCCTCTCTCTTCAGAGCTTTGATGCCCTGCATGACCTCGCGCGGGGAAATGGGTCGATTCAACACCTGTAAGTGTTCTGCAGTCAAGGTGGGCAATGAACAGCCCTCCAAAAATGCCCGACCCTCCGCCTCCTTCCCCTCCTCCCCTCCATACAACTGCTGAAAATAATCAGTAAAAACCGCAGCGATTTCCTCCTCTTTCCTCCGCAAAGTCCCATTAGGATGCCGAATAACCCCTATATGTCTAGGGCCCCCCTCCGGCCTAATCAGAGAGGACAACAATCTGCCCGCCCGATTCCCATGTTGGTAAAGTTGATAGCGGTAATACATCAGCGACTTCCTAGCCCGCTGATGCAGCAGCGCCTCCAACTCTGTTTGCAGCTCCCGCATTCGGGCCCTATCTCCTGCGTTCCCAGTCACCCCCAGTCTCCGGCGCACCCGTCCAAGGTCACGCTCCAGCGTGACAATGCGCTGGTTCACCCGTTTGCGTTTTGCACTGAGGTAGCTAATAATTTCTCCCCGGAGCACCGCCTTACCGGCCTCCCAAAATAAAGTTGGGTTAACATCCGGGCCCTCATTCAGATCTTTGTATACCTCCCATCTGTCACGCAAGTAACCCTCAAACTGGACATCCCCACACAACTCCAAAGGGTAGCGCCACATCTTGGTCCGGTGGGGAGTCCGCCGATGCAACTCCAAAATGACCATGGCATGATCCGAGATAATGGCTGGCCCCACATCCACCTTGAAAACCTGCCCAAACAGGGAGTCAGAGATCAGAAAATAATCAATTCTAGACCACGTGCCATGACTCCTGGACAGGTGAGTGTACTCGCGGTCCCCCGGGTGCATAACCCGCCAAACATCTATTAAGTCGTGCGCCTCGCATAACCCCAGAATTCTCCGCGCGCTCCGCGAATCCCTGCTTCCCGACCTCCCCGACCTGTCCAAAAAGTCATCCAAAACAGTATTGAAGTCACCCCCCATGATAACTTGATAGCCCCCAGTATCGGCTAGCAAATGGGTCAGCCGTTGATAAAACTGGGCTTCATATACGTTAGGTGCGTAAATATTACACAGCACCACTTTAATACCCTCTAAGGCCCCCCAAAGCACAACAAACCTACCCTCCGCGTCCGTTTCCACTCTATCCTCCACCCACCCCACAGACTTAGAAATCAGTGTTGCCACCCCTCGTCTCTTCCCCATGGCCTGAGCTCCGTAGACTTTAGCAATATGTCCCTTTCCAAGCTTATTATGTTCCTTTTCCGTTAGATGGGTTTCCTGTAAGAGGATGACCCCTATGCACTTACGCTTTAGTTGTTGCAATACCTTGTACCGTTTAACCGGGGATCCCAGCCCACAAACATTCCAAGAGGCAATTTTAGTAGTACAAGCCATTATTCTTCACAGTCCGGCCCGCCAAGCAATGGTATGCAGCGCAAAAGTCGACGAGGCCCCCCCCAGCCTAGGGGTCCCACCTTTTCCAACCACGGCCACCCGCCCCAGTCCCGGACACAGTCACTCACCCCAGACATCCACTCAACCAAAGCACATGATCCCACCTTCCGCAAGGAGTTGGCAAATCCCAGCTGCAGCCCACCCACAACCCCCCCCTCACCCCCTCCCCCACCCCCATCAAGCCTCAGCCCCTCCTCCCCTCTATCAACTCTCACCTCCCAGTTCTGAAACGGAGGCCCCTCCATGACATCCGGTGCCTGCAGAGCCCCACCCCCCTCCCCCACACCCCCGGGCCATCAAGCAGTACCTCTCCACCCCAGAGCTGTCCCCGAGTTGTCTTCCCGCCTTTCCTCCCCACCACAGCCGGAAGGCCTCCCTGGCAAAACTCCGGGCTCCTGAGGTTGAAGCTCCCGGCCCCCCCAGTTACATCCTTCCCTCTGATGCTCGGGGAGCACCCCACCATCTCTCATCCACCGGGGACCCCCCTTCCCAATATTGCCGAAGAAACTGAACAGGCCTAGTACTGAGCCATTGGCAACAGACGAGAAAATTTGAACATTTGAGACATTTGGAAACTCTTGAAACTAGTGAAACATTTGTAACATTGGAAACATTGGAACCCTCTGAGACTTTGAGAACAGTGGAAAAATTGGAAACACTGAGAACATTCAAAACAATTGAGACACTGAGAACACCGGGAATGTTGGAGACATTGAAAACATGTGAAGTATTTGAGACACTTTAACAGTTACAACCCAAATGGTACACAAGGACCCCACAAAGGATCATCAGTGGATTCTCTATTGAGCCGTCCCGGAGGGAGCCCCCCCTTCCGTTAGTGCCGGCTCGCAAAGCTCGCCCCCTTATTTAAAAAAAAAAAAAAAAAAAAAAAAGGAAGGGGGTCCCCCCGCTCCCCCACCCCCAATAGCCTCCCCTCTCATGTCCGTCAGTGAGACCCAGCGAGTCCCCATCTGACAGATGCAAGCCCTGAGACACAAGCCACATGCGTAGACTGCACACGACGCTGACATACACTAAATACAAAATACAAAAGAACTTGCAAGCAGTAACAATACAACGTATGCAGATACCCGATATTGGGCAGACCAAGGGGCCACGTTAAACCAAGCAGACAAGGACATCCACCGTAATCCCTTATCTAGGCCACGATTCATCTCTTGTGCGGGGGTTCCAGCTAAATCTGGCCGCCGAGCCCCAGAGTCTCACCGTCCAGCAGCCAGTTCGGTGCTAGCTTAGCCGAAGTCACCCGCGTTGTTCACAAAAGGCCATAGCCTCCTCCGGTGAAGCAAATGAACGCTGGCGGCCCTCATAATCCACCCGCAGGCGCGCCGGGTAGGCCAGCGTAAAACGCAAACCTTTTTCTACCAGCTTGCTGCATACATCCTTGTAGGCTCGTCGGCGCTGTGAGACACCGGCAGAATAGTCCTGGAAAATAAGGATTCTGCAATTATTCCCTCCGCTGCGCCGCTGTTGGCGCGATGCACGCAGAATGGCCTCCTTTTGGGCAGCATTTAAAAAACGAGCAATGACCGCCCGGGGACGGTTGTCACCAGCCCGGAGGGGTCCTAGCCGGTGTACTCTCTCCAGAGTAATAGGACCCAGCCCCTCCTCCAGCGGTAAGTTGTCTGGCATCCAGCGCTCTAGGTGTCTGAGCAGATCCTTTTCCAGCACTGACTCTGGGATACCGATGAAGCGTAAGTTGTTTCTCTTCTCCGGCTCCGGTTTTCAAGATCCTCGAGCTTGTCAGTTTGTTTCAGCAAGGCCTCCTCCAGCTTCTGAATCCTGGTCTCGGCCCTGGCTTGGACATCCTCCAGAGAGCTAATCCTCTGCTCTGCTCTGTCAACGCGGCTGTTAAATTCCGTAACCGCTTGCACCACTGTGGCCATCTGAGTGGCCAGGCCCCCCAGGCGGTCCTCCAGTGCGAGAACCACGGCCTTGGACACATCCTCCACCATCGTGCCCGCGGCAACGTGGTCACCATCCGCCATCTTAGCTTCCGTTCCGCGGGGCTTTTCGCGCTTGGATGTTTTCGCCGCCATAAACTTCCCGGGCGAACCTGTGCCAGCCGTGGCTCTCCCTGCCGGCAGTATGAGGACTCCCCAACGAGACCAGGTAAAATCAGGCTGAACCAGCAAATTAGGAAGGCAGGGGGGAGGGTGGGCTCCGGAGCCAAGAAAGACACGTCTTCCCTAGCCCACCATGTCACCGGAAGTCCTCCAGATATTTAAAACAGTCTCCCACCCAATGCAGCGGGAAGGGGGCGGGCCATTTAGCGTGTAAGTCTCCTAGCACATCTAGAGCTTCTGATTTTGTCATATTTAATTTGAGACCTGATACTTTCCCATACTGTTCAACCTCCCAAAGCAGTGCCTCCAGTGATCCCACTGGATTGGTCAGATGCACCAAAAGGTCGTCTGCAAAAGCGGCAGCCTTAAAATTTTCTTTCCCAATGGTTACCCCCACAATATCTTCTCTATGATGTATCTTCCAGAGAAAGAGATGTAATGTTAAGACAAATAGTAATGAGAATAGTGGGCATCCTTGTTTTGTTCCCAGTTCTAACTCGAAGTATTCAATTAGTCTGCCATTCACTATTATCACTGCCTTGGGGGTGTTATACAGAGCTTTTACCCCTTTCATAAACCCATCCCCATGTCTATAGCTTTGCAGGGCCACAAACAAATATCTCCAGCTAACCCTGTCAAAGGCCTTTTCAGCATCAAAGCTTTCAAGAAGGGATGACCACTTATGGAAGCGGGTCCATTCCATGGAAGTTAAAATTCAATGGATATTTCCAACGGGGTATCTCCCTCTTACAAACCCTACCTGACTAGGATGAATGAGGGTGGGGAGTTGTATTGCCAGCCTGTCAGCTAGGATCTTAGCGAACCCCTTAAGGTCAAAATTAATCAAGGAGATAGGTCGATAAGAGGCTGCCACCTGTGTGCCTTTCCCTAGTTTGGGTAAGACGGTGATGTGTGGAATGACTGTCCTGCATGAGTTTGTAGTATTCAGCTCAGAATCCATCTGGACCTGGAGCCTAACAAGCAGCCGCTTTCTTGATGTAGGCCTCCACTTCTGCCCCTGTGATTGGGTTCCCTAGGCTGTCTGCCCTCTCCCCTTCCAAGATTGGCACTGAGATTTGCATAAGATATTCTTCAGTCTGCTCAAGGGATGCTTCTTCTCTAGTATAGAGAGTTTTATAGAATTGTTTCAGTATTTGCCCAAATCCTGATGTAGAAGAGCAAATTTCCCCACCTGAGTTCTAAAGGGCTGGTATAAATTGGGACCTCTGAACCCCCCTTATACAACGGGACAACATTTTCCCGGCTTTATCGCCATATTGTGTCATGAAGAAGTCCCTTCAGAGCCTATAAAGATAGGGCAAGATGAGGATTTGCTTTCAGAAACTGACAGGCAGTCTGAGCACATGGCTCAGTGTTTGCAAAGAAGAAGTAAACAAAGAGAGTCACGAGCTAGAAAGACACGCCCCTGCAGTGACGTATTCCCTAGCTCAGGAGGTGATGAGTTTCACCTGTTTCAGGGCAGGGCACAGCTAAGCCCTGAGAGTTACAATGATAAAAAGTGGTCATTAGCTTGGAGAGGCAGAGCCAGAGGGAGAACGAGGTGCAGAGCCCGAGGCAGAGCCAGAGGAGGAACTTGAGTCAGAGCCAGAAAGGAAGCCAGCAAAGGAGCACGCTGACTAGAAGAAGTCAAAGAGGAGTGAGAACCAAGGGAGCCATATTCCTGAGGCCAGAAGGAAGCAACCCAGGACAGGGGTTGTCTGGTAAAGGCAGGAGAGAGAAGAATCTTCCTGAGAAGCAGGCTTGGCAAAGCTCACACGCTCCAAGGAGAGAGACAGGCTGGCAGGAGAATACCGGTATGTCTGAGGGGAAAGTTAATAGGCTGAGAGGCAAGCAAACACCAGCTGTGTTTGAGAACCAGTCTAACCCTGCAGAGTGGAGAGTTCCTTCCCTTTCAAAGCCAAAAGGTAGGCTTAATAATTCATACAAGTTTGAACCTAGCTATAAAGCAGTTCCCTATAGTTACCAGAAAGTAGCAAACTCCCTGGACAAAAACTACAGCATAGATGGTAGTTTACAACCCTGCTCAGAAGAATGCTACAGAGAGAAACCACGTGAGGTCAGAGAAACCGTTTGTTTCAAAGATCAGGATAGCAGTTTACTGCCACACCCTGCTATTCCTGATGCTGAGGAAATGCAGATAGACTCTGACCATAATGAAATAGTGGATGATCGGATGGACTGTACATTATCTTTGGCTGACCATGTGAATTCCCTATGCTGAACAGTGTCTGTGAGAGACGGTAAAAGCAGCAGAAGAAAAGGGAACATTTTCTTTGCTAATTGAAGCTGTTGTGATTTGTTTTGTATCAAGCACTGCACGTTTAAAGCCTGAAGCTGACAAGGCTAACTTACCTGAGTTCATGTATAATTTCCTCAAGCCAATTGTATGGCATGTTTTGTCCTGAGTTATTCACTTGCACTTAATCCACCGGGAAGAGGAAAATAAATTCTTGTCATTGCCTGAAACCACTCGACTGCAACTCATCTGTGCTCAAAGGGTAAAGGGACTTACATTCCCAGAAGGCCTTGCAAAGTTAAAGCAAGCCCAAGCTATCTGAGGCAGGAACACTAGAGGCAGACCAAGTCTCAGCGCCATAGGCGTTGGGCTGGCCACCGTGAGGGTGACAATTGGTATAATTGAAATTTATAATATAACAAAGATTTCCAGATACGTTGATGCAGGACTGTTTTCAAAGCAACCTGGGAAGTCATTAAATGCACCTTGTTAGTTACAGAGGGGTTTTGTGCCAAAAGCCTCCTATCTTTGCATACTCGCTTTTCAAGGCAGAGCACTTGGGCGTTTACAGCCCACCTTCTTTTACCAGTATAGGCAATAATAGCTCCCCTAATGACTGTCTTAGAGGCGGCCCAGAACAGCTCCGGGTTTTCCAAATGGGCTTGGTTGTGTCTCGAGTAATCATCTCACTGCTGTTGCATGTACGGTATGAACCCTTCATCTCTGGCAAGCTCCAGAGGGAATCTCCACAGTCTCACCCCTTTGGCTTCCTCTCCCCACCCCAGGTCTAATCATATGGGTGTATGATCTGAAATTTCTAGGGGGCCGATTCCGGCCTCCACGGAGGCTCCAAATACACTTTCAAACACAAACAAGTAATTGAGGTGTGCACTCGTTCCATGTGCTCTCGATAGATGGGTAAAATCCTTTTCCTGTGGATGTAATACTCTCCGTACATCTATAAGCTGACAGCAATCAATAAATCACCACAGCGCTTTAGTGGTGGACCATCTCCCCCCAGTTAAGTCAGTTGACGTGTCCAGTCCTGGTTCAATAACCCCGTTAAAGTCCCCTCCCAAAATCAACGGATGTTCAGGAAGTTGTGCCACCACTGTGGCTAAACAGGAGAAAAAGCCTGGGTCTGGGACATTCGGGGTGTAGACACATCCCAAAATTACTTCTTTCCCTTGTAGTGTACCCTCAACTAATATATAATACCCCCCAGGGTCTTGGGTGATCTTGTGGGATTGAAACTGAATAGAGTTGTAAATAAGAATGGCTAGGGTTCCAAACACCTGTCCCATTTTCTCCTGCCGTGGTTTCCCTAGTTCAATTTAAGAATGGTGGGTGTCATGCATCATCACTATATCGCTTTTATGGTGCCCTAGTGCCTGGAGAACCTTCCCCATTTTAATGGGATTCCCCAGCCCACAAACATTCCAGGATATCACTTTCACCTTGGTTCCCAGCACTCTTAAACCAACAAGATTGAACTATACTCTTCTCTGAAGGGACCTCCCAGCCTAGGGTCCCTCGCCCCTCTTCCCCATTCCTTCTCATTCCCCAGTTCCATTTAAGTTTTATCATCCGCCTTACTATATACTTCCTTTCTGGCCTCTCGTTCCCTCCCTCTCCCCCCCCCCCCCCCACACTACCTTCTCTTCTATGGTTTCTTTTACCTTTCAGCCATTCTCAGTCTCCCTCCCGTCCCTATCCCATCCCATCCTCATCCATTCCTCTATCATTAAGGCCTCAATGTGAGCGTAGGGCTCCCTTCCCTTCCCCCCCACCAATCCATACCTCTTTCACAACAAGTTCCCCCGCTTTTCCGTGCTCCATTTATCACCCCTCCCTTCTCTAAGTCCCAGTATTCTCCTTTCCCTGTTTAACCTTTCCCAAACCCTGATCAATGTACAATTTCAAGGGATGAGAGTATCAACTCCATTCTCAAATAGTTCCCGGGGGCGCTCTCAGGAGTCCTCCCTCGAGCAAAGCAACAGCCCAAGTTCTGTTTCTTAGGGGTTAAATAACAAATTATGTTTCCCCAAGTTATCAAGTCCAGACTAGTCCCAGGGAAAGACAACTGATTCCACAGATATCAGTCTCAACTGAAGGGGCTACCTGCCCATCTGCATAACTGCTACCAGTCACTTCTTCCTCTTTGTATCCCTGTCTTTGTATCTCATATACCTTTAATTAGAGATCCCAGGAGTGCTGGGTCTCTACTTATACTATACTGGATGTTCCAGAGTTAATAGTATAAGTAGAGACTGTGTGAGCAGAGATTTCTTCCGTGTTTACATATCAAAAGAAAATATTAGAATATCTGGAGACTTTTGCCCCCCCCTCCCCCCGCTTCCAGAAGATAAGGAGGATGCATTCCAAACCCTCATTAAGCAGGGTCAGAACACTTCTACATTTCTTACCAGGGTCTCTGTTGATGCCTTCAAATCCACCAGCAGAGCTTCAGCAGTCTGTATTGGGTCTCGCAGATTGGTCTGCTTACAGGCATCAGATCTCGAGCAAAGGGTCTAGGATAAACTAGCCAATATCCTATGTACTGGAGAAAACCTTTTTGGCAAGGATTAGAGGGAAAAAGCAGGGGAGATTGAAACAGATGATCTCACCCTAAAACACCTTTCCAGGAAGACAGCTGACCCATCTAAGAGGAAGGATCTTCCCAAGAAATCTTTTTTTTCTAAAAAGAAGAGATACTATCCTTCTTACCCACCTTATGCTGCCTATCAACCTCAGCAGGGTCCTCACCAGCTAAGAAACCCAAAGCTCCTAAGCCTCAACCAGCTGCACAGGCACAGCCTGCACCTGGGTTTTGACTCGTTCCTAGAGAGTATTGCCAATCTGCCTCTGGAGGGCCCCCAGCCCCTCCACATTGCAGACTTAGTCACTATGCCCACAGGTGGCACCTTATAACATCAGAGAAGTGGACACTTCAGATTGACAAAGGGGTTATCAGTTTCACTTCGAAACCGGATTATCCCATGCAACCCTTTCACAGCACTCTCTTAATAGAAGAGGTGACCACTTTGTTGTCCCAGGGTGCCATAGAAAGAGTTCCTTCTCCTCAAGAAAAGTTGGGCTTCTACTCTCCGTACTTTCTCATTCCAAAGAAAGCAGGAGGCTTCACGCCCATCTTGGATCCCAGAGACCTAAACAAGGAACTCTTCTATCATATCTCCAGAGACACGATTGTCTCCGTTCTCTAGACCTAAAAGAGACATTCACGCATTTACTGATACATCCCTTGCACAGACAGTATCTGCACTTCATGTTTCAAAGAAATCATTATCAATACCAGGTTCTCCCCTTTGGTCTAGCCTCTGCCCCAAGGGTCTTCACAAAATGCATGGCAGTCATCACTGCCTACCTGCGCACACTGGGGGTATTTGTCTTTCCTTACTTAGATGACTGGCTGATCAAGGGAGACTCCCTTCAAGAGGTAACACTCTCCCTTCATCGTACCATCACAGTACTCCAACACCTGGGTTTCATCATAAACTCTTCAAAATCACACCTCTCTCCATCCCGACAGCTGGAGTTCATTGGAGCGCTCTTGGACACTCGACAGGCCTGAGCTTTCCTCCCACAGGATCGCTGTGCCCGCCTCATCGAGCTGGCAAAAAGGGTACAACAGCAAAACCAGGTAACATCTCGAGACATGCCACGGCTATTGGGATACATGGCCTCCATGGTTTACGTCGTTCCCTATGCTCAATTACACATGTGACAAGTGCAGTGGACTCTGTCTTCCCAATGAACGCAAGCGAATGGTCGTCTCAGGGACAAGATCCACATCACCTCTCAACTTATCATGTCTCTTCAGTGGTGGTGTCTCCCACAAAATCTACTCATCGAGTCACCTTTTCAGATGCCTCCACCTCAGTGCATCCTGATGACAGATGCTTCCAAGCTGGGTTGGGAGGTGCGTTTGAATGACCTGACCACACAGGGACTGTGGACACAACAGGAATCTGCCCTGCAGATCAACATGCTGGAACTATGGGCACAGATGAATGCTCTTCGGGTTTTTCAACCCCAGCTATCAGAGCAACCTGTTCTAGTCAGAACGAACAACCAGGTTGCCATGTTCTACATAAACAAACAGGGAGGAACAGGGTCCCGTCCATTCTGCGAAGAGGCGATTCGCCTATCGTCCTTTACTATCTCTCACCGCATCCACCTCAGAGCGGTGTACCTCCTGGGCGAACTCAATGTCCTAGTGGACAAGCTAAGCCATATCCTTCGTCTGCACAGGAGATGCCTGCTCGGATATTCCAAATGTGCACGGAGCAGTCCCCACTCAGAGATCTTTTTGCCACTCTACAGAACAAGCAGTTTCCACTCTTCTACTCCACGGTTCCATTGCTGCACCGACAGGCCCCAGATGCCTTCCTTCTCCACTGGGGACAGGGACTGCTCTATGCATACCCTTGCATCTCCTTAATACCCAAGAAGTTGTTCAAGCTACAGGCTGACAGGGGCTCGAAGATTCTCATAGCTCCCTTTTGGCCCCATTAGCCGTGGTTTCCTCTGCTTCTTCCCCTTGCACGGACTCAGCCACTCGAACTGGGATGTGCACCCGATCTCCTCTCTCAGGACCACGGGACGTTCCTGCATCCCAATCTTCACTCCCTACACCTGACAGCATGGCTGCTGAAAGGCTAGTGCTCGCTGACCTCGACCTACCACAGGCAGTCAAAGAGGTCCTTCTAGCATCACATAAAGATTCCACCAAGGGATCTTATGCATTCAGATGGCATAGGTTTGCCCTTTGGTGCTCCTCCAAGGGCCTTGACCCCTTTTCTTACCCAGTGGAGTTGCATCTACAATATCTCTTCCATTTATCCTTAACAGATCTTAAGACTAATTCGGTGAGAGTTCACCTTAGTGCCATTGCGGTCTCTCACAGATCAGTGGAAGGAGACTCTCTCCTCACACCCCTTAGTAGCATGCTTCATGCGCGGGTCTCCTGCTATCCAAATCATATGTAACCTGCTCGATGTAAAATAGTTTTCTGTGCACATGTGAGATGTAAACCATGTTAAGTAGTTAAACCTAGTTCATATGTTTTTATGTAAACCGCATTGTTCTGTAATGGTGTGGTAAACCATGTTTTATGTAAACCGCACTGATCTGTAATAGCGCAGTATAGAAAAATAAATCAATAAATTATGCCACTTCTGGTGGCCTGGGATGTCAGTGTGGTTCTGGCTCAACTTCTAAAGCCAACCTTCAAACCTCTAGCCACCACTTCACTGAAGTTTCTATCTTGGCAGGTCATCTTCCTTATTGAGCTCACTTCAACTCACCATTATCAGTGAGCTGCAAACTCTAGTGACAGATCTGCCCTATATTTGGTTCCACAATGACAAGGTGGTTCTGCGTACCCATCTGCATTTCCTCCCAAAGGTGATTTCCTCCTTCCATCTAAACCAGTCGGTAATCCTCCCGACTTTCTTCTCTAGACCACATGTGTCTCGGATTGAAGCAGTGCTACACACCTTAGACTCCAAGCGAGCACTGGTCTACTATTTGGATAGAACTAGAGATCACAGAAGATCCTCTCAATTATTAATCTCCTTTGATCCTAGTCATTTGGATCTACCGATGACAAAGCGTACTCAATTGTAACTGGATAGCAGATTGCATCTCTTTTGCTTATACACAAACAGGACTCTCATTGTAGGGTCATGTCACTGCTCATAATGTGCGAGCTATGGCAACATCCTTAGCTAACCTCCATTCAATAACCATTGAGGACATCTGCCGGGCAGCTACCTGGTCCTCCATTCATACTTTTGCTGCACGCTATTGTCTGGACAGAAACTCCCGTCAGGACACTGTCTGTGGCCATGTCATACTCCAGCACCTCTTTGGGACTTAAACTCAACTCCTACCCTCTGTCCCTGACTTCTACAAGATACCAGACTATCATCGGGGGAATATCACCATCTGGAATTGAGTCCAATAGGCCACAACTCTTCCAAACTCATTGGCTACAGCTTTTGCCTCAGGGATCCCACTACTCTCCCCTCCATATCAGTCCGGTATATGGGAGCTAGTGAATCCCATATGTGAAAATTGTATTCCTGCTTCTTTATCTTTATTTAAAACTTATTATACCGCCTGGACCAAGAGGTATACGGCGGTTTACAATAAAAACAAAAGGTTACTACTGGAAAAAGGAGACAGGAAAAGAACGCCAATTAATTACAGGAAAGGGATAGCGGTAGGAGACAAGGTGAAAGAATAGACAGTAGTGGAGGGAGGGAATACAGTCAGTTATCAGCAGGAGGGGGAGGAAGATCAAAAGCTATGCAAAAGAGGTGAGTCTTAAGTTTGGCTTTGAAAGTGCGAAAAGAAAGTTCCAGACGTAAAGCTGATGGTAATGAGTTCCAGAGACGGGGGCCAAGAAAGAAAAAGGCAGAAGAGCGAGTGGATTCGAGGTGGGCCTGTGAGGGAGAAGAAAGAAATAAGCGATTAGCATGGATCGATCTAAGAGCTCTGGAGGGGCAATGGAAATGAACTAAATCAGCGAGATAGAGTGGGACACCAGTGTGCAGAGATCTGTGAACAAAAGTGAGGATTTTATATTGAATTCAAAATGGAATAGGTAACCAGTGTAAACGAATAAGAAGGGGGGTGACATGAGCAGATCGAGAAGTATGAGTTAGAAGGCGGGCGGCAGTGTTGTGAACTAGCTGGAGACGGTGGAGCTGAGCTAGAGGAAGACCAGCTTGTTCCTGGAGATAGCGCAGTTACTCACCTGTAACAGGTGATCTCCAGGAACAGCAGGAATCATTCTTCACAACCTACCTTCCTCCCCTAAGAGTCGGAGGGTTCTTTTGTTTTCTTCTTCTTCTCAGCTACAAACTCAACTGAGGACAGGAACTGAGAATACGGGAAGGCAGGCATGTAGGCGCAATGGCGTGCTCCCAAAGGCTTTCCTATTGGATGCTGGGGAGCATTCCTGCATGGGGTCTGTCGGGGATGTCACCCATATGTGAAGACTGATTCCTGCTGTTTCCAGAGATCACCTGATACAGGTGAGTAACTACGCTTTTATGCTTCCTTACCAGTAAGTGGAGGCAGACTTGAGCAATTTTTGGTGATATTATGATTGTGTGTGCTGTCAAGGCAATGCTGGCTCCTGGCGACCCAGTTCCTGGGTTTGCTTGGCAAGATGCAGCCAGTTCTTTCTTCTGCACAGTAAGTCTACAACACCTGGTATTCTAAAGTGGTCTCCCATCCATATATTATCCAGTCCTGACACTGCTTAACACTTGAGATTGGCACTGAAATAAACCAGTACTGTCTGCCTCCAGCAGGTAGCAAAGTGTGTGGACTGGTACAACAGTGAAAGACAGACCTAACTCTCCTCACCCACTCTACAGTGTAGAGGCCTTGGATTGAGCCATGAAGGACCCAATTGCTCAGAATGCGGGTACGTCCATGTCTCCTGGAGCAGATAGCTGCTCTGTGTCCACACTGTTTCCTATGGGTTAAGAGTGCTGGTGGGCCAGAAGAGGAGCAGAAAACCCTCACAGGGCCTCTGAGGAGGTTGTTAAGTTGGGCCCAGGCCCTTCCTTCCCTCTTTCCATCCTAATCTGCTCTTCCCTTCTTTTTCCCCATCTTTTCTTATTTTTTGGTGATTTGTTTTCTAAGCCCCCTTTTTCCTGTTGATTTAAATGAAGACGTTTCCCCATTTATTTAAGTGTGAAACAATTGGTTCTCTGCTGCTTTGAATAAAACAGCTTCAATTTAAAAAAAAAAAAAAGACCTTCCTCAACCGGGCCTCCCCAGGCCTATGTGAGCATCTGGCGCCTCTCATATAGGGTTTTCTCAGTTGGCCCGACAGACCTTGGGATTCTCTTTTTGGGAGTCTCATTTTGCTGTGCCTCTGTGGCCTTTTCCCTGCATGATTTCTTTTTTTGTAGTATTTTTTCTTTTTGCTGCAGTTCTTTGCCATGCAGCCTGTGACCTCTAGCATTTTTTTGCTGCAGCTGTTGATTTTGCTCAGGGCATTTTTTTGTCCGGCATTCTGAGACTGTACATAGTGGACCCAAGAACTGATGCTGTGTCTGTGGCCCCTGCTGCTCCTTTTTGTTTTTTCCTTTGGTCAGTGAGTTCCACTAGCCATGTGTCCATTGGCTCTGGGGCCCCATTTATGAGGTCTCTTGAGCTGCAGCTCCTGAAACAGCCCTTGGGCTATGTTTAGTTGGCTAGCTGCTTGACAGCCCCCTCTGGGGGAGGGATTGGCACTTGGCCTTATCCACGAGGACCCAGGGCTCATGAGAATTATTCTCACAAGTGATGAGAGAGCCCCTGATTCACCCTTGTGCTCCTCTGTGAGCACAGCCTTCCCTTTAAGGAGTTAGTTGAAGGGTTCGAGGACAGATCCAAACGTCAGAAGGTAAGTCCGAGGAGAATGGAATAGTGATTCCCCAAGGGGCTGGGTAGGATCCCTGAAGAATCCACCTTTTCACTTAGCTAGGCCCTGTTTAGGCCTGCATATGACATTAAAGCGGCTCTGCAAGCTGCGGAGCTGGCATTGAGATGAAGTTAGCAAGCAGGTCCCTTTACAACCTCTCCACGGTCATCGTATGCAGTGGTGCAGGGGCTTTTAGGGTAAAATTTCCTGAATTGGGCCTCTGGTATCTTAAGGTCCTGACTCAGCTGTTTAGTCAATCAAAGGTGAGCTGGGATAGCCCTTTGGCTCCATGGATTGGAAGTCTTCTTTATGATGGTGATGAAATTCATGACTATCCGGGCATGGGAGGTGCTGAGCGTGGGGAAATCTCAATTGAAGATCAAGGACTTTCAAATGCCTTGGTGGTAGTCATGTTCAGCTTTTCGGATGAGGGCTTCATTCTCTGCTGGTAGCTTGGTGACTATGACCCCTTGCTCTCAAAGTTGCAGATTTGTTCATGAGAACATCTGGCTTGATGGGGGGGGGGGGTCATTTTTCTTATTTAGCCCTATCCAGAGGCTAGAGGGTTCACAGCACCTTGCCTGGGTGGCTATGGCTAGGTAATACTGGTGTAGAGTCTTCTAGCATCATGGCAGCAATGGTATGGGCCAGTTACAAGTGTTCACTTTATGCCATTGAGGGCTCCGATCTGTAGTGGAGCAGTTCCCCTTAAGGGCAGAGCCGGCCCAACCACTAGGCAAACTAGGCAGTCGCCTAGGGCAGCAACTTCCAGAGGGTAGCAAAAGCAGGACATTCAAAGATAACTAATAGATTTTGACAGCAAGAGAGTGTGAAGCTTGAGGTTTGCCTAGGGCACCAACACTCTGAACTATCTGTAGGGCCGGACCTGTTTAACGGTCACTTGCTGTCTAAGCGGAGAAGCTTGCCATAGAGACTCCTGGAAGACAAGACATATGTAAAGCTTGGAGCTGCTCTCAGGAGAAGGGGAGTCCTGCAGGGCCTCCGCTGCAGTAGGGGCAGTCCTGGTGGAATGTCTAGTGGTCTTTGGTCACCTCCAGAAGAGCTTGGGAGACTGTAATTCCTCTCAATGAATGCTGGCAATAGCTCTTGAGGTGCAGCTGGTTGGAATGTATCTTGATCTACTCTTGTAGAGCACACCTGTACCATGTTTAGGGTCTTTAGGAGGACGTGGCGTTTGTCAGCTCCATTGACAGCTGCCTGTCCTCAGTCCTACAGGTGATGGTCCATGCCAGCCAGGGACTTTGGATGCATGCTAGGTGAATAGCAACCGAGGTTGCAAGGTCTCCCCAGGAGAATCTCCCTGAGGCTGTCTGCTCAGGTGGGAGATGTTGGCGCCTGCTCTTGTGTGACAGATTGTTTGTCCTCTCCCCTCCATGATGGTGGCAGAGATATTATTCCTGGTTTATGCGAATCCGCAAAAGGATCTTCCTTACGTCATATCCTGGTGCATCCTTCTTGAGTAGGCGTGAAGCCATTCTATCACCTCACCTTTTAACCGTGTTGACTGTCGCTTGGCCTTTCTCCCACCTGTTTTAAGAAATGGAATGCATCTGATCTAGGCTTCCAAGATGGTTATTTTTGAACAGTATCCATGCTTGATGTGTAAGTTTTGTGCAGTCCTGAACATTTATCTCCCCGCATCCATTGGGAGCTGCAATTTTAAAAAGCTGCATATGGGGAAAAAAGTGCAAATTTTCTCCACATGTGCATGGGAGCAGCTGTTTAAGATCACTGCTGCTTATATCCAAGTGCACCCTGATTCTGCAGCACCAGTTCTGCTATCCATGATCCCCTACCAGCATTGATTCCCCCCTGATCATCCCTGCTTGGCACCTGATTCCTCCCATCCCCAAGACATCTGATCTCCCCCCAATTTTCCCTAGATATCCATTTCCCCAATACTGCTCACTAAGTCATCCAATCCTCTTCCACCCAACCTCCTTCCGGCCTAGACCCCCCTCTCCCCCCTGCAGCAAGGAACCCCTTTGAGGCCACTCCAGTAGACTGCCCCACCACTGATCCCCTCTCTGGGTCTTAGCAGGTCCCTAGTATCTAGTGGAAGCAGGAGCAATTCCCAGTAGCTCTTGCTTTTTTGGCTCCAGGATTCAAAATGGCACCCATGACCCTTAGCAGTAATTTCGCAGTACAATCACTAAATATCCCTTTTTGGCTACCTGAACCCTAGCAATACCAGGAGAGGAGGGGCCAGACATGACAAAACGCCATGTGGAATAATGGAAAACGGCTGGACTATAAAGAAAGGAAAATATAAGATAGGGTGATCTAGAAGACAAAAGAATAATTATCTCTAACTGGAGTCTTACTGTATCATCCAAAGAACATATCAGTGACATAAAATAAGTCAAACAATGTCCAAAGACATATTTAATAATATGTTGGCAAAATACAACAAAAAAATCAATTAAAGATTAACTTAAAAGAGAAAATGATGCTATTAATGAAATAAGAAAGGATGGTGGAAACAGCCAGTGGCCTTCCAAGTGGAGGTGGAGGAAAGAAGAACAATAACAGAATGCATTAAAGTCTGGGAAAGAGGCACAGAATATCCAGAGTTGTGAAAGAGTGACTGGGACGACAGAGATCAACCTAGAACTAGTAATAAAAGAAATATGAATCTGGGCAAATTAGATGGACCTTATGATCTTTATCAGCCATCTTAATCTGTTTTTGTGTGGCCTTGGGTAAGTCACTTAACCCTACATTGCCTCAAAAGAAAGGACGATCTACTTCCAGTCACACTTCCAAGAAAACCCAGGAGCTGCTTGGTTGCCAGAGTCAGCACTGACTCAAAGGCACACACTGCATTTTTGAATAAGGGGGGAGGGGGGATATTCAGTGGTAGCTAGCCCTTGTAAAGCAGCTAACCGTCACTGCTGAACTTAAAATCTGGATATTCAATGCCAGGGCCTTATCCATCCACAAGCACTGAATATCCAGGTTGGCTGCATAACAGTGAAGCTAACCAGGCTGTGGTGATATTCAGCTGCTGCCTGGTTAGCTTCTGCAGTGAAAGTTAGGCAAGCCTTTAAGGTGCCCAACTTTTGCTGCTTAATGATAACAGGGCAACGGCTGAATCACTGCTGCCTGGTTATCCCCAGGTGCCACCTCTGCTCTTCTCTCAGAATGCCCCGATGCTAGCCAGCTAGCATCGGGGCGTTCAGTGGCAGAACCCACATCAGTGCCCCTGAATATTCTGGTCATCACGATTATGCAGATAGCATGTCTGCTTACTGCATTAATTGTTCTGAATATATTGGCCCTATAGTCTTTGTATAAAACAAAAAGAAAACAACCAATTAAAGCAGCGAATACATCTTAAATGAGCCCGTGTTTCAGGGGGCTAACGTTCAAATAACGGTGTTATTGTGTCCCAAGGACTTATGTACTGGACAGGTAGTCGCTATCAGATAAAGGGTGGTACTATACCCTGTGTTTAATATTTCAGTCTGTAATCAGGAGAAACAAAATGATTAATTTGGATATTTTATATTGTTCAGAATAGTGCTGTATAGTTAAGATTATGTGGAATTCTTGGATTTAGCCACTGTACATGAGAGATGATGAAGGAACTACAACTCAGGAAAAAGCAGATAAAGAAGACTAGGTGATGGGGGGGGAGGAAAAGTAATTCATGCCCTATCTCTTGTGAGTACACACAAGAATCTTTGCCTTTGTGAGTGCAAAGAGATGATCAGAATAGTTTAGAATCACAGAGAGATGCATGAGCACATAGGACTAATTTTATAAGAGGATGTCTGTATAAGAACTTCAATAAGGCACGTGTGCCTTTATAAAATAGGTTCCCAGATCCAGTCTCATAGCATCCAAATACCGATGCACAAATTTACGCTTGCTCTGAGACAGATGTAAATATGTGTGGATGGTGTACATGTGTACTCACATATTTCACAACTCTGTCCCTGCTCCACCCAAACTGTGCCCCCTCTAATGCCTGTACATGGTAAACATATAAGTCTGTGCCATTCTTTTGGCATGTTTAGATATACATTACATATGTATACCATTGGACAGTTTTATAAAAGGCCTTTTTGTGTGTAAATAAAGGCTTTACATGCATAAATGTCTTTATAAAATGACCCTCCGCCCACCCACCCACACATTAGATACATGGTAGCATACAGAAAAAAGGTTTTAAATCACAAATTTGCATCTTACAGCTTGTCTTAGCCCAGAAGTTGTAAATTACCTGAAATTTCCTGTAGAACATTTTATGACATTCAGATCTCATATGTATAGTTATTTCAAGGGAAACATGAGGAGAGTGTGAGCAGGGAAAAGTGATGCAAGTAGTTGAAGAGAGACAAGGGCGATTTACACATCTCTCTTCCTGGGTAGATCATAGCCTTCTCCAGGACCAAGCAGGAAGTCAGTCCTCACATATGGGTGTCATCGGCGCCGATGAAGCCCCAGCGGAGCATTTCCCCAGCTTTCTATAAAAGCCTTTAGGAATGCAGGCACGCATGCGCGGTTCCCTTCCCGCCTAAAGGTGCCATCTTACCTCAGTCTCTTTTTTTCCGTGAAGCCCGTCGGACGTATGTCCCGTTTTTCCCGGTTAAAATCAGATTTTTAGCAATTTTTTGCTCTTTTTTCTACCGGTTCGACGCCGGTTCCTCTCCCGCCGGGTTCGGTACACCAGTATCAAGCCCGATTCTTCTTTTTCGGTTTTTGCCTTTCGTGGCTGGCGTTTGCGCCGTTTTTTCTCTTTTTCCCTGGAAGGCCGGTCCTTTGACCTCGCGGGGACTCTTTTTTCCCCGATGGCTTCCAGTGGCTTTAAGAAGTGTGATCGGTGTAAGAAACTAATGTCTCTCACCGACACACACGACTGCTGCCTTCGGTGCCTCGGCCCCAACCACGATCCTAAGTCGTGCAGGGCCTGTGGAAAAATGTCTTCCAAGGCACTACAGACTCGACAGCAGCAAAAGGAAAGGTTTTTCTCGGACTCAGCCTCCGGCCAGGCCCGGACCTCGTCTGAGGCCTCGACATCTCGGGATTCAGATCCCGAGCGCCGTTGAAGCTCCTCGGACAGGGGGTCCCCCGACCGGTAACGCAAGAGGAAGAAGCGGCTCGCGAGGGCGTCATCGGAAGAGGTCCCTGGCTCCTCGAGGGCCAGGTCTAAGACCCCCAACCGTCGCCCCGGGCCTGTGGAACCGGAGAAGCCTGCCAAAGTTCCTCGTGTGGAGCCAGAGTCTGCTGGACACGTAAGCCTCGTAGTCCTCGTGGACTCTCCTCCCAGGGAGCCGACTTCAGGCCCGGCGCCGCCGGGGTCTGAGTCGGTGGCTGCTGCATCTCCCGAGCTGAGTCTCAGGATGACAGCCTTGGAGAGCAGAATGTCTGCCTTCATGGAGCAGCAGCGGGCACTGATGGCCAGCCTGTCTGGCGCATCTGCCCCGACCACCGGGACATCGAAGGCGACCCTGGAGGACGAGCCGATACTCGTCTATCGTGGCTCGGAGTCGACCTCGGTCGTGGTCTCCCTCAACCTCCCGTTCGGGACCGAGGGCGTCGACGCCGGTGCATCCGGCGTCAGGGCAGGTGCTCCAGGGCCCGCGGGGTCGGACCCTGACTCTTCCTCGGACGAGTCAGCTTGGGAGACGGAGGACGAGGAGTCTCCCGATACCTTTAAGACTCGGTGCGTCCCTTCGGACTTACCGCAGTCTGAACCCCGGAGTAGGTCCCCTCCGGAGGACACCCGGTTCTCGGAGTTCGTCTGGGATATGGCCACTGCCTTGGCTATTCCGGCGGATCCAGAGGAAGAGCCTCGAGCTGAAGAGCTCGAGGCCCTACAGTATGACTCTCCTCCGAAGGAGGCCTTTACTGTCCCGGTCCCTCCGATGCTGGAACGGCTCCTCTTCCGTATGTGGGAGGCGCCGGCCTCAGCGCCGGTTCTTAGCAAGCGGGTCAATTCCATCTATCGACTCCGGAAGAGCCCTGGGTTTCAAAAGGCACAGCTACCTGTCACCACGCCCTTTACCCTAGGCGGTTGCCTAGGTGCTGGGAATGATGAAAGTCTTTAATTTTTTTGAAACATGCCTATAGTTGTCGTTGTGCAGTTGAAATAACTTCAGCCAAGAGGGAAAATAGGCACGCAGGATTTTTATTATTTCTTTAGGCCAGAGGAACTTCTTAAACAGTTCCAAATATCAACATAAGGTATGGAAACTTCCAGAGAAAAACAACAAGGTAAGAGGCTTTGTATTCAGTTTATCAGCAAACTTAAACAAAGTATTTCTTCATACCAAAATCATAGCAAAAGAACTTTGGTGCAAAAACCTTCTTCTCCAGAATGTGACTTTTAAAACATATACAGCTTCAAGTAATCCCACAAAGTAAAACTTCAACTGCACACTGTTTTCTCTCTTCTCACATACAATGGTTTCTTCACCTGCTATCTGCCAGGCTCTATACTTTGTACAAGCAGTCTTTCAAAGAAAGGGTTAAGCTTACAGAATCACAGCTCTCCTAATTAGCATATTCTTCTCAGCTCTGCTTCTTTGAAACGGCTGCTCGCTTTGGCTTCGTGACACAGTCTAGCTTTTAGCTACTTTCTAAAAACTAAAGAACATTCCATTTCTTCAACAGGGTCAGGTTCCTGTGTCATAGAAGATTCAAATTCCATGCTCTCAACATCTGAGTTTGCTAGAGAAGCATTATTCATAAATTCAGAATTGTCTTGCTTTAAACCTTTTAAAATTTGTAAAACCTTATTTAAAGCAGATTCTCCTCTCCTCTGAGAGATGTCTTTACTTTTAGGTAATTCCTTAACTTTCACAAATTTGTTAGAGGGTTTAACACTGCTCACTTTAGTCTGAGGAAATAAGGATTTAGCCGGTTCTACAGCTAACTGCTCTGTTTCCATATAAACGTTTGGAGCATGTTTCAGGTTACTCACATGGCTTTGGAAATTCCCCTGGATAAGCTTTAAAACCTCTGACTGGTTTTGTCTTTCTCCACGGAGCTTTGGGTGAAGCTTCTTTCACTCTCTGCAAGCCTCTCTTGGGTAATTCTGCTGAGCTCCTAGAGCCTCTTTCCCTTCTAGGACTCTCAGACCCATTCACCTCAGCATTGGACTCAGAACTGGAACTCCTCCTTCTCTCTCTCTCAGAAGAAGATTCTCCTTCACTGGAAGTCAGGCTCCCAAAGCACGTTCCTTTAAGGCTGATTTCTCCTGCAGTGTACCTCACACCTGCACTCTGAGCACATCCTGCACTTCCCGGACTCCTCGAGTTCTCTGCTGCTCTTGCTGCTCTTCGTCCGTTCCCCCTCTCTCTCTCCCTCTCTCCAGATTCCTGGCTTTTATATCTGTATTTCCCCTTCCTACTTGCTAGCTCCTCCCCTAGCTGTCCCTCGTGAGCAGGGCTGGTAACTAGGGAGCTAGGGCATGTCCCTTGACAACAAGTATTCTGTGAGGAGTTTTTTTCTAAACCAGGAGTTTTAACCCCTGAACTTCTGGTTTTGTTTCTCTTCTCTGGGAAAAATGCCTAATTTCTCCCTTCTTTCCCAGGCTCTCTCTCTTCTGCGCCACCACAGATCCCCCCCCTTAAGATATTCCGAGCTGGCAGACAACAGTCGGCACAGCACGGAATCCCTAAATTTGGGTGCTGACCTGCTGGGCAGTCACTCCGAGTAGGCCTGGCGACGGCCGATCGGGCCAACGCTACCCGCTCATGTCCTATGGACAATACTTCGATATGGAAGATCTGCTGCCTTCCCTTCCTGGTCTCTACAATATAGGAGACCGGTCCCACCTGTTTGAAAACCCTAAAAGGACCTTGCCATTTGGCCTCAAACTTTGGGCTGGACCCCTCTATCATTATGATGACCTTGTCCCCGATTTCCAATTGGCGAGGTCGGGTCTTCTGGTCATAATATTTTATCTGGTGGGTCTGACTGGTGGTAATACTCTCTTCCGCCACCTGGGTGGTATGCTGTAAGCGACCATTCAGGTTCCTTAAAAAGTCTTGAACCTCTACTTCTCCAGGGGCTAGCTTATCTCCCTGTTCCCATTCTTGTTCCCTTACAGACGACCGAGGATATGCTACCACCTCGTGCCAAGGCTGCAGTGAATTTATGTGGAAAACTCGCTGTTTTCCTTTCTTATTCTTTATTAAGTATAACAACGGAACTACTTGTCTTATGACCTTACTAGGTCCCTTCCAAGTATTCCTGAACTCAGGTTTCTTCCTAATCCCTGTTACTGAAACCCTTTGGCCTACCTCTAACTGAGGTCTGGTGCGCCAGTCACAACTGTTCTTCTGACCGGTTTGACTAGGATTTGTATTTCTCTTAGCTGCCTGTAACCCTTGACCTAACTTTACTAAGGCCCACTGTTGGTGCCAAGATAATTTATCCCCTATCTTATGAATAGGCTTTGTTCAGCAGTCCGTAAATTGAGGGCCTAGGTCTACGTCCGCTTTATCCTCACATGTGGCGGCTAGCCCTTTAAACTCAGCATGGCCGGAGGAACCGAATCCCCGTGACCCTCTTAGAGTGGTGCTTATTTCCTCCACTTCTTCTATTGGTGGAAACCCTACTCTTTCACAGATTAACTGTGCTATCCTATCGCCTGTAGTTACTTTAAAATCAGTATGGGATGAATTGAGCAATAAAACTTTTATCGCTCCTCGAAAATCAGGATCTATTACCCCTGCCCCTACATCAATGGAGTTTCTCACAGCCAGACCAGATCGTGGAGCAACCCTCCCATAACATCCAGGGGGTATCTCCACCTGAATGCCAGTTTCCACGAGCGCCCTCCCTTGTTTGGGGATGACCCTGTCCTCTGCACTGAATAGATCAAACCCCGCAGCCTGTTCAGTCGCCCGTTTGGGTATCCTAGCGCTTGGGGTAGTCCTACAGGCTTTCAAAATAAACCTAGGTTTATTTTCTGGGGACTCCTTTTTGGCTACTCTTACTGCCGGATTCTTTCCAAACAAGGGGACTAATACTGGGTTAAGTTTCGTCTGAGTTTTACTAGAGGAACGGGATACCTTATTCTGTTCCTTACTGGGTTTAGGATTCTCTACTGGCTCCTTAGTTTCTCCTAGTAAACCCTTTTCCAGGCCACGTCTGAATTGCGGCCAATCCTTCCCTAACACTAATGGATGGGGAAGCTTAGGGACTATGGCAACTACCACTGCCCTTTCCAACCCTAAGCCTTTCACCCTTACCTTTGTTAAGGGGTAAGCGGATGTGGCGCCATGCACACATTTTATTTTAATTGAATGCCCAGATTGGGTTGGGGCCTTATCACTCTGTGCCTGTATATCAGTCCACAGCTTAGCTGACAACATGGACTGCTCTGCACCGGAGTCTAAAAGTGCCTCCGTAGGAATGCCCTCGACCTCCACACTCAGCAGGAATCCCTCCCCATCTTTACCATGGGTGGATACCAGCGCTGTCCTGGCCTTGCAGTTCCTAGCAAAATGCCCCACCTCCCCACAAGTAAAACATTTACTTTGAGTATGAGAACATTTCTTCCTGGGCTTCACTTCTACGCTCTCTCCTAACAGAGTGTTCCCTATCCTTTCTGAACCTCCTTTCTCAGGACTCTGTGTAAGACCCACTTTTGACTGGCCGACCAACCTGGCCTCTAAAAAACGCTCCACCAGCGAGGTTGCTTCCTGTGTGGTCTTACAGTCCTGGAGGATCAGGAAAGATTTTAAATCATTAGGAACAGCTTCTACAAATTGTTCCAGTATTATGCAGTCTAGCAAAGTACTAACAGACTTTCCCTGTGGTTCTAACCACTTCCAGACTAGACTCTTAATCCGTTCACATAAGGCTCGTGGCGTCTCCCCCAGCTTTAACTTGCACGCTCTTAAATGGTGTCTATATACCATCGGGGTGAGACCCATTCTATCCCTTATGGCTCTCTTCACTTCAACATAAGAGGTGGCCAGATCATTGGGCATTGCGCGGTAAGCAGCCAAAGCTTCACCAGTGAGGGAAGCTGCTAGGCGGACTGCCCACTGATCTTCGGGCCAGCCGCTAAGTTGAGCGACCCTCTCGAAGACCTCTATGTAGTCATCGATGTTATCATCCTTTGCTAAAGAGCCAAAAGAAAAAATACCCTTTCCTGGTAGTCCCAGTCCCTGTGAGGCTCCTAAGGAACCAGTCACACTCCTCAGGGCTTCTGATGTTTTCCTTTGGTCCCCTAACCATTCAGCCATCAATGATAGGAGCGGTTGTTGCTGGTCTCTCATCATGCTGGCTACTCGCTCTTGGGCTTTAGCGGCTTCTTCCTGCTGCTCCCGGAAGCGATCTGCCACCCAGCTAAGCAGATTGGGCTGCTCCATCTTGACGGTGATGTTGAAACACAAACAAAACAGAAATACACCAAGTGCGGCCTTTTCACGCACACACAGGCTGTTTCCCACCACTTATCAGGACTACAGCATCCCACCCTGGCAGGCAATCCTCAAATAACCCAGTTTATCTACGGGTTACCTGCCGGACGGGTAGACTCAGGCTCAGCAAGGGAAGTACCCTCTGGACACTCTGCTCCGGTCCTTCCTTCCGCTGGAGGTCT
The DNA here is from genome assembly GCA_033557465.1 of Ichthyophis bannanicus. Taxonomy (NCBI): domain Eukaryota; kingdom Metazoa; phylum Chordata; class Amphibia; order Gymnophiona; family Ichthyophiidae; genus Ichthyophis; species Ichthyophis bannanicus. The sequence continues at coordinate 54,142,222 of CM066034.1, read as the reverse complement.
GGTCTCAGGGTTGCTGTGGTTCCACCTTGGGTTTTCCGGACTTCTTCCCACGCACTCCTTGCGTTGGATATAGGCCTTAAGAAAAATCCAAGAACTACGCCAATCCTGTCACCATGCCCTTTACCCTAGGCGGTTGCCTAGGTGCTGGGAATGATGAAAGTCTTTATTTTTTTTGAAACATGCCTATAGTTGTCGTTGTGCAGTTGAAATAACTTCAGCCAAGAGGGAAAATAGGCAAGCAGGATTTTTATTATTTCTTTAGGCCAGAGGAACTTCTTAAACAGTTCCAAATATCAACATAAGGTATGGAAACTTCCGGAGAAAAACAACAAGGTAAGAGGCTTTGTATTCAGCTTATCAGCAAACTTAAACAAAGTATTTCTTCATGCCAAAATCATAGCAAAAGAACTTTGGTGCAAAAACCTTTTTCTCCAGAATGTGACTTTTAAAACATATATAGCTTCAAGTAATCCCACAAAGTAAAACTTCAACTGCACACTGTTTTCTCTCTTCTCACATACAATGGTTTCTTCACCTGCTATCTGCCAGGCTCTATACTTTGTACAAGCAGTCTTTCAAAGAAAGGGTTAAGCTTACAGAATCACAGCTCTCCTAATTAGCATATTCTTCTCAGCTCTGCTTTGAAAAGGCTGCTAGCTTTGGCTTCGTGACACAGTCTAGCTTTTAGCTACTTTCTAATAACTAAAGAACATTCCATTTCTTCAACAGGGTCAGGTTCCTGTGTCATAGAAGATTCAAATTCCATGCTCTCAACATCTGAGTTTGCTAGAGAAGCATTATTCATAAATTCAGAATTGTCTTGCTTTAAACCTTTTAAAATTTGTAAAACCTTATTTAAAGCAGATTCTCCTCTCCTCTGAGAGATGTCTTTACTTTTAGGTAATTCCTTAACTTTCACAAGTTTGTTAGAGGGTTTAACACTGCTCACTTTAGTCTGAGGAAATAAGGAATTTGCCGGCTCTACAGCTAACTGCTCTGTTTCCATATAAACTTTTGGAGCATGTTTCAGGTTACTCACATGGCTTTGGAAATGCCCCTGGATAAGCTTTAAAACCTCTGACTGGTTTTGTCTTTCTCCACAGAGCTTTGGGTGAAGCTTCCTTCACTCTCTGCAAGCCTCTCTTGGGTAATTCTGCTGAGCTCCTAGAGCAGCGATGGCGAACCTATGGCACGCGTGCCAGCTGTGGCACGCGAAGGCCTTGCAGCTGGCACGCGGGTAGGTCCGCAAAAAAGAAAAAGCTGGCTCTGGCTGCTGCCGCGGACGCGGACGCGGCAGCGGCAGAGTGCAGTGTCCCGCGGGGCCCCCTCCGCCCGCTAAGCCCCTCTGCAAGGGCTTTCAGATTCGCGAGGGAGAGCGTCTCCCTCGCGTCTCTGTTAAGCCCGCAGGGGCTAATGGGAAATTTCCCATCAGCCCCTTTAGACGCGAGGGACTGATGGGAAATTTCCCATTAGCCCCTGCGGGCTTAACAGAGACGCGAGGGAGACGCTCTCCCTCGCGAATCTGAAAGCCCTTGCAGAGGGGCTTAGCGGGCGGAGGGGGCCCCGCGGGACATTGCATTCTGCCGCTGCCGCGGCAGCGGCAGCAGCCAAAGCCAGCTTTTTTTTTTTTTAAAATATGCCATGGGGGGGGGGGGGGTTGGGAATTATAATGGGGTAGGGGGGGGGGGGTTAGGAATGATGATGGGGGAGGGGGGGGGTGGAGGACTGCTAATGGGCTAGGGGGGTAGGACTGCTAATGGGCTAGGGGGGTAGGACTGCTAATGGGCTGGGGGGGGTAGGACTGCTAATGGGCTAGGGGGGGTAGCGGGTAGGACTGCTAATGGGCTAGGGGGGGGTAGGACTGCTAATGGGCTGGGGGGGTAGGACTGCTAATGGGCTAGGGGGGGTAGGACTGCTAATTGGCTGTGGGCTGATGGGGGCTGTCTGGAAATGGGGTGATGGGGGGTTAGGACTGGTAATGGGCTATGGGGGGGTTAGGACTGATAATGGGCTATGGGGGGGTTAAGACTGCTAATGGGCTTTGGGCTGATGGGGGCTGTCTGGAAATGGGGTGATGGGGGTTAGGACTGATAATGGGCTATGGGGGGGGCTAGGACAGGAAATGGGCTGATGGGGAGGGGTTAGGACTGGATGGGCTGTGGGCTGTGGGCTGTTGGGGGGGTTATGACTAGTAATGGGCTATGGGGCGCATAAGACTGGTAAGGGGCTGTGGGCTGATGGGGGCTGTCTGGAAATGAGGTGATGGGTTAGAACTGCTAGTGGGCTATGGGGGGGGTTAGGACTGATAATGGGCTAAGGGGGGGGGGCTAGGACAGGAAATGGACTGATGGGGAGGGGTTAGGACTTGAGGTGGGCTGATGTGGTTAGGACTGGTAATGGGCTGTGGGCTGATGGGGGGGTTTAGGACTGGCAATGGGCTATGGGGGGCTGACTGGAAATGGGCTCATGGGGTTAAGACTGGAAGTGGGCTGATGGGGGGTTAGGACTGGTAATGGGCTATGGGGGGGTTAGGACTGATAATGGGCTATGGGGGGGGGTTAAGACTGGTAATGGGCTTTGGGCTGATGGGGGATGTCTGGAAATGGGGTGATGGGGAGTTAGGACTGGTAATGGGTTATAGGGGGGGCTTAAACTGAAAATGGGGTGATGGGGGTTTAGGACTGGAAGTGGGTTGATGGGGGGCTAGGACTGGTAATGGGTTGGGGGGTTGCTATGACTGGAAATGGGCTGAGTGGAAGGGGAGGCTTGAACTGCAAATAGCTGATGGGGAGGGAGCTTGGAATGGAAATGGGCTGTGAGGGAAGGGAGCTAGGACTGAAAATGGGCTGATGGAGCAGCTAGGATAGGACTGGAAATGGGCTGTTGGGGGAGCTAAGATTGGAAATGGGCTGTGGTTGGGGCTTGAATTGAAATGGACTCATGGAGGGGCTAGAACTGGAAGTAGGCTCATGGGGGGTGCTTGGACTGGAATTGGACTGAGTGGAGGGGAGCTATGATTTGACATGGGCTGATGATGGGCTAGGAAATGACTAGAAATGGACTGATGGGGGGCTAGGATTGGAAATGAGCTGATGAAGGGACTCAGACTGAAAATGGATGGGGGAGCTAGGACTGGAAATGGGTTGATGGGGGGCTAGGACTGGAAATGGGTTGATGGGGGGCTAGGACTGGAAATGGGCTGATGCAGGGACTAGAAAGGAATGGATGCTGGGTGAGACTGGAACTAGAAGGGAGCTGATGTTGGGGGAGGATTAGAATGGGATGGGGCTGGGAGAGTAAAATGGAGAGGGGAAAAATATTTTGTGTGGGAGGAATGAAAAATCTACAATTGGCCGGGTATTGGGAGAGTAAGTGGGGATTGAGGATGGAGCGGTAAAATTTGTGTGGATGAAATAGGAATGAGGAAAGAGCAAAAGGAGAAAGATTAGTATGTTAAAGCAGATGTAGAGAGAGAGAATGGAAAAAAAGACTAGAAGAGAGAAGAAAGAACAAATGGACAGCAGACGATGGAGAGTTAGCAGAAAACATGAAGAAACCAGAAGAAAGTGGCTGGAGCAATTGCAACTGAAAAAAAATGCACAAAAGGTAGAAAGATATCTCTTTATTTTGAATTTATTAATTGGAATATGAAACCTCTGGGAAATGTGCATCATTAACGTCTGTGCTTTGTTTGGTACAAGAGGAAATTAATTTATAGTTTTATTTCTACAGTGTTGTACATTCCAAGTTTGGCTTTTGGGGTTCCTAGTTTAATTATTGCCTTCCTGTTTCTAAATTGTGATTCCTTGTTTGGTGATGGTCTATGTTCTGCATGTGTAACTGAGCTGAGGTTTAATTGACGTGCTGGCACTTTGAGGAAATTCTTTGGTTTTGTGCGGCAGTTTGGGCACTCGGGCTCAAAAAGGTTAGCCATCACTGTCCTAGAGCCTCTTTCCCTTTTAGGACTCTCAGACCCATTCACCTCAGCATTGGACTCAGAACTGGAACTCCTCCTTCTCTCTCTCTCAGAAGAAGATTCTCCTTCACTGGAAGTCAGGCTCCCAAAGCACCTTCCTCTAAGGCTGCTTTCTCCTGCAGTGTACCTCACACCTGCACTCTGAGCACATCCTGCACTTCCCGGACTCCTCGAGTTCTCTGCTGCTCTTGCTGCTCTTCGATCCCCCTCTCTCTCTCCCTCTCTCCAGATTCCTGGCGTTTATATCTGTATTTCCCCTTCCTACTTGCTAGCTCCTCCCCTAGCTGTCCCTCATGAGCAGGGCTGGTAACTAGGGAGCTAGGGCGTGTCCCTTGACAACAAGTATTCTGTGAGGAGTTTTTTTCTAAACCAGGAGTTTTAACCCCTGAACTTCTGGTTTTGTTTCTCTTCTCTGGGAAAAATGCCTGATTTCTCCCTTCTTTCCCAGGCTCTCTCTCTTCTGCGCCACCACACTACCACACCATTCTATGGTTGTGGAATTGGCCATGCATCGTCTGAAGAGTCAGAAGATGCACTCCGCGGTGCCTCCTGGCAGGGAGGCCCAAAACCTAGATGGCGTCGGTAGAAAGTGTTTTCAGGGCTCGATGCTTGCTTGCCGTGTCCAGTCTTACCAGCTGTACATGGGCATGTACTTGCGGGATCTGGCCAATGAGTTGGCCGGATTCTCTGCTGGTCTCTTCGGGGAACCTTTGCAGAGATTTAAGTCCTTGTCCTCGGGGATTCGGGACTGCTCGAAGTTCATGTCCCGCGCCGCCTACGATGGCTTCGAGGCTTCCGCCCGAGTTGTGACAGCCGGCATCGCGGCTCGACGCCAGGCATGGCTGCAGTCATCGGACCTCGAGCCATGGGTTCAGGACAAGTTGGTCGATGTCCCTTACCGAGGTGAAAACCTTTTTGGCAAGCCCATGACCGAGAAGGCCACACAGCTCGAGACCGAGCACCTCACCCGGACAAGGCTGTCGAGGAAGACCTCTGCCCCTTCTCATAAAAAGAAGGGCTCGGGTAAAAAGCCCTTTTACCCGAGGAACGGCACTGCCTACAAACAGTACCCACATTATCAGGCTGCCCAAGCTGCCCCCCAGGGTCAGCAAGCCAAGGGCCAGGGTAATGGGCCCCGTAGGCAGAGAACCCCCAAGCCTCAGGCCCCTGCTACCACTCAGCAGGGTGGGGGCTTTTGACTCCTTGAGCATAGCCTCTCCTCCACTGCTCTCCCAACCCTGCACAGGAGGTCGTCTCGCCCTCTTTGCCCACCAGTGGCCCCTTATCACCAGGGACAGTTGGGTGCTGGAGATAGTCCACAAGGGATATGCCCTCCATTTCCACCAACTGCCACCCCCATATTTTCCAGGGGAGCCTCCAAGGCCTCCTCTGCACACAGACCTTCTCCGTCAGGAGCTTCAGGGTCTGTTAGTGGACAGGGCGGTGGAGCCTGTGCCTCCCCACTTGCAAGGTCACGGATTCTACTCCAGGTATTTCCTGGTGCCCAAAAGGACCTGTGGCCTTCGTCCCATTCTGGACCTCAGGAACCTCAACAAGTTCCTAGTGAAAGAAAAGTTCAAGATGCTTACTCTTGGAACCCTTCTGCCCTACCTCCAGCAGGGAGATTGGCTATGCTCCTTAGATCTAAAGGATGCGTACACTCAAATCCTCATTCATCCAGACCACAGACAGTACCTAAGGTTCGTCGTGGGAGGAAACCATTATCAGTACAGAGTTCTGCCTTTCCTCCTCACCTCCGCCCCCAGAGTCTTTACAAAGTGCTTAGCAGTGGTGGCGGCCTACCTGAGAAATCAGGGCATCTTTGTTTTCTCCTATCTGGACGACTGGTTCATTAGGGGTCAGACAGGTCAGGAGGCCAATCAAGCCACCCTCAGAACCATTGCTCTTCTACAACGCCTGGGGTTTGTCATAAACTTCGCAAAGTCCACTTTGCTCCCTTCCCAGAACTTGGAGTTCATAGGGGCAAGGTTGGACTCTCTCCTGGCAAAGGCATTCTTGCCAGAAAACAGAGCCCGAAGATTAATGGCCTTGACAAGTCAGTTTCTCAGCAGGTTCCTGGTTTCCACCAGACTCTGCCTGCGGCTTCTAGGCCACATGGCTTCGACAGTACATGTGACCCCCAATGCCAGGCTCCATATGAGGCCTGCACAGTGGTGCCTTCGGCCTCAGTGGTCACAGGCCACAGGCAGCCTCAGAGACAGGATAAGGGTTTCCAGACCATTTCTGCACTCCCTCAACTGGTGGCTATACCCACCCAATCTGCTGAAAGGGGTGCCCTTTCAGATTCCAGATTACACAGTGATGCTAACAACAGATGCCTCCCTGCAAGGCTGGGGAGCGCATTGTCTGGGCAAGTGCACCCAGGGCCTCTGGTCTCCCTGGGAAGCTGCACAGCAGATCAATCTCCTCGAACTCAGAGCTATTCGATTAGCACTCAAAGCTTTCACTTCTACCCTGGCTCAACAGTCTGTCCTGATTCAGACAGACAACCAAGTTGCCATGTTTTATGTGAACAAACAGGGCGGAACTGGGTCCAGGATCCTTTGTCAGGAAGCTCAGGACCTTTGTTCTTTTGCCCTCCAGCACAACATGCTCCTCAGGGCTGTGTACCTTCCTGGCCAGGACAACTACCTGGCAGACAGATTGAGCAGGATACTGCAGCCCCACGAGTGGCAGCTGCATCCTTCAGTGGTTCAGAAGATCTTCCTGAGATGGGGTCTCCCTTTGATGGATCTCTTTGCCAGCCCCATCAACAAGCAACTGCCACAGTTCTGCTCCAGGCAACCACATCCTCTGCGGACAGCAGCGGATGCTTTTCTGATCTCTTGGTCTCAGGGCCTCCTCTATGCGTTTCCTCCCACGCCCTTGGTGGCCCGAACCCTATTCAAGATTCTCCAGGACAAGGCCTCGGTCCTGCTGGTAGCTCCCAGGTGGCCGAGACAGCCTTGGTTTCCTCTTCTGCTTCAACTGGCGGTGGATCCTCCACTGCCTCTGGAGTTGCAACCCGACCTTCTCAAACAGGACCAGGGTTCCCTTCTGCACCCCAATCTCAAATCTCTCAATTTGATGGCCTGGAGGCTGCAAGGGTAGTTTTGGCTCCCTGGGGCCTACCTCAGGAAGTTGAAGAGGTTGTCCTAGCCTCCAGGAAACAATCCACTAGAAAAACCTATGCTCTCAAGTGGAAAAGGTTTTCTGTGTGGTGTCACCTACGTACAGAGGATCCTTTCTCCTGTACTGTGCCAGTGGTTCTTCAGTACTTACTGCACTTATCCAATCAGGGACTTTAGTCCAATTCTGTTTGGGTCCACCTCTCAACTCTAGCAGCTCACCACTCATTGGTAGAGGGACAGTCTCTATCTGGTCACCCCTTGGTGTCCCGCTTTCTCAGGGGCTTGCTTTTGCTCAAGCCTCCCATCCGTCCTCCTGCCCCTGAGTGGGAGCTGAATGTGGTCTTGCAGCAACTGACTTGCCCACCTTTTGAGCCAATGGCTACTTGTCCACTATGCTTCCTCTCCTGGAAGACGCTCTTCCTGATAGCCCTTACCTCGGCTAGGCGAGTAAGTGAGCTTCAGGCCCTTGTCTGTGACAGGCCTTACACCAGGATTTACAGGAACAGGGTAGTCCTCAGGACTCATCCAAAGTTCCTCCCTAAGGTTGTCTCCTCTTTCCACCTCAATCAGGAGGTGGTTCTTCCAACCTTCTTCCCTAGGCCTCATGCTAGCCAGGCTGAAGCAGTCCTGCATACCCTGGACTGTAGGAGAGCCTTATCCTTCTACCTTGACCGTACGCAGGGGCATAGAAGGGCTACTCAGCTCTTCGTATCTTTTGACCCCAATAAGTTGGGGTTGGCTGTGTCCAAGCGTACCTTGTCCATCTGGGTGGCTGACTGTATCACCTGGGCTTATAAGGCGGCTGACCTTCCTTTGCAGGGTAGGGTCACGGCCCATCGTGTCAGGGCAATGGCTGCCTCAGTGGCTCATCTCCGCTCTGTGCCCTTGGTAGACATCTGCAAGGCTGCAACTTGCCAGACGTTTGCAGCCCATTACTGCCTGGAGAGGGAGTCCCGTAGGGACAGTGCTTTTGGCCAGGCAGTACTCCGGAATCTCTTTGAGGTTTAGGCAACTCCTGCCCTCTGTTGGGCTACCGGTGGAGGTTGTGTCCTTAAAAAACCTTTCTTTGCTGCTGAGACTAGAGGGAGTTCTCTTGTTCAGCCTGGGTTCCTCGGTAGCCCAGAGCTGGGGAGTCACCCATATGTGAGGACTGACTTCCTGCTTGGTCCTGGAGAAAGAGTAGTTACTCACCTGTAACAGGTGTTCTACAGGAGCAGCAGGAATCAGTCCTCACAACCCTCCCTCCTCCCTTGGAGTTGCAGTTGTACATAGTTTATTTTTCATTTTTGTGTGCTGTTCTTAGCTATGTCATTTGACTGAGGTAAGATGGCACCTTTAGGCGGGAAGGGAAACGCGCATGCGTGCCTGCATTCCCAAAGGCTTTCATAGAAAGCTGGGAAAATGCTCCGCTGGGGCTTCATCGGCGCCGATGACACCCATATGTGAGGAATGATTCCTGCTGCTCCTGGAGAACACCTGTTACAGGTGAGTAACTACTCTTTCCCCTCCCTCCTCCTCCACCCCATCCCATCCCATGCTATTCTCAACTATTTGTACCAGAGACTGTAGAGGTCACCACCAAACTGTTTATTCCTCACATGCAATTGGATGCTTAAAACTCCTATCTCAAAACATTTTTTTTGTGAGAGCTGAGTCTTTAGTTTAAACATATAGACCTATAGAAAAAAATAATTAGCAAACAGTGCATCTAAATAAATTAGAATTGACAGCTCTGGGGGGTTGCCCACTTATCCAAAATGAATGGAAGAAATTTGTGTGTTTTATTAAGCTAATGACCAAAGCTGAACTTTTTGTTCATCCCGGGGTTTTTTTTGTTAAATTATTCAGAGCTTGAATATGATGTACAGCTGCAACAGTTGATGAAGTACTGTATAACTGCGTATTGTAGAGTTCATTTTATTTTTATTTATGTATATTTTATTTATATAAATAAATAAATAACTACGGATTGTAGAGTACATCTGCCTTGGAAAAAGATGTACTTCCACTTTTGAGCTAACTACATAAACATTTATAGACCTTAAGGGAATTTTTTATTAAAGGGCAGTAAAGCACTACAAAAATTAATGTACAATAAATGTAAAGGCTGTGTGCTAACTGTTGGGTGCATTTCCAGCATGTCCCCATGAAGTTACAGCACAGAAGAAATCTTTCCCACACATTCAGTGTATGTGGATGCACTCACCACCTCTTATTCAGGAGGTGATAAAGCTTCTTATGACTCCACCTGAGAATATTGAAGGGTATAACATGATAAATTATAAAACAACAATAGAACTCCCAATAAGTGCACCCACGCTAACTGTACAGGTGACAGCATGCAATAAAGTATTGTGTGCTAACTGCAAAGCACAGTCCATGCCCATTGATGCTCCTTGTGAAGTCACTTTACCCTCCATTGTCTTCACTACCATCCTAATCAGTGTACTAGCCCATGGGATTTCTCACGCTAGCAGTCTTTGCATAGACAATGTTTTGCAGATATAAATAAGTACTGTAGGAAAATTGCTTTCAAAATTAAGCTATGGGGCCTTGGCAAGAAAAGATAATTACAGCTCAGCAAGTTGTAGGGATTATTTGTTGCAAGAACCAGTCCACAAATGCATTTTCATGTGTTCATTTTCAAAAAGATCCATAATTTATTAATTTATTAATTTATTTAATTCTCTTATATACCGCGCTATTCTGCATCAGTGCGGTTTACATTGAACAAACTGAAATTACATTGGAACAGGGCATTACATTGAACATATGAATGCTCTACATGAAATTGCATTGCAGCAATTTACTTAGCAGATCTCATGTGAAAGTTTGATGTAAGGAGGGTAAAATTTTGCAATTTATTTGGAAATAGAGCTTTGTGTCAGAAACACATGAAAACCCTAAAATTTCATAATTTTGAAAGTTTTTTCATACAAAGCTCCATTTGCCAAAACATTTTGCAAAAGTTGGTTTATCGGCCTCCTAGATTATTTGTTCTCTAGCACAGGGACTTTACAAGATGAACTGAATAAAATGAATAATTAAAGAACTATCCCTGAATTTGTAACTCACTTTAAAGCTAATTTTGGTAAGCTGGATAATTAAATACAAAATTTCAAATAAAAGGTATTACAGCCTACAAAGACTCCAGATTTATAAAAAAAACAATTAAAACGGCAATTACAGAAATCAAGAAGGATGTAAAATCAAAGAAAAATGTAATGGTAATTCAGGAAAGTAAGGAAAAACCCATATTCATGCTGATAGGAAATATTACTACTGCTGGAATTCTGCAAACAAAATTCAAACTTCTGTGTCAAAAGGTCTAAATTATGCAAAATTATGCATGCTATATTTGTCAAAATAAATAGCATATTGGAGGGATATTCAGCGGCGGTGGCTAGCACTGCTAACACAGCTAGCCATCACTGTTGAAAACTAACCCCAGATATTTAATGCCAGGCCATATCCGGCCACCGGCATTGAATATCCAGGTCACCACAGACCTGGAAGCTAACTGGGTAGTGGCAATATTGAGCCGCTGCTGGTTAGCCTCTGTGGGTAAAGTTAGGCCAGCCTTTGCCATGCCTGAATTTACTCATGGGTCACTAAACAGGCAGCGGCTCTATATCACATTGTTGTAGCAAAGTGCAATCAATGAATAAGTCCAGGAGTCGATTGACAGGGTCCAAGTCAGTTTATTTTGCACAAGGCCCAGTCAGTCAAAGCTTCAAAAGGTACTGAGCAAAAGTTTATACAGAGACATAACCATTTATACCTCTTTTTCAGTTTGATACATGAAAACTTTCTATTGTTTCCAACTCGATACATGCAAACTTTTCATTGGTTATACATTCCCTTCATTTGTCCAATTAGAAATCCCTCCGGAGCCTAGCAACCGGCCCCCTCCTTTAGGATTGCTTGAACAATGGTACAGTTCTAAATCTCGTTACTTTTCTACTGCAAGGTTAACTTCGGCTTCTGGAATGCATATACTGTAACATTTCTGTTCTTTCTCACACAAGAGAATAATAGAAGACTTATGAATTCATGAAAACTTCTTATTAAGTATTTTAAAATAGCTTTCTTATTTTTCACAGATTTTTGGTTCTTTTCTAGCTATAATGGGAGTTAGGATCCAGGCCTAACTTACAGGCCTTTCATAGTAGCAGGCCATGCTAGGCCATAGCCTACCTCATTCCCCCCTTTGATTATTCTCACCCGCAAGTGAGGAAGGGTGAGAATTAAATCACTCATTAGTCAATTAACACATTATACTGGTGTAATAGCATCATCATCTTGGGGTATAGGGTAATATCGCCACATAGCTAATACTTTCGCAGCTGCCTTCCACTCTATTGTGTTATCAATTGATGATGTTATCATGCGTAAGCAAAGGGGTAGGAGACAAGGGAGCAATAAGCACATGGCTAATATGAATAGTACAATAAACATAAGGGATTTCAGACCACCAATCCAGGAAAACAATGAACCAAACCACCCATCCATCTTTAAACTGTGCCAAGTCTGGACAGGCACAAATGTCTGCTCTCTCATCTGGGTGGCTAAATCTTCAACTACATGCCCATTATTATCAATCTGTAAACAACAATTACTTAGGTTCAACTTCCCACATACCCCACCTTCAGCTGCTAACAAATAATCTAAAGCTAAACGATTCTGATAAATGGCTATACGCATTTGCGTACTTTGCTTTGCCAACAGGGTTAGTGCTTTACTAGTTTCATTGGTTATTATTTCAACAATAGCTTGCAAACGTATTATTTGATTAATCATATAAACAGGAGTACAATATCCCCAAGTCCCATCCTGCTCCCAAGTAGCAGGTCCATAATATGAGATAATTCTTTCTGGGGGCCATTCTTCACCATCCCATTTGTCCCATTGGCCTATTTTCAAGGCCTCCTTCAGCTGTCGACTTCTGTACACAGGATATCCCAGCTGTTCTCCCTGGGATGTTGGTAGAAGGAAAAAGGAAGGTCGTATGGTTCCCAACACACATGTGCCTCCCCAGTGGTGAGGAAGTCTGGCATATGCTCGGGTTCCGCAAATCCAGTACAGTCCAGGTGGTGCTTGCCAAGAATTATATGCTGCTAGGTTAGTCCAGATGCTGGCAAGTCTGGGGAACTGGACTAGAGGATTGGAGGGTTCAGTAGCGTTGGCTCCTGACCACCAAGATGTTTTCGTAGTGGTACTGTTGTAAAACTTCTGATTGAGACAGACCAGCTGCCCCACTTCCATATTGAACATTGGTCCATAGCGAGAGAAACATAAACTGCCCACAATGGAGTGGGCCAATACCCATTCACTTGTGGTATTGCGTATATTAGTCTGATTATATGGAACAGAATAGTTCAGTTCTTGTGCTTCCCAAGGCCATTGGTCTCCCATTTTTGTCCCTCCACAAAACAAACAGTCTGAAACATGGAGACTAGAAGCAACTGCTCCTGCTAATTCAAGAAATAAGTTCTGGGAGGCAGGAGGGATTTCAAACTCTGATTTCATGGCTTCATAAAAGGAGTGATGTATACGATAGAGTGAGGATACATGGGTTTTGGTGTTTAATTGCAGATATAAAATAGTCCCAGGATCTACTCCTCCTCCTGCAATACGCAACCCAAACTTGTATCCTTGCTTCCAGTGGCTGGGGTTGGCTATGAAGAGTTGTAGAGGATTACAGGCACCTTTCTGGCATTTCTTAAGTTCTGGTATGCTGATCTTCGTTAGGCTGCCTTTGCGATGATCGCCGTCTTGTCCCGTCGGTGCATTCTTCCAGGTAGCAAAATATACACATTCCCATTTTGGGCAAAAGTAATCATGTTTAGATGCGGTGGTGTAAATAGTGGCTGCAGTACTCTTTCCTGTACATCGTCCCCATCCGTAGGCTCCTTCTGGACACATGTATTTATCATCATGGTAGTAGGCTCGCTCCCATGACCCACATCTGTGGTAAGCATTTCTGTTGATGGCATCAGAAGCGTCAAAGTTCAAGGTGATAGGTTTGGTGGGGTCGGTAAGGGGTTTTGTCACATTCAGGATAGCTCCATCTTCATCATCCCATCGTATCTCAAATGTATAGTATGATGGGTTTTGTCGAGGGGTATAACAAGTCTTACTTCTTCCTTTTGTGCAAATGTTCAGTTCGGTGCCCTTATAAACACACCTGCTGACTGTTCCAGTGCAAGTATAGTAGGAATGATAGAGCAAAGTCTGAGTAACCTTTTGTCCTGTTCGGGTGGTGGTTATGCAGGCTATACAAGGGGGTAGAGAAAAGGTCTTTTCCAGGATTCCCAGGATCACCACTCCCACAAGGCAATAGTGGAAGAACATTGTGATTACAGTCTCTGGAAGTTAACTGGAAAGTTGAGGATAATGAACTGTGCTGAATTTTCTTCTGTTTCTGTAGTGATGGTCACTTTCGCGTGACGTAAGTGGACTCTGAAGATTCTCATAAAGCTGGCTGTCTCCTCAAGGTGAATCACAATGGAGTCTCGGGATCATTCACTGATGTCCATTGGCCAGGATCAGGAGCAGCTGCCGGCTTCACTCGACTATGGTGGATCCAGGGTTCAAATTCTGCAACTTTCACTGCGGTAGGGGTTGATAGGATAATGACGTAGGGTCCCTTCCAATGCGGCGCCAGCGGGGTCTTTCTCCACTCTTTCACCCACACGGACGTTCCTGGCTTGAAGGGATGCAGAGGCTCGGTCAGGTTGATGGGTAGTCGGTCTTGCACCTACGTTTGGAGTTTCTGCAAAACAGAACCTAAAGCTAATAGTTCTTGTCTAGTTATTTCAGATCCTATCTGTCTCATGTCTCCCTTTATTCCCTGCACTATGGGTGAAGGTCGCCCATACAAAATCTCAAAAGGGGAGACACCTAAGGATCTGGTGGGAGCTGAACGTATCCTAAGAAGGGCTATGGGTAGAACTTGGAGCCACTTTAGGTGTGTTTCTTGACAAAGCTTGGATAACTGTGTTTTCAGGGTTCTATTCATGCGTTCTACTTTCCCTGAGCTCTGGGGTCTGTAAGCAGTGTGCAACTTCCATTTTATTCGCAGAGCTTGAGCTAACTGTTGGGTCACTTGGGATACAAATGATGGACCATTGTCTGACCCTATAGTTGATGGTATTCCAAATCGGGGAATGATCTCATGGAGCAATACCCTAGTGACTTCTCGGGCTTTCTCAGTTCAGGTGGGGTAGTAGGCTTCTACCCACCCTGAAAATGTACAGACTAACACTAACATATAGTGATATCCATTTACACGGGGCATTTCAGCAAAGTCTATCTGAATATCACTCATGGGGGTCACCCCTACTGACTGAACTCTTGGGGGTGGAACAGGAACTTGCTTGGCGTTATTTTTGGCACATATCAGGCATTGCTGTGCCACCGAGGCGGCCAGAGATCCTAGCAATGGAATACAGAAGTGTGGTCTCAGGGCTTTCTCCATGGCTGTTTTTCCATAATGTGTGGCTTGGTGGAAAGCTTGGACAAAGGCTGGCCCTAATGCTTCAGGGATGACGGTAGGACCTGGAGGTGGACTACCTTCTGGGGGTGGTAGCACTATCCAACCTTGTTCTGTTAAAACTCCTCCCTCCTTTTCACAATAATAGTCTAACTCTCTTGTAGTATATTGGGGTGCCCAGGAACTAAGGGGCACAGGGAATAGGGCTGCCTGCATCACAGTATCTTGGGTCCTAACATGTCCTGTGGTGGCTGCCTTTCGGGCTGTGGCATCTGCAAATCTATTCCCTCGTGCAACTTCTCCTGCTCCTGTCTGATGACCTCGGCAGTGCATGACTGCCACTTGTTTGTGGGTCCACACAGCATCTAATAACATCAATATCTCGGGCCCATACCTAATGTCCTTACCCCCTGAGGTGATTAACCCTCGTTCTTTATACAAGGCTCCATGTGCGTGCAAAGTAGTGAAAGCATATTTGGAATCTGTGTACACATTTATGCGGAGTCCTTCTCCTAATGTCAAGGCTCTAGTGAGGGCTATCAATTCAGCTTTCTGTGAGAAGTTCCTGGGGTCAGGGCTGAGGACTCAACTACCAGATCAAGGGTCACCACTGCATATCCAGCACAACGATGTCCATTGATGACCAGACTGCTTCCATCTACAAAGAAAGTCCGTTCTGGGTCCTCTAGAGGGACATCGGTCAAATCAGGGCGACTTGAAAATACAGTGTCCATGGTTTCTAAGCAATTATGATCAGGTAGCCCAGGACCAATTGGAAACAATGTAGCAGGGTTCAGAGCTTGACTAACTTTCAACTGTATCCGAGGGTTTTCACACAACATGCTCTGATACTTCAACATTCGTGCATTGGTTAGCCAGAAGTTTCCTTTGTGTTCCATAAGGGTCAGAACAGAGTGTGGCACGGTAACTTGAAGAGTTTGTCCTAGTGTGAGTTTGTCTGCTTCGCCCACTAGGAGGGCTGTTGCTGCGACAGCTCTCAGGCTAGGAGGCCATCCTTTTGCAACTACATCCAATTGTTTTGACAGATAAGCTACTGGCCGTTGCCAGGAATCCAGAGATTGGGTCAATACTCCCAATGCATTTCCTTGTGACTCATGGACAAAAAGATGGAAAGGCTTCTGAACATCTGGAAGACCTAAAGCTGGAGATGACATCAGGGCCTTTTTCAAAGTTTGGAATGCTACATCTTGTTCAGGTCCCCAATCTAGTGGGGATTTTTCCATTCCTCTGGTGACTTGGTATAGTGGTTTTGCAATCAGGGCAAAGTTGGGGATCCATATGCGACAATATCCCGCGGCCCCCAGGAAGGCTCTTACTTGCCTCCTAGTGGTTGGTGTGGGGATATTACACACAGCTTCTTTGCGTTCTGGTCCTAAACGTCGGATCCCACTGGACAACTGGAATCCTAGATACTTGACTTCAGTTTGGCATAGTTGTGCTTTGGCTCTTGAGACTTTGTATCCAGCATCTTTGAGAAGGTACAAAAGTTCACTAGTAGCTTGTAGGCATTCACTTTCTGAGTTGGTGGCTATGAGCAAGTCATCTACATACTGAAGAAGAACCCTCTTTCCTGGGTCCACTGGGTAACTTGAGAGATCTTGATTTAGGGCAGCACTGAAGAGAGTAGGTGAATCCTTGAGGTAATCTGGTCCAGGTGAGCTGACCCCGCCTTCCTGTGGTGGGGTCTTGCCATTCAAAAGCGAATAAAAGTTGACTGGTGGATGCTAGGCGCACACAGAAAAAGGCATCTTTCAGGTCCAGAACGGTGAAGTGCGTAGCCTCAGCGGGGATCAGTCCCAAGAGAGTATAAGGGTTTGGTACTACTGGGTGTATAGTTTCAACTGCATCATTTACTTGCCTTAGATCTTGTACTGGGCGGTAGTCCCCTGTCCCAGGCTTCTTTACTGGGAGAAGGGGGGTGTTCCAAGGTGACTGGCATTCCTTGAGAAGTCCGTACTTCAGCAGTTTCATTAAATGGCAGTGAATTCCTTCTATGGCTGGTTGAGGGAGAGCATACTGCTTCACATGCACTGGTTCCACTCCTGGCTTGAGGGTGACAATAACAGGGGCTATGTTCTTCGCTAGGCCAGGTGGATTATCTTCTGCCCATACTTCAGGTGGGGCTATGAGGTTGGTAGGTATACAGGGACTGGTTGACTTTATTGAAGGTGCACTATAGAACCGCCACTCTTCTTCTCGGGGAACAGTAAGCACCATTAATCCAGCAGGCTTTGGGTTCACAGTCATTTTCATTTCTCCCCCTTCAGCGAAGGATATTTGGGCCTGGAACTTGGCAAGCATGTCTCGGCCCAGCAGTGGAATAGGGCACTCAGGCATATACAAGAACTGGTGCGTTATCTTCTGTCCCCCTAGTTCACACATGCAGTTCTGCAAGAATGGTTTTGTGGCTTTATTTCCAGTGGCTCCTATAATGGTGACAGATCGTGAGGACAGTGGAGCTACTGGCTTGGCTACTACTGAATGTTCTGCTCCTGTATCTACCATGAATTCCATGTATTGGTCCCCTATCTTTAAACTGACCATAGGCTCCTGGGGACCCAGGGTGAACTTGGAGCCCGGTCTGGCCTAGTCTTCATCTATGTCGTCCAGGTCATAGCCCGGTGCTACTGCCACTCCCTCAATGGCTTCTTCCCTCTCCTGTTGGAACTGTGTTCGATTCATTCCTCCTCTCCTTCAAAATCTTCCTCCAGGGACTCCCTCCTCCTCTTGCAGGGGCGGAGTCCAGATGCGGGCACTCATTTCTCCAATGTCCTTCTTCTTTGCAGTAGGCGCATTGATTCGCACCTAATGGAGGCCTTTCACTTCCGCGGCCTCTTCCACGTCCTCTGGTCCTTTGATTAGGAATACCTCCTCCACGTCGTTCGGTTATAGCAGCAGCAAGAAGATCTGCCTTCTTCTTCATCTTTCGTTCATTTTCTCTGTCTCGTTCATTTTCACGATTCACAAATACTTTCTGAGCGACTTCCATTAACTGAGCTGTATTCATGCCCGCAAATCCATCCAATTTCTGCAATTTTCGCTTTATGTCTCTCTGGGACTGACTAACAAAGGCCGCATTTACCATGCGTAAATTTTCCTGAGCAGCGGGATCATATGGGGTATACAATCTATAAGCTTCAGACAACCGCTCATGAAAGGCCGCTGGGCTCTCATCTGGACCCTGGAGAACTTCCGATACTTTCCCGATATTCATGGCCCTCTGGCCTCCCTTCTTCAGGCCCTGCACTAAGGCCTGGCGAAATCTGGTTAGGGCCGCCGCCCCCCTTTCCTCGTTCGGGTCCCACCCGGGATCTTCATTGGGGTATTCTGCAGCTGCTGCTTGCGGGGGATTTATTCCTCCCCTGTCTACAGGATTCTCTTCTAACCACCGGAGGGCTGCTTGCCCGATCCGGCCTCACTCCTCAGTGGTGAAGAGGGTGGACAGGAGCTGGCGACAATCGGCCCAGGTAGGCTGATGGGTTTGCATAATGCTTGACATTAATTCTGTTAATTCCTGGGGCTTGGCTGTGTAGGATGCATAATGCGTCTTCCAGTTTAATAAATCTGTGGTGGAAAAGGGTACATAAACTAAGCTGGTTGGTCCTGGCGCCATCTGGCCCTGATCATTCAAAACAGGAATTCCAGGCACTTGGCGTAATGGCATTAGGTGCCCTGCTTTCTCCTTCTTCTTGGGAGTTACGCTTCTTAGATCATAAGGCTCCCGGGCACTAGTCTCCTTGGTGGGTGACCCTGAACTGGCAGGAGAGCTTCTGCTTTCTATCTCATCGGAGGACTCGAGTCCCCCTGCTGTGCTTGGGCCTGACTCGGGACTTCCACTCGGGGTAGGGTGCTTCTTAGGCTGTTGCCTCGGTATTTTCTGGGGTTCCCCTTCGGGCTCTACTTCAAGTTGCGGGGCTGTGGGGACTAATTTCTGTGGGTGCCGGGGTAAACTATCCAAAATATCTGAGGACTCTGGGTCAGAATACACAGGAAGTGAACAGCAGCCCTCATAACAGCGCTTCATCCATGAGGGCTGCTGTTCACATATACTTAACCAGGAATCTATATACGGGAACTGGTCAGGATACGCTCTCAGTATGAGCTGATGAATTCGTAAAACTGTCTCAAAATCAAAGGTGCCCTCTCGGGGCCATGAAGCAGCTAATGCGGGCCACTCCCTTTCACATAACATTTTTAATCTGGATGGAGTCATTTTTATACCATAATCGCCCGAAAATCCTTTACGGAAATTCTTGATCATACATGCCAACGGAGTGTGCGTGGACTCCGTCCCTCCCATAATCTAAACGTACCTACGTACACTACCTACGTACTCAACGTACCTGCGTATGTTACGTTCCCTACGTACACGTAATGACATACAAGACAACGAACAATAGGGATAGGTTGTATGGCTGCAGGTAAGGGGTCCGTACAGCCCACAGAACACTGGGGGGGACAAACACCCCTCGCTTCCTCCCGTTCGCGACCTGGGCGTGGTCGCCCGGCCAGGAACTGCGCTACTTAGGAGTCCGCTCTCGCTCGGTCTGTATTTCAAGACCTCTCACTCACACACACAAGCATATTTCAACAAGTTATCATATTTCAATATTTCAAGTGCCCAGGTTTTCTGACTGACTATTTCAAACAAGAAGGGTCGATGGCTTCAGCTTCCGCTTTCCTTCGGAGTGGAGGAGTGGCCTAGTGGTTGGGGCAAGGTACTTCAGGCCGGAAGGTCGGGGGTTCAAATCCCACTAGAGGACAGCAACCTTGGGCCGGAAGGACTGGGGTTTCTAGTCCCACAGGTGCTCCTTGTGGTCTTGGGCAAGCCACTTAACCCTCCATAGCCCATGTTCCCTGTAAAATAGTTATCTCCAAGTTATAATGCCCTGTTCAATGTAATTTCAGTTTGTTCAATGTAAACCACACTGATGCAGAATAGCGCGGTATATAAGAGAATGTAAATAAATAAATTACGCGGAGCTTACTAGGACCGCCCTTATAGGAGGTGATCAGGCTCCCTTGTCTCGCGTATACTCATGCGAGATTTCCCAGTTAGTCTATACCAGTGTTTCCCAACCCAGTCCTACGGGGCACACCGGCCAGTCAGGTTTTCGGGATATCCCTAATGACTATGAATGAGATATATATGCATTAGAGATATCCTGCCAACCTGACTGGTTTGTGGCCCTCCAGGGCTGGATTTGGAGACCCCTGCCTTACACCTCTGTCATTTAAGATTGTGAGTGGGCAAGGTACAGATGTCCTCGACATCAAAAGAGTAGATAGAATGTGTCACATTCCTCCTCACTTCTCACCACCACCAAAAAATTGTCTATTAGACAACTTTTTGGTGGTGGTGAGAATCGAGGAGGAATGTGTCACATTCTATATACCCTTTCGATGTCTAGGACATCTGCACCTTGCCCACTCACAATCTTAAATGACAGAGGTGTAAGGCAGGGGTCTCCAAATCCAGCCCTGGAGGGCCACAAACCAGTCAGGTTGGCAGGATATCTCTAATGCATATATATCTCATGCATAGTCATTAGGGATATCCCAAAAACCTGACTGGCCGGTGTGCCCCGTAGGACTGGGTTGGGAAACACTGGTCTATACCAAATATACCAAATCAGTCTTGCGCACGCAGGACGCTGTCCCAGGCTGTTCTCTCTGACTATTAAATCACGAAAATGTCTACTCGCCGGATCCGGTCCCCGATACCACACCAGCTTCTGAGTTGGAACCTGGACTCCCCCGGGTCGGAGGTGTTGGCCAGCTGGACCCGATGGCCCGCCGAGGCAGGCGGAATCCTCTCCGGCACAAAGGGGCCGGCGGTGCCTGAGGTTTCCCCTGCGGTCGGACAGACATGGTTCCAACCGGGCCAAACCTCAAGGCGAATTACGTGGATTACTCACTTGAGTACCATTTACCACTCGCACTTCCCAGCCAACGCACCAAGAATATGTTGTAGCAAAGTGCAATCAATGAATAAGTCCAGGAGTCGATTGACAGGGTCCAAGTCAGTTTATTGTGCACAAGGCCCAGTCAGTCAAAGCTTCAAAAGGTACTGAGCAAAAGTTTATACAGAGACATAACCATTTATACCTCTTTTTCAGTTTGATACATGAAAACTTTCTATTGGTTCCAACTCGATACATGCAAACTTTTCATTGGTTATACATTCCCTTCATTTGTCCAATTAGAAATCCCTCCGGAGCCTAGCAACCGGCCCCCTCCTTTAGGATTGCTTGAACAATGGTACAGTTCTAAATCTCGTTACTTTTCTACTGCAAGGTTAACTTCGGCTTCTGGAATGCATATACTGTAACATTTCTGTTCTTTCTCACACAAGAGAATAATAGAAGACTTATGAATTCATGAAAACTTCTTATTAAGCATTTTAAAACAGCTTTCTTATTTTTCACAGATTTTTGGTTCTTTTCTAGCTATAATGGGAGTTAGGATCCAGGCCTAACTTACAGGCCTTTCATAGTAGCAGGCCATGCTAGGCCATAGCCTACCTCAACATAGCATCAGGGCATGTAGCGGTGGCACCCACAGATATCCCTGTTAGTGACATTTACACGGTTTGCAGGTCTGCAAACTGTGTAAATGCCTTTGACTAGCCCCCTCCCCCTATTGCTTTTCAAATGATACTTAATTTAAAATACAATACAGAAAAAAAAATCACAAACATGCAGAATTTTGAATTATGGTGTGCAGAATTCCAGCAGGAGTAAAATATTTTGCCAAAGTGGCTCTAGCAATATTTGTTGTGTGTTTCAAAAACTTTTGTAAGCTAATGAAGGGAGACTTGTGTGCTCATTCAGTTCCCTGTCTAATATATTTATTGTGAGTATGGTATTAAATAATGTCACATCTAGACTTTTAATAATTGCATCTGAAAAGTGTATTGTATAAATAAAGCTAAAGAAAGGTAAAGATATGCATGAATCACCAGAAGGAAAAAAGAAAGCAAGAACAGGAAAGAAAAGTGTAAGTAAAGTCTTGTGATATTGTGAATATAGGCATAGGGCCCGATTTTCATTTGGGCGATGTTATGCACTGTGTCGGCGCATAGCCCGCTCACCCACCGTCCATCTAACCTGGATTTTCAATGCCGGGGTCATATGCGACCCCGACATTGACAATCCGGTTTGCACAGAGGGCTAAACGGGTAGCATCAAAAATCGCTGCTACCAGGCTAGCCCTTTCCTCCGCCCCAGAACGCCTCCAACACGTCCCAATGCTAACCACATAGCATCTGGGCACGTTGGGGACTTATCTGGAATTTTCGAAAGCACTACCTATGTAGGTGCCTTTTGAAAATCTAGGGCAGTTGTCCGTGTAAATACCTTTGAAAATGCTGCCCATAATAATTAAAATTATCACCACCCCCAAGAAGTGAAACACATAAAGCAGAATTTTTACAAGAATCACTAAATGTCACCTCATTGCTTTCATATTTTTGTCGAAGCTATGCTGTAGGAGGGACAGTAGTGTCAACTGTCCCACACCAAGCAGCTAGCTGCCTTTTTTTTCTTTTATGTGTGATCCTGTGTCACCTCTCAAATTATTTTCTATAACCACAAAAATGCACTTAGCTGAAGCCTCTTAATTTTCACTCATCCTTCCGTTAATCCTGAAGAGGAAGATGGAGCATGACGCGCGCGTTTCGAGCCCTAAGGCTCTGTATCAAATGTTAAACTCTTCTTCAATTCAAAAAACGGAATCCCAACAAAACGCCGTCGTCGCGGCTGAGGCATACGTCTCTCCTCTATGGCTGCACCATCAGACTATACGATTTTTAAACAGGAGCACAACCTATCAGAAAGGAAACACCCCACGTGAAGGGGAATCCCAATTCTGATTGGTTCTCTTAAGATGACATCAAACTATCGAATACCATTCAACCTCCCGATTTAAACCTGCCGGTTCTACTGTATTCAAAGAAAAAATCCATCTTGGTTCTGATAGTTGAAGTTGATAGAGGCGATCTCCTCCTCTGGGATCAGCTGGAATGTGGTCAATAACTGTCCATCGTAAATCAGTAAATGAGTGATTGAATTGTAGACAATGGGATACCATCGGTGCTGTCAGGACTCTATTTCGCAATCGGGAAGCGTGTTCCATTAAACGTATTAAACGTAATTTGAGAGGTGACACAGGATCACACATAAAAGAAAAAAAGGCAGCTAGCTGCTTGGTGTGGGACAGTTGACACTACTGTCCCTCCTACAGCATAGCTTCGACAAAAATATGAAAGCAATGAGGTGACATTTAGTGATGCCCATAATAATTAGGCAAATATCTTTCTGCCATACCTGTACCCAGTTTTATAGTTTATTTCATGTGATATACCGCCCTTTGTAAGAAGACATGCAGAGCAGTTCAAAGTCTGAAACAGAAAGGAACTCCAGTTCTTACCGGAAAGTAACATGTAAAGAGACTACCCATGAAAACAGATATGAAGAGACAAAAACTTCAATTGTTATAGAAATAATAACATTCTCCTTTCAAAATCAAAAACAGATATTATTTACATTCAGAGGAAATGGTGAGACCATTTCCATGGTGAGACCGCACCTTGAATATTGTGTGCAATTCTGGTCGCCGTATCTTAAAAAGGATATAGAGTTATTAGAAAAGGTTCAGAGAAGAGCCACCAAAATGGTAAAGGGGATGGAAGGATACTCCTATGAAGAAAGGCTAAAAAGGTTAGGGCTCTTTAACCTGGAAAAGAGACGGCTGAGGGGAGATATGATAGAAGTCTATAAATTAATGAACGGAGTGGAACGGGTAAACGTAGATCGATTGTTTACGTTATCAGAATATAGAAAGGACTAGGGGACATGCAATGAAGCTACAGGGTAAACTATTTAAGACTAATGAAAGAAAATATTTTTTCACTCAACGTGTAATCAAGCTCTGGAATTTGTTACCGGAGGATGTAGTAAAGGCTGTTAGTGTAGCTGAGTTTAAAAAAGGTTTGGACAAGTTCCTGGAGGAAAGGTCCATAAACCATTATTAAGAAGGGACCCAGGATATCAATGCTTGACCCAGTACAAGCATTGCGGAACCTGTGTCTTTTGGGGAAACTGCTAGGTACGTATGACCTAGATTGGCCACTGTTGGAAACAGGATACTGGGCTTGATGGACCTTGGTCTGACCCAGTATGGCATATCTTATGTTCTTATAAATGTCATTGCGCTTAATAAACTTGACAAGGAGGCAAGTTCCTCTCACCCCTGACAGATCAATAACATTCTTTTTTAAAAGTGTGTGATAGGTTGAGATGGGGGAAGGGTGTCCCGTGCTAAATCCCAGTCCCTTCTCATATCTCCAGGCGTTTGAGGTTAGGCTGGACCAGGGTTGAGATGGGGGAAGGGTGTCCCGTGCTAAATCCCAGTCCCTTCTCATATCTCCAGGCGTTTGAGGTTAGGCTGGACCAGGGTAACTGAACAAGATGTGTCTTCTGGTAATCTCTTCTTTAGTCACTGTAGTGAAGGGTAAAGCAAAGAAGAAAATGTGAAGCTAAGGGGCTGATATTGAAAGCCTTTAGCTGGCTGGCTAATGGGAGTTAGGCTGGCTAAGGGGGAAGACCATGATATTCAGCAGCACTATTCGCATAGTGCCACTGAATATCTCCAGATCGCCCTGGCACTGTCCAATTAGTGCAGGGGCAGTTTGTGGACTGATCAGGGACAATACTTGTATCAATGGGTAAATGCCAACACTTACCCAGTAATGCCAACACTTACCCAGTTAGTGCAACTTTCAGTGGTCCCTGCCTAGGCAACTTAGGCTGCATGAAAAGCTGGCCTAAGTTGCAATTGGAGAAGGGCTAGCTGAAAATCACTTCAATCAGGTACTATCAGCACTTACCCACCAAGCCCAGATATTAAGCGGCAGCCCCTATGTAGACACTGCTGCTGAACATACCACCAATATTTAAAGCACCACAGCTCATCATCATGATGTTTTAATATCAGTAGTTTTGAATATTGGCCAGAAAATAACTTTCCTTTTTCCTGTCTGCAGTCATCTTAAAAACTTGAGTTCCCTCTGGCCCTTTTAATATCTTGTTATTTGTTTTGTTTTGTTTTTATAATTATGTATTATTTGTATGTTCTGATTTTTACACCATCTCAAGCATTCCTGTGGACTAGGTATATTTTAAAATAAATAAACTTCATTCCTTGATGCATACTAATCACACTATGAGGCCCTTTTACTAAAGTGCGCTATGCAGGTAGTGTGGGTTTTGGTATACATTAAGCACGTGCTGAGGCCTGCGGTACCTGTTAGCATGGGGCCAACAGTGCAGGCCTATTTCCACGCTAACTGTGAATTGCACTTTGGGATGATAAAGGGGTGAGTTGAAGCAGAGAGGGGCTTGGTGAGTACTGCACAGTTAACGCAGGGGAAAGTCCACGTGCTAACTGCAACCCTTGCAAGTAGCATGGGTTCAACTAATGCCACCTCAATATTTATTTTTTTCTCCAGGACCAAGCAGGAAGTCAGTCCTCACATATGGGTGACGTCGGTGCCGACGGAGCCCTCACGGAGCAATTTCCCCAGCTTTCAAAGAAAGCCTTTGGGAATTGCAGCGCGCATGCGCGGTCCCCTTCCCGCCCAAGGGTGCCATCTTGCTCAGTCTTCTTTTTTCTGTGGAGCCCTAGAGACGCTGTTTGTGATCGCCGCAGAAAAAGTTGATTTTATTTTCTGTTCTTTTCTCGGTTTGACGCCAGATCTTTTTCCCGCCCGGACCCGCTACGCCGGTATCGGGTCCGTTCTTTATTTTTCGGTTTTTTATCCTTCGTGACAAGCGTTCACGCCATTTTTTTGTTTTTCACTGGCAGCCCTGTCTTTTGACCTCGCAGGGGCCCTTTTTCCCCCGATGGCTGCAGCGGGTTTAAGAAGTGTGATCGGTGTAAGAAACTTATGTCTCTTACCGACACACACGACTGCTGCCTCGGACCCGATCATGACCCGATGATCTGTGGTCCGTGTGGCAAGATGTCCTCCAAAGCGTTAAGGAGTCGGCAGCATCAAAGAGAGCGAATCTTCTCTGACTCCGCGTCTGGACGGGCCCGGACCTCATCAGAGGCTTCAACGTCCCGGGACTCCGGTCCTGAGCATCGTCGGAGTTCCTCTGAGCGGGGGTCCCCTGCCCGGGAACATCATCAGAAGAAGAAACCCGCGAGGGCGGCATCGGTGGACGCTCCTGGTTCCTCGAGGGCCAGGTCGCATAGCCCTGATAGCCGTCCCGGGTCCTCGGAGTCGGAGAGGTCTTCGAAACATCCTCGTCTTGAAATGGAGTCTCCTGGACACGTGAGTACTGTAGTCCTCGTGGACTCACCTCTGAAGGAGCCGACGTCGGGCCCGACGCCGTCGGGGCCCAAGTCGGGGGCTTCTGGGTCTCCTGAGCTCGGACTCAGGTTGACGGCCTTGGAGAGCAGTTTAGCTGCCTTCATGGA
Organism: Ichthyophis bannanicus; assembly: GCA_033557465.1. Lineage (NCBI taxonomy): Eukaryota > Metazoa > Chordata > Amphibia > Gymnophiona > Ichthyophiidae > Ichthyophis > Ichthyophis bannanicus. The sequence goes on along the minus strand of CM066034.1, from coordinate 54,116,115 downwards.
CCAGCAGCGGGCATTGATCGCTGGCCTCGCTAGTGCATCTGCCCCGGCCACCGGGACGTCGACGTCCAAGTCGACCCCGGAGACCGAGCTGATCCTAGAGTCCATGCGAGCTCGAGTCGATCCTCGGTCACGGTCTCCCTCGGCCTCCCGTTCGGGACCGAGGTCGTCGGGGTGGAGGGCATCGGTGCCCGCCCGACCGGAGCCGCTCGATTCCTCCTCCGAGGAGTCAGCCTGGGAATCGGAGGACGAAGAGTCACCTGGTACTTTTCGGACTCGGTGCGTCCCATCGGACTCGCCCGAGTCCGAACCTCTGAGACGGTCCCCCCCCCCCCGGAGGACACCCGGTTCTCGGACTTCGTGCGGGATATGGCCAAGGCCTTGGCATTCCCCGAGGAGCCGAAGAGCTCGATGCCCTCCAGTATGACTCTCCCCCGAAGGAGGCCTTTACTGTACCGGTTCCTCCGATGCTGGAGCGACTTCTCTTCCGCATGTGGGAGAGCCCGGCATCAGCGCCGGTGTTAAGCAAGCGGGTCGATTCCATTTATCAAGTCCGCAAGAGCCCCGGGTTCCAAAAGGCACAACTACCGCACCATTCCATGGTGGTGGAATCGGCCATGCATCGACTCAAGAGTCAGAAGATGCACTCCTCGGTCCCTCCTGGCCGGGAGGCCCGGAACCTGGATGCCCTCGGTAGGAAGTGCTTCCAGGGCTCTATGCTTGCTTGTCGAGTCCAGACCTACCAGCTCTATATGGGCATGTATCTCCGAGACCTGGCAAAAGAAATTGCCGGGTTCTCTGCTGGTCTCTCCGAGGAACCTTTGCAGAGGTTCCAAGCCTTGTCCACTGGTATTCGAGAGTGCTCAAAGTTTATCTCTCAAGCAGCCTACGATGGCTTCGAAGCATCGGCTCGAGTAGCCGGAGCCGGCATCAGTGCCCGCCGACAGGCTTGGCTTCAGTCATCCGACCTCGAGCCATGGGTACAGGACAAGTTGGTCGATGTCCCCTGCAGAGGTGAAAACCTCTTTGGCAAGCCCATGGCTGAAAAGGCTGCACAGATCGAGACCGAGACTCTGACCAGGACTAGACTGTCCAGAAAAACCTCTGCCCCTTCTCAGAAGAAGAAGGGCTCGGGGAAAAAGCCCTTTTACCCGAGGAAGGCGGCTGCCTATAAACAATACCCCCATTATCAGGCCTCAGCAGCTCCCCAAAAGGGTCAGCAGGCCAAGGGACGGGGTAATGGATCCCGTAGGCAGCAGGCCCCCAAGCCCACAACACCGGCCCCTGCTCAACAGGGTGGGGGTTTTTGACTCCATCAGATAGCCTCTTCCCCTCCGCTGGTTTCTCTCAGCACAGGAGGCCGGCTGGTCCACTTTGCCCACAGGTGGTCAGCCATCACATCAGATACCTGGGTGCTTCATATAGTTCAAAAAGGCTATCTTCTACACTTTCACCAGGTACCTCCCTCCTACTTTCCAGGGGAGCCTCCGAGACTCCCTCTGCACAGGGACTTACTCCTTCAGGAGTTAACAAGTCTTATTCAGGAACAGGCTGTGGAACCGGTGCCCCACCACCTGAGGGGTCAAGGCTTTTATTCCAGGTACTTTCTGATACCAAAACGGACAGGGGGCCTCAGACCCATCCTAGACTTGTGAAACCTCAACAAGTTCCTGGCAAGGGAAAAGTTCAAGATGCTTAACCTTGGAATCCTGCTGCCCTACCTCCAGCAGGGAGACTGGCTATGCTCCTTGGATCTAAAGGATGCTTATACTCACATCCTTATTCATCCAGACCACAGACAATATCTCAGATTTGTTGTGGGAGGAAATCATTACCAGTACAGAGTACTGCCCTTTGGCCTATCCTCCGCCCCAAGAATGTTCACCAAATGCCTAGCAGTGGTGGCGGCCTAAGACTTCAAGGCCTTTTTGTGTTTCCATACCTGGACGACTGGCTCATCAGGGCCCAGTCTTCCCAAGAGGCCACTCAGGCCACTCATCGCACTGTGACTCTGCTCCAGCACTTGGGCTTTGTCATAAACTTCGCAAAGTCCACTTTGCTCCCCTCTCAAAATCTCGAATTCATCGGCGCAAGGTTGAGCACACTTCAGGCGTGGGCCTTCCTGCCTCTGGACAGAGCACACAGGCTCATGGATCTCGCCAGCCACTTTCACAGCAATTCCCTGGTCTCTGCCAGGCAATTTCTGAGGCTGCTTGGCCATATGGCTTCCACGGTCCATGTGACCCCCAATGCCTGCCTAAACATGCGACCTGCTCAGTGGTGCCTTTGTACTCAATGGCATGGAGGAAAACTAAATCAGATGAAAATAAATTACAATACATGAACACACTTAATGAATATAAGAACGCAATAAACAAATCGAAAAGAGATTACCACTCTAAAGTAATAAATCTAGCCATCAACCGACCTAGAAAACTGTTTGCAATTGTAAAAACACTGACCAAAACAAAGAACTCCGATCCTAAGCTACCAGCAATAAGCATCCAAACATTAGCAAATCACTTTGCAGAAAAACTAAAATCTAAACCCAATGCTCTAACACCAATACTAACCACAAGCACCGAAATTATTAACAACTGGACAACGTTCCACATGATTGACCGAAAACAACTTATTAATATCATAACAATGATCAATACTACAACCTCCCCACTCGATCCTTGTCCTGTGTCCTGGATCAAATGTACAAAGGAAGAACTTGCTGAAAACATCCAACACATGGTGAACCTATCCCTTTCACAAGGCATCATGCCTGATGCCCTAAAGCTCACAACGCTTCGCCCAATAATAAAAAACAACAAACTTGACTCAAAAGACCCCAATTCATACAGACCGATAGCTAGCATCCCATTTATCGCTAAAATAATAGAAAAAACAATCCAATTACAATTACAAGAGCATATCGATGAACATAAACCTCTTGAATCACACCAATTTGGTTTCCGACCATTCCACGGAGTGGAAACCCTCCTGATTACATTGATGGACCACCTCATCAAAGGCACAGATGCCAACAATCAAGGTTTCCTTCTACTCTTTATAGACATCTCGGCCGCCTTTGACAACATCAACCACCCCACCCTGATCCACAGACTTGAAAACTTAGGGATAGGTGGAACTGTCCTCAAATGGTTCAAGTCCTACATCACACATAGACTAATACGTGTCCAAATAGATCAGGAAGCATCAGAATCCTTCCCCCAAGGACAAGGTATACCTCAGGGATCAGCCCTTTCCGCCCTTCTATTCAACTTATACCTGCAACCTATCACAAACATATTTAAAAAACACAAGATTAATCACTTTATATATGCTGATGATATAATGCTCGCTATCCCCATAACCACAAAAAACCACACATACGACAAATTAGCTGAATGCATGGCTGAGATCACCTCCTGGATGGAAACCAATTACCTCAGCGTTAACCTCAAAAAAACCGAAGCAATGTTCGTTACAAGAACACCTGTGAATGAGGATACCTTTCCAACAACAATATCAATCAATAATACAACTATACCTGTTAAAAAAGAAGTAAAATACCTGGGTGTAATAATAGATCATACCCTCACCATGATACCACACATAAAGCAAACAGTAAGAACCATATTTCATAAACTCAAAACCATACAACACCTAAGGCCTCTCCTGGACACACATGACTTTAGATCGGTTGTTAATACACTTATCACACCCCACTTTGACTATTGCAGCAGTCTCTTAATTGGCTTACCACAGAAAAACACATACCTATTACAAAGAGCACAGAACATCTGTGCAAAAGTAATTACTAAAGCCCATCTAACAGACCATGTGACCCCAATACTCCTAAAACTACACTGGCTCCCTATAAACAGCCGTATCAGATACAAAATTCTCCTAACAACGTTCAAGCTCTTAAATGACATCGCCCCATCATATCTTTCAACACTACTACAAACCCCATCTAAATCAAGAGCTCGCAGACAAAATGCAGCCCACTCACTTGATATGCCAAAATCATTCACGAAGACTAAAAAATCCTCAAGTAACAGAGCCTTCACGTTCACTGCCCCCATGCTCTGGAATGAACTCCCTCTAGACCTCCGCACCATAAAAGACCTCCCCCAATTTCGAAAGGAACTCAAAACCTACTTATTCTCGGAACATTTCCAAATCCCCTACCCCCCCAAACCATGTCCCTCAACATCCACAGACACACCAACTCAGAACGCCCAAAACCACAACTAGATACATTATAAAGAACCACCTGTAAATAACTTATGTAAATAGTTCAGACAGGCTTCTACACCTGTCAACATTTGTAAAAAAACTAGAATGTTTATCTACTCTATGTATTGTATACATTGTTCCATGTAAATAAGTTAGAAAGTTTTTCTGTTCAATGTAACGTATACAAAAGTATACACAAGTTGTTGAATTGTTCCATGTAAACCGCCCCTGATCTCTGGAAGGGGCGGTATAGAAGAAATAAATAAATAAAATAAAATAAATAAATAAATCAGGCCACGGGGAGCCTGGCGGACTCCATACAGGTATCAGACCTACTGGTCTCTTCTCTGCGATGGTGGCTTCATCTGCCAAACCTGCTGCTGGGGGTGGATTTTCAATCTCCTCCGCCTTCTCAGGTACTGACGACCGATGCTTCTCTCCTGGGTTGGGGAGCACATTGCCAAGGGACATGTACTCAAGGCCTCTGGACTCCTTGGGAGTCTGCTCAGCAGATAAACTTCCTGGAGCTCAGAGCCATCCGCCTAGCTCTGAGAGCCTTCTCCCACCTCACTTCTCACCAGTCTGTGCTGGTCCAGACAGACAATCAAGTTGCAATGTTCTACGTGAACAAACAAGGGGAAACCGGCTCCTTCCTTCTCTGTCAGGAGGCACAAAAACTGTGCTCTTGGGCCGTCCACCACGGCATCCTCCTCAAAGCTGTCTATCTCCCAGGTCAGGAAAATTTCCTGGCAGACAAGCTAAGCAGGATCCTCCAACCGCACTAGTGGAGATTGGATCCGTTGGTGGTTCAGCGGATCTTTCTCAAGTGGGGCCTCCCCAACATGGATCTGTTTGCCAGTCCTCTGAACCGGCAACTTCCCAGATTCTGCTCTCGACAACCGCATCCTCTCAGAGTAGCGGCGGATGCTTTTCTGATTCCATGGTCCACAGGCCTCTTGTATGCCTTTCCTCCCATGCCACTGGTGTCTCGCACGCTCTTCAAGATTCTCAGGGACAGGGCCTCGATGATCCTCGTGGCTCCCCGGTAGCCGAGACAGCCCTGGTTCCCGCTTCTGATGCAGCTGGTGGTGGACACTCCTCTTCCTCTGGGGTTTCAGCCCGATCTCCTGTTACAGGATCAAGGGACTCTCCTACACCCCAACCTCTGGTCCCTTCATCTGATGGCCTGGCTGCTGAAAGGGTAGTCCTCGCTCCCCTCCTGCTGCCTCGAGAGGTGGAAGAGGTCGTCTTGGCCTCCAGGCGGCCCTCCACCCGGAAGTCCTACGCTCTTAAGTGGCGTCGGTTCTCCGTGTGGTGTGCTCAGCAGTCTGAGAATCCCTTCTCCTGCTTGGTGGCAGTGGTCTTGCAATATTTGCTTTACCTCTCCAATCTGGGCCTTATGTCCAACTCTGTCAGGGTCCACCTCAGTGCTCTCTCTGCGCATCACGCACCGGTGGATGGCAGGCCTCTTTCCAACCACCCTTTGGTGGCTCGTTTTCTCCGAGGCCTCCTTCTCCTTAAACCTCCTTTGCGCCCACCAGCCCCTGAATGGGATCTGAATGTGGTTTTGCAGCGGATTACCTGTCCGCCCTTTGAACCTATGGCTACCTGCCCTCTTCGTTTTCTTTCCTGGAAAACCTTGTTCTTGGTAGCCCTTATCTCTGCTAGGCGCGTTAGTGAACTGCAGGCCCTAGTGTCTGATCCTCCTTACACTAGGTTCTACAGGAATAGGGTAGTCTTACGGACTCACCCGAAGTTTCTCCCTAAGGTTGTCTCCCCTTTTCACCTCAGTCAGGAGGTGGTTCTTCCGACCTTCTTTCCCAGGCCGCACACCAACCGGGCTGAAATGGTCCTGCATACCCTGGACTGTAGGAGGGCCTTATCCTTCTACCTTGACCGTACGCGGGAGCATCGGAGGGCTGTTCAGCTCTTCGTTTCTTTTGACCCCAATAAGTTGGGGCTACCTGTTTCCAAGCGTACTTTGTCCATATGGGTCGCTGACTGTATCGCCTGGGCTTATGGGGCGGCCGGCCTCTTGTTGGAGGGTCGAGTCACGGCTCATCGTGTCAGGGCGAAGGCTGCGTCAGTGGCTCATCTCCGCTCTGTTCCGTTGGCAGACATCTGCCGGGCCGCTACTTGGTCTTCAAGCCAGACTTTTGCGGTCCATTACTGCCTGGAGAGGGAGTCCCGCAGGGACAGTGCTTTCGGACAGGCAGTCCTCCATAATCTCTTTGAGGTTTAGGCAACTCCTACCCTCCAGCCCTGATGTTGGGCTACCGGTCGGGGGCGTTTTCAGAGAAGATTCCTTCCTTCTGTGCTACTGAGCTAGAGGGAGCTCATTTTTCCGCTTGAGGTCTCCGGTAGCCTTAAGCTAGGGAGTCCCATATGTGAGGACTGACTTCCTGCTTGGTCCTGGAGAAAAGAGTAGTTATTCACCTGTAACAGGTGTTCTCCAGGAGCAGCAGGAATCAGTCCTCACAACCCTCCCTCCTCCCCTTGGAGTTGCAGTCCTATCATTTCGTTTTTGCTAATTTTTTTGCCGTCTTTTAGCTATGTCATCAGACTGAGCAAGATGGCACCCTTGGGCGGGAAGGGGACCGCGCATGCGCGCTGCAATTCCCAAAGGCTTTCTTTGAAAGCTGGGGAAATTGCTCCGCGAGGGCTCCATCGGCACCAACGTCACCCATATGTGAGGACTGATTCCTGCTGCTCCTGGAGAACACCTGTTACAGGTGAGTAACTACTCTTTATTTACATTCTCTTATATACCGCGCTATTCTGCATCAGTGCAGTTTACATTGAACAAACTGATAGGTTTGAAATTAAGTGCACCTGCAATAGTTGTGCATACTGCTGTGGCATGTTAGGGTACCATTCAGTGCAGTAATTGCAGGAACATGCTGGACACACCCCTGGTAGTAGTGCACAGTAATTACAGCTACTTCACATTTGTTTTTGCGCTAAATGCATGTTGCAAAATCCCAGTGCACTTTAGTAAAAGGACCCCTATATGTTGTAATTTTTGAGCCTATTAAAACCATCATGTCATTTCATATATCAAACCATGTGTGCCTCAATCCTTTCTAAACTGATGACATGTAGATATGCAGTTGAAGCATAATTGACACAACTCTAAGATGATAACTGAAGATCAGCAAAAGAGAAGAAAATATGAGGTAATAATACCTTGTACAAATTAAGTGATCATTCAAGCCAAAAAGGACAATTATTCCCATCTTATTGACTCTTCTGCCAATCACTCTAGAGCTTTATACTCTGTTTTTTCTCAATTGATGTGCCCCTCTCACATGGCTTCTCCTGCTTCCCTTCCCTCCTCTGACCAATTTGCTCATTTGTTTCTTGATAAAACTGAGAAACTTCACTCAAGATTTCCCCCCATCTCGCCTCCCTCTGACCTCATCTCCGACATTACAGGTTCTGCCCTCTCCCCCGCGGCCCTCTTTCATACTGGAAGTCTTTCAACCCTGTTTCATCGGCTGCACTTTTTAAGAAAATCTCCACCTCCCAAAAGAGCACCTGCCCTCTCAAGCCCATCCCCCTTCCTGGCTCTCTGATCCTGCCCTTGCTCTTCTTCCTGCTGCCCTTTTTATTATCAATTCTAGTCTGTCCTTCGGCACCTTCCCCTCGGCATGGAAACATGCTCTGGCTTGCCCTACCCTTAAACCTATTTCCTCAGATGCCATCTCACCATCTAGCTATAGACCGGTTTCCAATCTCCCCTTCCTATCAAAGATCTTAGAAAAACTTGTCTTTTCTCAACTCGTTCACCATCTGGATTCTGCCAATGCCCTCCATCCTTGCTAGGCCAGTTTCTGCCCGGGACACAGCATGGAAACTGTCATCCTATCTCTCCTCAGCGAGGTTCGGGAATCTTTGGATAAAAACAATGTCACTCTCATCGTCTCTCTTGATCTTTCTTCCATTTTGATCTTGTCGACCATTCCGTCCTTCTTTCCTGCCTCTATCACTTCTGTCTTCATGGTATTGTTCTTTGCTGGTTCGGCTCTTTTCTCTCTAACCCTCTTTCACGGTCCCCACTAACTCTATTTCTGTCTTTTTTCCCTTGGGTCGCGGTGTTCCACATGGCTCTATTCTTGCTCCACTGCTATTCAACTTTTTCCTTTCCCCACTCACTTTTCTCATTCAAGAACTAGATATCTCTGCATACTATTATGTGGATGATATTCTGCTCCTCTTGCACACTAACCCTTCCTCACCTGATCTCTCCCCTCTCAACACCTATTTGTCTCATGTCTCTGACTGACTCCATACTAACTGGCTCACCCTCAACCCTGGCAAGATCTTGGCCTCTTGGTTAACTGGCTCAATCCCCCACCCACTTCTGCTCCTCTTCTTGGCACCCTTATTTCCCCTTGTTTCCTCTGCCCGCTACCTTGATGTAGTCCTTGATTCATCACTAACCTTTCATGACCATATCTCCTCCATTATATACAAATCCCTTTTCACTCTATGCTAAATTAAAGCTCTTCGACCCTTTCTTTCCTCCTCTGCTCTAACCACCTTATTGTTCTCCCTGGTGATTTCCCAACTGGATTATTGCAATGTCATTTTCATAGGTCTTTCTCGGTATCAACTCCATCACCTTCAACTCATCCAAAACACTGCTCACGCTTCACGCAACGACCACATCACAACCCCCCCCCCCCCCCCCCAATCTGGTCTGCTACCACTGGCATCCCATTCAGTTACGCATCCACTTCAAAATTCTTTTTTTGGTTCATAAAGTTCTTCACACTGGTACAGTATTCCTTCTTACCTTTCCTCTAGCATCAGTCTTCATGCCCCACAATGCTCCCTCCACTCACTCCACTCGACCTTCATTTGCTCTCTGCCTCCCATGCCAGGTATGAGTTGATACAGAATTCAGCCTTCTATTTCCTCGGCCCCCACCTGTGGAACAATCCCCCTGCCCTGCCCTTCCCTTCATCTAGAATCTTCCCTTATCTGATTCAAAACTCAGCTTAAGGCCCTTCTATTTAATAAGGCATTTGACATCCCCATCACCTGACCTACTGGACCCCTGTGGATGACTTCCCTCTCTCCCATCTCTCTGTCAATGCCACTCTCCCTCCCCTCCTTCTTGCCCCCTGTTCTCTCCCTGGTATATGTGAAAATCTTTCCTGTCCATGACTTTGGAGTTCTTTTCACTCGCTACTCTTATTTATGCTTTTCTTGTAAACCGCTCTGCAAACTTGTTTTAATAGCAGTATATGAAATTCTAATAACTATAAACATAGGTGAGTATTAAACTCGCTATGCTCTTTTTTTGAAAGGTGGTATATCAAGCCAATAATTAACCACAACCATAGACTGGAATATTCTCCATGGACAAGAAGGAAAAAAGTCCTCATGTATGGGTGGCGTCATCTGATGGAGCCCTGCATGGGAGTATTCCCAGTTCTTTCTAGAAGCTTTTGGAAGCTACACTACACATGTGTGTGTCTTCCCACAGCACCATCTTATCTCAGTCTGTTTTTTTCTGCAGAGCCCCACAGACACATTTTTCAGCGGTCATGTGAGTATAATCCTTTTGTGATTTCAAAACAACTTTTTGTTTCAGCTCCTACCCTGCTGTCATGGTTTGACCAGGTTTCCCTCTTAGTTTCCCTGATTTAGAGTTCTTGAGTGGTTTAAAATTTCCTTTTGTTTATGTGGCACCTCAGCCCCCTTAGGTGTTGGTTCTCCGGTCGCATTTCTGTTATCTTTTTTTGTAAAAATAAAGTTGTTTGATTTCACTGCTGCTATTTTTCCTGAGAAATATGTCACAAAAACTAGCCAGCAGGTTTAAGAAGTGTTTCAGGTGCTTAAGGGTCATATCCATCATGGATATTCATAATTGATGCCTTCAGTGGTTAGGACTCAATCATAAGCCCTCTTTGTGTAATTTGTGTTTGCATATGACAAAAAGAGAACTCAAGAGTCATGAGAAAAAGCATGAAATTATTTTTGATGCTACTAAGTCCGAGGCATTGGCATCAGCAGCATTGGTTTCTATGACATCACTGACTGCACCGAATGCTGGTAGTGCATTGATATTGAAGAGTCTTTGAGCTCTCTCAGAACCAATCATCCATAGAACCCCAGAGCATCGGTCATCAATTGATGTTTGCCCGAAGAGGAAGAAGGATTAGACTTCATCAATGCAAAAGGGAAGAGATGTCAAGCTTCAGGTGGAGGCTTGAGTGTATCAGTATTGAAGCCCTCAGAGGCATGATGTCAAGAGCAAAGAGGGTTCACAAGAACACCCCTCTAAGCAGCCCCAAAAAGAGGAGGAGCAGCAGTAGCCTACAGAGAGCCGAGACCAGTAAGTCAATACACCCTCTCAGATTCCAGGACTATCAGTCTGTGCTGCTGTAGCCACACATCCTTTGGAGATGGCAAACATGGAGAAATGCCTTCTTAAGGCTATTGAAAGAACAACAATGGTGTTTGTCCTGCAGCAAGTCAGTGCCTCAATGGCAGCTGTACCAGTACCAACAGCCATACAGCCTATACTTGAGCAGCATTGAGTGCCTGCGGGAGAGGCATCAGCATCAGGGCATTGAAGGGCCCTGATACTGGAGCCTGCTTGGCTGATATCACTGTCTAGTGCATCAGGGTCCAATACAGTCTTGATTTACTAGAAAGTCATCAGTGCATTGACGCTCTTGAAGGAGCTCCCATTCCCCAAAGGGCAGGAGAGTCATCCAGAAAGAAACTGTCAAGTATTTTGACTTCCTCTCTGAGTCTGAGTCAGAAGGCTGGGACACGGAGGACAGATCCCCAGAGCTCCCCTCTGACTCTTCTCAAGAGACAAAAGTCACCGACTGAGGACACAGACTTCCAGAATTTTGTTTACGATATGGCTAAGGCCATACCGTTTTCTTTAGAGGCTGAGGTAAGTCTAAGGCAGAAGAATTGGAGATCCTCCAGTACTCTTATGCCCCCAAGGAAGCGACGACAGTGCCCATGTACCACATCCTTCAGAGAGTACAGATGAGAATGTGGGAGACCTCCCCCTCTCTGTACCTCCAGTGAGTAGAAAGCTTGATTCTATGTACTGAGTTCAAAAGGTTTCCAGATTCGAGAATCCCAAGCTTCCACGCCACTCACTGGTGGTTGAATCTGCTCTCAAAAGCTCCAAGACGCACTCCTTGGCGCCCCCAGGGAGAGAGACTTGGACATTACAGCACTGCGTATGCCTTGTAGCACCTTGTAGCGCTATACAAATGATCAGTTGTAGTAGCAGTAGTACATTGGACTCTTTTGGGTGGAGAGTTTTTCAGAGTTTGATGCTCATGGCCCACATGGCCTTTTACCAGCTCTACACAGGCATATTCTTGAAGGACATTATGTGTGGCCTAGACAATATGTCCCAATTTCTTTCTCCAGAGAAAATGGAACTGTGTTATTTCCTGGTGAAACACAGCAAAGACTGCTCAAAGTTCATGGTCCGAGCAATATATGATATCTTTGATATGGAATCAAGAGCTTCTGCAGCAGATATTAATACTCAGAGTCTCGCCTGGCTCTGGGTTTGAGACCTCCAACAATATGTGCAGGACAAGGTTGCTGATGTACCATGCCATGGAGAGAATCTCTTCAGAGATAAGATTGAAGAGAAGGCTGGCTTCATAGAAAAGCAGGGAATTACCTTTTGAAACCTCTCAAGGCTCACGTCTGAGCCAGCCTCTTATCATAGGAGATATCAGGGTGACAGCCATAAGAAGACCTACTACTCTTAAAGGCATAAGTATTTTCCTGGCTGTCACTATTCCCAAACTAAGCAGACTCCTTGAGCTAAAAAAAAAAGCAAGAGAAGCTTCAGAAGGCCCAGCCAATGATTCAGTCAACACCTGGTTCCTATACAGAATAGCCACTGGTTCCTATACAGCATAGAGACTCTTCCTGTAGCTGCTGCAGAGGACTCTCCAGTCAGAGGGAGGCACACTCTTTTTGCCCCAAAGTGACCCCTTGTAACCTCAGACACTTGGGTCTTACAAATTACCAAAGTGGCTACATATTTAACCTCCCTCCAAATTGCCCTCCGAGAGTTCAATCCTTAAAACCTCAGCATCAGGAACTACTTCTACAATAAGTCACTGCCCTTCAAACGGATCTAGCAATTGAGCTCATATCACCAAAGCAAAAAGGATGAGGATTTTGCTCAAGGTATTTCCTGATCACCAAAAAAATGGAGTATTCCGTCCCATCCTAGACCTGAGAGGTCTGAACAAATATCTGGTCAGAAAAAAGTTCAGGATGATTTCTCCAGGCACCCTACTTCCCTATCTTCAAAAAGGAGATTGGCTATGCTCTCTGAATCTAAAAGATGCATATTCCCACATACAAGGGCAGCCCAAGGGTGTTGCGAGACCATGTACAGAGACTAATTGCAGGGCATCATTTGCATAAATATTTGCATATCTGCTGGGCCTCATTTGTATAAATCTAATTTATTTTATTTTAAAATGTATATGCTGCCCATCTAAAATTTTAAGCGGCTTTCAAAGGAGTCCTTCACAAACCTCTTTTTGTCCTAACAATGACTTAGGGGCATGTTTACTAAACATTAATGTGTTTTAAGTGCCACTGTACCCATAAACATAAATGGATGTTGCTGCACTTGGCATATATTCAAAGTTGTGAAAGCACATTAACCTTTAGTAAATATGCCTCTTAATGCGTGTCTGAAAACCATTTACATGTACAATGAGGATAAAGAAAGGCTACCATATTTCTGCATTACTATCCTCCAGTGCCAACTGCCAGGTGCATTTCTACAAAACCCTGTTCATTTAGAATGCATAGCAAACTTGCCATATCATAACAGCACTACCAGGACTCACACAGCACCTAGCCTTATTTATCAAAAGGTAGCACTATATTAAACCAATACATCTCTTTCTGGAAAAAGAGAATAAGTGGGTCTACTACACAGAAACTAGATTAACAGAATAGCACAGTTCTATCGTACACACAAAATAGATCATCACCAAATACAGAACAAGGGATCACGATTTAGAAATATGAAGACAATAATTGAACTGAGAACCCCAAAAGCCAAATTTTGAATGCACCACAACACTGGAAAAATTAAACTATGAAATTAATTTCCTCTTATACTGAACAAAGTGCAAAGACATCAGCACACATTTCCCAGAGCTGACATATTCCAATTAATAGATTCATAATAAAATACTTTTTTTCTACCTTTTGTTTGGCATTTTATTTTTTTGTCACAATTGCCTCAGTCTCTTATGTTTTTCACATCTTTTGCTGTCCATTTGTCCTTTCTTCTATTTTTTTCTTCCATTTTCTGTCTCCATCCGCCTCTGACATACTGATCTTTTACTTTTTGTTCTTTTCTCCATTTATTTTGTTACTCATTCATCCACTCGATTTCAACCCTCCATTCTCAATCCCCTTTTGATTTTTCGCCTAGCAACATGGTCTAACTAGTCGGCAAAAAAAGACCACATGGCAGACTAGTTAGGCCATGTGATCTTTTTCTACCATCATGTTTCTTTGTTCCTTCAGGAAGTGCCCCTGTTTAACTTCTATGAAGTGAGTGACACCAGTGGCTGCAACTTAGCAAAGCCATGGGAAAAAAAAAAAGAAAATGCTCCAGCGGCTGTTTACTCCCGTGGCTGTGTAGAGGTTTGCTGGGGAGCTGGGCTTCAGGCCTCACCAACTTCCTCTTAAGCCGGTCAGGCATGCACGGGGCCATATGCGGGCCACATTCTCACACATGCCTCGGGCCAGCCCTGCCCACATACAGATACATCCCAGTCATAGGAAGTATCTCATATTTGTAGTAGGGTGACACCACTTCCAGTATTGTGTTCTGCCTTTTGGCTTCATGTCAGCTCCTTGTGTATTTACAAAGTGCCTCACTGTAGTAGCAGAGTTTCTATGCAGACTGGGAGTGCACATCTTCTCCTACCTGAATGATTGGTTGATCAACAGTGCTACTCAGGAAGGAGTTTGCAAATCAACAAGACTGATCGTTTGGGTACTGGGTTTATAGGAAAATTATCCCCAAATCCCACCCGCTTCCCACTCAACAATTGGAATTCATCGGAGCTCTTCTCGACACAACTCAGACTATCACTATTGACAGTGATAGTGTGAGAGACTCAAATCAATCAGCAAGAGTCAGCTCACAACATGTTAACATTTCTGGGCCACAAGGCATCAACAATACATGTACCACCCTTAGCACATCTGCATATGTGGCAAGTTCAATGGACGCTGAGTACCTAATGGTTGCAAGCCACAGGGAATCTCAGAGACCTTTTGTGTATCACTGATCCACTCATTTAGTATCTGGACTGGTGGAATATTCCAGACAATCTGGCCAAGGGCCTTCCCTTCCAAATTCCTCTGCCACAAAAATTGTTGATGATAGATGCATCCAAGCTGGGTTGGGGAGCTCATCTTGATGGGTTCCACACTCAGAGAACTTGAGTCCTCTAATAAAGTCTCCATCAGATCAACTTCTTGGAAATAAGAGCCATTGTGAATGCTCTAAGGGCTTTCAAAGATCAGTTGTCCAATCAAATTGTACTAATATAGACTGACAATCAAGTGGCCATGTTTTACATCAACAAGCAGAGAGGAATGGGGAAACAAGATGGTGACTTTGGTGGTCCTTTGAGTGTGGGCTAGCTTTGGTGCTCTTCCTCGATTTGGGTGATTGTTATGCCTTATTCTGGTCAGTAAAGGAAGGCCAAGCAGCAAGCACAGCTAGTTGCTTCTAATGAGCTCGCTTTCAGAGGCCTGATGGATATGTTTTTTGGGCTGGCTGCCAGGTATTCATCTCCGGAGCATTCGCTGGGCAGTGTGAGGATGGAAGGAAGACTCCTTGCCCTCCCTTGAACTTGAGACATCCTTAAGCCCGGAGAACCAAGAGCAACCGGTACAGCCTGGGCCATGATTACTAGTCTCCAGGGTCATCTGAGGTAACGCTGGGAGTTGATGTTGGCATTCTATCTCCTTTGCTGAAGCGCTCCCCTATCGGGGAAATGCCTGGATTGGAGAGGAACCGGTTGGTCAAGCTGAGATTCCCGGTGATATCATGGAGCTGAGAGAAGCTTACCTGTCCTGGGCTGGCAGAAAGACTGAGTCAAGTCCTTCAGTCTCATGAATGGACCCTGGACAGAGAGGTAGCAAAGCACATCCTTCGAGAGTGGGGCACCCCTTTGATAGACCATTTTGCAATTTCTCAGAATGCCCAGGTAGGTCAGCTCTTCTGCAGAGTGGGGTTACATACCAAAACAGCCTTGGATGCTTTCCTCCTAGATTAGGGGGAGGGTCTTCTATATGTGTATCCTCCAATACTTCTCATTGCCAAGACCCTCTGAAGCTCAAAACAGATAGAGGTATGATGATTCTCATTGCCCCTTGTTGGCCCAGGCACCATGGTTCCCTCTTCTTCTGGAACTTTCCATTCAAAAAACAGTTTGGCTTGGACAGGCACCGGATCTGATATCGCAGGAGGATGGAACAATGTTACACCCCATGATCAAGTCCCTAACCCTCACAGTTGGATGTTGAAAGGCCGGTGTCACCAGTGTATTTTGCCTCCAGGAGAACCTTAACAAGAAAGTCATTTTCATGCAAATGGGTTTGCTGTTTGGTGTGAAGAATGCTCCCTAGATCATTTTGCCTGTCCTACACAAACACTGCTTGAGTATCTTATACACCTCTTAGAGTCTGGATTCAAGTCCAGCTCTGTAAGGGTTCACCTCAGTGCAACTGGAGCATGCCACTAAGGAGTAGAAGGTAAACACATCTTGTACAGCCCTTAGTTGATCGCTTAATGCTGGGCTTTCTTATGTTAAAACCTCTGTATAAGCCTCAATGTAGTTCTTGCACAGCTGATGAAAGCTCCCTTTCAGCTGCTCAATACCTGTCTTTTGAAATTTTTGACCTGGAAGATTTTATTTCTGATGGCAGTCACTTCAGCACACAGAGTGAGCAAGCTTCAAGCTTTAGTAGTTCATCCATCTTATATAAAATTTCATCACAATAGAGTAGTCCTTCATACTCATCCCAAATTTCTTCTGAAAGTGTTTACAGAATTTCATTTTAACCAATCATCCATCCTCCCAACATTCTTCCTAAAACTCCATTTTCACAGAGGGGACGCTGTGTTACACATTGGACAGCAAGCAAGCCTTAGCTTTCTACTTGGAGCAGACAAAAGCCCTTAGAAAGTCTATCCAGTTTTTTTTGTTTCTTTAGACCCCAATGAGCTGGGGATTACTATCTCCAAATGCACCTTGTCAATACACCCAGGCAGGTTTCAGTCTTGAGGGTCATGTCATGGCTCACAATGTCAGAGCCATGGCTGTGTCGGTGGCCCATTTGCACTCAGTCTCCATGGAAGAGATTTACAAGACTGCAACGTGGACTTCTGTCCAAACATTCAAATCTCACTACTGTCCAAAGAGGGATTCTAGATATGACAGCATTTTCAGCCAATCAGTACTTAGGAATCTGTTTGGGGAGTAGAATCCAACTCCAGCCCCCCTAGGCCAATTTATTTCAGTTTAGGCTACCTTAAAACTTTAAAGGTTTGTTGCCCCATCAGGCTATTTATTCCCTATTTTTTCTTCAAGGTAGCCTGTAGCTAGGGAGTCCCATATGTGAGGACTATTTTTGTGCTTGTCCATGGAGAAAATGTAGTTATTCTCCTGTAGCAGCTGATCGCCAGGAACAAGCAGGAATGCAGTCTTCACATATGGGTGACATCGACATCGACGGAGCCCGTGCGGGAATACTCCCCAGCATCCAATAGGAATGCCTTTGGGAGTGTCACTCCACGTATGCATGTCTGCCTTCCCACCTTCCCAGTAATTCTGCTCAGTCATCTTTTTTCCACAAAGCCATCAGGACCTTGTCCTAGTCCCATCGCAAAGAGACTTCTTTAAAAGTTTATTCAACACCTTCCTGGTAGTTGCAGTTTCCCTCCCGTCACCCGGAGCGGTCCTGCATCGTTCCAGTGCCAATTTCTTTTTCAAATATTTTCATCTTTTTTCGTCATGTTTTTTTACGTTGGACAGCCATTGCCCAATCTGATTTGGCCTCCGTTCTTTTTTCAAAAATGAGGAACCCCTCAGTGGGTTCAAAAAGTGTACTAAGTGCCGTAGTACCTTCTCAGTCACCAACCAGCATGACTGGCATTTAAAATGTTTAGGACCTGACTATGACGTTTCTTCCTGTGCATCCTGTAAGCACATGACAGCAAGAGGGCTCAAGAACCGAAAACAGCAACAAGTTAAGCTATTTCAGTCAGACAGACCTTTTGGCACACTCCTCGGGAGCCTCCACACCATCAAAATCATTGCATGCTTCCCATTCATCTTCAGTGTCAAAGCATAGCAAGAAACATCGATCGGGGTCTCCGTCAGACAAGGTATTGAAGGCCTCAGCATCAGCATCAAAGGGTTCCCATTCCTTGGCGTCAACCTTGGACTCCAATGCTCATCATCGGCACCATCATTCATCGGCGGAACCAGACTTAGGCCGACCAGCCAAGCAGCCCCGGCGGGAGGATCCCCCCTCCAAAGCCACAGAGGGGCTCGGGGATGCTCCTGGGACCATGTCATCGGTGGAGTTCCTGATACCTTGCTCAGGGTAGGTGGCTCAGGCTTCCGGGCCAGAAGTCACACAATCCTTTCCAGTCTTCCTTGATGAGCAGGTCCAGGCCATCGAGCAGAGTCTGGCTACAATCCTGGCAGCCATTATGCCGGGGCTTTCCAGGTCCTCGGGTTCTACCTCTGAGCTCACTGCTCTAGTGCAGTCGCTCAATGTTGGTGGTCCCGGTGCTTCTGGAGCCCTTACACCAATCCCGGTTCATTCTGGGGCATCGCGTATTATGCTTTCTGGTTCCAAGAAGCTCACCATGGTCATCGACCTTCGACATCAGGGACTGAGCATCATCGGTACCGAGGTACCGACAGACATTATTTTGATTTCTTACGAGATGCAGACTCAATATTCTGACTCAGAACCAGAATCCACTGCTTCTGACCCTGTCTGGAACATTTCATTGGATCTTTCTCCGCCTTATGAGAGGCGTCGATCTCCACCTAAGGACATGTCCTTTCAGGACTTCATCAAAGACATGGCAGCAACCCTCTTGGTAACAATGGAACCGGAACAGAGAGCGGAGGAGCTAGACATCATCAGGTATCCCTCGGCACTGAAGGAAGCAGCTACCCTTCCTTTTCACAATATCTTAAAAAAACTTGATGACTCAAAAGTGAGAAGCACCACTCTCCATTCCTGCCATTAGCAGAAGATTGGATACCTTGTATCGAGTCCCTCCTTGTCCAGGCTTCAACACACCACAACTACCACACCACTCCATGGTAGTGGAGTCAGCCATGAGGAGAATTAAAAGTTCCAAGAACCATTCCTCGGTTCCTCTGGGAAAGGATGCTAGAGCCCTTGATGCTTTTGGCAGGAAAGCATTCCAGGCTGTCATGTTGGGGTCCAGGATAAACTTCTATCTGCTCTATATAGGCATGTTCTTAAGGGATGTCTCCAGGGACTTATCTGGGTTCAGCTCATTTCTCCCAGAAGACAAACAGGCCCCTCATAAGGCTCTGGTGGTTCATGCCCAGAACACCTCGAAGTTTCTCACTAGAGCAGCTTTTGATGCCTTTGAAGCTACTAGCAGGACAGCAGTGGCCTGTATTGGGACAAAGATGACTGCATGGCTGCAACCCTCAGATCTGGAGCAGAGGATGCAAGATAAACTCATCAACGTCCCTTGCAATGGAGAAAATCTGTTTGGGAAGGGCTGGCGTGAAAATGCAGGTGAGATCGAAACAGGCAATCTCACCATGAGACGCTTGTCTAGAAAGACAGCTGATCAGAGCAAGAAGAAGATTTCTGCAAAGAAGCCCTTCTACCCTAAAAAGAGGAGGTATTATCCATCCTACCCCTCCTACTTGGCCTATCAGCCTCAACAATCTCAACAGAAACAACAGGGTCCTTGTCAACCTAGGAAACCTAAAACACCTAAAGCTCAGCCAACTCCACAACCTCAGCCTCCGGCGAGCTTTTGACACCTTTCTAGAGGGCACAGTCAGCCTCTCCAACCTCCCTTCCCTTCTCACATTTCAGCGAGATTTACAAATTTTGCCCACAGATGGTCGCTCATCGTCCTAGAACCCTGGACCTTAAAGCTTATCAGTGTGGGCTATCAGCTCAAGTTCAAAGCTCTACCACCCCCCCCCCCCCAATTTCTTTGTGGGTGAGGCCCATATGGATCTCCACTCTGCTACTGCAGGAGATCATGTCTGTAACATCTCAAGGAGCTCTTGAGGATGTCTCTCCACCACAGCAAAGCCTGGGATTCTATTCTTGATACTTCCTCATCCCAAAAAATACAGGAGGTTTCAGGCCTAGCTTCGACCTGAGAAATCTCAACAAATTCCTGGTGAGGGAAAAGTTCAAGATGATCTCACTGGGCATATTTCTCCCCTTATCTTCAGCAAAATGACTGACTCTGCTCTCTGGATTTCAAGGATGCTTACACTCACATCTTGATCCACCCACTGTACAGACAGTATCTAGGATTTGTCTTCCAAGGGCACCACTATCAATATCGTGTTCTTCCCTTCGGAATTGCTTTGGCACCAAGGGTCTTCACAAAGTGTCTTGCGGTCGTAGCAGCCTACCTGCGTACCTTGGAGACCTTCATCTTCCTTTACGTAGATGACTGGCTCATCATGGGAGATACCCCTCACATAGTCACCACATCACTTCAACAGACCGTTCTCATTCTGCAACATCTGGGATTTGTAGTAAATTACCCAAAATCCCACCTGATTCCAACCCATACTCTGGAGTTCATAGGAGTTGTCACAGCCCCTCCCGGTGGCAGCGTGCTGAAGGGTCAGGGCAGACATTTATTGTTTGTTGAAGCCGGAAACTCTAACTTAGACCAGGTGCATTATGGCCCTATTAGTTCCCTTCTTTATAAAGAATAGTTGTGTGAGCCTTGTGCTGGGTTAAATATAAGGTTTTATTCCATTGATGCGCTAAGGTTCTCCAAGACAACAGAATTCACCTTGATTCAGGGTTTCTACCAAAGTATGTACAAAGTCCAAAACTGTTATAAGAGCTTCACAGTCTTTTCCATTCAAGCAGGATTTTCCAATATAAACAGGTTAAATAAACACAAAAACTTCTTCTTTTCAGCTCAACAAAGCAATGACATTTTAGAGCATGTCTTATGCTATGACTCTGTGAGAGATTCTATACTCTCAGCTACACAGAGAGTACAGTCCATAGGATATTCAGGTAGCAATGGTTCTGGTTCTACAAGGTCTGTTTGCATATCCTCTTGCTCAGATATGGTGTCTGCTAAGCCTGAGCTTTCCCTAGGCAAAACTGGTTGTACTTCAGTAGTTCTCTCCAAGACTTTCCAGCCTGCCTGGACCTGGTCTGGCAAACAATTAATATGGCTTTTATCTAGGACCTTCTGCACAGGTTTCCAAAGCTTTCCCCAGCTTTGTTTCTCATATCTATGGCTCTCTGGTTTACAAGCCTTTCTAGGACCTGGCACACATTCAGGAAAGGAGGTGTGAATGTACCTTTGTTCTCTGAGACGTGCGTTGCTGGTATTCCCTCTACCAGGCACTCTCCTGCTTACACTGTCTTCCCTGGAGACTTCTTTCTGGAGCTTTTCAGCATGGGCTTGCCCTTCCTGGAAGTTGTCCCTTCCTTGTAAGGACTGCAAGCTTAACTGCCTTTCCTTCTGTAGTTGGAGCTTTCCCCTTTCTCTCTCCTTAGTAGCCGGGGTTTCTGGTCCTCTCTGTATTGGTGGTCCTCTCTGTATTCTCCTGACCGAGCACTGCTTATAAAGCCGTTTCTCTAGTGAGCTTTCTGGCCCTCTACTCAGGTGTGTTTGATTAGCTATTGCATCATTACAATCTGAGTGTGTCAGCCTACCTTCTGCAGCCTCATGCCTACTCCCTCTAGCTGCACTTCTTGGTAACTGCATTCTCTGTAAATCAGTTTCTTTAAAAGAAACAGAGTTTTCTCCTAACTCCATAGCTTCAGTAGTGTCAACTTCATCACAGAGTTCGAGATACAATGAGAGCTCAGGCCTATTTGCCAGAAGACCACCTTCATTGCCTGGTCACCCTGGCAACCCACTGCCAACAGCAGACAACCCTCACAGATCGAGACATGCTACGTCTCCTCAGTCACATGGCCTCCACAGTCCATGTTATTCCATATACCTGTACACATGCGCACGGCACAATGGACTCTCTCCAATCAGTGGACACAGTCAACAAGTCATCTCTCGGACAGGATCACCATTTCATCTCACCTGGTAAACTCCCTCCAATGGTGGTGAGTAGCTCAAAATCTTCTTGTACGGTTGGTTAACTTTTCAAAAGTCTATACTGCAGTCTACCTTGACTACCGATGGTTCCAAGCATGTCTGGGGAGCACATGTCCGAGACCTCACCACACAGGGCCAAAGGACCCCTCGGGAGGCCTCTCACCACATAAATCTCTTGGAGCTCAGGGCAGTTGCAAATGCCCTCTGAATCTTTTGTCCACCTTTAACAGGACAAATGGTATTTGTTCAGACCAACAATCAAGTTGCCATGTTCTACATCAACAAGCAGGGAGGTACGGGTTCTCGCCTCCTGTGCGACGAAGCAACCCATCTTTGTGGAGTGGAGGAGTGGCCTAGTGGTTGGGGCAAGGTACTTCAGGCCGGAAGGTCGGGGATTCAAATCCCACTAGAGGACAACAACCTTGGGCCGGAAGGACTGGGGTTTCTAGTCCCAGAGGTGCTCCTTGTCTTGGGCAAGCCACTTAACCCTCCATAGCCCATGTTCCCTGTAAAATAGTTATCTCCAAGTTATAATGCCCTGTTCAATGTAATTTCAGTTTGTTCAATGTAAACCGCACTGATGCAGAATAGCACGGTATATAAGAGAATGTGAATAAATAAATAAAAAATCTTTGGGATTTTGCGATATTCCTTCACATTCATCTCCAGTCTGTTTATCTCCCAGGGGAGGAGAATCAGTTAGCCAACAGACTCAGCCAGGTTCTTCGTCCACACGAGTGGTTGCTCCATCACTAGATGGCACAACTTATTCCACTTATGAGGAATGCCCATAGTCAACCTCTGCTTCTCCGGCGAATGCCCAGCTGCCTTGCTTCTGTTCAAGGATACCCTCTCCACACAGCGAAAGCTCAGATGCTTTCCTCATTTATTGGGGGCAGGGTCTGATTTATGCATTCTCGCCAATTCCTCCCATTCCAAAGACACTTTTCAAGTTGCAATTTGTCAGGGGCAAAAATATTCTAATTGCCCCATTCTGGCCCCATCAACCATGGTTTCCCTTACTTCTTTGTCTGACTCAGAGTCAACCTCTTTGATTAGGCTGTGCACCTGACCTGCTCTTGCAGGACCATGGGACACTGCTCATCCCAGCCTCAAGACTCTGTGCTTGACGGCATGGCTGCTGAGCACTTCATCCTCTTTGACCTTGGGCTCCCAGAAGATGAAACTCAGGTCTTACTGGCTTCTAGAAAAGATTCTTCAAGACGTACCTATGCCTTCAGGTAGCACAGATTTTTCCTCTAGTGCTCCAAAAAAGCTCTCAATCCTTTCACTTGTGCAATAGAACACCTGCTGCAGTACTTTTTTGCATCTTTCTTCCTCTGGACTGAAAACTAATTCTGTTCGAGTCCACTTGAGTGCAATTTCAGCCTCTCACCGCTTAATTGGGGATCACCCAATCTCTTCTCATCCGCTAGTAGGGCGGTTCATGCGGGGGCTCCTTTTAACAAAGCCACCAATACCCCCCCCCCCTGCTGTAGGATGGGGCCTTAACATTGTCCTCACACAACTTTTAAGATCCCCCTTTGAGTCCTTGACTACGGCTCCTCTCAAGTTTTTCAAGGTTAAATTCATTTTTGCTGTTTTAGGGGAATCTGTACTTGAGCACAGTAGTATTGCTGAACTCTGTAACCCCCTCAGGTTCAGGAACTGCTAACACCTAATCAGGGGTTAGTGGGCCTGTTTCCTGAGTGCAATTGAAGCCTGCATAAAAAGGCTGCTTTGCCCTGCCCTTTTGAGGCTTTCTTAACAAGGGCTCCACACATCAAACAGTAAGTGAGGTTTTGAGGGTTTCTTTGTTTGGTGTTTTTTGTTACATTGCTAGTTCTCTGACTGGGAGCTCTTAAAAGGGTTTTGTGTATATTTTTTTAAAGCAAGGTTAAATTCATTTTTGCTGTTTTAGGGGAATCTGTACTTGAGCACAGTAGTATTGCTGAACTCTGTAACCCCCTCAGGTTCAGGAACTGCTAACACCTAATCAGGGGTTAGTGGGCCTGTTTCCTGAGTGCAATTGAAGCCTGCATAAAAAGGCTGCTTTGCCCTGCCCTTTTGAGGCTTTCTTAACAAGGGCTCCACACATCAAACAGTAAGTGAGGTTTTGAGGGTTTCTTTGTTTGGTGTTTTTTGTTACATTGCTAGCTCTCTGACTGGGAGCTCTTAAAAGGGTTTTGTGTATATTTTTTTAAAGCAAGGTTAAATTCATTTTTGCTGTTTTAGGGGAATCTGTACTTGAGCACAGTAGTATTGCTGAACTCTGTAACCCCCTCAGGTTCAGGAACTGCTAACACCTAATCAGGGGTTAGTGGGCCTGTTTCCTGAGTGCAATTGAAGCCTGCATAAAAAGGCTGCTTTGCCCTGCCCTTTTGAGGCTTTCTTAACAAGGGCTCCACACATCAAACAGTAAGTGAGGTTTTGAGGGTTTCTTTGTTTGGTGTTTTTTGTTACATTGCTAGCTCTCTGGGAGCTCTTAAAAGGGTTTTGTGTATATTTTTTTAAAGCAAGGTTAAATTCATTTTTGCTGTTTTAGGGGAATCTGTACTTGAGCACAGTAGTATTGCTGAACTCTGTAACCCCCTCAGGTTCAGGAACTGCTAACACCTAATCAGGTGTTAGTTCCCTCCCTACCCACCCCGACTCCCACCCACCCCTAGTGAGCAGTCTTGCTTTATAGGGCACCTCCCCCTTTATCAAATCACAGTGAATTGGACCAGCACATTTTGAATATAATTAAAGAGATTTAACTGCTTTTTCTCTGAAAGGACAGCTGCGAAACCAGCTGGTACTTCGTAGATCTCTCTCTTTTGCTTTAACAGATACCTAAGCTCCACAAACAGAACAATGGCTGGGAAAAATCGTATTGCTAAAGCTGTTGCCCCCGTTACAGCTTCTGCCTCGGTCCAGACAGAGGCCCTATTGCCAGTTGAAGAACCAGTTCCATGTGCAGGGTGCCTGCATGCTGAAGCTCTGAGGAAACAAGTGGAGGAACTCAGAGAGGAGGTGGCGAGGCTGAGGAGCATTCAAGACAGTGAGAAGTACATTGATGAGATGCTGCTTGCAGCAACCAGGCTCTCCAGCACAGGAGAAGATGGGTGTCAACAGAATGTCGATGGTTGGACAAAAGTCACCAGAGCCTGCAAAATCACCAATCCAACTTCTCCAGCCCTTGAATTGAAGAACCATTATGCAGCCCTGGAAGTGGAGGAGGTGAAAGCA
Organism: Ichthyophis bannanicus; assembly: GCA_033557465.1. Lineage (NCBI taxonomy): Eukaryota > Metazoa > Chordata > Amphibia > Gymnophiona > Ichthyophiidae > Ichthyophis > Ichthyophis bannanicus. The sequence goes on along the minus strand of CM066034.1, from coordinate 54,091,259 downwards.
TCCCTGGAAAGGGAAGAACCAGAGTTCAAGTACCCCATAGTTGCAGAATCAGTGACCAGAAGGAAACGAAGGGTAGTGGTGGTTGGAGACTCTCTTCTGAGGGGTACTGAGGCGTCCATCTGCCGACCAGACTTGATGTCCAGAGAGGTATGCTGTCTGCCTGGTGCCAAGATCCAAAATGTTACGGAGAATTTGCCGAGACTCATCAAGCCCACTGACTATTACCCAATGTTGCTAATCCATGTTGGAACAAATGATACTGCCAGGTATACCTCGGAACGTATCAAAAGTGACTTCATGGCTCTGGGACAGAGGGTGAAGCAGGTAGGTGCACAGGTGGTGTTCTCTTCAATCCTCCCTGTTGAGGGTAAAGGCCAAGGCAGAGAGGCTCGCATCCTGGAGATTAATGCATGGCTGTGTGGATGGTGTCTTCGAGAGCGTTTTGGTTTCCTAGACCATGGGATGCTGTTCCAAGGGTTGCAGAGCAGAGATGGCATCCATCTGTCCAAGAAAGGTCAACACATCTTTGGTAGTAGACTGGCTAATCTACTGAAGAGGGCTTTAAACTAGATTCGTTGGGGATGGGTGAAGAAAGCCCCCAGGTAAGTGAAAGCCCCCAGGTAAGTGATACATTAAATACCTTTATGGAAATGGGTAACAGGGGTAACATATGGAAAGCAGTGTGTATTAATGCCCGTAGCATGGGAAATAAGATCTCTGAAGTTGAAGCTTTGGTGGGAGTGGCTGACTTAGATTTAGTGGCAGTTACAGAAACATGGTTCACAGAAAACCATGACTGGGATGTAACTATACCTGGCTATACTTTATTCAGAAAGGACAGGGTAGGAAGAAGGGGAGGAGGAGTAGCACTATATGTAAAAACTACTATTAAAGCTTTGGAATTACAGAGCTTAAAAGGGAGAGAGGAGGCATTGTGGGTTAAACTAGAAAGAGGGAAAGAGAAATCTATTTGCATTGGTGTGATATACAGACCTCCCTCACAAGAGGAAGAGGTGGACAGAGAGTTAATTGAAGACATACGCAGCATTGCTAGGAAAGGGGAAGTGCTACTGCTAGGAGATTTCAATATGCCAGATGTTGATTGGCACTTTCCTGCTGCAGTATCATCTAGGAGTAAGGAGATCCTGGATTCTCTACAGGGAGAACTATTCAGGCAATTGGTAACAGACCCCACACGTGAAGGGGCCATACTGGACTTGGTGCTTACCAATGGTGAAAGTGTTTCTGATGTTTTAGTGGGAGATCATTTTGCATCCAGTGATCACCAGATGGTGTGGTTCAGTATTAGAACTAGGGCTGTTAGAATCCATTCCAAGGTGAAGATCTTAGACTTTAGGAAGACTAACTTTGCGAAGATGGGCCAATATCTCAGGGAGTCATTAGTGGGATGGGAACAGCTGGGGGATGTAGAACAACAGTGGGCAAAACTGAAAGGGGGTATTTTAAAGGCAACCAACCTTTTTGTTAAAATGGTAAATAAAGGCAAAAGGAACAGGAGACCGCTATGGTTTTCGAAGGAAGTAGCTGAAAAAGTGAAGAAAAAGAGAGGGAGGCCTTCATGAAATACAAGAGATCACAGAGAAAGGAAGACAGGCATCTGTATTTGGAAAAACTTAGAGAAGCTAGCAAAGTAGTCAAGAAGGCAAAGATTCAAAAGGAGGAGGAAATAGCCAATGCAATAAAATGGGGAGATAAGACATTTTTCAGATATATTAGTGAGAAGAGGAAGGGCAAAAGTGGTATTGTCAGACTCAAGGGTACAGGGGGGGAATATGTAGAAGCTAATAAGGATAAAGCGGAATTGCTTAACAAATATTTTTGTTCTGTGTTCACAGATGAAGAACCAGGAGCAGGACCTCAGAAAACACCCACAAATAAGAACAGAAGCGAGGGACATCTTGAACAATTTTCAGAAGACTGTGTTCGTGAGAAACTAGCTCAACTTAAAGTAGACAAAGCGATGGGACCGGATGGGATACACCCTAGAATACTGAGGGAACTTGGGGACGTTCTAGCAACTCCACTGACTGACCTTTTCAATGCCTCGTTGGAGTCGGGAGTGGTGCCAAAGGACTGGAGAGAGGCTCATGTGGTGCCTTTACACAAAAGCGGAAGTAAGGATGTGGTTGAAAACTACAGGCCGGTTAGTTTAACTTCAGTGGTGAGTAAATTAATGGAAACGCTGTTGAAAGAGAAAATAGTGAGGTTTCTGGAGTCCAGCGGATTACAGGATCCGAGGCACAATGGATTCACCAGAGGCAGGTCTTGTCAGACAAATCTGATTGATTTCTTTGACTGGGTGACCAGGGAGTTGGACCGAGGGAGAGCTCTAGATGTGGTGTATTTAGATTTCAGTAAAGCCTTTGACACTGTTCCTCACAGGTGACTTATAAACAAACTGAGCACCCTAGGGATGGACCCTAAAGTTACTGCTTGGGTTAGAAATTGGTTGGGTGGGAGGCGACAAAGAGTACAAGTAAATGGAGCTCACTCTGAGGAGAAGGATGTTACCAGTGGTGTGCCCCAGGGATCTGTCCTTGGTCCGATTCTTTTTAACATCTTTGTTAGTGATATAGCGGAAGGGCTGTCGGGTAGGGTTTGCCTCTTTGCGGATGATACCAAAATCTGCAATAAAGTAGACACCCAGGAAGGTGTAGATAACATGGGGAGGGATCTAGCTAAGCTTGAAGAATGGTCTAGAATTTGGCAGCTGGGATTTAATGTTAAAAAATGTAAGGTCATGCATTTGGGCTGCAGCAATCCAAGGGAGCAATACAGCATAGGAGGTGAAGTACTTTTGTCCACTAAAGAAGAGCGGGACCTAGGCGTAGTTGTGTCCGATGATCTTAAAGTAGCTAAACAGGTAGAAAAGGCGACGGCAAAAGCTAGAAGGATGCTTGGGTGCATACAGAGAGGAATGGCTAGCAGAAAAAAGGAGGTGATAATGCCTCTGTATAAGTCTTTGGTGCGACCTCATTTGGAGTATGGTGTGCAATTCTGGAGACCGCACCTTCAAAAGGATGTGAACAGGATGGAGTCGGTGCAGAGGGTTGCTACTAAGATGATTAGTAGTCTTCATTATAAAGCATATGAGGACAGACTTAAGGATCTTAATATGTACACCTTAGAGGAAAGGCGGGATAGAGGTGATATGATTGAGATGTTTAAATACCTCCGTGGCATAAATGTTCAGGGAGAGAGCCTCTTTCAATTGAAAGCAAGTTCTGCGACGAGGGGACATGGGATGAGGGTGAAGGGAGATAGATTCAGGAGTGATATGCGGAAATATTTCTTTACGGAAAGAGTAGTGGATCCGTGGAATAGTCTCCCAGTGGAGGTGGTAGAGATGAGGACAGTAACTGAATTCAAAAAAGCATGGGACCAACACAGAGGATCTCTAAAGGTAAAAAGTGGACTGTTGTAGTTGTTGTTATGGAAGTACAGACTAGATGGGCCTTGTGGTCTTTTTCTGTCATCATGTTTCTATGTTTCTATGGAAGATTGCTTTTCTCATTGCTCTAATCTCAGCAAGTAGGGTCAGTGAGTTACAAGCTGTGGTGGACTATGCTCCTTACACTTGCTTCCACCATGATAAAGTCATCCTCAAGATACACCCTGAGTCCCTTCCAAAGGTGGTTACTCCTTTCCACATCAACCCATCTCTCTTCCAACCTTTTTTCCTAGGCCACACACTTCTAAGACAGAAGCAACCTTTGTGGTGGCGAAGCCGTGGGAGAGCAGAGGCAAAGAGGGAAAACCCAGATATTTTCCTCTGAAAAAGGAATTAGCTCCAGGAGTTTAGGGGTTAAAACTCCTGCTTCAGAAAAAAACTCCTTGCAGAAAGTTTGTGATAGAGAGCCACACCCTAGCTCCATGGTTACCAGCCCTGCTCACGAGGAACAGCTGGGGGGTGGAGCTGGGAAACGGAAGGGAAAATCACAGATATAAGTTTGAGGAAGCAAGGGAAGGGGAGAGCAGAACCGGTATAGGAACGAGAAGGAGAACAAGGACAGGAAGAACCCAAGGAGAGTGTTCAGAGGGAACACGGAGAACCAAGGGAACTCCAGCAGAGACGTCTGCAGAGATGTCTTGGAGAAAGGCAGAGTTTGCCAGAGAAACAGAGGCTGCCAGGAAAGCAGGAACTGTGAGAGAGGCAGTGCCTTCCAGAGGTATAGATTGCTTTCTAGTTTGTGCTCAAAACTGAAAAGCTATAAGGGTTTTAGAAGATAGGAAACCTGGAAGCTTAGTCATCAGTGGGACAGTGCTGAGAAAAATATGCAAATGAGTTGCTGATCTCCGAGGCATGGCCCGGAGTTGAAAAAGGACTGTTTGGAAGTAAAGCCAGAGTCTGTAATACAGCCACTAAGAAAGAGCAGTCTGTGTGAGAAAAAGTTTGCAGTAAAGATGCCAATGTTATGCATAGCTTGAAGAATGCAAAGCTTTTGTTTTAAACCAAGCTGAAAGCTGTTGTTTGGCACAGGAAGATTACTGGCTGTTTTCACATGGAGAAATACTGTTGTTTGGCACTGTAACAAGCTGACCTTAGAAGCATTTTATTCTTTTGGTTTTGTCTCACCGGAGAAAATATCCACCGTTATGTTTTGATATTTTTGAACTGCAAGAAAGAAAGTTAATTTGGCTGAAGAATAAATAAATAATCCTGTGTGCCTATGAAAATCCTCTCAGCTGAATTTATTTCAACCTCACAACTACACGACTACATTTCCCAGCAGGCATCCTGTTGGGAACATAGGTAACAAACAAGGGACATTTAAAGAAGTTCCGTCCCACGCTTCTAGGCGACCGCCTGGCCAATAGGGGGCGCGACACCTTACATGCTTTGGATTGCAAAAGAGCACTTAAGTTCTATCTTGACCATACTAAGGGTCATCGCCAATTCTCCCTACTGTTTGTGTCTTTTGATCCTAGTCACCTGGGTCTTTCGGTTTCCAAAAGGACCATTTCCAACTAGATTGCTGATTGTCTATCTTTTGCATATGTGCAAGCTGGTCTTTCCTTCCAGGGACATGTCACGACATACAATGTCCGAGCCATGGCTGCAACAGTAGCCAACCTTTGCTCTGTCTCACTTTCCAAGATCTGTCAAGCAGCCACGTGGTCTTTGCTACATACCTTTGCTGCTAACTATTGCCTTGACAAAGACTCCGGTTGAGATGCTCAATTTGAACAGGCTATCTTAAGGAACCTCTTTCAGATTTAGAGCAACTCTGCCCACCATGCATCTTTGACTAATCCAAGAGGAGTGTGCCCAAAGGGATGAGTCTGACGGATCCTTGCTTTACTCTGTTTTAGTTCCAGTCTCCTCTCTCCTGCTGGTAATCATGGGCTAGGGAGTCCCATATGTGAAGACTGCATTCCTGCTTGTTCCTAGAAATAGTGTAGTTACTCACCTGTAACAGCAGGAATCAGTCTTCACAACATGACCACCAAAAGGACCACCAGAGTTGTCATCATTCCATTTTTCACTTACTTCTCTTACAAGGTTTTTCTCCGCTATATACCTGTCTGAGGAGAATTACTGGGAAGGCGGGAAGGCAGACACGCATGCGTGGAGTGATGCTCCCAAAAGCATTCCTGTTGAATGCTGGGGAGTGTTCCCGCGCCAGGCTTTGTCGATGCCGACGTCACCCATATGTGAAGACTGATTCCTGCTGTTCCCGGAGATCACCTGTTACAGGTGAATAACTACGCTTTCTCTGTGGACAGCAGGGAAAATCCTATGAACCCATTGACCTCCCCTAAGAGTTGTATTTTCCTCAGCTGATGTATTGGACTGAGAATAAGATGGTGCTGCCACAGCAGGTGGGAAGACATGCTGCATGCACAGTGGATCTTCCAAAAGCTTCTAAAAGGAGCTAGGAATACACCTGTATGGGGCTCAATCAGAAGACATCACCCACATGTGAGAACTTTTCCTGCTGTCCACGAAGAACACCTGCTACAGGTGAGTAACTACATTTTATGTTCCATTCAGAGGCCACATCTCTGTAAGGATGTAGATGGAGTAGAAGCAATAGAGTAGAGCTACTAAAATGATTTGGAATCTGTACCATAAGCTCTATGACATGAATATTTAAGGACTAAATGCCTAGACATTAGAGAAAAAGAAAAGCAGGGAGGTGTATAATAGATTCAAATATCTTAAAGGTGCGAATAGGCAACAAGAAAAAAATATATTTCAATGGAAAAGAAATTGGAGACTTAGAAGTGATATAGTATGATGCTCCAAAGAGGTTGAATAAAGTGTACAATTAGGAAATATTTTTCACAGCAATGGTGATGGATGCAAGGAAAAGTCTTTCCGTGATGGTAGTGATGGGAATAGCAGCAATAGAATTCGTAGTAGCAGTAGGAAAGCATAGCACAGACTCAGAAGAATGAAGGGTAGCTTATTTACTTATTTTATTTGATTTTATTTAGCTGCATTTATATTCCGCTTTTCACCGGGTCAAAGCGGTTGGGGGATACATTTAACACGAGGGGATATGAGACACATACACTAATACTTACAGGGAACATGGGCAATGGAGGGTTAAGTGGCTTGCCCAAGACCACAAGGAGCACCTGTGGGACTAGAAACCCCAGTCCTTCCGGCCCAAGGTTGCTGTCCTCTAGTGGGATTTGAACCACCGACCTTCCGGCCTGTAGTACCTTGCCCCAACCACTAGGCCACTCTTCCCCCCCTTAATGGTTAGAATATTGGGCTGAGAGCAAGATAAGCCCGGGTTTAAACCCCGCTGTTGTTCCTTATGATCAGAGGCAGGAAAATACCTGTTGTACCTGAATATAACAACTTGTCTTAAAGCACTACTAAAAATAGGGGTCAGCTAAATCCAAAATCCATTTTCTTAGGAGTGAAGAAATTAAGGTAGATCCAGAGATTTATACTAGGAAGGATAATGGAAGATGAAACAGATCTGGTGGGCTTTATCTGCTCAGTCTATTTCTTCTGTGTTTCATATATATGGATTCAATGATGACCATCAAGAAAACTCATTTAGTAATTATTAAAGAACCTTCCAATAAACAATAATCAAGTTCTCTGGGTTTTATTTTCAGTAATCTGCTTACTGAAAGATTTTAACAATGAATATGTAATATATAATCTAAGACATAACAATCTGGTTGTGCTTTTGACACATGGCTTATTTATACTATTCAGCTCTGAGGGCAGGGATTTATCTCCAGGAACAAGCAGGAATACGTCATCACATATGGGTACGTCGGCACCGATGGAGCCCGCGCGGGAAAGCTCCCCAGCTTTTCAGATTAAAAGCTTTTGGGGCCTCCCACTGCACATGCGCGCTGCCTTCCCGCCTTCCTGACCAGCTCTCGGCAGTTTCTTTTTTCCGCGGAGCCAGCAGGTCGTGTTCCTGTCACCGCTGAAGAAATTGTTGATTTTATTGTTTTCTTTAGACCGCGTACCTGCCTTCCCCATTCTGAAACCGGTACTGCCGGTCTCTCTTTCTTTCTTTTAAAAAAAAAAATATATTTTTTTCTTTTCTTCAGCACAGCTTGGTACTTTGTTAGGCCTTCAGGCCTACACAAATTCTCCTCATGGAGAAGCCAGTTCCTGGTTTTAAAAAGTGTACCAAGTGCAGTGCTGTCATTCCTCTTACAGACACCCATGAATGGTGTCTTAAATGTTTAGGACCTGACCATTCCATACCGGACTGCCCATCCTGCTCCCAGATGTCGAAACGTGGATTGCAGAACCGGGCCAACAAGTTCCATGTGCTGTTTCCTTCAGAAGCATCACAGTCATCCAGGTCTTCCTCTCCGGATGGATCTCAGGTAACCAAAACTCCAGTGGGCAAATCCTCTAAAAGCAAATCTCTTTCTAAAGATCGAGAGGCTCTCAATTCTGAGTTCGAGGATTCTGCCCAGGCCAAAAAACCCCGGCGGGAGGCTCCGGCCTCCAAAGCAATCATGGGGTCACAGGTTGACATCGATGGCGCGGCCTCGACAGATCACCTGTTGTACTGCTCTGGGGTACCGGCCCATACCGGTACCGACATCCAGGCAGCAGTGGCGTCTATGGGCAATACTGTCCAAGTCATGCAGCAGGCCATTCTGGCTTTTATTAATGCTGCTACGCCCTCGGTACCGCAGCCAGCGGTACCGGGTCCGGTTCCGGTAATGGCTTCCATACCGGAACCGAGGCCATCGTCTTCCAAACGCAGATCGGTTCCGCATGCCGGATCCGGGCTTTTGCCCGGTACCGATCCCATACCCGGTACGCCCGATGTCGATACCGAACGGTATGCGTATCGTGCGTTGGAAGCACATAGAGGATACTCTGCTTCTTCAGAGGATTTTAACTCCTCTGATGATTCTGATGAGTTCTCCCTTGATCTTCCTGAGGAGCCTTCTTCTCCTAACAGGAGAATGTCTCCACCAGAGGATTTGTCCTTTCAGGACTTCATCATAGAAATGGCTAAAGGTCTTTCTATTGCTTCATCCTCTGAAAAGGAACCCAGATCAAAGAAACTGGATGTTTTAGGATACTCTAAGTCTCCTAAAGAGGCAGTCACCCTGCCTATCCATGAAATCCTTCAAGAACACTTGATGGACTTATGGGAGGCTCCTCTAACATTGTCTCCTTCTTCTCGCAGGTTGGACACCATGTACCGTGTCCCCCCTTCTCCTGGTTTCCAAAAAACCCAGTTGCCTCACCATTCTATTGTGGTGAAGTCTGCAATGAAGAAGATAAAGAGTACCAAAAGGCACTCTTCTACTCCTCCAGGGCGAGAATGTAAGACTCTAGACTCTTTTGGCAGGAAAATTTTCCAGGCTACTATGCTTATAGCCAGGATTAATTCCTATAGTCTTTACATGGGCATGTTTCTCAGTGAAATCGCTCTAAAAGTTCGGCATTTTGCCCCCTTTATCCCTGAGGATAAGAGGGAGCAGTTCATTTCCTTAGTGAAACACCTTTTGGATATTTCAAAGTTCTCCAACAGGGCAGCTTTTGATTCCTTTGAGGGTGCTGGTAGGGCTTCGGGCATTGCTATAGCAGCCCGACGTCTTGCTTGGCTCCAGGCTTCTGATCTAGAACCTTGGGTCCTAGATGGCTTACGAAATCTGCCCTGTACAGGTGAGAACTTATTTGGTGAGGAGTGGCAAATTAAGGCCACTCAAATGGATGCAGAAAATGCCACCTTAGATAGACTTTCTAAGTCTACCTCCACTCCTGCCAAGAAGAAGTCTTTTAAGAGGCCTTATTACAAGAAGTCCAGATTTTCTACAAATACTGGCCAACAATCCTCTCAGCCTCGTTTTGCTGCTAAACGTCAGCAACCTAAACAGGCAAGGTCAAAGCCTGCGGCGTCTGCTACGCCTCAGCAGGCTCCACCCCCTCAGGGGTTTTGACTTGCCACTAGAGAACTTAACTTTTCTGGCTCTAGAACAACCAGAGCCCCTCACCATACCCGGAAGGTTAGCTCACTTTGCTCCCAGATGGGAGCAAATTACATCAGAGCAATGGACCCTCTCTATCATCAGAGAGGGTTACAAACTCCATTTTTCCGACCTTCCTCCTTATACTATGGTGAGGCAGTTCAATTCTCCCCCATCTCTCCTGGCCCTCTTGGGTCAGGAAGTCTCCTCCCTCCTTGCCCAGGGGGCAATAGAGGAGGTCCCTCTTCTTCAACAGGGGACGGGATTCTACTCCCCTTATTTTCTAATTCCAAAGAAGACAGAGGGCTTCAGACCAATTCTGGATCTGAGAGAATTGAACAAATTTCTTTTCAAGGAGAAATTCAAAATGCTTTCTCTGGGCATTCTCCTTCCATACCTTCAGAGTCAGGATTGGCTTTGTTCTCTAGACCTAAAGGATGCGTATACACACATACTCATCCACCCATCCCACAGAAAATACCTTCGATTTCTGTTTCAGGGAAAACATTTCCAGTACAGAGTACTCCCCTTCGGTCTAGCCTCTGCTCCAAGAGTGTTCACCAAATGCATGGCAGTCGTAGCTGCCTTTCTAAGAGGCCTGGGAATTTTCATATTCCCATACCTGGACGACTGGCTCATCCGAGCTCCCTCTCAGTCCCAGGCCCAAATTTCCCTGGACCGCACAAGGCGTCTTCTGCAGTATCTAGGACTGGTAGTAAACCTTCCCAAGTCTCAACTAATCCCTACTCAGTCTCTCGAGTTCATAGGGGCCCAGTTAGACACCATCACTGCAAGGGCCTACCTGCCTCAGGTCAGGGCCCAACGCCTGCTGAGTTTGGCCTCCCAAGCTCAGTCCAGCAGTCATTTGACAGCCCGGGAAATGCTGCGACTTCTGGGCCACATGGCCTCCACGGTACATGTGGTGCCCTACGCTCGTCTGCATATGAGAGCAGCTCAATGGACCTTGGCCACCCAGTGGACTCAAGCATCTGGAGCGCTCTCCGACCAAATACTCACCTCAAGCCGTCTATTTTGGTCCCTCCAATGGTGGACATCCACCAAGAATCTGTTGTTGGGGGCCCCCTTCCAACCTTTGTTGCCCCAAGCAACCCTCACAACAGATGCCTCCCAGAACGGGTGGGGAGCTCATCTTCAGAACCTCTCCACTCAGGGCACTTGGTCTCCACAGGAGGCCACCCTTCATATCAACCTCCTGGAACTGCGAGCGATTTACCTTGCCCTCAAGGTCTTCTCTAACCTCCTTGTCAACCTGACTGTCCTAGTTCAGACAGACAATCAGGTAGCCATGTTCTATATAAACAAACAAGGAGGGACAGGCTCTCTGTCGCTTTGCAACGAAGCTCTCAGAATTTGGGCCTTCGCCAGAGAGCATCAAATTCACCTTCTTGCAGTGTATCTTCCAGGAGTTCAAAACTCTCGTGCAGACAGACTCAGTCGAGTTCTGCTTCCACACGAATGGTCCCTACATATGGACCAGATACGCAGAATCTTTCAGGAATGGGGGACCCCGGACATAGACCTCTTTGCAAGTCCGTGGAATGCCAAACTTCCCCGGTTCTGTTCCAGAACTCAGTGTCAGGGAGCTCAGGCCCACGATGCCTTCCTCCTGCATTGGGGTCAGGAATTCCTCTATGCCTTTCCACCCATTCCTCTAATATCTAAGACTCTGTTCAAGCTCCAGAGGGATCACGGGACTATGATCCTCATAGCTCCCCGCTGGCCACGCCAGGTGTGGTTCCCTCTACTTCTGCATCTCTCCCATCTGTCTGAGGAGGAGGGGACTTTGTGGCACCCAAACCCCAAATCCCTACATCTCAGAGCTTGGTTACTGAAGGCCTAAGTCTTCAAGACTTTAATCTTTCTCAACCTGTGACAGATATCCTTCATGCCTCTAGGAAACCTTCCACGAGGCGTTCTTATGCTTTCAAATGGAAACGTTTTTCCATTTGGTGTGCTCAGCAGGGTCTTGACCCTCTAGCACTTCCTTTGAATTCCCTCTTGGACTATCTCCTGCATCTTTCAAATGCAGGCCTTAAGACGAATTCAGTAAGGGTCCATTTGAGTGCTATTGCAGCATCCTTAAAACCTATAAATGGACAACCTGTCTCCTCTCATCCTCTTGTTGCACGTTTCATGAGAGGCCTGACTCTAACTAAACCTCCCATCCGACCTCCTCCGGTAGCATGGGATTTGAACCTCGTTCTAGGTCAGCTTATGAAGCCACCTTTTGAGCCTTTGGACTCTACCTCCTTCAAATTTCTTTCCTGGAAGGTTGTTTTCCTTATTGCAGTCACTTCGGCTCACCGCATCAGTGAACTGCAGGCTTTAGTGGCTCATCCACCTTATACTAGGTTTCATCATGATAAGGTGGTCCTTAGGACGAATCCCCACCTTATGCCCAAAGTGGTCTCGCCTTTTCATCTTAATCAAGAGGTATATCTACCTGTCTTTTTCCCGGCTCCTCATGCATCCAGTGCAGAGAGGAACCTTCATACTCTGGATTGTAAAAGAGCTCTTGCCTTTTACCTCAACAGGACTCAACCACATCGAAAGTCTTCCCAACTTTTCGTGGCTTTTGATCCTTCTCATTTGGGACTTCCAGTCACCAAGCGTACACTTTCCAATTGGATCGCTCAGTGTATTTCTTTTGCTTACCAGAGTAAGAACATTTCTATGGAGGGCCATGTCACAGCTCACAATGTGAGGGCCATGGCCACTTCTATGGCTCATCTTCACTCTGTGTCCATAGATCAGATCTGTCGAGCAGCCACTTGGGCCTCGGTTCATACCTTCACAGCCCATTACTGCTTGGACAAGGACTCCCGCCGGGATGCCTTGTTTGGTCAGGCTGTCCTCAAACACCTGTTCCATACTTAAACAACTCCTGCCCACCTTCCCTGGATGGATGCTTGAGATCCATGCGAAGATGGTTTACCCTTGGAGGGGGATCTCCCAGGCATCTTAGCTAGGGAGTCCCCATATGTGATGACGTATTCCTGCTTGTTCCTGGAGATAGCACAGTTACTTACCTGTAACAGGTGATCTCTGGGAACAGCAGGAATTAGTCATCACAACCCACCCACCTCCCCTAGGAGTTGTATCTCTATCTATCTATCTTCCTGTCCTCTCTCTCTATTGTCTCAGCTTTAAACTCGAACTGCCGAGAGCTGGTCAGGAAGGCGGGAAGGCAGCGCGCATGTGCAGTGGGAGGCCCCAAAAGCTTTTAATCTGAAAAGCTGGGGAGCTTTCCCGCGCGGGCTCCGTCGGTGCCGACGTACCCATATGTGATGACTAATTCCTGCTGTTCCCAGAGATCACCTGTTACAGGTAAGTAACTGTGTTTTATGACTTTGCTGCCCAGGAATTGTGGCCCTTTGCTTCATTACTATTATTGATGGACCTTTGGTCTGACCCAATATGGCAATTGTTCTGTTCCTTATCGTCCTCCAGTCTAGTCCCGAACCTCTGGGTTGTGTTTCTCCTCCAGCAGCTTGGAGACTGAGAAACATCATCCTTTTGTGATGTCACTGGTATATACTCCCGGGAGCTGCCTCCTTCTACCAGTTACCTCAGTTTCCAAGCAGCTGGAGGGTCGGTGAGCCTGGAGGTCCAAGCTCACTGGAGGAACAATTGAGGAATAGTTACAGGAGTTTAGTTGAATTGGAAAGAAAACAAAGCAAAGACAGAAGAAAGGAAGGAGGATTCTTTAATTTTAAGGCTTGTGCTTTTAAAATTGGCAGGAGGCCTACCCCCCCCCCCCCCCACACACACACACACCTTGTTTCCCCTCCTATCCTCTGGCCTGCGAGGCTTTGTGAGCAGTACAGTCTTCAGATCTCCGTCGGGGAGTAGCACAAAGCTCTGGTTCCCGAACCCACAGTCTTGGGTGAGGAACCGCAGTGTTTTTCAGCCGGCGCTTCACAGATGCAGGTGCCTGTCAGTGCGTGGTGGCTGAGGTAAGCGAACGTCCGGCAGCAGGCGTTAGCGCTGATCAGGTGCTGTCACTCTCCCTGGTCCCGACGCTGTGTCCGTGTTGGGGCAGGTGCGGCAGGACGAAGTACCGATCGAGCTGCAGTTTCAGCCAAGCGGAGGTGAGAGGGGCCGTTTCGGGGCACCGGGCTGAGGAGCGTGTTTTGGGCGCAAAACGGTGTGCAGGCCAGACCGCGTGGCGGCGGCGCGGGAAGCGTCGGGCAGCATGGGGGGCCTCAGAACACTGAATTTACAGAGCGGGAAGCTTCGGTTTCAAGTTAAACCATGGCATTCTAGAAAGGGGAGCCTAGTTTATGGTTCCTCCATGTAAAAAAAAAAAAACTTTCAAGACCCCAAATTCAAGTTTGTGTTGTTTTGGGAGGCTTAAGGATCTTCATTTCTCAGCAGGTGGCTGTTCCAGGGTGCAGAGGCACTCTCCAGCTCTCCTCACTACTGGGATGCCTTCTAGATCACTGTGCATAGTCTGCGGTGCTAGAAAGGGTACAGTGTCGGAGTCAGGAGTCTGTAAGGGCTGCGTGAAAGAGGCAGCAGCTATGGAGCATGCCTTGGAGGAGGGGACGGAGGTTCCGGGATCTGGAGTAGGTCTGTTGGACTCAGGGTTCCCAGAGTTGACACTTGGGGAACTGGTGGCGGGACCTTCATCCGCTCCAGATCTTCCCTCTTCGCAGACATCCTTGCCAAGGGATCTGACGTCAATTTTCTCACAGGAATTTGTGGTTCTCAAACAGCAGACTTTCTGTGGCTCACAACAGAAGCAAGCAAGGGGGGCCACCGAAGGACGCGGTGTGAAGAGGCCTGCGACCCCTCTGACAGCGGAAGCGACAACAAGCATGGCAAAGAGGGCCCGGTTAGAAGTGGAACAGAAAGGAGCAGTTTGTGGCCTCGGAAGGGCAGGTTTTGGACGAGGAAGGACCTGGCTTGGATTTGGACGAAGAGCTGGAGGAAGGAGAGCTCACAGATAAAGAGGACCAGGCGAGAGTGGTTTGTGTATTTCGGAAAGATGAGCTGCCGGTGCTCATTTCGGAGACACTAAAGGCACTGAATATGCCGGTTCCAGGGCCAGCTGAAGATGAGACCCTGGAGATCCACTATTGCAGGTTTTTAGAAAGACTCAGAGAGCGTTCCCGGTTCAGAGGGTGGTTCGGGAGATGATCCAGGAGGAGTGGAACATGCCGGAGGCAGCACTCAAGGGCTCCAGAGTTATGAGCCGTCTTTACCCACTGGTGGACCAGGATAGGGAGTTGTTTAAGTCTCCCAAAGTGGATGCTGCGGTTTCGGAAGTTACAAAAAAGACTACTATTCCGGTAGAAGGAATTGCGGCCCTCAAGGATATCCAGGACAGGAAACTGGATACATTGTTAAAGCAGATTTTCAACATTAATGCTCTATTGGTTCATGCGGTGATTTGTGGAGCATGGGTTGCCAGGGCCTGCCTGCATTGGGCACAGCGAGTTCAAGGGGATCAGGGAGATAGTGCGACCAGTGAGGCGTACAGACTGGAGTCGGGGGCGGCTTATCTAGCGGATATTCACTATGACCTTAATCGGGGTTTATTGAAAAGCATGGCGTCGGCTGTAGCAGCAAGATGTTATCTTTGGCTGCGCAATTGAGCGGCGGATAGCTCTTCCAAAGCTAGACTAAGTAAGCTTCCCTTTAAGGGACGATTTTTATTTGGGGAAGATTTGGAGAAGCTGGTGAAGGATCTGGGCAAATCCAAGGGTGGCAGATTGCCAGAGGACAAACCTAAGCAGGGGCGGACGACTCCCACAGTCAAAGGTCAACAGAGGGATTTTCGTCTCTTTCGTTTCCAGAGATTTAATCCAGGGCAAAGGGGACGTTTTCCCAATCGGAACCAAGGGTTTCAAGGCTTTCGTGGAGCAGGAAGAGGATTTGGGGCCTCCTCCTCATCACCCTCAAACCTTAGTCACAATGAAGTCAGGGGGGCCCAGGTGGCCTTGGTTCCCGTAGGGGGGTGGCTACGGGACTTTTACCCTGCCTGGGCCCAAATTACATCAGATCAGTGGGTGCTGGAGGTTATTCGGGATGGTTATGCGTTGGAGTTTCAACGACCAGTGAGAGATGCCTTCATACAGTCTCCCTGCAAGGCGCCAGCCAAGGGTGCTGCAGTTCAGGAGACAGTACAAAGGTTGCTAGACCTCAGGGCAATAGTGCCGGTACCTCCAGACCAATACGGCTTCGGTCGGTACTCCATTTACTTCGTAGTCCCAAAGAAAGATGGGGGTGTTTGACCAATTTTAGATCTCAAGAGAGTAAATCGTTGCCTTCGAGTATCTCATTTTTGCATGGAAACCCTTCGGTTGGTGATAGTGGCAGTAAGAAAAGGAGAATTCCTTACATCCCTGGATCTGTCGGAAGTGTACCTTCACATCCCCATAAGGAAAGAGCATCAGAAATTTCTCAGGTTTGTGGTTCCTCCGGGACATTTTCAGTTCCGAGTGTTGCCCTTTGGTCTGGCAACAGCACCAAGAACGTTCACCAAGGTCATGGTGGTTGTAGCGGCAGCTTTGCGAAAGGAAGGAATTCTGGTACACCCTTATCTAGACGATTGGCTGATTCGGGCAAAGTCCAAAAGCGGCAGCCAAAAGCGTGACGGCTACAGCCAGAGTGGTGTCATTTCTACAGAGTCTAGGTTGGGTAGTCAATATGTCAAAGAGCCAGTTGGTCCCGTCGCAAAGTCTGGAATACTTGGGGGCACGGTTCGACACAAGTGTTGGAAAAGTCTTTCTACCGCAACAGAGAGCGCACAGATTGCGGATGCTAGTACAAAGATTTCTGAAACACACAGCTCCCACAGCGTGGCGTTATCTCCAACTGCTAGGGACAATGGCATCGATGCTAGAGCTGGTGCCCTGGGCGAGAGCCCAGATGAGGCCGTTGCAGAGAGCGTTACTCAGGCGCTGGTCACATTAAAAGGATCTGCTGTCTCGGAGACTCCCTTGTCCGGCGGAGACGCGTCTAGCACTTCATTGGTGGGTACTCCCCAACTCTTGGAAAAGGGAAAACCCTTGGAAGCACCGGATTGGTTGCCCTTAATGACGGATGCCAGCCTCTTGGGCTGGGGGGCTAATTTTCAAGGGAGGTTCACCCAGGGGCAGTGGAACGATCAAGAAAAAGCATGGTCGATCAACAGGTTGGAATTACGAGCGGCAATGCTGGCTTTGCAGAGGTTTCAACCTTATCTCAAAGGGAGTGCCGTTCGGGTGTTTTCCGACAACGCAACCGTGGTGGCCTATGTCAGTCAGCAGGGAGGAACCAGCAATGTGCCATTGGAAGCCGAAGCCGAGCAACTGTGCGAATGGGCCGAAGTGAACCTTCCAGCTTTGTCGGCAGCGCATGTAGCGGGAGTGGACAATGTGGCGGCCGACTTCTTAAGTCAAGTGAAAGTGGATCCGGGAGAGTGGGGCCTTCATCCGGAGGTGTTCGAGATGCTAGCGCACCGCTGGGAAACACCAGTAATGGATCTCATGGCGACATTCCGGTCAGCAAAGGTTGAGCGTTTCTACAGCAGATGAAGGGAAAGAATGTCGGAGGGTCTAGATGCGCTCATTCAAATATGGCCAGTGGGGCAACTGCTTTACGTGTTCCCTCCTTGGGTATTAATAGGAAGGGTATTGCAGCGTATCGAGCAGCACAGGGGACAGGTGATTTTAATAGTGCCAGATTGGCCAAGGCAGCCTTGGTACGCGGATCTAATGAGGCTCTTAGTGGTGAAGCCATGGCATCTTCCTCCTTGGAAAGCTATGCTATCTCAGGGTCCCCTACTCATGCCTCACATGGATCGGTTCTCACTTATGGCTTGGCTATTGAGAGGGCTAGGTTGAAGTCGAGAGAGTACTCCACTTTGGTAATTACCACCTTGCTGAGGGCCAGGAAGAGATCAACGTCTTTGGCGTATGTTCGCATCTTTATTTATTTATTTAGCGTACATTTATATCCCGCTGCTTCCAGTGATCAGCAGCGGTTGTAACACATGGTGATGTTGGCTGTACTGGCCAGGAATTAGATTAAAAACACTCTGATTAGAGGGGGGGGGGGGCACAGCAGAATACAGGTTACAGGCTTACAGTTGATTACTATATACATATTTACACATGATTGTTATATACATATTTACAATTGACTAAACTGTAAACTTTATAAGTGGTCTGCATATGTATATGTATATTTACACGCATCTGGCGTGTATTTGAAGCATGGTGTGTTGTCACGCAGTGTGTAGTGTTAAAAGCGACCCTACCACAGATTTTAGCGTTCTTACAGAATGGGTTTGAAAAAGGCTTAGCTGCCGCGTCCTTGAGGGTGCAGGTAGCAGCGTTGTCCTGTTACAGAAGAAAAGTAAACGGCCAAGTGCTCGGCAGACATCAGGTTATTAAGCGATTCTTGAGGGGGGTGTCTCTCTTGAGGCCGCCATGTAGACAGATAGTACCTAAATGGGATCTCCCCTTTGTTTTGCAGGCATTGGGACGGGAACCGTTTGAGCCTTTGGTGGGGGCGTTGTTAAAGGACCTTACTCTCAAGGTGGTATTTTTGGTGGCTATTTGTTCAGCTAGGAGAATCTCGGAGTTGCAGGCGTTATCCTGTAAGGAGCCGTATCTATCTTTCTTTGATACCAAGGTGGTGTTGAGGCCAGTGCCGTCATTTTTGCCCAAGGTTGTCTTGGCCTTTCACTTGAACCAAGAGGTCACTTTACCGGTGTTCAGTGAGGACACCAGGTGCTATTCCGCCAGAAAACTACATCTCTTAGACGTACGACGAGCCTTAAAGAAGTATATACGCAGGACCGCAGAGTTCCACAAGTCAGATAGACTATTCGTGCTTTTCACAGGGCCGAGAAAGGGAGAAGCGGCATCAAAAGCTTCATTCGCTAGGTGGATTAAAGAGGCTATAACGTCGGCATATGTGTTGAAAGGTAAAACGGTACCAGAGGGGCTGCAAGCTCATTCTACTAGAGCACATGCGGTGTCTTGGGCGGAGTTCCGTTTAGTACCAGCGGTAGAGATTTGTAAGGTGGCTACTTGGTCATCTTTGAATTCCTTTGTCAAGCATTACCGTCTCAATGTGCAGACGGAAAGGGATATGTGTTTTGGGTCAGTGGTACTTCAGGCTGGTCTAGCTTGTCCCTCCCGTTGATTTCTTTCACTGCTCTGTTACATCCCCAGAGGTTCGGGACTAGACTGGAGGATGATAAGGAAGGTGAAATTAGACATACCTGCTAATTATTGTTCCTTTAGGAACTCCAGTCTAGTCCCTTATCCCTCCCCTGGATTTATCTGTGCACCACAGCCTGAAGTCACTAAAGTTTTAACAGGTAAGAGATTCTTTAAGTTTCATGAGGGGAGCTTATATGCAATGGGGATAATTCTGTCAGGTCAAGATCCTCCAAAAGGGTGGGGGATAGGCTTCAGTGGTTTTAAAGACCGTTCAATGGGAAGGGAGTTCATTCTCTCTTAATAAGGGTTATTTGTTCAGTTAGGTACAGTTGTTAGTTTTGATACTTACTTGTTGCTCCGGTGAGTCTGCTTTGTCAGTAGGTTACTGGTAGAAGGAGGCGGCTCCTGGGAATATATACCAGTGATATCAGAAAAGGATGATGTTTCTCAGTCTCCAAGCTGCTGGAGGAGGAGCTCAACCCAGAGGTTCGGGACTAGACTGGAGTTCCTAAAGGAACAACAATTAGCAGGTACGCCTAATTTCACCTTCTTACATGCTTATATTATTTTGAATCCATGTTTGTATGCTGCAGCTGTTGGGACTGCTTTTCCTATAGAAATGCAATGAGGCACTTTTTGTTGGGAGGGGGGGAGTTCATTTCTCTTCCAGCAAATACAGAAACTCATTTGTACAGCACAGGAACATCCCACAGCTCACTTTCTCCCTTTCTGTGACTAGAGCTGTCTTTCAGTGCGCCACCCCCACTGCCCTTCCATGGGCTGGATCCTACCCATAGTCTCTGCTGCTAGCTATATTGGAAGCAGTCAGATCAGGCTCACTCACACAGGGGGAATTTTACAGATTTGGAGTCAGAGGATTTAAACTCTGAAAAATGGAGGTAGGTTTGGGGGATGAGAGAAGTATGCAGGATTGTGGGCAGTTGCAGGGGTAGTTTTTGGGATAGTGGATCCATTACAGTAGGGTATCCTTTTTGGATAGGGCAGTTTAAAGAGTAGTAAGGCAGCTGCAGGGGTATATTTTGGCTGTGCAGTAGTTTGTGAGATGGTGGAGCTATGTAAGGGATGTTTTTTGGAATGGAGCAGTTATAGGAGGGAATTTGTGTGGTGATGGCATAGTCGTGGTGCAGTAGTTTTTTGGGATGGTGCAGTTGGTAGGGTGGTGGGGCAGTTGTGAGGATTAGACTTTGGGTGTGGGACAGTTTGTGGAGTGGTAGAGCAGTTGAGGCAGGGTAGGGACAGTTTGCAAGATGGAGAGGCTGTTTGAAGGGTGGTGGGGCAGTTGCAACAGAGTAATTTTTGGGTGTGGGGCAGTTTGCAGGATGGTGGTGCAGTTGCAGAGGTGGAGGCAGTTTGAGGGGTAGTGGGGAAATTGCAAGGAGGTGCTTTTGATTGACTATTATGAGTGCAATGAGTATAGGCCATATAAACAAGAACAAGGCTTACCCCAAGGATCTGCTCTATCTGCCCTCCTTTTTAACATATACCTCCAGCCCATTTGCATGATCTTCAAAAAATTCAAAGTAGACTATCCCATATACGTGGATGATATAATGTTATATCTTCCATTCAAAATCTCCAATCCCATCCTGCATCAAATTATAGACTGCTTCACTGAAGCAGAAGAATGGCTCAAATCACATAACCTTCTGATCAACTTCAGAAAAAATTAAGCACTTTATATTACCAGAAATCTGAGTTTCATCCCCCCCCCCCCCCCGACTAATATCAGAATTAGTGATACAGACATAGTAGTAAAGAACGAAGTAAAATACCTCGGGGTCACTCTTGACCAGACACTTAACATGTCCACACACATAAAACAAAAAACCAAAAAAATCTTCTACAAACTCAAAATGTTAAAACCGCTACGTTCTCTACTACCCATCCATGACTTCAGATCAGTCCTCCAAGCAATCATTACACCCCAAATAGACTTCTGTAACAGCGCACTACAAGGCTTACCAAAACAAACCCTAAAACAGCTCCAAATGGCACAACATGTAGCAGCATGAATAGCAGGGAATGCAAATTTATCAGAACACGTCACTCCTGGGTTATACAATTTACACTGGCTCCCAGTCCAAAGCCGTACACATTACAAAACATTAACGACCACATTCAAGCTCCTTAGAGAGAAAGCCCCATCCCACCTCTCCAATCTAGAAGAAGAAAGAAGTAGAGACACGATCAAAGAAAGAAGTAGAGACATGATCAAAACGAGGATGCAATAAAAACAAACTATCCATTCCCTCATACTACCGTATATCCATTAAAGCCACAAATAATAGAGCGTTCTCACACTTCGATCCCACTCTCTGGAATGCCCTTCCAGATGAGCTAAGAAAAATCAAAGACCTCACCACATTCCATAAAAACTAAAAACCCAGCTCTTCAAACAACATTTAGGAGACCAGTGGGAACCCTCCAAAGCAGACCCTACCTAACCCTCAACAATAAAGGACCCATCTCCTCAAATCCAAAACCACCCCACCCCACACTCAATGAGAAAGCATGCAAACTAACAATATTATATAAGCCTCCCCAGATCATAACACCGAATCCAAGGGCCCTGCATATACTGTACATAGTTCCCAACTTAGTCTAGCTCTAGCCTAAGTCATGTTTGATTTCACTGTTCAACAGCCAAAATGCTTCGGCCACGAAAGCAGCTGTTCTAAACTAATTTAAGACTGCTGAACACAGAACACATAATGAAAATGGCTGATTAGGTCTAGTTGCTAAGATATATTCTATTAATTAATCATTAGGGGCCATTAACTGTGTATTATGCAACATTTGCGTGAGATTGCATAATCTCTACTTGCAACCAATATAAATATCTGTCCAAAACCAGATGATGCAATCAGTATTTAAATTTGCATCACTTGACAGTTGTCAGACGGCTGCCTAGGGTGAGAACTTACACAATCTTGACGATGCATATATTCATATGATTCTTGCAAGGTATTGTGGGTAATGTAGTTCTTTCACTCCCAAACACAGCTGAAGACAATAATTGAGTTGTGATACCAGTGGTAAGGCCAATAAAATACTTCTTTTATTGATGGGGTTTAATTCACCCAGCACAAGTATGCTTGTTAGCAATATAAATGAGGTTACTTGCTTGCAGTGTTTAAATGGATAACATAAAGTCACAAAGCAAAATCAGAAAAACAACCTTCAGCTTGTCAGGCAATTAGCTAATGTTTTCTTAGCAAATAATTACCAAATACAAAGGCACAAAGAAATGAATAAACTTTGCTTGTTAGGTTAACTTCTGCTTATTTTCCACGCAGATCCCAGCAGTGATTCTCCCTTGCTCACACACACAATCAGGTGCAGCTTTAATTACTATCAATTGACCAGCTGAAACCCTTTAGCTGGCTGGCTGCTACTGTGTGAACCCAAATCCTGCTTTAAGAGCTGTTTGCAGTGGAAATAAAGAACAAAGTTAGGTTTCTTTGTGATGGCTGAGGTGTTTGCTCACAGAAAGCTAGCAATAGCATTTAGATAGAGAACAGTCCATGTAATGAATAGTTTCATCTGCTGTATCTCCCCCTTCATCAATCAGCATAGGGTCACTATCATACATTGGCACAGACGAGTCTTTCCATAAGGCACTATCATGAGAATGCTTATTCCCTTGCTGCCATTCACTATTATAGATAAGGTCTGGATCAGTGTTCATACCTGAGCCTCTCCTGCTATCATAATTCCTCTCTGTATGGCCTGGCCAGTATGTAATCCAGTTCTGATGTCCAGCCTTCCAATCTTGATCCCTGGACACTGGATCTTCTCTCACATACCTTCTGGCCTTGGTCTGAAAGTCCCTTCCACGTGCAGTCTTCTCTCTTCCAGGTAGCCACTGGTGATTCCTATCTCTGCCATTCCATTCCTCTGGCTGACTCCAGTCCAATGGACTCTGCTGGCATTTGGAATACCTCCCAGTATGGGTACTGCCTTGGACTCTCCCAGACCATCCAATGGGCTTTCTTCTCTTCCTTCCAGAGAGTTTCCTTCTTTCTCTATCCGCTTGGCTTGGCTTCTGTTTCTCCAGGTGATACTGGTGCTTGAGCTTGAAGTTCTTGCTGTCTCCTTTCCTGAAGCTCTTTCTGTAGCTGGGCTGGAGCTTGTAGCCGTTGCTGTCGCTCCCCCTGAAGCTGTTATCTGAAGAATAAGCTCTATTCTTATTCTGTCCTAATGTGTGCTCCTCCCTAACACAGCGCAGCTGTGTTGAATCAGGTCCTGCCCTTTGAGATGAGTGCTTAGGGATTACCTCATAGCTCTCTTGATTGCACACACAATTTCTCACTTCAGCCCCTCTCATGGCTGCTGGAAACCTGATGCATTCTGGGACTGGTAGTCTTTTATGTGAAAACTCTGTTTTCTTACTTCTACCAGAACTGACAGGTTGCTTGTTCAGAGTCACATCATCTTTTCCATAGCTCCTACCTGAGCTATGATAAGCTTCCTTATCACATACCCCCCTGCTTAAGTTATTACGGACTGGTTTTACTGGTGAAACTTCTTCCCTACAGTCCGTAATACGGGAAAGTGCATCCGCATTCTTGTGTAACTTCCCGGCATGATGTTCAACCTGAAAATCAAACGCCTGTAAGGCCATGTACCAGCGTGTCAACCTGGCATTGTGGTTCTTCATTTGCTGCAACCACTTAAGTGGGGCATGGTCCGTGACCAACTGGAACTTTCTCCCTGTAAGGTAAAACCTTAACGCCTCCACTGACCACTTGATAGCCAAACACTCTTTTTCTATCGTGGAATACTTTTGTTCAGCCGGTGACAACTTCCTGCTTAGGTACATCACAGGATGCTCCTCCCCATCATGGCACTGGGATAGGACCGCTCCTAGCCCTACATCCGATGCATCGGTTTGAACCAGAAAAGGTTTCTTGAAGTCTACTCCTTTCAGTACCGGTCCTGTACACAATTTTTCTTTTAATACTGAAAACGCTTTTTCAGCTTCTGGTGTCCACTTTATCTGGTTTGGACAATTCTTTCGCAGCATATCCGTGAAAATGGCACTTTTCTCTGCGAATTGCGGTATAAACCGGCGGTAGTATCCAATAAGTCCTAAGAAACTTCTTAGTTGTTTCTTTGTTGTTGGAGGAGGAAAATTCCTGATGCTATCTATTTTGCTTAATAGAGGTTTAATTTTTCCTCTTCCCACTAGGTGGCCTAGGTATTTTACCTCCCTATTTGCAAAGGCACACTTCTTCGGGTTTAAAGTGATTCCCGCTTTCTTCATAGAGCACAAGACTGCCCTGATCCTCTTCAAATGCTCCGCCCAGGTGTTACTATGGATTATGACATCATCCATGTATGCAAAAGCATAACTTTGGTGGGGTCGAAGTACCTGATCCACTAACCTTTGGCAGGTAGCCGCTGCTCCATGCAGTCCGAAAGGCATCCTCTTGAACTGGAAAAGGCCAACGGGGGTGCTGAACGCAGTCTTCGGCTTCGACTCCCTGGTGAGAGGGATTTGCCAATATCCTTTTGTCATATCAAGGGTGGTTAAGTATTGAGCCTGTCCCAGTTGGTCCAACAGCTCCTCAATTCTTGGCATTGGATATGCATCAAAAACTGATATGGCGTTTACCTGCCGGACTTCAATACAAAATCTTAAGGATCCATCAGGCTTCGGCACCAGGACTATGGGGCTATTCCAGGGACTCTTTGACTCCTCTATTACCCCCATGTCCAACATCTCCTGGACTTGTGTCACTACCTCCTGTCTTTTGGCTTCAGGCAAGCTTTATGGCCTTTGACGAACCAATTTCCCAGGTGGAGTTATTATTTCATGGGCCACCAAATGGGTCTCCCCAGGTATGGGTGTCAACACATCTGGGAATTCCTTAAGCAACTTCCTAATTTCTTCCTGTTGTACCATTGTCAGGTCCTCACCTATTTGGGGCTCTGATTTTTCTTTACAATCAGATACCTGGGGTCCCAAATCATCCTCTTCACTCACCTCCCTCTCTCGGGCACAGGTGGCAGCTAAGCTTTTAACCCCTTTGACATCAGTAGAACCAAAGCCTTTGGCTCCACGTTCAGAATTCTCTAGGGATGTGACCTCCTCCACAGGTGGAAAACCCAGCCTCTCACAAATCAATTGGGCAATTTTGTCTCCTGTCTTCACGTGATACTCATTCTGTCCAAAGTTAAACAACAGAACTTTAATATTGCCCCTGTAATCGGGATCAATTACTCCCGCACCCACATCGATGAAATATTTAAGGGCTAATCCGGACCTTGGGGCTACTCTCCCATAACATCCAATTGGTATTTTCACTTGGAGACCGGTGTCAACCAGGGCTCTCCCTTGGCTAGGTACAGTCACATTTTCTATGCTGCACAGGTCAAACCCAGCAGACTGAGGGGTTGCCCGCTTAGGAGCTTGGGCCTTCTCGGAGACCTTATGGTACTTTAGGACGAATATCTGCTTTGGGGTAGCTTGGTCTTCTGGACGCTTAACCATCTTTTTAGCTGGGGTCTGAGGACTTCCAAATAAAGGCCCGGGAGCTACTACCATTAAACCTTCTCCCTCCTTCTTTCCTAGTCCTTCCACTAGACCCTGCTTAAATCTTGGCCAGTCTCTTCCTAGAACCAAATCAAAGGGTAATCTAGGCTCCACTGCTAACAGGACTTCCTCTTGTTTCCCTAGGCACTTAACCTTTAGCCTATAGGTGGGATATGATGATGCAGCACCATGAATGCATCTGATGTGAACTTGGCTTTCAGGGGTTCTAGGCACGAATCTTTCTTGGGCCTCTATCCTCTTCCAAAGCCTTTTTGACATCATACTCTGGTCTGCCCCAGAGTCTAATAATGCATTTGTGGTAATTCCCTGCACATCAACCATCAAAAGAAATCCTTCCTTGGGCTGTTTTAAATCCAGACCCATTAAACTAGTGTGTGTCTGGCATCTCTTCTCTAAGTGTCCCAATTTCCCACACTTGAAACATTTCTTTCTATTCCACTGTGTCATCTGGTTTGATACAGTACATTCATTTTCAGAAACATTCTTAATTATTCTCTTTTCTGATACAGCACATCTAGCCTCAGCATCCATCTATAGAGGGCCACTCATTCTATGGCAAGCCTGCGTGGCTTCCAAGAATCTCTCTGCTAGCATGGTTGCCTCTCCAAGATTTTGGCAATTTTGCTGTATAAGAAAAACATTCAAATCTTTAGGTACCCCAAGCATAAATTGTTCCAGCATTATAATATCTAATAACATTTCTACTGTCTTTTGCTCAGGCTCCAACCATTTTACAGCTAAACTTCTGATTCTCTGACTCAGAGCCCTGGGTGTCTCACCCACTTTCAATGTAACAGCTCTAAACATTCGCCTATACTCTGAAATAGACAACCCTAGGCGATCTCTAATAGCTGCCTTTACATCCTTATAATTCAAAGCCTGGGCTGCTGGCATTGCTCTGTAAGCTGCAAGTGCCTCACCAGTTAATGAGGCTGCCAGCCTTACTGCCCACTGGGTCTCTGGCCATGCTAAAGCCTGTGCCACTCTTTCAAAAGACTCTAGAAAATCATCAACATTATCATCTGGAGTTAATTTCCCAAAATTAAATGCCCCAATCCCTTGATTGAGTCCCACATTGTCCACATGTGGTGTACCAGTACTAACTGCTGGTCTTGCATCTGTTCCACTTTGGCTCTGCAGCTGAACTAGAGCTTGCACCAGATCAAGCACTGGTTTCTGCTGTTCCATTAAGGCCTTCATAGCAGTGTCCTGGGCCTGCTGTGATAGCTCCTCCTGCTTACTAAATTGGGCTGCCATCCACTGAGCCATCTCCCTCGGATCCATCTTGACCCCTGCAAGAAATAAAGAAAAAAAAAAAAAAAAACCAAAGTGCAGCACCTTCCAACCAGGTGTGTTTTGTTTTTTTTCAACTTTTTTTTTTTTTCAATTACCCCCTGTGCTTACACACATCCACCACTAGACATGCCCAGGTACATGTTACCTTGTCTCAGTGATGAATCCAGCTTTGCACAGGGTCTTTTCATCTGGGACAGCTTCTTGGAACAACCACTTCTCCTCCAAAGTGCAGATGAGGGAAAAAAACTTCTTTCAGCTTCAAACTTGAATTTTATTTGTAATCCACAGCAAATAAATCCTCTTGGTGCAAAGGTAATCCGAAAAACTACGCCATTTGTCAGACGGCTGCCTAGGGTGAGAACTTACACAATCTTGACGATGCATATATTCATATGATTCTTGCAAGGTATTGTGGGTAATGTAGTTCTTTCACTCCCAAACACAGCTGAAGACAATAATTGAGTTGTGATACCAGTGGTAAGGCCAATAAAATACTTCTTTTATTGATGGGGTTTAATTCACCCAGCACAAGTATGCTTGTTAGCAATATAAATGAGGTTACTTGCTTGCAGTGTTTAAATGGATAACATAAAGTCACAAAGCAAAATCAGAAAAACAACCTTCAGCTTGTCAGGCAATTAGCTAATGTTTTCTTAGCAAATAATTACCAAATACAAAGGCACAAAGAAATGAATAAACTTTGCTTGTTAGGTTACTTCTGCTTATTTTCCACGCAGATCCCAGCAGTGATTCTCCCTTGCTCACACACACAATCAGGTGCAGCTTTAATTACTATCAATTGACCAGCTGAAACCCTTTAGCTGGCTAGCTGCTACTGTGTGAACCCAAATCCTGCTTTAAGAGCTGTTTGCAGTGGAAATAAAGAACAAAGTTAGGTTTCTTTGTGATGGCTGAGGTGTTTGCTCACAGAAAGCTAGCAATAGCATTTAGATAGAGAACAGTCCATGTAATGAATAGTTTCATCTGCTGTATCTCCCCCTTCATCAATCAGCATAGGGTCACTATCATACATTGGCACAGACGAGTCTTTCCATAAGGCACTATCATGAGAATGCTTATTCCCTTGCTGCCATTCACTATTATAGATAAGGTCTGGAACAGTGTTCATACCTGAGCCTCTCCTGCTATCATAATTCCTCTCTGTATGGCCTGGCCAGTATGTAATCCAGTTCTGATGTCCAGCCTTCCAATCTTGATCCCTGGACACTGGATCTTCTCTCACATACCTTCTGGCCTTGGTCTGAAAGTCCCTTCCACGTGCAGTCTTCTCTCTTCCAGGTAGCCACTGGTGATTCCTATCTCTGCCATTCCATTCCTCTGGCTGACTCCAGTCCAATGGACTCTGCTGGCATTTGGAATACCTCCCAGTATGGTACTGCCTTGGACTCTCCCAGACCATCCAATGGGCTTTCTTCTCTTCCTTCCAGAGAGTTTCCTTCTTTCTCTATCCGCTTGGCTTGGCTTCTGTTTCTCCAGGTGATACTGGTGCTTGAGCTTGAAGTTCTTGCTGTCTCCTTTCCTGAAGCTCTTTCTGTAGCTGGGCTGGAGCTTGTAGCCGTTGCTGTCGCTCCCCCTGAAGCTGTTATCTGAAGAATAAGCTCTATTCTTATTCTGTCCTAATGTGTGCTCCTCCCTAACACAGCGCAGCTGTGTTGAATCAGGTCCTGCCCTTTGAGATGAGTGCTTAGGGATTACCTCATAGCTCTCTTGATTGCACACACAATTTCTCACTTCAGCCCCTCTCATGGCTGCTGGAAACCTGGTGCATTCTGGGACTGGTAGTCTTTTATGTGAAAACTCTGTTTTCTTACTTCTACCACAACTGACAGGTTGCTTGTTCAGAGTCACATCATCTTTTCCATAGCTCCTATCTGAGCTATGATAAGCTTCCTTATCACACAGTATAAATCTTAAGGTGTATTAGTCACAGAAAAATTAAAAATTAATTATTTTGCATTATTTTATGCCGATAGGTCAATCACAGCGTATTCGGCGATGCATCATACTTTTGTTAATAATGTAGAAAATCTCTACTATATTTGTGGTGAAGTGACTTTTACATCACAAAAACGGAATATGACTGTGGCGGTTAAGAAAGCTTACAACTTATATTTTGACTGCAGAATAGGAGATCGGGATAAGAGTTGGGCGCCATACATATGTTGCAATACATGTGCAACAAATCTCAGGCAATGGATGAATGGGAAGAGGCAATCAATGCCTTTTGCAGTCCCAGTGATCTGGAGAGAGCCCACGGATCACGTCAGCAATTGTTACTTCTGCATGGTTCCTCCAATTCAGAAAGGCATATCCAGAAAGAGTAAGTGGACTGTGCAATATCCAAACATTCCATCTGCAATACGCCCAGTGCCTCATGGAGAAGGGTTGCCAATTCCAAAAATGTCAGAATCATTATCATTAGAATCAAGTGAGGAAGAGGTTTGTAGTCATGAACCGTCAAACTCTCGTGACCCAGAGTTTCTTCTGGCCACTGCTAATGAGCCACACCTCATAACTCAAGGTGAATTGAACGACCTTGTCAGGGATTTGGATCTCCCGAGGAATAAAGCTGAACTTTTGGGTTCCAGACTACAGCAGTGGAATCTTCTGGCTGGTGACATTCAAATTTCTTTTTTCCGGGACCATCAGAAAGACTTAGTGTCATTCTTTTTCAAAGAAGGTGATCTTGCTGCATGCAACAACGTAAAAGGTTTAATGGCAGCTCTCAATATCAATTACAATGCAGATGATTGGAAGCTCTTCATTGATTCATCCAAAGCAAGTCTTAAAGCTGTATTGCTGCATAAACAGAAATTAGACCTTACCTGCTAATTGTCTTTCCTAGAGTTCTCTCCGGGCCCGTCCAGGAACAAGTGGGTTGTCAATCCCCTTCAGCAACTGAGGACTGATATCTCAAACTTTGAAGAGCTGGCATCTGGCTCCCTCTGCTGGCCATACTCAGTCTAACCTTAACAAAGCAGATGAAGAGTAGTGCCCCATGATCAAAAGACACGAAACAAAAATAGTTAAGATAACAAAACACAGTAGCTTGTAGTGAGGCTGAGAGGAAGAACGAACTCAGAGCAGCGCCGCTGCTATCTGACTTAACAGGCAAAAATGTCAAGTTCGCTCTGCCTTTTTTTTTTTTTCTAGCACAGAACAACCAACAAGGTAAAAAGGCAACTCTTGAACAAGAACCGAAACCACACTCTAGAACTCCTGGCGCGGACTTCGTCACTATCCGCAGAGTATCCAGAGACTTCCGCGCCACACTGAAATATGACCAAAAACCTGGGTGGGTCCTGGACGGGCCCGGAGAGAACTCTAGGAAAGACAATTAGCAGGTAAGGTCTAATTTCTGTTTCCTTATCGTCTCTCCGGGCCCGTCCAGGAACAAGTGGGACGTACCAGAGCAGTACCCAACCACGGGAGGGACCGAATAGGCCCGCTAGGGCGGAAAACGCCTTCGGGCAGGCACGACCGTCTGTCAAGATCTCCTGCCTGCAATGTTCCGCAAACGGGAGATGCGCCGATCACGTAGCCGCCCAAGAAAAAATCACCGGTCTGAACAGAAGAGACGCCACCCAAGCGCCTCTGGACCGCGCGTAGAACAAGCACAAAGACTCCCCCGGAGGAAGCTACTCTATGTTCCGAAAAGGACACCCCAATCACGAGTTTCACCGAACTAGCCAGGGAGGACGGAGAAGCGGCCGCAGCTGACGTAGATCCGGCAAAGAAATCAATGCTCTGACCCCCAGAAGACGTAGTCGGTAGGAGGTATTTCTGCAGCCAGCGTAGACCGTCGACACTGGAAGAATCGGCCACGATCCAAACAGAGGGGAGAGAGCGATTCAGCGACATAGAAAGCCGAGAAGAGTTTTGGAAGCAAGGAGGGAACCATCCATAACAGTCCCCTGTCGCCCGAGAAGGCAGACAGATAGACCTAACCCTTAGGACGAGGAACAGAAAGTCTCCCCGAAGGGCAATTCCCAAGAGTCCTTTGAGGGAGAAATGGCTACGCGGACGAAAAGAAGGTCTAGTAACGCCTCCAACCGCAATTCAAAGAATTGAACTGCTGGAAAAATGCTACTGCAGATGTGAAATGGCGTAAGTTGGGCCAAGTGGAAGACATTCTGCACCAAACCTCTAAAACAGGTAAGCGCTGTTAAATGCACCTTAAGAGTATTAAGTGCCAAACCTTTCGCTAATTCCTCTTGGAGAAATAAAAGTAATTGTGGTAAATAGTTAGAGCCGGAAGAAAATTACGTTGGTTATACCAATGCTCAAAAAAAACCTTCCACACCCGCACATATGCGAGAGAAGTTCCCGGCCTTCTAGACCGAAGTAAGGAGCTACTGATGAAGCCGCATAACCCTCATGCATTAACCGAGCCCTCTCAAGAGCCAAGCCGGAAGCAAGACACGATCCACTTGTGGCAGGAGAACTGAGCCCTGATTTAAGAGCTTGATCCGATCCAGTAGGCGCCCAGGAGGAGCTACCAAAAGTCGCATAAGATCGGCATACCAAGGACGCCACGGCCAATCCGGCGCAATCAGAATCACCAATCTTCAATGACCCGCTATGCGTTGAATAAGTCGACTCAACAGCAGCCAAGGAGGGAACCCATACAACAGAGTGTCCAATGGCCAAGGTTGTACTAGAGCATTCAATCCTTCTGACATGTGCTCTTTGTGTCTGCTGAAAAAAAACGTTTTGCCTTCGCAATGCCGAACGTCACCATAAGATGCATCACTGGCTGACCCCAACGTACTACCAGTTCGTGAAACACTGCAAGGTTCAACTCCCATTCTCCGGGATCGAGGATATTGCGACAGAGAAAAGCTGCCTGCACATTTTGCTCGCCTGCCACCTGCGCAGCTGACAACGCTAAGAGATTGAACTCGGCCCAAGCCATCAACTCCTGAGATTCGGCGAGAAGAAAAAAACTCTTGGTTCCGCCCTGACCATTGATATATGCAACTGTCACCGCATTGTTGGAGAATAATCGGAGCGCAGTTCCTTCTAGTAAGGTCTGGAAGAGCTGAAGAGATTTTCTGCGCTTGTCCCATGCTTTCTACTCATGCCGTTCCAGTCTCTATTACCTTCACTGGGAAACGAATCCATGCATCTTCCACTCTTTCCTGATGCCGGCTATGAGAGAAGTAGATAAATAACATAAAAATATATGACCTCTATCTCTTGGTCCCAAACAGGGACTTCCAAGCACTGTATAATATACAACATATATTATTAAAGATCAAATCATAGAATAAAAATTAATAACCTCAGTTTTCTTAAGATGTACATTTTGCAATGAGTTGTCTACCTGAAGCCAGGGGAATGCGAGAGACAGCGATTCTTCGTTCACAAAACTCAGACAAAGAACGCCGCCAGGGAACCAAGGAGCCGCAGATAGTGCCACGCTGTCGACGCTCGAAGAAGCAAAAAGAGCGGCAGCGAGGACTAGATGTCTCCCCGTAGCTTAAACGATCGTAACAGAATCCCGACACGGAACTCGAACACCGTCGTTATGGACGTCGCGAACAAACACACTAGAGTGCCGAATGGATTGGCCACCTACGCCGTCTCTGAGCCCAGAGTAGCCCTAATCACTGAAGAGAACCTCTGGAAACAGAAGCCGTCCAGACAGCTGGCTCAACTACTGCACGCAAGACTCCTGAGTTAAGCGCAAGGAAGTCCAACCCCCCCTGCGGCAGAGGAAGCCTCTGCACCTTATGATTCCGACCCGACCGTCGCTTTAGCCCGCTCACCGGGAGCACTGTTGGCCCTATCTGAAGCCTTGCAGAAGCAAACACTCGAAATCCCCGAAACCATGCCAGCATCGTTTGCTAAAACATTGCCAATGACTTGCCCAAGGCCACAAGGAGTGCTACTGGGAATTGAACCCTGGTCTCTTGATCTCCAAGCCAATGCTCTAACCATTAGGTTACTCCTCCACTCCGTAAGTAAAAGAGGGGACCAGCTGAATTTCTGGCAGGTATGAAAGCTCACTGCTGCAGCAGCAATAAGGATTTTGTCTCCCCTTACTATAGCTTTCACTGACGGCCGCGTCAGTGCCGGGATCAGTGGACCCCCCACGACAAATTATGGAGAAAGTGGACCTGTGCGGCAAGTTCAGCTGTAGGTATCGAATTATATGGCAGTTGAGCTCGGGGACCCCGCAGGCCCCTAGGACCCGTAATCGATGCATGTACCTTGTACGGACCATGAATTGTCAACCCCATTAGGGAACGACAAAAAAGGCCCCCACCTATAGCGAACCGAACCATAGAGAGGTCAATATGATGAGTACTCAAATCGTGGAAAGATGCCCAGAAAGAGAAGAAAGACCAGAAACCACCTAGACCAAGGAAGAAGGTAACGAACGAAGGCCAAAAAGTGCCTTTGGACAGACCAATCAAAGTTACAGAAAAAGAAAATTAGCCACCCAACCAGAGAAGATCACACCCAGATAGAAATGGGCATGTGGAATTATTAAAGTGAGGTGGCCTGTAGGAAGTGCCAGGCCTTTTCCGCTGAGGGAATGGAGGGCAACGTGACTTGATTAAGAGCACAAGAAGTGCCCGTGGGAAGCAAACCTAATCATCTGGATGGTAGGCTGGTGCTCGAACCACTAGGCTACCCCCCGTGCCTGAAGAACACCAAAGAAAAAATTTAAACAGAAGAAATGTCTAACCTGTGCACAGAAGCACAGTAATTTGCCAGGCCTTTTCCCGTAGGGTAACGTGACTGGCCCACGGTCACCAGGAAACCCAGTTAGAATTGAATCCAGATTTCTGGGGTGTTAGGCTGGTGCTGTTAGCACTAGGCTATTCCGCCATTCAGCTAGCTGAGAGGAAAGACTCCGGGTTTACCCAGGAAAATTGGTAAAGCTTAACAGAGACAGCAAACTTGGCAAAGGGAATGGTCACTTAATGCAACACTACCCCAATGGAAGTGCCAAATGGCATATAAACAAAAACTATGAAATGAAAACGTGTCAATTGAGAAAACGTTATGCCAAAGGCCAGAGCCCTGTAGTGAGTCATGGAAAGAAGCAGGCCACAGCAAAATGGAAGGACCATAGAAATACCAGTGGAAAACAAAACCTTAGGCACAAAAGAAAGACCTTAAGGCAGATACCGCAGCCGAACCATAAAAATACTGATAAGATAGCCAGGGAATATGAGAGCCAGAAAGGTGTATGTGACAGCTAAGCTAGTGTTACACCCGAGAGGAATGGAAAATACCCCTGGGATTCCCAGGGATGAGTCCTGTGTTCCGGAGATCCAGTCTCTTGCTCAGCCTTTAGATGCCAAAAAGCGAAAAAAATGGCTAAGGCCCCGGAGAGGAACAGCACTAACGCCGCCCTTAATCGGTACCGGGAGCATGATAACAATGCTAAAGAGAGCCCTGTTTCCAATCATGTATGCATTTATGTAGTGCCCCAACTGCCCTGCTCGGACAAAGACACGGGCTCCCGAGGACAAGATTTTTCCTTTACTGAGGAAAAAGAGAGAGAGCGCCTTCGCCCCTTCCTCATAACCTTAGTTACCTAACTTGAAGAAACCCGGCTATGGGCGCAGAAGCAGCCCGGGAGCCGTTCCCGCCAAAATGAACCGCTGAGAAGGCCTGCCGCAACGGTCGGCTCCATGCCCAAGAGGCCCAAAAAAGCCAGCCGAGTCACCCAAACAACTTGAAAAACTCAGCCAAAGCCATCGCGAAACCGGCCCTCAGAAGTGCCGCGGGAAAAAGAAGGCCCCCTGAGAAGAAATAAAATGGCTGCCAAACTCACACAACTACTAAGAAGCTGAAAACCGACTAACCTTAAGAAGAAAAAACAGCTCTTCCTTCAGCTCTTAACACCCGCTGCTAGCGGGGAAGGAAGCTGAGTAGCGGGGGTAGCAGGCAGGTATCTGGGGCTCCCAGCACCGCTCTGCTCTCTTCTGTATCATCCGGAGCTGAAAATTGAGACAGGCCCTGCCTCTTCAGCTCCGTGCCTCTGAGCGCCGACAAAAAGCTGTCGGCAGCAAGTGCTACTGAAAGGAACCCTGCTAGGATCCCTGGTTCTGAAAAACACCAAAAAGAAATCAAAGAAATAAAAATTATCAAAGCCTTAAGCATCTGAAGGGGGGAGCCAGCCAGGAACACGTCCTTCAGCTGCTGAGGACTGATAAGACTGAGTATGGCCAGCAGAGGGAGCCAGATGCCAGCTCTTCAAAGTTTGAGATATCAGTCCTCAGTTGCTGAAGGGGATTGACAACCCACTTGTTCCTGGACGGGCCCGGAGAGACGATAAGGAATGGCAACTTGCTACCATCAATTCCTATTGGCCATGCAGCTTTTATGAAAGAGACTTATGACAATATGAAACAACTTTTGAAATGTATAAACTATGATCAACATCTATGGTCAATCTGTGGTGACTTCAAAGTGGTCGCCCTCTTGCTTGGTCTTCAGGGTGGATACACCAAGTACTGCTGCTTCCTGTGTGAATGGGATAGTTGTGCTAGAGATTGTCATTTCGTCAAAAGGGACTGGCCACTCCGTCAGTCACTGGATCCTGGAAGCAAAAATGTTCTGTTTCCAGTACTTGTAGACAGCAACAAGATTTTGATGCCTTCCTTGCACATCAAGTTGGGACTAATGAAAAACTTTGTCAAGGCGATGGATAAAACTAAACCTGCTTTCAGGTATCTTAGTGGTAAATTTCCTAGACTGAGTGATGCCAAAGTTAAGGAAGGAGTTTTTGTTGGCCCTCAGATTCGTGCACTTCTTCAAGATAACAGATTTCTTCGTTTATTGCATGGAAAGGAAAAGGCTAAATGGATAGCATTTGAATCAGTGACACAAAATTTTCATGGAAACAACAAATCAAATAATTACCAAGAGATTGTTCAAGATCTTCTCAAGGCATACAAAAACCCTAGTTGCAACATGTCCTTAAAGATTCATTTTCTACACTCTCATCTAGATTTTTTCCCACAAAATTGTGGAGCAGTAAGTGATGAACATGGAGAACGATTTCACCAAGACATTGCAGCCATGGAAAAGAGGTATCAGGGTAAATGGAGTCCATCAATGCTTGCAGACTACTGCTGGACAGTGACAAGGGATATTCCATTGCTTCAGTACAAGAAACAGATCAGGAAGAGTCGTGAAGCTACTGAATGAGAACAAAACTTGCTAGAATGTACTTACAAATGTTCTTAATGAAAGTTAAATTGCAGACATAATTACTCCTCTGTTTCTTCTAAGTACGTTAATGAACTTTATTTTATAAAAACATGCTTGTTATTGTGCAAAGTTTCATTTGTAATAAGATTTTGATTTACATCTAAGGATTTAGGCTCGATTTTCACCATACATATTGGTAAAATGTAAATTCTTCAACAACTGAACTTTGGAAGATGCGGTATATAAATATATATAAATAAATAAATAAATAAATAAATATCATAGAAACAGGAGCTAATTGACCAATTTGACTATCATATTTGAATTCAGCTTATCAAATTCATTAAGAAATAGCACATTTAATTTCTGAAGCAAATGATTTTTGAAAATTTGTAGAACAGTGATTTTTTTATGTATATAGTTAAACTTTTATGTACTTGACTCAGAATCATTTAATGTAAATCACATTTGATCTTTTTGGGAAAAGTGGTATATAAATGTTAATAAATATAAATAGACCAAAGGATGCCACTCCAACCCATCCTGATGGGATAGGATCGAGGGAGCATGTAGTCTTATGGGAAGCTGTGATGGTCTTATACAGAAAGATGGTCTGGATTGGGAATCAGAGAGAGTGGATTGTGCCTCAAAATCTGTCCCCACAATCAAAATCCCTTTTAGCTGAAGTGATCTTAGAATGGTAATAACATAGATAATCCTTGAAGATAACTAGAGATTGTGGTGACTTACATTTATACCAGTATCTTTCTGCCTTCCTCAGTAGGCAATGTAACAGATAAAAAAAAGCTGGTGTGATACCATGGATGCCAGCATCTCTGAGAATGGGCAGGAGGCTTTAAGGATATGATGGTATCTACAGCAGCAGATAAGCTGTCATTCAAATTGTTGCCTGCTGAGATAGAGAGAATACAATTCTATTGCGACGAGATTGTCGGGGGGAGGGGGGAGAAGGGAGAAGTGTTTCTCCTAGGAGAAGCAGGATGAATCAGCCACACTTGGTGATGTCATCTGACGGCGCCGAGACAGAAGTACTCTCCATAGCTCAGAAGGGCCTTTGCCCTTCTGAGCATGAGCCAACAGGCCCTACCCCCTGGCCCGCCCCTAGCTAGCCAGTTTCAGTTCTTTCACCTTTCCAGCAAGACGGACCTTCCTACTCTCCAAATGATATCTACATACTTTTACATATATGAATTTTAAATGTCTCTAACTCTGTGTCTCTGATGTTTCCATTGCTTAGATCAGTCCCAGTGTCATTTGGTAGCTCCTTCTGACCCAGGGCTGGGCTCCCCAGCAGACACCCAGAGCTCGGAACAGATGCTGCACCTCCAGCCCAGTCGGGATATGTTGTCATGGGGGATCGATGAACTCTGTCACAACAGCAACCGCTGTCTCTCAGGATGTGCCTTAAAGGCCTCCATCTCCAGCTGCAAGCTCCGATGATCACAGCAGCTGATCGAAGAACGCTGCTGCAACGCAGCTGCTATTGCTAGGGATGTGCCTCAAAGGTGTCCATCCCCAGCCGCAGGCTCCGATGATCCACCATGACTATCTACGCCTTCCGGAGCGCCTCGGACACCCCCCACTGCCAGACGAACTGGGCACAGTGCCATCATTCGAACCTCAGCGCTGGGATGCCTTCCTGGTTGGCGCAGAGCTTCAGCTGCACACCGCCATGATTCAGAAAGTGAGGTCAGCATGTCCACCTCCACCCCCTGTGACACCATTGGCTGGTACAATGACTACAGGAAAGCTGGGAGCAGCGCTGTGTGGACGTAGGATCTCTGTGCCGACACGATGCAACATTGGGGAGCACTCCACCCTTCTCCTCCTCCCGGCACCGGAGCCTCCCGGGCAAACGCATGTCGATGCTTGTGAGCTCCGCTGAACCCAGGCATCAACCCCAGCATCGGCAATGGATTCCCAGTGCATCTTATGCAGGTAAACCTGCTGCCTTGCCACCAAGTTTGCCATGGTGTAATGCATGGGCAGCATTACACCACGTGGGCAGGATAATGCCAAACATGGGGGATGTTATGAGTCTCCGCCCTGTTGGGCAAAGGAAAGGCAACTGCCAAAGGATCCTTCCTGCTCCCAGCTCAGCTCGCTGTCAGCAGCTGCACTTCCTGGCCGCCTCTTATCAGCCAGTAATAGGAAACTACAATAGCACAAAGAAGGGAATGGAGCTGCAGATCTTCATCGTGGCTGCACGGCGGCTCCTGCTGAAGCCCTTGAGAGTGCACCGAGCTGAACTCACGATGCACAGACCTGCCAGTGGAGGTGTAGCCTAATGGCTAGAGCACTGACTGGCTATGCAATAGACTTTGGTTTGACTACCACTTGTCCCACGGGGGCATACAATTCCTCCACCCATTGCTGGACCCATGACACCAACAGAGCCCGCTAAGGGCTGCAGGCACAGCCAAGGTTGAAACAGGCAACTCTCTGCCATCAGCCAGGGCTTGATTCCCAAACAATAGCATGTCAATTGACCCTCCAGTGCTTCAAACTAGTCTCTCCTTCAGGTGGCATCAAACAAGCCTCTCCTTCGGGCATCACATTTCGCCTGACATTCGCTCAAAATAGATCCTCCGTGCATGGCTACTCGTCAGCATCTCCAGCAGCCCTAAACAAACAAAAGGTGACAGGAGCCCAGGATCAGATCCCAAGTGGGCAAAATTTGCTGCATATCATTACAGAACCTGCATGGCAGGTTAGAATTCCTGTGCAAAAAAAAAAAGAAATCAAGAGCTGCTTGCATCAACTACATAGCATGACCGGCTATTCTCGGGCACCAATTGCATCTAAGAATATGGAGGATGGCATTCACAATTCCTAGGGCACACAGAGGAAGAGCCTCATAGCCCACTAGTTGGTACATGGACATACAGAGGAAGAATCTCATAGCCCACTAGTTAGCGGACAGGTTATGGGCCTTCGGAAACAGGGGCCAATCCCTTGCACAGGTCTACTTCAACTTGATCTGACAGACCTGGAACATCTGCTATTTAGCTGTAATGCACATTGTGAACCTTGCATTTTCAAATCGGTGTGGAGGTGTAACCTAATGCTAGGGCACTTCTCCATAGGCAAGGGTCCTGAGTTTATTCCCACTTGTTCTCCCCACCACAGACGGCATAGGTCCCGTGCATCTCCACCTGCAAGAAGCTAACCCCCTGGAGGATGACCACTGAGGTTGTCCAAAGAGAGAAGGCGGCCAGCCTCCAATACTACAAAAAAAAAAGAGAACTCCATGCCCTTGGCTGAAGCCGGCGACCACGAGGCAGGCATAGCCTCCATCATCTTGTAGGGACTCGGCCCTCCAGACTCGGCCACGCTACCCTTGCTGCCAGGGGCCTTCTTCGGACTCGGCCACGCTGCCCTCACTGCCAGGGGACAGCTGCCCCTCTATGCTGGCCAGGCCACATACCGCGCATTCCTCTGTGGGGGCTGCTTCCTTATCAGACCTTAATTGAGAAACCAACAGGGGATTACAGTGAATACCTCCAACGCTTGCTCCTAGGCATCATCTCACTTGTCAAGCCCAGGGAATCAATACTCAATTCGGACCCTTATTGGGGCTGCATGTCCCGTTCCATGGGCTCAAAAAAAATAAAATAGTACATGCGGGATCAGATCATGGCCTGACATAGAGGGTCCATGCTGCTCACCCCACAGGTGCTCCTCTAAGCATGTGGTGGAAGCACACCTTTGTAAAAAAAAAAAAGAGGGTATTGGTGTCTCCCCACACCTCATTGATGAGCCGAGCTCTGCCTTGCCATCACGGGAGGCCCGGGCAGCGACCCAACAATCCTTAACCCTCCCTGTTTTCCAATTGCGTTCCCTGGAAACCACCATAAGCCCCTCCTTCCCTCGATACCACAATTTCAAAGTGGACATTGATACCACAAAGCTAACCTCCCATGACATTGGTGAAGACGCCACCACCATCATGATGTGGGGAGCCTTCTTGACCCAGTAGAGCATATCCTAAATACCATGACCTACCGTGCGAAGTCTGCACCACCAGCTAGACTACACAAATGCCAATGGCAGAACTGATACCTGCAACCACTTGCTGTGCTCACCCCTATGGAAATGGGGGTGACAGGCTCTAGCCATGATGATCCTGCATAGAGAATCCTGCATGGGACAGGCCCTCCAGCAATCAACCCTATGCCAGCACTGTGGCTCAACACACAGAAGGCAGGTGTTTATGGGCAGAAGGTCCTAGGTTTGAGATCTGGCTGCAAATTAGGTCGGTGAAATAGAGCACATCGCTAGAGTGCCGCCATGCCTGCCATTCTGCTCTCTAGGACCTGGACAGTGAGGGAACAGATGTTCCAGACAGTCAACAAGGTGACCTCAACCAGCACACAAAGGGAGTAGGTTCCCGCCCACCCATAAGATGCCTCGAAAACCCCAGACTTACGCCATCCAAGCAGCACCCTCCCATCTAGGGTGTGCCCACAGCAAGGTGCCCCTCCACACAGGAGGAGATGGCAGGCAGTATCAGCAGTCAGCTGAACTTGCATGTAGGAACTCAACCCTTGGGCATCAGCTTCCCTCTTCCATCAGTGGGACTGACCACAAATCGACCTGCTTGCCACGTGGAGAAAACAAGGTGCAACCGTTAAAATGGACAAAACCCAGGTTATCCTCTTTGTACCCACTAGATCCCGGCAAGTGCTGGTGGACAACACGTAACTCAAGGGCCTAACCCTGTCGACAGGTGGAAATTCAGACCTGACCCTGTCGTTTTTCTACCTAGCGGTGCGCTATGAGTGAAACTGCTGGTGTGGCACCTGTCAGCACGCGAGTCCTATGACTAAAATGGTGGGTGTTTTCAGCACCTGGCGCTAATCACAGCAGCAGGACAGGTTCCCCAACACCCTTTGCAATTGCAGCCTTCCATGACTGTTCTAATGACAGCCTTGCTACCACACTGGCCCTCAGCCAGCTAATATAGGAGC
Source organism: Ichthyophis bannanicus (assembly GCA_033557465.1). NCBI lineage: Eukaryota > Metazoa > Chordata > Amphibia > Gymnophiona > Ichthyophiidae > Ichthyophis > Ichthyophis bannanicus. The sequence goes on along the minus strand of CM066034.1, from coordinate 54,050,571 downwards.
TGCCGAGCCACTGCAGACAGTAGACCTCCAGGAAGACTATTTCAGATAGCAATCTGAACTGCAAGTCCTGGTGGCACACCTGCGCACATACCACTCTACCATGACCAAGCCACCCTCAGGACCCTCCCAGGCCCGTCCCTGAGGTGGAGTCACTTCAGACTTCAGCATCAGCCAGGCCATCAAACTCCTGTGGTCCTCTGAAATCCCTCAGAGGGTTCACACTCTGGACAGCATCACAGCCCTACGCAGCTGAATGCCCAGAACAACAGCACTCCAGCACCAGGAGACACAAGTGTACCAAGACAGGGAACACAACACCTTGTCTCATGTGACCCCAATAAACCTGGCCACCCAGTCACAGCAGATCCCACCTCTAGGGATTTCCGCCTGCAGCTACATGCCAAGAGTGAGCGCAGGACACAAGCCATGCCAAGGTGCTCGAGCCACACCAAGAAGCTCAAGCCGCACCAAAGGTGAGCACATCAACTCAGGGCACAGACCAAGCCTCCACTGCCAACCTGCATCCCATACGTGGTGTGGCACACATCTGCAAGGCCACCGGGCCCCAGTGCACACCGTCCAAGGACACTGCCGCTTTGTCCTTGTGTCATGAACAAACAAATCCTCCGGCAAAGCAGTCTCAACAATCTAGATGGCTATCTCCCACTTGGACACACCCGGCAAGGCCATGAACCAGCTCATGGCCATTACCATATTAATGCTTCGATCTTGCACCACTGTTGTTGCTCAGTCGATATTGTCACTGCTGCAGTATTGCAGTCCTGCTCGCGAAGACTATCTCACTGCTACTGCTCGATGGGACTACATCACTGCCGCTGCAGTGTGCGCCTTGTGGCCAGATGCTTACACAATCACTGCTGCTGCACGTGTGCGCATTGTGACTGCAGGATTTCACGTTCATTGTCGTGGGGCACATGCCCATTTGCACTCCGCACTGCACTTATCTCTATGCACTTTACTTTATACTGCATGCATGAACGTTGGTTGGCACGGCAAGTGCGGCACCCACACCGCCACCAAGTGCACAGTTGTGTGGCCCTGCCTAACAGTGAGGAACACGTTCATTGTAACAGTGCACGTGGTGCCCCCCCTTTGCCATTAGTGCTGCCCTGCCTAATGGTGATGTTCCAGAGTACACCAATAAGACATCCAGCCCTGGGTAACTGTCACCCTGAACCGAAACGAGGCTTCGGCCTTCCCCCATCCACCACAGCGCATGGCAGCATGAGAGGTACTAAGTGTGGCTGACTCATCCTGCTTGTCCTAGGAGAAAGCAAGGTTACTTACCTGTAACAAGGGTTCTCCATGTACAGCAGGATAAGTCAGCCACACATACCCACCCACCTCCCCTGGGAAGGGGTCGGCCTCTGGCCCAGTGCCCGCCTCCTAGCAGCAAAGGCTCAGCTAGTGACGTACTGGCTAGGTAGGGGCAGGCTGGGGGGTAGGGCCTTTTGGCTCATGCTCAGAAGGGCAAAAGCCCTTCTGAATTATGGAGAATACTTCCATCTTGGCGCCGTCAGGTGATGTTACCAAGTGTGCCTGACTTATCCTGCTGTCCACAGAGAACCCCTGTAGTAACCTCACTTAACTGGTTATTTTCCTCAAAGAGGAGGGGGTCTGTGCATGTGCTTTCCCCTGAGGAGGCCATGTGGAGAACAAAAGAAATAAAAGAATGATCAGCCCAGAGTAGGCGAAGACCAGAAAAATTTGTAAGACTAGTCAGAAAATCACAATTGAAAAAAACTAGGTCCAAGGTGCAGCCTGCAGAATGTGTCGAGAAATAGACATGCTGCAATAGGCCAAAGTCAGCCATAAAGGTGGCAAAACATTTGTCCTGCGGTCTGGAGGGCGTACTGAAATGTATATTAAAATCTCCATTAACAAATTTGGATAGAGTCACAGTGTCTAAAAGGGATTAGAGAAGTAGGTTCCATGATTCTCCAGGACCAAGTAGGAAGTCAGTCCTCACATATGGGTGACGTTGGCGCCGACGGAGCCCCCGTGCGGAGCATTTCCCCAGCTTTCACAGAAAGCCTTTGAGAATGCAGCGCGCATGCACGGTCCCCTTCCCGCCCAAGGGTGACATCTTGCTCAGTCTTCTTTTTTCCGCAGAGCCCGATGGATGTATTTTCGTTTCACCCGAGGAAAAAGTTGATTTATTCTGCGTTAAACTGTTTTTCTTTGGTTCGACGCCGGTTTCCCTTTCCCGCCTGGGCCCAATACATCGGTATCGAACCCGGATCTCTTTTTTCATTTTTTGTCCTTAGTGACTAGCGTTCACGCCATTTTTTCTTTTTTCAATGGCAGCCCTGTCTTTTGACCTCGCAGGGGCCCTTTTTCCCCCGATGGCTGCCAGCGGGTTTAAGAAGTGTGATCGGTGTAAGAAACTTATGTCTCTCACTGACACACATGACTGCTGCCTCCGGTGCCTCGGACCCAATCATGACCCGATGATCTGTGGTCTGTATGGGAAGATGTCCTCTAAGATGTCCTCTAAGTTTTAAACTTTTTCTTACCCTTCCCTGAAGGACTCCTCCCCTCCCCCCTGCTGAGTTAGTGTTGTGGTCTTCCATTTTCTGTGCTGCACATGTGGGTTTAGCTCAGATTGCCTATGTGTTCCCTAAGAAGAGGCGTGCTTCCAGAGCTCTCCCAAAAGGTGATTTTTTACTGAGTTGCTGCATAACTGTGAGTCTTGTTTCCAAATAACTGTGAATCTGTTTGTCTCCACATAGCTCTCTATCTGTCCATAGTATTGGGTTCCCTTACCCACTCCATTGCTGTAGAGGTTTAAGTTTTAAACTTTCTCTTACCCTTTCTCAGCTGTAACTTACCTTGCCTCTCTCAACTAACTGGGCTTTATGTGGTACCCCCCTCCCCCCTGCTGAGGGTTCAGGACAGGGTACCTTGTAACTGCCGTCTTTAATAGGACTTATCTCTCTCCCTCCCTCCCCAGCACCCACCCACCCCTGGGGTAATTGTAGTTTTATAGGTACTTGCACATCTTAGAGGAAAGGGGCTGCTCTCAGGTGCAGCTCGTTATCCAAATCAGTCATACACGGAGGACCTGAGATTAATTAATTAAGCTTCAGGTACACAAGGTGTATTAGGGGTATTAGATACACTTTTATTGGTATAAGCATCTACACCAATCCTTATTATATACAGAATTTAAAAGACCTAAACACAAGCTTTAAACTAAGATGCAGACAGAAGTCCAGCAACGAGATGGGGGTTCTCCGGTCTTTTGCATTGAGTGTCACATGTATGATTTTCTCCCAGTTGGTGAGAGGTCTTACGTATGCACTAAGTGCAAAGAACTCTTTGCTCTCAGGGAACAAGTCCGTTCTCTAGAGGCTAGAGTAGCAGACCTGGAAGACATAAGAAAGACAGAGAAGTACATGGACGTGACCTACAGGGATATAGTCCTGAAGTCCCACCTCCAGTCTGGCAGCATCCCTGTTGCCATGGAGGAGAGAGGTCACGTGACAGGAGAGCATCACCCTAGTGTGGCAGGAAGTGATCCTGTAACTAGGACCTGTCCTCCAGGTGATGTAAAACCCTCTCGCACCGAGGACGTTTCTCCAGGGCCACGTGCCCATGAGGGGAGGGTCAGGACAGCTGTTATAGTTGGTGATTCAATCAGGAATGTAGATAGCTGGGTGGCTGGTGGACGTGAGGATCGCCTGGTAACATGCCTGCCTGGTGCGAAGGTAGCGGACCTCACGCACCGCCTAGATAGGATCATAGATAGTGCTGGGGAGGAGTCTGCTGTCTTGGTACATGTTGGTACCAATGACATATGAAAATGTGGTAGGGAAGTTCTGGAGGCTAAATTTAAGCTTTTAGGTAGGAAGTTGAAATCCAGAACTTCCAGGATAGCGTTCTCCGAAATGCTTCCTGTTCCACATGCAGGACCCAAAAGACAGGCAGAGCTCCGGAGTCTCAATGCGTGGATGAGACAATGGTGCAAGGATGAGGGTTTTGGATTTGTTAGGAACTGGGGAACATTCTGGGGAAAGGGTGGTCTCTTCCGAAGGGACGGGCTTCACCTTAATCAGGATGGGACCAGACTGCTTGCATTAACCTTTAAAAAAGAGATAGAGAAGCTTTTAAACTAGAAAATAGGGGAAAGCCGACAGTCACCCAGGAGCGCATGGTTCGGACGAAGGTATCCTTGAAGGATACTACCAAAAGCAGTGAGGTTCCAAAAGGGAGTATAGTAGCCGAAATGCCCTTGAGTAAGGAGCAGACAGAGCATAAAGATTCCAAATTACCCATGCCTACCAATAGCCAGATTAATATGAATAAAATACAGTCTCTAAAATGCCTGTATGCCAATGCTAGAAGTCTAAACAATAAGATGGGAGAGTTAGAATATATAGCACTAAATGAGAGGTTAGATATGATTGCACTCTCAGAGACATGGTGGAAGGAGGATAACCAGTGGGACACTGTGATACCTGGATACAAACTATATCGTAATGATAGAGCTGATCAAATTGGTGGAGGGGTTGCGCTATATGTTAGAGAGGGCATTGAGTCAGAAAGGATTAAAGTTTTGCAGGGAACAAAATTTGCTGTAGAATCTCTATGGATTGAAATTCCACTTATGAAAGGGAAGGTGACGGCAGTGGGAGTATACTATCGACCGCCTGGCCAGAATGAACAAATGGATGATGAAATGCTCAAAGAAATCACGGAAGCTAACAAAAGTCACAACAGAGTAGTAATAATGGGTGATTTCAATTACCCCGGTATCGACTGGGTCAGTGTCACGGCAGGACAAGCTAAAGAGATAAAGTTTCTAGATGGAATACATGACTGCTTCTTGGAGCAGCTGGTTCATGAACCGACCAGAGGGGAAGCCATACTGGACCTAGTCCTTAGTGGAACGCCAGATCTGGTGCAAGAAATAAGGGTGTTGGGACCACTTGGCAATAGTGATCATAGTATGATCATGTTTGATTTAATTATTGGAGGACAAATAGTAAAGGAATCCACAGTACTACCTTTTAACTTTCAAAAGGGAGACTATGATAGAATGAGGAATATAGTTAGGAAAAAACTAAAAGGAGCGGTTCCAAAGGTTAAAGACTTACAGCAAGCTTGGGCGTTATTTAAAACTACTATCCTCGAAGCCCAGACCAGCTGTATTCCACGCATTAAGAAGAGTGGAAGAAAGTCCAAAAAACTGGCAGCATGGTTTAAAGGTGAGGTCAGAGAGGCTGTTGCTGCCAAAAAAGCAACCTTCAGGAAATGGAAAAAAGAGCCAAATGATGAAAACTGGAAACAGCACAAGCACTGGCAAGTTAAATGCAAAGCACTGATGTATTGCCAAATTCTACGCTTTTCCTTTGACCCTGTCACTCACTTAGCTCACTGACTAGGCATAAATATTCTGGCAAATACAGTATGAGTTAACTCTGTCACTCATTAGCTCACAGACTATGCATAGACACTTTAGTAAATGCAATATGAGTTTTATTAAATTAAGTCCTTTTGGAATAATAATAAGCACAGAGATAAGCATTAATACTTCACCGGATATTATAGCTCATCACGCCAGGTGGGGGACTGTTCAGCAATCACTCTCAGGAGGAAAATCCGGGGAAAAACTACAGAGACACGCTTGCCTCGTATATCAGTTGCAGTCCCATCTTTCCTTCTGAGAGTCCCCCTAAAGTACCTTAACTAAGATCATGCCTGCTGCATGATATTACAATTCATTGGTTAACATATGCTGCATGCTCAAATCAGGATTGGCCAGGGTCAATCCTGTGCACATGGTTCACACCAGGATTGGCCAGGGCCAAATCTGTGCTCGTGACCAGCAGCTGAAAAAAATATGTTAGCTGCTGAGTCACTGCATGAGTCACTCATCCAGCTTTTTCCAGCCAAGGGAGACACCCCCCATGGTTTTAGAAGCAGCTCAAGGCTTCTACATTATAATTGATGAATTCTTATCCTGTCTACATTGGCTAGGCAAATGTTTCTATATTGGCCAAGAGAATTGTTCAAAGGCCAAGGGAAGAATTCTGTCTCCCTCTCTGGCCTTTTAACACTCCCCAGGCTAGATGTGTAAAGATCTCTCACTAGACTGTAAATACAGCTATGGTCTCTGAGCTAGCAAATTGGCTCAGCATGAGTCCTCACAGGCAGAATGGCTCATGAGTTAGAATGGCTCATGAGTTCAGTACAATATCTTTGCTGATCCAAAAATTCAAATAAATCTTTAATTAGTAATACATTCCACCCTTGGATCAACAAGGATATTGTACGTAAGCAATGGCTGAATCGCCTTTGTAATTCATTTAGAAATACAGTAATAACAACTTGGGCTAAAACATAGTGGATAGCATTAAGGCAAACGCTGGAGGGGACAAGCCTCAGTGTAATTTGGGTGATATTTTCCCATTCCCCCCCCCCCCCCCCCCGGCATTACAATTGTCAAAGCCAAATGGCTTGTAGTTCTCAGCTATCTTTATCAGTTCCCCATGCAGTGGGTGACTCATTTCACTTGCACATTCAGAACTTTTTCCCACTGTACATCTGCCCCATAGACTTTAATAACTAAAATCTGGGGAACAGGTGACATAAGCAATTGGGCACATGATGTGCAGCAGAAAAAATCTGAGATACTAAAATTACAGTTACTTTCCAAGGAAACAATAACAATACATAAGAAAAAAAATCATTCACAAAAGTCCAATAGTCCTTTTCCTATTTTCAGATAATTTGGCCTGCTTCTCCGCAGTTGAACCTCTCATTCTCGTAGGTGGACATCTTGGCCTTTCTTTCATTGCGACACATTGAAGCAGATAGGGACTTCCTCACACGTTTCTGCGGTGTGTAGTTCAGATTTCTCGGGATGGTCTGCTCCATCTGGACTCTGGCCAATTTTCTCTGCTGGACTCTCTGGCTTGCAATTGGTGACATGGCTCCAGGCCTCATTCAGAAGAGCAGCGCCAATATTAAATGAAAAGACTAAAAATTCTAGATTAGACTTCACAATAAGACAAACTTAATTTCATCTATATTTACTAAGATCATATCCTACAAATAATAAATATTGCTTTTATAAACTTTCAGTGATCTACTAGTAACTATCTCGTATGGTGTCAATCTTATCTCGCAGTTTGATTAACTCCTTGTCTCTCTATCACTGGAAATTCATTTTTGCTTGTAGGAAATATTCCATTTTGCCCTTGACTGACCTTTACATGTTTCAGATCAGACAAGCTGCACACACGTGTTCTGCAGTTTTGACAAGTTTTAGAATTATACCCAATTGTGTGAGAATTTGTCATCAAATCATCCCCCTTTGCCTCTGCATGCCTGGCCAGGACATACAGAGGAAAAGTGAGGCAAAAAGCATCCGGAAGTACCACATGGCCAGTGTGGGTTTTCCAAAGCTCATCAGGGTGCAAGGTGCACCTAGCCTGTCTCCAAATATCTATTTCTAATTGTTGAGTATGACTTCCTGAATTGAAGCTTCTGGAGACGGCACAGTCGAATAAAGTGCTCATAATTTTTTGTTTACATATTCATTAGGAAAATACATCACTTCAAATTACCTTCATCAGTTTATTGTCTATCACAGTTTCTCCTTTAATATTCCACTTCATCCCTCCATAACACAACACTTTTTCATCACCTGCATCATTCCACCAACTACTTACATAGGTCCTTTTCCTGTTTCTTTTATACCACACTAATGTATCCTTATTTGGCAAGGCTGCTAAGAATATCAAACAATTGTTAATAACTTAAATTTAGAGTAAACAAATGGTAACAGTATGAGTAAACAGTGTCCCTTTCCCATCAACTTAATTGGTCCAATGCTAAGTGGACATATACTCATTCTAAAATAGGAACAATCTGGGTAAAAATCCTTACAATATAACATCAATCCCAATAGAAAGAAATATGGCTCATCTCTCGCGTATAACTAGAATCTGTCGTATACACTGTTCTCAGTGAGAGTGCTGTTAGGCTGATTTTAAAATTGCAGTGTTCACAAGGATTTGTATAAGCTACTCATTAATTATGGTGTCAAAAAGAGATCCTTTTGAGGTGAGAGATCTAAGAGGGTACAAGGCATTGGTGGCTAGGCCTCATCTTCAGGTTCTTCTTGGATTGCAAGGCATTTGTGGCTGGGCCTCATGACTATCCTCGGGTTCTTCTCGGCCTATGCTCCCCCTGCCTATTTATGTCTCTTCAGAGGCATAAATATGCAAGGTTCCTGTTCTTCAGGCCTTGTGGGTCCTCAAGTCTTAGAGCTTGGTAGCCCAGATCATCACACTGGAAGCAGCACATTTAGCCTAGGCTGTGGCCTCACCTTTCTGCCTCTCTCTCTCTCTCTCTCATTCTTTTTCTCAAACCTCTCCTGGATCATTGCTGACAAGCAAGATTTGGTTTTATCCAATCAACTCAAGTTCTCATTATTTTCTGGGAACTCAGTTCCATCTTTAATCTATATTTGCTCTATGCTTGAGAACAGAGCAATTTCATATCAGCCTCTGTCTAAAATTTCATCAAACTTATTAATATTTTACTCATTTGGTAATTGCTGTGTGTGTACTGGACCTCTGCGTAATGTGCTACTATAACAGGTGTATTTGGTAACATAAGTGCAAGGGTATAAATTAGAGAAAATTAATATCTCACAGTGCTACAACATATATCTGTTTTCTCTGCAACATATATCTATTTTAACTGAAATAGAAACTACACTTTTTCTCTGGATACTAACACGTAAAATTCAAATACAGGAAAACAGGTGAATTTATTCTAAAATCCAATATTGTAACAAATAAAAACTGTGATGTTACTATCTTGTCCCTCAGTCATCAGCAGTTCAGGGAACAGGCATTCTCAAATGACATGAAACTTCTAAGAGGTGAAAATTGTGCTTTGTTACATTTAAATTAACATGTTATCTTCAACACAGCCAGTAGAACGAACCATTGTCTTGTGTCCTTCATGCAAATGTGGCTGAACAATTAACCTATAGTTATCGCTGTTTATGGTTAACTATGCCCCCTGGGGTGCTTGCCACAATTTAAAAATCCTCTTTTAACTTTTAAGTTTGTTTGGTAGCATATACAGTAAAAGACAAAGAATAGATGCATAACATATTAATGATAAAGATTACCTTCTTATTTACTCAAGATTTAATGCCCCATTGTCCTGTCAGGGTTCTCAACCTCTACTTTGGAGAAAAAAAGTTTCATGCCTTGTTTGTTTGATCTAGTCACTTCAGCATTCAGGGACTATAAAATCTACTGGGGTAGCCAGTAATGAAAGAAAAACAGTTTCTCCAGGACCAAGCAGGAAGTCAGTCCTCACATATGGGTGACGTCGGCGCCGACGGAGCCCTCGCGGAGCAATTTTCCCCAGCTTTCAAAGAAAGCCTTTGGGAATTGCAGCGCGCATGCGCGGTCGCCTTCCCGCCCAAGGGTGCCATCTTAGCCAGTCTTCTTTTTTCCGCGGAGCCCTACAGACGTGGTCTTCTTGTCCCCGCTGAAAAAGTTGATTTTTCGTGATTTATTTCTCTTTTTTTCTTCGGTTCGACGCCGGTCTCTTTCCTGCCCGGACTCGCGACGCCATTGCGAGTCCTTCTCTTATTTTTCGGTTTTTCTGATTTTCTGTTAGTTTCGTTTTCGGTTTTTCGCTGGCAGCCCGGTCCTTCGACCTCGCAGGGGCCCTTTTTCCCCCGATGGCTGCCAGTGGTTTCAAGAGGTGTGTTCAGTGTGACAGAAATATGTCACTCACTGACACACACGATAATTGCCTCCGCTGCCTTGGCCCGGATCACGAGGAGTTGATCTGTGGGGCCTGCAGCAAAATGTCCTCCAAAGCGTTAAGGAGTCGGCGGCATCAGCGGGAACGAATCTTCGCTGATCCCACCCGTACCCGGACCTCGTCGGAGGCCTCGGCGTCCAGAGGCTCCAGCTCTGACCGTCGCCGGAGTTCCTCCGACAGGGGTTCTCCCTCCGGGGACCATCATCGGAAGGTGAAACCCACGAGGGCGGCGTCGGTGGACGCTCCTGGTTCCGCAAGGGCCAGGTCGCATAGCCCCGATAGCCGTCCCGGGTCTTTGGAGAAGGAGCATCTCCCGAAGCGACCTCGTCTGGAATCGGAGTTGCCTGCTCGGGTAAGTCCTGTAGTCCTCCTGGACTCGCCTCCGAGGGGTCCGACGTCGGGCCCGACGCCGTCGGGGCCCGAGTCGGGGGCTGCTGGGTCACCTGAGGTCGGACTCAGGTTGACGGCCTTGGAGAGCAGACTATCTGCCTTCATGGACCAGCAGCGGGCACTGATCGCTAGCCTCGCTGGCGCCTCTGCCCCGACCGCCGGGACGTCGACGTCCAAGTCGACCCCGGAGACCGAGCCGATCCTCGAGTCCATGCGGGCTCGAGTCGATCCTCGCTCGAGGTCACCCTCGGCCTCCCGTTCGGGACCGAGGTCGTCGACGCCGACTCCCTCGGCGTCGGGGCGGCCTCCGCCTCCGCCCGCCCGGGCCGACCCCACCGATTCCTCCTCGGAGTCAGCCTGGGAGTCTGAAGAGGAAGAGTCACCTGATTCTTTTCGGACTCGGTGTGTCCCCTCGGACTCGCCTGAGTCCGAACCTCGGAAACAGTCCCTTCCGGAGGATGCCCGGTTCTCGGACTTCGTCAGGGATATGGCCAAGGCTTTGGCCTTCCCTGCAGATCCCGAGGAGGAGCCTCGAGCCGAAGAACTCAACGCCCTTCAGTACGACTCTCCCGCCAGGGAGCACTTTACTGTACCGGTTCCTCCCATGCTGGAGCGACTACTCTTCCGCATGTGGGAGAGTCCGGCATCGTCGCCGGTATTAAGCAAGCGGGTCGATTCCATCTATCGAGTCCGCAAGAGCCCTGGCTTCCAAAAAGCACAGCTGCCGCACCATTCCATGGTGGTGGAATCGGCCATGCATAGGCTTAAGAGCCAGAAGATGCACTCCTCGGTGCCTCCTGGCAGGGAGGCCCGCAACCTGGATGGCCTCGGTAAGAAGTGTTTCCAGGGCTCTATGCTTGCTTGTCGGGTCCAGACCTACCAGCTCTACATGGGCATGTACCTTAGAGACCTGGCTAAAGAGCTAGCCGGATTCTCCGCTGGGCTGTCCGAGGAACCTTTGCGGAGGTTCCTAGCCTTGACAACTGGTATTCGGGAATGCTCCAAATTCATTTCTCGAGCAGCCTATGATGGCTTTGAAGCATCGGCTCGAGTGGCCGCAGCCGGCATCAGTGCCCGCCGACAGGCTTGGCTTCAGTTGTCTGACCTTGAACCCTGCAGGACAAGTTGGTCGATGTCCCCTGCCGAGGTGAGAACCTCTTTGGCAAGCCCATGGCTGAGAAGGCTGCACAAATCGAGACGGAGACTCTCACCAGAACTAGGCTCTCTAGGAAGACCTCCGCCCCTTCCCAGAAGAAGAAGGGCTCGGGAAAGAAGTCCTTTTACCCGAGAAAGGCGGCTGCCTATAAACACTACCCCCATTATCAGGCCTCCGCAGCTCCCCAACAGGGTCAGCAGGCCAAGGGACGGGGTAACGGGTCCCGTAGGCAGCAAGCCCCCAAGCCTGCACCACCGGCCCCTGCTCAGCAGGGTGGGGGTTTTTGACTTCATCAGCATAGCCTCTCCCCCTCAGCTGGTTCCTCCCAGCACAGGAGGCCGGCTGGTTCACTTTGCCCACAGGTGGTCCAACATCACCTCAGATGCCTGGGTGCTTCAGGTTGTGAGAGAAGGCTATCTTCTCCACTTCCACCAGGTCCCTCCCTCCTATTTCCCGGGAGAACCTCCACGACTCCCTCTGCACAGGGACTTACTCCTCCAGGAGTTAGCAAGTCTTCTTCAGGAACAGGCTGTGGAACCGGTGCCCCACCACCTGAGGGGTCAAGGCTTCTATTCCAGGTATTTCCTAATACCAAAAAGAACAGGAGGCCTCAGACCCATCCTGGACTTGCGCAACCTCAACAAGTTCCTTGTCAGGGAGAAGTTCAAGATGCTTACCCTTGGAATCCTTCTGCCCTACCTCCAGCAGGGAGATTGGCTATGCTCCTTGGATCTAAAGGATGCCTACACGCACATCCTCATCCACCCAAGCCACCGCCAATACCTAAGGTTTGTGGTGGCAGGAAATCATTACCAGTACAGAGTACTGCCCTTTGGCCTATCCTCCGCACCACGAGTCTTCACAAAATGTCTCACGGTGGTGGCAGCTTATCTCCGGCTTCACGGCCTCTATGTCTTTCCGTACCTAGACGACTGGCTCATCAGAGCATCGTCCTCTCCGGAAGTCACAAGAGCCACACATCGCACTGTGACTCTTCTGCAGTACTTGGGCTTTGTCATAAACTTCGCAAAGTCCACTTTGCTCCCCTCGCAAGATCTCGAGTTCATCGGCGCAAGATTGCACACTCTTCAGGCACGAGCTTTCCTGCCTCTCGACAGGGCTCAACGGCTCATGGACCTAGCCGGCCGCTTTCGCAGCCAGTCCCTGGTCTCCGCCAGGCGCTTCCTGAGACTACTCGGCCATATGGCTTCCACCGTCCACGTGACCCCCAATGCCCGCCTCAATATGCGGCCTGCTCAGTGGTGCCTTCACAAGCAGTGGCAACAGGCCACGGGCGGCCTAGCCGACTTAGTGAGCATCTCCGGTCCGCTGGCCTCTTCTCTACAGTGGTGGCTTCATCGGCCGAACCTGGTGCTCGGAATGCCTTTTCAGTCTCCTCCGCCGGCTCAAGTGCTGACGACCGATGCTTCTCTCCTGGGAAGGGGAGCGCACTGCCAAGGGGCATGTACTCAAGGTCTCTGGACCACGTGGGAGTCTGCGCAGCAGATCAACTTCCTGGAGCTCAGAGCAATCCGTCTGGCTCTCAAGGCTTTCTCCCACCTGACTTCTCACCAGTCCGTCCTTGTCCAGACGGACAATCAAGTTGCCATGTTCTACGTGAACAAACAGGGAGGCACGGGCTCCTTCCTTCTCTGTCGAGAAGCACAGAGACTCTGCTCTTGGGCCGTCAGCCACGGCATTCTTCTCAAGGCAGTTTATCTCCCAGGCCAAGAAAATTGCCTGGCGGACAAACTCAGCAGGATCCTCCAGCCGCACGAGTGGCGCCTGGATCCCTTGGTAGTTCAGAAACTTTTTCTGAAGTGGGGCCTCCCCACGATGGATCTCTTTGCCAGTCCTCTCAACCGGCAACTTCCTCGCTTCTGCTCTCGGCAGCCGCATCCCCTTCGAGTAGCGGCGGATGCTTTTCTGCTGTCATGGTCGGAAAGCCTTCTGTATGCCTTTCCTCCCATACCGCTTGTCTCTCGAACTTTTTTCAAGGTTCTCCGAGACAAAGCTTCCATGATCCTCATAGCTCCTCGCTGGCCCAGACAGCCGTGGTTTCCACTCCAGCTGCAATTAGCGGTAGAGGATCCGTTCCCTCTGGGGTTTCAACCAGATCTCCTGACACAGGATCAGGGGTCCCTGCTACACCCCAACCTCAGATCTCTACATCTGATGGCCTGGCGGCTGAACGGGTAGTCCTCGCCAATGTTCCCTCTAATTTTCTGTAGGCTGTGTGCGCGCATAAAATATCAGATGTGCAGCTTTTGAAGGAAGGTTAAATTTTTGTGCGCCACATAACGACACTCGAAGTTATATACTTTAAAATTTGACTACACGTCAGAATACGGTATGTACACCACATTGATTGCACTAGAAAATATTGTAGAACTTGTGAAAACCATAAATACACAACAGCTTTTCAATTTTAAGAAAGTCTGTGTTGTTTTCTATCAGAATCAGAGCCGTAATTTTTGTGCGCTCTGTTGTAAAGTATGTGCGCTCACTCGGTGAGGTGTGTGCGCGCGCACACGCGCACAGCTTAGAGGGAACAGTGGTCCTCGCTCCCCTTCTACTGCCGGCAGAGGTGGAAGAGGTCGTCCTAGCTTCCCGACAACCTTCTACCCGCAAATGCTACGCCCTTAAATGGCGTCGCTTTTCCGCTTGGTGTGCCCAGCAGTCTCAGGATCCCTTCTCCTGCTCGGTGTCGGTGATCTTGCAGTATTTGCTCTACCTCTCTAATCTGGGACTTAAGTCCAATTCCGTCAAAGTTCACCTCAGTGCTCTTTCAGCACATCATGTGCCGGTGGACGGCAGACCTCTTTCCAGCGACCCTCTCGTGGCAAGGTTTCTCCGAGGTCTCCTTCTACTTAAACCACCTCTGCGCCCGCCAGCACCTGACTGGGATCTGAATGTGGTTTTACAGCGGATCACCTGTCCGCCTTTTGAACCTATGGCTACCTGTTCTCTCCGTTTTCTTTCTTGGAAAACCTTATTCCTGATAACCCTCACTTCCGCTAGACGCGTGAGTGAATTGCAGGCCCTCGTGTCTGATCCCCCTTACACTCGGTCCTACGGACTCACCCTAAATTTCTTCCAAAAGTGGTCTCCCCTTTTCACATCAATCAGGAGGTGGTACTTCCGACCTTCTTTCCCAGGCCACACTCCAGCCGAGCTGAAATGGTCCTGCATACCCTGGACTGTAGAAGGGCATTGAACTTCTACCTTGACCGTACGCGGGAGCACCGTAAAGCTGCTCAGCTTTTCGTGTCTTTTGACCCCAATAGATTGGGGCTCCCTGTCTCCAAGCGTACTCTGTCCATCTGGGTTGCTGACTGTATCGCTTGGGCTTATGGGGCAGCCGGACTCTCGCTAGATAGTCGGGTCACGGCTCATTGTGTTCGGGCGAAGGCTTCGTCAGTGGCTTACCTCCGCTCTGTTCCATTGGCAGACATCTGCCGGGCCGCTACTTGGTCTTCGGGCCAGACTTTTGCGGTCCATTACTGCCTCGAGAGGGAGTCTCGCAGGGACAGTGCTTTCGGACAGGCAGTCCTCCGAAATCTCTTCGAGGTCTGAGCAACTCCTACCCTCCATCCCGGATGGGGGCTACCGGTGGGTAATAATTCAGTGAAGATTCCTTCCTTCTGTGCTGCTGAGCTAGAGGGAGCTCATTTTTGTGCTTAGGGTCTCCGGTAGCCTTAAGCTTGGGAGTCCCATATGTGAGGACTGACTTCCTGCTTGGTCCTGGAGAAAGCGTAGTTACTCACCTGTAACAGGTGTTCTCCAGGAGCAGCAGGAATCAGTCCTCACAACCCTCCCTCCTCCCCTTGGAGTTGCAATTATCTGCTTAAGTTTTTTTGCAAATTTTTATGCTGTCTTTTAGCTATGTCATCTGACTGGCTAAGATGGCACCCTTGGGCGGGAAGGCGACCGCGCATGCGCGCTGCAATTCCCAAAGGCTTTCTTTGAAAGCTGGGGAAAATTGCTCCGCGAGGGCTCCGTCGGCGCCGACGTCACCCATATGTGAGGACTGATTCCTGCTGCTCCTGGAGAACACCTGTTACAGGTGAGTAACTACGCTTTTTTACTACAAACATTTGAATACAGAACAAATCAAAGCTTACAAGTGCATTATACCTTTCTGATCAGAGTTTCTCTTAACCAGGGACCCTAAAAACAGGCATCACATTAGATATGCAGGCAACAAAAGCAACAGTTGCAAGCATGTAAGGAAAAACCAACACCCAGTTCTCACTTAATCCTGACCCACAGGAACACTTAATGCCAGCCTTAAATATTTACAATATTCACATTTTTACACTATTTGCATTCTTCACTCTTTTCTTTTAATACATTATCTTTTCTCAAACCCCCACTCCTAGTACCAAATATCTTACTACATCAAAGGTTAACACCTTATAATTAAGACCTGCAGTTCATCCACAAACAAAACAAGGATACTTATCCAGAAAAGCAGGCAACTCTCCCAGTCACACATGAGTGGTCAGAAAAGAAAATTAGACAGCAATTAGAATAATAACTAAACACACTTAATTACAGAAGAATACCGGTAATACTTTACTAAAAGAGTTATGAGATAGTGCAGCTATTTACAAAGAATATTTACTTCACCGAAAGAGCTCTACTTCATCCCTTGTCACACTTCGATTGAATGGATCCCTGATTCAACAGACAAGAGAGACTTCTCAATCGGGAGTTTCTCTAGGCAATGCGTCCATTCCTAGATGAATCCATTTCTCTCTCTGTCCTGAATTTACTTCACCAGACTCATCATACAGCCCCGAAAGCTGCAGATGTCTGGGATTCTTCATGCCTGGCCAAGCAGATCTACTCTCTCTTAACAACACCCAGGTCTGTCTTCCTAGGGTCTGCAGCCCACCAAGTACTCTTTCCACATCGGCGGGGGTTGCTTTCTTAAGCTTATTATTCCAGGACTCAGCTAACCCATTATGTAATAATTTAGGCCATCCCATCCTTGTCGCCATTTATGTATTGCCAAATTCTACGCTTTTCCTTTGACCCTGTCACTCACTGACTAGGCATAAATATTCTGGCAAATACAGTATGAGTTAACTCTGTCACTCATTAGCTCACAGACTATGCATAGACACTTTAGGAAATGCAATATGAGTTTTATTAAATTAAGTCCTTTTGGAATAATAATAAGCACAGAGATAAGCATTAATACTTCACCGGATATTATAGCTCATCACTCCAGGTGGGGGACTGTTCAGCAATCACTCTCAGGAGGAAAATCCGGGGAAAAACTACAGAGACACGCTTGCCTCGTATATCAGTTGCAGTCCCATCTTTCCTTCTGAGAGTCCCCCTAAAGTACCTTAACTAAGATCGTGCCTGCTGCATGATATTTTCCCTGTAAAATAGTTATCTCCAAGTTATAATGCCCTGTTCAATGTAATTTCAGTTTGTTCAATGTAAACCGCACTGATGCAGAATAGCGCGGTATATAAGAGAATGTAAATAAATAAAAAAAAATAAAATAAAATGATATTACAATTCATTGGTTAACATATGCTGCATGCTCAAATCAGGATTGGCCAGGGTCAATCCTGTGCACATGGTTCACACCAGGATTGGCCAGGGCCAAATCTGTGCTCGTGACCAGCAGCTGAAAAAAATATGTTAGCTGCTGAGTCACTGCATGAGTCATTCATCCAGCTTTTTCCAGCCAAGGGAGGCACCCCCCATGGTTTTAGAAGCAGCTCAAGGCTTCTACATTATAATTGATGAATTCTTATCCTGTCTATATTGGCTAGGCAAATGTTTCTATATTGGCCAAGAGAATTGTTCAAAGGCCAAGGGAAGAATTCTGTCCCCTCTCTGGCCTTTTAACATTCCCCAGGCTAGATGTGTAAAGATCTCTCACTAGACTGTAAATACAGCTATGGTCTCTGAGCTAGCAAATTGGCTCAGCATGAGTCCTCACAGGCAGAATGGCTCATGAGTTCAGTACAATATCTTTGCTGATCCAAAAATTCAAATAAATCTTTAATTAGTAATACAACTGATAAGGCAGGCAAAGCGGGAATTTGAGAAGAAACTTGCTACGGAAGCAAAAACACGAAATGAAGACTTTTTCAAGTACATTCGTAGCAAAAGGCCTGTGAGGGAGTCAATTGGACCGTTAGATGATAGAGGGATAAAAGGGGCAGTAAGAGGAGACAAGGCTATAGCAGAGAGACTGAATGAATTCTTTGCTTCGGTCTGAATAGTAGCAAATCACCTGGACCGGATGGTATACATCCCAGAGTGTTGAAAGAACTGAAATATGAGATTGCAGACCTGCTATTGGTAATCTGTGAACTTTCATTAAAATCATCTGTAATACCTGAAGATTGGAGGGTCGCCAACGTAACACCAATTTTTAGAAAGGGTTCCAGGGGTGACCCGGGAAATTACAGACCGGTGAGCCTGACGTCAGTACCAGGGAAAATGGTAGAAACCATCATAAAGAACAAAATTACACAGCATGTAGATAGTCATGGCCTAATGGGAGACAGCCAACATGGCTTTAGACAAGGAAGATCTTGTCTTACTAATCTGATATGTTTTTTTGAAGGTGTGCATAAACAGGTAGACAAAGGTGAGTCGGTTGATATAGTGTATCTGGACTTTCAGAAAGCTTTTGACAAGGTCCCCCATCAGAGACTTTTGGCGAAGCTAAAAAGTCATGGGATAGGAGGCAGTGTACTATTGTGGATCGGGAACTGGTTAAAAGATAGAAAGCAGAGGGTAGGGCTAAATGGCCAATATTCCCAATGGAAAAAGGTGAATAGTGGAGTACCCCAGGGATCTGTACTGGGTCCGCTACTTTTTGACATATTCATAAATGACCTGGAAAAGGGAATAACTAGTGAGGTTATCAAATTTGCAGATGACACAAAACTGTTTAAAGTTGTTAAAACCCAAGAGGATTGTGGAAAACTGCAGGAGGATCTGGATAAATTGGAAGACTGGGCATCCAAATGGCAGATGAAATTTAATGTGGACAAGTGCAAAGTTATGCACCTAGGAAAGAACAACCCACACTATAGTTACACGATGCAAGGCTCCACATTAGAAACCATCACCCAGGAAAAAGATTTAGGAGTCATCGTGGATAACATGTTAAAACCCTCCGCCCAGTGTGCAGCGGCGGCCAAGAAAGCAAATAGAATGCTAGGTATCATAAGGAAAGGGATGGAGAATAAAACAAAGGATATTATAATGCCTCTGTATCGCTCCATGGTACGACCGCACCTTGAATATTGTGTGCAATTCTGGTCACCGTATCTTAAAAAGGACATAGCGTTATTAGAAAAAGTACAGAGAAGAGCCACCAAATTGGTGAAGGGGATGGAAGGCTACTCCTATAAAGAGAGGCTAAAAAGGTTAGGGCTCTTTAATCTGGAAAAGAGATGGCTGAGGGGAGATATGATAGAGGTCTATAAATTAATGAATGGAGTGGAACGGATAAACGTGGATCAATTGTTTACGCTATCAGAATATAGAAAGACTAGGGGACATGTAATGAAGCTACAGGGTAAACTATTTAAGACAAATAAGAGAAAATATTTTTTCACTCAACGTGTAATCAAACTCTGGAATCTGTTACCGGAGGATGTAGTAAGGGCTGTTAGTATAGCTGGGTTTAAAAAAGGTTTGGACAAGTTCCTGGAGGAAAGGTCCATAAACCACTATTAAAAAGGGACCCAGGATATCAATGCTTGACCCAGTACAAGCATTGAGGAACCTGTGTCTTTTGGGGATATTGCTAGGTACGTATGACCTAGATTGGCCACTGTTGGAAACAGGATACTGGGCTTGATGGACCTCGGTCTGACCCAGTATGGCATGTCTTATGTTCTTAAGGCGTTACGGAGTCAGCAGCACCAAAAGGAAAGAATCTTCTCTGACTCCATGTCCGGTCGGGCCCGGACCTCGTCAGAGGCCTCGACATCTCGGGACTCCGGCCCCGAGCAGCGTCGAGGCTCCTCTGAAAGGGGGTCTCCCTCGCGGGAGCATCGCAAGAAGAAAAAACCCGCGAGGGCGGCGTCGGTGGATGCACTTGGCTCCTCGAAGGCCAAGTCGCATAGCCCCAAGCGCCGTCCCGGGTCTTTGGAGTTGAAGAGGCCTGCCAAACAACCTCGTGTGGAGATGGAGCCCCCGGGTCACATGAGTACTGTAGTCCTCGTGGACTCACCTCCAGAGGAGCCGACGTCGGGCCCGGGGCCCAAGTCAGGGGCTGCTGAGTCTCCTGAACTCAGACTCAGGTTGACGGCCTTGGAGAGCAGCTTGGCTGCCTTCATGGAACAGCAGCGGGCACTGATCGCCGGTCTCACCGGTGCATCTGCCTCGACCACCGGGACATCGACGTCCAAGTCGACCCCGGAGGCCGAGCCGTTCCTCGAGTCCATGCGAGCTCAAGTCGATCCTTGGCCTCCCGTTCGGGACCGAGGTCATCGACGCCGGTACCCTCGGCGTCGGGGCGGATGGCATCAATGCCTGCCCGACCGGAGCCGCTCAATTCCTCCTCCAAGGAGTCCGGCTGGGAGACGGATGATGAGGAGTCGCCTGACACCTTACGGACTCAGTGCGTTCCTTCGGACTCGCCCGAGTCTGAGCCTCGGAGAAGGTCCCCTCGGAGGATACCCGGTTCTCGGACTTTGTGTGGGATATGGCCAAGGCTTTGGCATTCCCCGCGGATCCCGAGGAGGAGCCTCGAGCCGAAGAGCTCGACGCCCTACAGTATGACTCTCCTCCAAAGGAGGCCTTTACTGTTCCGGTTCCTCCGATGCTGGAACGGTTGCTCTTCCGCATGTGGGAGGTGCCGGCATCGACGCCGGTTTTAAGCAAGTGGGTTGATTCCATCTATCGAGTCCGCAAGAGCCCCAGGTTCCAAAAGGCACAATTACGCACCACTCCATGGTTGTGGAATCGGCCATGCACCGTCTGAAAAGTCAGAAGATGCACTCCTTGGTGCCTCCCAGCCGGGAGGCCCGGAACCTGGATGCCCTCAGTAAGAAGTGCTTCAGGGCTCTATGCTTGCTTGCCGTGTCCAGACCTACCAGCTGTACATGGGCATGTACCTTCGAGACCTGGCAAAGGAGATTGCCGGGTTCTCTGCTGGTCTCTCTGAGGAACCTTTGCAGAGGTTCAATGCTCTGTCCTCGGGTATTCGTGAGTGCTCGAAGTTTATCTCTCGAACAGCCTATGATGGCTTCGAGGCTTCGACCCGAGTAGCCGCAGCCAGCATCGGTGCACGCCGTCAGGCCTGGCTACAGTCATCGGACCTCGAGCCATGGGTGCAGGACAAGTTGGTCAATGTCCCCTGCCGAGGTGAAAACCTCTTTGGCAAGCCCATGGCTGACAAGGCTGCAGAACTCGAGACCGAGACTCTTACCCGGACAAGGCTGTCCAGAAAAACCTCTGCCCCTTCTCAGAAGAATAAGGGCTCGGGGAAAAAGACCTTTTACCCGAGGATGTCATCTGCCTCTGTAGCTCCCCAACAGGGTCAGCACGCCAAGTTGCAGGGACATGTGCCCCATAGGCAGAAGGCCCCCAAGCCTCCTACTCCGGCTCCTGCTCAGCAGGGAGAGGGATTTTGACTCCAATGGCATAGCCTCTCCTCCTCAGCTGGCCCCTATCAGCACTGGAGGCAGGCTGGCCCTGTAAGCCCACAGGTGGTCAGCCGTCACAAGGGATACCTGGGTTCTAAGTATAGTCCAGAAGGGCTATCTCCTCCACTTCCACCAGATACCCCCTCCTATTTTCCAGGAGAGCCTCCCAGACTCCCTCTGCACAGGGACTTACTCCTGCAGGAGTTGGCAGGTCTTCTGAAGGAACAGGCAGTGGAACCGGTGCCCCATCACCTGAGAGGTCAAGGCTTCTATTCCAGGTACTTCCTGGTACCAAAAAGAACAGGAGGCCTCAGACCCATCCTAGACTTGCGAAATCTGAACAAGTTCCTGGAGAGGGAAAAGTTCAAGATGCTTACCCTTGGAATCCTGCTGCCCTACCTCCAGCAGGGAGATTGGCTATGCTCCTTAGACCTAAAGGATGCTTATACTCACATCCTCATTCATCCAGACCACAGACAATATCTCAGATTTGTAGTGGGAGGAAACCATTATCAGTACCGAGTATTGCCTTTTGGCCTTACATCCGCTCCCATGGTATTCACCAAGTGCCTGGCGGTGGTAGCGGCCTACCTCAGGGTTCAAGGCCTCTTTGTCTTTCCATACCTGGACGATTGGCTCATCAGGGGTCAATCCCCGCAAGAGGCCAATCAAGCCACCCTTCGCACTGTCGCTCTGCTTCAGCACCTGGGGTTTGTTATAAACTTCGCAAAGTCCAGTTTGCACCCCTCCCAGAACATGGAGTTCATAGGAGCTTGACTAGACACCTTTCAGGCAAAGGCCTTTCTACCAGTGGACAGGGCCCACAGATTGATGGATCTAGCCAGGCTATTCCACAGCAATACTCTGGTCTCCGCCAGACAATTCCTGAGGCTCTTAGGCCACATGGCATCCACAGTCCATGTAACTCCAAATGCCCGTCTACACATGAGGCCAGTTCAATGGGGACTCAGGACTCAGTGGCACCAAGCCACAGGAAGCCTCACAGACAAAGTGAGGGTGTCCAGCCTGCTACAGTCTTCTCTGCAGTGGCTTCATCTTCCGAATCTGGTGCAAGGGGTGCCTTTTCAAGCACCTCCATACTCTCAGGTGCTGACAACCGATGCTTCTCTTCACGGTTGGGGTGCACATTGCCAAGGAGCATGTACTCAATGCCTGTGGTCTCCTTGGGAGGCCGCACAGCAGATCAATCTCTTAGAACTGAGAGTTATTCGCTTAGCCCTGAGAACTTTCTCCCATCTCGTCTCTCACCAGTCCGTCTTGGTTCAGACGGACAATCAAGTTGCTGTGTTCTGTGTGAACAAACAAGGGGGCACAGGGTCCCGCCTTCTATGTCAGGAAGCGCGGAAACTGTGCTCCTGGGCAGTCAATCACGGCATTCTTCTCAAAGCGGTCTATCTCCCAGGTCAGGAGAATTACCTGGCAGACAGATTGAGCAGGATCCTGCAGCTGCACGAGTGGCAGTTGAATCCTCTAGTGGTTCAACAGATCTTCCTGAGATGGGGTCTTCCAACCATAGATCTCTTTGCCAGTCCTCTGAACCGTCAACTTCCCAGGTTCTGCTCCAGACAACCGCATCCTCTCAGAGTAGCAGCGGATGCGTTTCTCATTCCATGGTCTACAGGCCTCCTATATGCGTTTCCTCCCACGCCTCTAGTGTCCAAGACACTGTTCAAAGTGATCCGGGACAAGGCCTCAGTGATCCTGGTGGCCCCCAGGTGGCCAAGACAACCCTGGTTCCCACTTCTTATGCAACTAGCGGTGGACACTCCTCTTCCTCTGGGGATGCAACCCGATCTCCTGTCTCAGGAGCAGGGATCTCTCTTGCACCCCAATCTCCAGTCCCTCAATTTGATGGCCTGGCTGCTGAAAGGGTAGTTCTAGTGCCTTTACTGTTGCCTAGGGAAGTGGAGGACGTAGTCTTGGCCTTTAGGAGGCAGTCCACCAGAAAGTCTTATGTCCTTAAGTGGCGTAGATTCTCTACCTGGTGTACTCAACACAACGAGAATCCCTTCTCATGCCTGGTACCAGTGGTGCTGCAGTATTTGCTGCACCTGTCCAACCTAGGCCTTAAGTCAAATTCTGTTAGAGTTCATCTTAGTGCCCTTTCAGCACACCGCTCACAGGTGGAGGGTCAGTCTCTATCCAGCCATCCTTTGGTGGCTCGCTTCCTCAGAGGCCTGCTTTTGCTTAAGCCTCCAGTGCGTCCACCTGCCCCTGAATGGGATTTAAATGTGGTCTTGCAACGGCTTACTTGCCCACCATTTGAACCTATGGCTACTTGCCCTCTGCGTTTTCTATCCTGGAAAGCGCTATTTCTGGTAGCCCTTACCTCAGCAAGGCGAGTGAGTGAGCTTCAGGCCCTATTATCAGAAGCACCATATACTAGGCTCTATAGGAACAGAGTAGTCTTACGGACTCACCCTAAGTTCCTTCCAAAGGTTGTCTCCTCCTTCCACCTCAATCAGGAGGTGGTGCTTCCAACTTTCTTTCCCAGGCCTCATGCCAGCCGGGCTGAGATGGTCTTGCATACCCTGGACTGTAGGAGGGCGTTGTCCTTCTATCTTGAGCGTACGCGGGAGCACCGGAGGGCGGTTCAGCTCTTTGTCTCTTTTGACCCCAATAAGTTGGGGTTGGCTGTCTCCAAGCGTACTTTGTCCATATGGGTAACTGACTGCATCGCCTGGGCTTACAGGGCAGCCGGCCTCTCGTTGCAGGGTCGAGTTACGGCACATCGTGTCAGGGCGAAGGCTGCATCAGTGGCTCATCTCCGCTCTGTTCCGTTGGCAGACATCTGCCGGGCCGCTACTTGGTCTTCAAGCCAGACTTTTGCGGCCCACTACTGCCTTGAGCGGAAGTCCCGCAGGGACAGTGCTTTCGGGCAAGCGGTACTCCATAATCTCTTTGTGGTTTAGGCAACTCCTATCCTCCGGCCCTGTTGTTGGGCTACCATTCGGGGGCGTTATCAGAGAAGATTCTGTTCTTGCATGCTGAGGCTCTAGAGGGAGCTCATTGTTTCGGTTTGGGGCCTCTGGTAGCCCTGAGCTGGGAAGTCCCATATGTGAGGACTGACTTCCTGCTTGGTCCTGGAGAAAGAGTAGTTACTCACCTGTAACAGGTGTTCTCCAGGAGCAGCAGGAATCAGTCCTCACAACCCTCCCTCCTCCCCTTGGAGTTGCAGTCATCTGCTTTATTTTTGCTATTTTTGCTGTCTTTTAGCTATGTCATCAGACTGAGCAAGATGGCACCCTTGGGCGGGAAGGGGACCGCGCATGCACGCTGCATTCCCAAAGGCTTTCTTTGAAAACTGGGGAAATGCTCCGCACGGGGGCTCCGTCGGCGCCGACATCACCCATATGTGAGGACTGATTCCTGCTGCTCCTGGAGAACACCTGTTACAGGTGAGTAACTACTCTTTCTGGGTTGGTGATGGCAGACAGTAGATCGGGAGTAAATGGATTTTAGGATATGAGTTGATCCTAATCATAAGAGACTCTGAATAATGCAAAGAGGCCAGTATGAGTTCAGATAAGGCCTGTGAGTTGTAATGAATCAGAGCTACACCACCTCCCAACCTGGAGACATGAGGGTCAGAGAGAGCAGAGTAGCTAGGAGAGAGGCAGTGATAGAGAAAAGGCTTCACCCTTCTGAAGCCAAGTCTCGATCAGGCAGAAGATATCAAGGCGGTGATTAAGGATAAGATCATGAATCAAGCAGGCCTTTGACTTTAGAGATCTGTAATTAAGCAGAGCAATGTGAAATATGGGAAAGGGCAGAGCACATTGTAGAGGGATGGCTAGGGGACTGAACAATTTAAAAGAACAATGAACCAGATTTCTTACCTGCACAGTAGAATAGGGCCATAGGTGCTCAGGCCATGGCGGCCCCATAAGACTGTAATAAAGGACACTGTGGGCTAATGTGATGTGTCAAGAGTAGGAAGGGTGGCAAGTCATGCAAATACCAAGGACAACAGGATTGCCAAAATGAAAATGGCTGTGAGCTAGTGAATAATTGTTCGGGCAGCAAGGGACAGGTAGAAATCACCCCAAGGAGCTCACCCAAGGAGCATGTCCTGCTCCTTGGGCAAGGTCCTTTGGTGCGAAAGATTGCAATGGTATCTAGTTAAAAGAGGCTAGTGCTGACATCATCTTCAGGTGCACTGTCACATGACTATGGGTTGCTTGAAGTGGGATGCTAATCATGGGGCTGGTGCAAGGAACAGAACATCTGCAAAGACAGGAAAAAGACAGAGTTGCCAGGAGTCAGCATTGTCTTAATGGCACACATTGTATTTGCAAGATCAGCAGATATAACTACAAAAGTATTAGTAGAGCAGGAGCATTTTGCCACATACATTCTAACTGCCTAGATGGTATCTTTAAAGTGTGTGATTCAAAACAGAAACAGAGAAAATTACAGCAGATATTATAATAGGATATTATAATGCTTCTATATCGCTCTGTGGTGCAACCACACGTTGAATATTGTGTGCAATTCTGGTCAGCATGTCTTAAAAAGGATATAGCAGAATTATAAAAAATACAGAGAAGAGCAACCAAAATAATAAAGTGGATGGAAGATTACCCCATGAGGAAAGGCTTAAAAGGTTAGGGCTGTTCGACTTGGAAAAGAGATGACTGAGGGCAGATATGATAGAGGTCTATAAAATAATGAGTGGAGTGGAATGGGTAAATGTAGATTGGTTGTTTACTCCTTCAAGAAGTAGAAAGACTAGGGGACATGCAATAAAGCTACAATGTAGCACATTTAAGACTAATAAGAGAATTTTTTTTCACTCCATGAGTAAGTGAACTCTGGAATTCATTGCCAGAAGATGTAGTAAAACAGACCTTGACAATTTTTGTACCAATTTAGGAGCCAGGCCAAAATCTTAGAAGCCAATGCTCGTGACCTCCTTGAGTCCCCTCCCTCTGGTTCTCTCGCGCTGGTCTCATGTTCTCAGGTCTCATGTGATCAGTGCAGAGTTCCTACACCATGCATCATCTTTAGATAATAACAGCTATAGCTTCAAATAGCAAGTGTCTCTGTGGGTGTGTGGTGCAATGGTAGTGTGCCAGTCTGTGCGTGAGATGTGATGGCGGGTGCCTTTGTGTGGGTGGTGTACAGGGCTGTGGTGCATCTGTATGTGTGCTGCAGAGCTGCGAAGCTTGTGTGTGTGTGGTGCAGAGGGAGGTTCCTATGTGTGTATGTAGTGTGGAGCTTGAATATGTGTCTCTCTTAAGGAAGTGGGGGCCTGTGTGTGTGAGGGCGTGGTATGGTGTGCCCTTGTGTGTGCAGGGCCAGCCTGTCCACTAGGCAAACTAGGTGGTCACCTAGGGCAGCAGATCGTGGTGGGCAGCATGGCCGCCCCTTAAGGCAATGGTGCATGTGCGTGCAGTTACAGCATGTCACTCCTGCCCCCCTCTGACAGGACGTTGTGCCAGAGGGGGGCAGGAGCGGCGGACCTTGAGCATGTGTGCAGCCGGCTTAAGGCTTGCCATGGTTCTGAAGCTACCACTGTAACAAAGGGAGGAATCGCCATGGCGCCGTCCTCCCCCCTGGTGAGATAGGTGTTGGGGGGGGTAGGGGACACGGCATGGTAGCGGCAGCAGTGCCATGGGCTAGAGGGTGGTATTGGGGTGCTGCCTAGGGTGGCAGAAACCCTTGGGTCAGCCTTGTGTGGGTGTTCTTTGGGGAAGGAAATTTACCTTTAGATAGATAAGCATTGTGCTCTTTTGTCCCCATGCATTCATCCCTTTAACCTTTCTCTGATCCTCTTCCAGACTCTCTCCCCTTCCCCCTGCTCTGGATTCCCATTCCCCCCCCCCCCCCCCAATCCTCTTTCCTTTTCTTTTTTTCTGGTTTCTGACCCTTTAAGATTTAAGTTCACTCCCCCCCCGCCCCCGTCCATCTATTTTTTTCTTTCTATTTTGTTTCAGGCCCCAACTGACTCAGATCCCCATGGGCAGCCTGCTCCTCCTCCTGTTCTGCTTGCAGGGCAGGGGCAGGTCAAGGCAATCTTCTGAGGCAAAGGATGAGATAGTCCACTTTGCTCCCCTCTCAAGATCTCGAATTCATCGGCGCAAGGTTAAGCACACTTCAGGCGCGGGCCTTCCTGCCTCTGGACAGGGCCCACAGGCTCATGAATCTCGCCAGCCACTTTCGCAGCAATTCCCTGGTCTCTGCCAGGCAATTTATGAGACTGATCGGCCATATGGCTTCCACGGTCCATGTGACCCCCAATGCCCGCCTGAACATGCGACCTGCCCAGTGGTGCCTTCGCACTCAATGGCATCAGGCCACGGGGAGCCTGACGGACTCAGTACAAGTCTCGGACCTGCTGGTCTCTTCTCTGTGGTGGTGGCTTCATCTGCCAAACCTAGTACTGGGAGTGGATTTTCAATCTCCTCCTCCTTCTCAGGTACTAACAACCGATGCTTCTCTCCTGGGATGGTGAGCACATTGCCAAGGGACATGTACTCAAGGCCTCTGGACTCCTAGGGAGTCTGTGCAGCAGATAAACTTCCTGGAGCTCAGAGCCATCCACCTAGCTCTGAGAGCCTTCTCCCACCTCACTTCTCACCAGTCTGTACTGGTCCAGACGGACAATCAAGTAGCAATGTTCTACGTGAACAAACAGGGATGCACAGGCTCCTTCCTTCTCTGTCAGGAGGCACGACGGCTGTGCTCTTGGGCAGTCGGCCACGGCATACTCCTCAAAGCGGTCTATCTCCCAGGTCAAGAAAATTACCTGGCAGACAAACTAAGCAGGATCCTCCAACCACACGAGTGGAGATTGGATCCATTAGTGGTTCAGCAGATCTTTCTCAAGTGGGGATTCCCCACCTTGGATCTGTTTGCCAGTCCTCTGAACCGGCAACTACCCAGATTCTGCTCTCGACAACCGCATCCTCTCAGAGTAGCGCCGGATGCTTTTCTGATTCCATGGTCCACAGGCCTCTTGTATGCCTTTCCTCCCATGCCGCTGGTGTCTCGAACGCTCTTCAAGGTTCTCAGAGACAAAGCCTCGATGATCCTAGTGGCTCCCCGGTGGCCGAGGCAACCTTGGTTCCCGCTTCTAATGCAGCTGGCGGTGGACACTCCTCTTCCTCTGGGGTTTCAACCCGATCTGACACAAGACCACTGGTCTCTCCTACACCCCAACCTCCGGTCCCTTCATCTGATGGCCTGGCTGCTGAAAGGGTAGTCCTTGCTCCCCTCCTACTGCCTCGAGAGGTGGAAGAGGTCGTCTTGGCCTCCAGGCGGCCCTCCACCCGGAAGTCCTACGCTCTTAAGTGGCGTCGCTTCTCCGTGTCGTGTGCTCAGCAGTCTGAGAATCCCTTCTCCTGCTTGGTGGCGGTGGTCTTGCAATATTTGCTTTACCTCTCCAATCTGGGCCTTAAGTCCAACTCTGTCAGAGTCCACCTCAGTGCTCTCTCTGCACATCACGCACCGGTAGATGGCAGGCCTCTGTCCAACCACCCTTTCGTGGCTCGTTTTCTCCGAGGCCTCCTTCAGCTTAAGCCTCCTTTGCGTCCACCAGCCCCTGAATGGGATCTGAATGTGGTCTTGCAGCGGATTACCTGTCCGCCCTTTGAACCTATGGCTACCTGCCCTCTTCGTTTTCTTTCTTGGAAAACCTTGTTCTTGGTAGCCCTTACCTCTGCTAGGCGTGTTAGTGAACTGCAGGCCCTAGTGTCTGATCCTCCTTACACTAGGTTCTACAGGAATAGGATGGTCTTACGGACTCACCCTAAGTTTCTTCCAAAAGTGGTTTCTCCTTTTCATCTCAACCAGGAGGTGGTTCTTCTGACCTTCTTTCCCAGGCCGCACTCCAGCCGGGCTGAAATGGTCCTGCATACCCTGGACTGTAGAAGGGCCTTGTCCTTCTACCTTGACCATACGCGGGAGCATAGGAGGGCTGTTCAGCTCTTCGTTTCTTTTGACCCTAATAACTTGGGGCTCCCTGTCTCCAAGCATACCTTGTCCATCTGGGTAGCTGACTGTATCGCCTGGGCTTATGGGGCAGCCGGCCTCTCGTTGGAGGGTCGAGTCACGGCTCATCGTGTTAGGGCGAAGGCTGCGTCAGTGGCACACCTCCGCTCTGTTCCGTTGGCAGACATCTGCCGGGCCGCTACTTGGTCTTCAAGCCAGACTTTTGTGGCACATTACTGCCTGGAGAGGGAGTCCCGCAGGGACAGTGCTTTCGGTCAGGCAGTCCTCCATAATCTCTTTGAGGTTTAGGCAACTCCTACCCTCCGGCCCTGGTGTTGGGCTACCGGTCGGGGGCGTTTTCAGAGAAGATTCCTTCCTTCTATTCTGCTGAGCTAGAGGGAGCTCATTTTTGTGCTTGAGGTCTCCGGTAGCCTTAAGCTTGGGAGTCCCATATGTGAGGACTGACTTCCTGCTTGGTCCTGGAGAAAGAGTAGTTACTCACCTGTAACAGGTGTTCTCCAGGAGCAGCAGGAATCAGTCCTCACAACCCTCCCTCCTCCCCTTGGTGTTGCAGTCCTATCATTTCGTTTTTGCTAATTTTTTTGCTGTCTTTTAGCTATGTCATCAGACTGAGCAAGATGGCACCCTTGGGCGGGAAGGGGACCGCGCATGCGCGCTGCAGTTCCCAAAGGCTTTCTTTGAAAGCTGGGGAAATTGCTCCGCGAGGGCTCCGTCGGCGCCGACGTCACCCATATGTGAGGACTGATTCCTGCTGCTCCTGGAGAACACCTGTTACAGGTGAGTAACTACTCTTGCTCCCTGTGCTGCTTATGCTCCTGCCTTCCTCTAACTTCCTCCACCTTATATCTGTGTATTTCCCTTTCGTTTTCTATCTCCACTCCCAGCTGTTCCTCGTGAGCAGTGCTGGTTGCCATGGAGCTAGGGCGTGTCTTTCTAACACCAACTTTCTGCAGGGAGTTTTTTTCTAACTCTGGAGTTTTAACCCTTAAACTCCTGGAGCTAATTCCTTTCCCAGAGGAAAATGCCTGTTTTTTCCTCCTTTCCTCCTGCTCTCCCGTGGCCTCGCCACCACAAAACATTAGGCCTCCAGTGAGACCAGTTGTTCCTCCTTGGGATTTGAACTTGGTGTTACAAGCGTTGTTGGAGCCTCCATTTGTAGCTCGTTCGGCGGAGCACCTTAGAGAGTTGTCTTGGAAAACAGCCTTCTTGGTGGCATTGTGTTCAGCTAGACGAATTTCGGATCTGCAGGCTCTTTCCTGCAGGGAACCGTACCTTCACTTCTCGGCAGAAAAGGTGGTTTTGCGGCCAGTGCCGTCTTTCCTACCTAAGGTGGTCTCCTCTTTTCACGTGAATCAGGTCATTTCCCTTCCCACCTTTCGTAAGCTTGGAGACAGTAAGTTGGATCGTTCGCTTAGCCGGCTAGATGTAGGTCGCATGTTGCATCGCTATCTCAGTGAAACAGAGTCGTTTCGTCAGTCAGATCGGTTGTTTGTTCTCTTCGGAGGGTCGGCTAAGGGTAAGGCAGCCACTAAGGCTTCTATCGCTCGCTGGGTGAAGCATGCGATACGTGCAGCATATGAGTCAAAGGGCAAGCCGGTTCCGGTGGGGCTCGGGGCTCATTCAACTAGGGGCCAAGCAGTATCTTGGGCGGAATATGCCTTGGTTTCTCCGGTTGATATTTGTCGAGCAGCGACGAGGTCTTCGCTGCATACGTTTGCGAAGCATTACCGATTGGATGTTCAGGCAAGGGATGATGCTAGAGTGGGGGCCTCGACGCTGGTGGCTGGGCTCGCAGGACCCTCCCGGATTTAGGTACTGCTTTGGTACTTCCCAAATGTCCTGGACTGGCCTAGAGAGACGAATAGGAAGAAGAAATTAGACCTTACCTGCTAATTGTCTTTCCTTGAGTTCTCTCTGGGCCAGTCCAGGACCCACCCTGGATGTCTGCGAGACTTGGTAAGAACAGCGTCCTCGGCGGGAGTGTTGAGGTTGTTGTCAGCATACTAGAAGGGGATTCTGGGGGTCCCTTTATTAGAACATGCAGGTTCTTAAAAAAAAAATAATTAATCAATCAATAAATACAAACAAACATGAGAAGTAATGTTATCCACAGGGGGGAACTCTATGAATTCGATTGATCTAGCATAAACTGTTTTTTTTCCTTTTTTGAGGAACGGCTGTTTGGTTCTCTGGGCATGTTTGTCCGGTAGTTACGGTTTTGTTATTTTCTTTGGTTATGGTCTTAGGATGAATTTTCACTGCTTTGCTATGGTAAGACTGATTATCTGACACCAGGGGGAGCTGGGTAAGCTGTCAGAAAAACTTTCAGTATTCAGTCCTCAGCTGCTGGAGCGGATTGACCACCCAAATGTCCTGGACTGGCCCAGAGAGAACCCAAGGAAAGACAATTAGCAGGTAAGATCTAATTTCTTCTTAGATTATATGGAGGAAATGCAAGACATTTGTACACCAAAGAACTAACAGAGAGCGAGAACCACAGCACAGTTTATAAAACTAAATTATAACTCATTTTTATTTTGTTGTTATAAACTGCATTATGGTTCTTGATTTTCTTTTTCAATATATATTTTGCATCCACAGAACCCCCTTCAACAGTGGGTGCAGAGCAGAACCAGGAAATTCACCCACAGAACCTAATATCTTTAAAAATCTGATTCTGATCATCTCACAAACAACAACAACCACAAACATTCTCCAGTACCAGGCATATTCTGAACTAATACAACAAAGTCACTGAGTATCTACAGAGAAAATCTACCATATCATACCATATCAGCACCAACTTCCAAACTCACATAAGGAGCCCATCCAAAAAATGTGCCACTGTAAATACTACAGTGGGCCCTGGAACATCCATACACCTATTTGAAAAGCTGAACATGTCAAATTATTACAGTACAGTACAGATCTTTTATGTACAAACTCCATGTTAACAGAACACCTGGGCTCAGTCACACACTCAGAACACAGACCCTCACCAAGACCACAATCTAAAGTAAAAATAAAAATATTGTGGTACCGAAAGCATGCCTGAGCAGATGGAATGGCAAAATAGCGAGCACTGCACCTTTAAAAGCCAGAGCAAGCCAGGTTTCCATGACAGCAGGAAGCTTTCAGAGAGAATGCAGCTCAGTGAGATTCATGACGTAAGAGCTGGAAGCAGCCCTAACGAGGTGCACCTGGATAGTCAGAAGGGCGTGCCCGAACAAGGAAGCCGTTTTAAACCAGCTTCAGGGCTAGTCTTTCAGAACAGCACGCAGTACCAGAACAGCCGACAGGATTGTCAGCAGAGAAGGAAACTGGAAAGACAAGAAGGCAGGGAAAAGCCTTTACAAGTGTCTAAACCACTTCAACAAGGAAGGCAGCAACTGAGGGAACCCAGCTCCAGGCAAGAGGGATTCTGGTGGGTCCAATCCCAGTTACCTTAAAGCTAAGTCAACGCCGTCATGGGAGCTACCTGAAGACAGGGACAAGCATTTTACCTGTAGAAGGGAAGAGAGCTCTAAGCACAGACCGGGCAGTGATAGCAGACAAGGTACGTTGGATTTTCTGCTTAATCAGAGTCTTGTTGAAGACATTGTAAAACAACTAAAAGCCAGTGCTAACAAGTGCCACGATAGCACGGCTGTAAAACCACCTAGCAGAAACACTTGGAATAAATGGTTTAATGCAGATGTAGAAACCATAAAGAGAAGCTTACGTACTAACCAAACTCCTGAGCTAGAGGACGTCACGGCTAGTAGAGGAGGGAATCCTAGAGCAGCTGCAAAAGGCTATTCCAGAATGCCAGCCTAGAAGTTCTCCTAGGCAGAGCTGTGAGAATGAAAGCGAGGACATGATCATTGGCGCAGCAGATGTTCCTGAGTCCTCTGGTTCTTTTGAGATGGACTGTTCTATGTGTAATAGAGTGGACATGAACTTATGTTAAACAAGCTTTGGTAAGAAGAATTACAAAGTTGTTTGGAAGTTTTGTGCTGCTGTGAAGAAACAGTTTTTCCACTTTTATTTGATGCTTTTCATTTGCGCCTGTTTTTCTGTTTATTCTGGAAAAGAATTATATTGCTTTGCTTATTTGCCTGAGACCCTCTGTGAGGGGAAAAACCCAACAATAATAATAAATTTATCTGTTCCAAAAGACCCTTGTGCCACAACACATTTTTGTGAGAGTGAAACCAAAAACTACATATCCCAGCAACCCTTGATACTGGATAGTATAAAGGACACTCAGAAGCAAAACAGCGGTCACCCCTACTATAAAGCCTTTGGCCAGTAGCAGGGGAGCGTGACAATATGTAGACAAAATTTAAACTGAAACCCCACGAAGCTAGACTCCTCAAGCAGTGCAACATCAGTTAAATTAGATATGCAGTTCCTCCATACAGTGTAAAATATAAAGATAGCACAAAGTCCAATCACTAAAATGAAATAAAATAATTTTTGTACCTTTGTTGTCTGACCATTTTTTTCCTCTGATCATAATGGTCCCGATCTGAGGCTTCTGCTTTCCTGTCTTCTCTTAGCTCTCTTTCTGTGGTCTATGGTTCATCTGCCATTTCTTATTTCTTCCTTTGTTTTCTTCACTTCCTTCCATCATCCTATTTCCAGTCCCAGTAACTCTCCCCAGTATCAGCCCCTTTTCCAGTCCTCCCCTCCCAGTACCTTCCAATGTCAACTGCCTTGCATTCCCAGGACTGCCTCTGGTGTCCATTCCCTTCCAGTCCCCCTCCTTCCCCACTGTCTAGCCCCTTCTAGTCCAAATACCATCACAGGTATCAGCTCACTTCCACTCCCAGTGCCACTCCCCCCTGTCAGCTCCCTTCCAATCACCCTACCCTCTGTCCAGCCACCTACCAGTCCCATCCCCAAGTATCAGCTCCCCTCCAGTCCCCCTTCAGTACCATCCCCAGGTGTCAACTCACTTCCAGCCCCCTCCTTCCCCCATGTCAGTTCCCTTCCAACCCCCACCTCCCCCTGTGTCAGCTTCCTTCCTGTCCCCACCCCCACCCCATGTCATCTCCTTTCCTGTGCCCTCCTTTCCCTGGCAGACCAACTCAGCATCCATTCCCTTCCAGTCCCATTCTCCCATCCCCCTGCATTAGTCCTTTTGTAGCCCTAGCTCCCA
This sequence comes from Ichthyophis bannanicus, assembly GCA_033557465.1. Taxonomy (NCBI): domain Eukaryota; kingdom Metazoa; phylum Chordata; class Amphibia; order Gymnophiona; family Ichthyophiidae; genus Ichthyophis; species Ichthyophis bannanicus. The sequence continues at coordinate 54,016,439 of CM066034.1, read as the reverse complement.
GTTTTCTTTCAGGGACAGCAGGTCTCTCCTCCCCCCATTAGCCCATTTCCAGTCTCAGCCTATTTCCAGTCCTAGTTCCTCCCATTAGACCACTCCAATCCTAGCTCCCCCCATCAGCCCATTACCAGTCCTAGCTCATTTCCAGTGCTAGCTCTCCAATCAGCCCATTTCCAGTGCTAGCCCCCTATCAGCCCATTTCCAGTCCTAGCCCCCCCCCCCGTCTGCCCATTTCGAGTCCTAACTCCCCCAACCAGCCCATGTCCAATTCTAGCCCACCTAATCAGCCTATTTCCAGTCCTAGCCCCCCCAGTCTGCCCATTTCCAGTCCTAATTCCCCTGATCAGCCCATTTCCAGTTCTAGCCCACCTAATCAGCCCATTTCCAGTCCTAGCCCCCTAGTCTGCCCATTTCTAGTCCTAACTCCCCCGACCAGCCCATTTTCAGTTCTAGCCCACCTAATCAGCCTACTTCCAGTCCTAGCCCCCCCAATCTGCCCATTTCAAGTCCTAACTCCCCTAATAAGCCCATTTCCAGTGCTAGCCCCCCATCAGCCCATTTCCAGTTCTAGCCCACCTAATCAGCCCATTTCCAGTCCTAGCCCCCCAGTCTGCCCATTTCTAGTCCTAACTCCCCCGACCAGCCCATTTTCAGTTCTAGCCCACCTAATCAGCCTACTTCCAGTCCTAGCCCCCCCCCAGTCTGCCCATTTCTAGTCCTAACTCCCCTGACCAGCTCATTTCCAATTCTAGCCCACCTAATCAGGCTATTTCCAGTCCTAACTCCCCTGATAAGCCCATTTCCAGTGCTAGCCCCCCATCAGCACATTACCAGTCCTAACCTCCCAATAAGCCCATTTACAGTCCTAGCCCCCCCCCCCAGTCTACCCATTTCCAGCCCTAACTCCCCCAATTAGCTCATTTCCAGTCCTAGCCACCCCTTTTGCCCATTTCCAGTCCTAACTCCCCTGACCAGCCCATTTCCAGTTCTAGCCCACCTAATCAGCCCATTTCCAGTCCTAGACCCCCCAATATGCCCATTTCCAGTCCTAAACCCCCTGATCTGCTCATTATCAGTCAAATCCCCCCCAATCAGACCATTTCTGGGGCTACCTCCCCCCCAGTCCAGTCCTGCACTGCCCTGCTCTGTCCATTATCTGTTAAGCCCCTCCCCTCCACAGAAGGGGGATGGGCTTAATCACGGGCATTGGCCCGTGATTCACCTTTGCAGAGCCGTGGGAAGGAAAAGCACTTCTCTTCTTTTCCGCGGCTCTGTTAAAGTTGAGCTCTGTTAAAGCTCTTGCGCGAGATAGGAAATGCCTAGATTACCCTCAGCGCCGCGGGCTCAACTTTAACAGAACTGCGAAAAAGAAGAGAAACGCTTTTCCTTCCCGCAGCTCTGCAAAGATGAGCCAGGATGCTGGCAAGCTCTTCCAGGGCAGCTGGGGGTGAGGGCAAGGCCACTGATGCTGTCACTGATGCTGCCGCTGCCAAGAAGCAGCGGCAGCAGTTTGTCCTGCAGGGTTTTTTTGCTTTTTTTTTAAATTAAAAGGCCGAGTGAGGTGGTCTTTTTGGGGGCATTTTTTGCTGCCCCCAAAAGGTTGCCGCTTGAGGCCACCACCTCACTCAGCCTCATTATAGAGCCACCCCTGTTGCAGGGATAGCATCTCCTGTGGACAGAAGAGAAGGGAAGAGTTTCCATTGCAGCCCAGATGCAAGCTATCTGCCCACGGGGATCTCATTTCCCACGGACAGACAGCTTGCATAGAAACATAGAGACATTACAGCAGAAAAAGATCACATGGCCTATCTAGTCTGCCTTTCCATATCGACAACTACAATATATAATTGTAAAATATAAAATATATAGTTGCTGTTCATGCCTGTTAATGTAAAGTTGTCTGTTTTGTTGTGTCATGCCTGTTTTATGCCTGTTCTATGTAAAGTTGCTTGACTGTTAACGTTTCTTGTAAATCACTCTGATACTTAATAGTGTGGTATGTAAAAGCTAATAAATAATAAATTAATAATGATAAATAACAGTCCCCTCTTTTCCCTTAGCGATCCTCTGTGTTTGTCCCATGCTTTTTTGAATTCAGATACTGTCCTCATCTCTACCATCTCTACTGGGAGACTATTCCATGCATCTACCATTCTTTCCATACAGAAATATTTCCACATATTATTCCTTAGTCTATTCCTTTTCACCCTCATCCTATATCCCCTCATAGCAGAGTTTGCCTTCAATCAAAAGAGGCTCTCCTCCTGTGCATTTATGCCATAGAGATATTTAAACATCTCTATCTTATCTCCTCTATCCCACCTTTCCTCTAAAGTATACATATTAAGATCCTTAAGTCTGTCCTCAAATGCTTTATAATGAAGACCACTAACCATTTTAGTAGCCACCCTCTGCACTGACTCCAACCTGTTTATATCCTTTTTAAGATATGGTCTCCGGAACTGCACATAATACTCCAAATAAGATCACCCCAAAGACCTATACAGAGGCACTATCACCTCCTTTTTTTCTCTGGCATTCCTCCCCTATGTACCCAAGCATCCTTCTAACTTTCACCATTGCCTTTTCTATCTGTTTAGCTACTTTAAGATCGTCAGATGCAATCACAATCAGGTCCTGCTCTTCTTTGGTAGACAGAAGTACTTCCCCCCCTACACTGTACTGCTCCTTTGGATTTTTGCAGCCCAAATGCATGACCCTGCATTTTTTAGCATTAAATCTCAGCTGCCAAATTCTAGACCATTCTTCAAGCTTAGTTAGATCCCTCCTCATGTTGCCTACTCTTTCCTAGGTGTCTATTCTATTGCAGATTTTGGTATCATCCGCAGAAAGGCAAACCTTACCCGACAGCCCTTCCGCAATATCACTAACAAAGATATTAAAAAGAATCGGACCAAGGACAAATCCCTGCGGCACAACACTGGTAACCTCACTCTCCTCAGAGTGAGCTCCATTTACCTGTACCCTTTGTCGCCTCCCCCTCAACCAATTTCTAATAATCAGTAACTTTAGGATCCATCCCTAGGATGCTTAGTTTGTTGATAAGTCACCTGTGCAGAATGGTGTCAAAGGGGTTTACTGAAATCCAAGTACACCACATCTAGGGCTCTCCGGTCCAACTCCCTGGTCACCCAGTCAAAGAAATCAATCAGATTTGTCTGACAAGACTTGCCTCTGGTGAATCCATGCTGCCTCCGATCCTGTAATCCATTGGACTCCAGAAACCTCACTATTTTCTCTTTGAGCAACGTTTCCAATAATTTACTCACCACAGAGATTAGACTAACCGACCTGTAGTTTTCAAACACATCCGTACTTCCGCTTTTGTGTAAAGGGGCCACATGTGCCTCTCTCCGGTCCTCTGGCACCACTCCCAACTCCAAAGAGGCATTGAAAAGGTCAGTCAGTGGAGCCGCTAGAACATCCCCAAGTTCCTTCAGTATTCTCGGTTGTATCCCATCTGGCCCCATTGCTTTGTCTACTTTTAGTTTAGCTAGTTCCTCCCGAATACAGTCTTCTGTGCTGTGATCACAGCTATCCCCTTCTCTTCTGCCCATGGGGAATCAGATCCCCAAGAGCAGCCAGAGCCAGTACCAGGCAGCACTTCTGCCCATGGGGGATGGGATCCCCGTGGGCAGCCAGTGCCAGTCCCCACTGTGATTGTGACCTTGGTCAACACTTCTGTCCAGGGCTGGTCATGCTGCAGGTGTTCCAAGTCCCAGGCTCCAGGTCTGATTTTTTAGTCACTATGGTGACCTGGCGCCTGGGGTTTGTCGAGCCCTGTAGTAAAAGATGTTAGTGTATCTGGGTTTAAAAAATGTTTGGACAAGTTCCTGGAGGAAAAATCCATAAATCATTATTGAAGTGGACTGAAGAAATCCACTGCTTACCCCTGGGAAAAGCATGGGATCCATCTACCTTTTGGGAATCTGACAGGTACTTGTGACCTGGATTGGCCACTGTTGGAAACAGGATACTGGGCTTGATGAATGGGTTGACCTAATATGGCATATCTTATGTTTTAATGACATGACTTATTCAGTCTGCCCATCCATAGAAAATACTAAGCTGTACAATCCCTTATTTTCCCTTAGAGGTCCTCTCTGTTTGTCCTATGCTTTCTTGAATTCAGATACATTTCTTGTCTCTACCACCTCCAGAGGGAGGCTATACCACACATCTACCACTCTTTTCATAAAGAAATATTTCTTCAGATTACTCTTGAGTCTATCCTCTTTCACCTTCATTCTATGCCCCCTAATTCCAGAGCTTTCTTTTAGTTGAAAAAGACTCTCATGTGCATATATGTCATGAAGGTATTTAAGCATCTCTATCATATCTCCCCTCTCCTGCCTTTCTTTCAAAATATACATATTGGGATCTTTAAATCTGTCCCCATATGCTTTATGAGGTAAACCCCTGACCATTTTAGTAGCCACCCTCTAGACCAACCTATTTATATCTTTATGATACCAAGCAGAATTTTCTTCAAAGCATCAATCCAAATAGATCTTTCTGGAGCTTCTTTGTCAAATGCCATCTTTACATCTTCATTCCACCAATCTATTTGATCTTCTAAGTCCCATAAAAAATCTGCAGGCCATTTATCCACACTTGGGCCGGAAGGACTGGGGTTTCTAGTCCCACAGGTGCTCCTTGTGGTCTTGGGCAAGCCACTTAACCCTCCTTAGCCCATGTTCCCTGTAAAATAGTTATCTCCAAGTTATAATGCCCTGTTCAATGTAATTTCAGTTTGTTCAATGTAAACCGCACTGATGCAGAATAGCGCGGTATATAAGAGAATGTAAATAAATAAAAATAAATAAATAAATATGATATGATATCTCTAGTCCCAATGTACCTATGACGGAGTGTACTTTAATAACTTATTTGGATAAAGTATACTTGGGCTCTAAATGTAATAGAGTAAATCAGATCAAGAAACTGGAAAAGATTCAAACGTCTATAGAAAAATCTAGCAGTACCCAAAATAATAATAATAATAATGAAAAAACTCCAGATCAATCGTAAGGCCCTAACTGTGAGCTGGGAAATTCACCAGTTAACAAAATCCAAGATCTCACATCATTACTAGAAAACTAACCTCAGATGCAGAGAACTAGTGAATCAAAATGACTGCTAATTCTTTATCTTTTATCTTTATCTTTATTCATTGCTTGATATACCGCCCAAGCGGTGTACAATATAATCAATAAAAGCAGGAAAGGAAAAGAACGCCATTATTTAGACAGGACAGGAAGAGGTGGAGAAAGACGAATGAGCAAGAGAGAGATAGGTCAAGAGAGATACCGGTGGGGAAACCGGTCTTAAAGGTCTGGGAGATCAAAGGCCTGCTGAAAAAGATGAGTTTTGAGTGAGCATTTAAATCTTTGATAGGATAACTCAGTGCGGAGAGCAAACGGGAGTGAGTTCCAGAGGGCTGGGGCCAGAAAGTAAAAGGCGGAATGACGTGTCGTTTCTAGGTGAGCTGAGGATGGGGCAGGGAGATAGAGACGGTAACCATGTGCCGAATGAAGAAGACGGGGGAAGGCTGTAGATGGATGGAATCGGCTAAATACTGAGGAGAACCGGTGTGCAATGCTTTGTGGACGAGTATAAGAATTTTGTAATGAAAACGGAAGTTAAGTGGAAGCCAGTGTAAACGGAGAAGGAGGGGAGTGATGTGATCATGGGGGGAGGAATAGGTGAGCAAACGTGCAGCCGTATTCTGGACCAGTTGGAGGCGCCAAAGCTGATATTGTGGAAGACCTGCTAAAACGGTATTGCAATAATCCAACCTGGAGAGTACTAGAGAAATGACTAAAGAGGTAAGAGAGGAGGGAAGGAGAAAAGGGCGGACAGCTCGGATATGACGCAGAAAAAAGAAGGAACGACGGATAAGTGAGGAAATATGATGGTGAAACGAGAGGGAAACATCAAGGGTGACTCCAAGATAGCGGAGGAAAGTGACTAAAGGAATAGGAGTAGAGAGAAAGAGAGGAGAACAGGTAGGTGGGGATGTGTTAAAGGAGAGCCAAAGTGCGGCCAATTTAGAAGGGTTCACATGAAGAAAGTTATTGTTGATCCAAGTAGCGACATGGGTGAGACAGAGGTTAAGGGCAGAAAGATCCGGAGAGAGGGAGCTTGTGTGGTGAACAAGAAGAATGTCGTCAGCATAGAAGTATCCGGAAATCCCTGACTGTTGAACAATAAGTGCTAGAGGGCCAAGAAAAATGTTGAAAAGAAGAGGAGCAAGAACCGAACCCTGGGGAAGCCCGCATGGAAGAGGTAGCGAAGAGGAAGTGGTCAAACTAGTCTTTACCGAGAAAGTGCGGGAGGAAAGAAAAGAGCGAAACCAAGCAAGGACAGACCCGCAGATTCCAAGGTCGGCCAGCCAAGTTAGAAGAGTACGATGGTCCACAATATCAAAAGCAGAGGAAAGGTCTAGGGCAGGGGTGGGCAAACCTGGTCCTGGAGGGCCGCAGACCAGTCAGGTTTTCGGGATATCTCTAATGAATATGCATGAGATATATATGCATTAGAGATATCCTGCCAACCTGACTGGTTTGTGGCCCTCCAGGGCTGGATCTGGAGACCCCTGCCTTACACCTCTGTCATTTAAGATTGTGAGTGGACAAGGTGCAGATGTCCAAGACATCAAAAAGGTTAGACAGAATTTGTCACAGTCCTCCTCACTTCTCACCACCACCAAAAAATTGTCTATTAGACAACTTTTTGGTGGTGGTGAGAATCGAGGAGGAATGTGACACATTCTATATACCCTTTCGATGTCTAGGACATCTGTACCTTGCCCACTCACGATCTTAAATGACAGAGGTGTAAGGCAGGGGTCTCCAAATCCAGTCCTGGAGGGCCACAAACCAGTCAGGTTGGCAGGATATCTCTAATGCATATATATCTCATGCATGTTCATTAGGGATATCCCGAAAACCTGACTGGTCTGTGGCCCTCCAGGACCGGAGGTGCCCACCCCTGGTCTAGGGTCACCACAAGGGAAAGATCACCTCGGTCGTGAGCTTGATGGACTTCACTCAGAAGGGAGGTGAGAATAGTTTCAGTACTGTGACCCGTACGAAACCCGGATTGACGTGGGTGAAGAGAGAGGGTAGAGTCCAGATGAGCAGAAAGTTGAACGAACACTAGTTTTTCCAGGATTTTAGACAGAAAGGGAAGGTTCGATAAGGGACGCCAATTAGCTGGCGTGGAAGGGTCAAGAGAAGGATTTTTTAGAAGTGGACAGATAAGGGCATGTTTCCAAGCTGAAGGGAAGACACCAGAGGAAAGGCTTTTGTTAAAAATGTGAAGTATGTAGGGACGCAGTGTAAGGGAGGGGTCAGACAGCCAGGAGGAGGGTATGCAGCCAAGAAGACAGGTGGTTTTGTGGGCGGTAGCAATGGCCTTGGAAAGCTCTGCTGAAGTAATGGGCTGAAACATACTCCAGGTATGAGGAAAAATCCTGTCAAGAGGGGGGGAGGAGGAAAATGCGGATAAAGGGGAGTGAGGTAGAGGAGGAGGGGACAGCGGTGGGGGACAAGATAGAAAAGTAGCGCAAAGAGATGTCATTTTCCCGGAGAAGAAAGAAGCAAGGGAATCAGAATCGGGCGCATTGGGGGGAAATGTGGAGATTTCAGAGGAAGTGGATAATGCAGAGATGGAACGGAGAACTCTGAATAGTTGTTGTGAGGAATTGGAGGTGGCAGAGATACGATCAGAGTAGTATGAACATTTAGCCTTGGTGATCATTTCACGGTATAATGCATGGGCAGCATGGAAGGTAGTGAAGGAACAAAGGAGTAGGGTGTTTACGCCATGCCCGCTTCAATTGTCCAGAACCATCAAGAGCTACCCTAAAATCAAAATTTTAGAAAGAACCTGAGTTAGTTCTGAAAGTGGCTGCAGTCCACCGACTAGATCCCGGTAAATAAGCAGTATGTGAGATTACTACTACTACTACTATTTACCATTTATATAGCGCCACGCACACAGCGCTGTACAGCTAACCAACAAGAAGAGACAGTCCCTGCCCATCAGAGTCATGCTCATCGGAGCTTACAATCTAGTCAGAACATTACAGAGCATTGGTCAGTTTAGTGCAAGGCACGGTATGGTCAATACAATTTGGTCATGAGAGTTGACGGGGGTTAAGATAAGATAAGGATAGAAGTCAGGATCTGAAAGCAACGGTGAAGAGTTGGGTCTTCAACCTGGATTTGAAGAGGGCCAGGGAGGGTGCCTGGCGTATAGACACAGGTAGGCTGTTCCAGGCGTGAGGTGCAGCAAGGTGAAAGGAGCGAAGTCGGGAGTTAGCGGTGCAGGTGAAAGGCATATGAGTCTTTTCCAGGAAATATCACCCTCAGATATTCGAAAGACAAATTTTGAGATTCACATTCTTATGGTTTTAAAGAATCACGAAAGAGAATGAACTCTGGATTCATTTTAAAAAGAAAGAAACGGCGGTCTGACATGGAAATGAAAACAAAACCTTCTTTTAAGGACTATTATGCATTCTGAATTCCTGTCACATAGTTAATGTAAGTTCATATTTTTCCCAGCATTTAATAAGATATGGGAACCTTTCCTGAGATATGTAAAAGAAGATGATTTAAGAAGGAAGAGGGGATGGGAAATGGGGCTGGAGGTGATGATTCTCCAGGACCAAGCAGGAAGTCAGTCCTCACATATGGGTGACGTCGGCGCCGACGGAGCCCCCGTGCAGAGCATTTCCCCAGCTTTCAAAGAAAGCCTTTGCGAATTGCAGCACGCATGCGCGGTCCCCTTCCCGCCCAAGGGTGCCATCTTGCTCAGTCTTCTTTTTTCCACGGAGCCCGACGGACGTAGTTCGTTTTTCGCCGAGGAAAAAGTTGATTTCCCTGTTTTTTTCTTTTTCTCCTTCGGTTCGACGCTGGATCCTTTTCCCGCCTGGGCCCGATACGCCGGTATTGAGCACACTCTCTCTCTTTAGGTTTTTGTCCTTTGTGACTAGCGTTCGCGCCATTTTTCTTTTTTCACTGGCAGCCCTGTCTTTTGACCTCGCAGGGGCCCTTTTTCCCCCGATGGCTGCCAGCGGGTTTAAAAAGTGTGATCGGTGTAAGAAACTTATGTCTCTTACCGACACATGACTGCTGCCTCCGCTTCCTCGGACCCGATCATGACCCGATGATCTGTGGTCCGTGTGGCAAAATGTCCTCGAAGGCGTTGAGGAGTCAGCAGCACCAGAAGGATAGGATCTTCTCTGACTCCGCGTCCGGACGGGCCCGGACCTCGTCAGAGGCCTCGACGTCTCGGGACTCTGGCCCCGAGCAGCGTCGGGGTTCCTCTGAGCGGGGGTCTCCTTCGCGGGAACAGCACAGGAAGAAGAAACCAGCGAGGGCGTTGTCGGTGGATGCTCCTGGTTCCTCGAGGGCCAGGTCGCATAGCCCCGATAGCCTTCCTGGGTCTTCGGAGTCGGAGAGGCCTGCCAAGCATCCTCATATCGAGATGGAGTCTCCTGGACACGTGAGTGCTGTAGTCCTCGTGGACTCTCCTCCAGGGGAGCCGACGTCGGGCGGGCCCGAGTCGGGGGCTGCTGGGTCTCCTGAGCTCAGGTTGACGGCCTTGGAGAGCAGCCTCGCTGCCTTCATGGAACAGCAGTGGGCATTGATCGCCGGTCTCACCGGTGCATCTGCCCCGACCACCGGGACATCGACGTCCAAGTCGACTCCGGAGGCCGAGCCGATCCTCGAGTCCATGCGGGCTCGAGTCGATCCTCGGCCACGGTCTCCCTCGGCCTCCCGTTCGGGACCGAGGTCGTCGACGCCGGTACCCTCGGCGTCAGGGCGGATGGCATCGGTGCCCACCCGACCGGAGCCGCTCGATTCCTCCTCCGAGGAGTTGGGAGACGGAGGACGAAGAGTCACCCGACACTTATCGGACTCGGTGTGTCCCATCGGACTCGCCGGAGTCCGAACCTCGGAGACGATCCCCACCGGAGGATACCCGGTTCTCGGACTTCGTACGGGATATGGCCAAGGCCTTGGCCTTCCCCGCGGATCCCGAGGAGGAGCCTCGAGCCGAGGAGCTCGAGGCCCTCCAGTATGACTCTCCCCCGAAGGAGGCCTTTACTGTACCGGCTCCTCCGATGCTGGAGCAGTTGCTCTTCCGCATGTGGGAGACCCCGGCCTCGACGCCGGTGTTAAGCAAGCAGGTCGATTCCATCTATCGAGTCCGCAAGAGCCCCGGGTTCCAAAAGGCAAAATTACCGCACCACTCCATGGTTGTGGAATCGGCCATGCATCGACTGAAAAGTCAGAAGATGCACTCCTCGTTGCCTCCCGGCCAGGAGGCCCAGAACCTGGATGCCCTCGGTAAGAAGTGCTTCCAGGGCTCTATGCTTGCTTGCCGTGTCCAGACATACCAGCTCTACATGGGCATGTATCTCCGAGACCTGGCAAAGGAGATTGCCGGGTTCTCTGCTGGTCTCTCCGAGGAACCTTTGCAGCGGTTCCAAGCCTTGTCCACTGGTATTCAAGAGTGCTCGAAGTTTATCTCTCGAGCAGCCTACAATGGCTTCGAGGCTTCGGCCCGAGTAGCCGGGGCCGGCATCGGTGCCCGCCGACAGGCTTGGCTACAGTCATCCGACCTCGAGCCATGGGTGCAGGACAAGTTGGTCGATGTCCCCTGCCGAGATGAAAACCTCTTTGGCAAGCCCATGGCTGAGAAGGCTGCAGAACTCGAGACCGAGACTCTGACCTGGACTAGGCTGTCCAGAAAAACCTCTGCCCCTTCTCAGAAAAAGAAGGGCTCGGGAAAAAAGACCTTTTACCCGAGGAAGTCATCTGCCTATAAACAATACCCTCATTATCAGGCCTCTGCAGCTCCCCAACAGGGTCAGCAGGCCAAGGGGCAGGGTCATGGGCCCCATAGGCAGAAGGCCCCCAAGCCACCAACACCGGCCCCTGCTCAGCAGGGTGGGGGTTTTTGACTCAGAAGGCATAGCCTCTTCTCCTCAGCTGGCTCACATCAGCACAGGAGGTCGGCTGTCCCACTTTGCCCACAGGTGGTCAGCCGTCACATCAGATACCTGAGTGCTCCATATAGTCCACAAGGGCTATCTTCTCCATTTTCACCATGTACCTCCCTCCTATTTTCCAGGGGAGCCTCCAAGACTCCCTCTGCACAGGGACCTACTCCTTCAGAAGTTAGCAAGTCTGCTAAAGGACCAGGCTGTGGAACCGGTGCCCCACCACCTGAGAGGTCACGGCTTTTATTCCAGGTACTTTCTAGTACCAAAAAGAACAGGAGGCCTCAGACCCATCCTAGACTTGCGCAACCTCAACAAGTTCCTGGAGAGGGAAAAGTTCAAGATGCTTACCCTTGGAATCCTGCTGCCCTACCTCCAGCAGGGAGATTGGCTATGCTCCTTAGATCTAAAGGATGCTTATACTCACATCCTTATTCATCCAGACCACAGACAATATCTCAGATTTGTTGTGGGAGGAAACCACTACCAGTACAGAGTACTAGCCTTTGGCCTAACCTCCGCTCCCAGGGTGTTCACCAAGTGCCTGGCGGTGGTGGCGGCCTACCTGAGTCTTCAAGGTCTTTTTGTGTTTCCATACCTGGACGACTGGCTCATAAGGGGCCAGTCTTCCCAGGAGGCCAGTCAAGCCACCCTTCGCACTGTGGCTCTGCTTCAGCACTTGGGGTTTGTCATAAACTTCGCAAAGTCCACTTTGCTCTCGTCCCAGAACTTAGAATTCATAGGAACAAGGCTAGACACTCTTCAGGCGAAGGCTTTTCTGCCAGTGGACAGGGCCCACAGGTTGATGGATGTAGCCAGGCAGTTTCACAGCAATTCCCTTGTCTCCGCCAGGCAATTCCTGAGACTTCTCGGCCATATGGCTTCCACGGTTCATGTAACCCCCAATGCCCGCCTGCACATGCGGCCTGCTCAGTGGAGCCTTCAAACTCAGTGGCATCAAGCCACAGGGAGCCTTGCAGACTCAGTGAGAATATCCACCTTGCTCGTCTCCTCTCTACAATGGTGGCTTCATCTTCCGAATCTGGTACTCGGAATGGGTTTTCATTCCCCTCTGCATTCTCAAATGCTGACGACAGATGCTTCTCTTCTAGGTTGGGGAGCACATTGCCAAGGGGCATGTACTCAGGGTCTCTGGACCCCTTGGGAGGCTGCTCAGCAGATAAACTTCCTAGAGCTACGTGCAATACGCCTAGCTCTGAGAGCCTTCTCCCACCTCACATCTCACCAGTCTGTACTGGTCCAGACGGACAATCAACTTGCCATGTTCTACGTGAACAAACAAGGAGGCACGGGCTCCTTCCTTCTCTGTCAGGAGGCACAGTGACTGTGCTCTTGGGCAGTCAATCACGGAATCCTCCTCAAGGCTGTCTACCTCCCAGGTCAAGAAAATTACCTGGCGGACAGACTGAGCAGGATCCTGCAACCACACGAATGGAGATTGAATCCGTTGGTGGTTCAGCAGATCTTTCTCAGGTGGGGTCTCCCCACCATGGATCTTTTCACCAGTCCTCTGAACCGGCAACTCCCGAGATTCTGTTCCAGACAACCGCATCCTCTCAGAGTAGCAGCGGATGCCTTTCTGATTCCGTGGTCCCAAGGCCTACTGTATGTGTTTCCTCCCACGCCACTAGTGTCCCGAACGCTGTTCAAGGTCCTCAAGGACGGGGCCTCAATGATTCTGATAGTCCCCAGGTGGCCGAGGCAGCCGTGGTTCCCACTCCTGCTGCAACTGGCGGTGGACACTCCTCTTCCTCTGGGGATTCAACACAATCTCCTGTCTCAGGACCAGGGGTCTCTTTTGCACCCCAACCTCCAGTCCCTTCATCTGATGGCCTGACTGCTGAAAGGGTAGTCCTGGCTCCCCTACTACTGCCCAGAGAGGTGGAAGACGTAGTCTTAGCCTCTAGGCGGCAATCCACCAGGAAATCCTACGCTCTTAAGTGGCGTAGATTCTCCGCATGGTGTGCTCATCACAGCGAGAATCCCTTCTCGTGCTTGGTAGCGGTAGTATTGCAATATTTGCTTTACCTCTCCAATCTAGGCCTTAAGTCGAACTCTGTCAGGGTTCACCTCAGTGCTCTCTCAGCGCACCACCCGCTGGTGGACGGGAGGCCTCTTTCCAACCACCCTTTGGTGGCTCGTTTTCTCAGAGGCCTCCTCCTGCTTAAGCCTCCTTTGCGTCCACCAGCCCCTGAGTGGGATCTGAATGTGGTCTTACAGCGGATTACTTGTCCTCCATTTGAACCTATGGCTACCTGCCTTCTCCGTTTTCTCTCCTGGAAAACCTTGTTTCTGGTAGCTCTTACCTCTGCTAGGCGAGTGAGTGAACTTCAGGCACTAGTGTCTGATCCCCCTTACACTAGGTTCTACAGGAATAGGGTAGTCTTACGGACTCACCCGAAGTTTCTCCCTAAGGTTGTCTCCCCTTTTCACCTCAGTCAGGAGGTGGTTCTTCCGACCTTCTTTCCCAGGCCACATGCCAACTGGGCTGAGATGGTCCTGCATACCCTGGACTGTAGGAGGGCATTGTCCTTCTACCTTGACCGTACGCAGGAGCATCGAAGGGCTGTTCAGCTCTTCGTTTCTTTTGACCCCAATAAATTGGGGTTACCTGTTTCCAAGCGTACTTTGTCCATATGGGTCGCTGACTGTATCGCCTGGGCTTATGGGGCAGCCGGCCTCTCGTTGGAGGGTCGAGTCACGGCTCATCGTGTCATGGCGAAGGCTGCGTCAGTGGCTCATCTCCACTCTGTTCCATTGGCAGACATCTGCCGGGCTGCTACTTGGTCTTCAAGCCAGACTTTTGCGGCCCATTACTGCCTTGAGAGGGAGTCCCGCAGGGACAGTGCTTTCGGACAGGCAGTACTCCATAATCTCTTTGGGGTTTAGGCAACTCCTACCCTCCGGCCCTGGTGTTGAGCTACCGGTCGGGGACGTTCTCAGAGTAGATTCCTTCCTTACGTACTGACGAGCTAGAGGGAGCTCATTTTTTCTACTTGAGGTCTCCGGTAGCCTTAAGTTGGGGAGTCCCATATGTGAGGACTGACTTCCTGCTTGGTCCTGGAGAAAGAGTAGTTACTCACCTGTAACAGGTGTTCTCCAGGAGCAGCAGGAATCAGTCCTCACAACCCTCCCTCCTCCCCTTGGAGTTGCAGTCATATGATTTATTTTTGCTATTTTGCTGTCTTTTAGCTATGTCATCAGACTGAGCAAGATGGCACCCTTGGGCGGGAAGGGGACCGCGCATGCACGCTGCAATTCCCAAAGGCTTTCTTTGAAAGCTGGGGAAATGCTCCGCACGGGGGCTCCGTCGGCGCCGACGTCACCCATATGTGAGGACTGATTCCTGCTGCTCCTGGAGAACACCTGTTACAGGTGAGTAACTACTCTAACTGGTTAATTAATGGGAATGAGGCATTTTAAGGGACGAGGAAGTATGAATGTAGAAAATAGTTGAGGGGTGGATGCTAGAGCATGGGAGGAAATGGAAAAATGTGCATCGGATTTGGAAAGGATTAAAGTTTTGCAGGAAACAAAATCTGCTGTAGAATCTATATGGATTGAAATTCCATATAAAAGGGGGAAGGCAATGGCAGTGGGGGTGTACTATCGAGCACCTGGCCAGAATGACCAAATGGATGATGAAATGCTCAAAGAAATCAAGGAAGCTAACAAAAGTTACAGCGCAGTAATAATAATGGGTGATTTCAATTACCCCGGTATCGACTGGGTCAGTGTCACATCAGGACATGCTAGGGAGATAAAGTTCCTAGATGAAATAAATGACTGCTTCTTGGAGCAGCTGGTTCATGAACCAACCAGAGGGGAAGCCATATTAGACCTAGTCCTTAGTGGAACACCAGATCTAGTGCAAGAGATAAGGGTGTTGGGGCCACTTGGCAATAGTGATCATAGCATGATCGCCTTTGATTTAATTAGTGGAGGAGGAATAGTAAGGAAATCCACAGTACTACCTTTTAACTTTCGAAAGGGAGACTATGATAAAATGAGGAAAACAGTTAAGAAAAAGCTAAAAGGAGCAGTTGCAAAGGCTAAAGACGTACATCAAGCTTGGGTGTTGTTGAAAAATACTATCTTGGAAGCCCAGACCAGCTGTATTCCACGCTTTAAGAAAAGTGGAAGGAAGTCCAAAAAACTGCCAGCATGGTTTAAAGGTGAGGTCAGAGAGGCTGTTGTTGCCAAAAAAGCATCTTGCAGGAAATGGAAAAAAGAGCCAAACGACAAAACCTGGAAACAGCACAAGCACTGGCAAGTCAAATGCAAGGCATTGATAAGGCAGGCAAAGAGAGAATTTGAGAAGAAGCTTGCTGCGGAAGCAAAAACGCGAAATAAAGACCTTTTCAAGTACATTCGTAGCAAAAAACCTGTGAGAGAGTCAGTTGGTCCATTAGATGATAAAGGGGTTAAAGGAGCACTAAGAGGCGACAAGGCGATAGCGGAGAGACTGAATGAATTCTTTGCTTCGGTCTTTACTGAGGAAGATGTAGGGATGTTACCTATGACTGAAGTGGTATTTAAAGGTGCGGAAGAATTGAAGGAAATATCGATACATCAGGAAGATGTATTACAACTATTAGATAAACTGAAGAGTAGCAAATCACCTGGGCCGGATGGTATACATCCAAGGGTGTTGAAAGAACTGAAATATGAGATTGCAGACCTGCTATCAGTAATCTGTGAACTATCATTAAAATCATCTCTAATACCTGAAGATTGGAGGATCGCCAGTGTAACACCAATTTTTAAAAAGAGTTCCAGGGGTGATCCGGGAAATTACAGACCGGTGAGCCTGATGTCAGTACCAGGAAAAATGGTAGAAACCATCATAAAGAATAAAATTACTCAGCATGTAGATAGTCACAACCTAATGGGAGACAGCCAACATGGCTTTAGACAAGGAAGATCTTGTCTTACTAAGCTGTTGTTTTTTTGAAGGAGTGAATAAACAGGTGGACAAAGGTGAGTCGGTTGATATTGTGTATCTGGACTTTCAGAAAGCCTTTGACAAGGTCCCTCATCAGTGACTTTTGGCAAAACTAAAGAGTCATGGGATAGGAGGCAGTGTACTATTGTGGATCAGGAACTGGTTAAAAGATAGAAAGCAGAGGGTAGGGCTAAATGGCCAATTTTCCCAATGGAGAAAGGTGAATAGTAGTGTACCCCAGGGATCTGTGCTGGGTCCGCTGCTTTTTGACATATTCATAAATGACCTGGAAAGTGGAATAACGAGTGAGGTTATCAAATTTGCAGATGACACAAAACTATTTAAAGTTGTTAAAACCCAAGAGGATTGTGAAACATTGCAAGAGGATCTTGATAAATTGGAAGACTGGGTATCAAAATGGCAGATGAAATTTAATGTGGACAAGTGCAAGGTTATGCACCTAGGGAAGAACAACCCAAACTATGGTTACATGATGCAAGGTTCCACATTAGGAACCACCACCCAGGAAAAAGATTTAGGCGTCATTGTGGGTACCATGTTAAAACCCTCGGCCCAGTGTGCAGCGGCGGCCAAGAGAGCAAATAGAATGCTAGGTATGATAAGGAAAGGAATGGAAAATAAAACAAAAGATATTATAATGCCTCTATATCGTTCCATGGTGAGACCTATAGCCAGCACCCGCTCCCTAACCTTGAGGGTTTGGGGAGGGGTGTGCCTTGAGGTTAAGTTGTAGTTGTGAAGGTCGAATGACAAGGCAGGTATAAAGAATATTTTTTTAATAAGGATTTATTTCTCCCGCTCCGTGGTGGAATGGAACAGGCGTAAAGGAATATACTTTTGTAGCCAAAACAAGAACAAAAGGAAAACAGGCTTTTTCCAACACTGTGTTCAAAACTGTTGTGGAACACAGGAGTTCACATTCCTGTCATGTGAGCTTTACTTGAAATCACTTAAACAAAGAGCAAATAATAAAGTTCATGCACTGTAACTGCTTCAGCTTATTCTTTATCTCCTCATAAGCTCTTCAGGTAAGGAACTTAAAACAGCATGCATTTCAGCATATTATAACGAATGACCACACAAGCTTTGCTTGACTATTCTTTGTCTATGAGACAGGTTGAGCAGTCCATTGGCTGATTCAAATCCACCATTGGTAAGGGATGAACCAATGGCACTTGTGCTTCTGGGCTCTGTACTGATTCAATTACTTTCTGTCCAGGAACAGTTTGTTTCTCTAAGAAATCTCTAAACTCTTTCAGGAGTTCTTCAGCCTGCTTGCTATATGAGCTAGGCGGGGAATTAACTCCTTCCTGGGGTGAGTGATAGCTTGTGGGTTTCTCTTCAGGCAAACAAACAATGCCGTCTCTTTTACTATGCTCATTCACTGCACTGGAATTACCCCTCCCCCACTTGTCTCTGTCAGCAAGTGCTGGGTAAGTCAGTTCATTTGCAGATGAAGGATTTTTAGACAGCAATTCAAACTTATGACCTCCTAAAGCCTTCTGGCATATATCTCTAGCAAATATATCTGCTACGTCCTTGTAGCTAGCTTGCTTGCTAATTCTGTCAGCAGTTTGAGGAGAAAAGCAGGGTTTATCTGAATGAGCTTCTGGTTGCAGCCAACTGCCCTCATAAAACCTGGGTTTGCAAATAAGCACTCACACAGTCTGGCTTCTCATAAAAGCTGTTATCAGAATTAAAGACACCCTGTACCTTGTGTTGAGGAATGCCTGAATGTTCTTTAGCAGTCTGCCATTCTTTCCACGGGTCAGCTCTCTGTTCCACAAGCATAGGCTTTACTCCTGGGTCTCTCAGTGCCTCGCCCTTCTCTTGTTCCCAGAAGGTTCTTCTATGCACTGAGTCTCCCTGGTACCTGCTTCTTGGCTTTACAAGCATTCTCCTGGAATTGCAGCTGGGGAGCGTTTCTCCTTCAAAGTCAAAGGCTCTGGCATCCAAGGCTACTTTGTCTCTAAAGCACACATCTGCTTCTTCTGTTTCCTGTATTTCCTTCCACCTCCTCGGCTGGTTCTCGTTCCCTTTCTCATTCTCTCATCCTTCTTAACAAGCTGCTTCTGCTCTGGGGAACCTGCCTCCTGCTAGGGTGTGCCCAATCAGCAACTCTGCTTCTCCCCTCCCCCGAGGTGAGCTGTGTTAGCTGATTAGCCATGTGCATCTTGTGCTGAGAAGGGAAAATCTTGCCTTTAGCTGCAGTACCTGGACCTTCCACCGGGTCACTATCTGTTTCTATGGCTTCTAGCACTGCTACAGCGTCACAGACCGCACCTTGAATATTGTGTGCAATTCTGGTCGCCGTATCTTAAAAATGATATAGCGATTTTAGAAAAGGTTCAGAGAAGAGCCACCACAATGGTAAAGGGGATGGAAGGATACTCCTATGAAGAAAGGCTAAAAAGGTTAGGTCTCTTTAACCTGGAAAAGAGACGGCTGAGGGGAGATATGATAGAAGTCTATAAATTAATGAACGGAGTGGAACGGGTAAACGTAGATCGATTGTTTACGTTATCAGAATATAGAAAGACTAGGGGACATGCAATGAAGCTACAGGGTAAACTATTTAAGACTAATAAAAGAAAATATTTTTTCACTCAACGTGTAATCAAACTCTGGAATTTGTTACCGGAGGATGTAGTAAAGGCTGTTAGTGTAGCTGGGTTTAAAAAAGGTTTGGACAAGTTCCTGGAGGAAAGGTCCATAAACCATTATTAAGAAGGGACCCAGGATATCAATGCTTGACCTAGTACAAGCAATGCAGAACCTGTGTCTTTTGGGGAAACTGCTAGGTACATATGACCTAGATTGGCCACTGTTGGAAACAGAATACTGGGCTTGATGGACCTTGGTCTTACCCAGTATGGCATATCTTATGTTCTTATGGAAATGTGGCATGTACAAACTTTTCAAATGACTGCAGAGTTTGTATCAAAGCTTACCTGTCTTTTGAACTACACTAAAAAGCCGTAAATTTAATGAAAAAAAGTTGTTTGCAGAAAGAGATGAAACATCATTATTGTACCCCGTACTAAAGAATTACTTGACCTAAGTCACTGATAGTTTTCCAACTAACAATGTATTTTATAACTTATGAAAAATTAAGGTGGAATATTCAGACCCTTTTTCAAGGGTGCTAAATTAAGTGACCCCGTTCTGTATTTCACTTGTTTATCTGAAATTTATTTACTTTTGATTAATTTGGTTCAAGTTTTATGTTAAGTTTCCCATTTACGCAGGGCCTCTTTTTCTGATTCTGCCCCTATAGTCAAGAGCCACAGCACTTTCATTTACTAATGCCTATTCAACTGCACCAGATGGCGTAATATTTCAGAAGCTGATTACACATTCTTTTGGGATCCCGGTCCTCTTGTCCAAAGGGTTTCTTTTTTCTGTTGACAGAAAGCAGATATTATGGATACTATTCGCCAATAGGCTTCTTCAGTTTTTAGGTAAACTGGTTTAGGAGCATGACTTAAGAGAGTGTTAATTAAAAGAAAAATTAAAAAGAAAGATTGATTTATGCGGTAGTTTTATTGCCTCCCTGCTTTTCTCTCCAGGTTATTATTTGTAGGTTATTGTGTTACTCCTAGACCTTTGCAATTGACAGAATACAAATGCATACATTACCCTGTAATTTGTGTTATTTAACACATAAAAGCATCAGATGCCATGCAGATATAAGTGTAAAGCCAAGAGACACTGGACAGCCTCTTACAACATTTTCTTTTCTTTTTATATTGCCTTTTGACAAGAGTGCCATTTCAAAACAGTGGATTAAGTATTTTTAAGAAGAGATCAGCATCAGGTATACATGGAACGCTGCAGTTACCCAAATTCCAAGGTGCCGGAATGTTATTCTTACTATCAAACAGTTGAGCCTCCCCCTGAGCTCAGAGAACACGGGGGCTTCCCGAAGTTTGTTTATGAAGTGGATTATATAACTTTGTCCACAGAATAAAACAGGTTCTTTCTTGTTGCTGCACCTTTAGGAGTCCGCATGCTTGTGCTACCTCCCACTGCTGACACTTCTTCAAAGGGTGACATGGATTCGGTGTTGACACAGCAAAACATCCATTAAAGTAAAAATAGAAGCGGCCTCGTTGCATAGGACGTAGGACTTTGGGAAGAAGTGAAACATTTAAGGGATAAATCCCTCGGTAGCAGGAATAAAAATAAACATGGGTTTCGGTTTTCTTTCTTTTTTTTTTCAAAGCTTCTTTACACTCGGGAAATCACCATCGTGCACTGACATGTTTAAACACACTTTTAGGGAAATAGAACAATTTAAAAAAAATCGCAGTGTGGTATTTATCAGATATGGGGAGTTTTATTACAAAAATTAAAAGGTTTTGCAATCCCTGCTTCTAAAGCAAGGCGCTGCAGTCCAGGCTCAGGGACCTTTTCTCTTTCCCATCTATGTAGGTAGACACGTATTTCGCTTATGTATGTAACATGCAAATGTAAAGCTTTGGGGACTTACCTGTACTTGTGAAAACCCTTTACATCACCAATTGCATGAAGCCAGCATCCATTGCTATCACCGCAATGAAAGCAATTCAATATCCTTGGTTAGGTACTCAGGAAGGTTAACGCTGTTGGTAATTTTCGTTGTATTTCCCATGAAAGGCTTAAACATTAAAGTGGAATCCCGCTACAGCAAATTTCCTAATAACATGAAGCACCTCTTGCTGCGAACAATGCAGTCCCCTTCCATATTGCTGAACAGTGGTTAGACTACTCGAATGATTATACTGTAAAGATGATTTCTGTGAAAGTGTATTATAATCTTTTTGAAAGTATAGCTTATAAAACTTGCAAACAGTAAGAATGAAATAACAATTTTCTTTCATCGTTACTTGAATCTGATGTGTTTTCCTTGAGTTTCCAAAATATGGGGAAATGCTGGCGCCTAATGTTTTCAGTGCGTATGGTTTGTTTATTTTATTTGCATAAAATAGTGATTTTTCTAGAGTGTACTTATGGATCTATTATAAATGTCTATACTTCTTTCCTGCGATAACACAGATTCCTTACAAAATCATCAACTGCACTTTTTATATAAATAATGCTGCAAACATTTTGTTGATAATTCTTTTCCTACTTGCATTGGCCCCTCTCTAATAAAGTTCCTTTTTTGCATATCTGAACCCTGTTGTGTTGGGTTGGGTTCTTTTGAGGTCAGGGGGTCACTATAAGGGCAGCAAGGTCATTGTATAGTCATCATGGGTCAATAAGCCACTGGTAAGGCTCTGAATCTACGTCAGGCCTTGAAGAAGAGTGGGAAATCGGAGACCCATTCGTAATAATAATATCAATCAATAACAAAGTATGACAAATACTTGGTAAAACAGAAAAAAGCTGCATTTTAACTAATCCGTCTAATTTCGTGATTTAACTTCTGTAGAATTTAGATGGATTTCGTAATTTACACTTGAAACCCTTAATCTGAGCCAAAACTGACTAAACTTCCAAGAAGTCTGTATTAGACATCATTCTGATGAAGGAAGAAAATGTAAAAAGAGAAGCAATAATATTTATCAATTGTGTAGAAATAGTCCTATGGAACAACGTAGCTTAATTGTTCTAGTTTTGTTCTTTTATTATTTCATTAATAAAACATTAAAGTTAAGCACTTAAAAATTGTGTAGAAATATGTTTTATGTATTTTTTAAATGATAATCTATGTCCTGGTTAGAGCACTGGTTTGGTAACCAAGAGACGAGGGTTCGATTCCCACTAGCACTCCTTGTGGCCTTCGACAAGTCACTTAACCTTCCATTGCCTGGAAGAAAGGTCTGGCAATCCACTTCCGGTCACACTGCCAAGAAAACCCAGGAGCTGCCAGGTCGCTAAGAGTTAGTTTTGACTCAAATGCTCATTTTGCAATTTATATCTCCTAATTGTTGCTACATTTCTGTTCTCGGAGTAGTTGACTAAAATATTGCTACAGTGATATATGATGCTAGCTCAATCTGGGGTTGACCAGTCTCTCAAAAAATTAATGTCGTTGTAAATCTATGAATACCACTATGCAATGATAGGGAGCTGCCCTTATTATAAAATACTTACTTACACGTAAGTCGTGAACTTACCCATAGAGTTAAAATAACGAATCAACAGAGTAATATTGGGAATTCTGTTTCTTCATTTAAGACTCATGCAGTGCTTAAATTGAAAATACCTCTGTGTTTTTTCTTTGCAGAGGGAGGTCTTTATTCCTTGAAATTTACAAAGCACATCAAGGGTGGGTACATTTCAATTTTGTCTATCTCTCATTTCTTCTCAACTTTCAGTGCTATCAAATTACATAATCCCATCAGAAGTAAAGCAGTTTATTTTAACAAAATAGCCAAAAGTACATACAAATAAAGGTTAATTCTTAATTACCCCGGCATGCACTTTTGCCTGTATCTTAATTTTGTCCATCTAGGAGGCGGCGGCCGACTAAGAATAGAGAGCCCTTTGCAATGCTTCAATGGAAATTTGCTTTTCAGTATGTTAAACATCTCAACAGGGCCCAAATATAGTCACACTCCATTTAAGGAAAGAAGATGGCAAAAAATAAATAAGGGTAAACCCAATTACACCGTCTCCCACATTATATGTATGATTTCACTTTTATACATATTATAATTGGAAGAGGATATAGCTGCTTTATTCTTCTCAATGGTGGCTTGATTTTAAAAAGTTCCAAAAGTTTCAGACCTGCATTTATGGTGTTAAATATTTATATAAGCGTTATTTTCTGTCCTGGCGGCGAATTTGATTGATTAAAGCACTCATGAAATGGATCGGTATGGAATAATATCCGAAGTATTGATGTGATAAATATGGAGGGGAGAGGCGGCAGCGTGGGGGGAGGGGAGCCTAGGATAGTTACTTTGTTAGCTCCAAGAGTTCGTGGAGAGTGATACCTTAACTCAATACAGTACTTTCTTTCTTTCTTTCGAGTATCTTGAAATTAAATTAAAAGTAATTCCTGCGACATGAAATGAAAAACACTGAAAACAAATCTGAATTATTCCGATTGGGATTCTATAAAGAAGATAAATAAGAAATAAATGTCAGTAACCAGGTGGTAAGTGTTGCCTTTTTATTGAACTAACTTACATATTTTATTTAGTGACATTCATTTAACGAGCTTTCCAGAACATTTCTCCTTTTAAGAGGCTACACTGACTTGATGAAAGGGACATTAATTGTACTGGAAGCTCTGCAACACATGTATTAAGTCAGTTTAATAAAAAAAAAATAATCTGAAGCTAATTCTAGATGGACTAATACGGCAAGCTCGCTAGGTTACATCGAGAAGATGAAAATTAGTCCTGGAATGAGATGTTAGCACAAACTCTCTGAGGGTTAAAGTGCTTCCTCCACTTATTTATTTCAGGTTTTCTTAAACGTTTAACCCTTCACCTTACTGCCTCGGTTGCAACTACAACTTTCTTACAAGCCGAACACTTAAAGCTTAGAAAGCTGCGGAAACCGCCCGGAACGGGATGCTATAGAGGGGCCGAGGCAAGGAGAAACATTGTACAGCCACGTGCTCGCATTTGCTCGTGTGCGTCCTTTACTTTTACGTATAGTGGTGGGGGAGGTTGTATTGTTTAATCTGCATGTTTTGGAGTACTGAAAGCAATGGGGATCGTTAGTTTATGCTTTGAAACAGTTGTGGTTGTCGGTAAGCTTTTGCGTGTGG
Source organism: Ichthyophis bannanicus (assembly GCA_033557465.1). Classification (NCBI taxonomy): domain Eukaryota; kingdom Metazoa; phylum Chordata; class Amphibia; order Gymnophiona; family Ichthyophiidae; genus Ichthyophis; species Ichthyophis bannanicus. The sequence goes on along the minus strand of CM066034.1, from coordinate 53,992,703 downwards.
AGTAGCAGCCAAGTGGTTAGCGCACTAACTTAGTTCGATTCCCACTAGCACGCCTTGTGGCCTTAGACATGTCATTCAACCCGCCATTGCCTCGGAAGACAGGCCTGGCAATCAACTTCCGGTCATCAGGCCAAGAAAATCCAGGAGTCAGCACTGACTCGAAGGCTCACATTGCATTTTAATCTGCAGGTTTTCGACTAGGGGAAGCAACGGGGATCGTAAACTTTCATGTTTTGAAAGAGTTTGGGTTGTCTGTGAGATTTTGCATGCAAACGGTAGCTTGAAAAGTGTATGGGTAATATTTCAGCAGGGCCGGTCTAAGACCAGGCAGTCGTCTAGGGCTGCAGCTTCTGAGGACCGGGAAAGAGCAACAGCAGTCAAATCAAAACAATAGATCCCGACAACCAGAAAATCAAAGAGCCATCAGCACATTCTTTTAACCTGCACACACATACAAAGCGAAGTTTAATATTTAATGATGGCCAATCCTGCATTTCTGAAGACTTATTGTGGGTGGGTTGGTGTTGGGATGATCATGATTGTTGAGTGTAATTATCAAAATCTCAGGGCAGGAAGGTTCTCCAATAGCGCGCAATGTTCTTGCACTGCCCCTGTATTTTAGCAACACACAATAAACGAGTAATGCTGTGGTGTCCTTTTTGCTCGAACAATTTAGTAGAGGGGTCCTCAGGAATCACTTGCTCCGGTTTTGTTTGTATTTATATAAATATGCCCAGCATCATTCGTTGATTTAGAAAAACGTATTAAACTGGAAGCTAGACTGTTTTTATCTTTTAGCTTCGGTCACCACTCTCTGCTCTATCTCCGTCCTCGCTTCAGTCTACCATTTGATTCTTCTATATTTTCCAAAGTAATACTTGCAAAGTTAAACTCTGTAAGAGAAGATGTAAAAGAAAAATATATGTTGTTTGACTCTATACTGACCAAATAAATCAGCCTGTAGTTATCAAATTAAAAACAAAGTACAGTAGAGAATTTATGAAAAACCAATTTTCATTTTTTCTTATAATATTTGCCTATTCGGTTTTTCTTATAGTTTAGACATTAATTTTAACAAATCTGCTTATAAAATGGCATTTGCACTCTAGCCAAGGGCAATATGGTGGACTTGTTGGCATCCATGAATTTATTTATTTAGCTGTATTTATATCCCGCTTTTCACCGGGTCAAAGCGGTCAATTGGGAGATACATTTAACACGAGGGGATATGACACACATACGCTAATTCTTACAGGGAACATGGGCAATGGAGGGTTAAGTGGCTTGCCCAAGACCACAAGGAGTGCCTATAGGACTAGAAATCCCAGTCCCTCCGGCCTGAGATTGCTGTCCCCAGGTGGGACTTGAACCCCTGGCCCTCCGGCCTGAAGTACCTTGTCCTAACCACTAGGCCACTCCTCCCTCCCTCACTTAAATTCGACTCTGTAATCTAAGATTAAAACCGCGCTTTGGATACCTGAAATAGTAGTATTATTTTCATTAAATATGCTGCGAGAAAGCGCTGCAAACACGGAAACCACTAATTTATCCGCGGAAGTTTACAGTGCCAGTGTCCTGATATATGTTCACGTCTCTTACCAAAGGAGTTCTTCAGAGAGCAGCGCAAATACTACTCTTTAGTACCAAGTGCCGAAAACTAGGTAAATTTGCAACAAATATCCAAGTTCGAAAGGCAGATTCCAGGGCAGAAGGCTTCGATCCAATGCTATTTTTGTCTACTTATAATAGAAACATATAACCTCATTAAATACTTCACAATATAAATGAAAACTGCGCATCGCAATCTTCAAGTTCGGAACATCGTTGGCAACTGATCATATTAAAATCAAGAGAAGTCAGTTTTCTTTGTGAAGGGCAGACTTAGGTTGAAAGTGCTTTGTACATAACTTCGCCCCCTCCCCCACAGCCGGCCCACATCCCCTTAAGAATAAAGTCTTGTTTTCATCAGTAGTACTACTGTCTGAGCGCTTTGCGGCCTAATCATGGAATCCTCGGGGACTGCAGGGCCTGGGGTGGATCTGCAAGAAAGAATCTGCGGCTCTGCCAATATTCTGATAACCTTTATTACTTCCTGCGGAAACTGCTCAAGCTGACAGGTCTAGAGAAAGTCGGAGCTTTGCCTTCCAGAGCAGTGGAACTGATCACTTTTCGAGGAAAGAACACTTACTTTTCCGTTGTACTGCAGCTCGAACAGATAGAAGGGTATAAAAATGACAAAATATAAGTCCTAAGTAGATTATTGCATTGCTCTCTCCCTAAAACCTTGTATGTAATCGGGATATCCCACATATACTGAAAAGCCTTTGATGACCTTATTCAATAAAAGGTGCTGTATAAAGTTAGTATTATTACTAGTATGTGGACAGGTAACTATCAAGTCGTGAGAACTTTGTAGATTGTCGAGTATATGGAACCTTCTCAATTTCTGTTCAATCTTTATCTTTTAAAACCGGAGAATATCTGTTAAATGTACATTTTCTTTGCTATATCGGCCTATTCCCTAGGTTTGAATGTTAAATATGCAGTCTTATAGTATAATATGTATTCTTTAGACAACTTAGGCACGAAGAGTAAAACAGAAAACTTGTTCTTAAGTAAGGTGGGAGCTGAAACATTTGTGTTCTTATACTTCGTGTTTTATAGCTGTGAGATCCAGATTTTTATCATGAACACATTGAAACGTGTTTCCCATGATGCATGAACAGTAAAAGCGATTTCATAAAGCATTTCAAAGTGCAAAGCATGTTTTACACACAAAAATGGTGAGTGGTAAAATGCATGAAAAAAGAGAGCATTTATTACGGCACACAGGCGTTCCCAAGGGCATAGGCTGGGAAGAGTGGGGGTGAAGTTGCAATATAGACAGGTATTTAATAAAATACACATAAAAACTGGGTAGGTGCATAAATAGAATATACACAAAACTCTCCATCTTCTTCAGAGCAGGAGTGAATTTCGGCAAGCGAATTTGCAGGCTACTGAGGCTGGTTGTGAGCGCCTGTTTTTATGAAGGCACATAGGCGCCTTTTTAGACTTTTAATATTAGGCACATATATTTAATGTTAAAGTCAGCATTGACTCAAAGGCACACGTTGCGTTTGCATCTAATGTTAATATGTACATTTTCATTCTATATGTGATTCTCATAGTAGGACATCACTATCTAATGGTTGACATATTAAGACACGGTCAAACAAAATCAAATAAACTTTGATTCCAAAGTATTTTGATATACAGTATTTTTGTTTTAGCGCTAGATAAGAACACATACAAATGTTTGTAATTGCTACATCAAGTTGGCCATGAGAAAAGCAAGGCCCTAGGTAAATACTTGCTCTCTTAAGTAATTCTCATTGAAGTTTATTGATGGAGAGTCAGAGAGTGAGTGTGCATTTCTCAAAGACAGAGAGAGAAAGAGAGCTGTGGAGCAAGTCTCAATTTGAAGTCTCTAGTTGGAAAGACTGGATATTTGGGATCAAAAAATAGACCATGATTACCTTCTGGTTGAAATGGTATCCCCTTCCGATATTCATTGCATTTACTTTTAGGCGTTCAAAGGCAAAAGGAACAAATAATAAATATCACACATAAATATATCACACAGATCTTCAAATTTGTTTATTTACCGTCTATTTGTATAATGGATTGGCATGCGATTGACTTCTGATGTAGAAATATTCCTGTTTTCTAGAAGATTCTAAATTTTTAAGTCCCAAACTTTATTGACATTGTATTAATGAAATAAGTAAAGCAAAGAAAACCAGGGCAATTTTTTTTTCTGTAACTCTAGGATTCTGGTTAACAACTGGAGATTTAGATCAGTGCCTCAAACAGAAAACCCCTAATACTGGAGGTATACAAACAAAGCACACCATTTTCCTCTGGATTCCAGGAAGAGATTTCATTTCTCAGGATGGGTCTGATGACCCGTTATCTCCTGTATGTTCCTTTTAGATTCACATACCAGCTATATGCTTCAATAGTTTATGCCAGCTACAGTTTCTTCTAAATGAACGAGCTTGGGCCGGATTTTAATTTGGTATAGAACGAAAATGATAAAAAAAATAAAGTTTCTGCTTTGAGAATGAGATGGCAATTTAGTTAATAGTTTTAAAGTTAAAAGCCAGATAGGTATTCATTAGCTCCATTTATGCAGTGAAATTTTACATTTAATAATTTCTCATATGATAATGGACTTTTTAAAATTAGCTTTACAGATTTTCATTTGTTTCAATTTCGAAAACAAACAGAAACGAGAAGGACGAGGAACGTAATGATTTCTTGTTCCTTACTTAAACTATTCTCTTTTCTCACTAATTCGCTAATCCTTGTCCTGCAAAATTCCGCAAACTCTCTCTATATTACGCGCGACTCTGAATATTTCTTGAAAGGAGAAAATAGATGTGCCATTTTATTTTAAAAAAATAAGGAAATGTTTATTGTTGACGATATATTTTGTTCATAAAAATGAAATTTTAGCGTAGCAAAAAGTACAAAATATATTAAAAATCGCTTCTTAAGTAACGTACTTTTGCCGTACAAGAACAAACTCAGTTCTGAAGCATTATCTTTCCTATTAAGAAATTTTACATAAACTGGGACCCTGGAACGATGGGAGAAATTGCAGAAGTTGTGAGTCAGTTCCCATGAAGACCCAATTGGGCTCAGGAGCTGGCCTTGTGAAAATAGGACTTGGTTTGTAGGGGATGAGATGGTGTGATCTGGGAAATTGCGGGCTTTGTATAAGGGAATTAAAGGTGCTCGCAGTCGCTTCCGGTTTGGGAAATTAGGATGTCTCTGCCTTGCTTCCAGATCCACTGATCACTTTCTTTCATTTCAAGTTCAAGGAAAAGATAAGATCCTCCTGTGAGTTTCTTTCACTATCAGAAATAACAGAAACGCTTTCCTGTTTGGCAAAACAGAAACTTAACGCATTCCAGACTTTCCTCTGGTGTCCGGTTGGAAAAAAAAAGCCAAGCGCAAAGTCAAACTACTAAAATTAGTGATCCAACCGGCGATAAACTACGGAACTCAGATCTATTAGTTTCCCGTAGATTAGAAAGTTCTCCGTTTATGAATGCATGGCGGAAATGATTTTCGAGATTTTGCAAAAAAGAAAACAAGAGGGGGGGGGGGGGGAGAGAAGCCGCGATTCACAAAGCATAGAATAACACCAGATTTAATACGGTATACGCATTTCTTACAAATCTACTTCAACGACAATTAAAATGTTAAAGAAAGAAAAAACAAGTTTTTCAATACAGATTAAAAAGAAAATATTCGTGCCACTAAAATCTAAATCACATATAAGCGTAAGCATTTACAGAGCGCTTGTAGCTAGCTATCCGTATATCTTTATCCTTCTTCTGGGTTTCGGATTCTATGGAGGGGGGAGGGGGAGGAAAGGAAGGAGAGGGGGTAAAAGGTTGGCGTTCTGTGACGTCACAATCGTAAAATAACCAATGGGCGAGGAGTGCGTGGGTGGCACCTCCGGGAAGGTAGAACACTGGCGCTTCGGGGTTTGGGCGCAGAGATGGGCAGAGTGCAAAGGTGAGGCAGGGCTTGCAGGCTGAGACTGCTGCAGGGTCGGCCGCCACGGCTCCGAGACATGCTCCTGAGCTGCGTCGCCAGCCTTGGAGAGCATGGCTGGCCAGGGAGACTTCCATGCTGGTTACCAAGAAATTGAAGGCATAAACCTGGGCTACTTACAGGTGAATGGGCGACAGATGTTCGCTCTTGCCCAGGTACTCAGCGACCTCTTTAAGGACATCCCGAGGACCACAATTAGCAAGAAGATGGAGACCCTGAAGATAAAGAGCCGTCGCTGCGATCTGCGGGAGCTGCGTATACTGAAATCTATCCAGTCGGTGCCGAGCCGGGCCGTTCAGTGCTCCCTCATCTCCAAGGAAGACCTGCAGGCTCTCTGTTCCTTCTGCCGGGGTCTTACCCCCAACCCGGGACTTGGGGGGCGCAGGAGGCAGCACTCACGACCCCGACCTCTGCTTCATACTGCTACCTCCAGCCCAGCCCCATCTGGGACTCATCCATTCCCTGGGGGCTACCAGAAAGCAGCCGAAGTCCCTGTCGAAGGACACCAAGGCGTGAGGATCAACGCTTCCCCGGCCCCCCGGGCAGGACCCTACCATAGGAGGAGGGCGCCTTGCTATCACCCTGATGCCTCTACCTTTCCTTTCTTTCCTGGGCCAGATTCCCCTTCTAGGGAACCACGGCTTCTTCCTGACATCCAGAGAGGGTCCCGGACTGGATCCAAGCAGGGCACCTCGGCTGGATATTCTAGTGACTCAGATTCCAGCCTGGATGGCTCCTCTTCTAGTGACTCTTCAGAGGAGGGTGGAGGGCCAGGACCCAGGCCTGGCCTCGGCTCAGGCACAGAGGAGGATGGCAGCTGCAGCTCAGCCTCAGAATCAGACAGCAGCGGGGACTCAGTGCAGAGCATTCGCTATCGCCAAGCAGCTCTCCCAGGGCCAGGGCGTTGTGGTTTCTTGCAGCCACGGGGTCCGGAGCAGCGGGACCGGGCCCACGGAGGGGAATGCCTGGTGCTTCAGTCTGACCCCAACCTTCTGTTGCTTTCACAGCATCTCTGGTCTCGGACCTTACCAAATTCAGGCCGGGGGCTCCAGGAACAGAGAATTCGAGGCCACGGAGCCCCCAGTCATTATGTAAGTTCCCTGGATAAAGACATCCTCGAGCAGGGGATACAGAGATGCGGAGAATGGAGGAAGGTTCAGAAGGACAGAGAATATGGGAGCCAGAGTCAGGAAGGGCAGGATAAGAAAAGGTTTGCAGACACAGATTGTGCAGAGCCTAGGACTCCCTTGAACCTACTTGAGGGGCAATCACTTCCTTCACAACAAAGAAGCCCTTCTCCAGATCTCAGAGCAAGCTGTGAGTCGACAGCAGTTGCTAGCAGGAAAGAGCAGGATTTGCAACAAGCTTTTCCAAACAATGGAGACTCGTTAGGCCTCAGTGACCATGCAGAGATACCCCTTGGATGCAAGTGTAAAGAAGGAGCTGCAGACACCAGCTACTTCTCCATTCAACCCCCAGCGCAGGAAATGGCACAATGTAGCCCTATTTGCATTGCTTCAAGTCCCGAGAAGGACTCATTGGAGCCCAGGAGGGAGCACTTTGATAGACTCATAAGGCAATCTAAACTCTGGTGTTATGCAAAAGGCTTCAGTGCAGACGGGAAAAGCTTAGGCCTTGGACTTTACAAAAAAAGTCGAAGACGTTGCAAAACAGCAGAATACAAATCCCCCAACTCCAAGAGAGCACAGAGCAGCACCACCCTGTCAAACAAAGCTTTCAAAGGCAATGGTTCAGAAAGGAATTCTAAAAGGAGACGACTTTCTAAAGCTACTGAGGCAGAAAGGCAACAAAGCTCCTCCAAGGAAGGAGCACAAAAGAGGGAAAGGAAAAACGCCAGAAAGGGAAACAGCAATTATAAACGTGTAGCCAATGCTTTTACAACACCGGTTAAAAATGTTTTTAGTTTAATAGCTAATTTTCCTTGTGTCCCTTCTCTAATCGTGGGGAAAGACGGAGATTTGTGCCCTGCATATTCCTTAGGTGCTAAAAATTCTTCAACAGTCGGGAAGACTCACCCAGTCTGGAGATGGCAGCTTGGGGGTAATGCCATTCCCATGCCTCCGAGCCTCAAATTCCGCAGCTATCCCTTGGAAGATCACTGAAGTGCCGCTTCTCGTGTAAATGGCATAGACAGGAACATTTGTGAGTGCACTTTCCATATGAATTACATTTTTCTTGCCTAAACGAGTCAACAGCATTACATAACGAATATATCCAGGTCAAAAAGAAAATTGTTTTATCAGCTGAGGTTTTGCTAGTTTCATAGTTAAACTACACAGATTTACTGTTCTGTGCGAATCAGTGCTTCATCTTCAATGCAAGCTCTCTGGCAATAATGCAAATAAATTTTAAGACGGACACCCGGCTTTTACTCTTAACTAGTGTACAAACAAGACACAGTGCAGTGTTTTAAGAGTGGTGATAAGTAATCACAGACTGAGCGCTTCGCTTTCTTTCCCAACGAGTGCACCGTGAAAACAAATTTGGTATCTTTCATCTAGCTATAGTTCACAGCACAATAAAAGGCATATTTAAACCCTTCCTTTGCTTTTTCAAGATGCCAAAGAAATTCGCTTTTGCCACTTCTGCAGGATGTTTATGAAAATTCAAAACAAGGGTGGCAATGGTTGTTTTCTTAATTCTCAAATATCTGATATTATTGCACGTACAGATAAATATGTTTTGGATAATGTTGGAATTACACAGCATGGAGGTACGTGGCCTGGGAAACCTTTCTCACCTTGATTTAGAAAGCTAGAGAAAGGCTGGGGTGAGCTACCAAGGCCCAAAGTGCAATGCGGGAAGTTTGCTGAGAAGCCAGTATCCCAGTTCAACCCGTCTGAAAAATCAAGTTATGTTTACGTATTTCTGACTGCTCTATTATTAAAATTACACCCGCCCTCTAAACTTTATTTTTCGTTGAAACCTTGGACTCGGTCATCAAAACGAAAAACTAAATTGCCGTGGTTCGTTCCCATCTTTAAATATATTTGAAAGAATATTCACATCCGGCGATTTGGGCATAATATATGAAGTATATGGCCATCAGTCCATCAGTGTTTTATACCGTCTGATTTTCAACAACTATGTTTCTATTCTAGATATATAAGAACCCCCGTTCCTTGTATGTCATAGGAAGCAATTTAAAAATACGACTTGAATTCAGCAGAGAAATTTGTGCATAATCGTGGAATTTAAAGCAAACTACTGTGATTGAACGTTATACCTTTTAAAAGTGTATTTCCCTTGTTACAAAGAAGAGTAAAACAATTGCATTTTTCAGACGCAAAAAACTCCCAAGTTAAATACTATTTTTGTTCCCTCGGGAAGATCTACCTGCATTTATTGTTTCCCTTTTAGGGTGAAAGAAACGAATGCGATTTCTGAAAAAATAGAATGTTTTTCTGGCGTTCCGTGTGTAAGTGAAAACCTCACATTGTAATCTTAACTTGTTTAGAAACTGAAGTTAATCGTTTCGTTGAAAGCAGGACAACATGGCCAGAGCACTGGAAGTTATTTCCCACATCAGTGTTTAAACTGTTCGCCCTTTGTTTCTTTTGCAACTTGCTTATTTTGTGAAAAGTAAAGCAACATGGAGGCTTCTGTTTATTTGCACAAACTGCTCTTCAGAGTCCTGGAGACCCGGGAGCATTTTAATCTGCCGCCATGCAAAGGAAAGGGCAGAAATACAAAACCTTACAAAATCTCTTTCCTGTTGCAGTCATTTAATCTTCATTACTACAGGAGCGCGGGTAGAATGGGTTTTTTTGTAAAAGTCATTTTGAGATATACATAATTTGTAAGTACGTAGATTGGCCAGCTCATTTTTGTTATTTTAATTATAGATGAAGATATTTAGCACATTTGAAATGGTCTCGAAAAGTACAAGAAGACTGTCATTCCAAAACAAAATTGTGATATTTGCAGGTTGCCAGTGTGTAGTCTATTTGTTTCGGATTCCAGGTGTCTGAGTCCTGTCCACGGGCTTTTTTTCTTATCTGCCTATGGAGAAGTTTTTTTGGAAAACATTAATATGCGGAATACGTACAACTGTGTTGCAGGGACAATGGAGGATTGTTTACCTAACTATGCTGTTTCTCAAAGAATACCCCAGGAAAACGTAATCAAATGCTGTTTTTCTCACCAAAATGATGAAATACCAAGTGTGACACTGGAAGAAAACGGTGTGTGAAACCAAGTACCGCCATCGTTGAATCACAGACCGTTAAGGTTCAGATACTTAAAGGGAGGAGTCTTCGAGGTTCTTTACATGCTTAGAAGTGAAGTCTGTCCTTTTAAATTATTAACGTTGGGTTTTTTTTTTCAGAAAATGAATCATTACAAAGTCGGCATAAACCATCTTACATCCTATTATGTAGATTGACAAAATAATATGTAGCAGAAAAGTGAATACCTGGTGCCAATTGAGAAAAGTATATTTTTTTAATAACTTAGACACTTTCCATAAACATGGACGAAATTACCATTTTCATAACTCTACTTTTTCTGTAAAGAAATTAAAAAGGAACTCTGGATCCCGTCCTCAAAAGCTGTTTTTTTTTCAGATTATTTGTGCTAAAATTTCTGATATATAGCCTTAAGTTCCCTAAAATACCCCAGCGACTTGCTTTCAAGCTTTATCTTTATCTCATGTTTTTAATGTCCCAGAAAAGAAAATACTAAAAAATGTGTGAAACAGTTCCTTGATGAATTAGCATTTGCATAATACATAGCCCTTAGGAGTTTGATCAAAACTACGAGTTTCGACTGGAGCGCATAGCAGCATTTTACAGTGGGAGATGGACTCCATCTTTCCAGGTGAAATTAGCTGTCTGCTTATTTCTCATTTAATCCAACATTTGATTATGTTATGGTCACTTTCGCTGACACGTTGTCCTTCTTTCGCATTCCTTGACACTTGCGATTAATCCACCATGATAATTACAACAACAAAAAAGGTTACAGAGACTGTTTCAAAATAAGCAAAACCGTGAGCTAAGTCTAACACATGTACTGCATTCCCCTTTCTCCATTCCTTGTATTATTATTTTTTTTTATTCTTCAGACTCTGCTTTGACTGCATATATTGGAGATGTAGTTCAGGAGAACAGAGAGAGCTCTTGCTTTTCATGTAAATTACTTGAACTCTGCAGGAAGGAGGGTTAATTCAGACTTGACCTGTTTTACTGATCAATCCAAAGTGGGGGAGGCAATTCCACGCCTTCATTTTAAAGACACAAATCGGGATTTGCTCATCGTACAGCCAAGGAACTTCTGGAAAAAAAACAACAAAAAACCTTAAAGGCACCATTCTGAAACCTAATGTGAAACGATGTTTGGGAACTTTCGGTTGGACGACTGATGAATCACTTCCCTCGCTTTCCGATATGGAACATCGTTTGTACATAGTTTATCTCAGGAGAGATAAACAAAAGGTACATTGAAAGGAAAGCTAAGTACCTTCAAGCCCAGGGCTGAAAACATATGCAGCTTGTCAATGCTGAGCCTCCAGATGTTGGGGGTACTTCAGACCTCATAGTCCCCCGTTTAGTCTCCAGATGCAACACTGATAATCTTCTTTTAACATACTGTTTTATTTGTATGCCTAGCTGTATGCTTCACATTATAATGACAAGTCCCTTACTAGGTTGGTGTCTTTGTATATTTGGAATTATTCAGTTACTGTAAATTTATTTATTGGAAGCTTTATATATGTTGCAAACATAAAAAAAAAGATTTTCATCTTGTGTGCAATATTGAATCTATAGGGACTAATAAAATCTTTTTACATAAAATGAGTTTCTTAAATTTAAATTTTCCTTTTTATCTTTTTTTTTCCATTTTCTTATTGTCTATTCCGTTTTCTTCCTTTCCCCTTTTCTATCTTGCTTTGTCTTTTTCCAAACAGCTTCCTTTTTGCTTTCTCTATACCCTTTTTGCTCTTTATTCCTTTTTCTTAACCATTTTAATCAGAAATCAATAGTATTTTCTGATGAGTTTGCTGTTTGGGCCTACCTGTCATGAAATAAACTTTGAATGTGTATAGTTTTCAGTAAGATATTATTTTCTATGGCAAAAAGATACTCACCGGGACCTAAAGATCTTGTTTCCCTGAGAAAAATGATGACATATTTGTATGAAAACAAGATGTTGGTGCTTCTAAGAGTTTGTAAAGAGAGGCACACGTTCGAATTATTCTACTCTCAAAGGCACACTTTGTTTTAGCTTAAGCTTCTGAAGAAAAATAAGCATTTTGTTTTTATCGTGGAAATAAACCAATGAATTAAAGAGTACAAAACTAAATAGCCCGTGGGTGGTGGGGACTGTGAATCCCTTTCTGAAGCTGCTTCGATTTACGTATAATTCAGACTGGAGAAACTCTATGCTAATAAAGATTTCTGAAGAGTATTAAGTTAAGATGGACCAAGCCATAACTAACATATGCATCGTCTTTCACTTCTGTCTGGGAAACCACATTTCATTTAGAAAGAGTTGCAATTTAAATGGAGTGATCTTATTTTGCTTTTGAAAAATGGTGGGCTGAGAGTTAACCGCTGAAGAGAGTCACAGGATTGTGTTCAGGAGCCTTCAACAAATGGTTTTGGATATTTTTGTGCATGTTCGGCTAAAGGGGATACAAATTGTTAAGGACAAGGGAAAATAGTTGCATTTAGTTAGTTTAATGTCAGGGTGCTAATGATAAATTAGATAATAGGGGAGGGTCACGCAAAAAGGCAAGCGGCTAGTAAAAAAAAAAGACTAAAACCTGCCATCTAATGCAGCTGGAATTGGGAGATGGGAGAATGGATTTGATGGTGAAGTTGGAGGGACGTTAGTTGAAGGATTAGGTGACACTAAAAGGCTTTTATTTACTACGTTTAGAGGCACACAAAAATTGGGTGTCCCAGATTCGGTTTTGTTTTTATTACTATCTGTTCAAAAACCAGACTTTTCAAACTGTCCACGCTCAGAAATGACTAAACATGCTGAACAATTGGAAACGCTTAAATAGAAATTAGAGGACTGAAAAGAATCAAATTTAGTTTTCATAACTTAGAAACGTTTCTGTATTTTAAGTGATTCCAGAGCATAACTTTAAAAGATACCTTAACTTATTTTACCAGCTCCATAGCAAAACACCAAAAATCTAGTCAAATTTTGCCATAATGCATGCATCTTCATTCAGAGCTGTCCTCTAGCAGAACAAAAATTAACAGAGATTTATTAGCATTGAGGCATATGGCATCAGTTTATAAAAGCATCCGATTAATGATAATAATAACAGCATTATTATTATTATTAGAGGCACATTGCAGCCCAAATTAACAGTTTTTTACTCTATTAATTGGGACCCTATCCAAGGACTTGAGAATCAAAGAGTTATCGGCACAAAATATATGTTGTTCCAAGCAAGTAGTAATTTGCAAAACTGATGAGGTTATGTCTTTTAAATTTAAAGTTTCCAAGTATTTTGGGAGTCTAGTTGTATTGCTTCAAAAGCTCCAGTCACTATTGATATTACTGTAATTTTCTTTCTTCCAAAGCACTTCTACTTATTATAATAATAATGATAGTTATACATTTATCTAGGGTTGGCCCAAGCATTAGGCCAGACTAGGCAATCACTTAGAGCGGCAGCTTCTGAGGGGTGGCAAAGAGCAGCAGCAGCCAACAAAGCAAAAAAATAGATCCCAACAGTGACACAAACTCAAAAGAGCCCTCAGCACATTCTTTTACCTGCAGAGAGAGCGGCACACACATACATACAAAGTAAAGTTTCATAGAATCTCAGGGGGGTGGACGTAAGAGTGAAGGTTTGCCTAGGGTGCCCACTGCCTTGTACTTGCACTGGAGCCAGCCCTGTTATTATCATCATCATCATCATCAAATTCTCATGCAGCTAAAAAATCTGTTACTTTCCTGTATTTCCATTTTGTTTTCTTCCCATCTAAAAGATTCTTTATTTGAAAAAAAAAAACCCTTTTTTATCTGATTTTCTTAAAAAAACATTTTGTCCATTAAGGAATGCACTTTTCCCCATAGATGCAAAAATAGGAAAGCCCCTTCAGTTCATTTGACTTAACCCTCCAAGCCATTCTCAAACCCTCCTCCCCCTAGAAAAAAACTATTTTAAATATGACTTTTGTTCTTGGTACAGGATTTTGAAATTTGCTTCCAACCAATCACTCCCCCTTACACTGAAATTCACAAGCAGAACAAATACTGTATAAACTATTTAGTAGAGTGCTGAGATAATGATTTTGATTTGGTCTGTGTTTTAGCACAGTTTATATTGAAATCATGATTACAACTTAATGCAAACCCTCATAGAAGAGAAAGATAACACCACTGAATAAACAACTGAATAAACAACAATTTTGATGATTGAAAAGGTTTGCGCTAACTCTATATTTAACTCCTTATCTTCAAAGACTTTTCCCCTTACTTCTGGCTTTCCACTCCCACTCTCTTCAATATCTTCCTCAGTCTCCTGGCCACTCTTATACAGAGTTTTGGCATTACTGCATTTTATTATGCTAATATATAACTGGTTATATATACAAGCTACCAAAACCCAGACCTGTCCAATTTAAACTCCCATCTTAAAATGATCAAGAACTGGTTGGGCACCCATCAACCAAAACAAAAAAACAGAAGCTATGTGGATGACTGGTTGGCTGGCTGCAGAGTTGCCAAGTTACCTAGTTCCAGGATTGAGATTTTTTGCCAGTTCTGGTTTCAAATATGCATTGCAATGCAGTACGGTATTTGTAGTCCCTGATTTTACTCATTCGAATCAGTGCTGCAAACCCCATAATGCATCGGGATGAGCTTGTCAGAAATCCAGGATTGGCTTAAAATCTCATTCATGGAACAGGGTAACTTGGCAACTCTGTGGTTGGCTATCTCATCCCCTTTAATAACCCCAGTCATAAACCAACACAGTTACAAAGCTGAAGATTCTGGGATGCATTATCGACTTATAGTTAATCTTTGATTTACATATTGCCATTGTGCTAAAAACCTCTTTCCTTGTCCTGATCTGTCTAGTCTCCTACGTGCTTCCTTACCATTCCCCTAGACGTATCCCTGTCCTCAACCGTTGTGTTGTTTGTCCTGACTAGAATGTAAGCTCCAATGAGCAGGAACTCTCTTACATGTATCTGTACAGTGCTGCGTGTGCTTCGTAGCACTATACAAATGATTAATAATAGTATAAATTTATCACCTTCAATACACTCCATATACTCATACTTACATTGGTAATCTCCCGGCTTGATTACTGTAATGGTATACAAAATGGTATCTCACATACAAACTTGACAAAACTCCATGTCCAAAACATCACGGTTAAACCTTTATATGGTGCTTCCAAATTTGATGAAGTTATTCCACTGTTGATGAAGATTCACTAGCTACCCGTTGCTTTCTGGTACAAGCTCAAACTTCTTACTTTAGCCCATAAAGCATTTCATTCTGGCACTCCCTTTGGTTTATTTATACACCTCATTCCCTACGTCCTAAATCAGATTCTGCAATCATTAAACGCACACCTATTAATTATTCCCCTAAGCACACTGCATGCTTAGAATCCACTCGCTCATTAGCTTTTTATTATCTAGCTCCTCAATTCTGGAACTCTCTCCCGTTACATCTCAGGGAAGAGATATCCATTAAAACATTTTAAAAAGCTAATAAACTTAGAGGACTTTAGAGGTTCACTTATTATTTCACATATTAACTTTGAGCTAGCCTTATTTTTCTACTTTATACACTGTGCCTTAAGAAATGTAGAACTGTTTAACTTATACCCTTTTTATTGCATAGGAAAATACTGTTTTCAATTAAACAAGGGTATCATGTTAAAAACTTGTAATTCTCTTTATTATACATGGGGTTCACAAACGTTTTCTCAGCACTCTATATATAGTCAGATGTCAAAACCTGCAGCTTGCTTTAGAGGTTTTAAATTAACTACCATTATATCTAGATAGTCCTTTATAGTCTCAAAGAAAGCAGGTTAAGGGAAGCTTGCTGCAGAGGTTTTAAATTCATTTCTGTTAGATTTAGGTGGGCTCAAAGCAGGCAAACAGCAGCTTGCTTTAGAGGTTTTAAATGAACCTCTGTTAGATCTAGGTAAGCCCTTATAATCTTAAAAGAAAACAAACAGGTAGTTAGTCTTTTTCCCATCCAGGCACCCTAGTTTATAGTTAGTTCTCCCAGTTAAGAGAGGAGCGAAATTTGACACCATAGTCTATTTCCTTCAAGAAGTGATTACCCCTCACCAGATACTTAGCAGTTCAATGGGAAGCAAACAAAAATATTAACGGGGGGGGGGGGGGGGGGGGTGCATATTCAAAGGGATTTAACCAGGTAGCAGACTTGCTAACACCAGGATATTCAGCAGCTCTAAACCAGCCTAGTTGTTAGAGCACTGGTTTGGTAAAGAGACCAGGGTTAAATTCCCACTAGCATTCCTTGTGGCCGTGGGCAAGACACTTAACCCTCCATTATCTTGGGAGAAGGGCCTGGCACTCTACTTCCACTCACACTGCCAAGAAAGCCCAGAAGCTCCTGGGTCCCCAGAAGTCAGCGTTGACTCAAAGGCACAGATTGCATTTTTGACTATGGGGTATGTCTACTAAGTTGGGCTAATAGTTAACCCGTTCCAAAAGCAAACCCCGAAGCACCACTCTAGAAAGGCTAGAAATTCACCATAACATTTTGTCGGAACCACCAATCAAAAGGGAAAAGGAATCAATTCCTTGCCCTCGCCGTGATTGTTCCTTTTATTAAATTTTTCAAAACTAGTGAATATAGATTGGTTGTTTATGTCTTCAAAAAGTAGAAAGATTAGGGGACACAAAATAAAGCTACAATATAACCCATTTCACTCAACCTGTAATCAAACTCTGGAATTCATTACTGGAGGATGTAGTAAAAGCTGTTAGTGTAGCTGGGTTTAAAAAAGGTTTGGACAAGTTCCTGGAGGAAAGGTCCATAAACCATTATTAAAGAGGACACGGGAAATCCACTGCTTATCCCGGGACAAGCATTGTGGAACCACTGTGTACCTTTTTGGGGACCTGTCCTAGGAAAAAAGCACAGAGGACCTCGCAAAAGCCAAGAGACATCAGTACAGAGCGAGTAGTCCAAGAATAAGTTTATTAAAAAATACAAAGGGTTATCATAGACACACAGGAATACTATACACTGAACCTGACACGGCCATGTTTCGGCAGAGCCTCCATCAGGGGTTGGAACTACAAACAAATTGAATCAAAACAGCATATTAAAATTTACAAATCATAAAAAAATAATAATAGGCACCAAAAGCACTTATCATATAGTTAAAAAGTAAATAACCATAAAAGGAATACACCATAACAAGTAATATATAAAACAATAATATGAAATAATATATAAAATGTAGGCATAAAAACTGATCGTGATGTGAAGAGGTATTATAATAATTTTTAAGGTTACCCATCATTATACTGAACAATTCATTAAAATTCTATATATAGGGAATTAATGAAAGTTGAATACATACAAACAGCTTATTTGAGATGTGGATGTAAAGCGAGTACAAAAACAATATTATAACTAGTAGCATATCTAATATATTACCCATGGAGTAACAGATGCAGAAAGTGATGACTGTGACTAATAAGGAGGAATATTAAAATTTACTTGAGAGAGGTTGAAAGGAATATGAGATGGCTGCTGTACACAAGCAGCACAGTCGGATATCTGGCTGAATGGTATGACCACTCTTTTCAGTGCCTAATATCATCTAAGATAATAAGGAGGGAAATATTAATATATATGCAAAGCAACACCGCCAAATCGGCACACTACATTGCATGGAATAAAAGTTTCATGGCTCTGCCGAAACATGTCCGTGTCAGGTTCAGTGTATAGTATTCCTGTGTGTCTACGACAACCCTTTGTGTTTTTTAATAAACTTACTCTTGGACTACTCGCTCTGTACTGTGTCCCTTTTTAGGAAACTGCCAGGTACTTGCAACCTGGATTGGCCACTGTTGGAAACAGCATACTGGGCTTGATGGACCTTGGTCTGACCTAATATGTTATGTAGGAACACCTACACATGGCGCACGTAAAAATGCATGCCATATTGCCACACATATATTGCAAAGCAATTTTACAAAAGGTATTTTATGTGTGTAAAAAAGTCTCTACATATGGAAAAAATCTTTGTAAAATTACCTTGTTTTTGTTCTTACCTACTCAGGGAAGAGATTTACAAAAACATCACATCTAAATAAAAATTTTCAGCATTACAATGTACTATAACAATTTGCTGCATAAGTTTGAGACACAGAGGTTTTGGGGTGTGAATTATGCTAAGTACTTCTAAATATTTTAGACTGAGCTTGTACAGATATGCAGGATCACACAATAATGAAATACTTAAGTTACATGTTAAAAATTGCTGCAGCAGTTTTAGCTCTTTTTTGCCATGATCCCAGTATTGCAGAGAGATTCTCTTGCCTCCTTGGGGGCTGTAGTTCTGGCTCCTCTTGTGCCCTTAGGAACCGTGGAGGAAAATGTATTAAATTAGTCAGCTGTTAACTCCCTCTCCTCTCCACCTCTCCAATAACTGCACACAGACATTTGTTTGTGGTATACAAGGTAACAGATTCATGATATCATTATCCAAGCCAGGGAAGTTCCTATTCATTGATCCCTTTCCCTGCCCTCAGCTTGCCATCTGACACCAGCCCAGCTGATGTAGCTCTACACCATCCAGTGCAAACCCACATTCTCATCCCTCCGCCTGGCAGACCAGGGAGATCTATCTCCAGACTTCCTTAATACACTTAGTACACTGTATTCCTTTGTCCCTCTCATGCTTCCCCAAGGAGCAGACTAACTGGCTTGGATATCTACCACAGCCTAGGGACTGCAAATCTACTTGTCCCTGGGCCTCCAAATATGAAGCTATGACCTTGTTTACAATATCTCCCAACACTCCCTCAATTACATCCTGCAATGTCATGTTAATTATGTCATTCCTTCATGGTTCTCCATGCACAAGCAGAATAATGTCCTCATTCATGGGTGACGTCCACAGAGAGCACCTGCTACAGGCGAGTAATTTTCTTTGTAACTCTTTTGTATCCACTGGTGTGGTCACTGATGTGCTCGTTGACCTTCTGACAGGCTTGCTGTACTTGTTTTCTGGGACCACAGACTAGACATATCTGACAATATAAATCTTGCAAATGGATACATATCACATGAGAAGATCAAATTTTTCTTTATGTCAATAAATAGGGTTACTGAAATTGTTGCTTCCTAAATGGACAATCACTATCACTGGTCATGCCCATCTCCCCATCAACCTGGCAATCAGTGGCAAATGCTTGTGCCATCGCATGCCTCTCTTCCCATGCCACATTACTTGAACACTTCTAGTAATTAACCCCAAGTGTGGTCCATAGACTTGGTTCCTTGCTCTCCAGCCATCTCACAGGGCATACGAGTGACCCACTATCCACACATCTCTAGTCACCATCTCATCTGCATTGGAAACAATTATATATATATGCTATTGTGGTGGTTGCAACAGTGCACCTGCTCATCATAGCAATAGGATGCATATGCTGAGGATTTCCATCTCCCTCTTTGTTGGATGGTGGTTCTGGGCAGTCCCCAATGAGCCACTAACATCGCTGGATTCCATCCCAATGGTGCTGAGCCCTTCGTATTGCCTAGAGAAGTCCCGATTGAGAAGTCTCTATTGTTTGTTTAAATAAAGAATTCCTTCAATTGAAATCCACACTTAAACTGATTATCCCTTCAGCACCTTCCTGAATATAGCTGTAAACTTATACCTGGTGAGGGGTATCTCTTTCTCATGCATAAACATATGTATCCCTCCCCTCCTCTTTGTTAAGTAGGTCCAAATATTGCTGACAGGGCCAGTTAGAAATTGAACTAATCTCAGCACCAATTAGATCCCTTTTCCTTCCTGGCCTGTCTTAGATCAATGTACTTTTACTTATACTTTGTTCCCATATAATACCACATTCCTCACTGGCAGACCCGTTACGCTTATCTCAGTCTTGGCTGCAGTTACCATCTCACTGATTCACAAGGCTCCAAACA
Source organism: Ichthyophis bannanicus (assembly GCA_033557465.1). Lineage (NCBI taxonomy): Eukaryota > Metazoa > Chordata > Amphibia > Gymnophiona > Ichthyophiidae > Ichthyophis > Ichthyophis bannanicus. The sequence goes on along the minus strand of CM066034.1, from coordinate 53,972,933 downwards.
ATGCTAATGAGAAGGATACTCTGAGTAAGGCTACTTCAAAATTGGACCAGCACACCCTCAGCAAGCTATAAGCTAATCAACATATTGTACATTACTGGGCATCTTTTATGCCTCTTGGGGCCTTCCCTTCTTGCCTACTTCTTAAATAACCACTTTATAACAACATTTCTGCCTAGGCCCCACCCCCCACCACCCTGGCATTTTTGCAAAGAAGGAAACAACTTCATTCAGTCTCTCAATTATGGCCTTGTCTTTTCACAGTGCATCTTTTACCCCTCCATCATCTAATGGTCCAACTGACTCCCTCACAGGTGTTTTGCTACCAATATACTTGAAAAGATTTTTCTTAAGCACTTTTGCTTCCATGGCAAGCTTCTTTTCAAATGTTCTCTTTGTCTGCCTTATCAATGCCTTGCATTTCACTTGTCAGTATTTATGTTGCTTCCTGTTTTCATCATTTGGCTCTTTTTTCTATTTTCTGAAAGATTCTCGTTTAGCTATAATAGCCTCTTTGACCTCATCTTTAAGCCATGCTGGCTGTCGTTTGGCTTTCCTTCCACCTTTTTTTAAGCAAGGAATACATCTGGTCTGGGCTTACAGGATAGTATTTTTAAATAACGTCCCGGCCTGATGTAAGCTCCTAACTTTTGCAGTTGCTCCTTTTAGTTTTTTTTTAACCATTTTTCTCATTTTACAATAGTCTCCTTTTTGAAAGTTCAATACTAGCACAGTCAATTTCATTGCTATCCTCCCTCCATTTATTAAATCAAATGTGATCATGTTATGATCGCTATTGGCAAGCGGCCCCAACACAGTTACCTCTCGCACTAGATCCTGCATGCCACTGAAGATTAGGTCTAAAATAGCATCTCCACGTGTCGGTTCCTGAACCATCTGCTCCATGAAGCAGTTATTTACTTCATCTAGAAACTTTATCTCCCTAGCATGTCCTGATGTGTCTTTGACCCAGTCAGTACTGGGTAATTGAAATCTCTCATTCTTATTGTGTTGTAAATTTTGCTATTTTGCCTAATTTCTGTTAGCATTTCATCATCTGTTTGTTCATTCTGTCCAGACAAACGGTAGTACACACCCACTGCCAATTTCTTCCCCTTTTTACATGGAATTTCTATCTCTAGAGATTCTACAGTGTATTTTGTTTCCAGCAAATCCTTTATCCTGTTTGACTCGATGCCCTCTTTAACATATAGGAGTATGTTTTCTAAACTGCGGTAATGTCATTCGCGTTAGGTTCCACGGTAAAGGTACAGATGCCCATATAAAGGCATGGGCATTGCATCGTTACAGCAAGCTGTAGCAGCTAACGCGCGTTACAAGGCGCCTTAGACTAACGAGCGTTACAAGGTGCCTTGTAAGAATCCATGCTGCCTCAGATTACAGGATCCGAGGCAGCATGGATTCACCAGAGGCAGGTCTTGTCAGACAAATCTGATTGATTTCTTTGACTGTGTGACCAGGGAGTTGGACCGAGGGAGAGCCCTAGATGTGGTGTCTTTAGATTTCAGTAAAGCCTTTGACACTGTTCCTCACAGGCGACTTATAAACAAACTGAGCACCCTAGGGATGGACCCTAAAGTTATTGCTTGGGTTAGAAATTGGTTGGGTGGGAGGCGACAAAGAGTACAAGTAAATGGAGCTCACTCTGAGGAGAAGGATGTTATCAGTGGTGTGCCCCAGGGATCTGTCCTTGGTCCGATTCTTTTTAACATCTTTGTTAGTGATATAGCGGAAGGGCTTTCAGGTAAGGTTTGCCTCTTTGCGGATGATACCAAAATCTGCAATAGAGTAGACACCCAGGAAGGGGTAGATAACATGAGGAGGGATCTAGCTAAGCTTGAAGAATGGTCTAGAATTTGGCAGCTGGGATTTAATGTTAACAAATGTAAGGTCATGCATTTGGGCTGCAGCAATCCAAGGGAGCAATATAGTATAGGAGTGAAGTACCTTTGTCCACTAAAGAAGAGTGGGACCTAGGCGTGGTTGTGTCTGATGATCTTAAAGTAGCTAAACAGGTAGAAAAGGCGACGGCAAAAGCTAGAAGGATGCTTGGGTGCATACGGAGAGGAATGGATAGCAGAAAAAAGGAGGTGATAATGCCTCTGTATAAGTCTTTGGTGCGACCTCATTTGGAATATAGTGTGCAATTCTGGAGACCGCACCTTCAAAAGGATGTGAACAGGATGGAGTCGGTGCAGAGGGTGGCTACTAAAATGATTAGTGGTCTTCATTATAAAGCATATGAGGACAGACTGAAGGATCTTAATATGTACACCTTAGAGGAAAGGCGGGATAGAGGTGATATGATTGAGAGGTTTAAATACCTCCGTGGCATAAATGTTCAGAGAGAGAGCCTCTTTCAATTGAAAGCAAGTTCTGCTACGAGGGGACATGGGATGAGGGTGAAGGGAGATAGATTCCGGAGTGATATGCGGAAATATTTCTTTACGGAAAGAGTAGTGGATCCGTGGAATAGTCTCCCAGTGGAGGTGGTAGAGATGAGGACAGTAACTGAATTCAAAAAAGCATGGGACAAACACAGAGGATCTCTAAAGGTAAAAAGGGGACTGTTGTAGTTGTTATGGAAGGACAGACTAGATAGGCCATGTGGTCTTTTTCTGTCGTCATATTTCTGTTTCTATGTTTCTAAGGTGCCTTGTAAGGTGCCTTGTAAGGTGCCATGTAAAGTGCCATGTAAGCTGCCTAGTAAGGTGCCCTGTAAGGTGCCTCATAAGGCGCTCTATAGGGCCTCCTAGCTAAGCGCCATATTAGGCACCCTTGGACAAGGCACTGCAGAAGGCACCCTGGGCTATGGAACCATAGGTTAAGGTGGCCTAACAAGGTTATGGTGTCCTAGGTTAGTATGCCCTAGGGACTGCAAGGTGCCTCAGGATGACATGCATGACCTGTGCGGAACAGAGACAGATGTAGCCCTAACACTAGATAGAGCACTCAGGAAAGGCAATGAACAGGTGAGTGAAGGAGGGAGAAGTGGGAGCCGCTGGACCTGCCATATCTGCGGGCATCCCATGTGCCTGCCAGTACTGATGACAAACATGTTGGGGCAGCTGTACCACAGCACAGGGTGTTGGCAATGTAAAGTACCGGAAAAACAGTTGGTGGCAGACGATGGGAATACGTGTCCCCCAGTGGAGGAGGAGGTGGCAGGATAGTTACAATGATGGGTGGACAGAGGAGTGGTGGTGCCATGCAGAGGCGAGGCAAGTATGAAGAGGCACAATGCAGGAAAGGGTAGCAGTGGATGACATGGGGTGGCAGCCTGTACTGGCAGACAGGACTCTACACAGCTGACAGACACAGATAGACGGACCGAGGGAATGTTGGCAATTGTGGCAAGGGTATTATGGGCTGGAAGCACAGATCTGCAAAAATATGACCTCTACAGGCATGCACGCTATTTGAGTAGGACAGGCATAAGAGGAGGGAGCAATGAGGAACTGAACCCATGAACACTGCCAAGAATGGCATTGTATTAACCAGTAGGCTATTCCTCCATGGTGTATGTCACAGCAATGTCTGGGTACAGAAGAACTGCAGGTCACCGCACAAACTGTCTGCTCTGAGTGCCAGGATAGGGTAACCCCACCAGTACCCATGATGCAATGCACATGCTGAATAGCAGTCTACAGCTGATCACCAAATGGGGTCTGTACCTCTCCGATACATCAGCTTGGAAAGACGAACTGACAGTGCGTGATACTGGCACAGAGTAGCTACAGACCATGCCATTGTGCAGGTTCTGTGTTCACCCTGAGGGATAGGATGGGTGCCCAGCACTAGGTCCGCAGTATATGTGGTGCTAGAGATAGGTCCTGCTGTACATCCACATCACTACCAGTGTGTGACAGGTGTTCCTTGCAGTGCAGCCAAAGGTAATTTGGTGTCCATCTCTATCCTGCAGTCACATGTGGCCCTGTGGAAGCAGACACCAGCCAGATTGGTGTGTACCCTGTGTTAGGGTCTGGCTGACATGGGCAGCTGTTATCAGGGCAGAGGGGTTCCTAGAATTGCATGAGGTGTGGGTAGCAGTGCCTTTATAGGTCGCAGTGGTATACACTACATACCCCAAAGGGCCCACATCACCCTTTTTGTAGGTAAAGAACAGGTGCCCCTGCCCCAGGGAAGCAACCTCCATCCTGTTTGTATGAGACAGCCCTCCAGGGTTGGTGGGCCAGAGCCATACCTATGACTGGGGCAGTGGCAGACCAGCAGCAATGCTGGGGTTAGGTCTGGAAAACCCCAACTGCCTCCCCCCACTGTCTGCCAGTCACCAGCAGACAGCACAGTCAGACTGTACCTTACAGGTGTTCTGACCATGCACAGTCTACTGCAGACAGTCCACCAGCCAGTCCATAGTGCATGCTCACGGAGGAACTATGTGCAGCAAGCAGGCATCTCAGTGATTGGGACCCCAACACTGGGGAACACAAATATATCACTGGAGGCAGATAGTGTAGAGCGCTATGTGGGAACCTAGACCTGCCATGGTCACTGCTTGGTCAGAGTGAGTGCCCTCCCAGCATGCCATGCTGTGGCCACCCTGTCCATGCAGGTGGTGGTCAGGCACTACAGTGTCCCAGCCATTGCCCCACACCCTGTGAAGATGCATCCTGGCCAATCTGCCCTGTCCGGGCCAGACCCAAAATACCTTGCTCCTCATTATGCACCTATTCAGGCTAACGCTGGTAACAGTGGGACATTTTAGGCCCAGTGAAGGGTGGGCAGCCACAGAACAATGAATAGACATACACACACGCTCACTCCTATTGCAGCATTGTACAAAGATAGGGGTGGTTGGCAACCCTGCCCGCCAAACTGGTCCTGATCACAGTGCCGACATTGCTAAACTGTGCAGGGGGTAGTAGTAGTGCTCTGGTGATAACTTCAGCTCAATGCTGGGGCCAACAGCCTGACTCTCCATGCATCTTTGGATTGTGGAGCCTGTGTAGGTGGGTGTTTGTACCCCTGTTCGCCGCTGCTTTGGGCTTTGCACATGTTGCTGTTGTATTTGCATTGTAGGGTAAAACATAGGGACATGCCCTGCAGGAACCACAGCTGGGGCTTGAACCTGTGACCCTCTGCTTCTGGACACACTGGCTGGGTGTACTGCACCACACTGTTGCCACAGATGTACAATAGTCCCTGGGGCTACCTGTACTTTTCCTCAGCCAGACTTTGTATGTTGCACTGCACACCACGTATTGATGCAGGGCATGGCCTAGGTCCACTGCTGGGAGATGGCACTGCCCCCTCCAGCACGGGCACACATCCCCCTGCCAAGCTGACATGGCCATTTGCTGTCGGTGCTGGTAGTGCGCAGTCCCAGGCCATCCACTTTGTAGGTAGGTGCCCGCCTAGGGAGCAGATCCCAGGGTGGGGGGGCATACATGGACATCCTCACATCCCCCCCATCACTGCCTACCAATATTATGTCCCTTCCACATGGGGGTGGGATGGCTGGGGGATGTCAAGTCAGTGCCCTAACAACTATTGGCTAGGGTGAACCAGGTAGATATAGCTCGATTGTGTTTAGCCTTGGTCAGCTGCTGTCTTGCTGATTTCCAGTTTCTATGTTCCTATGTGCCACCTAGATGCTCGTCTGGTCCACCCTGTGCCCCAGCTGCCCATGCTACATGTCCCACCTGCGGCCCCCTATGCCCCATTTGCACCATCGCCATAGTGGCCATTCATACTTTGGCACTATGGTGTTTATTTATTTATTTATTTATCTATTACTTCTATACCGCCCCTTCCAGAGATCAAGGGCGGTTTACATGGAACAAGTTAACATATTATGTATACTTCGGTATACATTTACATTGAACAGGAATTTTTTAACTTTTTACAAATAACAATAAATGCGATAAACTGTCCAAACTATTTACATAGGCTATTTACAAGTGGTTATATACAGTGTGTTATAGAATAATCATAGGTCATGTGTAAGTGGTGGAATTTATTTCCATTTTTCTTGAGTTTTTTGTGTGTGTGTAGGGGGACTGGGTGGGGTTAGCTAATTGCGGTTTTAGGAGTTTTGAGTTTGTGTGTTTGTGGATGCTGCGGGACAGGACTTGGGGGGTAGGGGATTTGGAAATGTTCGGAGAATAGGTAGGTTTTGAGTTCCTTCCGAAATTGGGAGAGGTCTTTTATGATGCGGAGGCCTAATGGGAGATCATTCCAGAGCATGGGGGCAGTGAACGTGAAGGCTCTGGCACTTGAGGATTTTTTAGTCTTCGTGAATGTTTTTGGCATATCGAGTGAGTGGGCTGCGTTTTGTCTGCGAGTTCTTAATTTGGATGGGGTCTGTAGTAGTGTTGATAGGTGTGAGGGGGCGATGTCGTTTAGGAGCTTGAAAGTTGTTAGGAGAATCTTGTATCTGATTCGGCTGTTTATAGGGAGCCAATGTAGTTCTAGGAGTATCGGGGTCACATGGTCTGTTAGGCGAGCTTTAGTGATTACTTTTGCGCAGATGTTCTGGGCTCTTTGTAATAGGTAGGTATTTTTTTGTGGTAGGCCAGTTAGGAGACTGTTGCAATAATCGAAATGGGGTGTGATGAGTGTATTAACAACCGATCTAAAGTCATGTGTGTCAAGGAGGGGCCTTAGGTGTTGTATGGTTTTGAGTTTATGAAATATGGTTCTTACTGTCTGCTTTATGTGCGGTAACATGGTGAGAGTATGATCTATTATTACACCTAGGTATTTTACCTCTTTTTTAACAGGTATAGTTGTATTGTTGATTGAGATTGTTGTTGGAAAAGTGTCCTCGGTCACAGGTGTTCTTGTAACAAACATTGCTTCGGTTTTTTTGAGGTTAATGCTGAGGTAATTGGTTTCCATCCAAGAGGTGGTCTCAGCCATGCATTCAGATAGGGTGTTGTAAGTGGGGTTTTTGGTGGTTATGGGGATGGCGAGCATGATATCGTCAGCATAAATAAAGTGACTAATCTTGTGTTTTCTAAATATGTTAGTGATAGGTTGCAAGTATAGGTTGAAAAGGAGGGCGGAAAGGGCTGATCCCTGGGGTATTCCTTGTCCTTGGGGGAAGGTTTCTGATGCCTCTTGGTCTATTTGAACACGTATTAGTCTATTTGTGATGTAGGACTTGAACCATTTGAGAACAGTCCCACCTATTCCTAGGTTTTCTAGCCTATTGATCAGAGTAGGGTGGTTGATGTTGTCAAAGGCGGCAGAGATGTCTATAAAGAGGAGTAGAAAGCCTTGATTGTTGACATCTGTGCCTTTGATGAGGTAGTCTATCAGTGTAATCAAGAGGGTTTCCACTCCGTGGAAGGGGCGGAAACCAAATTGGTGTGAGTCAAGGGGTTTGTGCTCATCAATATGGTCCTGTAATTGTAACTGAATTGTTTTTTCTATTATTTTAGCAATAAATGGAATGCTGGCTATTGGTCTGTATGAATTTGGATCTTTTGAGTCGAGTTTATTGTTTTTCATTATTGGGCGAAGCGTTGTGAGCTTTAGGGCATCAGGCATGATGCCTTGAGAAAGGGACTGGTTCACCATATGTTGAATGTTTTCGGCGAGTTCTTCCTTTGTACATTTAATCCAAGACACGGGGCAAGGATCGAGTGGGGAGGTTGTAGTATTGATCATTGTTATGATTTTAAGGAGCTGTTTTTGGTCAACCATGTGAAAAGTTGTCCAATTGTTATTAATTTCTATGTGTATAGGTAGTATTGCTGTTAGAGTATTGGGTTTAGATTTTAGTTTTTCTGCAAAGTGGGTTGCTAATGTTTGAATACTTATTGCTGGTTGTTTTGGCTCAGAGTTCTTTGCTTTAGTCAGTGTTTTTACAATTGCAAATAGTTCTCTAGGTCGGTTAATGGCCAGATTTATTACTTTAGAGTGGTAATCCCTTTTTGTTTTGTTTATTGCGTTCTTGTATTCGTTAAGAGTGTTCATGTATTGGGATTTGTTTTCGTTTGATTTATTGTTTTCGTTTGATTTATTGTTGCTGAAAATGGAGCACTACTATCACATTTCTTGGGCTCCCTGCCTAGGCTGTACATTGCTGACACTTAAATGGTTTCTCTCTCCTGCAAATGTGCATCTAACGGCAGGTTTTCATTCGCGGTAGGATTCAGCCCTTCAATTCAGCGCGTTAGTGTGAAAGGGGCCTCTCCCTGCCCACTCTCCGCCCATTGACCCCTTCTCTCGGCTCTCTCTCCACCTTCTGCGGTGTTTACCGCGGCCGGGGACGTTAACGATCATTAAGTAACGTTAACGTGCGTTAACGTTACCTAATGATTGTTAACGTTACATAATGCACGGTATGTAACGTTACCGCAGTTTAGTAAACATACCCCATAGTGTCACCCATCCACCAATGTGAACTACCCTATCATTGCAAAATAGTTTGTAACCTGATATCGGTGTTCCATTGATTATCCTCCTTCTACCAGGTCTCTGAAATACAAATTATATCTAACCTTTCATTCATTGCTATATATTCTAACTCTCCCATCTTATTTTTTAGACTTCTAGAATTTGCATACAGGCATTTCAAAGTTTGGTGTTTTGCTAATATTATAAGTCTGGCTATTTGATGACAGGGTTAATTTGGAATCTTTCAATTCTGATTTTAACTTAAAGACACCTGGGTTACTTTTACCTTTCTTATCTGAATGCTCTGACTTCTCTGTTTTGCTAGTATCTTTCAAAGATATATCATTCAGAACCATGCACTCTTGAACGACTGTCGGCTTTCCTCCATTATCCAGTTTAAAAGCTGCTTTATCTCTTTAAAGGTTAATACCAGCAGCCTGGTTCCACTTTGGTTAAGGTAGAGTCCATCCTTTCGGAAAGCCCCCCTTCCCCAGAATGTTGCCCAGTTTCTAACAAATCCAAAACCCTCTTCCTTGCACCATCATCTCATCCATGCATTGAGACACCAGAGCTCTGCCTGCCTTTTGGGTCCTGCACATGGAATGGGAAGCACTTCTGAGAATGCTACCCTGGAAGTTCTGGATTTCAACTTTCTACCTAAAAGCCTAAATTTGGCTTCCAGAACCTCCCTCTCACATTTCCTATGTCATTGGTACCAACATGTACCAAGACAACAGGTTCCTCCCCAGAACTATCTAAAACCTTGTCTAGGTGGCATGTGAGGTCTGCTACCTTCACACCTAGCAGGCATGTTATCAGGTGATCCTCATGTCCACCAGTCATCCAGCTATCTACATGCCTAATGATTGAATCACCAACTATAACAGCCGTCCTAACCCTTCCCTCATGGGCACATGGCCCTAGAGACACATCCTCAGTGAAAGAGGTTACTACATCATCTAGAGGACAGATCCTAGCTACAGGATCACTTCCTGCCACACCAAGGTGATGCTCTCCTTTCATGTGACCTCTCTCCTCCATGGCAGCAGAGAGGCTACCAGATTGGAGGTATGACTTCTATACTACATCCCTTTAGGTTTCATTTATATACCTCTCAGCCTCAGATCCTCCAAGTACGTGATTCTAGCCTCCAGAGATCGGATTCGTTCCCTGAGAACAAAGAGCTCTTTGTATTTAGCACACACATAAGATCTCTCACCAACTGGGAGAAAATTATACACGTAACTCTCAGTGCAAAAGACTGGATAGCCCCCATCTCGCTGCTGGACTGCTGTCTGCATCTTAGATTTAAATATTTCTTTTAGTTATTTAAAGTTGTTAAGTTATGTAAAGTTGCTAGGGGAATAGGGATACTTGAACCAATACAATTATATCTAGTAAGTATAAAGGACTTTTAGAGTTCACCTCAAGGTGAATTGCAAGGACTTAATTAATCTACTAAGGCCTAATAATCTGCTGATGAAGATAATCAGTTAAACTTGAAATTGAGTAAGATCACCCCCTTCCCTTTAACTGGTTTAGGAGGCTATAAATCAAGGATTATTCCTAGGGTGGGTAGGAGGGATATCTTATTTGTATCTGTGCTTCTAAGGCAATCTCTTAAATTTCTGGGTGATTTACACTGCCCTTGGTTTGCAAAGTTGCCCCTTTGATCTGTCACTTGACTTTAACACTTATTTAAAACAATTTCACAATTATCTTGCCTCCTAACTGGTAGGCCTGTTTATAAAAGGTCTCTAGAAAACAATTTCTTTCTATATACTTAAAGAATATTTACCGTATTCTATTCTCTCTGTTAAGATATACCCTAACTGGCTTTAATATAAGTGAAAGCTGGCTTGTAATACTAAGGGATATGTTTACTAAACAGCGGTAGCAGCTTCCATGCGATATCAGAGCTGCAGCCCCATTGAATTCAATGGAACCGTGATTGTGATATTGCACAGAAGCCACTACCGCTGTTTAGTAAACATGCCCCTTAGTCTTAACTGGCTTTAATTTAACTGAATGCTGGCTTGTTATACTAAGCCCTAACTGGCTTTGACTTAATTGAAAGCTGGCTTGTAGTACTATGCCCTAACTCACTTAATAAAACACTGAATTTTAAAATACACAGATTTTATCAATTTGAACCCAAAGATTTCCTTTTTCCCCAAAATTATGAGAATTTCTCAGGAGGTAAGTACAGAACTTACAAGTGCAGATTTCTTCCCAGCAGTAGCAGCCCTTATGGTAGTCCTTCAAGACTACCATCGAGGTAATGGACTATGTTGCTGTTCTGACACTTATATTGTCATGACCGCACTGTGGAATGAAGCATATTTGATCGAGCACAGCTCTGGAGGAAGGTAGTCATTTATCATTTCCCTCACCAGGTAGGATAGGTTATGAATCAAATGGAACTTTCTCATTCCTTTCTTGAGAATCACCAGGCATGGTGAAACCATAAGGTCTGGATAAGGAGGAGCTGTGAATGGGCCAGCTATATGGCCCAATTAAACTCGGCTTCTATCTTGTCCCACATCATTTCCATACACTGCTCTACAGAAAGTAAAAAGTAGTATGGGATGGGCTTTGATGTGCGATTTTGAAACCATATCCTTATATGCGATTTAGAGATGAACTGCTAGTAAAATACATGGCTATGAGGGCTTCAGATTTGGGATTTGTTTGCAAACCATTTCACAAGTAAATTCTGACACTGAAAACTAAAATTGCAAAAAACATTGTTGATCAAGAATCACAAATTCAGGGAACTGGTAGCGAGTGAGAGGAGGTGCACGGAGCCTGGAGGCAGGCTCCTAGGATTGCTGCAGCGGTTTTTGCGCCGCTGACGATGCCCTCTACTGCCCTGGACGATCGGGCAGGCATCGCTGAGGCCACCTGCTGCTGTGAGGACCCGAGCTGCGACTTTAAAACCTGTGCCACAGCGTCTTCCCCTCCGGAACTGGTAGCGAGTGAGAGGAGGTGCACGGAGCCTGGAGGCAGGCTCCTGGGATTGCTGCAGCGGTTTTTGCACCGCTGACGACGCCCTCTACTGCCCTGGATGATCGGGCAGGCATCGCTGAGGCCACCTGCTGCTGTGAGGACCCGAGCTGCGACTTTAAAACCTGTGCCACAGCGTCTTCCCCTCCGGAACTGGTAGTGAGTGAGAGAGCTGGCATTGGTGGATTGGTTGTGTTTGGGTGACTTTACGAATAAATTTGCCTGTGCTCTTTTCGACCGCGGAGCGTGACCGCGGGGCGTGGTCTGAAGGGGCGTGTCTAAAGGGGCAGGTTCTGCCCCTTTTGCGCCCCTTCGGCGCCACGTGGTGCTGCGTGGTCTCTCCGCATTATTGTTTGCTTATACGTTTTGTGGTTTTGTTGGGTGTTTGTTTGGATTAAGCCTCAGCCTTGTTTAAAATGGGGAAGAGGAAGGCTAAAACAGGAAACAAGGTGCACGTTGACGGGGCGAGTGGAGAGAAAGTGGTGGGCCCCTTAGACAAACACTTTGCTCCCTGTCCGCTGGCGCAATCCTCTCCGGAAGGAGTCTCCCTGAGTTCAGAGGGTCGGACTCCTCCTCCCTGTCCTTTGCCCCTCTCGCCTGAAGTTTTGGTTCAGGAATCTTCAGGTTTGGTGAGTCATACATCTTTGTCTTTGATTTTACCAAAGCTTGTTTCACCGTCTTGCTCTGTTTCAGAGCTTCCTGTTCTTTCTCCCGACGGTGAAGTCACCTTAAAAGACCTATGGGGTGCGCTTCAATGCATTGATAGCAAGTTAACAAGTAATTCTAAGTCATTAAGTATCTTTTCTCAGGAAACTGTTGCTTCATTGCGGCAGTTGGATAAGAAAGTAATTACGGTAGATAAAGCTGTTTCTAAATTGAAGGATCAAGTGGCCCCTCTTACTGTTGCAAATGTTGCAGGTATAAAGGATTCTATTGTGGTACACTCTAAGTTGGAGGCCCTTGAGAACTCTCTACGGGCCTATAATTTACGCTTTCTAAATTTTCCCTGCATGTCATTGCTAGCGCCCAGGATTTTATTAGACAAATATCTGAGGGAGGTTCTTTCTATTACTGATCCTGTTGATGTATCCTCTCTTTATTACCTTCCCCTTCGGTCTAAGAAGGTGCACTCCGCTGAAGGAGGAACTGATGTGCTTGAACCCTCTATAACTAATTTGACAGCCTTCCTTGAGGACTCCCTTGATTTAATACATTCGCGTTCTACGCTATTGGTGACCCTTCGGTCTTTAGATTTGAAATATCGAATTCTTAAAGCCTTCTTTAAATGTAAGGCTGTTAAATTTTGTGGATACACAGTTAATATTTTTCCTGACGTGGCACATAGCACCCAACTCAGACGGAGGCTTTTTTTGGCTTTAAAGCCTCAGGTATTGAATTTGGGTGCTACGTTCTACCTACGATTTCCTTGCAGATGCGTAGTCAATTTTGAAGGCGCATCTTATGTGTTTACTGATAGCTCTCATTTAGGACGTTTTATTTCTGACCGCCAGACGGTGTTTGGGGCAATTCAGGGTGAGTGATTTGTTAACACCTTTGTAGATGGGCAAGCTATTGCTCTGATTTCTGTAAAAATGTGTGTAGATGCATTTTATTTATTGTTTTCATTATATGATCACTGCCGGTTCCCGTAATGTGGACTTAATCTTATCTTTTTTTCCTCTTTAAGGAGATTATTTGTGATATTGCTTGATTTTCCTTTATCTTTTCCGATTTGTTGTAACTTTGGAAACTTTATAAATAAAAGATATAAAAAAAAAAGAATCACAAATTCACCTTAGCAATATGATCAATAAACAGCTGCCAGGAATATAGTACATGTTTACTAAGCTATTTCCAGTACATTTGTGACCAGCTTTTGACAGATATACTGAAGTCATGAAAATATTGACAGAAAGGGAATGTTTTGGCCTACTCACTGTCCAGGTTTGCCTGCCTTCTATTTTGCCCCAAGTCTTACTCATTTTGTAATCCTCCTCCTCACTCTGCTACTAAGGTCCCTTGCCTGTCTATCCCATGCACGCTTGAACGCTTGTCAGTGTTTTGCAGTTTATAATCTCCTCTGGAAGTCTGTTCCAGGCATCCACCACCCTCTCCAGGGAAAAGTATTTTTGCACATTTCTTGTGTGTGTCCCTCCCTTCAGTTTCATGTACGATGAAAATAGCCAAGTAGTAGCTACATTCTATTCTGCCAATTGCAGGAAAATTTCTGAAAACAAGAGAAGAAAAAAGGTATAATCTCAGTTGCTATTAGCCAGTTGCTGAAAATAGGTTTGCAAAATTTATCCACAGCTCGAGGACCTGCCAGCTACCAGTGACATACCATACAACCAAGCACTGATTAGCTTTCCAGAAACAGCAGCACCAACATGACAATCAAGTAAGGTGTTGCTAGTGGGAGATTCTGATTGGATCATCCCAGCATCTACAGATAAATTAGAAGGAGGAAGTTCCTGGACTCCCTTTAAGGGGCTTTCCTCAGAGAAATGGTAACAGAATCCACAAGGAAGGGGGTAATAGTGGACATGATACTTACAAAGAAAGTGTTGCTAATGTTCAGGTGGAAAGTCACCTGGACTACAGCCATCATCAGATGGTCTGCTTTAATAATAAGAGCCAATGCAGAGAGAGCTCATATAAAAGGCAACATACCAGCTTTAAAATGCAGAGTGCATAAAGGAAGGGTTAGCCAAAGAGAAAGTGTTTTGTGAAGTAGAACATAATGGTTCTATAGAGAAAGCAACAAGTCTTCATGATAGGAAAGTAAGTACGCGTAAAAGTATAAAGAAAAGGAATGATATGATTGTAAAAATAAGGACAAATGTACATTTAAAAATGTATAAGAAATTTCAGAAATAGGAGAACAGAAAAGCATATCTGGTAAAACCGACAGAAGCAGGAAAGGTAGTCAGGATGTTGAAAATAAGAGTGGATGGAGGGCTTTTTTTCCTAAAATTTCCCTGCAAGTGTCTGATTAAGTATCAATCAGATTCCTTTATCTTTTTTGAACCCTCACAATTGTTAGACTTTATTAATGCCCGTCATAAAGGGACGATGGATGTGTCTCCACCCTCTTTCTCCAAGAATTAGATTTAGCTGTTTAGCACGCCTCTTATTTCTTGTTGGAATTGTTAATGGTGTATATTTGCTTTCTTTGGTATTCTCCCCCCCTTTTTTTTTTTATTGTGGGCTAGAGTGGGTAGGGTTGTTGGGGTTTGTTTGCCTATGTATAATTGAGACTTTGTCTATTATATTGTTTCATACCCTTCTCAGTTTCCGTTTCAAGATGTATTCTTGAATCTAATGTGAAATTTATAAATAAAAAATTAAAAAAAAAAAAGAAAAAAAGAAAATAAGAGTGGAAGAAAAGAAAGCTAAAAAATATAACACTCCCTCTCTAACATACATATATCACTAAATTGTGAAGGCTATATTACAAAATGTAACAAAATATCCAAAAAATGCACTACTACCTCATAAAATCACACTCTCTGAACTCCCTTAGCATCCTAGAATATATCCCTTCTGGCCCCATAACTCTGCCAACTTTAATTTTTCTAATTCTACGCAAACCCTCTTTTCTGTAAATAGTATGGTATTTACCAGCACTTGAAGGTCCATATTCACTGAATACTGAATAAAAATATTTTTGTATTCCTGCTTTCTCACAATCACCCTCAAATAATGTTGCAGCCCTATCTCTGTGCTTTCTCCTTTCACTGATACATCTGAAAAAAAAGTCTTGTCACCATCTATTTTGCTCTCTCAGTGAGAGTGGGGATTATGATCAGTAATATTTATTGATTTCTGTTTATGTTTTGAATTTGTTGTTGACATTTTATATTACTTCATTAAGTATTATGTTTGTTCCTTTTGGCTTAAATTGTAAACCTCTTTTCTTTATAGGGGGTGTGGTGTGGGGGGAGGAAGGTGGCATATAAGCCTAAAATAAAAAAATAAATGAAATGGGAGAAATTCTATAGAAATCAGATGAGTAATCAGAGAGCTTCAAACGAGATTAGAAAACTACAATTCTATTTAAACCTAAAGTTTTAATACAAATAATACATTTTTCATTTATATTTCTGGCAAAGAGATGGGTTGTGCCAAATCAAGTTTCTGGGACTCATTTACAAGTATTTACCCCTGCTTAAACAAAGAAGGCTGTTTACACCCCAGCACTAAGGCTGATAGCACTGAGAATAAGGGTTTAATTACATGAAGCTGCAATTTGCGACCTAATAACGGGTGTGATTTACTAAGATTTCCCTCCCATTCTGTGCCCTTAGGAAACAAGCTAAATAAATCAAGACCAATGGATCATATTGGTATACCTTAATTTTCCTGTTCATATCAAAATGCATCAAGCAGGCAAGCTACACGAGCACAAATAGAAATCCATTTGAACCTACCTAGCCTTTCTTACCTTCCACATTTACAGTACCACTGCTAAAAAACAAGGCCAATTTAAGTTGCAAAATTTTAAAAACTGTTCTCCACTTTAACATTTTTTTCTAAGTTTGAGATTTGCCCTACAAACTTAGCACTAAGAGGAATTGCAGATCTCTATCATCTTAGAAAGTGGTGGGAAAACTTGTTTTCTCACAGACCCTTTAATCTGCAGGGCTGAGGACCCAGCTTTAGTGCATCAGTAGCACAATATAGAATCAGGACTGAATGTGCTAGTGAGTTTTTATCCCATTCTCTGTCAGTATGAAGATGTTTAGTATAGTTGGCCCATAATTACCACTGTATAAGATGAGACTGAAGAACCGTAATAAGTCTACTGCAGAGGAGAGAAAAAATCAGGAGATATGACAGAGACATTTAAATACCTGAAAGGGATTAGTATTGCTGAAGAAGCAATCTATCTCCAGGAACAAGCAGGAATATAGTCACAAAGGTGAGTCGGTTGATATAGTATATTTGGACTTTCAGAAAGCCTTTGACAAGGTCCATCATGAGAGACTTTTGGCAAAACTAGAGTCACGAGATAGGAGGCAGTGTACTGTTGTGGATCAGGTACTGGTTAAAAGATAGAAAGCAGAGGGTAGGGCTAAATGGCCAATTTTCCCAATGGAGAAAGGTGAATAGTGGTGTACCCCAGGGTTCTGTGCTGGGTCCGCTGCTATTCATTAATGACATGGAAAAGGGAATAACGAGTGAGGTTATCAAATTTGCAGATGACACAAAACTATTTAAAGTTGTTAAAACCCAAGAGGGTTGTGGAAAATTGCAAGAGGATCATGATAAATTGGAAGACTGGGCATCAAAATGGCAGATGAAATTTAATGTGGACAAGTGCAAAGTTATGCACCTAGGGAAAAACAACCCAAACTGATTACACGATTCTTTATTCTTTATTATTCGATGCAAGGTTCCACATTAGGAACCACCACCCAGGAAAAAGATTTAGGCATCATTGTGGATAACATTTTAAAACCCTCTGCCCAGTGTGCAGTGGCGACCAAGAGAGCAAATAGAATGCTAGGCATCATAGGAAAGGAATGGAAAATAAAACAAAGGATATTATAATGCCTCTATATCGTTCCATGGTGAGACCGCACCTTGAATATTGCGTGCAATTCTGGTCGCCGTATCTTAAAAAGGATATAGCGTTATTAAAAAAGGTTCAGAGAAGAACCACCAAAATGGTAAAGGGGATGGAAGGATACCCCTATGAAGAAAGGTTAAAAAGGTTAGGGCTCTTTAACCTGGAAAAGAGACGGCTGAGGGGAGATATGATAGAAGTCTATAAATTAATGAACAGAGTGGAATGGGTAAACGTAGATCAATTGTTTACATTATCAGAATATAGAAAGACTAGAGGACATGTAATGAAGCTATAGGGTAAACTATAAGACTAATAAAAGAAAATATTTTTTCACTCAACGTGTAATCAAACTCTGGAATTTGTTACCGGAGGATGTAGTAAAGGCTGTTAGTGTAGCTGGGTTTAAAAAAGGTTTGGACAAGTTCCTGGAGGAAAGGTCCATAAACCATTATTAAGAAGGGACCCAGGATATCAATGCTTGACCCAATACAAGCATTGTGGAACCTGTGTCTTTTGGGGAAGCTGCTAGGTATGTATGACCTAGATTGGCCACTGTTGGGCTTGATGGACCTTGGTCTGACCCAGTATGGCATATCTTATGTTCTTATGTTAGTCCTCACATATGGGTGACATCGGGTACCAACAGAGCCTGCCTGGGAAGCTTCCCAGCTACCAATAAGAAAGCCTTTGGGAGCAGTCCACTGCCTGTGCTGCTGCCTTTCCGCTCTTATAACTGACTCTCTTCAGCGACTCCCTCAGTTCTCTTTTTTTCCGCGGAGCCAACAGGATCTCTCTTGCATCACTGAAAAGTTTTTTCTTCCTACCCGTATCTCCGATACCCTTTCTTTCTTATTTTCAATTTGACCCATATATATATATGGGTATATATATAAAGGTAGGTAGGTAGGTAGGAAGGAAGGAAGGAAGGAGTGAGTAGCCTAGTGGTTAGAGCAACTGCCTAGTACCCAGAAGATCAAGGGTTCAATTCCCACTGGCACTCTTTGTGACCTTAGGCAAGTCACTTTACCCTCCATTGCCTCAGAAAAAAAGGCTGGCAATCTACTTCCAGTGATACATTGCCAAGAAAACCCAGAGGTAGCTATGAGTCAACACTGACTTGATGGCACAAAAAAAAAGTTAGTTTTACTCCCAAATTTTTCTTTCCTTTTTGTTTACTTTTTCTGTTTTTCCCTGAGGCCTACACTCATGGCCTACCCACTGGTGCAGCCTGCCAGTGACTTAAAAAAATGCACAAAGTGCTCCGACACCATATCTATCACTGACAAGCACAATTGGTGCCTAAAGTGTTTAGGGCCAGCTCACCTTCCCACCAAATGTCCACTTTGCCAGCAGATGACTAAACGTGGATTAGGGAATCGAGCAAAAAAGTTCAAAGAACTCTTCCCGGACAATGCCTCGGTTGCCTCCACCTCTTCCAGGGGATCTTTGACGTCAAAACATTCGAAAGAATTGAGGCATAGTTCCAAGAAAATGCCAAAGGACAGACCGCCGGACTGACAGCCCTCGGAGACTCGAGATGGCCACAAGACTACAATGGACCTATCTGGTAAACTGAAGTCACCCAGACACAGGTCCTGGGAAAGGTCCGGTTCCCATCGGGAATCATCTTGCACATCTTTGGAGTTCAGCTCTTGCTCCAAACATCCCCGGTGGGAGGGACCCCCCTCCAAAGCCTCTAAGGGGCCTCGTGCAGAACCCAGAGACCTCACCTCCAGGGATCCCTCGATACCAGCCTCGGATCCGGTGGCGGCTGACAGTGCTTCAACCGATGACTGGGCTGTGGAAGCATCGTTAAACCAATGCATGCTCTCTCTGAAACACACTCTGGCAGCCCTATTTGCAGCATTGGTTACCTTAACACTGACACCAATGTCTTCCATTATGGCAGCCCCAGCATCGACATCACCTGGACCATCCTTACAACAGATATAGCAGACCTTGATTCTGATGTCAGCTTCGATACCGATATCTGTGTCTATGCCAGAGATCCATCCTTCACCGACAAAGTCCAGCATCCAACTACCAATTCCCATTCCACCTTTGGCAACCTCCTCTACCATGGTTCCAGCACCGAGCCCATCGTCGATGCCGGCACCGATGACTTCTTCGATGCCCACATCGATGCCGATACCGATGACATCTTCGATGCTGATGCCAACATCTTCCTCGATACAGATGCATGCTCTGCAACCTTCTAGATCAGATCCTAATGCCGTCATGCCACCGGCGGAACCGGAGACCATCGAGGGACATCGATACAAAAAACATCAACGCCTCCAACATTCTCCAGAATCCGATTCAGACTCTACTGATTTGGACCACAGATCTCTGGACTACAATGATCTCAGAGACTTCATCTCAGAGTCTTCTCCCCCTCCATCCAATGCCTGGAGAAAATCGCCTCCAGAGGATATGTAATTTCAAGAGTTCATAAAAGACATGGCAGTGGGTCTTTCCATTCCAGCCACCATGGAGCTGGAGCCCAGGGCTGAAGAGCTTGAAATATTACAATATCCTACAGCACCCAAGGAAGCCACCATTTTGCTGGTACACCGCATCCTTCAGAACCTCATACTCCGGATATGGGAAACGCCACTCTTCATAGCCCCTATAAGCAGACGCCTCGACACCATGTACAGAGTTCCATAATGCCCGGGTTTCCAAAAGTCACAACTGCCACATCATTCCATTGTTGTGGAATCGGAATCAATGATGAGGTGCATTAAAAGTGCAAAGACACATGCTTCAGTTTCACCTGGCTGAGAATCGAAGACCCTTGATTCTTTTGCAAGACGGTCTTTTCAAGCCTCAATGCTAGCAAGTCGCATCAACTCTTACATTCTCTACATGAACATATTCCTCAAAGAGGTTAGCAAATATTGGAAGGGCTTCCTCCCTTCCCTTTCAGAGGAAAGGCATCTGGCATTCCAGGCAGTTCTCTCACACAGCCAGAACATCTCAAAGTTTATCAACAGAGCGACTTTCAATGCTTTTGAATCGACAAGCAGGACATCCTTCATCGCCATTGGGGCAAGAAGACTTGCATGGCTACAGGCATCCAATTTGGAACTCTGGGTACAAGAAAGGTCGGGCAACATACCCTGTATCGGAGAAAACCTCTTTGGTAAAAACTGGAGAGAAAAGGCAGGCGAATTGGAAACAAACGATACCACTCTGAAACGGTTGTCTCAAAAAACAGCAGACCCCTCCAAGAAAAAGGTCCAAAACAAAAAGCCCTTCTATCTGAAGAAAAGAAAGTACTTCTCGTCCTACTCCCATCATGGCTACCCTCAGCAGCAGAAGCAACAAGGGAGTAAACAAACCAAGAAGCCCCGGTTGGCGAAGCAACAGCCTCAAACTCAACCAGCGTCCTCGGCTCCGTCCTTTTGACTTCCAATTAGGGAGCACAACTGATCCAACCATGTTCATCCCAGGGAGGATTTCCAATTATATTACACAATGGAGAGCAATAACATCAGAAAGCTGGACCCTATCAATAGTCCACAAGAGCTACCATCTCAACTTCCAACAGCTTCCTCCTCGACACTTCAAGGGCCAAGCCCTTTCAGAAATCAGCTTGACAACCTTCTGCAGCAGGAGATGGCCTCGCTCCTGGCTCAAGGTGCAATTGAGCTAGTACCCCATCAGGAACATCATCAGGAATTCTACTCTCCATATTTCCTCATTTCAAAGAAATCAGGAGGCCTCCGGCCCATCCTAGACCTTCGAGACTTCAACAAGTATCTTATGAAAGAAAAGTTCAAGTAATCTCACTGGGAGCCCTCCTATCCCACCTGCAGCTAAACAACTGGCTTTGCTCTCTCGACCTAAAAGAGGCATACGCTCACATATTAATCCACCTGTCGCACAGACGGTTTCTTCCCTTCATAAATCAAAACATGCACTATCAGTACAGAGTATTTCCCTTCAGTCTCGCATCAGCTCCAAGAGTCTTCACGAAGTGCATGGCCGTCATAGCGGCACGTCTTCGCACCAAAGGCATCTACATCTTCCCTTACTTAGATGACTGGCTAATAAAGGCCGACTCTCCAGCAAAGCTCTCCTCAGCACTCAACGAAACCATAAACCTCCTTCAATCACTAGGCTTGGTGATAAATTTTCAGAAATCTCACCTCGTACCGACCCAGAAGCTAGAATTCATAGGAGCAATCCTCGATACTATTCATGGCAGTCTATCTTCCAGAGGAGGAGACTCAGACTCCATACTCAAGCGTCATTCTGCTTCTGCAAAAACCTTCCTAAAGTTACTAGGCCATATAGCCTCCACAGTGCACATAGTCCCCAATGCCAGACTACACATGTGCCAAACTCAGTGGACGCCATCATCCCAGTGGACTCAGGCCACCGAGGATTTACACATTTTGATTTAAGTGACACCACCACTGGCACGCTCACTCCAGTGGTGGACAATACCCACAAATCTCCTCAAAGAAGTGCCCTTCCAGCCACCCCATCTGCAGCATACCCTCACAACAGATGCTTCCAAACGCGGATGGGGAGCCCACATAGACAGCTTCTCCGCGCAAGGTCTCTGGACAGCTTCCGAATCCGAACAACAGATAAATCACGTGGAACTGCGAGCCATCGGAAGAGCCCTGCAGGTCTTCCAGCACCTCCTAGTCGACTCCTCTGTCCTATTCAGGACGGACAACCAAGTCGCCATGTTCTATGCCAACAAACAGGAGGGAACTGGTTCACTTCCCCTCTGCAGAGAAGCTTGTCAACTATGGGACCTGGCCATTCAGAATCAGAAGCACCTGAGAGCAGTCTACATTCCAGGTCAGGGCAAACCTACAGGCGGACAGGCTCATTAGTGTCATGCAACCACAAGAATGGTCTCTCAAGCAGTTCATAGCAAATCGCCTGTTCGACAAATGGGGAACTCCATGGATTGACCTCTTTGCCACTCAACAGAATGACAAACTTCCCCAATTCTGTTCCAAAATACCGTTGAGCCGCAGTCTCACTGATGACGCCTTCATGATTCCGTCATGGAATCAGGGTCTACTTTATGCGTTTCCACCAACACCTCTCATCCTCAAGATGCCTCTCAAGCTCTGAGAGGACAATAGACACATGATCCTCATAGCCCCATACTGGGCCTGCCAACCCTAGTTTCCCCTCCTTCTACAGCTTTTCTGGACTCACCTAATTCATCTCAGCTCAACACCAGGGCTCCTCTCACAGGACGGAGGCACGCTTCTCCACCCCAACCTCAGGTCTCTTCGCCTGACAGCATGGATCCTGAGAGCGTAGCCTTGCGACACCTCCCAGTCTCTGCAGAAGTCAAAAAAATCCTCTTCTCTTCTAGAAAACCAGTCACGAGAAAAACCTACTCACTGAAGTGAAAGAACTACCACGCGTGGTGCTGGCAGAATGTTCACAACCTCTTTGAAGCGCCCATCCCAATGCTACTCAGCTGCCTGTGGCATCTATCCTCGCAGGGCCTTAAATCAACCTCAGTACAGGTTCACCTCAGTGTGATCTCTGCATTCCATATGCCGGTAGATGGCAAATCTATCTCCTCGGATCCTCTGGTAGCTCGCTTCATGCGGGGACTCCTACTCACTAAACCGCCCATCTGTCCACCGCCAGTATCATAGGATCTAAATGTCGTCTTGGCACAACTCCTAAAGCCGCCGTTTGAGCCCTTAGCCACAACTCATCTCTGCTATGTCTCCTGGAAGGTGCTCTTTCTCATAGCATTCACCTCAGCCAGGCAAATAAGTGAGCTACATGCTCTAGTAGCCCATTTTATTTATTTTATTTATTTGATTACATTTTTATACTGCTCCTTCCAGAGATCAGGAGCGGTTTACATTATAACAATGAACTTGAACAGTAACAGTTACATTTAACAGGCTTAGAACTTTATTTATAGAACAGTCGAATTGAGGTAAACCCTCAAAACCATTTACATGAAGCAGTACACACATGAACCTTACACACAGTACACACAAGAACCTTACACACGTTTTACCAAGACAAAGTGGTTCTATGAACACACCCCCACTTCCTCCCGAAAGTAGTCTTGGTTTTCCACATCAACCAATCCGTGGTGCTACCAGTCTTCTTTCCAAAGCCACATGCCTCCTGAGCGGAAGTGACTCTCCATACCTTGGACTGCAAACGAGCATTAGCCTTTTACCCGCAACACACTAAAGACATCAGAAAGTCATCCCAGCTCTTTGTCATGTTTGACCAAGCCCATCTGGGACTTCCAGTAACAAAACGTACCCTATCCTCCTGGATTGCTGACTGCATATCTCTCTGCTACACCAGTATAGGCTTATCCTTCAATGAAAAAGTCACTGCACATGATATCTGCGCAATGTCCACCTCGCAACCTGGTCCACCATCCATACCTTCGCAGCTCATTACTGTTTGGACAAAGACTCTCGCAAGGACACAGTCTTCAGACTAGCAGTACTCCAACATCTCTTCGGAACATAGACCAACTCTTACCCCCCCCCGCCCGAACAACATCAGATCCACGTGCTGGGGAAACACAAATAAGGGACCTACCCAGGTGGTCTGCCACCACGAGATCTGGCAGTTCTGCACATCTGAGATATCAAAGCGCTGTTCTAGAAAAGAAGGGTTAAGCTGAATGACTTTACTCCTCATACCCCAAACTCCTCCCCATCTAGTTTCTGCTGGAAGTGCACAGAAGAAGATGATACACAGAATATGTAGTAAGACAGTGGCTGCCTGCAATGAAGGCAGTACATGCAAAATTATCTCATGCATGTTCAGTGTGCATGTCTTGACCGGCTGGGTGTGCCCCAAGGACTAGGTTGAGAACCCCTGATTTAAGAACATAACATCGGATGCACCATACTGAGTCAGAATAAAGGTCCATCAAGCTCAGCATCCTCTCTCTGACAGGGCCCAATCCAGGTCCAGCAGGCATCAAAGGAGTAAGGCTTCCATAAGAAGATAAAGACACTTATATTTTCTGAACATATTGACAATGGACCTACCTAATAAGCTAAGTAAACAATTAGAAACCTATAACTTTCTCCTTACCCACCCTTCTCTGTTCCCCTTGCCCTCCTCTCGCCCTATCTCTCCTCCACTCCCCACCTCCTAACATATAGGTCCCATTGCACCATTGATACACCTCCCACAGGATAGTATATAGGTTTGCCCTGTTACTTCTAACCTCACCAGTTCATATACTTGGTTTTGTGTTATGTTCAGTTATTGCAAATGTTGTATGTATGTTACTATTCATCTTTTCCCTGTAAACCATATTGACATTTTGAAAGGCAGTACAGAAAACCAGTTAAATCAATCAATCAATAAAAAAACAAGTCTTTCTTGCTCACTTCCAGAGACAATGGGCGGCTTTCCCAGCCTGCATAGCTAATGGAATGCTATTCAAGCATTTACAGCAAGTATCGCCAATTCTGTTAATTACTCACTCATTTATATAACATGGGAACTTATTGGTGGTGCCCTGAAATAATTGATTTTTGATATTACATTATACATGCATTAAATGCCACGGTTATATGGACATTCACTAAATTATTACAATTCTGCATTAAGCCGTGCTATTGTTA
This sequence comes from Ichthyophis bannanicus, assembly GCA_033557465.1. Lineage (NCBI taxonomy): Eukaryota > Metazoa > Chordata > Amphibia > Gymnophiona > Ichthyophiidae > Ichthyophis > Ichthyophis bannanicus. Next base: position 53,948,360 of record CM066034.1, on the reverse strand, counting down.
CTTTCTTTTCAAAGCAAAAACACATCCTTAGTATACATACCCCTAAGAGAATTAAGATAAAATAGCATTGTATCATAAAAGGGAATATACCAACGTGTACCTACAATGACCAAACAAAGAAAAATTTGCCTGCTTACCTGAAATATAATCTAGAATACTGCTATTTTCAAATAACAGTACTTCCCATAACACATTCTACATATCTAATTTAAAGATTATTGAAAATTTAACTATTTTAATACACGCTAACTACAAAAATTTAAAAATGTCTATTATTTTTTTGTGATGTAATTTCCTGCTGCTCAATTTTGATTTATTCTTTAAAAAAAAAATTCAGCCTAGTTTTTGTTTGTTTAAATGGTTAAAAACTATAGAGGTTTGAAGGGATAGAGGGGTCAGAAAATGTGAAAGATGGTTGGAGAAATGCACTACTCACCAGTGTGGCTACAAGTTATTTCTAGAACCTTCACATTTTTTTGCACTACCTTCCTCACACTCTGTTGATAACCTTATTAAAAATATTTTAAAGTATGTTTTTGAGGTAGATCTCCCAAAGCTTTTTAGCAAAAAGGTGCAGATATTACTGTTAGAACTGATGAGAAATCCACTCTGAAAATAGTGACCTCATTACCTTTGACCTATTCATTGGTTTGTTAAGCAGCATGTATAACTAATTTCAAATTCCTTATATGAAATACTTGAATCATTGTACTAATGGTTCAGGTACAACCCAAGCCTTGCCTTCCCTTCTTAAGAGGTGGGGAGGAGTTTAATATATTTTAATGGGTTTTCACAGTATAAGTGTTTATTTTGGATGTGAGCTCTGGGTTTCAGCTTTCTGTCTTATCTTTACAGACGTCTTTGTGTATGAACAGCTGTGTTTGTGGGGAAAATCCTGCCCCTTAAACTTTCAAATTACCAGCTATGCTTGGAGAGGTACAGGGATGAGGTGAGGGTGGGGCATATTAACCCTTTTCATTTGGTAATGAACCTATTATTGATGCTTTCTTTCAGCTGGTCATCAGATTTATTGCCCTTTAGTACTGGAAATATATAATTTCTCTGTTTATTGATAATCTATTCTTTTAGGTAGCAGGGTTCCAGAAAAAGTGCTGCTTTTTAACTGAACCATCCTTAACTCACTAGCCTACTAAGATTTACAGAATCCCTTTTAATGTCAGAAAAAAACTTTAAGCAAAATCAGATCGTCAGAATAAAGCAAGATAATTACTGCAGGAAATTTGAATATAAACCAGGCGACTAGCCACTGAGAAAAACACCATCTGTGATGATACTGCCACCATCGCACATTCATCCCGTTCCCTGTCTATACTAAAAGTATATTTGAAACTGGCAGGCAGGCAGGCTGTTCTCTATGATGATTTTGTTTATTGTGAAATCGGCATCAGGGACTTGTTGGCTCATGAGTTTGAGTATGTCCTGTGCATACAGGGAAACTGAGCAGTAGCACAAACTTCAAAGGTTAACCTCAGGCAGAGGTAATAGGTTGAAAGAGGAAGGAAAAGAGGCAAAATTCTAATTCTGGAGGGAGGGATGTAGCAAATAGAGAGTTATCAGACTAATATTGGAGGGAGAGGAGAGAGAAAATCATTGGGGGGATAAACACATTTGGAAGTTGAATGAGAGAGCAGGAGCTTGGGTGTGAGAGAGAGCAGAGACTTGACTTGGGAGTGGGATGGTAGCAGGACCTGGGAGAGGAATATGGAGGAAGATGCCTTGGGAGAAGAGAGCAGGCAACTCAGGGGCTGGATGGAGTGGTGGGAGAGAGAGGCCTGTGGATGGAAGAATGGAGATTCAGGGATTGTAGGGGTGAATGGGGACCGGGAGTCTGAGTGAGAAAGAAGGAATATGGAGTTTGAGAAGAGGGCAGGAGAAGGGGGAGCAAAATGCAATAGAGATACCCATGACCACAAGTTTTTAATTATATCTCTTCTTGGTTAATATGTTTATATCCTTGGTTAAATCAATGAATGTTATAATGGCTCTATGTAAAGTGGTTCTATGTACAACCCCATGTAAAAATTCTATGTTAGTTGTTCTCTGTAAACCGCTTTGATTTATTGATAAAGCTATATGAGATGTGATCAAAAAGTATCGAGACTTGTTGTGTAGCTATATAACAATATGTCACACCACAATGCTATTAAGCATGCAATGACCTAGTTATGTACTCTGCATGTGCAGAGTGTAGCATGACTGCAGCACACCTGTACTTTTTTAAATCACATGATGTTTGGTATCGTGTAAAAGCAGTTCATCAGATTTACGATGAGTGAAAAAAATTGAACTGCAAATTTGCATTAAATTCTGCCAGAAACTTGGAGATTCATGCATAGAGACTTATGACAAGTTACAGCAGGTGTATGGCGATGAATGCATGAGTTGCGCTCGAATTTATGACTGCTACAAATGTTTCCAAGAGGGCCGCCAAAGTGTTAACAGTGACAAATGTACTGGAAGGCCATCCACAAGCAGGAATGAAGACAAAGTTGAAGCAGTGCGTGCCACAATATGTTCAAATCGTCGATTGACTATCAGGGACCTTGCTGAGGACATGGACATCAGTTTCGGGTCGGTACATTCCATTCTTACTGTCAATTTGGGGATGAGATGTGTGTCTGAAAAATTCATGCCAAAACTCCTATCCCCTGACCAAAAAGAAGAGATCGACTGTTTACAGCCAGGGAGTTGTTGGAATGAGTTGAAATTGACTCTGATTTCATCAAAATGATTATTACTGGTGATGAATCATGGGTTTATGGTTATAACCCAGAAACTAAGGCTCAGTCCTCACAATGGAAGACTCCAAACTCTCCTAGACCCAAGAAAGCCCATCAGGTGAGGAGTAATGTCAAGGTCATGCTCATAGTTTTCTTTGATTATCAGGGTATTGTTCATTATGAGTATACTCCAAAAGGCCAAACCATCAATAAGGATATTATGCCCAAGTTCTGACTCGTTTGAGAGATGCAGTTAGTCGTAATAGGCCAGAGTTGCACAGTAATGGTGAATGGTTGCTTCATCATGATAATGCCCCAGCTCACGCATCACAGCTTGTCCAGCAGTTCTTGGCCAAACACCAAATCGAGCAAGTCTGAACTCACCTGACCTCGAGTCGCACCCTATGACTTTTTCTTGTTTCCAAAACTAAAATTACCACTGAAAGGAAGGAGATTTGCTGTCTTGGCTGACTTGGAGACCATTAAGCAAATTTGACACAGCAGCTTCACAGCATAACAAAAGAGGCATTTCAAAATTGTATCCAGCAGTGGCAGGAATGCTAGAGGAAGTGTGTTTTATCGGAAGGGGACTACTTTGAAGGAGACTGAGTGCACTAGCTGTCAGTGTTATATTTCTTGTGTTATTGCACAAGTCTTAATATTTTTTGATCTCATCTCATATAAAAGAATAGATACATATATACCTGGGGACAAAAGCACAGAGATTTGGGTGGATTTAGACAGGTAGGTGAGCAAACAGGGGCAGGGGAATGGAGTGGGAGAAAGACAATTTGGAGAAGGAACAGCAGCTGGAAGGGAGAGAGAGAAAAAGAGGTCCTAAGTGGCGAGGGGAGAGCAAGGACTCAGACTGGGGGAAGCAGGGATAAGACCAAGAAGAGAAAGATGGTGAGAGTGGGTCCAATGAAACTGGAGAAATAAAATATCCACACAAATGTAGAAAAAAGTGACTGCAATTATGACATCTTTGGAAGTGTGCATCTCATATATGTTTGTATTTTGTAGTTTACTTTAGTTTAGTTTGTACTATACAAGATGAAACGTTACTCCTGGAAGAATTTTGCAGAAAAAAACTGCATTTTATATTTATCAGAATAACATATTTATTAAAATATTGTTCTGAGTGATTAAAAATGCAATAAACTGAAGTTATTAGTCAAAGATATAGAATTTGTAATATTTCTGAACAAAATTCTCCCAGGAGTACTGTTAGAATATAGCATAAGCCCGCCTCTTGCACTCTCTCCATTCACTCCCTTTGTCTCTTAGGATACGATGGAGGTCTAACACCCTCCTCTGGAGGAGGAGGAAGGAAACTGTGCCTTTGTTATTGCCCCTACAGCTTCACTCCAGCCTGGCCTAGACCTGGTGTTTAAGGGAGCTTTTCATGCTGCTTGCTCCAGTGCAAAATACCTAGTTTCACTGCATGCTAGAATCCCTACAACATTTTCAGAGGGGCAGCCTTGGATCCTTTATTAGTAATGACTACATCATCTACTGTAATTTATTTGCAATTAAAGGACATTAACCCCTGTCCAAGAGGTAGCCTGCTCAATCCCTTCTTGAAATCTCTCTTTGTGGGGCAAGCTGCACTTCTTTACTCCAGGGCTCATTGCTGCTTTCTGTGATAGGGAAGGAAGCTGCAGGACTCAGCTTCCTCCTTTCCAAACCCATTCCTGATTCAACTGAAGAATCCAATGCAGGTTTGTTCCAGCAGCAATAGGGAGAGATGAGTAAATGTGAGCCCCTGCCATGGATCAGCTATGGCTTTCCAAGGCACCAATTTATCCTCCCTACTCTGCTTTTTATTTGCTTCAGGTTAGCTACCTCTGCTTTTGCTTCTATCAGTTTCATTAGTTTTTCTTTATTTCATTATGTCTCTATTTCTTCCTCATCAGCATTGGATTGCTAATTTTTCCTGCTTGCTTTTAAAACTATTTTCCCATCCCATGCTCCTTACTGCTTGGGTGTTTGGTGTCCTAAGCACATGTCAGAGGTAAGGTAGATCTATGCTTATGCCCCACCCTAGAAAGAATGACCCTTTAATTAAGATAGAGTTATTTTCTTCCTGTACTGATTTGAAATCCTATAAGAAAGCTGGCCTTGAAACATTTTTTTGCAAAGTCCCCCAAGCACTCAATTTATTAAGAAAATATCATTTTGGTTATTGGTCCCATTCTTTTGTCTGGCCAGTTCTCACTGCAAGAATTTGGTAGCTTAGAGAATACAATTTGTGAGGTCTTCAGCTTGATGTAATGAGTGTGGGTGATGGAAGTTTGATGCTGGAAGAGGCAGAGAGAAAGGTGACACCGACAGTCAGGTTTGCTCATTAAAAGAAGATCCGAAAACATTAGTATTCATCACTAGCAGCTCTAATCTGTTGTGAAGCATGTGGCTACTGCTCTTGGAGGTCATTTTCTTAATCCCAAAATATAGCCTTTGAATTTAACAGCCTTTTAAAGTTGTTGATTTTTATGACCCGAGAAAAAAGGTTTGAACTGTCGAAAGTCATTCAAAAAATGTATCATGTTAGTTCAATAAAAAGATAACATCTTATATCACTTTATTTGTTTGCCCTATTTTTATTTAAGACATGAAATAGAACATGTAAGCCCTTCCTTTCTCAAGGACAGAGGGTAGTCAAGACCAGTTGCTGCCAGGGAAATGAAAACTAAAGTCCTTTTGATCTCCAGGAGCAAGCAGGAATGCAGTCTTCACATATGGATGAACATCACCGACAGAGCGTGTGTGGGAACGCTCCCCAGCATCCAATAGGAAAGCCTTTGGGAGCACTCCACTGCGCCTGCGTGCCTGCCTTTCTGCCTTCCCAATTCCTCTCCTTAGTTCTTTGTTTTACATAGAGCCAGTAGGACGCATCATCCTGTCACCACCAAAAAATGTCTCTTTTTTGTGCACTTCAGGGTACATTGTGCTTCTGCCTTCCCATTGACGCCGGTTCCGTCGAATCCGACACCGGTCCTGATATTTTTCCTTTTTTATTTTCAATTTTTCTTTTATACTAATTTTCACCGTAGTTCTCACCGCTACACTAGGCCTCTAGACCTCCATAGCTTTATCTTCTATCTCAAAGACAACTTTTCAGGCATGGAAAAGTCATCAGTGGTTTTAAAAAAATGTACCAAGTGTGACAGTACCATTTCAACCACTGATAAACATGACTGGTGTCTAAAATGTTTGGATCCCGAACATGAACCCACTTCTTGTGCTTTATGCCAATAAATGACAAAGAGAGGCTTCAAGAACTGAGCCAAACAGTTTGAATCATTGTTCGCCTTGGATTCAGTCTCAGTGACTTCCACTTCATCGAGAGCATCGACTTCTTCTCAGGCTTCTTCAAAGTCTAAACACAAAAGTAAGTCAAAGTCTGTGATCGTTTCCAAATCTCCGGCATCGTAGACCAATTCAGATGCCAAGGAAACGTCCCAGATTAAGTATCGAGACTCCTCTAGAGGTGCTTCCGATACATTGGCCAGCCAAACAGCCCGGTGGGAGAATCTGTCCTCTAAAACATAAGTGTGGCTCTGGGACACTTTCGAGACATCAACCTCCGGAGAGCTACCGATTCCATGTTCTGGGATGGTGACTCAGAGCCCTGTACGTGATTCCACCCAGACATTGACCATCTCCCTAGACCAGTGCACGCTGGCTCTCGAGAGCAGTTTGGCAGCACTCCTGGCAACCTCTGTACCGATTACGTCGAGAGCTTCAGGAGTGCAGGCTTCGGCACCAAGCCTACAGCCAGGCGTATCGTGCAGGATACCAGCTCTCTAACCGGCATCAGAGTCCCCAAGGTCGATTCCTTTGTTGGAACTGATCGATGCCCCCAGTATCCAACAGATTCAGACCACCATGGTTCCAATACCTCTTAGTATCAGTATTGGCATTGATCGTCAACTTCTACAAAGCATTAAGGTCGAACCCAAGACTGCTGATACTTTGATTTCTTGCTGGACTCTGATTCAAGTTCTTTAGAATCTGACGGGGGGGGGGGGGTCACTTGATTCCCGAGAACCTCCAGACATCCCTTCGGACACTTCACCACCTTAGGAATAGCATCGGTCCCCACAAGAAGATATGTCCTTTCAGGACTTCATATATGACATGGCAGCAGGGCTTTCCATCACAGTAGCCTCAGAGAAGGAACCAAGGGTGGAAGAATTAGAGATACTCCAATACCCTGCCAAGCCCAAGGAGATGTCTATCTTACTGGTGCACTGTATCCTGCAGTATCTTTTGCTCTGTATGTGGGAGGCTCTGCTCACAGTTCCGCCTGTCAGCAAGAGACCCGATATCATGTACCGAGTAACAGAGTGCCCAGGCTTCCAAAAACCTCAGCTCCCACACCACTCAATGGTGGTGAAATCGGCAATGCGGTGAATAAAGAGCTTGGAGAATCGAGGACACTCGATGCCTTCGGGTGTCGGTATTTCCAAGCATGTATGTTGGCCTGTTTCTGAATGATGTCACCAGGGATCTGGAGTCTTTCACCCCCCTGCTTCCTGAGGATAAGCTGAGTGCATTCCAGACACTCATCAAGCAAGGACAGAACACTGCTAAGTTTCTTACTAGGGCCTCTTTTGATGCTTTTGAATCCACAAGCAGAGCTTCAGCTATCTGCATTGGTGCTCGCAGAATGGTCTGGTTACAGACATCAGACCTTGAGCAATGGGTCCAAGATAAACTGGCCAATATCCCATGTACTGGAGAAAACCTTTTTGGCAAAGATTGGAGGGAAAAAGTAGGGGAGATTGAAACAGATGATCTCACCCTAAAATGCCTTTCCAGGAAAGCAGCTGATCCCTCCAAAAGAAAGGCTCTTCCCAAGAAGTCTTTTTATTCTAAAATGAAGAGATACTATCCTTCTTACCTGCCTTATGCTGCCTATCCACCTCACATCCTCTGCAGAGGCAGCAGGTCCTCACCAACCCAAGAAACCCAAGGCTCCTAAGCCTCAACCAGCAGCACAGGCATAGCCTGCACCTGGTTTTTGACTCGTTCCTAGAGAGCATTGCCAATATGCCCCGGAGGGCCCCCAGCCCCTCCACATAGCAGGCAGACTTTGTCACTATGCCCATAGGTGGAACTTTATAATATCAGAGCAGTGGACATTCCATATTGTCCAAAGGGGTTACCAGCTTCACTTCAAATCCTTACCCCCCCCCCCCTCCCACCAGCTTCACGGAGAATTACTCCATACAACCCCTTCAAAGCACTCTCTTAAAAGAATAGGTGACCACTCTGGTGCAATAGAAAGAGTTCCTCCTCAATAAAGGTTGGGCTTCTACTCTCCATATTTTCTCATTCCAAAGAAAACAGAAGGCTTCAGGCCCATCTTGGATCTCACAGACCTAAACAAATTCATGGTCTGAGAAAAATTCAAAATGATTTCACTAGGAACTCTTCTACCATACCCCCAGAGACACGATTGGCTATGTTCTCTAGACCTAAAAGAGGCGTATATGCATTTACTGATCCATCCCTTGCACAGACAGTATCTGCACTTCATGTTTTAAAGGAAACCATTATCAATACCGGGTTCTCCCCTTCGGTCTTGTCTCTGCCCCAAGAGTCTTCACAAAATGCATGGCAGTCGTCACTGCCTACCTACACAACTTGGGGATATTTGTCTTTCCTTACTTAGATGATTGACTGATCAGGGGAGAATCCCCTCAAGAGGTAAGACTATCCCTTCATCGCACCATCACAGTGCTTCAACACCTGGGCTTTGTCATAAACTTTCCACCTTGCTCTGACCAAATGTCTATCAAACATTCAACAGAGTGCTCTTAAACACTCGACAGACCTGAGCTTTCCTCCCACAGGATTGCTGTGCCCACCTCATTGAGTTAGAAAAAGGGGTACAACAGCAAAGCCGAGTTACAGCTCGAGAGATGCTATGACTATTAGGACACATGGCCTCCGGGTCCATGTCATTCCCTATGCTCAATTACACATGCGACAAGTGCAGTGGATTCTGTCTTCTCAATGGACGCAAGTGAGCGGTCATCTCAGAAGCAAGATCCACATCACCTCTTAACTGATTGAGTCCCTTCAGTGGTGGTGTCTCCCACAAAACCTACTCATTGGGTCATCTTTTCAGATGCCTCTACCTCGATGCACCCTGATGACAGATGCTTCCAAGCTGGGTTGGGGGGGTGCATCTCAACAACCTGACCACACAGGGACTGTGAACACAACAGGAACCTGCTCTGCAGATCAACCTCCTAGAACTATGGGCACTGACAAATGCTCTTTGGGTTTTTCAACCCCAACTAGCAGAGCAACCTGTTCTAATCAGAACCAACAACCAAGTTGCCATGTTCTACATATACAAACAAGGGGGAACGGGGTTATGTCCCCTTTACGAAGAAGAAATTTGCCTATGGTCCTTTGCCATCTCTCACCACATCCACCTCAGAGCGGTGTACTTCCTGAGCGAACACAATGTCCTAGCAGACAGGCTAAATCATATCCTTTGTCCACACAAATGGACCTTGCATCAGGATATGGCTGCTCAGATCTTTTTGTCACTCCGCAAAACACACAGATTCCACTCTTCTGCTCCAGGGTTCTGTCACTGCACCACCGAGAGACCCCGGATGCCTCCCTTCTCCACTGGAGACAAGGAATACTCTACGTATTCCCTTCCATTCCCTTGATACCCAAGACATTGTTTAAGCTACAGGCCGACAGGGGCTCGATGATTCTCATAACCCCCTTTTGGCCACGTCAACCGTGGTTTCCTCTGCTTCTTTGTCTTGTGCAGACTCAGTCACTCAACCTGGGACATGCGTCCGACCTCGTCTCTCAAGACCACAGGATGCTCCTCCATCCCAATCTTCACTCCTTATGCCTGACAGTATGGCTGCTGAAGGGCTAGGGTTCGCCGACCTCGACCTACCACAGGCGGTCAAGGATGTTCTATTTGCATCTTGTAAGGATTCCACCAGGGATCTTATGCCTTCAAATGGCATAGGTTTGTCCTCTGGTGTTCCCCAAAGGACACTGACCCCTTTTCTTGCCCGGTTGAGTCGCTTCTACAATATCTCCTCCACTTATTCTTGACAAGTCTTAAAACTAACCCAGTGAGAGTGCACCTTAGTGTCATTGCAGCTTCTCACAGACCAGTGGTTGGACAGCCTATCTCCTCACACCCTTTAGTAGCATGCTTCATACGGGGTCTCCTGCTTTCCAAGCTGCCCATTAAGCCACATTTGGTGCCCTAGGATCTGAATGTGGTTCTGGTGCAACTTCTAAAGCCACTTTTCAAACCTTTAGCCACCACTTCACTGAAGTTTCTGTCTTGGAAGGTCATCTTCCTTATTGCCGTCACTTCAACTCGCCACATTAGTGAGCTGCAAGCTCTAGTGGCAGATCCCCCCTATATTCGGTTCCACCCTGACAAGGTGGCTCTCTGTACTCATCCTCATTTCCAATCAAAGATGGTTTCCTCCTACCATCTAAATCAGTCTGCAATCTTGCTTGTTTGTTTTCCTAGACCATATACATTTTGGGCTGAAGCGGCACTACACACTTTAGACTGTAATGGAGCAATGGCCTACTACTTGGATAGAACTAAAGCTCACAGAAAATCCTCTCAGTTATTAATTTCCTTTGATCCTAGTCACCTGGGCCTACCGGTGACAAAACGTACTCTACCTAGATGGATAGCAGATTGCATTTCTTTTGCTTATGCACAAGCAGGACTCTCATTAGAGGGTCATGTCACTGCTCATAATGTGCAGGCTATGGTAACATCCATAGCTAATCTCCGTTCTGCATCCATTAAGGATATTTGCCAGGCAGTTATTTGGTCCTCCAATCACTTTTGCTGCACACTACTATCTGGACAGAGACTCCCATCAAGATGCTGTCTTTGGCCAAGTTGTACTCCAGCACCTCTTTGGGACTTAAACTCAACTCGCCAGAGGGCCTTTTGGCGTGGCCCTTATGCGTGAGTCCGTGGCGAACGATCCAGCTCGTACAACAAAAGCTGTGACTTTAATGGTATATCATGGTTGTAATCTGCCATTTCCTTTCCTTTGCTTCTTCTATTCCTTTGTCTATCACTGTGTCTCTTATTCTGTCCTATCTTATAAATGGGGTTCTTTTCATATTTTCCATAACATTAATATTGTATTGTAAACCACTCTGATGCTTTGGCCTGAGCGGTATATCAAATGTAATAATAAACAATAAACATCGTCCTACCCTCTGTCCCACACTTCTACAAGATACCAGATTATCATTGGGGGAGTATTACAGTAACATAGTATATGACGGCAGATAAAGACCGTCTAGTCTGCCCAGCAAGATGGCAAGAGTAGGTGCACCTGCCACTCCGTACAGGTTACCCCTCCCCATGCTTTGTTTAGGGGCTTCCCCACCATTCCATGCAGGTCACCCCTATTTGTTGAGTATAAGAGATAGTTAAGTTTATTTTGATTTTATCCTATTGCTATAAAGCAGGGGTCTCAAACTCCAGTCCTGGAGGGCCGCAAACCAGTCAGGTTTTCAGGGTATCCCTAATGAATATGCATGAGATATATTTGCATACAATGGGGGCTGTGCATGCTAATATATCTCATGAATATTCATTAGGGATACCCTGAAAACCTGATTGGTTTGCGGCCCTCCAGGACTGGAGTTTGAGACCCCTGCTATAAAGGGATGCACTGTGTCTGTCCCACGCCATTTTGAATTCTGTCACTGTATTTGCCCCCACCACTTCCATCAGGAGGGCATTCCAAGCATTCACCACCCTTTCAGTGAAAAAGTATTTCCTGACGTTGCCTTTCAATTTACTCCCTTACAGCTTCACCTCTTGGAATACAGTCCAATGACCCATAACTCTTCCAGACTCTTCATCTACATGTTTTTTGCCTCAGGGATCTCACTACTCCCCCTCCCATACCAGTCTGGTACCTTGGAGCTAGTGAGTCCCATATGTGAAGACTGCATTCCTGCTTGTTCCTGGAGATAGCGTAGTTTCTCCGGGAACAAGCAGGAAGTCAGTCCTCACATATGGGTGACGTCGGCGCCGATGGAGCCCGTGCGGAGCAAATCCCCAGCTTTCAAAGAAAGCCTTTGGGAATTGCTACCACACATGCGTGGTCCCCTTCCTGCCCAAGGGTGCCATCTTGCTCAGTCTCCTTTTTTCTGCGGAGCCCACCAGACGTCATCTGTTTCCGTCCCGGAAAAAGTTGATTTTTCGAGCTGATTTTGGCTTGTCTCCAGTCTTGCGCTGGTACCCTTTCCGCCCCGACCTCGGTATTGGGTCAATTCCTTTTTGTACTTAAGTTTAATTTTTCTTTAGGCATCTTCGCACCCTTTTTTCTTCAATGGCAGCCCGAAGGGTCTTCGACCTTGCTGGGGTTCTTTTTCCCCCCATGGCTACCAGCAGGTTTAAAAAGTGCGATCGGTGCGCATGACTGCTGCCTCCGGTGCCTCGGCCTGGACCACGACCCCCGGTGGTCTGTGCAAAAAGATGTCTTCAAAGGACTTGAGGAGCCGCCAGCAGCAGCATGATAACATTTTTCCTGACACTCCCATGCCTCCGAGAGCCAGGACCTCGTCTGAGGCCTCCACACCTCGGGAGGAGCACTCCGAAACCGAGCATCGTCAGGGGTCCTCAGAGAGTGGGTCTCCCTTGAGGGAACCAAAAAGAAGGAAGAAACACTTGAAGCCAGCATCTCTGAACAGCTCCGATCGGTCGGGATCCTCCCAGGGCCAGTCGCAGAGCCCCGAGCGTCTGCCCGAGACATCAGAGAGGGCGCGTCCAGCCAAGGTTCCTCAGAAGGACCCGGTCATGGATCGGCTTAGGCAAGTACACACTGTCCTAGTCGAGGACTCCCCTCCAGGGGAACCAGCTTTGGGCCCGAGTGCGTCGGGGCCTGAGTCGCAGGCTGCGGAGCCTCCGGGACAGGAGTCCAGGATGGCGGCCTTGGAGCGCAGTGTCACTGCCTTCTTGGAACAGCAGCGGGCGCTGATGTCTGACACATCCGGTTCCACCGCCCCGACCACTGGGCGTTCGACGTCAAAGACATCCCCAGAGGCCAAGCTGATCCTCAAGGCCATGCGGGCCCAGGTGGATCCTTGGCCGAGGTCATGCTCGGCTTCCCGCTCGTCGGGGCTGAGGTCATCACCGGTGAGTCTGCTGGTGTCGGGGTGGATGGCGCTGGGTCCCTCGAGGCCCGAGGAGTTCCACGAGTCTTTCTCGGAGGCCTCCGCCTGGGAGACCAAGGACGAGGAGTCCCCGGACACCCGTTGTCACTGTGATGTCCTGTCCGATTCCCTGGTGTCTGAACCTCGGAGAAGGTCCCCACCGAAGGATATGGTTTTTTTTTACTTTGTTCAGGATATGTCCAAGGCCTTGGTTTTCCCGACGGAGTCCAAGGAGGATCCTCGAGCAGACGAGCTCAAGATCCTCCAGTACAAGGCTCCTCCTTGGGAGACCCTCATGGTGCCCATTCCTCCTATCCTGGAATGACTTATGCTTCACATGTGGGAGACGCCGGCATCAACGCCAGTGATCAGCAAATGTCTCAACTCGATGTACCGAGTCCGTCGGAGCCCTGGGTTCCAGAGGTCACAACTGCCACACAACTCCATGGTTGTGGAGTTGGCCATGTGTCAACTGAAGAGTCAGAAGACACACTCCTTGGTGCCCCCCCCCCCCCGGCAGGGAGGCCTGCAACATGGATGCCCTTGGCAGGAAATGTTACCAGGGTGCAATGGGCATGTACATGAGAGACCTGGCGAAGGAACTCACCGGGTTCTCGGCTGGTCTCTCCGAGGAGCCTTTGCAGCGCTTCAAGGGCCTCTCCAAAGCTGTCCGTGAATGCTCCAAGTTTATGTCTCGGGCAGCCTATGACAGTTCGAGTCGGTGGCTCGGGTAGCCGCGGCAGGCATCGCTACACGCCGCCAGGCTTGGCTACAGTCGTCTGACCTCAAGCAATGGGTACAGAACAAGTTGGTCAATGTTCCATGTCAGAGGGAAAACCTCTTCAGCAAACCCGACTGCCGAGCTGGAGACCAAGTTCATGACAAGAACTAGGTTCTCTAAGAAGATCACTGCCCCTTCCCGAAAGAAGGGCTAGGGTAAAAAATCCTTTTACTCAAGGAAGTCCACTGCTTACCGAAACTACCCCCCTTACCAGGCCTCCCTGGCTCCCCAGCAAGAGCAGCAGGCCAAGGGACAGGGGCATAGCCCACATAAGCAGAAGGCTCCCAAACCCCAGGCCCCGGCTCCAGCCCAGCCTGGAGGGAGTTTTTGACTTCTGCAGCAGGGCTCTTCTCCCAACCGGAGTTCAGCAGCCTACAGGAGGTCACCGCACCTTTTATGCCCACAGGTGGGGAGCTATCATCACCGATTCCTGGGCATTACAGGTGATCAGGGAGGGTTACTTCCTCCATCTAAGCCAGGTGCCTCCACACTATTTTCCGGGAGAGCCCATCAGGTCTCCCCTTCACCAAGAATTTCTTCTGAAGGAGTTGGCAGGTCTTCTAGAGGACCAAGTGATGAAACTGGTGCCCCACCACCTCAAGGGCAAGGGGTTCTACTCCAGGTACTTCCTAGTGCCAAAGAGGACAGGGGGTCTAAGGCCCAGCCTCGACCTGCTCAACCTCAACAAATTCCTGGTGAGGGAGAAGTTCAAGATGCTCTCCCTTGGAATATTGCACCCTTACCTCTGCCAGATTTAAAGGATTCCTACACGCACATCCTAATCCACCCAAGCCACAGGCAATACCTATGCTTTGTGGTGGGAGGCAATCATTTCCAGTACAGGGTGCTTCCCTTCGGCCTAGCCTCGGCCCCCAGGGTATTCACAAAGTGCCTGGCAGTGGTCGCCATCTTTCTCAGGCTTCAGGAGATCTTTGCCTTCTCCTATCTCAACAACTGGCTCATCAGAGGCACTACAGCCCCCGAAGTGCAGCAGGCCACGGCACGCACCATCCAGGTCCTGCAAAACTTGGGGTTCGTTATCAACTACCCCAAGTCGAACCTTTGCCCCTCACAAGGACTGGAGTTCATTGAGGCAAGGATCGACACCCTTCAGTCAAAGGCCTTCCTGCCCACAGACAGGGAAGGCAGGCTCATAGCGCTAGCCAAAGATATGCAGCACTGTCCCTCAGTGCCAGCAAGGCATCTGCTGTGCCTCCTCGGGCACATGGCCTTCACGGTGCATGTCACTCCAGATGCCCGCCTCTACATGCGAACAGCGCAGTGGTGCCTCAGGGACCAATGGTCCCAAGCCACGGGACATCTCCAGGACAGAGTCAGAGTGACCAGGCAGCTGGTACAGTCCCTGACCTGGTGCCCCTCGCCCTGTCACTTGGAGGTGGGGATGCCCTTCCAGGCCCCTCACCACTCGAGGGTCCTCACCACAGATGCTTCCCTGCTGGGCTGGGGAGTCCATTGCCAGGGATACCGCACCCAGGCACTTGGTCCCCGGCGAGAGTGCTCAGCAGATCCATCTCTTGGAGCTGCGAGCAATTCATCTCTCCTTGAGGGCTTTTCAGCAGTGCCTGGGCCACAAGTCTGTCCTAGTGCAGACAGACAACCAGGTAGCCATGTTCTATGTGAACAAGCGTGGGGGGGGGGCACAGAGTCCCGTGTCTTATGTCAGGAAGCCCTGGATCTGTGTTCTTATGCAGTCCGGCAGGGCATTCTCCTCAAGGCGGTATCCTGCCGGGCCAGGACAACTGGCTGGCCGATAGACTCAGCAGGATGCTCCAGCCGCACGAGTGGCAGATGGACCCAGGAGTAGTCAGTGGGCTTTTCCAAGCCTGGGGGGAACCGGTGATTGACCTGTTCACAAGCCCGGACAAGCACCAGCTACCCCATTTCTGCTCAAGGCAGCCGCACCCCGCCAGGGTAGCCGCTGATGCCTTCCTGGTCTCATGGTCGGAGGGCCTTCTGTATGCTTTTCCTCTGACACCACTGATCGCCAGGACTCTGTTCAAGATTCTCCACGACAGAGCCTCAGTCATCCTGGTAGCCCCACGGTGGCCCAGGCAACCGTGGTTTCCACTGCTTCTGCAGCTAGCAGTGGAGGCCCTCATCCCCTTGGGGTCAGCTCCATGGCTCCTTTCCCAGGAGGGGAGTTCTCTTCTGCATCCCAATCTCATCTCCCTCTCGCTGACGGCGTGGATGCTGAGAGGGTGACATTAGCCCCTCTCCACCTTCCAAAAGAAGTGGAGGATGTTTTGCTGGCTTCACGCAGAGCTTCTACCAGATGGGCTTATGCTTTTAAGTGGCGTAGGTTTGCACTTTGGTGCGCTGAACGGGGGGTCGACCTCTTTTCTTGCCTGGTGGTCATGGTGTTGCAATACCTTCTCCACCTCTCCAGGATGGGGCTCAAGTCTAACTCTGTTAGAGTGCATCTCAGTGCCCTGGCTGTGAACCATCAGGTGGACAGGAAACCTCTCTCACTTCATCCAGTGGTGTCCCGTTTCCTAAAGGGCCTACTCCTGTCTAAGCCCCCGGTTTGTCCTCCAGTGACCGAATGGGATCTCAATGTGGTGTTGGGGCAGCTCACCCTGCTGCCCTTTGAGCCTCTGGCTGCGTGTCACCTTCGCCATCTCTCCTGGAAGGTGTTTTTCCTGGTTGTACTCACTTCTGCCCGAAGGGTGAGTGAGCTCCAGGCCCTCGTGGCGGAAAAGCCTTATACCAGGTTTTACAAGAATAGGGTGGTGCTTTGCACGCATCCCAAATTTCTCCCGAAGGTGGTGTCCTCTTTCCACCTCAACCAAGAGGTGGTCCTCCCTACCTTCTTTCCCAGAACACACGCCAGCCGGGCAGAGGCAGTTCTCCATATCTTGGACTGTAGGAGAGCCTTGTTCTTCTACATTCAACGTACTCAAGGACACCAGAAAGCCTCCCAGCTTTTCGTTTCCTACCACCCCAGTAAGTTCTTTTCATACTTCCTCAA
The DNA here is from genome assembly GCA_033557465.1 of Ichthyophis bannanicus. Lineage (NCBI taxonomy): Eukaryota > Metazoa > Chordata > Amphibia > Gymnophiona > Ichthyophiidae > Ichthyophis > Ichthyophis bannanicus. The sequence continues at coordinate 53,931,646 of CM066034.1, read as the reverse complement.
ATGATATAGTATTGTAAACTGCTCTGATGCTTTGGCCTGAGCGGTATATCAAATGTAAATAAACATAAACATAAACATATTGCCCGGGTCAGGGCTATGGCGACATCAGTTGCTCACCTGTGCTCGGTTCTTCTGGCAGACATCTGCCGGGCCTCCACCTAGTCTTCAGTCCATACCTTCGCAGCTCATTACTGCCTGTCTCCTCGCAAAGTACAATTCATGTCCATGCTCTAGTTCTTATTCAGTCAGCTCCAAGCAATACATTGATTGGTGTCTTTTTCAAGACTACCTCTACATAAGGTGCCCATATGCGTACTCCCTGAAGAAGGCGTTCCGCTTGCTGTGTTTTCTAGAGAGTCCCGATGGGACAGTGCCTTTAGCCAGGCCGTGCTCTGTAACCTTTTCGGGGTCTAGGCAACTCCTACCCTCTGACCCTTCTGTGTTCAGGCTACCAGAGTGCTAGTTCCTTTGGACGCAGAAGTTGGTCTGTAATACGGATTTCATTGCTGCTGCTTGTGGCTCTATATGAGGGAGCTTTTCTTGGCTATAAGTTCATGGTAGCCTGTAGCTGGGGAGTCCCATATGTGAGGACTGTCTTCCTGCTTGTTCCCAGAGAAAGCGTGGTTATTCACCTGTAATAGGTGTTCTCTGGGGACAGCAGGAATCAGTCCTCACAACCCTCCCTCCTCTCCTTGGAGTTGCAGTCCTATTATCTTCATTTGTTTTTGCCGTCTTTTTAGCTATGTCATTTGACTGAGCAAGATGGCACCCTTGGGTGGGAAGGGGACCACGCATGCATAGTAGCAATTCCCAAAGGCTTTCTTTGAAAGATGGGGATTTGCTCCGCGTGCGCTCCATCGGTGCCGACATTACCCATATGTGGGGACTCATTCCTGCTGTCTCCGGAGAACACCTGTTACAGGTGAGTAACTATGCTTACTCACCTGTAACAGGTGATCTCTGGGAACAGCAGGAATTAGTCTTCACAACCCGCCCTCCTCTCCTAGGAGTTGTAGGGTTCATTTATTTTTCTTCTTCTTCTCAGCTACAAACTCAACTGAGGAGAGGAATTGGGAAGGTGGGAAGGCAGACATGCAGGCACAGTGAAGTGCTCCCAAAAGCTTTCCTATTGGATGCTGGGGAGCGTTCCCATGAGGGCTCCGTCGGTGACATTCACCCAGATGTGAAGACTGATTTCTGCTCTTCCCGGAGATCACCTGTTACAGGTGAGTAACTACACTTTATTTGCTGCTTTTCCCATTTTGGTTATCATGGTTTTAGCTCCATCCAGTGGTGAGATCAGAACACTGCAGGATCTGGAAGCCATAAAAATGAATATTACTCCTAAACTTAATTATTACTTTAGAAAGCTGCAGCTTCCCTTATCATAAAGAGTATCTAAGGAATTGGAATCTCTTCTATCAAGTTTTTATGGAGGAATAAGATTCCTAGGATTGCTCAGTATAAGCTAAAGCAGGTGTTCTCAACCCAATCCTTGGGGCCCACTAGCCAGTCAGGTTTTCGGGGAACCACAATGAATATGCATGACAGATTTGCATGCACTGTCTCCATTGTATGCAAATCTATCTCATGCATATTTATTGTGGTTATCCTGAAAATCTGACTGGCTAGGTGAATCCCAAGGACTGTATTGAGAACCCCTGACCAAAAGGAGCTAAAGCTCAAAGAGTTAAATTCCCAGATTTCCACCAATATAATTATCTTCTGTCTTTTATGCTTCAGCAAGGCAATCACTGGATTCAGAAATTGGATAAGTGGGACAAGCCTATTTGACTGCATATGTAGGAAAAATTGTGGGCTCCTTTTCCTCTAGATCTGGCACCTGTTATAAAAGTCCTTCTAAACTTGGTGAAAATTTAGTTTTGAGTAAGATGTTGGAATCTTTTCAGGAGTTAGAGGATAAGTTGGATGAGGCTGATAAATATTCCAAGAAAATGCCCATCTGGAGTAATGGCTTCTTTAAAATAAAATAAAATAAAACAGGTAATTGGCCCTCATGACAAGTGAGAGGCATACATATGGTATTTGGACTAGTTTATTATTTATTTACTTTGTTTATATAGTACGTTATCTTACAGTCAAAGTGGTTTACAGAAAACTCAACATGTTATATACAATATTATACTGAAACATTAAAGCATTAAACATGTGTACAGTTTACATTACAATTTAAACATGTGGGGCCCGATTTTCAACTGGGCAGGCTATGTGCCACTATAGTGTATAGCCAAGCACGCTAACCCTTAAACCCGGATATTTAATGCTGCGGCAATGGCATTGAATATCTGGGTTTGGTGCTGAGTGGATTCACCTGGGGAGCTTACCCGGTTAGCATCCGCGGCTAAAACTAGGCGAGCCAAAAGCTGGCCTAGTTTTAGGCACAGATCGTTAACGAGATAGCAGTCCAATATCTCTGCTACCCATTTAGCGGCAGTCACTGCCTTGGGGCACGTAGGGGACTTAGACGGGATATTCAATGGCACTAACCATGTATGTGCCGTTGAATATCCCCATCCTTAAAGCAATTGCACACTTTACTAGGCTGTAAACCATGTGGATATCGGGCCCATGTATATTAACATTGAGAGATGATTTTGAACATTTAACCAAAACTTGGAACATTAATGTTGAGTAACATTCGACCTGCGATTGAGAGCCATTCCTCAGGAGAGGGTTAGTGGCTCATGGCGTGCACATCATAGTGTTGCATTTGCACTGACATATGACTTCTGTGCCTGTTAATTTTCATCTCAAAAGTGCTCTCTAAAAAGGTGCATCTTGAGTTTTCTTTTAAAATCTTTGATTTCTGTTGTTGCTCTTATATCTACTAGGAGTGTGTTCCAGATAGATAAAGTATATAACGAGAATACTCTCTTGCATGCAACTTGTGAGGTTTTTTTTACCTTTGATGTTGGTATTATGAATGTGTGTTGAGCATTTGATCTCCTTGTTTGGTTGTTTTTTTGTCTTATGTAACAGGGATTGAAGGCGGTCAGGGGATAGGTTATGTGATATTTTGAATATGGTGAGGAGTGCTTGAATATGGTAACTAGTGACTGGTAGTACCTTAAAATCCTTTGTGGACCTAAAGAGAGAGGATGATCTCCTCTCTAGTGCTTATTATCAATGATTCCAGCTCTGTGACTGTATTAGAGCCAACATGGCTGATCTTTCATCCTGGCTGAGGGATGGGAGTTAAAGCTGGTTTCCTCAGCTATGCTTCCTCAGCTATTGGGATTGAGAATGTTTGGGAAAGAGATCTAGAGAACTAAAGCAATGGGATTACTTCTAGAACAAAATGATCCAGGCGTACTTATCAGCATCCTTTACTCAATCAATCTTCATATTTTATGGTTTATAAAGCCTTTTGGACCCTAGTAAAAGAAGCCAAGGCAGCTAATGAAGGGGATGGGAAATGCTAGTCCAGTAAAGCGAGGCAGAATCCTTTTCTCATATGATATATTTTGGATCCAGCTTGACTGTTTTTTGGGCAGAGGTTTGGAAACAAGTACTGTATGTAACATATTAAATGTTCCTGAAGATGGACATCATTTGGAATGAGAACTGTTTTGATTAAGGGCCAATCATACTTACTCACTTAAGCTTATTTTGAGTAATTGGGAGGATAATTCAGTGTGAATTTGAATATATGTTGGAACTTAGTTTGTTTACACAAATAACTGAGATGGCTGATGGTGGAAGGCAAAACTGCCTCCCCCATTGCATAAAGATTTTTAATTGCTGATGATTGTTATTTTGGTGATAGGTTGCACAGCAGACTGTTACTGTTGTTCTTCTATCTTATGTTATGTTACTGAAATCAATAAAGCTATATAAACATAAAAATAACACTGTAGGATACTGCTCTTTTCAGGTGGCACCCTTTTATTTCTGAATGCATTAATAGTTTCATAAACCTTAACCACCGTACATTTACTGCAGACATTAAAGGCTACCTGACCTAATGAAATTGCATGCATTAATTATGTACTGTATTACCTCATATAAGAGGTTGATAAATGATTGCATAACAGGGAAGAGGAAGTCTTTGATATCACATAGGTCTTTTTGCTGCAAAAAGCCTGAGACATAAATGGAAAATAATCTTGCAGAGATTCTTAGCCCAGCCCCACACCCAGCCAATCTAGTTTTCAAGATATCCACAGTAAATATACATGAGATTGATTTACACACCATTAAGACAGTGCATGCAAATTTATCTCATGCATATGCATTGTGGATATAGAAACATGATGGCAGATAAAGACCATATGGCCTATCGAGTCTGCCCTTCCATATCAACTACTATAGTCCCTTTTTTTACTTTAGAGATCTTCTGTGTTTGCCCCATGCTTTCTTTATGTTATTTATTTATTTAACATTTCTTTTATACCGCCTTTCAAATTATCAAGGCGGTTTACATAGAACAGTATATTTGTTCTACATGGAACAGTGAGTATAGAACGTAGTATAAGAACTAGGAGATAGAGGATGAACATTTTAGGAGGGTGGTATGATAGAACTATGTACAGGGGGACGATATTTACATAGGGCTAAATACAGGAGTTATCAAGAAACCCGAAAGCATATTGGTAGCGGGAGGGTGGGGAGCATTTTATGGCTGTCAGGGCCGAAGTATTCTTGGAATAGGAAGGTCTTTAGTTTTTTATGGAAATCGGTGCAGTCACTGGTGTCTCTTAGTGTGGTTGGGAGTGAGTTCCAGACTGTGGGACCATATTTATTTATTGACCATATTTATTTATTTAGCTAATCTTATATACTGCAAATCTGACAGTCTAAGTGGTTTACAAAAAACAATAAATCCAGAGTGGCTTTACATGGAACATGAAAACTCAGAAATATTAAAACAAAAAATAAGAAATATGTTATATAAAAGTATGGCAAGTAAAGTCAAGGAGTTGAAGGTTGAGTTTCGTCATTTGAGAAATGTTCCAGGAAAAGGTAGGTTTTAAGTCTCTTTTTAAAGTCCATTAGATCATTAATGGCACAGAGTTTATCCGGGAGTGTGTTCCAAAGAGCTGGAGCAAAAAGGGAGAATGCTCTTTTTGAAGTTGTGGAACTTGCCTTGATATTGATTGTCATTATGTGGAGTGTCTTGAGAGAACTTGATCTTCTGCTTCTGTTTTCAGGGGTCTTTTGAATTAAAGATTGGAGGTAGATAGTGGACAGGCCATGAGTGACTTTAAATATTGTGAATAAAGCTTGGAACTTATTTCACTGATGCATAGGTTTATTTATTTATTTAACATTTCTTATATACCACCTTTCATGATATCAAGGCAGTTTACATTGAACAAACTGAAATTACATTGAACAGGGCATTATAACTTGGAGATAACTATTTTACAGGGAACATGGGCAATGGAGGGTTAAGTGGCTTGCCCAAGACCACAAGGAGCATCTATGGGACTAGAAACCCCAGTCCTTCCGGCCCAGGGTTGCTGTCCTTTGGTGGGATTTGAACCCCCGACCTTCCGGCCTAAGGTAACTTGCCCCTGAGGTAGGTTGCCAGTGTAGCCCCTTGAGAAGTGGTGTAATGTGTTCCAATCTTGAGGTATTGCAGAGAGAGTGTGCAGCTGTGTTAATTGCTAGTTGGAGAGGATGAGTAGCATATTTAGGCAAGTCCTGAAGCACAAGATTACAGTAATCAAAATGTGGGAAAACGAGGGCTTGGAGAACAGAGCAAAAATCATGTGGTTCAAGGAGTGGCCTGAGGTGTTGTATACTCCTGAGTTTAAAATAGATGTTTCTGATAGTGTTGTTTATGAGTGAGGAAAGAGTGAAGTGTTGATCTAGTGTGATTCCTAGGTAGTGTATTTCTGATTTGACTTGGAGTTGGATATCATCAAAGAATATCTCGGGAGGCGGCATGAAGTTATTATCCTTAGTGATGCAGAGGACTTCAGTCTTTTTGTAATTTATGAATAAATTTTGTCCTGTCAGCCAACGTAAGATAGAGCTGAAGCAGTTCTTTAGGTGTGAAATATTTGGACTGATGGTGTTGAAGGAGGTGTATAGCATTACGTCATAAGAACATAAGAACATAAGATATGCCATACTGGGTCAGACCAAGGTCCATCAAGCTCAGCATCCTGTTTCTAACAGTGACCAATCAAGGTAACAAGTACCTAGCAATTTCCACAAAAGACACACAGGTTCCACAGTGCTTGTATTAAGGTAAGCAGTGGATTTTCCGGATACCCTTTAATAATGGTTTATGGAGCTTTCCTCCAGGAACTTGTCCAAACCATTTTTATACTCTGCTACAGTAACAACCTTTACTACATCCCCCAGTAACAAGTTCCAGAGTTTGATTGCACATTGAGTGAAAAAAATATATTTTTCTTATTAGTCTTAAATTGTAGCTTCATTGTATGTCCCCTAGTCTTTCTATATTTTGATGGCGTAAACAATCGATCTATATTTACCCATTCCACTCCATTCATTAATCTATAGACCTCTCTCATAACTCCCCTCAGTCGTCTCTTTTCCAGGTTGAAGAGTCCTATCCTTTTTAGCCTTTCCTCATAGGGATATCCTTCCATCCCTTTTAACATTTTAGTGACTCTTCTCTGTACCTTTTCTAATTCTGCTATATCCTTTATAAGATACGGTGACCAGAACTGCACACAATATTCAAGATGCGTTCGCACTATACAATGGATACAGAGGCATTATAATATCCTTTGTATTATTTTCCATTCCTTTCCTTAGGATTCCTAGCGTTCTATTTGCTTTCTAGGCTGCTGCTGCACACTGGGCGGAGGGTTTCAACATGTTATCCACAATGACACCTAAATCTTTCTCCTGGGTGGTGTTTCCTTATGTGGAACCTTGCATCGTGTAGTTTGGGTTGTTCTTTCCTAGCTGCATAACTTTGCACTTGTCCACATTAAATTTCATCTGTCATTTGAGCGTCCAGTCTTCCAATTTATCAATGTCCTCTTGTAATTTTTCACAATACTCTTGGGTTTTAACAACTTTGAATAATTTTATGTCATCTGCAAATTTGATTACCCCACTCGTTATTCCCATTTTCAGGTCATTTACGAATATGTTAAAAAGCAGTGGACCCAGCACAGATCCTGAGGTACTCCACTATTCACCTTTTTCCATTGGGAAAATTGGCCATTTAGCACTACCCTCTGCTTTCTATCTTTTAACCAGTTTCTAATCCACAGTACTACACTGCTTCCTATCCCATGACTTTTTAATGTCGCCAAGAGTCTCTCATGAGTCAAGAGTCTCTCATGGCAAGTCAAATGCAAGACATTGATAAAGCAGGCAAAGGGAGAATTTGAGAAGAAGCTTGCTGCGGAAGCAAAAACGCGAAATAAAGATTTTTTAAAGTACATTCGTAGCAAAAAACCTGTGAGAGAGTCAGTTGGTCCATTAGATGATAGAGGAGTTAAAGGGGCACTAAAAGGTGACAAGGCGATAGCGGAGAGACTGAATGAATTCTTTGCTTCGGTCTTTACTGAGGAAGATGTAGGGATGTTACCCATGACTGAAGTGGTATTTAAAGGTGCGGAAGAATTGAAGGAAATATCGATACATCGGGAAGATGTATTACAACTATTAGATAAACTGAAGAGTAGCAAATCACCTGGGCTGGATGGTACACATCCAAGGGTGTTGAAAGAACTGAAATATGAGATTGCAGACCTGCTATTAGTAATCTGTGAACTATCATTAAAATCATCTCTAATACCTGAAGATTGGAAGATTGCCAATGTAACACCAATTTTTAAAAAGGGTTCCAGGGGTGATCCGGGAAACTACAGACCAGTGAGCCTCACGTCAGTACCGGGAAAAATGGTAGAAACCATCATAAAGAATAAAATTACTCAGCATGTAGATAGTCATGGCCTAATGGGAGACAGCCAACATGGCTTTAGACAAGGAAGATCTTATCTTACTAATCTGTTATGTTTTTTTGAAAGTGTGAATAAACAGGTGGACAAAGGTGAGTCAGTTGATGTAGTGTATCTGGACTTTCAGAAAGCCTTTGACAAGGTCCCTCATCAGAGACGTTTGGCAAAACTAAAGAGTCATGGGATAGGAGGCAGTGTACTACTGTGGATCAAGAACTGGTTGAAAGATAGAAAACAGAGGGTTGGGCTAAATGGCCAATTTTCCCAGTGGAGAAAGGTGAGTAGTGGTGTACCCCAGGGATCTGTGCTGGGTCCGCTGCTTTTTGACATATTCATAAATGACCTGGAAAGTGGAATAACGAGTGAGGTTATCAAATCTGCAAATGACACAAAACTATTTAAAGTTGTTAAAACCCAAGAGGATTGTGGAAAATTGCAAGAGGATCTTGATAAATTGGAAGACTGGGCATCAAAATGGCAGATGAAATTTAATGTGGACAAGTGCAAAGTTATGCACCTAGGGAAGAACAACCCAAACTATGGTTACACAATGCAAGGTTCCACATTAGGAACCACCACCCAGGAAAAAGATTTAGGCGTCATTGTGGATAACATGTTAAAACCCTCGGCCTAGTGTGCAGCGGCAGCCAAGAGAGCAAAGAGAATGCTAGGTATCATAAGGAAAGGAATGCAAAATAAAACAAAAGATATTATAATGCCTCTATATCGTTCCATGGTGAGACCGCATCTTGAATATTGTGTGCAATTCGGGTCGCCGTATCTTAAAAAGGATATAGCGTTATTAGAAAAGGTTCAGAGAAGAGCCACCAAAATGGTAAAGGGGATGGAAGGATACTCCTATGAAGAAAGGCTAAAAAGGTTAGGTCTCTTTAACCTGGAAAAGAGACGGCTGAGGGGAGATATGATAGAAGTCTATAAATTAATGAACGGAGTGGAACGGGTAAACGTAGATCAATTGTATACATTATCAGAATATAGAAAGACTAGGGGACATGCAATAAAGCTACAGGGTAAACTATTTAAGACTAATAAAAGAAAATATATTTTCACTCAACGTGTAATCAAACTCTGGAATTTATTACCAGAGGATGAAGTAAAGGCTGTTAGTGTAGCTGGGTTTAAAAAAAGGTTTGGACAAGTTCCTGGAGGAAAGGTCCATAAACCATTATTAAGGAGGGACCCAGGATATCAATGCTTGACCCAGTACAAGCATTGCGGAACCTGTGTCTTTTGGGGAAACTGCTAGGTACGTATGACCTAGATTGGCCACTGTTGGAAACAGGATACTGGGCTTGATGGACCTTGGTCTGACCCAGTATGGCATATCTTATGTTCTTATGAGGGACCTTGTCAAAGGCTTTCTGAAAATCCAGATACACTATAATCAACCAACTCACCTTTGTCTACCTGTTTATTCACAACTTCAAAAAAACATAATAAATTAGTAAGACAAGACCTTCCTTGGCTAAAAGCATGTTGGCTGTCTCTCTTTAAGGCATGACTATCTATATGTTTAGTAATTTTGTTCTTTATAATGGTTTATAACATTTTTCCCAGTACTGATGTCAGGCTTACATAGTAACATAGTAACATAGTAAGTGACGGCAGATAAAGACCAGCATGGTCCATCTAGTCTGCCCAGCAAGATGGCAAGAGTAGGTGCACCTGTCGCTCTGTGCAGGCCACCCCTCCCCATGTTTTTGTTTCTGTTTAGGGGTGAACCCACCACTCCATGTAGGACACCCTTATTTGTTCAGATGCTAGATAGTTCAGAAGTTAGATGGTACTGTTTATTTTGCTTTTATCCTGTTGCTGTAAAGGGATCCACTGTGTTTGTCCCATGCCGTTTTGAATTCCATCACCGTGTTTGCCCTCACCACTTCCATCGGGAGGGCATTCCAAGCATCCACCACCCTTTCACTGAAGAAATATTTCCTGACATTGCCTTTCAATTTACCACCTTGCAGCTTCATGTTATGCCCTCTAGTTTTACAGCTTCCCCGTCTTTGGAAGAGGTTTGTTTGTTCATCATTTCTCTTTAAGTATTTAAAGGTCTGAATCATATCTCCCCTGTCCCTCCTCTCCTCCAAAGTGTACATATTTAGGTCTTCAAGTCTCTTCTCATAAGGCTTCTGACGCAGGCTCCAAATCATTTTGGTCACCTTTCTCTGAACAGTTTCCAGTCTTTTTACATCTTTTGCAAGATATGGCCTCCAAAACTGAACACAGTATTCCAAGTGAGGCCTCACCAGTGACTTGTACAGTGGCATAAGTACCTCTTCCTTTCTGCTGGTAATCCCTCTTTGAATGCAGCCCAACATCCTCCTGGCTTTTGCCACCGCCTTGCCGCACTGTTTTGCCACCTTGAGATCATCAGAGATAATCACACCAAGGTCTTTCTCCTGAACCGTGCATACCAACCTCTCACCCCTAGTGTGTACTTTTCCCTTGGATTTCTGCTACCCAAGTGCATGACACTGCACTTTTTCACATTAAATCATAGTTGCCAAGCATTAGACCAGTCTTCCAGCTTTTGTAGATCTTTCCTCATGTTATCCACTCCCTCTGGGGAGTCCACTCTGTTGCAAATTTTTGTGTCATCTGCAAAAAGACAGACTTTTCCATTCAGTCCTTCAGCAATATCACTCACAAATATATTGAACAGTGCCGGGCCCAGGACCGAACCCTGAGGCACCCCGCTAATCACCTTCCTCTCATCCGAGTGAGCTCCATGTACCATCACCCTCTGTTGTCTGTCAATCAACCAATTTCTAATCCAGTTTACTATCTTGGGACCCATCCCCAAGCTACTGAGTTTATTGACAAGTCTCCTATGAGGAACAGTATCAAAGGCTTTGCTGAAATCCAGATAGATGACATCCATTGCATGCCCCAGATCTAGTTCCTTGGTCACCCAATCAAAGAACTCAATCAGATTTGTTTGGCAAGACCGTCCTTCGGTAAAACCATGTTGCCTGGGATCTTGCAACCTGTTGGTTTTGAGAAAGTTCACTATTCGCTCTTTCAGGAGCGCCTCCATTACTTTTCCTGCCACCGAGGTAAGGCTCACGGGCCTGTAATTTGACATTTCTTCCCTGTCACCACTTTTGTGTAGAGGTACAACATTAGCCATTCTCCAGTCCTGAGGAACCACTCCTGTTTCCAAGGATCTGTTGAAGACATCCTTTAACGGTCCTGCAAGAACCTCTCTGAGCTCTTTCAGTATCCTGGGATGTATCCCATCTGGTCCCATGGCTTTGTCCACTTTCAGTTTAGCAAGTTGTTCTAACACCTCATCTTCTGTGAATGGTGTGGTATCTACTTCAGTCCTATTTTTATATTTGGGAGTCACAGCTGGTCCATCTCCAGGATCTTCTTTAGTAAAAACAGAGCAGAAGTATTTGTTTAGCAATTTCGCTTTTTCAGTGTCACTTTCCACGAGTCCTTTCCCAGCACTTCTGAGTCCTGCAATTCCAACTCTGATCTTCTTCCTTTCCTGAATATACCTGAAGAAAGTTTTGTTGCCACCCTTAACATCTTTAGCCATTTTTTCTTCTGCCTTTGATTTTGCTATCCTTATTACTCTTTTAGACTCTTTGAGTTGGATCCTGTATTCATTTCTGTGTTCTTCTGTTTGCAAGCTTTTGAATTTTGAAAAAGCTGTGCTTTTTGCCTTTATTTGCGCAGCCACCTCTTTGGAAAACCAAATAGGTTTCCTTCTCCTCTTGTTTTTATTTATTTTTCTTACATATTTATCTGTTGCCCCTTTTATTGCCGCCTTTAGTTTAGTCCATTGCAATTCCACTTCCCTTATCTTCTTCCACCCCGTCATCTCCTCCTTTAAGTACTCGGCCATTTTATTGAAGTCAGTGTTTTTGAAGTTTAGGACTTTGAGCTTGCTATGATTGGCCTGTACCATGGCTTTTATCTCAAACCACACCGTGTGATGGTCGCTGTTGCTCACAGGGGCACTCACACAGACATTCGACACGTTATCACTGTTGGTAAGCACTACATCCAGCGTTGAGCTTTCCCTGGTTGGTTCCATCACCATTTGTCTAAGTAATGCATCTTGGAGAGCATCCACAATTTTTTTGCTTCTTTCCAGATGTGCAGAAGGAGTAAACCAATCCACATCAGGTAGATTAAAGTCACCTAATATGATCGCTTCCCCCTTTGCTGCTATCTTGGCAATATCTATAATCAATTCGTTATCTCTCTCTTCAATTTGAGTCGGAGGTCTGTAGACTAAAGCAATATGGATGACAGTGCCATCTCCTCTTTCCAACGCAATCCAGAGTGCTTCTTCTTTTCCCCATGTTCCCTGCATTTCAGTAGCTTTAATACTGCTTTTGACATACAAGGCTACTCCTCCTCCTTTTCCATTTTCTCTGTCTCTTCTGAATAGATTATAGCCAGCTATGGCTATATCCCAATCATGCGATTCATTAAACCATGTTTCCGTAACGGCCACGATGTCCAAATCCGTTTCCACCATTAGGGCTTCCAGGTCTGGAATTTTTTTGGCTAAGCTTCAAGCATTTGTGCTCATTGCTTTCCAGCATTTACCTGGCTTGTGTGTATTTTGCATTGATTTTATTCTGCCCATTTCTTCCCACTTGTTTTTGATGTGTGGTTTAAGAGTATGGCTGTTTCTGATGTTGTTCTGCTTTTGCAGGGGGTGGCATGCAGATGTTGACCTTCCACATCCGTCACCCCCTTTTCCTAGTTTAAATGCATATCCACATACTGCCTGAATTTTTCACTTAGGTTTCTTTTCCCTGTGACAGAGAGATGTAGTCCATCAGCACAGTATAGTCTCTTGTTGGTCCATCTATTGTCCCAGTTGCCAATAAATCTGAATCCTTCTTGTTTGCACCAGGTCTGGAGCCATGTATTAAAGTTGTTAATGCGATGCAGCCTTTTTGTTCCCTTACCAAGAACAGGTAGAACTTCTGAGAATGCAACAGTGTTAACAATGGGCTTGAGTTTCTCTCCCAGAGATTGGAAGTCCTTTTGGGCTGTAGAGGCACTGTTTCTAGCCAGGTCATTTGTGCCCAAGTGGATAATAACATCTGGTTTGGAGTGCTCACTTTTTGCGCTAAGTATTTCAACAACTTGGTTTGTATTCCTGCTGGCTGAAGAGCCTGGTAGGCACATGACTATCTTCTCTCCTTTGAACTGTGTTCCCAAGTTGGTGCCTCTGATGATGGAATCTCCAAGTAGTAATAGTTTTCTGTTTGGTGAGGTTTTCTTCATATTTGGTGCTTTAGCAGGAGATTGGGCATTGTCTGACTCATTTAAGGGCCCTTCAGTTTCCTTGGGTTGGGCATCCTCATTAGCCAAGGCAGAGAAGGCATTTTGCAGGGATATCTCTTGATGTGTAGGATGTCTCTGCATTACAGGTCGCAATCTTCCGGAACCCACTGTGATCCATTTGTTCCTGGGGTGTTTGATTCTTTGTGGGAGCGGTTGTGGACTTTGTTCAGTTTGTATCCTAGAAGAGGTGCGCTTCATTGCAGCCAGTTCCTCCCTCAGTAGAGAAACTTCTTTATGCATGGCTGCTAGGTCTTTCCTTAGTATAGTCAGTTCTTCATGCATGGCAGCTGACTTTAGGCATATAGGACAAGCTCTTAGGCTCCAAATGATTCTTCTTTGAATGAAAGTACCACAGTTACAGACTTACTGGTCTGTAGTTTCCCAGATCACCCCTGGAACCCTTTTTAAAGATTGGCATTACATTGGTGATCCTCCAATCTTCAGGTATTACAGATGATTTTAATGATAGTTCACAGATTACTAATAGTAGGTCTGCAATTTCATATTTCAGTTCTTTCGACACCCTTGGATGTATACCCTCTGGTCCAGGTGATTTGCTACTCTTCAGTTTATCAAATAGTTGTAATACATCTTCCCGGTTTATCGATATTTCTTTCAATTCTTCTGTGGCATCATCTTTGAATACCATTTTAGTCATGGGTAACATCCCTACATTTTTCTCAATAAAGACCGAAGCAAATAATTTATTCAATCTCTCCACTATGGCTTTGTCCCCTCTTAGTGCCCCTTTTACCCCTCTATCATCTAATGGTCCAACTGACTCTTTCACAGTTTTTTTGCTACAAATGTACTTGAAAAGGTTTTTATTATGTGTTTTTGCTTCCACAGCAAGCTTTTTTTCAAATTCTCTCTTTGCCTGCCTTATCAATGCCTTGCATCTAACTTGCCAGTGCTTATGTTGTTTTCAGTTTTCATCATTTGTTTTTTTTGGCAACAATAGCCTCTCTGACCTCACCTTTAAACCATACTGGCAGTTTTTTGGACTTCCTTCCACTTTTCTTAAAAGGTGGAATACAGGTGGTCTGGGCTTCCAAGATAGTATTTTTAAACAACACACATGCTTGATGTAAATCTTTAACCTTTGCAACTGCTCCTTTTAGTTTTTTCTTAACTATTTTCCTCATTTTATCAAAATCTCTCTTCTGAAAATTAAAAGGTAGTACTGTGGATTTCCTTGGCATTCTTCCTGCGTTTATTAAATCAAACACGATCATGTTATGATCACTATTGCTAAGTGGCCCCAACACCCTTATCTCTTGCATCAGATCTTGTGTTTCACTAAGGATTAGGTCCAAAATGGCTTCCCCTCTTGTCGGTTCATGAACCAGCTGCTCCAAGAAGTAGTTATTTTTTTCATCTAGAAACTTTGTCTCCCTAGCATGTCCTGCTGTGACACTGACCCAGTCAATACCAGGGTAATTGAAATCGCCCGTTATCATTACTGTGCTGTAACGTTTGTTAGCTTCCCTGATTTCTTTGAGCATTTCATCATCCATTTGTTCATTCTGGCCAGGTAGTCGATAGTAAACACCCACTGCCATCACCTTCCCCTTTTTTCATGGAATTTCAATCCATAGAGATTCTACAGTGTATTTTGTTCCCAGCAAAATTTTAATCTTGTGTGACTCAGCGCCCTCTCTAACATAGAGTGCAACCCCTCCACCAATTTGATCTACTCTATTTATTTTATTTATTTATTTAGCTGTATTTATATCCCGCTTTTCACCGGGTCAAAGCGGTCAATTGGGGGATACATTTAACACAAGGGGATATGAGACACATACACTAATACTTACAGGGAACAAGGCCAATGGAGGGTTAAGTGGCTTGCCTAAGACCACAAGGAGTGCCTACAGGACTAGAAAATATCTTTGTGATATAGATTGTACCCAGGTATCACAGTGTCCCATTGGTTGTCCTCCTTCCACCATGTCTCTGAGCTATCAATCCTATCTAACCTCTCATTTAGTGCTATATATTCTAACTCTCCCATCTTAATTTTTAGACTTCTAGCATTTGCATATAAGCATTTTAGAGGCTGTGTTTTATTCATATTAATCTGGTTATCAGTAGGCAGGGGTAATTTGGAATCTTTAAATTCTGTCTACTCTGTACTTAAGGGCATTTGGGTTACTTTTGTCTTTATTGGAACCTCTCTGTCGATATGTCCTAACTTCAGTCTTGTGCTAGTATCCTTCAAAGATACATTGTTCCAAACAATGCATTCTTGGGCGACTGTTGGCTTTCCCCTATTATCTAGTTTAAAAGCTGCTCTATCTCGTTTTAAAGGTTAATGCCAGCAGCCTGGTAACATTCTAGTTAAGGTGAAGCCCATTCCTTCGGAAAAGTCCCTCCTTTCCCAGAATGTTGCCCAGTTCCTAACAAATCCAAAACCTCTTCCTTGCACCATTGTCTCATCCACACATTGAGACTCCAGAGTTCTGCCTGCCTTTTGGGTCCTCCATGTGGAACTGGAAGAATGCTGGAAAATGCTACCCTGGGCGTTCTGGATTTCAGCTTCCTAACTAAAAGCCTAAATTTGTCTGACAGAACCTCCCTACCACACTTTCCTATGTCATTGGTACCAACACTATCTAAGACCTTGTCTAGGTGGCGCACCAGACAGGCATGTTACCAGGTGATCCTCACGTCCACCAGCCACCGTCATCGGCATATATATGATAGAGAATGCTGTGCACCATTATAACTGGGCATATTGGGTGGAGAAGGTTATTAAATAATAAGGAAAATAAGGCAGAGCCTTGTGGGACTCGGTGTAAAAATGTAGCAGATTCTTTAGATCCCATTTTGACTTGAAGCTGACAGTGAGTAAGGTATGACTTGAACCAATTTAAAGCAGTATCTCTTAGATCCAGAATATGAAGGCGTTAAAGAAGTCGGTAGTGAGGAATGGAGTCAAAGGCTGCTTCGATGCCAAGAAAGGTGAGGATAAAACCTGAGTTAGGCTTGTCTAAACCTTTTATAATATTATTAGTTAGGGCTGTCAATAAGATTTCAACTCTGTGCTGTGGTCTGAAGCCGTATTGTGTGTCAAGTTGGAAAAAAGAATCTATATGGTCCTGGAGTTGTAATAATACAATTTTTTCTATTACTTTTGCCAAGAAGAGCAGACTTGCAATAGGATGGTACGAGTTTGGTTGTTTTGAGTCCAGAGCAGTACCTTTTAGAAATGGGCGAATGGATGCCATTTTAGTTTCATGGGGCATGTGTCCATGTTGTAGTGAGAGGTTAGTGATTTTGAGAATTGTTGTTAATTTCTTTCGAGCAGCTTTAATCCAGCTGACTGGGCCTGTATTGTCATGAGGCTGGAGCCATGGAAGATGCAGCCTTAGAAAAAAAACCTGTTTTGCAGAGAGCTGAGAATGTGCAGAGTGCAGTTGCATCGCAGTACAGCCAGAGGGAGCAAGAGTAATCCCACAGAGGCTGAAGCAACGTGCTCAGACACTAATTGTATAAGTGGCAATCAGTTGCACCTGAGGCCAAGCCTGGGACGTTCAAACCAAAATTCCCTTTATAAAGAGAAACAGAGAGCAGCAAGACAGAAAGAGAAGAGGGAGGAGAAGGAAAGGAAGGTGGAGAACCTGCAGGACGTGCAGGACAAGAGGAACGTGGAACAGGAGAGATTCCACACAGAGCCAGCCCAGAGGGACAGAATCCAGAGGAAGTTTACTCAGACGGATAGAGTCCAGAGGGGCAGAGCACAGAGAGACGGAGTCCGGAGACAAGCTGCCAGAAGAAACAGTTTATCTGGTAGGAGTGACTCTCCCAGCCCAAGTAACTTTGTTGGATCTGGATTACAAGGAGCAAGGAAGAGAGGTTCCTATTATAAAGATACCTTTTCAGAAAACCACAGTGATTGGGAATCCTTACCAGGTTTTCCTGAATTCCATGAAAGCAAAGCACTGCACAGAAAAGCTTATCTCCCAAGAGAAGTATGTCAGAAGGAGAGTTCTAGGTGTGGCAATTCCAGGAAGCCAAGGTATGCTGAATCTTTAATTCTAAAGGAAAGCCTTGCTAATAGAAACCCTGTTAAAGCAGCTATTCCCTATAAGGGGAGGGGAAGCAAAGCAGAGCTTTTTAAGACAATACCACACAGCTTAACAGGAAAGTTTTACTGGAAGCAAGATAGACCCTGTAAGTTTGTAACAGGGAGTGAAAACTACTATTCAAAGGAAGAAGCCAGTGACGCAGAGTCTATGGAAATTGAATGTGAGAATATTATTCCCATGCCTCAGGAAGAATCCATGGACTGTAATTTCTGTTCTGCAACTAGTATTGAATCCTTACTAGAATTGTAGATAAAAAAGAACTGTGCAACAGATGGTGAACCTTATAACCGTTTGTTTGCTGAATTGTTTAAATTGCTTTGAACTAAAAGAAGCCTCAGCTAGGACTTGCATTCAACTGTGAAGCCTATAACAGTTATCTGCTTGAATATTGGTGGAACCCCTTTTGATAAAGAAAGGACTGTCTTTATTTTCTACTTGTCTTAGTGAATCATTGCGTTACAGGGGAAATAAAGCCTTGTTACCCTACACTCTTGGCTTGGATAATTTGTGCTCTCAAGGAGCTAGAACTACAAGGACCAAAATGCACTAGGCCCTTAAAGTTACATCGCTCCTTAAAAATAATAAATGCGCCGGATGCCCTTATAGCCACTGGCCACTGGGGGCACCTGGTGACAGTATCTAGAGGGGAAGTGGTGGTATTGATTCCTAAGATTTTTTTTTCTAGGTATTCAGCAGAGATAGGTGTTAATGAATCCCTAATTACTTGAGAGTACTAGCAAGATCTTGGTGGAGTATAGAGGAGCACACTTGTTGGCCTTGAGGGTATGCTATTGCTTGGAAATGGCCTGCCAGTATTTGTGGAATTATATTGCATCCTCTTTCTGTTGAAGCGGGTCCTTGATTTGACCAAGCTGAAAAGTTCTCTCAGGCGATTTAGGGAAAACTGAAAAAGTTTAGTATAGTAATCCTTCTTTGCTTTATTCATGACTGACTAATATGCATGAAGATGAGCCATGTAACCGTTGTAATTGTCCTCCAACTTACAGTGTCTCCATTTTGTCTCTCGAATTCTGAGTTTGAGTTTCATTCTTTTTAATTGGATGTTGTACCATGCTGCTGTGTGTCGCTTTTGGTGAATCATGGGCGACTGTGGTATCATATTTATATTGCTTATGGTATTATTCCATGCTTAATGAACGAGTCAAGGTCATCAGTGATGTGCTGAAGGTGAGGTAAGACTATGTTCAGAAATTGTTCCTTCTCTAAGTGGCAGAATTTGTGAGTAGTAGTTTTGGTATGCAGTTCATTTTGAATGTGTTGCAGGTAGGAGATAGAAACTAATAATTCTGTGATCCAACAAGGGAATGGTGAATAATCTAGGTGCTGATAGTGTATTGCACAAGAGGAAGAGTTCTGGTATAAATATTGGGCCCAATTTTCATCTGGGCAGTGCTATACGCTATGTTGGCGCATAGCCCGCCCGCCATCCATCTTATCTGGATTTTCAATGCCAGGGCCATATGCGGCCCCAGCATTGAAAATCCAGGTCTCGCTGCACAACCCAGAAGCTGCAGGAGCTAGCCAGGTAACACCGATTTTCAATGCTACCCGCTTAGCCCCTGCTACCCATTTAGCCCTTTCCTCTACCCCTGCTCCACCCTGGAACACCCCTAACACACCCCAATGCTAACCGCATAGCATCTGGGCGCGTTAGGGACATATCTGGGATTTTCGAAGGGCACTATACATGTAGGTGCCTTTCGAAAATCCCATATAAGGCATTTACACGGGTAACTAGGGCAGTTTCCCATGTAAATGCCTTCGAAAATCAGGCCCATTAGGTCTAATATGTTTCCTCTATTGTGAGTGGGTTGGTTAATGATTTGTGTGTATCCTAAAGCTTCCATGGCAGTAATGGAGCGAAGCAAGATTGAGGTCACCTAAGGGCAAAAGTGGGTTAGTGGGGGAACCGTGGTTACATACTAGTTCTAATAGAAGGTCCAGATCTTTAGGGGTGGTGCCAGGAGATCTGTATATGAGAAGGATGGTTATTGAGTCATTGGTGATTGCTATTTGGGCTCCCTCCCAACCCTGACTAACTTCCCCGCTCATTGTACGGTGAAGTTAGACAGGGTCGGGAAAGGGGCAGATCAGAGCAGCATTAGGGTGGGCAGTGGGCGGTCATTGGCCCCGGACGTACAGGGCCGATTCCAATATCGGCCCTGTACGTCCAGGGCCGGCAGATTGAACGGGGAACTTATTCCACCTCTGAGGTGGAATAAGTTTCCCTAGTCGAGAGGATCGGGCAGGCCCAGGCCTGGATAGCGGCGGGAGGGGGCAGAGGACATTTCCCGCAGCCTGACCCTGGCCTTGGGAGGCCAGATCAGGGGTCGGGCCTTGGGGAATTCTGTGTGCTGTCTGGCGGCCGGAGATCGCAACTTTTGAATGGAGCCATGGTGGCATGGCAACCGAATGCCATGGCACCGCGGCTCCATTCAAAAGCTCTGACTGAGCTAGCCGGGCAAGGCCTATACCTGCAGGCCGACCAGAATCAGGGTCCCGGCCTGCACATACCAGATTACTTTCCTTTCTGACTGCGTATAGTACACCTGCATGAAAAATTCCCTCGACTCAGCGAAGCAAAGATTAAAGAGGGAGTTTTTGTGGGTCCTCAGATTCGAGAGCTCTTCAAAGATGACCAGTTCAACAACTTGCTGCAGGGTGATGCGAAAGAAGCATGGAATGCTTGTCAACAAACTTTCTCAGGAATGTTAGGGCAGAAAACTACAAGGAACAAGTAGAAGACATGCTGATGCAGTATCAGAAACTTGGCTGCAATATGTCTCTAAAGATCCATTTCCTTGATTTCCATCTCGATTTCTTTCCTGACAACTGTGGTATGTTTAGTGATGAACAGGGTGAACGTTTTCACCAGGATATCGCAACGATGGAGCAAAGATACCAGGGAAAATAGTCCACTACAATGCTGGCTGACTACTGCTGGACACTCCCCAGAGAAGCTCCCGAACAGCTGTACAAGAGACAGGCGAAAAAATCTAAGAAGTAGTCTATGACTTGGTTTTTACAGGTATTAACCAAAGGTCTATTATATTTACTATTGACATGCATTTCGTGATGTAAACATTAATTCTTGTAGAGCCATCTTTGCAATTTCACTGTCATATTCGTGTTCAGCATATAAAAATTCACAAGAAATGACTATTTTTATTTCAGTAACATGACTTTTATAAAAATTTGTTTGGCGTGGTTCTTAGGCATGAGTCTGCAAGACGCAGGCGCGCCTGTCTGTGCTGATGTTTAAATGACTGAAACGGCACTGATTGGCTGAAGGTAGTAAGCAGGGAGAAAGGCAGCTTTTAATGAGTCTCCCGTTGTGATCGGGCAGTTGTTGCTGGTCCCACACCTGCCTGTGCCTGTGTTTAAATGGCTCAAACGGTACATATCTGTCCTTGTCTCTACTACCTCCACTAGAAGACTATTCCATGCATGTACCACTCTTTCCGTAAAGAAATATTTCCGCATATTGCTCCAGAGTGTATCCCCTTTCACCTTCATCCTATGTCCCCCTCGTTGCAGAGCTTACTTTCAATTGAAAAAGGCTCTTCTCCTGTGCATTTATGCCACGGAGGTATTTAAAAACTAAATAAATTATCTGCTTAAATATTTACCCTATGAAACTAGTAGGACGCAATGTTATTGTGTACCAAGGTCTCAGTTTCAACTAGCGCAGCTTATATATCAAAGGGGCACTATGTACCTTCTTTAAATTATGCTGCTGTTCACATCAACGACCTTTTTAGTATGTACACTTTGACCATTGTTGTCCTATTTTTAAACTTTTTTCAAGTGATTTTCTTCAAAACTTTATCAAATTATTTAAGCAGATAATTTATTTAGTTTTTCAGTAGTAACTGCTTGATAACGCGACCAATTTTTTACGGAGGTATTTAAAGCATCTCTATCATATCTCTTCTATCCTGCCTTTTCTCTAAAGTATACATATTGAGATCTTTAAGTCTGTTTCCATATGGTTTATAACAAAGACTACTGACCATTTTGGTAGCCTCCCTCTGCACCAACTCCATTCTATTTATATCCTTCTGACGTTGTGGTCTCCCAAATTACACACAAAATACTTCAAATGAGTTCTCACTAAAGACTTATACAGAAGTACTATCAGCTCCTTTTTTCTGCTGGCCAATCCTCAGCCTATACACCCAAGCATCCTTCTGGCTTGCACCGTCACCTTTTCTACCTGTTTAGCCACTTTAAGATCATCAGAAATAATCACGCCCAGGTCCCTCTCTTCTTTCATGGACAGAAGTACTTCACCCCTTATACTGTACCACCCCCTTGTTTTTTTGCAGCCCAAAAGCATGACCCTCCATTTTTTAACATTAAATCTCAGCTGCCAAATTCTCAACCATTCTTCAAGCTTAACTAGATCCCTCCTCATGTTATCTCTCCTTCCTGGGTGTCTACTCTATTGCAGATTTTGCTATCATCCACAAAGAGGCAAACCTTATCCAACAGCCCTTCCACAATATCACTAACACAAATATTAAAAAGAATTGGATCAGATCCCTGTGGCACACCACTTGTAACATCCTTCTCCTCAGAGTGAGCTCCATTTACCTGTACCATTTGCTACCTCCCACTCAACCAATTTCTACCCAGTCAGTCACTTTAGGGTTCAACCCTAGGGTGCTCAATTTATTTCTAAGTTTTCTGTGTGGAAAAGTGTCAAAGGCTTTACTGAAATCTAAGTTCACCACATCTAGGGCTCTCCCTCAGTCCAACTCTCTGGTCATCTAGTCAAATAAAATCAATCAGATTTGTCTGACAAGACCTGCCTCTAGTATACACCATCAAAATATAGAAAGACTATGGGACATGCAATGAAACTACAGTGTAACCTGTTTAAGAGAAAATATTTTTTCACTCAACGCATAATCAAACTCTGAAATTTGTTACCGGAGGATTAGTGTAGCAGGGTTTAAAAAAGGTTTGGACAAGTTCTTGGAGGAAAGGTTCATAAACCATTATTAAAGGGGACCCAGGAAATCTACTGCTTGCCCCAATACAAGCACTGTGGAACCTGTGTGTCTTTTGGAGAAACTGCTAGGTACTTGTGACCTAGATTGCTCACAGTTGGAAACAAAATATTGGGCTTGATGGACCTTGGTCTGACCCAGTATGGCATATCTTATGTTCTTATGTTTAATAAAGTATAGCCCAGTATAATTACATCCATGTCATGGTAATCTGTGAAGCATATATCCGTAACCGCCATCAAATCCAAGTCAGCCTCTTCCATTAAAGCCTCAACATCTGGGATCTTATTTTCCATACTACAGGTCTCTGCTGAAAAACAGCAAGCTTGACCCCCAGAAGGTGGACTCATACAGACCTATATCCAGTATATCACTTCTGGCCAAGATAATTGAAAAAGAAGTCCAAAGACAAATACAAGAGCACATTGAAACCGCCACTCCACTGGACCCCTGCCAACACGGATTTAGAGAGTCCCATGGTGTCAAAACACTCCTCACCACCCTCTACAGTAACCTAATTGCTGGACTTGATAACATCCATCAAGGGTTTGTCCTCATCTTCATGGATATAGCTGCTGCTTTTGACTCAGTAAGCCACGAGCTTCTGGGACGCCTCAAGGAGAATGGTATCCGTGACACAGCACTAGAATGGTGCAAGTCATACTTCTCTGACAGATGGCAGCATGTACGATCCAGGGCCTCAACCTCAAAACCTTTCCACCAGAGGCAAGGCATGCCACAAAGATCCTCCCTCTCCGCCCTGATGTTCAACATATACATGCAGCCCATCTGTAACCTCATCCAATCATTCAATGTCAACTGCTTGATATATACAGATGATGTACTGCTCTACATGCCATTCTCAACAGAGCAGCTGGACCTCTCCCCACTGACAGACTGCTTTGACGCAGTATCCAACTGGCTCGAATCTCAAAACCTCCAAATACAGCACAAGAAAACAGAGGTCCTTTTCATTACGAGGAACCAAAACCTCACCCCGCCACCTCACTTAAAGGTTAAGGAAGCAGAGCTACAAACCAAATCCACAATCTGATACCTTGGAGTCACATTAGACCAACAACTGGACATGAAGGTGCACATAAGCAACATAGCAAGAGCAATTTACCACAAAACCCGAACACTCAGGCACTTACGCTTCCTACTAGAGCCGGATGACTTCCGGACAATCTATCAAGCGCTGATTATACCGCACGTTGATTACGCTAATGCAATCCTACAAGGGCTCCCACAATCCACCCTGAACCCGCTCCAACTCGCGATGAATGCCGCGGCGAGAGTTCTACATGGGGCTTCTAGGAGCAATCATGTTACGCCCATCCTGAAGCACCTCCACTGGCTCCCTATACATGGCAGACTCGCTTTCAAAACCCTACTGCTGACTTTCAAGGCCATCAATGGGCTCTCCTCCACATCACTAGCAGAGCTTATCCAAACCATGTCCCCCAATAGGTCCAGAAGATCTGCAGCAGTCAACACACTGGTAATCCCGAAGGAAATAATCCAATGCACCTATGCAACAGCAAAAAGGGCTTTCAGATTCTGTGCACCCAGATGCTGGAACACCCTACCACCCAGCATCCGGGCAATCCCTGACCTAACCCAGTTTAGGAAGGCATTGAAGCACCACCTCTTCTTCAAATACTACCCGGAGGACAGCGCTCCAATAGCCCCCTCCCCCATCTAGTACCCAATGTTGATAATCCATGTTAGAACAAATGATACTGCCAGGTATACCTCGGAACGTATCAAAAGTGACTTCATGGCTCTGGGACAGAGGGTGAAGCAGTTAGGTGCACAGGTGGTGTTCTCTTCAATCCTCCCTGTTGAGGGTAAAGGCCAAGGCAGAGAGGCTCGCATCCTGGAGATGAATGCATGGCTGCGTGGATGGTGTCATCAAGAGTGTTTTGGTTTCCTAGACCATGGGATGCTGTTCCAAGGGTTGCAGAGCAGAGATGACATCCATCTGTCCAAAAAAGGTCAATGCGTCTTCGGTAGTAGGGCTTTAAACTAGATTCGTTGGGGATGGGTGAAGAAAGCCCCCAGGTAAGTGAAAGCCCCCAGGTAGGTGATACATTAAATACCTTTATGGACATGGGTAACAGGGGTAGCATATGGAAAACAGTGTGTATAAATGCCCGTAGCATGGGAAATAAGATCCCTGATGTTGAAGCCTTGGTGGGAGTGGCTGACTTGGATTTAGTGGCAGTTACAGAAACATGGTTCACAGAAAACCATGATTGGGAGGTAACTATACCTGGCTATACATTATTCAGAAAGGACAGGGTAGGACGAAGGGGAGGAGGAGTGGCACTATATGTAAAAACTATTAAAGCTTTGGAATTACAGAGCTTAAAAGGGAGAGAGGAGGCATTGTGGGTTAAACTAGAAAGAGGGAAAGAGAAATCTATTTGCATTGGTGTGATATACAGACTTCCCTCACAAGAGGAAGAGGTGGACAGAGAGTTAATTGAAGACATATGCAGCATTGCTAGGAAAGGGGAAGTGCTACTGATAGGAGATTTCAATATGCCAGATGTTGATCGGCACATTCCTGCTGCAGTATCATCTAGAAGTAAGGAGATCCTGGATTCTCCAGGACCAAGCAGGAAGTCAGTCCTCACTTATGGGTGACGTCGGCGCCGACGGAGCCCTCGCGGAGCAATTTTCCCCAGCTTTCAAAGAAAGCCTTTGGGAATTGCAGCGCGCATGCGCGGTCCTCTTCCCGCCCAAGGGTGCCATCTTAGCCAGTCTTCTTTTTTCCGCGGAGCCCTACAGACGTACCCGTCGTGTCCCCGCGAAAAAGTTGATATTTCTTCATAATTTACTCTTTTTTCCTTCGGTTCGACGCCGGTCTTTTTCCCGCCCGGACTCGCGACGCCGGTCACGAGTCCTCTTCTTCTTTTCGGTTTTTCTGACTTAGTCAGTTTTCGTTTCGGTTTTTCCCTGGCAGCCCGGTCCTTTGACCTCGCCGGGGCCCTTTTTCCCCCGATGGCTGCCAGTGGTTTCAAGCGGTGTGGTCAGTGTGACCGAAATATGTCACTGACTGACACACACGACCATTGCCTCCACTGCCTGGGCCCGGATCATGAAGAAATGATCTGTGGGCCCTGCGGCAAACTGTCCTCCAAAGCGTTGAGAAGTCGGCGGCATCAGCGGGATAGAATCTTCGCTGACCCCAGCCGTACCCGGACCTCGTCGGAGGCCTCCGCGTCCAGGGGTTCCAGCTCGGACCGTCGCCGGAGTTCCTCCGACAGGGGTTCTCCCTCCGGGGACCATCAACGGAAGATGAAACCCGCGAGGGCGGCGTCGGTGGACGCTCCTGGCTCCGCGAGGGCCAGGTCGCATAGCCCCGATAGCCGTCCCGGGTCCTTGGAGAAGGAGCACCTCACGAAGCGACCTCGCCTGGAGTCGGAGCTGCCTGCTCGGGTAAGTCCTGTGGTCCTTCTGGACTCGCCTCCGCGACAGCCAACGTCGGGCCCGACGCCGTCGGGGCCCGAGTCGGGGGCTGCTGGGTCACCTGAGCTCGGACTCAGGTTGACGGCCTTGGAGAGCAGACTGTCTGCCTTCATGGACCAGCAGCGGGCACTGCTCGCTGGCTTCGCTGGCGCCGCTGCCCCGACCGCCGGGACGTCGACGTCTAAGTCGACCCCGGAGACCGAGCCGATCCTCGAGTCGATGCGCACTCGAGTCGATCCTCGGTCGAGGTCACCCTCGGCCTCCCGTTCGGGACCGAGGTCGCCGACGCCGACTCCCTCGGCATCGGGGCGGCAGGCGCCGCGCCCTGCCCGGGCCGACCCCACCGAGTCCTCGTCGGAGTCGGTCTGGGAGTCTGAAGAGGAAGAGTCGCCTGATTCTTTTCGGACTCGGTGTGTCCCCTCGGACTCACCTGAGTCCGAACCTCGGAAGCAGTCCCCCCCGGAGGATGCCCGGTTCTCGGACTTCGTCAGGGATATGGCCAAGGCTTTGGCCTTCCCTGCGGACCCCGAGGAGGAGCCTCGAGCCGAAGAGCTTGACGCCCTCCAGTATGACTCTCCCGCCAGGGAACACTTTACTGTACCGGTTCCTCCCATGCTGGAACGACTACTCTTCCGCATGTGGGAGAGTCCGGCCACCTCGCCGGTCCTGAGCAAGCGGGTCGATTCTATCTATCGAGTCCGCAAGAGCCCTGGCTTCCAAAAAGCACAGCTACCACACCATTCCATGGTAGTGGAATCGGCCATGCATCGTCTTAAGAGCCAGAAGATGCACTCCTCGGTGCCTCCTGGCAGGGAGGCCCGTAACCTGGATGGCCTTGGTAAGAAGTGTTTCCAGGGCTCTATGCTTGCGTGTCGTGTCCAGACCTACCAGCTATACATGGGCATGTATCTCCGAGACCTGGCTAAAGAGCTAGCCGGATTCTCCGCTGGTTTGTCCGAGGAACCCTTGCGGAGGTTCCTGGCCTTGTCCACTGGCATTCGGGAATGCTCAAAATTCATATCCCGAGCAGCCTATGATGGCTTTGAAGCATCGGCTCGAGTGGCCGCAGCCGGCATCGGTGCCCGCCGACAGGCTTGGCTTCAGTCGTCTGACCTTGAGCCCTGGGTGCAGGACAAGTTGGTCGATGTCCCCTGCCGAGGCGAAAACCTCTTTGGCAAGCCCATGGCTGAAAAGGCTGCACAAATTGAGACGGAGACTCTCACCAGGACTAGGCTTTCTAGGAAGACCTCCGCCCCTTCCCAGAAAAAGAAGGGCTCGGGAAAGAAGTCCTTTTACCCGAGGAAGGCGGCTGCCTACAAACAATACCCCCAATATCAGGCCCCTGCAGCTCCCCAACAGGGCCAGCAGGCCAAGGGACGGGGTAACGGGTCCCGTAGGCAGCAAGCCCCCAAGCCTGCACCACCAGCCCCTGCTCAGCAGGGTGGGGGTTTTTGACTCCTTAAGCATAGCCTCTCCCCCCCCGCTGGTTCCTCCCAGCACCGGAGGCCGGCTGGTTCACTTCGCCCACAGGTGGTCCAGCATCACCTCAGATGCCTGGGTGCTTCAAGTCGTGCGAGAAGGCTATCTTCTCCACTTCCACCAGGTCCCTCCCTCCTATTTTCCGGGAGAACCTCCACGACCCCCTCTGCACAGGGATTTACTCCTTCAGGAGTTAGCAGGTCTTCTACAGGAACAGGCGGTGGAACCGGTGCCCCACCACCTGAAAGGTCAAGGCTTTTATTCCAGGTATTTTCTAGTACCAAAAAGGACAGGAGGCCTCAGACCCATCCTGGACTTGCGCAACCTCAACAAGTTCCTCGTGCGGGAGAAGTTCAAGATGCTTACCCTTGGAATCCTTCTGCCCTACCTCCAGCAGGGAGATTGGCTATGCTCCTTGGATCTAAAGGATGCCTACACGCACATCCTCATCCACCCAAGCCACCGCCAATACCTAAGGTTTGTGGTGGCAGGAAATCATTACCAGTACAGAGTACTGCCCTTTGGCCTGTCCTCCGCACCGCGAGTCTTCACAAAATGTCTCGCGGTGGTGGCGGCCCATCTCCGGCTTCACGGCCTCTATGTCTTTCCGTACCTCGACGACTGGCTCATCAGAGCAGCGTCCGCTCCGGAGGTCACCAACGCCACGCGCCGCACGGTGACTCTTCTGCAGTACTTGGGCTTTGTTATAAACTTCACAAAGTCCACTTTGCTCCCCTCACAGGATCTCGAGTTCATCGGCGCAAGGCTGCACACTCCTCAGGCACGAGCGTTCCTACCGCTCGACAGGGCTCAGCGGCTCATGGACCTAGCCGACCGTTTTCGCAGCCAGCCCCTGGTCTCCGCCAGGCGCTTCCTGAGACTACTCGGCCATATGGCTTTCACCGTCCATGTGACCCCCAATGCCCGCCTGAATATGCGACCTGCTCAATGGTGTCTCCGCAAGCAGTGGCAACAGGCCACAGGCGGCCTAGCAGACCTAGTGCGCGTCTCCGAGCCGCTGGCCTCGTCTCTTCAGTGGTGGCTTCATCGGCCGAATCTGGTGCTCGGCATGCCTTTTCAGCCACCTCAGCCGGCCCGGGTGCTGACGACAGATGCATCCCTCCTGGGCTGGGGAGCACATTGCCAAGGGGCACGTACTCAGGGCCTTTGGACCACGTGGGAGTCTGCTCAGCAGATCAACTTCCTGGAGCTCAGAGCAATCCGCCTGGCTCTCAAGGCCTTCTCCCACCTGACCTCCCACCAGTCCGTCCTTGTCCAGACGGACAATCAAGTTGCCATGTTCTACGTGAACAAGCAGGGGGGCACGGGCTCCTTCCTTCTCTGCCGGGAAGCACAGAAGCTCTGCTCTTGGGCCGTCAGTCACGGCGTTCTCCTCAAGGCAGTTTATCTCCCAGGCCAAGAGAATTGCCTGGCGGACAAACTCAGCAGGATCCTCCAGCCGCACGAGTGGCGCCTGGATCCCTTGGTAGTTCAGAAGCTCTTTCTAAAGTGGGGCCTCCCCACGGTGGATCTCTTTGCCAGTCCTCACAACCGGCAACTTCCTCGCTTCTGCTCTCGTCAGCCACACCCCCTTCGAGTTGCGGCGGACGCTTTTCTACTCTCATGGTCGGGGAGCCTTCTGTACGCTTTCCCTCCCATCCCGCTAGTCTCTCGGACTCTTTTCAAGGTTCTCCGAGACAAAGCCTTCATGATCCTGGTGGCCCCTCGCTGGCCCAGACAGCCGTGGTTTCCACTCCTGCTGCAATTAGCGGTAGAGGATCCATTCCCTCTGGGGTTACAACCGGATCTCCTCACTCAGGATCAGGGGTCTCTGCTACACCCCAACCTCAGGTCTCTCAACCTAATGGCCTGGCTGCTGAGAGGGTAGTCCTTGCTCCCCTTCTCCTGCCGGCAGAGGTGGAGGAGGTCGTCTTAGCTTCGCGACGACCTTCTACCTGCAAATGCTACGCCCTTAAATGGCGTCGTTTTTCCGTTTGGTGTACCCAACAGTCTCAGGATCCCTTCTCCTGCCCGGTGTCGGTGATCTTGCAGTACTTGCTATACCTCTCTAATCTGGGACTTAAGTCCAACTCCGTCAAAGTTCACCTCAGTGCTCTTTCAGCACATCATGTGCCGGTGGACGGCAGACCTCTCTCCAACGACCCTCTCGTAGCGAGGTTTCTCCGAGGTCTCCTTTTACTTAAACCACCTCTGCGCCCGCCAGCGCCTGACTGGGACCTGAATGTGGTTTTACAGCGGATCACCTGTCCGCCTTTTGAACCTATGGCTACCTGTTCTCTCCGTTTTCTTTCTTGGAAAACACTGTTCTTGATAGCCCTCACTTTCGCTAGACGCGTAAGTGAATTGCAGGCCCTCGTGTCTGATCCCCCTTACACTCGGTTCTACAAAAATAGGGTAGTCCTACGGACTCACCCAAAATTTCTTCCAAAAGTGGTCTCCCCTTTTCACATCAATCAGGAGGTGGTACTTCCAACCTTCTTTCCAAGACCACACTCCAGCCGAGCTGAAACGGTCCTCCATACCCTGGACTGTAGAAGGGCATTGAACTTCTACCTTGACCGTACGCGGGAGCACCGTAAAGCTGCTCAGCTTTTTGTGTCTTTTGACCCCAATAAATTGGGGCTCCCGGTCTCCAAGCGTACTCTGTCCATCTGGGTTGCGGACTGTATCTCTTGGGCTTATGGGGCAGCCGGACTCTCCTTGGAAGGTCGAGTCACGGCTCATTGCGTTCGGGCAAAGGCTACGTCAGTGGCTTACCTCCGCTCTGTTCCGCTGGCAGACATCTGCCGGGCCGCTACTTGGTCTTCGAGCCAGACTTTTGCGGTCCATTACTGTCTCGAGAGGGAGTCCCGCAGGGACGGTGCTTTCGGACAGGCAGTCCTCCGTAATCTCTTTGAGATCTGAGCAACTCCTACCCTCCATCCCGGATGTGGGCTACCGGTGGGTAATAATTCAGCGAAGATTCTTTCCTTCTGTGCTGCTGAGCTAGAGGGAGCTCATTTTTGTGCTTAGGGTCTCCGGTAGCCTTGAGCTTGGGAGTCCCATAAGTGAGGACTGACTTCCTGCTTGGTCCTGGAGAAAGCGTAGTTACTCACCTGTAACAGGTGTTCTCCAGGAGCAGCAGGAATCAGTCCTCACAACCCTCCCTCCTCCCCTTGGAGTTGCAATCACCTGCTTTAGTTCTTTTTGCAAATTTTTATGCTGTCTTTTTTAGCTATGTCATCTGACTGGCTAAGATGGCACCCTTGGGCGGGAAGAGGACCGCGCATGCGCGCTGCAATTCCCAAAGGCTTTCTTTGAAAGCTGGGGAAAATTGCTCCGCGAGGGCTCCGTCGGCGCCGACGTCACCCATAAGTGAGGACTGATTCCTGCTGCTCCTGGAGAACACCTGTTACAGGTGAGTAACTACGCTTTCTCTACAGGGAGAACTATTCAGGCAATTGGTAACAGACCCCACACGTGAAGGGGCCATACTGGACTTGGTGCTTACCAATGGTGAAAGTGTTTCTGATGTTGTAGTGGGAGATCATTTTGCATTCAGTGATCACCAGATGGTGTGGTTCAGTATTAGGACTAGGGCTGTTAGAATCCATTCAAAGGTGAGGATCTTAGACTTTAGGAAGACTAACTTTGTGAAGATGGGCCAATACTTCAGGGAGTCGTTAATGGGATGGGAACAGCTGGGGGATGCAGAAAAACAGTGGGCAAAACTGAAAGGGGATATTTTAAGGGCAACCAACCTTTTTGTTAAAATGGTAAATAAAGGTAAAAGGAAAAGGAGACCGCTATGGTTTTCAAAAGAAGTAGCTGAAAAAGTGAAGAAAAAGAGGGAGGCCTTCATGAAATACAAGAGATCACAGAGAGAGGAAGACAGGCATCTGTATTTGGAAAAACTTAGAGAAGCTAGCAAAGTAGTCAAGAAGGCAAAGATTCAGAAGGAGGAGGAAATAGTCAATGCAATAAAATTTATTTATTTATTTACATTCTCTTATATACTGCGCTATTCTGCATCAGTGTGGTTTACATTGAACAAACTGAAATTACATTGAACAGGGCATTATAACTTGGAGATAACTATTTTACAGGGAACATGAGCTATGGAGGGTTAAGTGGCTTGCCCAAGACCACAAGGAGCACCTGTGGGACTAGAAACCCCAGTCCTTCCGGCCCAAGGTTGCTGTCCTCTAGTGGAATTTGAACCCCTGACCTTCCAGCCTGAGGTACCTTGCCCCAACCACTAGGCCACTCCTCCACTCCATGGGGGGATAAGATGGGGGGATAAAATGGGGGGATAAGACATTTTTTAGATATATTAGTGAGAAGAGGAAGGGCCAAAGTGGTATTGTCAGACTCAAGGGTGCAGGGAGGAATATGTAGAAGCTGATAAGGATAAAGCGGAATTGCTTAACAAATATTTTTGTTCTGTGTTCACAGATGAAGAACCAGGAGCAGGACCTCAGAAAACACCCACAAATAGGAACAGAAGCGAGGGACATCTTGAACAAGTTTCAGAAGACTGTGTTCGTGAGAAACTAGCTCAACTTAAAGTAGACATAGCAATGGGACCGGATGGGATACACCCTAGAATACTGAGGGAACTTGGGGACGTTCTAGCAGCTCCACTGACTGACCTTTTCAATGCCTCGTTGGAGTCGGGAGTGGTGCCAAAGGACTGGAGAGAGGCTCATGTGGTGCCTTTACACAAAAGCGGAAGTAAGGATGTGGTTGAAAACTACAGGCCAGTTTAACTTCGGTGGTGAGTAACGCTGCTGAAACGCTGCTAAAAGAGAAAATAGTGAGGTTTCTGGAGTCCAGCGGATTACAGGATCCGAGGCAGCATGGATTCACCAGAGGCAGGTCTTGTCAGACAAATCTGATTGATTTCTTTGACTGGGTGACCAGGGAGTTGAACCGAGGGAGAGCCCTAGATGTGGTGTGTTTGGATTTCAGTAAAGCCTTTGACACTGTTCCTCACAGGCAACTTATAAACAAACTGAGCACCCTAGGGATGGACCCTAAAGTTACTGCTTGGGTTAGAAATTGGTTGGGTGGGATGCGACAAAGAGTACAAGTAAATGGAGCTCACTCTGAGGAGAAGGATGTTACCAGTGGTGTGCCCCAGGGATCTGTCCTTGGTCCGATTCTTTTAAACATCTTTGTTAGTGATATAGCAGAAGGGCTGTCGGGTAAGGTTTGCCTCTTTGCGGATGACACCAAAATCTGCAATAGAGTAGACACCCAGGAAGGTGTAGATAACATGAGGAGGGATCTAACTAAGCTTGAAGAATGGCCTAGAATTTGGCAGCTGGGATTTAATGTTAAAAAATGTAAGGTCATGCATTTGGGCTGCAGCAATCCAAGGGAGCAATATAGTATAGGGGGTAAAGTACTTTTGTCCACTAAAGAAGAGCGGGACCTAGGCATGGTTGTGTCTAAGGATCTTAAAGTAGCTAAACAGGTAGAAAAGGCGACGGCAAAAGCTAGAAGGATGCTTGGGTGCATACGGAGAGGAATGGCTAGCAGAAAAAAGGAGGTAATAATGCCTCTGTATAAGTCTTTGGTGCGACCTCATTTGGAGTATAGTGTGCAATTCTGGAGACCGCACCTTCAAAAGGATGTGAACAGGATGGAGTCGGTGCAGAGAGTGGCTACTAAAATGATTAGTGGTCTTTATTATAAAGCATATGAGGACAGACTGAAGGATCTTAATATGTACACCTTAGAGGAAAGGCAGGATAGAGGTGATATGATTGAGATGTTTAAATACCTCCATGGCATAACTGTTCAGGGAGAGAGCCTCTTTCATTTGAAAGCAAGTTCTGCTACGAGGGGACATGGGATGAGGGTGAAGTGAGATAGATTCAGGAGTGGTATGCGGAAATATTTCTTTACGGAAAGAGTAGTGGATCCGTGGAATAGTCTCCCAGTGGAGGTGGTAGAGATGAGGACAGTAACTGAATTCAAAAAAGCATGGGACAAACATAGAGGATCTCTAAAGGTAAAAAGGGGACTGTTGTAGTTGTTGATATGGAAGGACAGACTAGATAGGCCATGTGGTCTTTTTCTGTCATCATATTTCTATGTTTCTATATTTCTATGTTTCTAGTACAGCCACAGCAACATACCCCGCAAGCCATCCAGGACTACGATTACTTTTGACACGACATAACGTGTCGTCTAGATGTAAATAGTTACCCCAGTTTTATCCAAGTTGTAGTACCTGTTCTTTGTAAACACAGATCAGCTTGCTGCACTGTGCTAGTCATTCTGTTTCATGTAAACCGCACTGATGTTGAATAGCGCGGTATAAGAGAGACTGTAAATAAATAAAATAAATAAATAAATTTATGCACACCGCTTTCCAGATGTTGCCCCTTTTACCCATTTCTATAGATATATTTAATGTTTTACTTACCTGGGGGCTTTTTTCACCCATCCCCAATGAATCTAGTTTAAAGTCCTCTTCAGTAGGTTAGCTAGTCTGCTGAGGTAGACACTTTGACCCTTCTTGAATAGATGAACGCCATCTCTGCTCAGCAGCCCTTGGAAAATCATCCCATAGTACAGAAAACCAACACGCTCTCAGTGACACCATCCACACAGCCATGCATTCATCTCAAGGATGCAAACTTTTCTGCCTCCACCTTTACCCTCAACAGGGAAAATTGAAGAGAACATCACTTGCACACCTATCTGCTTCACCCTCTGTACCAGAGCCATGAAGTCACTCTTGATATGCTTGGAGGGATACCTAACAGTATCATTTTTGCTGACATGGATGAGCAACATTGGATAATAATCAGTAGACTTGATGAATCTCAGCAAATTCTCTGTAACATCTTGGATTTTGGCAACTGGCAGACAGCACACCTCCCTGGACATCAGATCTGGTCAGCAGATGAATGCCTCAGTACCCCTCAGAAGAGAGTCACCAACCACCATTACCTTTCGCTTCCTTGTGGTCACTGATTCTGCTACTTTGGGGTGCTTGAGCTCTGGTTCTTCCCTTTCCTGGAAAGCTTTACTTCCACCACTTCCAGGGCAGCATACTGGTTCTTCAATTCTAGGGCTGGAAGAGTTGGATTGTCGATTCTGCTGGCTCTGGTGACTTTTTTTATTCTGTAGTCTCACTGGTTGGAAATATACCCAGGAGTGGCTTGAGAACCACTGATCTCAAAAAATATATTTGGGCAGGTTTTAAGGATATTTGTCTTTACATGCAGAGCTTTTCAGTTTTACATAATTATTTGAATATTAATTTAATTCCACAGCCACTTCTGGTACTGCCAACACTGAATACAGCTGTATCACTTTGTGACTCTAGTTACATTAACAATCAATTGCTGATAAGAACATAAGATATGTAATACTGGGTCAGGGTATCCTGTTTCCAACAGTGACCAATCCAGGTGACAAGTACCTGTCAAGTTCCGCAAATGTAGACAGATTCCATGTGGTTTATCCCAGAGGTAAACAGCTGGGTTTTCCCAGTCCAATTTAATAATGTGCTTTCCTCCAGGAACTTGTCCAAACCTCTTTTAAACCCAGCTACACTTTTACTATATCCTCTGACAACAAATTCCAGAGTGTGATTGCATGTTGACTGAAAAAATATTTTCTCCAATTAGTCTTAAATGTGCTACATTGTAGCTTCATTGCATGTCCCCTCGTCTTTCTACTTTTTGAAGGAATAAACCACTAATCTTTGTTTACCAGTTCTACTCCCTCATTATTTTATAGATGGCACTTAACAACAACAACATCATATATATCTCCCTTCAGCAGTATTTTTCCAAGCAGAAGAGTCCTAACCTTTTAAACCTTAACTATAGGGTTAACCTTCCATCTCCTTTATCATTTAGACCATTCTTCTCTGCACCTTTTTCTAATTCCACTATATCCTTTTTTAGATATGGTAACCAGAACTGCAGACAATATTTGAGGTGTGGTCGCACCATGGAGTGATACAGAGGCATTATAATATCCTTTGTTTTATTCTCCATTCCTTTCCTTATGATTCCTAGCATTCTATTTGCTTTTTGGGCCACTGCTACATACTGAGAAAAGGATTTCAAGCCATAATCCATGAAGATGCCTAGATCCTTTTCCTGGGTGGTGATTCCTAATGTGGAACCGTGCATCATTTATTTATTTTATTTATTTATTTATTACAGTTTCTTATATACCGCGCTATTTAGAATCAGCGCGGTTTACATCATAACAAAACGACCATTACGACAAACTGTCAGGTTTTACATTGAACAGGAGTACAAACTTGGATAACTGGGTTAACTATATACATAATCTATCTACACTGCCGTGTGAGGGCATTTCTAGATTGGGTCATTTCTTGGAGGGGATATCTGGTTCAGTTGCTGTCTGGGAAATATTGGCGGAAAAGGTATGTTTTGAGAGCCTTTCTGAACTGATATAGATTGGTAATGGCTCTAATGTCGGGGGGTAGGGTGTTCCAGCATTTTGGTACATAAAAACTGAATGCCCTGTTTGTGGTGTTCGTGTTGGACTTTGTTGAAGCCTTTGGTATTGCTAGCAAGTTTACAGCTGATGTTCTTCTTGCTCTGTTGGGGGGGACCATGTGGATTAGATTCGTGAGTGAGAGGGATGAGGTGCCTTTGATTGCCTTAAATGCTAATACAAGGGATTTGAAGGTGATTCTCCCGTGAATTGGTAGCCAGTGCAGCTGTTTGAGAATGGGAGTCACGTGGTCGTTTCTGGATGCACCGTAGAGGACCCTAGCTGCGGCATTCATGGCCAACTGTAAGGGGGTTAGTGTGGATTGGGGGAGACCTTGTAGGATGGCATTTGCAAAGTCAAAATGCAGCAGGATCAGCGCTTGATATATGGTACGGAAATCGTCTGGGTCCAGCAGGGAGCGTAGGTGTTTGAGGGAACGGATTTTGAAGTAGATGGCTTTGACTACGCTGCTTATGTGGCGTCTCATGTCTAGATGTTGGTCCAGGGTAACTCCCAAATATTTTATTGCATCTTTAGTTTGCAAATCAGCTTCCTTGACACTGATGTGGGATGGGGGCGTAAAGTTGGAGTCTCTGGAGATGAAAAGGACCTCTGTTTTTTTATGCTGGATACGTAGGTTCTGTGTCTGGAGCCATGTTGAAACTGCATTGAAACAATCTGTGAGTGGGGTCAGGTCCATGTGGGTTGTGGAGAAAGGCATGTATAAAAGAATGTCATCTGCATATATCATGCAGTTTACGTTGAATGATCTTATGATATTGCATATGGGCTGCATGTAGATATTGAATAGTAAGGAGGATAATGAGGATCCTTGAGGTACCCCTTGTTTTTGATGGAAGTGGCTAGACTCTTCTGATGCAGACTTCACATATTGCCATCTGTCGTCCAAATAAGATTTGCACCATTTTAGTGCCTTGTTGCAGACACCCTTTTCTTTTAGTCTTCCCAGGAGGATTTCGTGACTCACGGAGTCAAAAGCCGCGGCGATGTCTAGGAAAATGAGGACAAAACCTTGATGGATGTTGTCGATTCCTGTGATGATATTGTTGATTAGACCAGTGAGTAGTGTCTCAACCCCGTGATGTTCTCTGAACCCATGTTGGCAGTTATCTAAGGGAGCAACAGAGTCTATGTGATCTTGAATTTGCCGTTGTGCTTCCTTCTCAATTATTTTGGCTAAGATGGGGATGCTAGCTATTGGTCGATAGGAGTCCACCCTTTGTAGATAATTAGGGTTGCACTTGTCCACATTAGATTTCATCTGCCTTTGGATGCCCAGTCTCCCAATTTATCAAGATCCTCTTGCACGTTTTCACAATCCTCTTGCATTTTAACAACTTTTGAATAATTTGGTGTCATCTGCAAATTTGATCACCTCACTTGTTATACCCATTTCCAGGGCATTTGTGAATGCTAAAAAAGCAGTGGGTCCAGCACAGATCCCTGGGGCACTGCACTATTCACCTTTCTCCATTGAGAAAATTGGCCATTTAGCCCTACTGTTTTATATCTTTTCACCAGTTCCAATTCACAATAGTACACTGCCTCCTATCCCATGTTTTTTTAATTTCCCCAAGAGTCTCTCATGAGGGATCTTGTCAAAGGCTTTCTGACAATCCATATACATTAAGGGGGTCATTTTGGAAGCCCTATTCAAGCTTTGGACATCCAGAAATGGGCATAGAGACGTCTAAAGCACAGAGATGTCTCCAGAGTCATTGTAGAAGCCGGCTCAGGGGACATCCCCAGCGTGAGGAGTCTGAAGGGGGGCATGGTGGAGCATTATGGACATCTGATATTGCATGTAAGTTTTGACCTGTTCCAGGCACTAACCTTTCTGAAAAAGGCTTGTTTTGGCTGAAAAACACCCAGAAGGCATAAAGAAGAAAGCACTCCATCATCCCCATCACAATGTCAACCCTGGCTGCCATGTTCCTAGCCCACTACTCTAACCACTAGGTTATCCTAGACATCCAGTTTATGTAATACAGTTCTGGGGACTTCTTTGTAGACACTCCAGCATATGTCCATATCGGATACATCCATGTTTGTGAAATCGTGCCTGCACCTGAACATGCCTGCTTCTTTTTTCAAGATGCTTTGGCTTAGATGTCCTAGATTGCACTTGGATATCCCTTCTAAAATTCTCTTTCACATCAACTAGCTTACCTTTATCTACCTGTTTATTCACACCTTCAAAAAATATAACAGATTAGTGAGACAAGATTTCCATTGGCTAACTCTATGTTGGCTTTACCCCATTAAACTACGACTCTCTATACGAGTATGTTCGGTAATTTTGTTCTTTATAATGGTTTCTACCATTTTGCCTGCCACGGATGTCCGGCTCATTGGTCTGTAGTTTCCTAGATGACCCCTAGAACCTTTTCCAAAAATTGTCGTTACGTTGGCCAATTTCCAATTTTGAGGAACTATAGACAATTTTGATGATAGTTTGCACATTCCTAATAGTAGCTCTGCAATTTCATTTTTGACTTCTTTCAGTACCCTGGGATGTATGCCCTTCAGTCGAGGTGATTTGCTATTCACCCTCATTGTGCTGTAGTGGTCCCTTGTAGCTGCTTGCTGGAGTCTGCTCTGCTCGGCAATGGCATTTATCCCATCCTTTTGGGGAAGGCGTCCATCCTGTGTTCCTGCCCCACCTGGACACTTGGCCGGAGTCACCTCCAACCTCATATTCTGCTCCCTCCTGCCCTCACTCTGCACTCCTATCTGCCTTCCAGCTCCCACGGTCAGGCGTTGCCTCTAGGCTGGAATTTTGAACTGCAGGTCACTCATGAGTAAAACAACATTGGTTCAGGACCTGGTTTTGCAGTCTCGTCTTGACCTCCTTTTCCTGACAAAAACCTAACTTCATGAAGGAGAGGACCCTATTTTGGCTCGTTGCCTTCCCCCTGGTTTCTCTGCCTTGGCCACTCACCGTGTGGGGCATTCTGGGGGTGGTGTGTCGGTTCTGTTCCATTCAAATCTGTCTTTCACTCAGCTTTCCTCCCCTGCCCTTCATTATCCTAAGTCCCTTCTTTTATGCCTGAACTCCTCTCCGCCTCTTCATTTTCTCCTCATTTATTCCCCTCCTGCTCTCACCTCCCCTCTTTGGGATGCTCTTCTCCTCACCACTTCTGACTCCTCCCTTCAATTCCCCAATCTGCTTCTCCTTGGTGGCTTCAATATACATTTTCAGTCCCACTCCTCAGTCTGTGACTGGGCTTTCATTGCCCTTCTCCAGGATCTTAGCCTCACGCAGCACATTATCTTTCCCACACATTCTGCTCAACATTCCCTTGATCTTCTCATCACCACTTCTGACTCTCCATTTGCACCCAACTCTCCTTCCTTCACCACTACCTTGGACTGACCACTCCTGCGTCACCTTTACGATACCATCTGTGCCCTCTTGTGGTGATTTAGGCCCAAGGGATCAGCTCTTCCCTTCCGCCCCTGGCCCTCCCTCCTCCTGCCTGCCTCGGCGTCTCCCCCCTTCTTCCCTCCCTCTCGCTCTTCCCTCCTGCTGACCAGCTGTTCCCTGTGGATTTTTCCACTGTTGAGGTTGAGGCCCAGGCGTCTCTTTGGCACTCACGTTTCTCCACTGCCTCCAATCTTCTTGCCCTTCCCTGTCCTCGCCGACCTCGATGTGTTTCTCATCACCCATGGTATCATCCTGGCCTACGGTTGCAGCGTCAACAGCTTCGTCGTGCAGAGAGACAGTGGAAGAAGGACAGAATTCTAGACTCCCTCCAGCACTTCAACCATTGCAACCAGTATTACCATTCTCTCATTACCAAGGCCAAATACTCTTAATTCTTTGATAAGATCTCCTCGTCTTCGAACTCCACCCACCAGCTTTACTCCTCTCTTAAGTTCCTTAATTCCCTCCATGCCTCTTCTACTAGTAACACTCAGTCCTCTGCTCCTAGCCCTTCGGTCCTGGTTTCATTCTTCGCTACCAAGGTTCAAAGTCTCCTTACCTCCCTTTCGGTCTCCACCCTCCCCTAAGGGCCACCCCCCCTCCTTCTCCTCCTTCTCCTCCTCCCGCTCCTTCCACCTCCCATACCTGGTACTCTTTCTGGCCTATATCTTCCACTGAATTGTCCAAAATATTGACCACCTCAACTAAGACCTACTGCGCCCTTGACCCTGTTCCCTCCAAATGGCTGTTGGAGCCGTCCCTTGCTCTGACCCCTGTCCTGTATTCCATGCTTAATGCTTGTCTGGTCTCCAGCACCGTCCCTGCCTCCTGATCCGCCCTCTTCTCAAGAATCCTTCTGTTGACCCCACCGACCCTGCCCACTACTATCCTGTCTCTAATCTTCTCTTTACCTGTAAAATACTGGAGAAAGTATTTTTTTCCCAACTATCCACTCATCTCGAGTCCATTCACTTTCTGCACCCCTGCCAATCTGGTTTTCGCCCCGGTCACAGTACTGAATCTATTCTCCTTTCCTTTCTCAATGAGATTCACACTGCACATGATGGAGGTGACATCTCCTTGGCTGTCTCCCGGGATCTATCCACTGCTTTTGACTTGGTTGACCACACTCTCCTCCTCTCGCGTCTTCGGGTTGTGGGTCTGCGCGGTGTGGTCTTTTGCTGGTTTCACTCCTTTCTTCACTCCCGCACCTTTTCTGTAGTTTCTTCATCTGACACCTCTACCTCCTTGTCCTGTGGTGTCCCCCAAGGCTCTGTCCTGGCACCTCTACTGTTCAATATTTTTCTTGCTCCCCTTGCATTCTTGGTACAGCAAACTGGAATTTCAGCCTATTACTACACCGATGATGTTATCCTTCTCCATCATACCTCCCCAGTACCCCCGGATCTCTCACCACTCAACACCTGTGTAACTCTTGTTGCGAATTGGCTTTCTTCGAATCTTCTCCACCTTAACCCCTCAAAGACATCAGCGATGTGGTTTGCTTTCAGCTCCTCCTCTCCTTCTTTGGCTCCTTTACTTCTTGATAACCCAATACCACTGGTTTCCTCCTTTAGGTACCAGGGAGTAGTCCGTGACCCTGATCTGTCCTTCCACGATCATATTTCTGCTGTTGCATGTCATTCTTTCTCTG
Source organism: Ichthyophis bannanicus (assembly GCA_033557465.1). NCBI lineage: Eukaryota > Metazoa > Chordata > Amphibia > Gymnophiona > Ichthyophiidae > Ichthyophis > Ichthyophis bannanicus. The sequence goes on along the minus strand of CM066034.1, from coordinate 53,890,709 downwards.
TCAGATCAGAACAGTTAGTGATGTCCTGTCTCCCTCCTCACTCACTACACTTCTTCTTGCACTGGTTATTTCATGTATGGATTACTGTAATGTTATTTTCGCCAGTCTTCCCCAATACCAGATACATCGCCTGCAACTGATTCAAAATACTGCTGCCCGGATCATTTCTCACACTTCCCATTATAGTCATATCACATCTCATTTAATTCAGCTTCACTGGTTATTGGGTCCCCAGCATATAGTCTTTAAATTCCTAATTCTGACTCATAGGCAATTCACACCCACACACCGCACTACCTGGCTGACTCTTTACAGTTCCGTTCAGTGCCTCGCAGTCTCCGGTCCATCCACGTAAATTGTCTTTAGCTTCCCTCCCCCATACGTGCCCATTTGGAGCGCACCCGCAATTCTGCCTTTTTCTTCCTATCACCATCCTTATGGAACTCCCTCCCTCCTCCCCTCTGTCTGGAACCATCCTATCCCAAATTTAAGGCACTCCTTAAAACACATCTGTTCTGTCTTGCCTAAGATCTCCAACTCAGTTCTCCCAACTAGTTCTCTCTCCTCCACCCTGCCCTCTCTCCCTTCTTTCACTTCGTCTTCCTGTCTGGTGTGCTTGCTGCTTTCCTATCAAGAATTGTAGTTCTTTTCTGTTTCCTAGCCATGCCTGGCCCTATGTGCTTTGAATACATTGTTAACCGCCCTGCTGGTTCCCAAAGGTGCGGTATATTAAGAAAGCCAATAAAGATAAAGATTCTTTAGTTTAATCAAATTTCTGTACTTCATCTTCCTGGTTTTATTGAGATTTGTTTCAGTTCCTCTGATACTTCACCTTTAAATAGCATTTCTGGCATGGGTAACGTTTCATTGAAATCACAACAAGGCACATTCAAAAATGAAAACCCCTAATTTTAATTTTACTAATTTACAAATTCTATTAGGATGATTATATAATCTCAAAATGCCAACATATAAGAATTATTTATATATATATTTATTTATATATTTTATATTCATAAATTATCATAAACAATTCATTCACATATGTAATCAACAATCAATACACAATACATATTAACTAATATATAACAGAAACACATACAAAAATTACTATAAAGTCAAATAATATAAAAACACTAAATAATAAAATATAATTCATTAATCACAATGATTATATACTCTTAAAATCAATCTTCCCCCACTTCACATGTCCTATAACCATGAACACAATCAAACACAAAAACTTGAAATAAAGATGATATGCAAACACATATAAACACTGCATCTCTGAGGTATAAAAACTTCACTGACCTTCAAAACCCCGATGCTTCACACAGCTCTCCCAGATAACATCAAGAAAACCACAACAAAAACGCCAGCACATGCGTTCTTATATAATGAAATCAGATTACCCACAAATCAATAAAACCAATGCCATTCAATTTGGGAATTTAACCCATTAGGTTCCACACAATGGATACAGAGGCATTATAATATCCTTTGTTTTATTCTCCATTCCTTTCCTTATGATTCCTAGCGTTCTAATTGAGTCTGCTTTTCTCTGATCAGAGAAGAGCAGTGCTTTTTACAGTGCTCTGCTAGAGAAGTGGATATTTGTCTCCTGTGACACCTTGCTGTGAGTTCTAGCTGTTTATTAATTATTTATTGTTTGTCTTAGTGGTGTGCTAGTTCAGCCTTCTCAGCTATAACTTACCTTGCCTCTCTCAACTAACTGGGCTTTGTGTGGTAGCCAGGTTAACTGTTCATTTTAAATTAAATCTCTCTCCCCAGAACCTGCTGTGTGTTAAACTTTTTTTCCTGTCCTAGCCTGCCTGAGTGAATCCTCCCCCTCCCCCCCCCCTGCTGAGGTATTGTGTAGCCTTCTTCCTGTTTCCTCCACGTGTGCATAGTCTGTTTTAGTCTGCTTTTCTCTGATCAGAGAAGAGCAGTGCTTTTTACAGTGCTCTGCTAGAGAAGTGGATATTTGTCTCCTGTGACACCTTGCTGTGAGTTCTAGCTGTTTATTAATTATTTATTGTTTGTCTAACTGTTTATTTAATTATTTATTGTTTGTCTTAGTGGTGTGCTAGTTCAGCCTTCTCAGCTATAACTTACCTTGCCTCTCTCAACTAACTGGGCTTTGTGTGGTACCCCCTTCCCCCCTGCTGAGGGTTCAGGACAGGGTACCTTGTAACTGCCCTCTTTAATATAACTTATCTCCCTCCCTCCCTCCCCAGCACCCACCCACCCCTGGGGTAATTGTAATTTTATAGGTACTGTCAGACGGCTGCCTGGGTGAGAATGTTCACAGTCTTGGCAAATGCATATATCAATATGATTTGCAAGGGATTGTGGGAAATGCAGTCCATTCACACCAGACACAGCCACTCACAATAATTAGTTGTGCTTGAGTGTAAAGCCAATAAGATATTTATTTATGGGGTTATTTCTCCCAACACAGATATGCTTGGTAGCACATAAAACAGGATACTTGCTTTCAGTGTTAAACTTAGAAAAACAAAATCAGGAAAACAACAGTTGAACTTGTCAGGCAATCAAAGCAAAAGAATAAAGACCTGGTTGGTAACAAACTGGTCTTTTCTGTAGGCTTTAGCTAATATTTTCTTAGCAGTGTATCAAACAACAAACAAAATCCACAAAGAAGGGAAAAAACTGTTCTTTTCAGGTTAACTTCTTATATCTTCCCACATAGACTCGGAAGTGATTCCCTCAGAGCTCACAAGCAATTAGGTAAGGCTCAATTGCTAGCAGTTACCCAGCTGAAACCCCTTAGCTGGCTTGCTTTCTACTACGTGGCTCAAATCCTACTTCAGGAGCTTTTCTGAGTAGATTAAAGAACAAGTTTGTATTTCTTTGTGATGGTTGCTGTACTTTGTAACAGAAAATTACCAAAGGAGTTTAGACAGAGAGCAATCCATATATTCACAGCCTGTATCTAAGACCGCTCCTTCCCCTTCTTCAACAATCATGGGTTCAATATCAGGGATTGGCACAGAGGAATTTCTCAATGGAGCACTTTCAGGAGAATACTTGTTTCCCTGCTGTCTTTCAAGGTTATAGCTAGGGCATAGATCAGTGTTTATACCTGAGCTTCCATTGCTGTTAGAGTTCCTCTCTAAATAGCCTGGCCAGTATGTAGTCCAGTTCTTATGTCCAGCCTTCCAATCCAGATCCCTGGACACTGGATCTCTCTTCACATACCTTCTGGCACGGGTCTTAGGGTCCCTTCCACGTGCAGCCATCTCCCTCACAGGTACCGTCTGGAGATTCCTAGCCCTGCAGCACCATTCCTCTGGCTTTCCCCAGTCCAATGGTGTATGCTGGCTCTTGGAATGCCTTCCAGTATACGTACTGCTCTGGACTCCTTTAGACCTCCCAAAGGCTTTTCTCTTCTTTCTTCCAAAGGGTTTCTTGCCCTCTCTGTCCATCCGGTTTGGCTTCTGCTTCTGATGATCCTCCAGATGATGAAGCTGTCCAAGATGAGGATCTCCAAGCTGATCCTGAGGATGAGGATAATTCTCTGTAGAATAAACTCTACCTTTATTCTGCTTTGATGAGTGCTCCACCTTAGCACAGCGCAGCTGTGCTGAATCAGGCCCTGCCCTTTGAGATGAGTGCTTGGGGATTACCTCATAGCCCTCCTGATTGAACACACGTTTCCCCACTTCAGCTCCTCTAATGGCTGTTGGAAACCTGGTGCATTCTGGGACTGGTAGTCTTTTATGGGAAAATTCTGTTTTCTTATTTCTACCAGAACTGACAGGTTGCTTGTTCAGAGTCACTTCACCTTTTCTATAGCTCCTTCCTGAGCTATGATAAGCTTCCTTATCACAGTACTTGCACATCTTAGAGGAAAGGGGCTGCTCTCAGGTGTTATCCAAATCAGTCATACACAGAGGACCTGAGATTAATTACTTAAGCTTCAGGTACACAAGGTGTATTAGGGGTATTAGATACACTTTTATTGGTATAAGCATCCACACTGTGACACCGCACCGCCTAGCCCTAGGCGTAATCAGGCAGTTGGGGTTTTAAAAGTCCTTGGTAGTGCTGAAGCCCTGTATCCTATTGTAGTTGTGGACTGAAGTGACGACAGCCAAGGTTGGGTTTCCAAGTTAAAGAATACTTTATTATTGCATAAGGTATTGCAAAAGAACAGCACAGGATTTACTCCCCCAACACAAAAGTAGAATGGTAACCTTTTTGTACCAAATAAAAGTTCAAGTGTACAGTCAGTTCTCCTGATTCTTCTCAGGGACACGTAATGCTTTTAGGCTTCTTCCAGCTTCACCAATACAACAGCATTTCAGGATGCCAGTAATGCTTTCCAAGTATCAGCTTGTAATAAAGAAATCTTCTAGCTGTTGCATTTCTTTCTAATGTCCATATCTTGTTTAACAGCTTTAAATAGAAATGGCAATCTCCACACTCCCTAGCCTATTAGTAACAGGCTTCTTGTGTAGGAACAATTTCTTACGTTGCCTTTCATTCACAGCTGCAAGTTATGAGGCTCTGAGTCATTGCACCCAGCAGAACGCTGCTGTCTCTGGTGCAAACTTCTAAGAACATTGGTTTAGGCTTCACAGCACTCAATCATAAAACAGGAACAAATTATAGCTCCTTACTCTCTCATACATACACCACACTCCATTTCAGAATCACTGCATATTGGATAAAGGAGCCCCTAATTCCATTGGTTCTTCCTGGCTCTCTGATATCCCTTTGTCATGTGGAACATACAAGCCTTCAGACTTTAATTTTTAATTATATTCTGAAGCTGTTTCCATTTAGTTTCTCTCTGCCTCCTAGGCACTTGTAAGGCTTGGTATTTCTCAGTACCTTTTAACAGCTCATAAAAGGGGTTTATTTCTTCCTTGCCTTGCCTAGGTAGTTGCCTTTGGTTGGGAGGAATATGTCTCTTATGGAACTGCCTTGTGAGATCCCTCAGCACAGCCTGGTCCTCAGGGTCTGTTCCTAGCTCTCTGCATGGTAGCTGCCAATTAGCCTTTTGCTGACAAGCAGGTGTGCTCTCTTCTGAGCTAGAGCTCTGGTCACGCTGTCTGTATAAGGGAAATGCTTGCAGCTTCTTAATAGGGACTTTCCTATAGCCCAACTTTCCTCTAGTAACTTCAGGTTTCCTTTCAAAGCTTGGTTTAAACTTGTTTCTTCTAGAAAGCACTCTATTATCACTTCCTAGAGACTGGCTTCTTTCAGAGCTATCTACTTTACAAGGTTTAAAAGATTTTGCTCTGACCTGGTTTTGGCAGCGTCTGTCCCTGGGGAACTCCACTGACTCCAAGTCTGTGTTCAAGGCTTCTGAGTCTGGCTCTGGGTCTCTTCCAGGATTCACTCTCTCTTGGAGCTGAGCTCTGCCTGGGTCTCTTCCTGGACCACCCCCAGGAACTCTCCTTTCCCTGGTTCTCTCCTTGGTTCCCCTTTTGCTGCTCGGGAGGTTTCTGTCCTCACTCCCTTCTCTCCTGGAGGTTTCTCTCCTCTCGTCCCTCCAGCTCCTTTCGCTTCTGCTTCTCCTCCCTTCGCCTCTGCTTGCACTGCTCGCCCTACTAACTGCTGCTTCCTGGTTATGAGTGCAGAGTGGCCCAATCCGGTCTGACTCCGCCCACCTCCCTGATTGGCTATGTCTCTGGGTTAGCCTAGAGCTAGGGTGTGGTTCTTTCCCTGCTCTTCTCTGCAGAGAAGGTTCGTGTGCTGGAATCTTAACCCCTTCCTGTCCTGTATCTCTAAACATCTGAGGTGACAGAAAGTGTTTTAAACCCTTTTTCTTCTGTTTCTGAGCCTCTGCCTTGTCACAACACCAATCCTTATTATATACAGAATTTAACAGACCTAAACACAAGCTTTAAACTAAGATGCAGACAGAAGTCCAGCAACGAGAAGGGGGTTCTCCGGTCTTTTGCATTGAGTGTCACATGTATGATTTTCTCCCAGTTGGTGAGAGGTCTTACGTATGCACTAAGTGCAAAGAACTCTTTGCTCTCAGGGAACGAGTCCGTTCTCTAGAGGCTAGAGTAGCAGACCTGGAAGACATAAGAAAGACAGAGAAGTACATGGACGAGACCTACAGGGATATAGTCCTGAAGTCCCACCTCCAGTCTGGCAGCATCCCTGCTGCCATGGAGGAGAGAGGTCACGTGACAGGAGAGCATCACCCTGGTGTGGCAGGAAGTGATCCTGTAACTAGGACCTGTCCTCCAGGTGATGTAAAACCCTCTCGCACCGAGGACGTTTCTCCAGGGCCATGTCCCCATGAGGGGAGGGTCAGGACAGTTGTTATAGTTGGTGATTCAATCATTAGGAATGTAGATAGCTGGGTGGCTGGTGGACGTGAGGATCGCCTGGTAACATGCCTGCCTGGTGCGAAGGTAGCAGACCTCACGCACCGCCTAGATAGGATCATAGATAGTGCTGGGGAGGAGTCTGCTGTCTTGGTACATGTTGGTACCAATGACATAGGAAAATGTGGTAGGGAAGTTCTGGAGGCTAAATTTAAGCTTTTAGGTAGGAAGTTGAAATCCAGAACTTCCAGGATAGCGTTCTCTGAAATGCTTCCTGTTCCACGTGCAGGACCCAAAAGACAGGCAGAGCTCCGGAGTCTCAATGCGTGGATGAGACAATGGTGCAAGGATGAGGGTTTTGGATTTGTTAGGAACTGGGGAACATTCTGGGGAAAGGGGGGGCTCTTCCGAAGGGATGGGCTTCACCTTAATCAGGATGGGACCAGACTGCTGGCATTAACTTTTAAAAAAGAGATAGAGAAGCTTTTAAACTAGAAATTAGGGGAAAGCCGACAGTCACCCAGGAGTGCATGGTTCGGACAAAGGTATCCTTGAAGGATACTACCAAAAGCAGTGAGGTTCCAAAAGGGAGTATAGTAGCCCAAATGCCCTTGAGTAAGGAGCAGACAGAGCATAAAGATTCCAAATTACCCCTGCCTACCAATAGCCAGATTAATATGAATAAAATACAGTCTCTAAAATGCTTGTATGCCAATGCTAGAAGTCTAAACAATAAGATGGGAGAGTTAGAATATATAGCACTAAATGAGAGGTTAGATATGATTGCACTCTCAGAGACATGGTGGAAGGAGGATAACCAGTGGGACACTGTGATACCTGGATACACACTATATCGTAATGATAGAGCTGATCAAATTGGTGGAGGGGTTGCGCTCTATGTTAGAGAGGGCATTGAGTCAGAAAGGATTAAAGTTTTGCAGGGAACAAAATTTGCTGTAGAATCTCTATGGATTGAAATTCCATTTATGAAGGGGAAGGTGATGGCAGTTGGAGTATACTATCGACCGCCTGGCCAGAATGAACGAATGGATGATGAAATGCTCAAAGAAATCAAGGAAGCTAACAAACGTCACAACAAAGTAGTAATAATGGGTGATTTCAATTACCCCGGTATCAACTGGGTCAGTGTCACAGCAGGACAAGCTAAAGAGATAAAGTTTCTAGATGGAATAAATGACTGCTTCTTGGAGCAGCTGGTTCATGAACCGACCAGAGGGGAAGCCATACTGGACCTAGTCCTTAGTGGAACGCCAGATCTGGTGCAAAAAATAAGGGTGTTGGGACCACTTGGCAATAGTGATCATAGTATGATCATGTTTGATTTAATTAGTGGAGGACAGATAGTAAAGGCATCCACAGTACTACCTTTTAACTTTCAAAAGGGAAACTATGATAGAATGAGGAATATAGTTAGGAAAAAACTAAAAGGAGCGGTTCCAAAGGTTAAAGACTTACAGCAAGCTTGGGTGTTATTTAAAAATACTATCCTCGAAGCCCAGACCAGCTGTATTCCACGCATTAGGAAAAGTGGAAGAAAGTCCAAAAAACTGCCAGCATGGTTTAAAGGTGAGGTCAGAGAGGCTGTTGCTGCCAAAAAGCAACCTTCAGGAAATGGAAAAAAAGAGCCAAATGATGAAAACTGGAAACAGCACAAGCACTGGCAAGTTAAATGCAAAGCATTGATAAGGCAGGCAAAGCGGGAATTTGAGAAGAAACTTGCTACGGAAGCAAAAACACGAAATAAAGACTTTTTCAAGTACATTCGTAGCAAAAGGCCTGTGAGAGAGTCAATTGGACCATTAGATGATAGAGGGGTAAAAGGGGCAGTAAGAGGAAACAAGGCTATAGCAGAGAGACTGAATGAATTCTTTGCTTCGGTCTTTACTGAGGAAGATGTAGGGATGTTACCCAAGACTGAAGTGGTATTTAAAGGTGATACTGCAGAGGAATTGAGAGAAATATCGCTACACCGGGAAGATATATTACAACTATTTGATAAACTGAATAGTAGCAAATCACCTGGACCGGATGGTATACATCCCAGAATGTTGAAAGAACTGAAATATGAGATTGCAGACCTGCTATTGGTAATCTGTGAACTTTCATTAAAATCATCTGTAATACCTGAAGATTGGAGGGTCGCCAACGTAACACCAATTTTTAAAAAGGGTTCCAGGGGTGACCCAGGAAATTACAGACCGGTGAGCCTGACGTCAGTACCAGGGAAAATGGTAGAAACCATCATAAAGAACAAAATTACACAGCATGTAGATAGTCATGGCCTAATGGGAGACAGCCAACATGGCTTTAGACAAGGAAGATCTTGTCTTACTAATCTGATATGTTTTTTTGAAGGTGTGCATAAACAGGTAGACAAAGGTGAGTCATGGGATAGGAGGCAGTGTACTATTGTGGATCGGGAACTGGTTAAAAGATAGAAAGCAGAGATCACGTGAGCGCATGAGCGGGTAAGGACGTGTCCTTGCCGAGCTCCCAGGCCTCCCTCTGAACCAGCAATTAAATCGGCGGCATACTTGCTAAACCGAGCGGCCAGCCTATCCTGCTGCAATTCCCAATATCCGAGTCTTACTCCCGGGCCTCTTTATTGGCGCTACCGCAGGCTGGAGCATGAAATCTGTGACGAGGAGGGAGAAGGCTGCCGGAGCGCGGGACCTTAAAATGGCGCCGGCGTCGAAGCCGTCAGTGGGCCCTGCATCACCAAGTGCAGAGAGTGTCGATTCGGGGCCAGAAGAACTTGCCTATGAGGTCGCCAAACTACTGGAGCCCAAATTTGCAGCGGTGTTGCAAAAATTGGCGGAGATGTCTGACACGTTTGGTGAGCTTACTAAAAGAGTGGAGGAAGTGGAGCAGAGAGTAGCCAGCCTGGAGGAGGGGGAGTCAGAAGCGCAGCGGGCTCAGAAACAGCAGCAAAAACAGATTGACGCCCTCCTTCTCAAGGTCGATGACCTAGAGAATCGCTCCCGTCGCAATAACTTGCGGCTGATTGGAATCCCGGAGTCTTGGACGGGGGAGCAGCTTTTCTCCTTATTCACCACGTGGCTGCCGAAAGAATTGGGCCTGACAGACCTGCAGGGCCGCATCCACGTGGAAAGAGCACATCGGTTGGGACAATGGCAGGAGGGCCGCGCAAGACCTCGCCCGGTGTTGGCGCGTCTATTGGATTTTCATCAGAAGACCCTGATCCTCCAGGCATACCGGAAAAAGAGGGATCTAAAGCTGGATAATGCACCTGTCTATCTATTTCAGGACTACTCGGCCTCGCTGGCTGCAAAACGGAAAGAGTTTTCGCCCATTTGCACTGAACTCATCCAAGGGGGTACCCGTTTTGCCTTGAGTTATCCAGCTACGCTGAGGATTTTCCATAAGGGCGCCACGCACACCTTTGAACAGGCCCCTGCAGCGCGGAAATTTCTGGATACCCTGAAGAACTCTCTTGTTTCAACTGTTGAACATTCTTGATGGGTAATATGTCTGGGATTGCGTTTGATATGGCTTTGAAGCCTGTACTGGGTAAGAGATTGTCTTTTGGTTGGAATGCTCCCTTAGAGTGGTGCAGATGTATTTTATGCTGCCATCAATAACACTGCTGGAGAGGAGACCTGGTGGCGCAAGGGAGGCGGACGGTGATCTTACCCCACTTAGCGGGGTCTGTACTGTTTGGGGTTAGCTAGCTTGGGGAAGGACGGGGAGACTCATCAGGAAGAGTGGGGGAGGGGGAGAGGATGGGAGTGTTTGTGAGAGTGTATGTGGGACTGACTGTGTGAGCGTTTGGGGGCGTGGGGTTGAGTGGTGGGTAGGTGAATGGGGGGGGGAGGTCGGGTGGGGGAAGTTTCGGGGTGCAATGGTGGGTGGGAGGGGGGAGGGGGGGGAAAAGAGGGAAGGGATGGGGGAGGAGGGGGTGGCAGAGGGGGGGTGGGTGATATCTGGATTTTGGATGCTGGAGGAGGAGGGGAATCTGGGGAGGGGTCTATTACCTCTACTAAGCCGGGGCCTGCTCTGGGAGTTGAGGCTGGGCGACTCCTGGGGTTTGTTTTTGTGATATTCTTACATTGTGACCTTTATTTGAGAGCACATGTCTAGTCTAAAAATTGTCTCATGGAACGTTGGGGGCATTGGCTCGCCTATGAAACGTACTAAAGTGCTGCAATTCCTTAAGCGAAAGGGGGCCCATATAGCTCTGGTGCAGGAGACACACCTCAGTGAGGTGGAGCATCAGAAGTTAGCACGAGACTGGGTGGGACGAGTCTATGGCGCTTCCTCCGGAACTCGGAAGGCTGGAGTAGCGGTCCTGGTGAAACGGGGTATTCCCTTAGAGGTGAAGCAATTGACGGTAGATCCCGGGGGGAGATATCTCCTGATGCACGCCAAAGTCTTTAATGAGGAAATTTGGTTGGTCAATGTTTATGCCCCTAACACCTATGATCATGCATTCTTTCGTAGGCTGCTGAGCTTTGTCCACGGAGCGAAGAGTCCCAACCTGATTCTGGCCGGGGACCTTAATTGTCCACATGATCCGCACCTGGACAAATCCGTTTCGGGTGATGCAAGGGCGTGGCGACACAGGGGGGTAGGTTACTTGTGCCGGATGGGAGATTTGGTGGATATATGGCGTCTTCTCAATCCGGGTTCCCGTGAATATACTCACCTATCTAGAGCTCACCAATCATGGTCCCGTATCGATTATATTTTGGTAGGGGAGGGGGTGGTTTCTAAAGTGGAACGAGCTGGCATTGAAACCGATCGTGATCTCGGACCATGGCCTAGTGTGGGTAACTTGGGTATGTGCGGGGACTCCTAGGGCGGGCTGGCGCTTTCCCACCCACTTGTGGGAAGACCTGGAGTTTCGGAAGTTCCTGGAAGCGCAATGGGACGAGTTCCTCTCTTTCAACGATACGCCCGATTGTTCGCCAGTTCTGCTTTGGGAAACTAGTAAAGCGGTCCTGCGCGGGGCGATCATTGCTTACTGTGTCAAGCGCCGTAAACATATGGACCGTAGTCTTTTAGTCTTAGAGCGCAAAGTCCTCGACCTGCAACGCCGGGCGGGAAGGGTAGGGGGGGAAGTCTTGCGGCTCGAGTATGTTGGAGCGCAGGCGGCCCTCCATGAACTTTTACAGCGACGAGCCCGCTATTCTATGCAGTGTTATAAGCATAAGCTTTTCCGCTATGGGAATAGATCCGGCAAACTCTTGGCTAAGTTGGTCAAGGCCCCCGGAGGATCGCGCTTCATCCCTGTGCTGCGTGACGAGGGGGATCTCTACAGCACCAACCCCCGCAGCTGGCTGAACTTTTTCGTAAGTTTTATGCGCGGCTCTACACTGAGGAAGAGAGGGACTATGAGAGTGGGAAACGCTTTTTGCGCGACTTGGATCTCCCTCGCCTCTCGGAGATAGATCTGCAACAGCTTAATGCCCCATTAACAGTAGGGGAAATACAGCGGGCGATTCAGGCAGGGAGTACGCATAAGGCTCCGGGCCCGGACGGGTTCACCTATGAATACTACAAAATTCTCTCAGCGCGTCTTGCCCCGACTATGGTGATTCTCTTTGATGAAGCTTGTCGGGTGGGTCAATTTCCTCGTGATATGCGGTGCGCCGACATAACAGTCCTTCCGAAGCCCGGGAAAGATTTATTAGATCCGGCCTCATATAGACCCATTTCATTAATCAATTGTGATATGAAGCTTTTGGCCTCTGTCTTGGCTAAAAGGTTAAATCCTATTTTACCGTCTCTCATTGATCCTCGCCAGGTGGACTTTGTGCAAGGGCGGGAGGCCTCTCGGAATATTGCGAAATTGCTCCTGGGGATGGAACTCTCGTTGCGCCACGAGACACCGATGCTGCTGGTGAGTCTGGATGCCGAAAAGGCATTTGACCGTGTGGCATGGGCCTTCTTATGGGACGTTCTGGACGTCATGGGGTTTGCTGGTGCTTTTGCGACCTGGATACGACTGCTGTATACCCAACCCATGGCCCGGGTGGGGGTCAATGGCGTTTATTCTGAGCCTTTTATCTTAGAGAGAGGCACCCGACAGGGATGCCCTCTGTCCCCTCTCCTATTTGTTCTAGCTCTCGAACCCTTGCTACACGCGCTGCAACGCGACCCACAGGTGCGGGGGGTGGTGATGGGGGGCGAGGAGACCAAAGTTAGCGCGTTTGCAGATGATATGCTTCTGTGTCTCACGCGCCCCGCTCAGTCTCTGCCGCATGCCCTGCAGTTGATCGAATACTATGGTAGCTTTTCGGGCCTCAAAATCAATGCCTCCAAATCGATGGTATTGGATGTGGGCGGACGGGTCCGGCCATCGTGGGACGGGCCTTTTCCTCTGGTTTGGGCTGAGAGCTCCTTAAAGTACTTGGGTATTAACCTCCCAGACCGCCCGCATCAACTCTACCAGGCTAATATTCCAGGCCTGCTGGCGAAGACCAAGGTCACGCTCTCTGGCTGGAAAGGACTGCCCATATCCTTGAAGGGGCGGGTGGCACTGTTTACGATGGTGGAACTTCCGCGATGGCTGTATGTGCTCCGCCTGCTGCCTCTGTGGATCTTGGCGAAGGACTGGAAGAAATTGGACAGCCTCCTTCGGAGCTTTCTCTGCGGTGGGCGGCGAGCCCGGGTTCCGTTGAGGGTCTTGATGCAAGGAGTGGAGGAGGGTGGACTAGGTTTGCCCGCTCTACGGCTCTATAATATTCGTTACATGGCGCGCCATATTTGGGGCTTGTTGAATGGAGGGGAGGGGTGTGCCCCTGTGCCTCAGTTAAATGGGATTTGTGCCCCCTATCACAGTCTTTATGTTTTACATATGGAGCGGCCATCCCTGGGGAGGGGGGGTGGAAGTGGAGCCTACATAGGAGCGCTTCGTGCTGCGTGGCGCGTGTTGAGCAATAAGCTTGGGTGGAGCTCCAAATCTTCTCTACTGCTACCTCTGGTGGGAAATCCGGCTTTCCCCCCTGGGATGCCCTCCAGGAATCTCTTTCAATCCTGGTCGGCACATGGCTTGGTATGTCTTGGGGACCTGTGCTCACCGGGGGGGGACGTTCTTGAGACTTATCAAACTCTTGCTGCCCGTTTTCACCTTCCCCCGCGTCAGTTCTATGGTTACCTACAGATTCGACATTATTTGGAGGGTTTGAAGGGGTGGAGGTCGGGTGGAGGGAGGACCGCCCTAGGGACCCCTAGAACTCTTTTACAATTATTAGTGGAGCGGGACCGCGGGAACCCGCTTTATCCTCAACTTCTGAGCGCCCTTTCACCTGGACCTTCTCTGGCGGCCTTGGTGACTCGGTGGAATGGGGATGGGGTGGAAGGGATGTCAGTAGCGGCCCTGCGTATAGCGTTTGGCCACATTCCAAGAGGGCCCTCCTGGGTATACTTGCAGGAATTGCAGTACAAACTTCTCTGGCGAGCCTATGTCACGGATTTGTGGGCTTTTCAGGTTGGCTTGCGGTCCACGTCTGCCTGCTCTTGGTGTTCCCAACATGCGGGCTCCCTGCTGCATCGTTTTTGGGGCTGCCCGGCAGTGCAAGTGGTGTGGCGCCAGGCTTGTACCAAATTGGCGGGTTGGCTTGAGGTTGGCGATGTTTGCCAACGTGATACTTGCCTCTTCCATGATTGGTCAGCTCTAGACCTGACCTTGGCTCCGTCGCACAGGGAACTCCTGGAGCATGGCTTTCTGCTGGTTAAGAAAGTTCTCTTGACTCGTTGGCTGGACGCTACGCCTCCAGGGGTATTCATGTGGGAAAAAGCCTTGCGCGAATTGATGTATTTAGAAAAACTTACAGCTAAGCGGCAGGGAGGGCGACATTGGGACACTTTTCTGGCACGCTGGCTCCCGGTTATCCAAACGCTTGCTCCCAGCGAGCGGAGTGTGCTTTTGAATGTGTGAGCTGTGGTTGAGAGACTCTGCCTGGGGAGATTGAGGATTATTGTAACCGGCGGTGTGCTCTAATTGCCTATGGCTCCTCCCCGGATCCCTCCAGTATCTGAATGAACCATAACTGATCGTATCGGGTGGGACGTGGGGAGGGGGAGGGGTGGGAGGGGGGGGGTGGCAATGGGAGGGGGGGCGGGCAGCCACTTTGGGATAGTAGCCCTTACGTATACGGCTATCTCCTTTGTTTCCACATTATAAAGTATTTTAGGCTAGTTGCTTGAGCCTTGTATTTCTCTGCTTATTTGCAACGATTGTACCTGTTGTATACGTATAGGCTTTCCTTGTGTAATGCTTCGTATTGTCCAGTGTACCCTGCAAGTTGTGGGAGTTGGCTTTATTGCCCCCCCCCCCCCCCCCCACATTTGTTTGTTATGAAAAGTTGTGTGGCTGTCTTTCTTCTTCTTATAAAATTAATAAAAATGATTTGAACTAAAAGATAGAAAGCAGAGGGTAGGGCTAAATGGCCAATATTCCCAATGGAAAAAGGTGAATAGTGGAGTACCCCAGGGATCTGTACTGGGTCCTCTGCTTTTTGACATATTCATAAATGACCTGGAAAAGGGAATAACTAGTGAGGTTATCAAATTTGCAGATGACACAAAACTGTTTAAAGTTGTTAAAACCCAAGAGGATTGTGGAAAACTGCAGGAGGATCTGGATAAATTGGAAGACTGGGCATCCAAATGGCAGATGAAATTTAATGTGGACAAGAGCAAAGTTATGCACCTAGGAAAGAACAACCCACACTATAGTTACACAATGCAAGGCTCCACATTAGAAACCGCCACCCAGGAAAAAGATTTAGGAGTCATCGTGGATAACATGTTAAAACCCTCCGCCCAGTGTGCAGCAGCGGCCAAGAAAGCAAATAGAATGCTAGGTATCATAAGGAAAAGGATGGAGAATAAAACAAAGGATGTGATAATGCCTCTGTATCGCTCCATGGTACGACCGCACCTTGAATATTGTGTGCAATTCTGGTCACCGTATCTTAAAAAGGACATAGCGTTATTAGAAAACGTACAGAGAAGAGCCACCAAATTGGTGAAGGGGATGGAAGGCTACTCCTATGAAGAGAGGCTAAGAAGGTAAGGGCTCTTTAGTCTGGAGAAGAGACGGCTGAGGGGAGATATGATAGAGGTCTATAAATTAATGAATGGAGTGGAACGGATAAACGTGGATCAATTGTTTACGCTATCAGAGTATAGAAAGACTAGGGGACATGTAATGAAGCTACAGGGTAAACTATTTAAGACAAATAAGAGAAAATATTTTTTCACTCAACGTGTAATCAAACTCTGGAATCTGTTACCGGAGGATGTAGTAAGGGCTGTTAGTATAGCTGGGTTTAAAAAAGATTTGGACAAGTTCCTGGAGGAAAGGTCCATAAACCACTATTAAAAAGGGACCCAGGATATCAATGCTTGACCCAGTACAAGCATTGTGGATCCTGTGTCTTTTGGGGATATTGCTAGGTACGTATGACCTAGATTGGCCACTGTTGGAAACAGGATACTGGGCTTGATGGACCTCGGTCTGACCCAGTATGGCATGTCTTATGTTCTTATGTTCTTAATTGCTTTCTTGGCTGCTGCTGCACACTGGGCAGAGGGTTTCAACGTGTTATACACGATGACACCTAAATCTTTTTCCTGGGTGCTGGTTCCTAACGTGGAACTTTGCATCATGTAACCATAGTTTGGGATGTTCTTTCCTAGGTGCATAACTTTGTATTTGTCCACATTAAATTCCATCTGAACATCCAGTCTTCCAGTTTATCAAGGTCTTCTTGCAATTTTTCACAATCCTCTTCTGTTTTAATAATTTTTCCAGCTCATTTACGAATATGTTAAAAAGCAGCAGACCCAGCACAGATTCCTGGGGTACTGTACTTTTTCCATTGGGAAAATCGGCCATTTAGCCCTACACTCTGCTTTCTATCTTTTTTTTTTTTTTTTCCCTTTATTGTTTATCCAACAGGTGGCTACAATATGCATAATACAGAACAGACACAGCAGAATGCCCACAAAAACACCCAACCCCCCCCACCCCACCCCCAAACACAACTGTCACCATACAATCGAAGACTCAATACTATACAAACCATACAGCAGGCCACAGCCTCCACAGAAGGCAAACACAAAGAGAAACAGAGCAAAGTATAAGTACTAGCCCAGGGGTCTCTTACACCACTCAAGATACTGGTCCCAGACAGTTTGGAAGCGCATGGGCCGCCGCACCCGCAGTGCTGTGAGGCGATACATGAGATACAGATGAGCAACCTGGTCCTGGACCATCGATATAGCGGGCGGTTCAGCTTTCCTCCAATATCTAGCAATACATTGGCGGGTTGCAGTACAGAGAATACCACACCACCCGGCCAGGTCTCCCGAGAGAGATTCGCTGCCCACATTAAGAAGAGCCATACAGGGACCCCAAGGGATAGGCCGCCCAACAATACTGCCATACCATTCTTGCACCGCCACCCAAGTTCTCTGAATGACAGGGCAGCCCCACCAAATATGCATGAAAGAGCCCAGTCCGCCACATTGCCGCCAACAAAGCGCCTGACCTCCCCCCCACTTCTGCAGCCGCTGTGGGGTCAGGTACCAGCGATATAACATCTTATAATTATGCTCCAGTATGGAGCTGGCCACAAGTCCCGTTAGGAGGCCCTTACAGACCTTCTGCCATTGTTCTCCCTCCCAGGAGCGATTTAAATCACCCTCCCATGCCCGTCGATGCGCCCAGGCTTCAAAGTTTGTGGAATCCATTAATTTATACAATGTGGAGATTAACCCTTTAACTTGACCCCGGGAAATAAGGTCATCCACCATCTCACCCTTCTCTCCATTCCCTCTCCTCCCCAAGGACTGGGAGAAATGGAGGGCCTGCAAAAAACGATAGCGGTCGGCGGGGCGAAGCTGGAACTCATTCTCCAGGTCCTCAAAAGTAACCCAGTGTCCACCCTCCCGAAACTGACCTACATACTGCAGCCCTTTCCCTGCCCACCGAACAAACGCGGGATCCTGAAGCCCAGGAGGGAAAGCAGGAGAGCCCACCAAGGGAATAAATTTGGAGACGCCCAACCGACCATACCAATGCCCATGCCACTTCCGCCAATATACCAGAGTCAACTTGAGGAAGGGGTTCTCCAACACTTCCCCGCCCCTGATTCCCTCCGTCCAAAGCAAAGCTGCCAAGGTAGTCGGCGGCCACAGCTCAGCCTGCTCAAGAACCACCCACTCAGCTTCCTCACGGAACACCCACTCAAAGGCCTCCCGCACGCGGGCGGCTTCATAGTACCGGGAAAACAACGGAAGTCCCATCCCCCCCCTCTGCTTTATTCGCACACAAAACATTCCATGCCACTCGCGGCCGTTTCCCACGCCATACAAACTTTAAACATCTGGCCTGAAGCCTTTTCAAAAAAGGCCGGGGCACCCTTATGGGCAGATTCATAAATAAGTATAACAACCGGGGCAAGGCTATCATTTTAAGTAACGCAATCCGCCCCAACCAAGAAACCTCAAAGCTCTCCCACCTATCCAACTCTTTAAACATAGCGGTGCAGGCTACTTTATAATTGGCCGCAAACAACTGTCCCAATTGTGTCGTGATCTGTACTCCTAGATAGCGAATACTGCCACGGGCCCACTTAAACGAAAAAAGCTGTTGTACCCGAGCAACCACCTCCTCGGTGAGGGAAACATTGAGCACCTCCGATTTTGTAACATTCATCCGAAAGCCGGAGACTTCACCATACGCAGCCAGCTCCGCCTGAAGCGCCGCCAAAGATTCCACAGGATTAGTAATAAAAAATAGCACGTCATCAGCAAATAAAGAAATTTTATGCTGTACAGCCCCAACTGAGATCCCAGAGATCCCAGAACTGTCACGAACGCGCTGCGCCATGGGTTCCATTGCCAAAACGAACAACAAGGGCGACAGGGGGCAGCCCTGCCGCGTCCCTCGCTGTAGCTCAAAGATCTGGGTGACCGCCCCATTAATTTTCAAACACGCCAGTGGCTGATTATAGAGACTCTTAACCCAGGATAGGAAAGCCCCCTGTAACCCCACCGCTTCCAGAGATTTAAACAGGAAGGGCCAACTCACTCGGTCAAAGGCCTTCTCGGCGTCCACCGCTAATAACGCCAAGGGCGTCCCGGCCCGAGAGCTCCGCCACATCAAGTTCAGCGCCCGACGGATGTTGTCCGAGGTATACCTACCAGGGATAAACCCGGATTGATTAGGATGAATTAACCTCCCTAAGTGCGGTAGCAATCTATTGGCCAGCACCCTAGTAAATATCTTAAAGTCACAGCCCAATAAAGAAATCGGCCGATATGAGCCACAGTCTGTGGGATCCTTCCCCTCTTTATGGAGGATGCTAATCCCGGCCAAGCGCAAGGACGCCGGGAGCGGGCATCCATCACCAAAGGAATTATACATCTCCACAAGTGGTTCCACCAACTGGCCCGCAAAGGTCTTATAAAATAGGTTGGAGAATCCATCCATCCCCGGGGCTTTGTGGGGCTTCAGACCCTTAATTACAGCCAGCACCTCCTGCTCACTAATGCGCTGAGACAGCTCCGCACTGTCCCGCGCAGACAATCTAGGAAGCTTCACACCTTCCAAATAGGCCGAGAGAGTCTCCTCCCCGCCACTTGTTCAGGGGTATACAAATTGCGATAAAACTGCACAAATCTGCCTTCAATTTCATGGGTGAGTCACAACAACCGCCCCCGTTCATCTTTAATCTTAAGAATAGCATTTCGCGTTGTCCATTTCCGTACCTTGCGGGCCAACAGTCTCCCCGCCTTATTACCATATTCAAAATTGCGCTGCTGTAGCAGCTGAAGCTTATACTGGGTCTCATGTAGGTAGAGCTCACTCAGCTCCTTCCGGCGGCCCCGCAGCGTCTCACGCAAGGTCCTATCAGACGGGTTTCCCTTTAATCGGGTCTCAAGCGCCCTTATAGCGGCCAATAGGTCCCCCTGCTGAGCAAGTCGGATCTTTTTCTTATGGGACCCTACTGAGATTAGTTTCCCACGCACTACAGCCTTCAGACATTCCCAAAGGGTCCCAGGGGTAACTTCACCCGTGTCATTCAGAGATAAATATTCAGATATGGTATCACGAAGCTGAAGTATCACCTCCGGGTCAGCCAGCAGGGATTCATTCAATTTCCACCATGCGCGGCACGGGCCCTGCCTACTGAGCCTGAGCTGGCACGTCAGGGGGGCATGATCCGACCAGGTGCACTCCCGAATCAAACAATCCTGAACCCCCCCCAATAAGGTTTTATCCACGAGAAACAAATCAATCCTCGAGTAAGATTCATGTACTGAGGAGTAATAGGTGTAATCACGCTGACCATAGTTCACCTCTCGCCACACATCTACCAGGTCCAGCCTGCCCATCAACTTTTTCAGCTGGAGGCGGTGACTCCTGGGGGTAGACGAAGCCCCCCTGGAAGTGTCCACCAGGGGGTCCAGGGCAACGTTAAAGTCACCCGCCATGATCAATTTGCCTTCGGCCTTCCCCAGGAGCACCCCCTGCAGGTTCAAAAAGAACTCCCCTTGGTTAACATTCGGGGCATAGGCACTTACCAGGGTAAAAAGGTCCCCCCCTACTTTAAGTTGTAGGATCACATACCGGCCTCCATTATCTCGGACACACTCTGTCACCTGCCCAGCCACCCTTGAGGAGAGGAGGATCCCAACGCCTCCCCGCTTCCTCTCACGTCTATTTGAGGCGAAAAACTGTAGCGGGAAATGCCTATGCCCCATGCACCGCTCATCTCTCACCCGCAGGTGAGTTTCCTGAACAAAAACAATGTCACCCCCCAGCCTGTCACACTCCTTAAAAAAGAGCTGGCGCTTCCTGAAAGTGTTGAGACCCCTGGCATTAATCGTCACCATGCTATATGAAGCCATGGCCGAGAGCTTCAGTCATCCTCGATAAAGAGCTTCGATTTAAACAATAGCCCCTCCCTGCCCTTCCCCCCCCCACCTCCCCCCCCACCCCCCGCTCTTCCCCCACTCCCCCCTCCCACCACCCCAACCCCCACAGTGCACCCTGCATCAACAGGACCGCAGACCCAGAAAGCCCCCCTCATCCACCCATATTACACAGCAAACCCCTACAAACTCACAAAAACCAACCACCCTAGAAAGACACCCGCCATAAACAATCCCTCCCCAGCACACCCCAAATACCCTTCACACATCCCTGGTTACATGTCCAAGGTGTCCAGACCAACAGGAACTAGGGCCTTGCTCAGACCCCCCACACCAGTAGCTCAGGAGTCCACAGAAGGCTGATCTTTGGCGGGTCGGTGCCTCCGTAGGCGTCGGTCGCCCCCCGCTGCTCTGCTCCACTGAAGGTAGTTGGGCCGTTGTGTCCCAGGCTTCCCCGATCCGCTCGCTGCACTCGGAGGGGGCATCGGGACATCTGACCATCCCATTTGCTGCATGCTCTGGATTGCCGCCTCCACAGAATGGACAGTGAAGGACTTGCCATTAAGCGAATATTGTAGCCCTACAGGGAAGAGCCACCGATAGCGTACATTCTCATCTCTCAGCTTCTTCGTCACTGTCTGATATTCACGGCATTTGCGCATTGTAATGCTGGAAATATCAGCGAAAACCTCCACCTCCGCCTCCTGCCATCGTATGCGCCCCAGCTTCCGCGCTGCAGCCAGAATCAGTTCTTTGGTACGATATTCATGGAGGCACAGGATCACATCCCGAGGCTGATTGTCCTGGCGGGGGCCCAGCGCCCGGTGCGCTCTTTCAACTTTCAAACACACGGAATCAGTGGCCACCTCCGCTTTACGTAGCACAGCCCCACAAAACTCCTCAGCCAAGAGCACATAGTTCACCGTGCCCTCTTGCTCCGGTAGGCCCCTGATCCGCAGGTTAGCTCTGCGGGACCTGTTCTCCAGGTCTTCAATTTTTTGCCAGACCTCCTCATGGAGGAGGCTCAGCGTGTCCATGCGCTGCTCAGCCATAGCATACTGGCCCACGTGCTCCCCAAACTGCGTCTCTAACTCCTCTAGCCGGCCTCCCAGCCCAGCCAGGTCTCCCTTCACTTCTTGGAGCCAAGTGTGCACCTCCGTTCTGAGGCTCTCAAAGTCCTGCCGGGAAGACTCAAACCACCCCTGGAGGTCCGCCCGGAGGGCCTGAATTTCACTCAATCCTCCACCTCCATCTCCCGTCTCTCCCGTTCCTCCAGGCTCACCGCGACCCGCCACCATCTTAGCAGCCGGCGTCCGAGACCCCGCCGAGGGTTTAAAAGAGAATGCTTTGAGGTCGGCGCTCAACTTTTTTCCAGCCATAGGTCCGTCGGATTGAACAGCAACAGGTATGATGCTAAGGGGGTGCCTTTCGAGGTGTTTACGCAGCCAGTGAGGGCATTAGTTGCTCACTCGGGACGGAGCTTAGAGTTCAGGCGGCCATCGGGTTCCGACGTCACCGGAAGTCCCCTGCTTTCTATCTTTTAACCAGTTTCTGATCCACAATACTACACTTCCTCTAATCTCATGACTTTTTAATTTTGCCAGGAGTAGCTCATGAGGGACCTTCTCAAAGGCTTTCTGAAAATCCAGATACACTATGGGGTCTATTCGTCCCCCTTTCCTGTCCTCGACAAAGCCTCCCTGTTGAACAAGGAGTTTGTACGGGGAGACTAGATGAGAGCGGGAAGGGGGCAGTGTGGAGGCGGAGTTAGGGTGGGCAGTGGGTGATCCATGGCCCCGGACGCACATTGCTGATTCTGATGTTGGCCCTGTACATCTGGGGCCAGCAGACTAGACGAGGGACTTATTCCACGTCGGGAGGTGGCAGGTCCGGGGAGCATCAAAGGTAAGAGGGGGTGCAGGAGATTCCCGCAGCCCGACTTTGGCCTTGGGAGGCCAGATTGGGGGTAGGGCTGTGGGGAAAGTATTGATATCCTGGGTCATCTTCTTCAATAAGACTGAAGCAAAGAAGTCAT
This sequence comes from Ichthyophis bannanicus, assembly GCA_033557465.1. Classification (NCBI taxonomy): domain Eukaryota; kingdom Metazoa; phylum Chordata; class Amphibia; order Gymnophiona; family Ichthyophiidae; genus Ichthyophis; species Ichthyophis bannanicus. The sequence goes on along the minus strand of CM066034.1, from coordinate 53,868,425 downwards.
TCAGTCTCTCTGCTATGGCCTTGTCCCCTCTTAGTGCCCCTTTTACTCCTCTATCATCTAATGGTCCAACTGACTCTCTCAGAGGTTTTTTGCTACGAATATACTTGAAAAAGTTTTTATTATATGTTTTTGCTTCCACAGTGCTTCTTTTATCCCTCTCAGTTCTCCTTTTACCCCTCTAACATCTAATGGTCCAACTGACTCTTTCACAAGTTTTGTTTTAGTTCACAAACCTTTATTGGTATAGGTTCTTGAGCCAGTTAAAGAGAGTAGGAAAATATCCAACAAAGTGCTCAGTTGATTTGGTGGATATTTCATGTTCAAACTGATTATTTTTTCAAGCCTATATATAATTTTGCTTCTGGGTTGCTTTACAAATTAAGTATGTATTACCAAAGTTAATATTTAAACTACTACTTATCATTTGTATAGCTCTACAGAAGAAAGGCCTGGCAATCTACTTCCATTCACACTGCCAAGAAAACCCAGGAGATTCTGGGTCACCAGGAGTCAGCATTGACTCGAAGGCACATATTGTACTGCATTACTAGGCGTACACAGTGCTGTGAAATAGTAGTAAAGAAAGGATGAGAAAAGTAATACTGTAAGAACATAAGATATGCCATACTGGGTCAGACCAAGGTCCATCAAGCCCAGTATCCTGTTTCCAACAGTGGCCAATCTAGGTCATACATACCTAGCAGTTTCACCAAAAGACACAGGTTCCACAATGCTTGTATTGGGTCAAGCATTGATATCCTGGGTCCCTTCTTAATAATGGTTTATGGACCTTTCCTCTAGGAACTTGTCGAAACCTTTTTTAAACCAAGCTACACTAACAGCCTTTACTAATCCTCCAGTAACAAATTCCAGAGCTTGATTACATGTTGAGTGAAAAATATTTTCTCTTATTAGTCTTAAATAGTTTACCCTGTAGCTTCATTGCATGTTCCCTAGTCTTTCTATATTCTGATAACGTAAACAGTCAATCTACGTTTACTCGTTCCACTCCGTTCATTAATTTATAGTTCATATCTCCCCTCAGCCGTCTCTTTTCCAGGTTAAAGAGACCTAACCTTTTTAGCCTTTCTTCATAGGAGTATCCTTCCATCCTCTTTACCATTTTGGTGGCTCTTCTCTGAACCTTTTCTAATAACGCTATATCCTTTTTAAGATACAGCGACCAGAATTGCACACAATATTCAAGGTGCGGTCTCACCATGGAACGATATAGAGGCATTATAATATGCTTTGTTTTATTTTCCATTCCTTTCCTTATGATACCTAGCATTCTATTTGCTCTCTTGGCCACCACTGCACACTGGGCAGAGGGTTTTAATATGTTATCCACAATGACGCCTAAATCTTTTTCCTGGGTGGTGGTTCCTAATGTGGAACCTTTCATCATGTAACCATAGTTTGGGTTGTTCTTCCCTAGGTGCATAACTTTGCACTTGTCCACATTAAATTTCATCTGCCATTTTGATGCCCAGTCTTCCAATTTATCAAGATCCTCTTGCAATTTTCCACAATCCTCTTGGGTTTTAACAACTTTAAATAGTTTTGTGTGATCTGCAAATCTGATAACCTCACTCGTTATTCCCTTTTCCAGGTCATTTATGAATATGTCAAAAAGCAGCGGACCCAGCACAGATCCCTGGGGTACACCACTATTCACCTTTCTCCATTGGGAAAATTGGCCATTGAGCCCTTCCCTCTGCTTTCTATCTTTTAACCAGTTCCTGATCCACAATAGTACACTGACTCCTATCCCATGACTCTTTAGTTTTGCCATAAGTCTCTTATGAGGGACCTTGTCAAAGGCTTTCTGAAAGTCCAAATACACTATATCAACCAACTCATCTTTGTCTATCTGTTTATTCACACCTTCAAAAAACATAACAGATTAATAAGACAAGACCTTCCTTGTCTAAGGCCATGTTGGCTGTCTCCCATTAAGCCATGACATGTTGTGATGAAGCTGAAGCCATTGAAGCTATAGACTTAGGAAAAAACACTGTTTATTATAAAGCAACTGACTCACAGAGGGTGCAGTTACCTAAAAGTGCAGCTAGAGGGAGCAGGCACGAGGCTGCAGAAGCTAAGCTGACACACCCAGGTTTTGAGAATGCAGGAGTTAATCAGGTACACCTAAGTAGAGAGTCAGGAAGCTCAGTGGAGAAACGGCTTTATAAACAGTGCTCAGAAGGAAGAAAGGAGAGAGGATCTCGAGTTCAGAGAGGAACTGGGAGAGGATCTCGAGTTCAGAAAGGAACTGAGAGGAGAGGAGCTGAGAGAGGACCTCAAGCTCAGAGAGGACCACAAGTTCAGAGAGGAACTGAGAGGGGACCTGAGAGAGGAACCTCACATACTGAAAGGCAGAGAAGCTTGGAGTACTTACAAGGAAGAGCTAAGTTCCAGGGAGGACAAGCCCATTCCAGAAAGCTCCAGGAGCCAGTCTTCAGGGAAGACGGTGATAGAAGGAGACGGCCGGGTAGAGCAAATACCAGCAGAGCACGTCTCAAAGATCCAAGGTACAGTTATATTTCCTTTCCAAGATGTGAGCCAGCTCCTAGAAAAGCTTATAACCCATAGAACTGTACTGATAGGAAACAAAGCTTGGAAGGGCTTGTGAAACCTTTACAGAGAGGCATAGTAAAAAGCCAAAACAGTTATTTGCCAAACCAAGACCAGCAAGGCTGGGGAATATTGGAGAGATCTATTGAACTACAACCTGCCTTATCCAGGGAAAGCTCAGGACTTGCTGACAACACGGCTGAACAGGAACCTATACAAATAGAGGTGATAGAGCCAGAGCCGTTGCAGTTAGAGCACCCGATGGACTGCTCACTCTGCGTTTCCAAAAGTCTAGAATCTCTCACAGAATTGTAACCGGCAGGACATGCTTTAACATATCTTTTTGCTGTTGCTAAGCTGAAAGAAGAAGTTTTGTATTTGTTTTCCTCTTGGTGTTGAAAACCTGTTTGAATGAAAAGAACTGTAACAGTTACTGACTTTGTAAATGTTTTGGCATAAACCCTGAAGTAAGGTACATTCTGTTTTTGTCTTCCTGGAGAACCTTTGCACAACAAAGGGAATAAAAGCCATTTAAGTTTAACCCTGCACAAGGCTCACAACTATTTTCCTTATGAAGTGGGACTACAAAGACCATGATGCACCTGGTCTAGAAAGGTTTTTCCTTCTTCAACCAACAATAAGTGTCCGCCCTCTCCTTTCTGCATGCTGCCACTAGGAGGGGCTGTGACAATGTTCAGCAATTTTGTTCTTTATGATGGTTTCTACCATTTTTCCCGGTACTGACGTCAGGCTTACCGGTCTGTAGTTTCCCGGATCACCCCTGGAACCCCTTTTAAAAATCGGCATTACGTTCGCCAGATCACCCCAGGAAGCCTTTTTAAAAGCTGCTATTACGTTGGCCATCCTCCAGTCTTCAGGTATTACAGATGATTTTAATGATAGTTCACAGATTACTAATAGCAGGTCTGCAATCTCATATTTCAGTTCTTTCAACACCGTTGGGTGTATATCATACGGTCCAGGTGATTTGCTACTCTCCAGTTTATCAAATAGTTGTAATACATCTTCCCGACGTATCGATATTTCCTTCAATTCTTCCACACCTTTAAATACCACTTCAGTCATGGGTAACATCCCTACATCTTCCTCAGTAAAGACCGAAGCAAAGAATTCATTCAGTCTCTCCGCTATCACCTTGTTGCCTCTTAGTGCCCCTTTAACCCTCTATCATCTAATGGACCAAGTGACTCTCTCACAGATTTTTCTACGAATGTACTTGAAAAAGTCTTTATTATGCATTTTCGCTTCCGCAGCAAGCTTCTTCTCAAATTCTCCCTTTGCCTGCCTTATCAATGCCTTGCATTTAAATTGCCAGTGCTTATGCTGTTTCTAGTTTTCGTCGTTTGGTTCTTTTTTCCATTTTCTGAAAGATGCTTTTTTGGCAGCAACAGCCTCTCTGACCTCACCTTTAAACCATGCTGGCAGTTTTTTGGACTTCCTTCCACTTTTCTTAAAGCATGGAATACAGCTGGTCTGGGCTTCCAAGATAGTATTTTTCAACAACACCCAAGCTTGATGTAAGTCTTTAACCTTTGCAGCTGCTCCTTTTAGTTTTTTCTTAACTATTTTCCTCATTTTATCATAGTCTCCCTTTCAAAAGTTAAAAGGTAGTACTGTGGATTTCCTTACCATCCCTCCTCCACTAATTAAATCAAACGTGATCATGCTATGATCACTATTGCCAAGTGGCCCCAACATCCTTATCTCTTGCACCAGATCTGGTGTTCCACTAAGGATTAGGTCCAATATGGCTTCCCTTCTGGTCCGTTCATGAACCAGCTGCTCCAAGAAGCAGTCATTTATTTCATCTAGGAACTTTATCTCCCTAACATGTCCTGCCGTGACACTGACCCAGTCGATACCGGGGTAATTGAAATCACCCATTATTATTACTGTGCTGTTACTTTTGTTAGCTTCCTTGATTTCTTTGAGCATTTCATCATCCATTTGTTCATTCTGGCCAGGCGGTCGATAGTATACCCCCACTGCCATCGCCTTCCCCTTTTTACATGGAATTTCAATCCATAGAGATTTTACAGCAAATTTTGTTTCCTGCAAAACTTTAATCCTTTCTGACTCAATGCCTTCTCTAACATAGAGCGCATCCCCTCCACCACTTAATTGTAAGTATTTCAACTGACACAGGTTGTGTTTGACATTCAGGATAATCCCTGCTTATATTATGTATCTCGTCAGCATACTTCGTGTCTATGTATTACTCCTTCCGTCACTCTTACCATTTTTTCTGTGGCATTTGTGTTCTTACGAGTTTTCTACACTACAAATAACTACTGTAGTTTTTCCAGAAAAAAATGTGACTACTTTAGATATCAGAACACTTTCTTGGACCGTGTTCAATTATCTGAGGAATTGTAACAGCCCACTAAATTCAATGACCTGTTTTCAATCTGCTGGGAGGAGGAAGGGGATAGAAAGATGTGCAAGCATTTCTTCACAGTAACACCTACTGGACAGATCCAGGCGAAGGTCTTTCGGGCTATAAGGATCGTTGCTGCATGGCTAGGTAACATGGGAGGGGAGTAGTTTCGAATGCATGGGAAGCCCAAAGGAGTACAAGGAAACCGTCCCATTCCCCTACCAATTAAAATCATTCTAGAACCTACTATTGATCAGTGCTACCAGTAGCAGCCTGCAGATGGCAGCATTTGCACATCCTATGCACTGCAGATTGCTATGATATGATTAGTCTTCTGAAGTTATTACGGCTTGTGCTTATTTGGCAGTTTACCCATATAGATTTATTTTATGTTTATCAAAAGCATGAGGAGTAATCTGAACAGAGTGTCAGTTAGAACCCTAAATGAAGGAATGAAGGGTAACCCACCCAGAGCAGTGGTACCCTAAGCATATTATTTGGCAGATAGATAGGGCATTATTGTCTTCATCTGCCACCCTCTTCTGTGGTACGTATCCATCACCACACCAGGTCCATCTTTTGCAAAGCAAAATTAAGTTTAAATAGATTAAATAGAATAAAAAACATTCTGATAGTGTGTTTTCATATCTATATCAAATTTATAGCTACCCATCAGGTGTCATCTAAAGCCACTTGGGTCAATGGCATCATTTTTGATCTGGCCACATGACAGCAGGAGCAAATGGGCATTGTTCCTTCTTCCCCTACCTACCAGGGATCCTCAGTAAGCCCAGGGACAGGACTGCTGGGGGGAAGCTCTCAACCCGGAGGGAGAGCGGTCTGACACCTTTGCCCCTCAACACAGTGCCATCCAGCTGTACGGCTCCCACCCGGGCCGAAGCCTCAGCTTCAACAAAAGAGAACCACTCGGCCCGAAGCCTTCGCACCATACAGATCTCCCAGGAGTGGAGAAGCAGATTGCCTCCACCACGGTAACAGCATCACGGCTTAGTGCTGACCAATCGGAGTAGCCCATTACTGTTTAAAAAGAATCATCTCAGGCGCATCTGCGCCGGCGGACCCAGGGGCCACTCCACACCACAATCACAATTCATCTAACAACCTGAGCTTCCGCAGAGTCGAGCCTGATCTCACCAGCAACACGACCTCCCTGCCAAAGCACAGCAAGTATATCTAGAATCTCGCATGTAATCTGCACCAAGCTGCATGCCGCCAGTAACTTTCAGTTAACTTAAACACTGCAAGTGTATTGCTGTCAGTATTCCGCATTTAACTTCACTATTGCTATTAACTTGCATTCACTTGTACTGTTGTCAGTATTCTGCAGTTAACTTCTTGATTGCTAGTAACCTGTATCTTCTTGTACTGTTGTCAATATTTCCGCAGTTAACCTCATCATTACTAGTAACCTGCATCTACTTGTACTGTTGTCAGTAACCGACTGTACTGCTGCCAATCCTAGGAATAATCTAGAATGTACAAATTCCTGCTATTACTCATCACCCTCCTTACCCTTGGGCTCCCCAGCATTTCAAACGCTTTCAACCATGGTACCAATTACATACCAATCCTACACTACCATGGAAGGAGATGGTCTGAAATTCCCCGCCACACCACAGCAAAAACTAACCACACATCTCACTCCCATTTACTTCACATCCCTCTCCAAATCATCAAAAAGACACAAACTGAGAAGCAACATCATCAACACCTACTGAAGTGTGCGCTGATAAATGCCAGATCAGTACGATCTAAATGGCCTGCAGCTATTGACCTGATACCCCTATATAACCTCGATTTGATGATCACAGAGACATGGCTGTCTGATTGTGACAACGCTCTCATAAATCAGATGCTGCCACCAGGATTTTCTCTATATGCATGCCACAGGATCAATCAGAAAGGAGGCGGAACGCTCATCCTCGCCAAAGCCGATCTACATTTCAAGCTGCGCAATACCTCCAGCTCAACCCACCTTGACTCTCTCACTATATCTAATGAGCTCTGCACAATCAACCTACTATACCGGGCACCTACACCATCATCAGAGGACCTATCGGCAGTAATTGAGCTTGCATGTACCACATCCACTCCACGCTCTCCAAATTGGTTAATTGGTGACTTCAACCTACCATCTCTTCAAGACAGCCAGACAGCAGCATTCCTAGATGCCCTAGAGGGATTAGGTTACAAACAATATGTCGACTCTCCCACCCACATCAAGGGAGGTAAGCTAGACCTCATCTTCGCACCTCAGACCAATGCCACTACATCCCAAGTCCTCGCACTGTCCATAACACCAGTGCACTGGTCCGATCACAATCTACTCAGATTCCACATACCCATAAGTACATTCAACAAGTGCCGAAAGATAACCAATACTACCAGAACCCCAACAGCCCGCTTCCGACCACTCAACCAGAGTGTAGTCCTAGAGCAGCGATGGCGAACCTATGGCACGCGTGCCAGCTGTGGCACGCGAAGGCCTTGCAGCTGGCACGCGGGAAGGTCGCACATTAAAAAAAAAAAAAAGCTGCCCGCTGCCGCCGCGGCGGCATGGAGTGTCCCGCGGGGCTCCCTCTGCCCGGCGGAACTCTCCCGGCGCTGCTCAGTCCCTCTCTGCCGGCTTGCAGAGACGCGAAGGGAGAGTCTCCCTCGCGTCTCTGTTAAGCCCGCAGGAGCTGATGGGAAATTTCCCATCTGCCCCTGCGGGCTTAAGAGAGACGCTCGGGAGACACTCTCGCCCTTCGCGTCTCTGCAAGCCGGCAGAGAGGGGCTGAGCAGCGCCGGGAGAGTCCCGCCGGGCAGAGGGAGCCCCACGGGACACTCCATGCCGCCGCGGCGGCAGCGGGCAGCTTTTTTTTTTTATTGCCATGAGCCGAGGGAGGGGGGTTAAGACTGGCAATGGGCTAGGGAGGGAGAGAGGGGGGTTAAGACTGGCAATGGGCTAGGGAGGAAGTGAGGGGGGAAAAGAAAGGCAATCGGCTAGCGAGGGAGGGAGGGAGGGGGGTTAAGACTGGCAATGGGCTAGGGAGGGAGGGAGGGAGGGGGGTTAAGACCGGCAATGGGCTAGGGAGGGAGGGAGGTTACGAATGGCAATGGGCTAGGGAGGGAGGGGGGTTGAGACTGGCAATGGGCTAGGGAGGGAGGGAGGGAGGGGGTTGAGACTGGCAATGGGCTAGGGAGGGAGGGGGGTTGAGACTGGCAATGGGCTAGGGAGAGAGGGAGGGGGTTGAGACTGGCAATGGGCTAGGGAGGGAGGGAGGTTAAGACTGGCAATGGGCTAGGGAGGGAGGGAGGTTAAGACTGGCAATGGGCTAGGGAGGGGGGGAGGGGGGTTGAGACTGGCAATGGGCTAGGGAGGGAGGGGGGTTGAGACTGGCAATGGGCTAGGGAGGGAGGGAGGGAGGGGGGTTGAGACTGGCAATGGGCTAGGGAGGGGGGTTAAGACTGGCAGTGGGCTGGGGAGGGGGGTTAAGACGCAGTGGGCTATGGGGGGAGTTAAGACTAGCAATGGGCTGTGGGCTGATGAGGGCTGGCAATGGGCTATGAGCTGATGAGGGCTGTCTGGAAATGGGGTGATGGGGGGGTTAGGACTGGTAATGGGCTATGGGGCGGGTTAAGACTGGTAGTGGGCTGATGGGGGGGGTTAGGACTGGTAATGGGCTATGGGGGGGTTAAGACTGGTAGTGGGCTGATGGGGGTGTAGGACTGATAATGGGTTATGGGGGGGGCTAGGACAGGAAATGGGCTGATGGGGAGGGGTTAGGACTTGAGGTGGGCTGATGTGGTTAGGACTGGTAATGGGCTGTGGGCTGATGGGGGGGTTTAGGACTGGCAATGGGCTATGGGGGGCTGACTGGAAATGGGCTGATGGGGGGTTAGGACTGGTAAAGGGTTATAGGGGGGGGGCTTAAACTGAAAATGGGGTGATGGGGGTTAGGACTGGAAGTTGATTGACGGGGGGCTAGGACTGGTAATGGGTTGGGGTGTTGCTAGGACTGGAAATGGGCTGAGTGGAAGGGGAGGCTTGAACTGCAAATAGCTGATGGGGAGGGGGCTTGGAATGGAAATGGGCTGTGAGGGAAGGGAGCTAGGACTGAAAATGGGCTGATGGAAAAGCTAGGATAGGACTGGAAATGGGCTGTTGGGGGGAGCTAAGATTGGAAATGGGCTGTGGTGGGGGCTTGAATTGAAATGGACTCATGGAGGGGCTAGAACTGGAAGTAGGCTCATGGGGGGGCTTGGACTGGAATTGGGCTGAGTGGAGGGGAGCTATGATTTGACATGGGCTGATGGTGGGGCTAGGAAATGAGTAGAAATGGGCTGATGGGGGGGCTAGGATTGAAAATGAGCTGATGAAGGGACTTGGACTGGAAATGGGCTGATGCAGGGACTAGAAGGGAATGGATGCTGGGTGAGACTGGAACTAGAAGGGAGCTGATGTTGGGGGAGGATTAGAATGGGATGGGGCTGGGAGAGTAAAATGGAGAGGGGAAAAATATTTTGTGTAGGAGGGATGAAAAATCTACAATTGGCCAGGTATTGGGAGAGTAATTGGGGATTGAGGATGGAGGGGTAAAATTTGTGTGGATGAAATAGGAATGAGGAAAGAGCAAAAGGAGAAAGATTAGTATGTTAAAGCAGATGTAGAGAGAGAGAGAGAATGGAAAAAAAACTAGAAGAGAGAAGAAAGGACAAATGGACAGCAGACGATGGAGAGTTAGCAGAAAACATGAAGAAACCAGAAGGTGGCTGGACCAATTGCAACTGAAAAAAAATGCACAAAAGGTAGAAAGATATCTCTTTATTTTGAATTTATTAACTGGAATATGTCAGCTCTGGGAAATGTGCATCATTAACATCTGCGCTTTGTTTGGTACAAGAGGAAATTCCTATTTGACGTTGCCACTTGTTCTCTTTCCCCAGTATTCTCTGAAATGTATTGGTTTAATATTTGCAGTGTTGCCTTTTGATAGGTAGGGTATGGTGCTTTGTGAGTCCTGGTAATGCTGTCAGGATACGGCGGGTTTGCTATGGGTTCTAAATGGGCAGCGTTTGTAGTAGTTCCTAATGTGCCTGGCGGTTAGCACTGGATTATAGTAATGTAGAAATCTTTTAGTCTTTCTTTATCCATACACTCATTAAGAGACATGTTTACTAAAAGTTAGTGTATGGTAACATTATGCAAATATTTATGCAAATAAGACCACTTATGCAAATGACGTGCTGGCACTTTGAGGAAATTCTTTGGTTTTGTGCGGCAGTTTGGGCACTCGGGCTCAAAAAGGTTAGCCATCACTGTCCTAGAGAATCTCCGACCCCTTATGACCAACACAACCCTCAACTTAGACGATCTCATATCCAAATGGGACGAGAACCTTAGAGCTGCCTCCCGACCATCATACACCGAAAAGAAAATAAGACAACGGGAACATGCACCATGGTTCTCCAATGACCTACGAACATCACTCCACCACCTACGCAAACTTGAGAGACGGTGGCGCCAAACCCACTCCCCCGAGACACATGCTGCATACAACTCATACTTAATTACTCACCGTGAGAAGATAATGCAGAGAAGGAAACTTTACCACACAGATATATTAAAACGCTCCATCAATAAACCACATGCCCTGTTCAATATTGTAAAGTCTATAACAGGGGAGCCGGTATCAGCTCAACCATCAATGCCTCAACCACAGGATTACTCAAACTACTTACAATCAAAGATGATTAAGACCAACACAAACATGAGAGTCAGTAACCTCTTCGTATCGCCTAAAGCACCCCAAGCAACATCATTATGCAATTTCACCATGGTATCTAATAAAGAGGTTGAGGACATTATAGCCTCTATCAACCCCAGCACAGCACCCAACGACCCCTGCCCAGCAAGCTGGATCAGGGAACTTCGACACGACCTAAGCCAAATCCTGAGCAAAATACTGAACCAGTCCTTTTTAACTGGTTCGTTCCCGCAGAGCCTAAAACACACCTCAATCAGACCGCTACTGAAAAACAGCAGACTAGACCAATGTTCCCTCTAATTTTCTGTAGGCTGTGTGCGCATAAAATATCAGCTGTGTGCAGCTTTTGAAGGAAGGTTAAATTTTTGTGTGCCACATAACGACACTCGGAGTTATATACTTTAAAATTTGACTACATGCCAAAATACAGTATGTACACCACATTGATTTTAATCAAATTAAATGAAAATAGACGATTACTAAATGAAGCGGGAAATTTCTAGTAATTACAATCATAACTTTTAAATTTTAAGACATCTGTGTTGTTTTCTTTCAGAATCAGAGCCGTAATTTTTGTGCGCTCTGTTGTAAAGTACGTGCGCTCGTTCGGCGAGGTGTGTGCGCGCGCACACGCGCACAGCTTAGAGGGAACAGTGGACTAGACCCATCCAAAGTGGAATCGTTTAGACCAATCTCGAGCATCCCCCTGCTTGCCAAGATCATCGAAAAAGCTGCTCAACAACAAATCCAGCATCATGTCGATACTGAAGCACCGCTAGATCCATCCCAACATGGCTTCAGGGAAGAACACAGAGTTGACACCGTGCTTACAACCCTCTTCAACGACTTGGTCACAAGAATAAACAACACCCAACAAGGATTCGTCCTCATCTTTCTGGACATCTCTGCAGCCTTCGACTCTGTGAACCATGATATACTCTTACAACGCCTAAAAGAAAAGGGGATTCAAAGCACGGCACTGGAATGGTGCAAATCCTACCTATCCAATAGGTGGCAACAAGTCAAGGCAGGCCACACATCCTCAGAACCATTTCTGCAGACACAGGGGGTGCCTCAAGGTTCATCCTTATCGGCACTGATGTTTAATATCTACATGCAGCCGATATGTGATTTCATCCGATCCTTCAACATACAATGCCTTGCTTATGCAGACGACATCCTCCTTTACATGCCGTTCACAATTGACCAACCAGTGTTCTCCCCAATAATAAGATGCTTCGAAGCTGTAGCTGACTGGCTGTTGACACAAAATCTATGGATCAACCATGACAAAACTGATATTCTATTCGTCACAAGGAACCGTAAGTTCATACCTCCCCCATCACTACATGCCAACAATGTAGAGTTGAAATCCAAATCCACAATCCGTTATCTAGGTATCACGCTCGATCAGCACCTGGATATGACAACACATGTGAAAAACGTCACAAAGGCAATATATCATAAGATCAGAACGCTGCGTCACCTTCGCCCCCTACTGGATTTCACCGACTACCGGACAACCTTCCAGGCATTAGTCCTCCCACATCTGGATTTCGCTAACATCATCCTCCACGGACTCTCACAATCAACCTTAAATCCGCTCCGCCTAGCTACGAACGCAGCTGCAAGAGTCCTTTCTGGATCGTCAAGATCTGACCACATAACGCCAATCATGAAAGAACTGCATTGGCTACCATTACATGCCAGACTCCAATACAAGTCAATAGTCCTTACATTCAAAGCCCTAAATAACCACCCCCCTACGCCAATCAGCAAGCTAATCCACAGTACCCCGGAAAATAGAAACAGGAGACCTACAACAATGAACACCTTAGTAGTCCCCAAGATGATGACAAAATGCACAAAGACAACCTCCAACAGGGCCTTCTCCATATTCGCTCCTTTAAACTGGAATGCCCTTCCCCATGAAATCTGAGGCATCAAAAGTCTTGCCCCATTCAGAAAAGCCTTGAAACACCACCTGTTCACAAAATTCTACCCGGAAACCATCCGAGGTAAACACTCAACTGGCAACCTACCTGCATGCCCCAGCCGCCCTAACACCCTAACACAAACAGAAAATGGTTAGCCTACACATAAGCCCTACCACTAACCATCACACGTGTACTATCCACCCACAAATGCGCATGTAACAACTAGATGAGTTAGAGAAGTCTACATAGTATAAAGTTAGCTTGTACATAGTTTTCCCGGTTTATTCCATGTTTAATATCCTGTTTCACTGTAAACTCAATGTTGCCTGTATGCATTGTAGTATGTTTCTGTTCGATGTACACCGCACTGATTATAATAGCGCAGTATAGAAGAAATGTTAAATAAATAAATAAATAAATAAATTAAATAAATATGTGGTTTGAGGGGAGGAGGAGATCAAGGTCTGTGGCGTGACTGGGTGGAATGCAGACCTGTGGTGCTGAACCAGGTGCATCTTCACAGTGGGATCAGTGGTTTTAAATCTTTTTTTCAACTGTGCAGCTTCTTAAAAGAATCGCTGCGCCTGCAGGATGTGGAGAGGCATACGTACATAGTCATGCATCTATTTTACAAGAGACAGAGCCTGTTGTAAAAACTATGGGAATGCTCCATGTTCTGATCTGGATGTGCAAATTCCTCTATCCACATCCTATCTAAAATCTGTCTTCACATCAATTGGTTCACCTTTATCCACATGTTTTTTTATACCTAAAAAAATTTGGCAGATTTGTGGCTAAATCCTTGTTGACTTTATCCCATTAAACCATGTCTCTTTATGTGTTCAAAAATATTGTTCTATATAATAGTTTCTACCATTTTGCCTAGCACTGACGTCAGGCTTACGCAGTATCCCACATCGCCCCGGAACCCTTTTTTAAATTGTTGCTCCAATGGCCACACTCCAAATTAATGATAGATTACAGATTACTAATAGTATATCTTCAATTTCATTTCTGAGTTCTTTCAGCACTCTGGGGTGTATACCATCCAGTCCAAGTGATTTTCTACTCTTTAACTTTTCAATTTGGCCTATTATGTTTTCCAGCTTCACTGAGATTTGTTTTAGCTCCTCCAAATCATCACCATTAAATACATTTCTGGCATGGGTTGATTCTGTACATCTTCCTCAGTAAAGTCCAAAGCAAAGAATTAATTTAGCATCTCAGCTATGGCGTCTCTTCCCTGAGTGCCCCTTTTACCCCATGATCACCTAATAGTCCAGCTGATTGCCTCACAGGCTTCTTGCTTCAAATGTATCTGAAAAGGTTTGTTGAGTTTTTGCATCTACAGGAAGCTTTTTTTCAAGTTCACTTTTTGCCTACCTTACCAATGCTTTGCATCTAACTTCCCAGCTCTTACGCTGCTTCTGTTTATTTTTTATTCAGATCCTTTTCCCATTTTTTAAAATATGTTCCTTTGGCTATAATAGCCTCTTTCATCTCTCCCTTTTAATCATGCCAACTGTCTTTCGCCCTTCCTTCTGCCTTTAAAACCTAGAATATAACTGATCTGGGCTTTCAAGATTGTGTTTTTGAACAAACTCCATGCCTGATGTAAACTTTTCACCTTTGGAACTGCTCCTTTTAGGGTTTTTTTTAGCATTTTCCTCATTTTATCATAATCTCCCTTTTGAAAGTTAAATTCTAGCACAGTAGATTTCCTCAGTGTCCTCACTCCAGTTATTAAGTCAAATTTAGTCATGTTATTGTCGCTGTTTCCAAGTGGCCTCAACATCGTTACTTCTCACACTACACACTAGGTTCCACTAATGGCTAAGTATAAAATAACATCCCCTCTTGTTGGTTCCTCCATGAAGCTGTCATTTCTCAGGGAACAAGTAGGAAATCAGTCCTCATATATGGGTGACATTGACACCAATGGAGCCCTCCCAGAAGCATCCCCAGCTTTCAAAGAAAGCCTTTGGGAGATGCTACCATACATGCATGGTCCCCTTCCCGCCCAAGGATGCCATCTTACTCAGTCTCCTTTTTTCTGCAGAGCCCTTCAGACGTTCATCTGGCTTGTCCCTGGAAAAAGTTGATTTTTCTTCTCTCATGCTCGTCTCCGGTATTGCACCAATACTCTTCCCGCTACCCGACCTTGCTGCCTTGGTATCAAGTTCGGGTCTATTTTTTTTTTTTTTGCAGTTTTCTTTGTCTTTATTTTTCTGGCATCTTCGTGCCTTTTACCCTCAACTGGCAGCTCGGCACGTCTTCGACTCGCGGGGGTACTTTTTTCCCCCATGGCTACCAGTGGTTTTAAGAAATGTGATCAGTGCTCGAAAATCATGTCTTTAACTGACACACATGACTGCTGTTTCTGCTGCCTTGGGCCAGACCACGACCTGGCAGCATGCAGTCTCTGCAAAAGGATGTCCAGCAAGGCCCTCAAGAGTTGCCAGCAGCAGCACGATAACTTTTTCCCCGATCCCCAGTGCCTCCGAAGGCCAGGGCCTCGTCTGAAGCCTCAACACCTCAGATGGACCCCTCTGAACCCGAGCCCCACCATCGGTCTTCAGAAACAGGGTCTCCCTTGAGGGAACCCAGAAAGAAAAAGAAGAAAGCCTCGAAGCTGCGTCCTTGGATGGATCTGACTGGCTGGGTGCTCCCTAAGCCAGGTCCCGCAGTCCGAGATCCTCTTCCGAGGGATCGGAGAAGGAGCGGCCTGCAAAGGTCCTCTGGAAGGATTCGACATCAGACCGGCCTAGGAACTCCAGACACCATCCTCGGCGGCTTTGGAGTGCAGTTTGTCTGCCTTTATGGACCAGCAACGGGTGCTGTTATCCGGTACGACAGGTTCATCCGCCCCGACCACCAGGACCTCGATGTCAAAGATGTTCCTGGAGGCTGAGCCAATCCTCGAGGTCCTTCGGCCTTGAGTCGATCTTTGGCCGAGGGCTCGATCCGATTCCCACTCAACGGACCGCAGTCATCCCCGGCAAGTGTGCTCGGCACTGACTGTGGAGCATAGGGAGGCCATTGGACGGAGTCAGCCCCGAGGCCCACAGACCATCCTTCCTACGAGTCCTTGATGGACTACTCCGAGTGGGAGATGGAGGATGAAGAATCCCCTGATACCCGTCGCCACCAGGACATCCCCTCAGACTCTCCCACCTCAGAGTCTCGGCGGCAGTCCCCGCTGGAGGATATAGGCTTCCTTGATTTCGTCAAGGATATGTCTAAGGCCCTGGTGTTCCCTGTGGAGTCAGAGGAAGACCCTTGAGTGGATGAGTTGGAAATCCTGTAGTACGAAGCTCCTCTGAGGGAATTGCTTACGGTGCCCATCCCTCCCATCCTGGAACAGCTGATGATCTGTATGTGGGAGACACCGGCGTCGGTGCCTGTGGTGAGCAAGCGGGTCGACTCAATGTATCGAGTATGCCAGAGCCCAGGCTTCCAGAAATCATAGCTGCTACATAACTCCATGGTAGTGGAGTCGGCCATACGTTGGCTGAAAAATCAGAAGACATACTCCTCTGTGCCCCCCGGCAGGGAGGCCCGTACCTTGGATGCTCTCGGCAGAAAGTGTTACCAGCTCTCGATGCTCATCAGCTGCATCCAGGCCTACCAGCTGTACATGGGCATGTACATGATAGACCTTTCGAAGGAACTCTTCAGGTTCTCAGCTGGTCTATCCGAGGAAGCCCTGCAGCAGTTCAAGAACTTGGCCAAGGCCATCCGTGAGTGCTTCAAGTTTATGTCTCAGGCAGCCTATGACAGGTTCAAGTTAGCGGCTTGAGTAGCAGTGGCTGGCATCGGTGCATGACGCCAAACTTGGCTACAGTCATCCGACCATGAGCAGTGGGTTCAGGACAAATTGGTCGATGTCCCATAATAAGGAGAGAACCTCTTTGGCAAACCCATGACTGACAAGGTTGCCGAACTGGAGACCAAGTTCATGACGAGGACCAGGCTGTCTAAAAGGACCACTGCCCCTCCCCAATGGAAGGGCTCGGGTAAAACGTCCTTCTACCCGACGAAAGGGACTGCTTACAGAAACTACCCACCTTTTCAGGCCTCCCCGGCTCTCCAACAGGATCATCAGACCAAGGGACATGGACCCGGCCCTTGTAAGGCTCCAAACTCCCAGGCACCAGCCCCAGCCCAGCCAGGGAAGAGTTTTTGACTCCTTGGGCTTAGCCTCTCCACCCCAAGGAGGTCAGCAGCCCACAGGGGAACATCTGACCCACTATGCCCAGAGGTGGTTGACCACCTCGGGTGGTCAGAGAAGTTTACCTCCTCCACTAGACTCAGACACCTCCCCCTTATTTTCCGGGAGAGCCCCTCAGGTCTCCCCTCCATTGGGTCCTTCTACTGAAGGAGTTGGCAGGTCTTCTCGCGGACAAAGCGGTGGAACTGCTACCTCACCATCTCAAGGGCAAGGAGTTCTACTCCAGGTACTTCCTCATGCCAAAAAGGACAGGGGACCTAAGGCCCATCCTTGACGTTTGCAAACTCAACAAGTTCCTGGTGAGGAAGAAGTTCAAGATTTGCTCCCTTGGAACATTGCTGCCCTACCTCCAGCAGGGAGATTGGCTATGCTCCTTAGACCTGAAGGATGCCTACACCCACATCCTCATTCACCTCAACCACAGGCAATACCTGTGGCTCATCATGGGGGACAGGCACTATCAGTATAGGGTACTGCCTTTCGGCTTGGCCTCCGCTCCAAGGGTCAGCGCAAAATTCCGGGCAGTCATGGCCGCTTCCTCCGCCTCCAGTGGGTCTTTGTCTTCCCCTACCTGGACGATAGCCTCAGAGGTGCAGCAGGTGACCGCACGCACCAACCAAGTCCTGCAGCACTTGGGCTTTGTCATAAACTACCCCAAGATTCATCTCCTTCTGACACAATGTCTGGATTCATCGGGGAAAAACTGGACACTCTCCAGTCAAAGGCCTTCCTGCCCAGGGACCGAGCCGACCGCCTCTGGACCCTGGCACGGGATATAAAGCACTGTCCCTCTGTGCCTGCTCGGTTCCTCTTGTGCCTTCTCGGACACATGGCCTCCATGATACAGGCGCTGTTCTCCACATGAGGGCTGCACAGTGGTGTCTCCGAGATCAGTGGACTCAGGCCACGGTGCGCTTCTGAGACAGAGTCTCCGTAACCCTCCAACTGGCGGACTCTCTGATCTGGTGGCAGACTCCCCAATATCATGAGGCGGGCATGCCCTTTCATCCCAAGCCCCTTAAAGGTCCCTACCACAGACGCCTCCCTGCTTGGCTGGGGAGCCCACTGCGAGGAACTCTGAACCCAGGGCAGCTAGTCACCAGACAAGTGCACCCAGCAGATCAACCTCTTGGAACTACAGGCGATATACTTAGCCCTTTGAGCCTTTTGCCACCAGCTGCATCACCAGTCAGTGCTGGTCGAGATGGACAACCAGGTGGCGATGTTTTATGTAAACAAACAGTGGGGGCACGGGGTCTTGTGCCTTCTGTCAGATGGCGATACTCCTCTGCTCGTATGCAAGCCAACAAGATATTCTCCTATGGGCAGTATACCTACAAGGCCAGAACAACCTGCTGGCCGATGGGTTGAGCAGAGTCCTCCAGCCGCATGAGTGGCAGC
Source organism: Ichthyophis bannanicus (assembly GCA_033557465.1). NCBI lineage: Eukaryota > Metazoa > Chordata > Amphibia > Gymnophiona > Ichthyophiidae > Ichthyophis > Ichthyophis bannanicus. The sequence continues at coordinate 53,850,110 of CM066034.1, read as the reverse complement.
TGGACCCCAGTGTGGCCGATTGGCACTTCCGGATCTGGAGGAAACCTGTGATGAACCTGTTCGCCAGTCTGGACAACATCCAGTTGCCCACTTCTGTTCCCGGCAGGCCCACCCCTTGTAGGGTGGCAGCGGACGCATTCCTTGTCTCTTGGTCGAAGGGCCTCATGTATGCCTTCCCTCTCATGCTGCTGATTGCTGGGACTTTAAAAGTGACCAGACTATCATTAGAGGTGGTATAGCTGTTGCGACGCTCCTGCCCGGGCCCGAGAGCTTACAGGCAGGAGTGGCCTTGTAATGTCCCTGAGGAATAAAGCTTGTACTGGTCCCTGGGAATTCTGGGACTCGTAGTGAACTTGTATTTCCTTCAGGATTAAATTGTATTCGTGACACGAATGGTAAGGCTGCAAGAAATTTATTGTTGGGGGATATTTTTCAGCGCATCAAAATTCAATGGTACATAACGCAAAAGGTGCAACTTCAACCTAAACAGCTGAAACCAGGAACATAGGAAGTACAACTGAAATTAAGTTAGCTTCTACTTGGCTCTTCACAATCACAGCAGCTTTAACTCAGCAGTGCCTCATGTGGTCTTTCAGAGTTATTGCAGCACCAAACAAACAGCTGTTCCTTCCACAGCGTGGCTTCTCAAAACAACAAATGAAAACAATTTGTAAACCTTTTAGCTTGGCAGCAAGTACAGCAAACTCCCTGTATTCTTTTCATACAGTGTTCAAGGGTTTCTTACATTGCTGTCCTCTTTGAGGCAGATTGAGCAATCCATTGGAGAAGGGTCCCCTTCTAAGGTAGGCAGGTAATTATCCACTTGCATGCATTCATCAGAGCTAAGGCTATCGCTGTCTCTGTCAGGCCTGCTAAGCTTCCCTGACCTCAGTTCCAGAAACTCTTGAAACTGTTTTAAAAGCAATTCAGCCTGTAAGTGCTCTTTATCCATGTGAAAGTCTTTGGTAAGGGTAACACCCTTCCCCCACTTGCTATCAGCTTCTGCAGCTGGGTTTACCTTGTGAAGGTTAGCACAAATAAAAGGTTTCTCTAGTAAAGCATTAAAAGTAGAAAAGTCAGCTTTACCTTTAGCAGGGTTTGAATAAGAACTGGCACCTTTCCTCCAGAAGTCTCTCTGGTTCAAAAACTCAGCAGCCTTATTGCTATTTCCTCTGCTCTGTGAATTTCTCTTTGAAAAGCTTTCTTCCTGCTTCACTTCCTTGCTTCTGTAGCCTTGTTTGCCACCAGACCAGGTACCTTCTTTCCATGTGCTGAATTTGCTAGCCTTCCCACGCCCAGGCTCTACCTTGTAGTAAGGTTCTTTCTTAGAGTGTGCTTGGCTCCAAGGTTCACTGCTCCAAGGTTCTGCCTTGCTCCAGGGTTCTAGCGTTTTCCTCCTTCCTTTTCCCTCTTTTTCTCTTTCCTCCTTTTCTCTTTTCCTCCTCTCCTCTTCCCTCTCTGCTTGGGGATTTAAAAGGACTTCATTTCCCGGCACGCCCTGACCTTCCCCTGAGCGTGCCCAATCAGTGCAGAAGCCTGTCTCCTCCCCTGAGCTGGGGTGTGTCCTGTGCTCAGCAGAGAGCTGTGTTTTTTTCAACTCTGCAATGGAAATTCTGTGTGCTAGTGCTGTTTCATTACTTCTACCAGGATTTTCCCCTATCTCCATCTCTTCTGGAGGGCATTCCTCACCACACCGTATATCCTGTTCCACAATGACAAGGTAGTTCTCGGTACCCATCCGCATTTCCTTCCTAAAGTAGTCTCCTCCTTTCATGTAAACCAATCAGTTATCCTACCGATTTTCTTTCCAAGCACCCGCATCTCGGGCTGAAGTAGCGCTACACACTTTAGACTGCAAGTGAGTGCTAGCTTATTACTTGGATAGAACTAAGATTCACAGAAAGTCCTCTCAATTATTTATTTCCTTGATCCCAATCACCTTGGGCTACTGGTGACAAAACAGACCCTATCCAGATGGATAGTGGATTGCATTTATTTATTTTTAATTTATTTATTTGAGGGGGTTTTTATACCGTGCTCTTTAAAATCAGCTCGGTTTACAGTTAAAACAGATTTATACAATGCGGTGCGGCGGCTTACACACAATTAGGATTCTCCCTTGAGGGTCACATTACTGCTCATAATATACAGGCTAAGGCAACCTCCATAGCCAATCTATGATCAGTATCCATTGAGGAGATTTGTCGGGCAGCTACCTGGTCCTCCATTTATACTTTTGCTGCACATTATTGTCTAGACAGGGTCTTTGGCCAAGCTGTACTCCAGCACCTCTTTGGGATTTAAACTCAACTTCAACCCTCCATCTGGGACTTTAAAAGTGATCAGACTATCATTAGAGGTGGTATAGCCTCCTGGAATTGTGTCTAACGGGCCACATCGTGTCCACACTCTTTGGCTCTAAGCTTTAATCTCAGGAATCACACTGCTCTGCCCTACATGCCAGTCTGGTATCTAGGAGCTAGGGAGTCCCATATGTGCAGGCTGCATCCTGCTTGTTCCTGGAGATAGCGTAGTTACTCACCTGTAACAGATAATCTCCGAGAACAGCAGGAATCAGCCTTCACAACCCACCCTCCTCCCTAGGAGTTGTAGGATTCCTTTACTTTGTCTTTCCTCTCAGCTACAGACTCAGCTGAGGAGAGGAGTTGGGAAAGTGGGAAGGCAGACACGTAGCCCCAGTGGCGTGCTCCCAAAGGCTTTCCTATTGGATGCTGGGGAACATTCCCGCGCGGGCTCTATTGGTGCCGATGTCACCCATATGTGAAGACTGATTCCTTCTGTGCCTGAAGATCACCTGTTACAGGTGAGTAATTACACTTTATATGCTGCTTAATATACCACTCGGTGATTAATGTGATTAGCAGGTCTGCTAACCACATTAATTGTTTTGAATATGCCCCCACAGAATTTTAGATAGACACAGAATTTCAATTTAGCCCAAACCTCCCTTTTCCCCAAATTTTAAAGACAATTTCCCAGCAGGTAATTACTCACAAAGGCAGATTGCTCCCCAGCAGTAGCTGGTTCTGTCCAGCGCTCCTTCAGGAGAGCTGAGACATGACCTTTATTGAACAACTCACTCAAGATTTTATATTCAAAAAACCTGCTAAAAAAGTAGCTGATGCCTCTTTCTCTGGACAGTGTTACAAGACCATTTCCAAACACTGGGGGCTCCATCCATCCACTGTAAGATCAATAGTCAAATGGAAAAAGCTGAACACCACAGTGACTTTACCCATGCATGTCATTATGCAAAGATCACTCTGACCAAACCAGAAGATTATTCAGGATTTGTCTTTGGTTAAATGTTTATTGCCAATGTTTTGACTATTACCTGCCAGGTTAAAGTGATCTGGACCCATAAAATAGAAATGCTCTTAAGTAAAGCATAATTACAGCAGCATCAGATGCTGAGAGCCTTTGTCTAAGTAGGAGACCCCCCACCCAGGAGGCTTATATCATGTTAATGTAGGTGCTTGTCTTTGTCTCTCTCTTTTCCTTTCTGGAGAATTGTTTGTGAGGGTCTGTTGTTGGGGTTAACTCTCTAACAGCTTCTTGGCCTGTGCCTCTCCACCTCACAGAGAAAGTAAGTCAGGGGGATAAAGACAAAGATTGCACTTTCCAAATGTCTAGCAAATCTCACTCAATCTCTAGAAGCCCAGACCTAGAAACATTGCAGATGATGGCAGAAAAAGACTAATTGACTTAGACAGTCTCCCTAGTTATTTTGTTTAGGCTGCTAAGGGTACATCCCTGTTGCCAGCCAGTGTGACCACCTGCAAGATCTCTCCCCTTATATAAGCCATTTTTTTCTTCCTCCTTCATACTCCATCATCTTGTATAGATAAGCCTACAAGATCCCCACTTAGTTCCCTGCCATGTCCCTCCCTTCTCACATCTAACCACAAAAGCTCAGTAATATATAAATGAAAGAGAGGGAAGAAAAACCTGGAGTAGAGTCTAAAATATTGGAATCAAAATAAAGATACTCTTTCTACATTTTGAGGGTTTTTACACATGAAGTGGAACTTGAAAGTGTAAAAAGAATGGAAAGACACACCAAATCCTTTCATCTACACATGGGTGCCCATGGTCTTTTCCATTTCTACAAATCTGGTGGCTGTGAACTTCTTTACTGCTGTGTGCTGCTACCTCAGAGATACACTAGCCTGCAGTTTCACAGGGAGGGGAAATCCAGCCTCCACCTTTTCAGCTTCTCCTTCTTTCACATCCGGTTTCCATAGCAACCGTCTACCTTCCTAGTATTTCTTGTGGCCAGACTGACACCTGATTCAAATTCACAGCACCATTTCTCTACAGGCAAAGATCTAAAAATAGCTCCTACCCACAGCACATAAAATCACCTGTGTGCGTGTGTACATACAAGTGATACACCTCCACACAAAAAAAGATGTATGCATGTTTACTTACTTGATGGAGCAGGATACTTGGATGTGTGATCACAGAAATGTACACCTGACATACATGCAGACACAAACAGCTTATATGTATATATGCTGAATAGTATCTGATGGGTATGTGTGTGTGTATGAGATATAGGCTCTGCTTTATAATTAGGGGTCTGGCATTCAGTAACAAAGCCCTGGGTTTTACACTAGCAGGATATCTGATGCTGAGTGATGGTGCCTATGTCTTTATTTAGTCCATTTGCATCTGTTATACAAAGCTTTCATTTCTCTTTCCCCTTTTTTCTGAATCTACCATAATAATTTCTTCCACTCTTTTGTTCCCATCGGCTCACTGTTATCCGGCTGAGGACAGTGAGACTGTTTTCAAAGTAATTTCCCTGGGAACATAGATACACTTGACCTAATATTCAGCGGTGTTTATTCCATTAGCAACATCTGCTAATCAAATAAACCCCACTGGCCATGATATTGAGCAGCATGAACCAGACTGTACCAGTGAATATCACCAGACCACCTTAGCACTGTACATATTGTACCATAGTGCTCTGGGGGTAGAGATAGTGTAGCAGCAAAGCGCAGACAAACCAATGATACCAGGAGTCTGTTCAGAAGGTCCAAATCATTTATTTGTGCACAAGTCTCAAGCAAGTCAAATTCAAAATGGCTGAGCCAAGTTTTCAAGCATTACAACAACTTTTATAGACTTTTGTTCCATTCTAGGTATAGAAAAACATTTCATTGGTCCCGGTAACCTCCCGTACCTCCCGTACCTCTTCTATTGGTCCCAGTACTGATAAGTTTCTCCAATTATGTCCCTTCTGTGGGCAAGACACCTGCCTGCCCCCCTTCTAGTCCCAATTACAATGGTCAGTTCATCAACTTGTTACTTTCACACTCTCAAGGTTATGGGACCAATTTGTGCGTGCAGAAGAGCAAGGTTCTGTAACTCATCTGTCAGCACTCCTCATTATTTCTTTGCAGATGTACTTTTTCTTATCAGTAACTTTCAAACATGTCTTTTCTGTATTTTTCCATTTCTTAGTTCTGCAGTTCTGCTTACCTAAGCTAATTCAATACTTCTACTGAGTTCTTTCTTACAATAGCAGCATATTGGGGGATGTGCAATCCTATATGCCTCTCCACAGGCCTCATTTACAGGTCAAGCTAGCCATGCTGGCCTGCCTATGTCAGACACCGTGGATCACAGGCCTGCACCTGCCACATTCCCCCCTTTGATTAATCTCACCCTATTACTCAATAAGGTGTGAGAATTAAATCACTTTTAGAAGAATCACATCATGATGGAAGGATTTCTACTAGGACTGGCTTTGTATAAAGCCATTATTTTAGTTGCGGTCTTCCGCTCTACTGTACTATCAATAGCACTATGAATGGAACGCATACAACATGGGATTAAACATGGTAATAAGAGGATAACAGCAACAAGGATTAGTACTAAAACAATGAAAGTCTTAAATCCTCCCAGCCAAGAGAAAAGGTTAGCAAACCAGTTAGGAAATTTCAATGCGTGCCAAGTCTGTACTGGCACATAAGCATGTCTTTGCATATCTTTAGCAATTTCTTCAACTACTTGACCTTTATCATCTATTTTCAAACAGCAATTAGTTAAATTCAGCTTACCACATACTCCTCCTTCAGCTGCCAGCAAATAATCAAGTGCTAAGCGATTCTGGTATATGGCAGTGCGCATCTGAGTACTTTGTCTAGCTAAGAGCGTGAGAGCATGACTAGTTTCATTAGTTATTATTTCAACTACTGCTTGTAAGCGGATAATACGATTAATCATATAAATTGGGGTACGATAACCATACATACCATCATCATTCCAAGTGGCAGGTCCATAATACTCAATAATTCTTTCTGGTGGCCAATCATCACCTTGCCACTTCTCCCACTTGCCTATCTGTAAGGCTTCTCTTTTCTGTCTCGATGCTCTTTTGTGTTTGTGGGTAGTATATACAGGGTATCCTAATTGTTCTCCATGTTCAGTGTTTAACAGGAAGAAAGAAGGTCTGATGGTTCCTAAGACACATGCTCCTCCCCAGTGTGGCGGGAGTTGTGCATATGCTCGGTTTCCACAGATCCAATATAGGCCAGGTGGGGCTTGCCAGGCTTGGACTTTGGCAAGGTTAGTCCATAGACCTGCAAGTTCAGGAAATCTAGCTAATGGGTTAGGAGGTTCAGGATGTCTGATTCCTGACCACCATGCTGTCTTTTTGGTCGTGGCATTATAGTATTTCTGGCTAAGACAGACCAGCTGTCCTACCTTTTGGGTGAACTGGGGTCCAGTTCTGGCAAAACAAAGACGTCCAACGATTGAGTGCGCTAACACCCATTCACTGGTAGTCTTGTGTAATTCAGTCTGGTTGTAAATCATGGAATAATTCAATTCTTGGGCTTCCCAGGGCCATTGGTCTCCCATTTGGGTTCCGCCACAGAAATAACAATCTGTGATCTTAAGACTAGATACTACTACTCCGGCTAATTCTAGAAACAAATTCTGTGAAGGGTGAGGGATTTCAAACTTATTTACATGCATAGCTTCATAAAAGGTATTATGAATATGATATTTAGATGACTTGTGGGCTTGGGTATTCAATCTGATATACACAATGGTCCCTGGATCTATTGCTCCTCCAGCAATACGTAAACCAAATTTGTATCCTTGTTTCCATGCATGGGGATTATGTACACGCAAATGCAAGGGGTTGCAAGCATCTTTCTGACATTTATCATTTGTGGTTGGCTTGGTTAGAGTAGCCATCCGCTTATCTATTTTCTCATTAGTTATACCAGTGTTCCAGGTAGCATAAAAAACACATCCCCAATACGGGCAATAGTAATCTGCCGCTGTAGCAGTACTATACCCTGATCCTGTTTTACCTGTACACTTCCACCAATTTGTGGCACCTTCTGGACACATATACTTATGGTCATTTCGATACGCTTTCTCCCATGTTCCACAGGTGGACTGACTATCTCTATTAATAGCATTACATGCATCAAAATTCAAAACAGCAGGTTTAGTAATGTCCTTAAGTGGTGGTGTAGCAGCTAATATAGGTCCATCTGCATCCTTCCATCTTATTTCCAACGTGTAATAGGATGGATTCTGATGCGGATTATAGCATGCTTTGATTTTGCCATGAGTGCAAACATTTAGTTCAGTGGTGTTATAGATACACCGAGTTATTGTTCCCTTGCAGGTATAGTAAGAATGGTAAAGCAAAGTCTGAGTTACTTTCAGTCCAGTTCTAGTAGAAGTAATGCAAGCAGTGCATGGAGGTAGAGCATAAGTCTGTTCAAAACCTCCAAAGAAGGCAACCAAGGCAAAGCAAAAACAAAGATACATGTTGATGTTGATTGGAGTTCTTCTGAATCCTCAGCTTGCTGATCTTGATCACGACGGTCTATTATTCTTCGTCCCGTTTGCTAATGAAGCAATTTAACGGGTGCTGAGTGTTGATTGAAGATCCTCAAGATGTCCAGCACACATTAACCAACTTAGCAATTCAGTTGGCTTGTGAAGTCTGGCTTAGTCAATGTAGTCTCAAAGTAGTGTGTCAAATCACACACAAATTGGGTTCGTTGAAACAAAACTGTTGCTGCATGGAAAACAGCAATCCTCTTCGAAAGACTTGGCTACTGCAAAGCACTTGTGATGAAGTGTCTATGCTGCTGGTTGCCGTCTCAGAGTAACTCGCAAGGGTACATCAGGGTGCTGCTCTGCTGTCCACCGCTCTGGTTCAGGATCGGCAGCGGGCTTGACTCTGCTGTGGTGGATCCAGGCGTCGATCTCGGCTACCTTTACTGCAGTTGGGGTAGACAGGATGACGGTGTACGGTCCCTTCCAATGGGGTTCCAACGGTATCTTCTTCCAATCTTTGATCCACACCGAAGTTCCAGGCTGGTAGGGATGCAAGGGTTCCGTCAAGTTGATAGGCAACTGGTCTTGGATCCACGTATGGAGAGTCTGCAGAACAAAACTAAGAGCTAGGAGTTCTTGTCTGGTTACTTCTGAACCAATCTGGGCTAAACTTCCTTTGACTCCCTGCACTATTGGTGAGGGTTTACCATACAAAACTTCAAAAGGGGAAAATCCTGTTGACTTTACAGGGGCTGAGCGTATTCTGAGTAAAGCTATGGGGAGCACTTGGGGCCATTTCAAGTGTGTCTCCTGACAAAGCTTAGACATTTGGGCTTTCAACGTACGATTCATTCGCTCAACTTTCCCTGAACTCTGGGGTCTGTATGCAGTGTGGAGTTTCCACTGTATCTGCAAAGCTTTTGCTAACTGCTGAGTAACTTGGGAGACAAATGAGGGTCCATTGTCTGACCCTATTACTGCTGGGATTCCAAATCTGGGGACAATCTCTCTCATTAAGACTTTGGTAACTTCTCGGGCTTTCTCCGTTCTGGTTGGGAATGCTTCTACCCACCCAGAGAAAGTACAAACTAATACTAGTAGATAATGGTATCCATTGGCTTTTGGCATTTCGGTAAAATCAACTTGGAGGTTGTGCATGGGGGTGACACCTCCTGACTGAACTCGGGGTGCTGTAATAAGGCCTTGCTTGGCATTATTTTTGGCACAAGTTACACATTGACGTGCTACTGAGGCTGATATGGTTGTCATCAGAGGGATGTAGAAATGTGGTCTGAGTGCTTTCTCCATAGCACTCTTCCCATAGTGGGTGGCTTCGTGGAAAGCTTTGACAAAGGATGGTCCTAACAGTTCTGGAATTACTATTCGTCCTGGAGGTTGACTGCCCTCTTCTGGTGGCAGCTCAATCCATCCATCTTTCAATACTCCATTTTCTTTGTCACAATAGTAATCCAATTCTTTGGTGGTATATCGTGGGTCCATAGATTCAAGGGTACTGGAAACAATGCTGCTTGCATTGGCATGGCTTGTGGGGCAATTTGTCCTATCATAGCTGCTTGTCGTGCTGAGGCATCTGCAAATCTATTTCCTCGGGCAACTTCTCCTTTCCCTGCTTGATGTCCTCTGCAATGCATGACAGCTACACGTGTTGGGGCCCAGACTGCATCAAGTAACATCAATATCTCGGGACCATATTTGACTGATTTTCCTCCGGATGTGATGAGTCCTCTTTCTTTATAGAGAGCTCCATGGGCATGCAAGGTAGTGAAGGCATATTTGGAATCTGTATATACATTTAGCACAAGTTTTTCTCCTAACAACAATGCTCTGGTAAGTGCTATCAATTTGGCTTTCTGGGCTGATGTGCCTGAGGCTAGAGCTGATGATTCAACTACTTCGTGTTGAGTGACGACTGCATATCCGGCACAGCGTCGTCCATCAAGGATGAGACTGCTCCCATCAACATAATAGATCTGGTCGGGATTGTCTATGGGCACATCTGTCAAGTCGGGTCGGCTGGAGAACACAGTCTCCATGACTTCGATACAGTCATGTTCTGGGAGTTCTTCACTGATGGGTATCAAGGTAGCTGGATTCAGGGCATGGCTCACTTCGAGTTGTATCTGTGGGTTTTCACATAACATGCTCTGGTACTTCAACATTCGGGAATTGGTGAGCCAATAATTTGCTTTTTGTTCCATAAGGGCAAGGACTGCATGTGGCACAGTGACTCGTATGTTCTGTCCTAATGTGAGTTTGTCTGCTTCACTCACTAGTAGCGCTGTAGCTGCAACTGCTCTCAAGCAAGGTGGCCATCCTTTGGCCACAGGGTCCAATTGTTTCGATAGGTAGGCTACAGGTCGCTCCCAATTTCCTAATTTCTGAGTCAACATGCCTAGGGCATTTCCCTGTGCTTCATGTACAAACAAGTGAAAAGGTTTGTGGACATCTGGTAGTCCAAGTGCTGGTGATGACATCAATTCTTCTTTTAACTTCTGGAAGGCTGTATCCTGCTCAAGTCCCCACTCCAGTGGTGACTTTTCTTCTCCTTTTGTGGCTTCATACAGTGGTTTGGCAATTTGGGCAAAGTTGGGTATCCAGATTCGGCAATATCCTGCCGCTCCCAGAAAGGCTCTGACCTGCTTTCTGGTTGTTGGAGTTGGAATTCTACATACTGCTTCTTTTCTTTCTCTGCCTAATCTTCTGCTTCCTTGGGTAATACGAAAACCCAAGTATTTCACTTCTTTTTGACATAGCTGTGCTTTGGCTCTGGAAACTTTGTATCCAGCTTCATCTAGTAACTGCAAGAGATCTTTGGTGGCTAATATACATTCACTTTCTGATATGGCAGCTATCAACAGATCATCCACGTACTGGAGAAGCACTCTCTTCCCCGGGGCTACTGGATAGCTTGAAAGGTCTTGATTTAGTGCAGCACTAAAGATGGTAGGTGAATTCTTGAATCCTTGGGGTAATCTTGTCCAGGTGAGTTGGCCCCCTCTTCCAGAGATGGGGTCCTGCCATTCAAATGCAAACAATATTTGGCTTACAGGGGCTAATCTTATGCAAAAGAATGCATCTTTCAAATCCAGTACGGTGAAATGGGTAGCTTCAGCAGGTATCAGTCCTAGAAGAGTGTAAGGATTGGGCACAACTGGATGTATGGTTTCAGCTGCATCATTCACTCTTCTCAAATCTTGCACTGGGCGATAATCATCTGTCCCAGGTTTCTTTACTGGCAAAAGTGGAGTGTTCCATGGGGATTGACATACTTTTAATAGGCCATATTCGAGCAATCTCTGTAGGTGGCGATGGATGCCTTCAATTGCGGCTCTTGGGAGAGGGTACTGTTTGACGTGCACTGGTGTAGCACTAGGCTTGAGGGTTACAATCACTGGAGCTATATGCTTGGCTAGGCCTGGGGGACTGCCTTCTGCCCATACTCCAGGTGGTGCATGAATGTTCTTTAAAGTTTGTTCAAAATAGGTATCTTGGACAGAATCATCAATGTAATATCTCCATTCTTCTTCTCGGGGAACTGTCAGCAGCATTACTCCTGCTGGTTTGGCTTGGGAATTTACGGTCATTTGCATTTCTCCTTGCTCAGAGAAAGATATTTGTGCTTGAAGCTTGGCTAGCATATCTCGTCCCAGTAGTGGTACTGGACATTCGGGCATGTAAAGGAATTGATGAGTTACTTGCTGTCCTCCTAGACTGCATATTCGGTTTTGAAGAAAAGACTTTGTGGCTTTGGCACCAGTTGCTCCTATAATGGTGACTGCTTTTGTAGTGAATGGGGCTATCTTTTTGTCTATTACTGAATGCTCTGCTCCAGTATCAACCATAAAGTTCATAATTTGGTCTCCTATTTGTATTCCGACCATAGGCTCCTGGAGACCTAAAGCAAACTTGGAGCCCGGTCTGTCCTAATCCACGTCATCCTCATCATGGGCTTGTGTGGCCAATGCTTGAATGGCTCCTCCTCCTCTCTCTCGCTGGAATTGTTCTCGATTGGCTCCTCCTCGGCCTCGGGGACGGCCTCGTCTTTCTTCTCGCCACTGATGATCGTTGTCGTCATCTTGCTGGGCGTCTTCGAGTTGCGGGCACGTATCTCTCCAATGTCCTTCCTCTCTGCAATAGGCGCATTGGTTCACGCCTAGTCTCTGGGTCCGGCCTCCGCCTTGACCCCGCCCTCTTCCTCTGCTCCTTCGACTAGGGACACCTCCCCTTTTCTTTTCAACTATGGCCGCAGCCAAAAAATCAGCTTTCTTCTTCATCTTTCTATCACATTCTCTCTGTCTTTCAGTATCACGATTCACATACACTTTATGAGCGACTTCCAATAACTGTGTTGCATTCATGCCCGCAAACCCTTCTAACTTCTGTAATTTGCGTCTAATGTCTGGTTGAGACTGGTTTACAAAAGCAGAATTCACCATACATAAACTTCCTGGTGCCTCGGGATCATAGGGAGTATACATTCTGTAAGCTTCAGTTAATCTCTCATAAAAATCTGCTGGGCTCTCATCTATCCCTTGGATAACTCCTGTGACTTTGGAAAGGTTCATGGCTTTTTGGCCCCCCCTTCTCAGGCCTTGTAAAAAGCCTTGGCGAAAACGGGCTAGGGCTGTGGATCCTTCATCTGTATTTGGATCCCATTGGGGGTCTTCATTCGGGAATTCTCTCTGAGCTGCTTCCCTACGGTCTATTATATTCTGCCCCTGCGCCGGAGCTGCAGGGTTTTCTGCCATCCATTCAATAGCTGCTTTTCTAATTCTCGCTCGTTCTTCTGTAGTGAATAGGGTGGTCAGGAGCTGACGGCAATCTGGCCAAGTGGGTTGGTGAGTTTCCATAATACTAGTTACTAATTCTGTCAGCTCCTGGGGCTTACTAGTATAGGAGGCATAGTGCGACCTCCAATTTAATAAATCAGTTGTAGAGAAAGGGATATACACATAAGTTAGGGGTCCCGCTACCACTTCATCATTATCATTCTTTACGGGCACTCCCGGGACTTGCCTTAAGGGAAACAGTTTGGCTGTCCCAGGCGTCGTTTGGGATCTAAGGGTTATTGTCGTTGCCTTTGCAGGAGTCGCTTTCTTTTTCTCAACAGGTTTTGCTTTGGGTTTCTCTTTCACTGGCGTGCTAGTGCTAGCGCTGGCTTTCTCGATTATTTGTACACTGTCCTCCTCCTCTTCTGGGGAATTCTCTCTTTCTCCTTCTTCTATCTCCGCTTCTGACTCACTTTTTACGTCCTCCACTTCTCTTTCCACTAATTCTTCCTCCTTCTCTTCTCCAGGAGGGGGATCAGGGGTTGGGTCCCGCCTCGGCTCTGGCCGTCTCTGGGGTTCTGGGGCAGGACGACGCCGGGCTACTCTTACTGGACCTGGGGTTCGGGGCTGCCTGAGGACTATTTCTGGGGAATCAGGATCTGCCAAGATGGGTTTCTTCTTGGCTTTCTTATCCTGCTCTTTCATTCTAGGCTGCTCCGTTTTCTGTCTAGAATCTGTTTTAGCTAACATTATTCTGCACTGTTCCTCATAACAGCGCTGCGCCCAGGAGGGCGGATCTTCACAAATACTTAACCAGGAATCTATATAGGGGTACTGATCGGGGTGCGCTACCCGCACTCTACGATGTATTGACTGAATAATCTCTACAGTGAACGTTCCCTCTCGGGGCCAGATGGGGTCTAGATCGGGCCACTCCCTAGTACACAAAATCTGCAAACGGGCTGCTGTCATTTTAATACCATAATCTCCTGAATATCCCTCTTTAAAATGTGTGATCATACATTCTAATGGAGTGTTTCTAGTAGACCCCGCCCCTCCCATTTCGATGTGTGCGCGCAACAACAGACAGAAGGGAAAAGGAGAGCGGACCGTGGGTAAGGGGTCCTCACGGCCCTGGAAACGTATAGGGAATACAAATAACAAGACAAGACGACAATCGCTTCCCCCTTTTCGCGACCTGAACGCGGTCGCCCGGTCAGGAAATGCGCTAATCAGGGGTCCGCCTTCACTTGGTCTGTGCTGCCAGACCTCTCATTCACACTTCGTTCACACAATCATGCTAGCAACGTATCCCAGAATGCATTCGTTTCTATCTGTTCTGACTAGTCTTTTTCCCAATTACAAAAAGGATGAGGGTTTCACCCAGCGAATTCCCATGCCAGGCTACTCGGCTCTTCCTTGAGAGTTGATCATGCTCTCTTACCAATTCCCAATATCTCGAGATTACAAATTCCAAATTCCAATGGCAGTACTGCTCTTTCTATTTCTGTCTAGACCCAAAATCAAAACTATACTCACCGGATCCGGTCCTCAAACTTCCCAAGCAGGCGCATGAGTTGGACCTCGGACTCCCCTCACTCGGGTTCGAGGCGTTGGCTCCAACCGGGCCCGGCACCCGCCGAGGTCCGACCAGCTCCCTCCGATACAAGGGACCGGTGGCGCCAGGGAGCGGCCCTCGTCGGAAGGGCGCGATCCCGGCAGGACCAAGCCTATAGAGGCGGAAAGTCGTGGTATATTGCCCTATATACACTTTGATTCCACAACTTCCCGGCCAACGCACCAAGGAATATGTAGCAGCAAAGCGCAGACAAACCAATGATACCAGGAGTCTGTTCAGAAGGTCCAAATCATTTATTTGTGCACAAGTCTCAAGCAAGTCAAATTCAAAATGGCTGAGCCAAGTTTTCAAGCATTACAACAACTTTTATAGACTTTTGTTCCATTCTAGGTATAGAAAAACATTTCATTGGTCCCGGTAACCTCCCGTACCTCCCGTACCTCTTCTATTGGTCCCGGTACTGATAAGTTTCTCCAATTATGTCCCTTCTGTGGGCAAGACACCTGCCTGCCCCCCTTCTAGTCCCAATTACAATGGTCAGTTCATCAACTTGTTACTTTCACACTCTCAAGGTTATGGGACCAATTTGTGCGTGCAGAAGAGCAAGGTTCTGTAACTCATCTGTCAGCACTCCTCATTATTTCTTTGCAGATGTACTTTTTCTTATCAGTAACTTTCAAACATGTCTTTTCTGTATTTTTCCATTTCTTAGTTCTGCAGTTCTGCTTACCTAAGCTAATTCAATACTTCTACTGAGTTCTTTCTTACAATAGCAGCATATTGGGGGATGTGCAATCCTATATGCCTCTCCACAGGCCTCATTTACAGGTCAAGCTAGCCATGCTGGCCTGCCTATGTCAGACACCGTGGATCACAGGCCTGCACCTGCCACAATAGGGGTGAAGAGGAACTTATCTAGACAGTGACAAATTTCAGCACCAGTATGTGCATAACTTAGGAGAGCAAAAGAACTATCCAGATAGCTGTCGACAGGGCCGTACCGAGCATGAATCACGCCCTGTGCAACTTGCACAATGGGCGCGTGCCCCCCCCCCCCATCCCATGGCAGGAGAGAAGAGGCCTGCCCGATGTGCAAGTCGCCAGTGCGCTAAGCAGATCTGTCCCTCCCTGCTCTGACGCTGTGTCAGAGGAGGGAGGGACAAGACCTGCTTAGCGTGCCGCGAGAAGGCTTAAGGGGCACATTTCAGCTGTCTGCCGTTGCCTGCCACCGCCACTTTTTCTTCTCTCAGCGGTGGCAGGCAACAGCAGACAGCTGAAATGTGCCCCTTAAGCCGTTGCGCCCTGTGCGGCTGCACCACTCGCACAGGGCTAGGTACGGTCCTCGCTGTCGGATAGCATCAGGTAGCCAGCAGTGAATCTGGATATTCAGCCCCTTTTGTTACCCAGATACCATTACTAATATATCTGGATTATATTTAAACACTGTGGCTGGTGTTTAAAAAAATGCAGACCACAGAATTTAAATATTGCTGCGAGGAGTAGCCTAGTGGTTAGGGTAGCAGCCTGGGAACAGAAACACCAGGGTTCAAATCCCACTGTTACTCCTTGTGGCCTTGAGCAAGTCACTTTACCCTCTATTGCCTCAGGGACTTAGATTGTAAGCCCTCCAGGGACTGGAAAATGCTTACTGTATTGTACTACAAAATAAATAAATATTTCTCAATTGACAAGCAGGATGAATCGGTCAAGTGAGTGGATGACATCATCCAATGATGCTAACACAGAAGCACTCTCAGTGCTCATGAAAAATGAAAATCTTTTCTAGGTATGTGCACAAGTTCCTCCTGAGTCTCCTTAGTGTTTTTCCATCCTAGCTCTCACATGGACAGAGTCCTCTCTAGCAAGATTTTATTTTGATACAAAACACTCTAATTTAGACTTCCCTTCTGTTCTTTCTTTCTTTCACCCTCTGAGTCCCTAAATTCTCCTCCATACCCATAAAAATAGGCGTTATTTTTGTCAATCAGCTTTAATTTTCCTCCAAAATTGAGCTAGATGTGGAGCCCGATTCTAGGACCCAAATCTGTACCAAGGGAGCATGACGTTCCCGCAGCATACGGAATTGTGATGGAGGATGGCCCGGCATGCCCCTGCATGCCTGCGGGGATGTCCTCCCTGCAGGCTCCACTGACTCCCACAGCGCCGAACCTCCTCTTCCCAGCTGCCGCTGCCTGACCCATGGCTGGCCAGCTGGGGCCTGAATCGGGTGGTAGGGACCTCCCTGCACCTGGCCCTGGCCCCAGGGGGGGAGGGGTTCCGGCCCTGATCGCCACCTTCGAAGTAGAATAAGCAGCACATCCCCCCTGACTCTGCAGGACGTACAGGGCCGAGACTTGAATTAGCCCTGTACATCCTGCTGCCTCGGCTTGTCCCCACTCCTCCCAGACTCCACCCCCTCCCACTCCCCCGCCGACTCTCCCCGTCCTGCTGCTCTAGCCGTGTGGGGAGAGTTGGAGGGGGAATAGAGACAGGATGGCTTGCGAGGCTGCATGTCCCGCAGAATCAGGCTCTTAGTGGACACACTCTTCAGCATATACGGGGGCTTTAAAAATAATTCCTATGAATGGAAGATGGCCTTTAAGCAGGGGCTTGCATAGAGCCAGGGAAAGGGTATTGAGTATTCATGGCAAAGCTTCAGCCTTATACACACACACACACACACACCCCAAGATTTTGAAAATTAAATTCAACAATCATCATTGAAATGCCATCCCTCCCACAACAATCCGGTAAAAATGCAGAATTGGGCATCCTACTTTTACATGTTAAAATCGGCAGGTAAAAGAATGTATCGATTGGCTTTTTAAGTTTCTGGCTTGTTTTGCTTTGACTTCTGCTTTTCTTGGCTACCCTTCAGAAGCTGCCACCCTAAGTAACCACCTAGTCTTGCCTAATGGTTGGGCAGGCCCTATGCATGCAGGCTTTTCCAATACTGGACCATATGATCAGAAAGTCACGTGTGCGAGCTACATGATAGCATGACTTATGCTCAAATTATGTGAATCCCTTCTGAAAAAATAGTAACTTCATATTCACCATATAGCTCTGTAATGCTTCAAAATCATGTCTGCTAGCTAATTAGATATAAAAGGTTTGTTAAAAATCTCAAGTGGGTCATATCTTAGGGTCAAAGAGGCCGCATTTGGCATATGAGCTGCACATTGAATGCCACCACCATAAAAGACATTCAATATAATAAGTAAAGGTCCTGTGTATAAGAGATTCCAAAATTACTTAATAGGGTACTCAAAGAAAAAAACAATCACCCTCATACCTTATATATTTATTTATTTATAAACATTCTTAGATAGAATGCTATGCATCATTCTTTACATAAGTTATAGCAACAAAAATCAACATAAAACAAACTTTAATAAAAAATGAAACCTAAAAACATCTCCCTAATCCTTCAACAAACATCTAAAGAATAAGCAATGTGGAATACGTGTATTTGACTTCTTTCTAATTAATCAATTTGCCTACCAATGCAACTCCACTGGCAAATCATTCCACCATTCAACAGCCCACAAAGAAAAGACTTTAGAGCAGAGGTTCTCAACCCAGTCCTCAGGGCACACTTAGGAGAGTTGGATTTTCAGGATTCTCACAATGAATCTGCATGAGATAGATTTGCATGTACTGCCTTCATTGTATGTAAAACTATCTCATGTGTATTCGTTGTGGGAATCCTGAAAACCCAACTGGTCTAGGTGTGCCCCAAGGACTGGGTTGGGAACCTCTGAGATATGGCTCACTAATTGAAATCCTCCCAGGGAAATCACATCCAACTGATCCACGTATTGGAATCATATCACCCATGTAGGAGCATAACTCCATTCCTTATTTTGAAGGTAAATTGGACACAAGCCTAAGCACAGCTTATAAACCAGCAACAAAACCCAATACGGTATTCTACTGGGAGTCAATAGAAGTACTGTAATAATAGTGAAACCACAATAATCTTTGCAGCTACATTCTGAACATCCTGTAGACGTCGCAGCAATTTCCAGGAAAGACCAAGCCTCACACTATTACAATAGTCAAGAAGAGCTAAAATCCAAGCCTAGACCAATGATTGCAAAGCACTTAATTCCAAATAAGGGTGCTCCTGAAAGCCTGGCATTCTAAGATTTAATTTTTCATGTTTTTCCTCTGTTGCCTGTTGGGCACTTATCAAAGGGTGCAGGTAAATCCTTTGGTTTGGGAGGAAGGAGTGGAGGAACATGAGCTTAGTGATCCATGGGGGGGCAGTGAAAAAGTCCGAGGCATTCCTTGAGTCAGGGCCACGCCAAGGGCTGTGTGAGCAGCACAACCGCAAGGGCACAAATATGGATGGGGTGCTAATGTAATCACTGGGCTTCCAGGAAGTCTGGCGAGAGTGAGTTCCTGTGCATGGCCAGTGGCGGAGGGGGCACTTTTCTAGCTTGGTGTGGTTCTGCCTTGAGTACTGCCACAGTGACATGGCACAGGGGAATACCATTGATTCTGAGCTGACTGTCATGGCATTTGAATATCTGTTTGTATGACCTGCCAGAACCTGGTATCTATTACCTCCTGACATTTTGCATCCCCACATGCCTAGATGAAATGCAAAGGATTTGGGCTCAATTTCCACAGTTCTGCTTTTATTTAACACTTACGATTGAGCTGAATATTCTACCATTTCAAATGCTTTATTTTTGTCCACGTTTTTCTTCATTGTCCCTGAAACCTTGTCTAGTAAATTCTCAGTAAGTGTGCATCCTGTTTGCAACCTTCAGAGCAGAAATAATATGTCTCTCACATCTCGACCCTTCCTCACTTTCTTGTCTAATAAGCCAATCACTAAGCTTGGCAAATGCTTCTGAACTTATTTTATAACTTGAAAGCTATAATTTCCCCTTCATTTCCCAAGAAGCTATTGCATTAAAAAAAAAAGCATTATAAATGTCTGCGTGCATCAAGTTCAGATGGCCCTTGAAATGGTTGGCAGATAGCAGGTAGGAATCCATGCACATGACATACAAAACCCCCTGCAGCTCCAGTTTTGTCCTGTTTTCAAACCCCTAAAGCAGTGCTTTCCAAACTTTTATCCCATATGACCCCATTTTAGCAAATGAAAATCCATGTGACCCCAGAGGATGAAATCAAAATAGCAGTTCTTCAGCCTCCTTCCCCGCACTCCGCTCATCTAAAGTAGAAAGCAGTGGCAACAGTAATGGCAACAGCAGGAGCAATAAGCACAGGGTCTTTTGTGTCAATGTGCAGTGTGTGCTTACAGATCCCAGTTCTTAACATGAGTTTCCATTCTAATATGAAGCTTACTCAGGTGGAGGGCAAGGGCCAATGAATGTTGATTGGCTCAGAGGCCCAGGAGTGGTTCTATAATTAGGCAGGTTGAGGCGGCTGCCTCAGGTGGCAGATTTTTAGAGGTGGCAAAAAAATGCCTCCAAATCACCAGCACCGGCCGCCTCACATTGCCAAAAAAATACGACCCCCAAATCCGAGAAGATCTGTGATTTAGCGCAGCTCTACCCTGCCGCTTTTGCTGTGTTGGGGTCGGCGGCAGCAGCAGAAGCTGATCGCCAAAGCTGGGAGTTTGAATTTAAAAAAAAAAAGACAACCAATTAAGCAAAAGAGCGGGCCCGTGCCTCATTCCGCTCTTGTGAGCAGTTGTCTGGTCCCGCCCCCTAACGTGACATCAGAGGGGGTGGGGCCGGCCGTTCTGCTCACATGAGTGGAATGAGTTATGAGCCCGCACTTTTGCTTGTTTGGTTCTCTCTATTTTTTTTTAATTCAAACTCCCAGCTTTGGCAGTCTTCTTCTGTTGCTGCCGCTGACCCCAACACAGCAAAAGTGGCAGGGCAGAGCTGCGCCAAATCACTGCCAGTTTGCCAGCAGTCGAAGTCAGCTCAGCGCAGCCTGGTGCAGCCACAGCTGCCGGAGAGCTGTTTTTGTACAATATGTGTTGTGGCCACTGAACGATAATAATACAACACAAAAAAGTTATCGTTCAAATTTTCTCCGTGAGGGAAAAAAACAAGCAAATAGGGTCTCAGTTGAAAATTAACGCTGCCCTACCTGGGTTTTCACCCTGTACTTGGCATCCGCATTTGATCACATCAATGACCCATTGCCAGTTTTATCAATTTTTAATCCCTTTAGAAGCTCTGAATCAACTTTGTTATAGAACTGGTCATTTAATTTCATACTGAAAAATACTCAGCTTCTGTGCAGGAACTTTTCACGATCTTCTATCCTTGTCCCAACGTTCAATCCCAGTACCAGCTGACGTTTCTAGTTTTTCGTCAGGGGACCTAAATACAACGGTGATGCTGCCCGCGTTCTCTCCTTCTGTTATCAGCTGCCGGAACTCCGGCGCTAGTAGAAAAACGCCGCGTTTTTCTACTAGCGCCGGAGTTCCGGCAGCTGATAACAGAAGGAGAGAACGCGGGCAGCATCACCGTTGTATTTAGGTCCCCTGACGAAAAACTAGAAACGTCAGCTGGTACTGGGATTGAACGTTGGGACAAGGATAGAAGATCGTGAAAAGTTCCTGCACAGAAGCTGAGTATTTTTCAGTATGAAATTAAATGACCAGTTCTATAACAAAGTTGATTCAGAGCTTCTAAAGGGATTAAAAATTGATAAAACTGGCAATGGGTCATTGATGTGATCAAACGCGGATGCCAAGTACAGGGTGAAAACCCAGGTAGGGCAGCGTTAATTTTCAACTGAGACCCTATTTGCTTGTTTTTTTCCCTCACGGAGAAAATTTGAACGATAACTTTTTTGTGGAGAGCTGTTTTTGGCACAGGTTGTTATTTTTTGCATCTCAGCAACAGCGCGGCAGAGCAGGTTAGTGAGGCAGTGGGGGAGATGGGGGAACAGCTTCAGATAATTTGTCACTGGCATTAGTAGAGAGCCTGATTTTGGCGGGCCACAGTATCACCTCTGGGACAGGCAGTGGGCCTCAGGGAAGGCCCTTCAGATTTGAGCTGGGCAGAGGCTATTGTACAGAAGGTAGTCCCATAGCTCTGTTGGAAGGACCATCTCATCTTCAGAGGTGCCTTTTTTTGCCAGAGTTTGCACATCAGATGGTATGAGCAGATTGATAAAGAGGGAAGATATAAAATGAGCAAAACTAATTCTGATAGCCATGAAAAAATAATTTTCTCTTATTAGTCTTTTGGTAGGCGAAGGCCTATGATCCATGCTGCTTGAACTAAACAGACAGGCCTAAGCAGCTTGACCTGTAAATGAAGCCTGTAGTTAGGCCCAGAGGAATGAAAACCCCCCTGAATGATGACTCCATAGAATTGAAACTTAACTAAGCTTAACTGAACATAGCTAAGCAGAAACAAAACTTAGGAGAAATAGAAAAAACTGCTTTAATTGGTAACTGATAAGACTGTGAGAAGCTTCTATGGAATTAATTAACTTGCTGTAAGAAAGGTTACAGTGCCCTGCTTTCCCACATATTCCAGCTAGCTAGTGACCTTGGAGAAGAGATGTATCAAGAGTCTAAGAACTGTCCATTGTAATGGGGACTGTAAGGGGGGCAACCAGGTGCTGAGCCCAGACCAAGGTCCTCATTGGATAGCTACGTAATGGTACCGGGACCAATAGATGGGATAGAAGGGGTTACTGGGACCAATGAAAAGTTTGCCTATGTCCAGAATGGAGAAGAAGGCTATAAAAGTTGTTGTTTTGCTAGAAACCATTGCTCAGCCATTTTGAATGTGATTCTGCTTGAGTCTTGTGCACAAATAAATGATTTGGACCTTCTGAACAGACTCCTGGTATTATTGGATTGTTTGCGCTCTGCCGCTACATATTCTTGGTGCGTTGGGCCGGAACGTGTGGTGAGTAGAGGGTATACGAGCTGATATACCACGACTTTCCGCCTCTATAGGTTTGGTCCTGCTGGGCTCGTGCCCTCCCGATGTGGGCTCGGCTCCCAGGCGCCACCGGTCCAGTTGCATCGGAGGGAGCTGGGCCAGGCCTCGGCGGGTGCTGGACCCAGTCGGAGCCAACACCTCGAACCCGTGAGGGGAGTCCGAGGTCCAACTCATGCGCTTGCTTGGGAACAGGGACCGGATCCGGTGAGTATAGTTTTGATTTGATTAGACAGATGAGTCAGAGCAGAACTGTTGTTTGAACTTTGAAACTTTGGAATTTGGTATTTGGTAAGAGAGCATGATCAACTCTCAAGATGGTCCGATTAACTCTGCATGAGTATGCGCGGGGCGAAACCATCGTCTTTTTGATTTAGATTTCGGAATTTGATATAGCCTAGTCAGCAGAGACAGGACTGGGTTTTTTTTTGGGATATGTTGCTAGCATGTTTGTCTATGTGTCTTTGTTTTTTGGTATTTGTTGAAACCACGAGTTTCCCTTCTAGTATAATGTAAGATTATATTCTGTTGGGTAATTTATGACAATTTACCGCTTGACTCACTGAAAAATCAAGAACATGTCTCACTCATTCAGCTTTTCCTACAGTACAGCGTGAGACTGACAAGGGGCGTGTCTGTGCAGAGGTGCCTTTTAACCCTATGAAGGCATGTTTTCAACGTTCTGCTGCTGGGCTAATTGGAGCTTATTTTAGGACAATTATACCTGTTTTTTATTCACTCTGTTTTAATAGTGGTGTTCCTTCTACTATGGTCATGTATTATACCATTCGTTAGGAATATTTAGTCAGAATTTTAGTTTTGAAGGTCGTATTAACCTCATCGGAGCTCCGTAAACTGTTTTTAGTTATATTCTCTGCTCTGTCTGTATTTTTACGTCAACTGCTCCTGTTATATTATTGTTACCTTTCAGAACTATCCAGGAGGTGAAGGGTCTAGAGAAACTAAGCGAACTGCTTTGGGGGTTTTTTTCCCTTTGACCTATAAAGTAATTATTAGATCACGACTTGACACTGATTTAAATGATTCTTGCTAGCATGTCTCTGTCTGTGCAACTAAGTTGTTTCATTTAGTTTCCAGTGAGTGAAGGGGTGTGGCTCTCACACAGCTTGCTAGGGAAAAAAAAATGAGACAGCCGCTCCAGATTGAACAGTCTCTTGCTTGTTAAAATAAAGGACTCATTCAATCAAAGTGTGATAGGAGATGAATTTATAATTAGTTTTCTAGTTATTATTTTACAGCTGTGATAACTACAGTGACTCAGAAGTTCTTTTGTTTTTTGAAGTATATCTGTCATTTCAAAAACTAACTGACACGGACAAGAGAGAGCAAATAAAGTGTTTTTCTTTTGACCCTTAGAGGTTAAGAACCTTGGGGGACGGTGCAGCATTCTGGGTTGGAAGTGTACCAGATTGCAACCTGAGAATGAATGGTTTAAATTCTGAGTGGATAAGAAATTGTGTTAGGATTTTATCTTTGAAATCTGAAAGTTAAAAAAAAAAAAAAGAAGAGTTTATCTTGCGGAGTGTTTGCATTTCAGATATTCATCAACCTTTTTATGAACAAGTATAAGTCATTTGAATGCATGCTTCCCCATACTGTAAGATTTAAGGTGATTACTTTGAATTGTTAAACTCTGTACTAGTGACTAATGAAAACCTTTACAATTCAAGATAAATTCATTTGTTTTTCTGTATTTGAATTTTGTGTGTCCGTGTCCAGAGGAAAAGGGGTACTTTGTTTTTTAAATTTCAAGACGTTATTTCCTGATATACTGTGGCAAGCACCTGATAGAAGACATATTTATTGTTAAAAAGAGGGTGTATATGCATTCTAGATATCCACCAACGCGATGGAAAAGTATCCGTTTCATGTCTCTTGAATATCTGCTTTCTGAACTGTAAGATTTAATAAAAATAAAATAATAATTTATTTTGCAGAGACATGCAGACTACGGCTGGCAGTTAGTTTCCATGCTAAGTAATTTCATTCCAGTTATACGTAACAGATAGCTATAGTTCTCTCTATAAGAATCGATGTTATAACATGTTGCAAAATAATAGTTTTATATTTTAAGAACGGTATCTAAATTGTCCCTGTTTAAAAAAAAAAAAATTGCAATAAGCTTATGTTTTCTGCCTGCCCTATGTTTACAGAATTTCAGTAAGGGATTTACTGAAGACTATGGTAATAAAATGTCTCTGTCCCAATTAGGAATGCTATGTGAAAGGGAGTGCTAGTTGATCCATATCTCCTTAGTTCACCATATTTTGCCCCAGAATCTCTAGATACAGTTTCTCTCCCTGTAAGCAGCTCCCTAAGAAGCCCCGGCTCCGTTCAGAGTGCTTAAGGGGGGGGGGGAGGGGGCCCAGTCCACCGATGATGTCACCCCCCGGTAGGCGTGAACTAATGTGCCCACAGCAGAAAAAAAAAAAAAAAAAAACCCTCCCGGATAGAGCGTTGCTAGGAGAAACAGTGTGGGCCTAGGGCAGGGGGGGGGGGGACTCCTCCCTGCAGATTCCCAAGTAGTTTGCCAGCCAGTCAGCTGACCAGACTTGTTTAGGTGCCTTTCCCTCTGCCACTGATTTACTGAACTGAAAGCTTTAGGATTTAATTGAACAAATGAACAGTATTATTCAGGAGAATTTGCATTTTTGTCAGTCAGTCCCAGAGATATATAAAACAGAAATTACAGAAACTGGATGGATTTGCGGGCATGATAGTGTCACAAGGTGGACCTATTGGAGCCTGAGAAAATGGAGATCAGCAGGGATGATCAGGGAAGAGATGACAGTGTAAACAGAAAACTGTCAGATGGTTGCTATAGACAACCAGGGCACACGTGGATAAGGGCTAGGAAGACACACCCAGATAGCAAGCAAAGGGAGTTTGCATTGCCTGATAGGAATCAGCTGGGTGGAGGTGGAGCCCAAAGACACAGACATAAAACACGCTCACAAATAGTTAGAGGGGGAGAGGAGGTGAGCCAACGAGGGTCACAGCAAGAGAGACAGCAGCAAGGGCAGCTGAAGCTGTGGAAAGAATGGAACTGGAATGAAAGAGAGAGAGAAAGAAAGAATGAACTATTGGATCAGCAGAAG
This sequence comes from Ichthyophis bannanicus, assembly GCA_033557465.1. Lineage (NCBI taxonomy): Eukaryota > Metazoa > Chordata > Amphibia > Gymnophiona > Ichthyophiidae > Ichthyophis > Ichthyophis bannanicus. The sequence continues at coordinate 53,824,885 of CM066034.1, read as the reverse complement.
AACCAACACGAAGGTCTGAGTGAGTCCCTAGACCTGTGTGAGAAGTGTGAAAATCAGCAGCCAGATACTGTGTGTATGCGTGGAGGGCGCGAGAGACGTAGGAGATCTTCCATAGAAGGTAACAAAGCAGGAAATGCTAATAGAGGCTGTTTCCTACCTGAGTGGGTAAAACCCCGAAGTAACAGGAAAAGCCAACATAAAACAAGCTTAAGAGAAACAGAGAATAACTTCTTCCCTTGTGTTAGAAGCTTTAAAAGAAGAGAAGTTTTCTTACCTGAAGAAGCTTGTGATTTTGCTAGCAAGTTTAAACTCCCAACCTGTGATAAGGTTCCGTCTCGAGCAGTGCAATCCAGGGCAGCTGTGTTGCAAGGGCTAGACCCGAGCAAGCTCAGAACATACCACAAATGCTCTAGTAGCAGAGCTAGTGAAGGTTTGAAATATCCTTTTGGTTACCAACAGGGGCAGAGCTCCTATGAGCCCCATTCAAAACCTTATGGTATTTCCCCGCAAGGCATTTGTGCAGAGGGACAGAGCAACTTCCTGTTTGACGGAGCAAACCAGCCTTATCCCTGTGAAACAGCTGATCCTAGAATTAAGGGTTCAGATGAATATGAATTAATGGAATGTGAGAATTCAGATATACCAGTTGTTCCTGAACCAATGGACTGTTCATTATCTGTGATTGACCCAGAGTTCTCTCTAAGGTAAATGGTTGAAGATAACCAGAGTTTAAAGCAGTAGAAGTGAGCTGTGCTGTAGCAACAAAAGAAAAGGCTGTATTAGGAACAGTGAGGCTGTTTAATTCTTTTCTTTTGTTTGTATTTAAATGCTGAAGTAAGCTATTTTTGTTACACATTTAATTTATGTTATATGCCCGAAGTGGTCTGTTATTTGTTTTGCCAAGAAAGAGAAAAAAAACCTTGTGGACGGGGAATAAAGCCCTAATTTGGAATTGAAGTGTGTTATGTGGTTCATATAATAGAAAGGTACAACTACCACTCTCAGAGGGCCAGGCAAGGCTGCCTGCAGTACTGACAGAGCCAAGAGGAGGAATCATCAGGCAATACCTGACCCCACCGATAGGGCCCCTGGGGGTGTGACAATAGTTAATGAAAGTTGATCAGAAAGTATGTGAATTGTTGAATGTGACAGAGAAAGTAAGTGTAAAGATGGAGAAGAGAACAGATCTTCTTGCTGATACTTTAGTTGAATGATGTGGAGGAGGTTATCCTGATCGAAGGAGCAGAGGAAGTAAAAACTGGGTGTGAGTCAGTGCGCCCATTGCAGAGGAGGACATTGGAGAAGTGAATGCCCGTATCTTGACTTCACCCCGGGGGGGGGGGGGAGGGAGTACTTGATTTATGAATGAAGACTAGGCCAGACCGGACTCTTGTTTTCCTGGGTCCCCAGGAGCCTATGGTCAGTTTGAAAATAGGGGTCCAATATGTGGACTTTATGGGGGATACAGGAGCAGAATACTAAAGCCAGTAGCCCCTGTGTTTTTCTCGATGCATCACCATTATCAGAGCTACTGGGGCTAAGGCCACAAAGCCTTTTCTGCAGAACCGCATGTGTGAACAAGGGGGACAGAAAATAATGCACCAGTTCCTGTATATGCCTGAGTGCCCTATTCCACTTTTTGGAGCCGAGATCTGCTTGCAAAGCTTCAGGCACAGATATCATTTGCTGGAGAGAGAGAAATGCAAATGACTGTGAACCCAGAGCCTGCTGGATTGATGGTGCTGACTGTTCCCCGAGAAGAGAAGTGGCGGTTCTATAGCACACCTCCAGTCAAGTCAACAAGTTCCTGTATACCTACCAACCCTATAGCCCCACCTGGAGTATGGGCAGAAGATAACCCACCTGGCCTAGCGAAGAACATAGCCCCTGTCATCGTCACCCTCAAGCCAGAAGCGGAACTAGTGCATGTGAAGCAGTATCCTCTTCCCTGACCAGCCATTGCAGGAATCCACTGCCATTTAATGAAACTATTGAAGTATGGACATTTCAAAGGAGTGCCAGTCACCTTGGAACACCCCCCCTTCTTCCTGTTAAGAAGCCTGGGACAGGTGATTACCGCCCAGTGCAGGATCTAAGAAAGAATGCATGATGCAGCTGGAACTATACATCCAGTTGTGCCAAATCCTTACACACTCTTAGGACTGATCTCTGCTGAAGCTACATACATTTCACCATTCTGGATTTAAAAGATGTTTTTCTGCATACGCTTAGCCCAAGACCCCACTACAGGAAGGCGGGGCCAACTCACCTGGACAAGATTACCTCAAGGATTCAAGAACTCGCCTCACTCAGCAAAAGATTTGACAAGTTATCCAGTAATTCCAGGAGAAAGAATTCTACTTCAATATGTGGACAACTTGCTCATAACCACCAACTCAGAAAGTGAATGTCTACAGGCCACCAGTGAACTCTTGCACCTTTTTAATGAGGCTGGATACAAAGTCTCAAGAGCTAAGGTGCAATTATGCCAAACAAGTTAAATACCTAGGATTTCAGTTGTCCAGCGGAATTCGACGCCTGGGACCAGAATGCAAAGAAGCTGTATGCCGTATTCCTACTCCAACCACCAGGAGGCAAGTGAGAGCCTTCTTGGGTGCCACAGAGTATGTTGTATATGGATCCCCACTTTTGCGCTGCTAGCAAAACCATTGTATCAAGCTACCAAAGGAATGGAAAAGTCTCCAATGGAATGGGGACTTGAACAGGATGCAGCCTTTTGATCTTTGAAAAACCACTCTGATGTTATCACCAAATCTGGGCCTACCAGATGTCCAGAAAACCTTTCAGTCTCTATGTTCATGAGTCACAAGGAAATGTTTTAGGAGTGTTGACTCAATCTCTTGGACCTTATTTGAGAAGCTGTTACAGCTACAGCCTTCCTAGTGAGCAAAACTAACAAGATCACTTTGAGACAGAATCTTCCAGTTACTGTACCACACTCTGTTCTAACCAATATGAAACACAAAGGAAACTACTAGCTAACAAATCTACGAATGTTGAAGTATCAGAGTATGTTGCGTGAAAACCCCCAGATACAACTGAAGGTCAGTCAAGCTTTGAATCCTGCTATGTTGTTACCAGTTGGTCTTGATCCCCTGATCATGACTGTTTAGAAATTATGGACACTGTATTCTCAAGCCGCCTGGATTTAACTGATGTCTCTCTGGAGAACCCTGAACAGACTTTCTTTGTGGCTGAAGGCAGTTTCATCATCAATGGACATTGTTGTGCTAGATATGCAGTGGTGACCCCTGATTTGGTAGTTGAGTCCTCAGCCCTGGCCCCAGAAACGTGACCACAGAAAGCTGAACTGATAGCCCTCACTAGAGCACTAACAATAGGAAAAGGGCTCTGTCTAAATGTGTACCCAGATTCCAAGTATGCCCTTACAACCTTGCATGCACATGGGACCCCGTACAAATAATGAGGGTGGATAACCTTAGGAAGCAAGTCCATTAAGTATGGCCCCAAGATATTGACATTATCAGGTGCATACTACCTACAGCTTTCAAAACTCTAGGAAAAGTAGAATGTATGAATAGAACCTTGAAATCTCAGTTGTCCAAACTTTGCCAAGAGGTTTACCTGAGGTGGCCCCAGGTTCTTCCTATAGCCCTTTTTAGGATATACTTAGCCCCTGCTAAGTCTTTAGGAGTTCCCCCTTTTTGAGATTCTGAGAATCTGTAGCCTATTTATAGGGAATAAAAGGAGATGTGAGACAGATAGGATCTGAAATTATTAGACATGAACTATTGGTTTTAAGTTCTGTTTTGCAGTCTTCATACCTGGCTACAAAATCGATCACCCATCAATTTGCCTGAACCCCTGCATCCTTTCAAGCCTGGAGTCTCGGTGTGGATCAAAGAGTGGAGAAGGATACCGTTAGCCCTGCATTGGAAGGGACCCTATGTTGTCATCCTGTCAACTCCAACTGCAGTGAAAGTCGCAGAATTCGAACTTTGGATCCATCATAGTCGAGTAAAGCCAGCAACTGCTTCTGAACCTGATCACTGGACTACTGTACAGCATCCTGAGACTCCATTGCGCCTCACCCTACGACCACAGCCACGGACCTAAGACTTATTGGTCCCTCAGAAACTGCACTATTTCAAGACTGTCTGTTTATCTGAAGGTAAGCCTCGCATCTGGAGAAAGCTGCAATCATCAGAAATAGACTGTATTGTGTTAAGAAATTGAGTCTTCTAAGAGACTGTGTTCAAATGCTCTGGGAACAAAAACTGTTTTGATCTCCTAAAAAGTGAACTGCTCTAAGGAGGCAATAATAGCCTGAGAGACTGTACTATGATATTTTAAGAACCTGAGACATCCCAGAGGACAGTGATACTTTGGAATCTACAGCCCTACTCCTGCCACAAAGCTGGTAGATCTACGTATGGCAGAAGCTTGAGGATCTACAATCAACTCTACATTTGTTGCCAACAGTTCCACCAACTGGCAGCAGCCTTGGGGTGCTTTGAAATGACTTATGCCTTACCTCTCTGTGCAGCCTGTATAAGTACCACGCGAACTGGGCTGAAGGTTCCTCATGCCTCCCAGAACTTGTTTCTTGAACTTGCCGAAGCAGTAGCATCTAGTCTCCACATTTATGACTGTTTCTCTTTGTGGAGGAACCAAGATGGGAGATCAGTGGCCTTGGGAGGCTCAAGAACTGAATTATTCCATCCCCTACAATCAGACTGATTTACATAATACTACTAGTGAGTGGGTATTGGCCCACCCCATTGTTGACAGTTTGTGTTTTGTTCGCACCAGACCACAATTTGCTATGAAGATTGGACAGCTGGACTGTCTAAATCAGAAGTTTTACAACAGCACAACAAAGAAGACATCTTGGTGGTCCGGCATAAATGCTCCTGAACCTTCTACTCCTTTAGTTCTTTTTCCCACTCTTGCCAAACTATGGACTCTGACTATCTGCTTGTTGCTCCCTTGTTTCTTGCCACTTTGCTTGCAAATGATAACTTCAGTTATTAATAAGAATATAAGAACATAAGAACATAAGAAATGCCATACTGGGTCAGACCGAGGTCCATCAAGCCCAGTATCCTGTTTCCAACAGTGGCCAATCTAGGTCATACGTACCTAGCAGTTTCCCCAAAAGACACAGGTTCTGCAGTGCTTGTACTAGGCCAAGCATTGATATCCTGGGTCCCTTTTTAATAGTGGTTTATGGACCTTTCCTCCAGGAACTTGTCCAAACCTTTTTTAAACCCAGCTATACTAACAGCCCTTACTACATCCTCCGGTAACAGATTCCAGAGTTTGATTACACGTTGAGTGAAGAAATATTTTCTCCTATGTGTCTTAAATAGTTTACCCTGTAGCTTCATTACATGTCCCCTAGTCCTTCTATATTCTGATAGCGTAAACAATTGATCCACGTTTATCCGTTCCACTCCATTCATTAATTTATACACCTTTATCATATCTCCCCTCAGCCGTCTCTTTTCTAGGTTAAAGAGCCCTAACCTTTTTAGCCTCTCTTCATAGGAGTAGCCTTCCATCCCCTTCACCAATTTGGTGGCTCTTCTCTGTACTTTTTCTAATAACTCTATGTCCTTTTTAAGATACGGTGACCAGAATTGCACACAATATTCAAGGTGCGGTCGTACCATGGAGCGATACAGAGGCATTATAATATCCTTTGTTTTATTCTCCATCCCTTTCCTTATGATACCTAGCATTCTATTTGCTTTCTTGGCCGCCGCTGCACACTGGGCGGAGGGTTTTAACATGTTATCCACGATGACTCCTAAATCTTTTTCCTGGGTGGTGGTTTCTAATGTGGAGCCTTGCATCGTGTAACTATAGTGTGGGTTGTTCTTTCCTAGGTGCATAACTTTGCACTTGTCCACATTAAATTTCATCTGCCATTTGGATGCCCAGTCTTCCAATTTATCCAGATCCTCCTGCAGTTTTCCACAATCCTCTTGGGTTTTAACAACTTTAAACAGTTTTGTGTCATCTGCAAATTTGATAACCTCACTAGTTATTCCCTTTTCCAGGTCATTTATGAATATGTCAAAAAGTAGCGGACCCAGTACAGATCCCTGGGGTACTCCACTATTCACCTTTTTCCATTGGGAATATTGGCCATTTAGCCCTACCCTCTGCTTTCTATCTTTTAAACAGTTCCCGATCCACAATAGTACACTGCCTCCTATCCCATGACTTTTTAGCTTCGCCAAAAGTCTCTGATGGGGGACCTTGTCAAAAGCTTTCTGAAAGTCCAGATACACTATATCAACCGACTCACCTTTGTCTACCTGTTTATGCACACCTTCAAAAAAACAGATCAGATTAGTAAGACAAGATCTTCCTTGTCTAAAGCCATGTTGGCTGTCTCCCATTAGGCCATGACTATCTACATGCTGTGTAATTTTGTTCTTTATGATGGTTTCTACCATTTTCCCTGGTACTGACGTCAGGCTCACCGGTCTGTAATTTCCCGGGTCACCCCTGGAACCCTTTTTAAAAATTGGTGTTACGTTGGCGACCCTCCAATCTTCAGGTATTACAGATGATTTTAATGAAAGTTCACAGATTACCAATAACAGGTCTGCAACCTCATATTTCAGTTCTTTCAACACTCTGGGATGTATACCATCCGGTCCAGGTGATTTGCTACTATTCAGTTTATCAAATAGTTGTAATATATCTTCCCGGTGTAGCGATATTTCTCTCAATTCCTCTGCAGTATCACCTTTAAATACCACTTCAGTCTTGGGTAACATCCCTACATCTTCCTCAGTAAAGACCGAAGCAAAGAATTCATTCAGTCTCTGCTATAGCCTTGTCTCCTCTTACTGCCCCTATTACCCCTCTATCATCTAATGGTCCAATTGACTCTCTCACAGGCCTTTTGCTACGAATGTACTTGAAAAAGTCTTTATTTCGTGTTTTTGCTTCCGTAGCAAGTTTCTTCTCAAATTCCCGCTTTGCCTGCCTTATCAATGCTTTGCATTTAACTTGCCAGTGCTTGTGCTGTTTCCAGTTTTCATCATTTGGCTCTTTTTTCCATTTCCTGAAGGTTGCTCTTTTGGCAGCAACAGCCTCTCTGACCTCACCTTTAAACCATGCTGGCAGTTTTTTGGACTTTCTTCCACTTTTCTTAATGCGTGGAATACAGCTGGTCTGGGCTTCGAGGATAGTATTTTTAAATAACACCCAAGCTTGCTGTAAGTCTTTAACCTTTGGAACCGCTCCTTTTAGTTTTTTCCGAACTATATTCCTCATTCTATCATAGTCTCCCTTTTGAAAGTTAAAAGGTAGTACTGTGGATTCCTTTACTATCTGTCCTCCACTGATTAAATCAAACATGATCATACTATGATCACTATTGCCAAGTGGTCCCAACACCCTTATTTCTTGCACCAGATCTGGCGTTCCACTAAGGACTAGGTCCAGTATGGCTTCCCCTCTGGTCGGTTCATGAATCAGCTGCTCCAAGAAGCAGTCATTTATTTCATCTAGAAACTTTATCTCTTTAGCTTGTCCTGCTGTGACACTGTCCCAGTCGATACCGGGGTAATTGAAATCACCCATTATTACTACTCTGTTGTGGCTTTTGTTAGCTTCCTTGATTTCTTTGAGCATTTCATCATCCATTCGTTCATTCTGGCCAGGTGGTCGATAGTATACTCCCACTGCCATCACCTTCCCCTTCATAAATGGAATTTCAATCCATAGAGATTCTACAGCAAATTTTGTTCCCTGCAAAACTTTAATCCTTTCTGACTCAATGCCCTCTCTAACATAGAGCGCAACCCCTCCACCAATTTGTTCAGCTCTATCATTACGATATAGTTTGTATCCAGGTATCACAGTGTCCCACTGGTTATCCTCCTTCCACCATGTCTCTGAGAGTGCAATCATATCTAACCTCTCATTTAGTGCTATATATTCTAATTCTCCCATCTTATTGTTTAGACTTCTAGCATTGGCATACAAGCATTTTAGAGACTGTATTTTATTAATATTAATCTGGCTATTGGTAGGCATGGGTAATTGGGAATCCTTATGCTCTGTCTGCTCCTTACTCAAGGGCATTTGGGCTACTATACTCCCTTTTGGAACCTCACTGCTTTTGGTAGTATCCTTCAAGGATACCTTTGTCCAAACCATGCGCTCCTGGGTGACTGTCGGCTTTCCCCTATTTTCTAGTTTAAAAGCTTCTCTATCTCTTTTTTAAAGGTTAATGCCAGCAGTCTGGTCCCATCCTGATTAAGGTGAAGCCCATCCCTTCGGAAGAGCCCCCCCTTTCCCCAGAATGTTCCCCAGTTCCTAACAAATCCAAAACCCTCATCCTTGCACCATTGTCTCATCCACGCATTGAGACTCCGGAGCTCTGCCTGTCTTTTGGGTCCTGCACGTGGAACAGGAAGCATTTTGGAGAACGCTATCCTGGAAGTTCTGGATTTCAACTTCCTACCTAAAAGCTTAAATTTAGCCTCCAGAACTTCCCTACCACATTTTCCTATGTCATTGGTACCAACATGTACCAAGACAGCAGACTCCCCCCCAGCACTATCTATGATCCTATCTAGGCGGTGCATGAGATCTGCTACCTTCGCACCAGGCAGGCACGTTACCAGGCGATCCTCATGTCCACCAGCCACCCAGCTATCTACATTCCTAATGATTGAATCACCAACTATAACAGCTGTCCTGACCCTCCCCTCATGGGGACATGGCCCTGGAGAAACGTCCTCGGTGCGAGAGGGTTTTACATCACCTGGAGGACAGGTCCTAGTTACAGGATCACTTCCTGCCACACCAGGGTGATGCTCTCCTGTCACGTGACCTCTCTCCTCCATGGCAACAGGGATGCTGCCAGACTGGAGGTGGGACTTCAGGACTATATCCCTGTAGGTCTCGTCCATGTACTTCTCTGTCTTTCTTATGTCTTCCAGGTCTGCTACTCTAGCCTCTAGAGAACGGACTTGTTCCCTGAGAGCAAAGAGCTCCCTGCACTTAGTGCATATGTAGGACCTCTCACCAACTGGGAGAAAATCATACATGTGACACTCAATGCAAAAGACTGGAGAACCCCCATCTCGTTGCTGGACCTCTGTCTGCATCTTAGTTTAAAGCTTGTGTTTAGGTCTTTTAAATTCGGTATATAATAAGGATTGGTGTAGATGCTTATACTAATAAAAGTGTATCTAATACCCCTAATACACCCTGTGTACCTGAAGCTTAATTAATCTCAGGTCCTCTGTGTATGACTGATTTGGATTAAGAGCTGCACCTGAGAGCAGCCCCTTTCCTCTAAGATGTGCAAGTACCTATAAAACTACAATTACCCCAGGGGTGGGTGGGTGCTGGGGAGGGAGGGAGGGAGATAAGTCCTATTAAAGAGGGCAGTTACAAGGTACCCTGTCCTGAACCCTCAGCAGGGGGATGGGGGTACCACACAAAGCCCAGTTAGTTGAGAGAGGCAAGGTAAGTACAGCTGAGAAGGCTGAACTAGCACACCACTAAGACAAACAATAAATAATTAAACAAACAAACAGTTAGACAAACAGTAAATAATTAAATAAACAGCTAGAACTCACAGTAAGATGTCCCAGGAGGCAAATATCCACTCACTAGCAGAGCTCTGTAAAAGTTCAGCCCTTCTCTGATCAGAGAAAAGCAAACTAAAACAGCCTATGCACACGTGGAGAAAACAGGAAGAAGGCTACACAATACCTCAGGGGGAGGGGGGAGGGGGAGGATTCACTCAGGCAGGCAAGGACAGGAAAAAAGCTTAACAAACAGCAGGTTCTGGGGAGAGAGATTTAATTCAAAATGGCTACCACACAAAGCCCAGTTAGTTGAGAGAGGCAAGGTAAGTACAGCTGAGAAGGCTGAACTAGCACACCACTAAGACAAACAATAAATAATTAAACAAACAAACAGTTAGACAAACAGTAAATAATTAAATAAACAGCTAGAACTCACAGTAAGATGTCCCAGGAGGCAAATATCCACTCACTAGCAGAGCTCTGTAAAAGTTCAGCCCTTCTCTGATCAGAGAAAAGCAAACTAAAACAGCCTATGCACACGTGGAGAAAACAGGAAGAAGGCTACACAATACCTCAGGGGGAGGGGGGGGAGGGGGAGGATTCACTCAGGCAGGCAAGGACAGGAAAAAAGCTTAACAAACAGCAGGTTCTGGGGAGAGAGATTTAATTCAAAATGGCTACCACACAAAGCCCAGTTAGTTGAGAGAGGCAAGGTAAGTACAGCTGAGAAGGCTGAACTAGCACACCACTAAGACAAACAATAAATAATTAAACAAACAAACAGTTAGACAAACAGTAAATAATTAAATAAACAGCTAGAACTCACAGTAAGATGTCCCAGGAGGCAAATATCCACTCACTAGCAGAGCTCTGTAAAAGTTCAGCCCTTCTCTGATCAGAGAAAAGCAAACTACACTGTAGAGCGTAAGGCAGCTACAAAGCTACTAGCTATGTGAAACTATTACCCTATACCACAGAGTGATACCTTTACCTAGTATTATGTGATTTGATTCTCACCCTTTCTCACTTGCGGGTGAGAATAATCAAAGGGGGGAATGTGGTAGGCGAAGGCCTATGATCCATGCTGCTTGAACTAAACAGACAGGCCTAAGCAGCTTGACCTGTAAATGAAGCCTGTAGTTAGGCCCAGAGGAATGAAAACCCCCCTGAATGATGACACCATAGAATTGAAACTTAACTAAGCTTAACTTAACATAGCTAAGCAGAAACGAAACTTAGGAGAAATAGAGAAAACTGCTTTAATTGGTAACTGATAAGACTGTGAGAAACTTCTATGGAATTAATTAACTTGCTGTAAGAAAGGTTACAGTGCCCTGCTTTCCCACATATTCCAGCTAGCTAGTGACCTTGGAGAAGAGATGTATCAAGAGTCTAAGAACTGTCCATTGTAATAGGGACTGTAAGGGGGGCAACCAGGTGCTGAGCCCAGACCAAGGTTCTCATTGGATAGCTACATAATGGTACCGGGACCAATAGATGGGATAGAAGGGGTTACTGGGACCAATGAAAAGTTTGCCTATGTCCAGAATGGAGAAGAAGGCTATAAAAGTTGTTGTTTTGCTAGAAACCATTGCTCAGCCATTTTGAATGTGATTCTGCTTGAGTCTTGTGCACAAATAAATGATTTGGACCTTCTGAACAGACTCCTGGTATTATTGGATTGTTTGCGCTCTGCCGCTACAGTCTTAGTCAACTGTAGGATGTTGGGGGGAGGTGTTATTGAAATATGGATTGTCTTTGAACTTTGATGTTTTGCGTTCTTTATGCTGCCAGACTGAATTTTAAAATATTTTCAGTTCATACTCAAGGAAATTTTAATTTTTTAAGGGAATCTCTCAGTTTAATTTTGTGTAGTATCCTGATATCTTCACCACTGCTGAGTTCCAGACTTTCCAGCTCTAGCACAATCCAATCCAGCCTTTGAATTCATGGTTACCAGGATTAGTTTCTCATTTTATATCTTCCCTCTTCATCAATAATCTGGTCATAGCAAAATAAATCTGATGCACAGATACTTAAATTGGTTTGTTTGGGGGGGAGGGCTGTGTAAATGGCTTTTTATGAATCAAATTTAATGTTTTATTATTATGTTTGTTTTATTGTAACATCTGTTTTAGTAAATTGCAGGTGTATGTTTGGAAGCCACCTAGGATTCTAGATGGGTGGCATATACATTTAAAAATAAAGTATACTAAATTTATGCACATGATGCTGCAGTGAGTCTCCACATGTGGCCCTGCATCACTTGGAGATGGAGGAAAGCAAAAACCTCAGAATGGGACCTACATGATTGGGGAATAAAATGGTCAGACAAAATTGAAAGAGAATTTTATTTTCAATGTAATTACTGTATCTGATTTGGTGCTTTCTTTATATTTTATACAGTACATGGAAATGCATCTCTTTCTATTTCTCTGGTATTGCACTGTATGCAGAATCTGGCTTCTTGGGTTTGCAGTTTAATTTTTATCTACATGTGTTTATTTTTAGGTTATGATCACTTATTCTGTACTTGGTGAGGGTCTGTTTTTTGAGTGTGTGACCAAGACCAGGTGTTCTGTTAACATGGAGTTTATATGTAGGGATCTGTACTGTAGTAATCTGAATTGTTCAGCTTCTCAAATAGGTGTCTGGATGTTCCAGGACCCACTGTAGTATTTATAGTGATGCTTTTTTTGGATGGCCTCCTTATGTGAGCTTTGGAAATTGGTTCTGGTATGGTATGGTATGGTAGATTTGCTGTATAGATCCTTAGTGACTTTGTTGAAGGATTTTGTATTAGTTCACAATATGCCTGGTACTGGAGAATGTTTGTTGTGAGATTATCAGAATCAGATTTTCTTTTAAATATAATTGAGTACTGTGGGTGAATATCCTGGTTCTGCTCTGCACCCACTGTTGAAGGAGGTTCTCTGGATGCAAAATATATGTTCAAAAAGTAAACTCAAGAACCATAACACAGTTTATAACAAAATAAAAATGAGTTATAATTTATTTTTATAAACTGTGCTGTGGTTCTCGCTCTTTTAGTTCCTTGGTGTGCAAACATCTTGCATTTCCTCCATATAATCGAATCGACGTTTTGGTTTTGTGCAGTCCCTGACTGTAGTTTTGAGAAAGCCCTGCCCCCTCTACAGGTGGGGGGGGGGCGCCATCTCGTCCTTCGCCTCAGGCAGCAGATTGCCTTGAGCCGTCCCTGCACAGGCCACATGCTGACTGCCACTACTTGGCATAGGTCACAGTGAAAGTTCAGAGAGAAGGGGAAATGGCCATGTTTCTGTGACCCCCATCCACTGATGATGTGATCCCAGTTTAGATTCCCGTCCCCAAGTTTGGGAACCATTGCTTTAATGCCTTCAGTAGGATGGTGAGCTTAACATGAAAACATCTAACTCCTCATATTTTATCACTTCTAACAAGTATGCTGGACTGTGGAAGGCTACACATGGATGTGGTTAATCTTTCTGGTAGGCAGGGTCTTAAAGTGCAGTTTCTGGAGCAATTCTTCATTAGAGTTTTTCATGTTATTAAGTATACAGGATGAGGATCTATAACAATCTACGCAGAGCCAGCGCTATCATCATCATCAGCGGAAATGGCAAAGGAACCGTGATGCTTGCTGTAAAGGGTCTGTTTCTTGTTGATCACTCCAGGCCAGGAAATCCCGAACCCTCATCTGCGGTGTGCTGCTCCGGCTGGCTGGAATCCAGGGGAATAAAACTCACAGACCACACAGAAGGAAAGTATGCAAGTTTATTCCAAAGGGTGGAGGGATTGTCCGTATTTTATACATTCTTAGAAACATAGTCATACGTCATTCACCCATCTTCTGGGGGCTCACTATAGTTTATCAGTAACTAATGCAAATACAAGTCATCCTTGAGTAGAACAATCAGTTTAGCTTACACAGCACATTCCTTTTTCCATACCCACCAGAATGTACAAAGGGCACACACATAGAATTCTGATTTCTATAGGATTCTAATTTCTCTTGTGCAGGCCTCCTGTATATGCACTTAAACTAAGCATTATTATTACAAAGGGCACATATATAGGATTCTGATTTCCCTAACAATCCCCCCTTTGGGCCTGCATAGGCCCACTATAAGAACAACCTAACAATCTACTACAAAATAACTAAACAGACATTATTAATGGAACATCTGTATGTGGCAGCTCAGGTACATCAGCCACCGTAAAAGCAGGAGTATAGGAATACATAAAAGTGGTAGAACTGTGTAGGGCCTTTCAACAACAGTCAAGAACAAATAAAAATATACAACAAAAAAGAACAAGAATTATAAAACCGCTCAATAGGGCAATAAGCAGTCCTTTGAGACCACCCCAAAGAAAGATACATAGAAACTTCCCTGTAGCTGAAGAACAGTATAGAGCAGTATTAGACAGGCTAAAAGCAGAAACAATAAAACAATCCGTAGCATTAAAACTAGAGACAGTTTACAATGAACAAGGGACCTAGTCATATCCCAAAGAGAGGCGAGTAACACCAATGTTATATAAAAAGTAGAAAAAGAAACATTGGGCTGGGTGCAGTTTAAATTGTCAAGTACAGTAAACTTCTGCATTTCACACAGATTAGAACAGGGGTCTCAAACTCAAATTGCTTTGAGGGCCAAATGAGGACTTGTAGAGTAACCCGGGGGCCGCACAAGACGCAGGCCTCATTTGCATAAGGGCATCATTTGCATAAATATTTGCATAATGTTACCATACACTAACTTTTAGTAAACATGCCTCTTAATGAGTGTATGGATAAAGAAAGACTAAAAGATTTCTACATTACTATAAACCAGTGCCAACCGCCAGGCACATTAGGAACTACTAGAAACACTGCCCATTTAGAACCCATAGCAAACCTGCCGTGTCCTAACAGCACTACCAGGACTCACAAAGCACCATACCCTAACTATCAAAAGGCAACACTGCAAATATTAAATCAACACATTTCAGAGAATAACAATACATGACCTACTCGGGAAAGAGAACAAGTGGCAATGTCAAATAGGAATTACATAAACAGAATACCTCAGCTCAGTTACACATGCAGAACATACACCATCACCAAACAAGGAATCACAATTTAGAAACAGGAAGACAATTAAACTGGGAACCCCAAAAGCCAAACTTAGAATGTACAACACTGTAGAAATAAAACTATACATTGATTTCCTCTTGTATTAAATAAAGTGCAGACGTTAAAGATGCACATTTCCAAGAGCTGACATATTTCAGTTAATAAATTCAAAATAAAGAGATATTTTTCTACCTTTTGTGCATTTTTTTTTCAGTTGCAATTGTTCCAGTCACTTTCTTCTGGTTTCTTTGTGTCTTCTGCTAACTCTCCATCGTCTGCTGTCCATTTCTCCTTTCTTCTTTCCTAGTTTTTTTCCATTCTCTCTACATCTGCTTTAACATACTAATCATTCTCCTTTTGCTCTTTCCTCATTCCTATTTCATCCACTCAAATTTTACCCCTCCATCCTCAATCCCCACTTACTCTCCCAATACCCGGCCAATTGTAGATTTTTCTTCCCTCCCACACAAAATATATTTCCCCTCTCCATTTCACTCTCCCAGCCCCATCCCATTCTAATCGTCCCCCAACATCAACTCCCTTCTAGCTCCTGCCCAACCCAGCATCCGCTCCCTTCTAGTCCCCGCATCATCAGCCCATTTCCAGTCCTAGCTCCCTCCCCTCACAGCCCATTTCCTTTCCAAGCCCCCCTCCCCATCAGCCCATTTCCATTCCAAGCCCCCTTCCACTCAGCCCATTACCATTCCAAGACCCTGTCCCCATCAGCTATTTGCAGTTCAAGCTCCCCCTTCTACTCGGCCCATTTCCAGTCATAGCACCCCCCCCAGTCCATTACCAGTTCTAGCCCCCCCCCTAGCCCATTATCGGTCCTAAGCCCCCCAACAGCCCACTTCCAGGCCTAACCCTTCCATCGCCCCATCTTCATTCTTAGCCCCCCCATAACCCCATTTTCAGTCTTAGGCCCCCAGTCAGACCACCTCCAGTCCTAACCCCCATCTGTCCATTACCAGTCCTAACCCCCATCACCCCATTTTCAGTACTACCCCCCCCCAGCCCACATCAAGTCCTGCTCCCCCCCCACATCAAGTCCTGCTCCCCCCCCCACATCAAGTCCTGCTCCCCCCCCATCAAGTCCTGCTCCCCCCCCCCACATCAAGTCCTGCTCCCCCCACCACCAAGTCCTGCTCCCCCCCAGCCACTCATAAAGTCCTGCTCCCCCCACATCAATTCCTGCTCCCCCCCAGCCACACATCAAGTCCTGCTCCCCCCCCATCAAGTCCTGCTCCCCCCCCCATCAAGTCCTGCTCCCTCCCCCCCCCCGGGAAAATTAAACTTTAAAAAAAACCCGGCTTCTGCTGCTGCTGCCACCGCTGCCGTGGCCGGCAATAGCAGCAATATCGCAAGTCCCGCGGGCTCCCCCCACCCGGCAGATCCCTTCCTGCGTGCCTGCCAGTTCTCCGCTTCGGCTTTCAGAGCCGCGAAGGGAGAGCTTCTCCCTCGTGACTCTGTTAAGCCCGCTGGGGCAGATGGGAAATTTCCCATCTGCCCCGGCGAGCTTAACAGAGTCGCGAGGGAGAAGTTCTCCCTTCACGGCTCTGAAAGCCGAAGCGGAGAACTGGCAGCATTGGCAGGCAAGCAGGAAGGGATCTGCCGGGTGGGGGGGAGCCCGCGGGACTTGCGATATTGCTGCTATTGCCGGCCACGGCAGCGGCGGCAGCAGCAGCAGAAGCCGGGTTTTTTTTTTCCCCCCCAATGCTTCGCGGGCCGCACAAGGGTCTCTCGCGGGCCGCGTGTTTGAGACCCCTGGATTAGAAGGTACAGTAATGAAACATGTTGAGAGAAAAGCTCCAGTTTGTAGCGATCTGCGCACACAAAAAGTAAGGTAGTCTGGGCAAGTAGTATTGCCATATTAACAGTTCCCGAAATGGACTGAAGGAGGCACCACATGAGTGGTAGGAGGAGTCAACACAGTCTTCTGCGTGATGGTCAGGAGGCTGGAACCGAAGATGTCAGTGGAGATGATACACGCTTGATTCTTGACGCATGGATCCACGAAGGGGAGGAGTCACACAGGATGGCTGTCCATGTAATGGCGATCACTGTAGTTTGAAGGTCCGTAGAGCGGGTCTAAGGTACCGTGCTTTTGAGGTGCTCTGACCTGTCACCAACCTTGAAGGGATATATTGGTTCGGTACCTCTAGGCCGAAAGCTGCTTTTCTTCAGGAGTCTTCTCCTCTCCTCTCCAGTTGCTAGGGCCTTGGCTGCCCCGGCGTCAGCTACTTCTCATCCTGGTCCTGAAGCCTGATCTGTATATGGAGAATGTTTCCAGCGAGGGCAATAGCTTCAGGATTTTTTAGCCGCCACCTTCACTGCAATCGGTGTTATCAGAAGAACTTGGAACGGTCCCATACTGGAAAAGGGGCTTGTACTGTGTGCTGGTGGTATGTCTTTACCAAAATCCAGTCTCCGGATTGAAAGAAAAGAGCTGAGTCATCCAGCAGAAAGGACTGGACCTGCTGAGCATACCTGTGGAGGGAAGAGAGTTGCCTCTGCTGCTAGGAAATACAAGAGATCAAATGTGAGGCTCAGGAGTATAAAAAAATAAACAGTCTTCCATATAACAGTTCAGAGGGAGAAAATGTTCGGTCTACTCCCTTAGGGCAAATTGTTTTTTTTTTTTTGGTTGTTTGTTTATTTATTGAACAGAGTCAAAGGCAAGACAGTTTAGTGTCTTTACAAAGTTTGTTTGTTTTTTAAAGATTTCGGAGGTTCCCCCCTTCGTGGGTTGCTGTTTGCACACAACAGCCAATCCTAAGCAACTCAATTTAGCTAATACATTTTTGACAAGATGCCCACACTTCCTCAAATTTTTTCACAATTTTAGAATTATACCAATTTGTAAAAACTTGTGTAAGTAACTTTCCTCCTTTAGCTTCATGTGTCGGGCCAGGACACATAGAGGCAAAAAGGGATAAAAGCATCTGAAAAGCACCACATGGCCAGTGTGGGTCTCCCCAAGCTCATTAGGATGAAAAGTGCACTCAGCCTATCTCCAAGTGTCTATTTCCAATTATTGGATATATCTCTGGGCTAGATGACTTCCAAAATTGGAGTTAATGGGGATGGCATAATCAAATATTGTAGTTTTCTTTCTAGGTGGATACATCGGATACATCATTTCACATTTCAATTTACCCTCACCATTTTATAATGTTAGTCTGAGTTCTCTTTTCCAACATGAATATTCCATCACACTCCTCTCAACACCACTTTTTTTCCACTTACATCATTCCATCAAACTACATGCATAGGTCCTTCTGTCTTTTTTATACCATACTAGTGTATCCTTATTTGGCAAGGCTGCTAAGAACATCAAACAATTATTAGAAACTTAGTATTTTTGTAAACAAAGGTATATATACATATAAATGTAGATCCTTTTCAATAAGCATAACAATATGAGTAAACAGTGCTCATTCTAATTAGCAACTGCCTAAACAAAATATAGATAAAGTCCTTACAATATAGACTAGTGCTTCACGGCATTTTATAACATCAATCCCAATAGGAAGGAGTATGGCTCATATCTCTCGTATAACTAGAATCTATCGTATACACTGTTCTCAGCGAGAGTGCTGTTGGACTGATTTTAAAATTGCAGTGTTCACAAGGATTTGGGTAAGCTACTCATTAATTATGGTGTCAAAAAAAGATCCTTTTGAGGTGAGAGATCTAAGAGGATACAAGGCATTGGTGGTTGGGCCTCATGGCGATGTTTCCTCGGGTTCTTCTTGGCCTATTCCCCCCTGCCTAGTCATGTCTCTTCAGAGGCATAAATATGCAAGGTTCATGTTCTTCAGGCCTTGTGGGTCCTCGAGGAGTCTTAGAGCAGTTAGAATTCCGGTGGCCCAGATCATCACACTCGGAGCAGCACGTTTATTGCCTTTCCCAAGGCTGTAGCCTCACCTTCTGTCTCTCTCTTTCTGCTTTTTTTTTTTTTTTCAATGAACTCACGTTAATGTTATTATTTACAAATATTCTCATATTTCCTGGGAACTAAGCTTCATCTTTCCACTAAATGAGATCTATATGCTTGGGAACAGAGCAATTTCAGATCAGCCTCTTTCCAAAATTCTATAATTTCTGTGTATACTGAACCTCTACGTAATGTACTGCTACAAGTATTTTTGGTAACATAAGGTGCAAGTGTGTAAACTAAAGAAAATTAATATCTCACAGTGCTGCAACATATATCTGTTTTCTCTGCAACATATATCTATTTTTTCTCAGGAACTGTGCTGAAACTGAAAATAGAAACTTTTAGAACAAGGTACACTTTTTCTCTGGACACTTAACACGTAAAATTCAAATACAAAAAAAACAGTTGAATTTATCCTAAAATCCAATATTGTAACAAATAAAACTGAGATGTTACTGTCCTGTTCATCAGTCATCAGCACCAAGCTAAACAATGCCAAGTAGTTAACTTAAAATCTTACAGTTCAGGAAACAGACATTCAAATAACATGAAACTGCAAAAAGGTGAATTCAAAATCATGCTTTGTCACATTTAAATTAAAACCTTATACATAATACTTAAGACTGGTATCAAACTGATCTGAAACAAAGAAATTATGTTAAAGCAATTTGCTTAGAGTAACAGTTCAACCTTGATGTTATCTCAAACACAAATAGCAAAGTAAACAGCAGGTCTGTCTTGTGACCAGATTCCTTCAGGCAAATGCAGATAGCTGACCAAGAGAGACAGGAGTCCTAAATACTAAAAGTTTAAAAAGAAAATGTTGCTTGAGAATTGTCACTAATTGTGATTGCTATTAAATTCCTATAGTTACACTCTGTGTTTCTATAATATATGAACAATAATTATGACCTCTGAGGTGCTTGCCACAAAATATAAAATCATTGTTTGTTTGTTTTTTTTAAACTCTTTAAGTTTACTCAATAGCATACACAAACAAAGACCAGACACATAATATAACCTTTTTTCAAGTTGCAGTCTTTTAATTACTGGCTCAGGATGCCCCATTGTCCTGACAGGGTTCCCAACCCCTACTTTGAAGGTTAAAGAAAAACAATCCAAAACCATTTGTGCCTTCCGTAGCCCACGGGAGGGGCTGCCCCCTTTCCCTCTCTCTTTGTTCTCTGTTCGTGTTTTTTTAAGTTTATTGTTTCGATTCTAGTGCTGTAGGGGGAAGGGATAGCCCCAACCTAAAATTTTTTTTTCTTCAGGACACCCTGAAACCCTTCTTACCCAAGAAATGCAGCAGATTGTGAATGGCTTCTATCACAACTGGTTTCTCCTGCCCCAAACTTTGAAGATCATCTACATAGTGCCTAGAGAGCAAACTCAAACATATACCTCAAATCTACAATACTAAACCATTTGTGTTCATGCAAAATTTAGCTCAATATTTTTAACCAAAGGCATAAATATACAAATCAAGGGGTTTCTTTTGAAATAAGGTTTTCAAAGGAAAGTATCCGTTGCTAGGTCTGGACAATCTTATTCAGATTCCTTAAATCCTGCACCAACCAGCAAGTAAAAGAAAAACAATATTTACTGTGTCACAGGGTAGACCTAGGGCAACCCGAGAAAAGGCAGATCAGCATGAATGATCACAGAAAAAGTGACAAGGTAAACAAAGAAATGTTTGATGGTTGCTATGAACAACCTAGGCACACGTGCACAGAGCCCAGGAGGACACACCCAGACAGCAAAGGAAGGGAATTCGCTTTGCCTGATCAGGATCAGCTGGGTGAAGGTGGAGTCAGGAAACACGGAGATAAAATAGGCTCCCAAACAATTAGAAGCAGAGAGGAGTTGAGGCAGCAAAGGTCACAAACTGAGAGGCAACAGCAAATACAGTTGAAGCCGTGGAAAGCCTGGAGTTGGCGTGAAAGAAAGGAAGAGAGTGAGAATGGGCCATTGAAGCAACAAGGGAGCCAACGTGAAGGTCAGAGAGAATCCTATGACCTGTGTGAAACACTGGGAAGGCAGCAGCCTGAGAGTGTGTATGTATATGGAAAACAAGAGAAACGTGGGAAGACTGCAATAGCAGGTACCGGTGCAAGTAGTGAATGTAAGGGCTATTGGCTACATGAGAGGGAAAAACCCTGGAGGTATAGAAACAGCCCCATAAAGCCAAGCTATCTAGAGGCTGAGAATAACTTTTCCCCTGGTTATAGAAAGCCTAGGAGAAGAAGGATTTACTTGCCAGAAGAAGTTGAAGATTTTCCCAATCAGTGTGAGCTCCCAGCTTCTAGAAAATCCTCGTCAAAAGCTTTGCAATCTAGCTCAGCTGAGTTCCGAGGGCTAGCTCTGAACAGGCAGGGAGTCTGCCGTAATTATCCAACTAGCAGAGCAAATAGAGACCTGAGCCATCTGCTAAGATACCAGCAGGGGCAGAGCTCTGAAAGGTTCAGCTCAAAGGTATATGGTAGTTCCCAGAGAGGCATTTCTTCAGAGGGAGAGAGAAACTTCCTGGGTAACGAACTAAGCCAGCCATACTCTCATTCCACATCTGACGTTAAGAATGATAATGATAATGAACCTGAATTGATGGAGTGTGAAAGTTCTGAAGTACCTGTAAGTCCAGAATTGATGGATTGTTCTCTAACTGTAACTGAGTCAGAGTTCTCATTAAGATAAACGCTTACTGTGTGACCTTAGCTCCAGTGATAGAAGCTGCATGCTGCATCTCACTCACTCTCCAGCCAAACAGACGTGAGCTGTGCTATAGCTGTGATATCAGCCACGAGAGAAAGGATCTGTAATAGAAACAGTTAGGCTGTTTGTTCTTTTGTTTTGTTTAAAGTTAAAAGCTGAAGGAAGCTGTTTGTGTTGCTCATTTAACTTTTGTTATGCCAAAGTTGGTTCTCAATTTATGTTTACCTGAAGATAAAGAAACCTCAATGGGACGGAGAATAAAACCCTAAACTTAAAAAGAAGTTTTCTTGGTGATTTGTACAAGTGAAGGCACAACTACCACACACACAGAGCCAAGCCATACCAGTTGCCACCGCTTGGGCTCACAGGGTGTGACAACTGTAAACAAAACATATTTTTTTTCAGCTTGTTGGGAAGGACACAAAGGAGTTACTTATTTGGGAAACTTCTGTTTCAGTTCTTATTTAAACAAGAGACAAATCAAAGCTTACAAGTGCTTTCTTAAAAATCTTCGCCCTGCATAATGAACTAGACCCTCTCCCTTGATTTCTCCCCTTCAGACTTACCAGTCACATAAAGGGTTAACACCTAACAAATCCAAGCAACCAAAACAGCAGGAGGAGAGATACATTCCTTTGTGCAAAGGAAACAACAGTATTTCATCATTAGCATCTTACAGTTCTTATCATTCTCCCCCTTTTCCTTACCGCGGTCTGTGCACAAAATTCACTGCTGCAGTGCCTGCTTTTAATTCACTGTCTGTCCGATTCACAATACCCCTAGTCACCCAGGACCATTACCAGCTAGTAAAGAGACCTCTCCGCAGAGAAGAAGGTGAGACTGTTGAAATCAACAGGACGCGTCTTCGCACCTCCACTCAGCAGGAGTCACTCCACTGTGGGAAAATCCCGGCGAGCGCCAGCTGTTATTTACACTTTTACCTGTGGCCAATTCACCTTTAGCCAACCTGGCCAATGAGACTCTGAGAGGGATATTGTGAAGCAGATTAAGAGCTCTTTTAGTATTTCATTATTCAGTACATTGCTATAGCAATGGGTGTCTAAATACAGACACCCTATTACATATTTCAGTGACAGTTATACCGTTGTTAAGTACAAAAGTAATTTTCTTTCTATTTAGCTTGTCTTCTTACAATATGGCAATAAATAGACACTCTGCAAACAAATAATAATTTACGTTTTAGTATGCTGTTTAACTTTAAGTTTCTGTTCTGTCTGCCTGTCCGTAACCCTTAAACACAAAGAACAGGAAGGGAGGGGGAGGGAGGGGGAGGGAAGAGCAAATCAGTGGAAGAATAAACAAACACCACTTGTCACTTGCATTCCAGAGTCATCAGTTCTAGAGAGGGGGGGGGGGTGTCGTATAGGCACAGAGATAAACATGCTAACAGACTCCTGTAACTTACACTGACAATTTATGTAGAATGGCTGTTTTTTAGCTGCAGTTTTAAAACTTATCACAACATATAGCAGAACATGCACTCCCCGCGGATTCTGGAGTGGCCCCCTCACCTTGGGACCCTCCCATCCTCTAATTAATTCACAACAAACGCACAGCTGGCCAGACACACAAGCACACACACACAGCCCTCACAGCAGCCGCAGATGAGAAAGAAAAGAGATATAGCTTTCCTACCGATTCCCACCCAGGGAACAGGAAAGTCTTAATTACCATTTAACCATGCTTAATTACCATTTAACCATGCTACCAAAGCAATAGGGACACTCCCAACCAAAGGGAGAATACCAGTTCTAATTTAAACCGTGCTACCAAAGCACAGGGATCCCTGGCCACCGGGAGTATCCGCACTTCTGACACCAAATGTAAAGGGTCTGTTTCTTGTTGGTCACTCCAGGCCAGGAAATCCCGAACCCTCATTTGCGGTGTGCTGCTCCGGCTGGCTGGAATCCAGGGGAATAAAACTCACAGACCACACAGAAGGAAAGTATGCAAGTTTATTCCAAAGGGTGGAGGGATTGTCCGTATTTTATACATTCTTAGAAACATAGTCATACGTCATTCACCCATCTTCTGGGGGCTCACTATAATTTATCAGTAACTAATGCAAATACAAGTCATCCTTGAGTAGAACAATCAGTTTAGCTTACACAGCACATTCCTTTTTCCATACCCACCAGAATGTACAAAGGGCACACACATAGAATTCTGATTTCTATAGGATTCTAATTTCTCTTGTGCAGGCCTCCTGTATATGCACTTAAACTAAGCATTATTATTACAAAGGGCACATATATAGGATTCTGATTTCCCTAACACTTGCTATTATCTACCACTTCCACTCCCCTCTGACACAAACTTCTGGTTTATACAAACAGGCAATCTAGAAGATAGGCATCAAAAAGGCGGAGTGTGGTGCATTGAAAACATTCAGAGGAAAGACCTGAGAACTTAGGCACATATATTTTGGAGGAGATGGAGTTTAGAGTAGACATTCACATTCATTCAAGTTATAAGTAGGGCAGAATTTAAAAAAAACAAAACAAAAAAAGAAGCCTTTCCTCGTCATCCCTCCAGTCCAGTCCAGATGCATGGGTTTATGCATCCCTACCAACAGATGGAGACCGAGAACCACTGGTTGGATGATGTCACCCTATAAGGGCCCTGTGCAGCCCTACTCAGACCAGTATTTCTCAGTCTCCAGCAGATGGAGGTGACATGGGTTCCTGTACAATCTGGATGCCACTGGATAGAAAAGAAATAACAAATAAAAAGAGGAAAGGAGAGCTAATAGAGCATTGAATTTACTGGCTGAGCTCTAAACTCTGCTGGGGATTCCAACCCCATTACCTCCCCTCCGCATCATTTGACTGTGACAGCAGAGGCCCTGATCTTGGCACAGCCCCTTCCAGATGCTATTATGGAGTCTCCCTGCCAGGTGCTGAGAAAGGCATGGGTTCTGATGGACACTCTCAAGTGTCATGGTGAGAGTTCCTTTGAAGAAATGGGGACAGGGGCAGTATTTCATTTGTTTGTGCCCAAGAAAAAAGGAACATTTAGGTCAGTTTTGGATCTCAAATAGGTCAACCAGGCCTTGCGTATGCCTCATTTCTGCATGGAAACCATACAGTCAGTCATTGTGGCATTGAAGCAAGGGGAGTTTTTGACATCCTTGGATTCTTTGAGGCATACTTGCATATTCCCATTCAGCTGGAGTATCAGCAGTTTCTGTGATTTGTGGTGCCCATGGGCCATTTTCAGTTTCAAGTACTTCCCTTCAGGTTGGCGACAGCTCCCAGGATGTTCACTAAAGTCATGGCACCAGCACTGCTCTTGATGACTGACTGATACAAACAAAGTTGGCTGAGGGGAGATATGATAGAGATCTATAAAATAATGAATGGTATGGAATGGATAAACGTAGATTGGTTGTTTACTCCGTCAAGAAATAGAAAGACTAGGGGACATGCAATGAAGACTAATAGGAGAACATATTTTTTCACTCATCGCATAATCAAACTCTAGAATTCATTGCTGGAGGATGTTGTAAAAGCTGTTAGTGTAGATGAGTTTAAAACAGGTTTGGACGAGTTTCTGGAGGAAAAGTCCATAAATGATTATTAAAGTGGACTGTGGAAATCCCCTGCTACCCCTGGGATAAGCAGCATGGAATCTGTCTATTTTATGAGAACCTGACAGGTACTTGTGACCTGGATTGGCCACTGTTGGAAAAAGGATACTGGGCTAGATGGACCTTTGGTTTGACCCAGTATGGCATATTTTATGTTCTTATGAGTGTTGCTTGGCCATGTATTGAATGGTGTCCCTGCTCTAGGAGTTTGGCTGGTTGGATGATGTCACCCTATAAGGGCCCTGTGCACTGGAGTGTCTGATGACCCTTTTTCACATTAGGATAGGCAGATTGTCACTGATGCAGGACAGGTTGAAAAAGCTGCAGATGAAGTTTCCCCAGGCATGGGACTACCTGCAGGTCCTGGTGTCCATGGCAGCAACACTGGAGTTAGTCCTATGGGCCCAAATGTACATGCATCTACGTCTGCAGGTGTTGTCATCCAGGTGATTGGTGCAGACAAAGTCTTTGTGGCAGAGGCTACCATTGTGGGGAGAGGCAATGGTGAGTTTATGCTGGTGGCTGAACCCTGATAAACTGACAGCAGGGATGCCACTGGAAACTCCAGACACTGGTAGTGGTTACAACAGATTGAGCAGTTGGGGAGCACGATGTCAGACACAGGTGACTCAGGGGCAGTGGTTTCTGGTGGAGAGCAATTGGTTGATTAATCTGTTGGAGACACGTGCAGTCTTCCTGGTGCTCAGTCTTTCTGCTGATTGTCCGGCACAAGATAGTGTGAATCCTGTTGGACAACATGCCCATTGTAGCATTCATCTATCGGCAGGGAGGCACCATCAGCAGGGGCAGCCAAAGGGGGGTGCGGGGCCATGTGCGGAGACTTGGTGCGGGGCCTAATTTGCATAAATATTTGCATAATGTTACCATACGCTAACTTTTAGTAAACATGCCTCTTAATGAGTGTATGGATAAAGAAAGACTAAAAGATTTCTACATTACTATAATCCAGTGCCAACCACCAAGCATATTGGGAACTACTACAAACACTGCCCATTTAGAACCCATAGCAATCCCACCATATCATAACAGCACTACCAGGACTCACAAAGCACCAGACCCTACCTATCAAAAGGCAACACTGCAAATATTAAACCAATAAATTTCAGAGAACAACAATACATGACCTACTGGGGAAAGAGAACAAGTGGCAATGTCAAATAGGAATTACATAAACAGAATACCTCAGCTCAGTTACACATGCAGAACATAGACCATCACCAAACAAGGAATCACAATTTAGAAACAGGAAGACAATAATTAAACTGGGAACCCCAAAAGCCAAACTTGGAATGTACAGCAACACTGTAGAAATAAAACTATAAATTAATTTCCTCTTGTACTAAACAAAGCGCAGACGTTAATGATGCACATTACCCAGAGCTGACATATTCCAGTTAATAAATTCAAAATAAAGAGATATCTTTCTACCTTTTGTGCATTTTTTTTCAGTTGCAATTGCTCCAGCCACTTTCTTCTGGTTTTCTTCTGCTAACTCTCCATCGTCTGCTGTCCATTTGTCCTTTCTTCTAGTTTATTTCCATTCTCTCTCTACATCTGCTTTAACATACTAATCTTTCTCCTTTTGCTCTTTCCTCATTCCTATTTCATCCATTCAAATTTTACACCTCCATCCTCAGTCCCCACTTACTCTCCCAATACCCGGCCAATTGTAGATTTTTCTTCCCACCCACACAAAATATTTTTCCCCTCTCCATTTCACTCTCCCAGCCCCATCCCATTCTAATCCTCCCCCAACATCAGGTCCCTTCTAGTTCCAGCCCCACCCAGCATCCGCTCCCTTCTAGTCCCCGCATCAGCCCATTTCCAGTCCTAGCCCCTCTTCAGCTCATTTCCAGCCCTAGCTCCCCCATCCATTTCCAGTCCTATCTGAGTCCCTCCATCAGCTCATTTCCAATCCCAGCCCCCATCAGCCCATTTCTAGTCTTTTCCTAGCCCCACCATCAGCCCATGTCAAATCCTAGCTCCCCTCCACTCAGCCCATTTCTATTCCAAGCCCCTGTCCCCATCAGCTGTTTGCAGTTCAAGCCTCCCCTTCCACTCAGCCCATTTCCAGTCCTAGCAATCCCCCAGCCCATTACCAGTCCTAGCCCCCCCATAGCCCATTACCAGTCTTAAGCCCCCATCAGCCCACTTCCAGTCCTAACCCCCATCACCCCATTTTCAGTCTTAGCCCCCCCATAGCCCATTATCAGTCCTAACCCCCCATCAGCCCACCTCAAGTCCTAACCCCCCCATCAGCCCAATTCCAGTCCTAGCCCCCCCATAGCCCATTACCAGTCCTGACCCCCCCATCAGCCCATTTTCAGTCTTAGTCCCCCCATAGCCCATTACCAGTCCTAACCCCCCATCAGCCCATTTCCAGTCCTAGCCCCCCATAGCCCATTACCAGTCCTAACCCCCCATCACCCCATTTTCAGTCTTAGCCCCCCCATAGCCCATTACCAGTCCTAACCCCCCTCCCCCATCAGTCTAGGGAACATTTAAAAATAAAAAAAAAAGCTGGCTGCGGCTGCTGCCGCTGTGGCAGCAGCATAATGGGGTGTCCGGCAGCCCCCCCCCCCCCCCCCCGCCCAGCAGAGCCCTCTCTCCCTGCATCAGTCCCTCTCCGGCCGGCTTTCAGAGCCGCGAAAGGATAGATTCTCCCTCGAGGCTGTTATGGCCCACCGGGGCTGATGGGAAACAGGAAATGCCTGTTTCCATCAGCGCCGGCAGGCCATAACAGAGCCGCGAGGGAGAAACTCTCTCTTCGCGGCTCTGAAAGCTGGCCGGAGAGGAAGGACTCTGCCTGGCAGGGGGGAGCTGCTGGATTCTGCCGCTGCCATGGCGGCAGCGGCAGCAGCCAGCTTTTTTTTTTTTTTAATTTACCTTTAATGCAGGATGTTTTTTGTGTGGGCCCCTGTGCAAAAAACATTCTCGCTCTATGGACGGGCCAGCCCTGACCATCAGCCTTGCTCTGGTCGAAAAGATAGCCCCTCTGCTGGAATGGGCAGAGACACACCTGCTGGTACTATTGGCAGCTCATGTAATGGAAGGGAAAACATGCAAGCCAATTATCTCAGTTGCAGTCTCTTGGATCCAGGAGAATGGTCTCTCGCAGTGTCAGTGTTTTGACTGGCCATGGATCCCTGGGGGTTACCAGTAATGGATTTCATGGTATCAATGATCAATACTAAGGTGGCCAGGTTTTTCAGTCGCTGGAGGAAGAGAATGTTGGAGGGCCTAGTCTTCTTTGTCCAGAGGTGGCTTCAGGAGGGGATATTGTATGTGTTACCCCTGTGGCCCCTCATAGGCAGAGTGGTGCAGAAAGTGGAGATGCATCCAGGTCTAGTGATCTTAGTGGTGCTGGATTTGCCTTGGAGGCCATGATATGTGGCGTCTGGCAGTAGAGGATCTATTTACTTTGCCAGCTGTGCCCAATCTCCTGTTTCAAGTTCCATTTCTCATGCCAGAGGCACATCAGTTCTCACTTACAGTTTGGCTTTTGAAAGGGGTAGTTTGATGATGAAGGGCTATGTTCCTTGGGTCATAGCAATGCTGCTTAGGTTGCGCAAATGTTCCACTTCTCTGGCGTATGTTCGTGTATGGTAGCTGTTTGAGAGTTGGTGCAAGGACAGGGGTTTGTGCCTCTTAGGGTCTACATTGCCCAATGTCTTAGCTTTCTTTCAGGTGAAGATAGAGTGGAATCTCACCCGTAATTTTCTATGGCTGCTCAACCTGAAGTTATCCATTTTTTGCGAGGGATGAAACATGTACATCCTCTGGCGCGTACGATGGTTCCTGAATGGGATCTTAACTTAGTGCTAGAAGTGTTGATGAGGACTCAATTTCAGCCCATCTCAATCTTCTTTGAAAGACTTGATATTTAAAATAGTGTTCTTAGTGGCCATCTATTCAGCATGTAATATCTCAGAGCTTCAGGCTTTATCCTACTGATTTCAAAGGAGAAGGTGGTCTTTAGACTGATGCCTGCTTTTCTACCTAAAGTAGTGTCATAATTTCCCCTTAGTCAGTCAGTAACTTTGCTAGTCTTTGCAGCTTCGGCCAAGAATTCGGAGCCTCAGACCTTGCATAAGTTAGACGTCCGCTGTATTCTCAGACAGTATTTGAAGAGAACACAAGTGTTTCCGACCATCTTTTTTGTGCTTTTCAAATGGCTGTACAAAGATGAAGCAGCTTCTAAAGCTTCGATTGCCCATTGGTTGAAGGAAGCCATTGCATCAGCCCGTCTGCTTAAAGGTACTGGTTGGGCTTAGAGCCCATTCCACTCGGTCTCAGGCATCTTTGTGGGTGGAGTATGGCATGCTGCTGCCTTTGGAAATGTGTAAAGCAGCATGTGGTCGTCCCTGAATTACTTTGATGAACATTATCATCTGGACATTTAAGTACTGGGAAATGCTCAGTTTGGAAGAACAGTTTTGAAGGCCTGACTTTCCTGTCTCCCTCCCCCCCCTTCAATTGTTAGGTATTGCTATGGTAAGTCCCACGTATCGACTGGAGGGATGACAAGAAAATACTTTTTTTTATTCTGCACTACTAATACCTTGAATGAATGTGAATGTCTAGTCTAAACTCCATCTCAGTCCAATTGGAACCATTATAAGTGTCTTAGCAAATATGTACACTCTGGAGGAGAGGAGGGATAGGGGAGATATGATTCAGACCTTTAAATACTTAAAGAGAAATAATGAACAAACAAATCTCTTCCAAAGACGGGGAAGCTGTAAAACCAGAGGGCATAACATGAAGCTGCAAGGTGGTAAATTGAAAGGCAATGTCAGGAAATACTTTTTACTGAAAGGGTGGTGGATGCTTGGAATGCCCTCCCGATGGAAGTGGTGGGGGCAAACACAGTGACAGAATTCAAAATGGCATGGGACAGACACAGTGGATCCCTTTACAGCAACAGGATAAAATCAAAATAAACTGAATCATCTAATTTCTCAACAAATAGGGGTGTCCTACATGGAGCGGTGAGTTCACCCCTAAACAAAGACATGGGGAGGGGTGGCCTGCACAGAGTGGCAGGTGCACCTACTCCTGCCATCTTACTGGGCAGACTAGATGGACCATACTGGTCTTTATCTGCCGTCATTTACTATGTTACTATGTCACTATGACAAACACATGCAGCCAAAGTGTTCTAGAAAACTATTCCCTTTCATTTTATCCAGCACAGTAGATAACAAAAATGCTGCTGTCTCCTATTTATGAAATACTAAGATGACAGAACCGGGAACTTGCTTTTCAAATGCACATAAGAGTGTTTGCGAGACTTCTCCTGCTCAGTTTCCATCTCATAGTGGGGATACATAAACCCACACATCTGGACTTCTGGACTTACAAAGTGCAAAGTGGCATGTCACGCTCCCATCACATGAATGAGTGAGTGCCATGCCTATTACCACCCCAATGTTAACTCTAACCCCCCGCCCCCCTCAAAACAAATTCTGTTCTGGCTATATTCATGACGTGTAAGTGCTGACATTTACACATTTGTTGTGAAATGCCAGCACTTACATGTGCAAGTTCCTGTGTTTCCTCTGTTGATTTTCCTTGCATGCACATATGTGAAATGGCTCCTCCTGCTGTAAATGAATGTCCAGCCCCAAACATTCATGCATTTCCTTCTATGAATTAAAAAACACATCCATTTTTAGGGGTGGAGATATGCTGATTTTACATCAGTCTCCCATATGCTCACCCTCTCTTCTAAAACTGACATAGATTTGCAGCGGTTTTCACTTCTACTTCTCTTCCACTGCATAAAAGAACCTTTCTAAAATGTGCTTTCACATACCCATCCCATGAACTAACTATAAACAAGGAAGCAAGTGAAGGCAGGCATAGGCTGAAATGTTCCAGTACTTTTTCAATCTGACCCCATGGGTGATTCCAGATCCAGGGTTGTCTATTATTCTTAATTTGACCCCAAGTAGACCACTCAAGAGAAAGTTATCATGCTAGTGAGTGAACAGATGGATTCAATCACCACATGGCTTTTCTGCCATGTGTTGAAAAGTGATGATAACAGCAAGAGAGAATAAGAAAACTTGATGTCCTCCATGAGAACTCTTGGAATCCTATAAAGGAAAGTTTTTTTCTCCCTCCTTTTGTATTCAACTGCACACCTTGGCTCTGTTTATTTAGGGAATTGGATCTTATAGAGACCTGGGGAAAGGAGTAAAGCAGCTTTTGTCTTTATTACCACAAGCATTTGCTAATGAAGGAAGTGTCCAAATTAGAAATTGATGATATTTTATCCACTCTTCTTAGCAGTCACAAACACTTGAAAGTGCCTGAAAGAAACTAGTTTCAGCTGCTGCTAGGATTCACTTCCCTTGGGATGGGGTGGAGAGACATTGCAGTCTGCTGCTGATGAAACATTTAAGGAGCCTGAGAAAAACACCATAATCTATCTGGCAGCATCTGAGAGCAGGGTTTTACTCAAGCTTTAGTTGTTCCTCCTCCTAGTCCTTAAAAACCTGCCACCTGTTTTTTAGCACACTGACTGCTCCTTTCCCTATGATTAGGAAATATTCAAACATCTCTTATTCACTAAACTATTTCTGATATAATCACTTGGTGTATGCTTTTGTTGGTACAATGTACTACTGTAAGCGTATCAATGCTTCTTCTTATGCCATTACTGTATGTCTATTCTGAGCTGTAATAGGTTCTGAGTGCTCTTGATGAGAGGGTGTGGAATAAACAATGTTATTCTGCATCTGGGGCTGATGTAAAATGAATAGGATGTAGTATGTGCATAAATTGAGTGCTTCCGTTTCATTTATTAAATTTGATAACCCACCTTTTGTCAGGCATCAAGGAGGCAAACAGCAAAAAAGGAAAATATATATTTAGTAGTAAACCAATAACAGAGTAATAAAGCATCAAGGGAAACTCTGTGTAAACATGACCAAATAGCAGAACCACCAAAAATGACAAATCAGAGAAATAAAAATTAAAAACAGAGGTACTCTTTAGCCAAGCTGCACACAAAAGGTGCACAGTGAAATGTCAAGATGGCCATTACCATAATAAATCTAGTGCGGCTGCACAAGAAGGAATGCACTTGCCTTACTACCATTTGCTAAGGATAAGGGGGGGGAGGGAGGTCTGGTGAGATGTTTGTATACATCTGGGCTTTATGGAATGGGGTGGGGAGGATCTTGAGATCAGACACTCCTGGAACAAAGGGCATTTAAGGTATCAGAGAAATGGGAGGAAGGGGCTCAGGATAGGAATAGGCTCTGACCTATTTGGGGAGAGGAGGCCTGGGGAAGGAAGGAAACTTGGAATGGCAGTGTTTCACAGTATCAGGGGAGTGGAAGGGAGGGTAATCTTGGGATTGGAAGCTCTTGGGGAATTTTTGAAGTGTTTGGGTGTGGGGCAAGAAGATGAGTCTTGGTTTGAACATAGTAACGTAGTATATGACAGCAGATAAAGACCATCATGGTCTATCTAGTTTGTCCAGCAAGGTGGCAAGAGTAAGTGCACCTGCCATTCCATGCAGGTCACCCCTCCCCATGCCTTTGTTTAGGGGTGTACCCACTTTTCCATGCAGGTCACCACTATTTGTTGAGATAGCAGACAGTTAAGGTTATTTTGATTTTATCCTGTAGCTATAAAGAGATCCACTATATCTGTCCCATGCCATTTTGAATTCTGTCACTGTATTTGCCTCCACCACTTCCATCAGGAGGGCATTCCAAGCATCCACCACCCTTTCAGTGAAAAAGTATTTCCTGACGTTGCCTTTCAGTTTATTCCCTTGCAGCTTTATGTTATATCCTCTAGTTTTGCAGCTTCCCTGTCCTTGAAAAAGGTTTGTTTGTTCATTAATACTCCTTAAGTATTTAAAGGTCTGAATCATATCTCCCTTGTCCTTCCTCTCCTCTATGCATATTTAGGTCTTCGTCTCTTCTCAAAATCACACCCAGAGGTTGTTTCACGATACCATGTGTTCTATTTCCATCCGAACCTGTCTGCTTCAGCTGGGCACAATGGGAGCTACTAACTTGTTTCCCTTAAAGATTACACCATACCAAAGAAGAGAGATTGGCAGCTCCAGGGGAGGAGAGGTTTTTGTATCAGTCAGGTGGTTCCTTTATTTGATATACTACCTTTTAATCTAAAAAACTATTTCAAAGTGGCGTACCATATAAAATAATAATGAAAAGACATAGAAAATGATAATCATTCAAATTCTAAAAGAATAGACAATAGCTGAGAGGAGAAAATAGTGAAAGAAAGAGGGACCAACTGGTTTCATCCCAAAGGCTTGTCTGGAGTCTCACAAAAAAAACAGAGAAAAAAGAATGGGACTTCAAGGCAGTCTTAAAATGGGATCAGTTTAATTCACTCCTCAGATGATGGGAGAGCGAATTCCAGAGCAATGGAGTGTAACAAGAGAAGGCAGTATCTGTGGTCCTATTAAGGAAGCAGTTGTATGCATTTGGTAATACCAATTGATTAACATGCTTGGAACAAGTTGGTTGTGATGAACTGTTTAGCATCAGGAGATCAGAGACAGAGGGTCGTTAGTATGCAAGACTGTGTGAATAATAAGACATTCTTTGTACTGAATTATAATCAAGATGGGAAGCCAGCAAATTCTCTTTAAAGCAGTGGTAACATTATACTTCCTGGTGTTTAGAAGTTTGGCTGCAGAGTTTTGAAGGCATTGAAGCCGATGTGGAGTAGATTGGTTAAGTCTAGAAAACCCAGGAGCTCGCCAGGAGTCAGGACTGACTCGAAGGCACACATTGCATTTGCATAGTAAAGGGAATTGCAATTGTACATGCGGGATAGAATATGAGCAAATATTATTGTTTTGAGGTTGTTTATATCTAGAAAAGGTTTATGGTATTGTGGAAAGGAAGGGTTAACTAAAAACTGAGAAAGCTAGAGAAATCTATTTAATAACTTTTCTGTAGAACTTGTACTAATTGTAGGAAAAATCCTTGGAAGATTACAAAGAAACAAATACTTTATTGCTTGTTAGTTTTCTCTAGGTCCCTGGTTTTCCAAGCTGTTAAAAGACATATTGCTTTCTCAAAATAATCCAGGGGGCCCAGTCAAGTATGCAGGGTGAATGTTTCTCCAAAAACCTCCTTTTTCTGATAAGATAGGGTGTTATAATTAAAGACTGGCAGATGTCTAGGCCTAAATAACTTGTAAGCTTTAATCTGTTTTGTATTTAAGCCAGAGTGACTCCGATGTATGGCAGAGAAAAGCATTCAACATAAGAACATAAAATATGCCATACTAGGTCAGACCAAGGTCCATCAAGCCCAGTATCCTGTTTCCAACAGTGGCCAATCTAGGTCATACGTACCTAGCAGTTTACCCAAAAGACACAGGTTCCACAATGCTTGTATTGGGTCAAGCATTGATATCCTGGGTCCCTTTTTAAATAATGGTTTATGGACCTTTCCTCCAGGAACTTCTCCAAACCTTTTTTAAAACCAGCTACACTAACAGTATTTACTACATCCTCCGGTAACAAATTCCAGAGTTTGATTACACTTTGAGTGAAAAAATATTTTCTCTTATTTGTCTTAAATAGTTTACCCTATAGCTTCATTGCATGTCCCCTAGTCTTTCTATATTCTGATAACGTAAACAATTGATCTACATTTACCTGTTATACTCCATTCATTAATTTATAGACCTCTATCATATCTCCCCTCAACCGTCTCTTTTCTAGGTTAAAGACCCCTAACATTTGTAGCCTCTCCTCATAGGAGTAGCATTCATCTCCTTTACCATTTTGGTGGCTCTTCTCTGTACCTTTTCTAATAATGCTATATCCTTTTTAAAATACGGCGACCATAATTTCACACAATATTCAAGGTGCAGTCGCACCATGGAAAGATACAGAGGCATTATAATATCCTTTGTTTTATTTTCCATTCATTTCCTTATGATACCTAGCATTCTATTTGCTCTCTTGGCTACCGCTGCACACTGGGCGGAGGGTTTTAACATGTTATCCAAGATGACGCCCAAATCTTTTTCCTGGGTAGTGGTTCCCAATGTGGAACCTTGCATCGTGTAACCATAGTTTGGGTTGTTCTTCCCTAGGTGCATAACTTTGCACTTGTCCACATTAAATTTCATCTGCCATTTGGATGCCCAGTCTTGCAATTTATCAAGATCCTCCTGCAATTTTCCACAATCTTCTTGGGTTTTAACAACGTTAAATAGTTTTGTGTCATCTGCAAATTTGATAACCTCACTCGTTATTCCCTTTTCCAGGTCATTTATGAATATGTCAAAAAGCAGCGGACCCAGTACAGATCCCTGGGGTACTCCACTATTCACCTTTTTCCATTGGGAAAATTGGCCATTTAGCCCTTCCCTCTGCTTTCTATCTTTTAACCAGTTCCTGATCCACAATAGTACACTGCCTCCTATCCCATGACTCTTTAGTTTTTCCAAAAGTCTCTGATGAGGGACCTTGTCAAAGGTTTTTGAAAATCCAGATACACTATATCAACCGACTCACCTTTGTCTATCTATTTATTCACACCTTCAAAAAAAACATAACGGATTAGTAAAACAAGATCTTCCTTGTCTAAAGCCATGTTGGCTGTCTCCCAGTAGGCCATGACTATCTACATGCTGAGTAATTTTGTTCTTTATGATGGTTTCTACCATTTTTCCCGGTACTGACGTCAGGCTCACCAGTCTGTAGTTTCCCAGATCACCCCTGGAACCCTTTTTAAACATTGGCGTTACATTGATGATCCTCCAATCTTCAGGCATTACAGATGATTTTAATGAAAGTTCACAGATTACTAATAGCAGGTCTACATTCAACCTGTAGACTATGTTTTTCTCTCATTGCCAGCAATAAAAAAACATAAAATAATGTTCAAGCCAGGCATTGTGCTATATCATTCTTTATTTCAGAATCCACAGTATGGATTTTTGTAAAGTAGAAAAAGGAGGATTTTAAGAACCATTAAAACCTACATTTCAAAAGATAACAAGGATTCAGTTTCACAGCCTAATATTGTGATGCAGTCCTACAGAGGAATGGTCCGGTTGTTATTAAGTGGGGTGGAAGATTAGCAGGGTTGATGGCATGAAACACACTCGGCTTTTGATTTACAAGAATTTAATTTCATGCCATGCTCCTCCAGCTACTGTGCAATTGTTTTGAGACCTGAGTTTAGTAGGGTAAGATCTTATGATAAAAGATCAGTAAAATGGACTATTTGAATGTCATCAGCAAAGATGTATCCATGTAATCCAAGATTTTGAATGAGTGCAACTAGAGAAGGTAGAAATAAGTATAGAGTAGGTGTGAGTATGGAACCTTGTGGGACCCTACAGGGAAGTGATTGGATATTAGAATAAGAGTTATGTAAAAAGATACTATAAAAGTGCAGTTTTGAAGATAGGAGGAGAATCAAGAGAGGACTACATTGCCAATGCCTATGTCTGACATTTGTTGAATTAGGATAGAGTGATCAACCAGGTCCAAGACTGTACTGAGATCTAATGAAATTATGATGGTTGTTTGGTAGAGGTTAATTCTGCACCTTAGGTCACCGAGAAGCCAAAGTAAAAGAGTTTCTGTGGAGCGTCCTGCACAAAATTCAGACCAATATGGGTGCAGGCAGGGGCGGCCCAAGAGGGTGCAGGGCCATGTGCGGAGACTCATTGCAGGGCCTCATTTCCATAAGGTGCCTCATTTGCATAAATATTTGCATAATGTTACCATACACTAACTTTTAGTAAACATGCCTCTTAATGAGTGTATGGATAAAAAAAGACTAAAAGATTTCTACATTACTATAATCCAGTGCCAACAGCCAGGTACATTAGGAACTAGAAACATAGAAATATGACGACAGAAAAAGACCACATGGCCTATCTAGTCTGTCCTTCCATAACAACTACAACAGTTCCCTTTTTACCTATAGAGATCCTCTGTGTTTGTCCCATGCTTTTTTTAATTCAGTTGCTGTCCTCATCTCTACCACCTCCACTGGGAGACTATTCCACGGATCCACTACTCTTTCCGTAAAGAAATATTTCCGCATATCACTCCTGAATCTATCTCTCTTCACCCTCATCCCATGTCCCCTCGTAGCAGAACTTGCTTTCAATTGAAAGAGGCTCTCTCCCTGAACATTTATGCCACGGAGGTATTTAAACATCTCAATCATATCACCTTTATCCCGCCTTTCCTCTAAGGTGTACAATACATATTAAGATCCTTCAGTCTGTCCTCATATGCTTTATAATGAAGACCACTAATCATTGTAGTAGCCACCCTCTGCACCGACTCCATCCTGTTCACATCCTTTTGAAGGTGCGGTCTCCAGAATTGCACACTATACTCCAAATGAGATCGCACCAAAAACTTATACAGAGGCATTATCACCTCCTTTTTTCTGCTAGCCATTCCTCTCCGTATGCACCCAAGCATCCTTCTAGCTTTTGCCGTCGCCTTTTCTACCCGTTTAGCTACTTTAAGATCATCAGACACAACCACGCCTAGGTCCCGCTCTTCTTTAGTGGACAAAAGTACTTCACCTCCTATACTATATTGCTCCCTTGGATTGCAGCCCAAATGCATGACCTTACATCTGTTAACATTAAATCCCAGCTGCCAAATTCTAGACCATTCTTCAAGCTTAGCAAGATCCCTCCTCATGTTATCTACTCCTTCCTGGGTGTCTACTCTATTGCAGATTTTGGTATCATCCGCAAAGAGGCAAACCTTACCTGAAAGCCCTTCTGCTATATCACTAACAAAGATGTTAAAAAGAATCAGACCAAGGACAGATCCCTGGGGCACACCACTGATAACATCCTTCTCCTCAGAGTGAGCTCCATTTACTTGTACTCTTTGTCGCCTCCCACCCAACCAATTTCTGACCCAAGCAGTAACTTTAGGGTCCATCCCTAGGGTGCTCAGTTTGTTATAAGTCGCCTGTGAGGAACAGTGTCAAAGGCTTTACTGAAATCTAAATACACCACATCTAGGTCTCTCCCTCGGTCCAACTCCCTGGTTACCCAGTCAAAGAAATCAATCAAATTTGTCTGACAAGACCTGCCTCTGGTGAATCCATGCTGCCTCGGATCCTGTAATCCGCTGGACTCCAGAAACCTCACTATTTTCTCTTTCAGCAGCGTTTCCAATAATTTACTCACCACCGAAGTTAAACTAACCGGCCTGTAGTTTTCAACCACATCCTTACTTCCGCTTTTGTGTAAAGGCACCACATGAGCCTCTCTCCAGTCCTTTGGCACCACTCCCCACTCCAACGAGGCATTGAAAAGGTCAGTCAGTGGAGCTGCTAGAATGTCCCCAAGTTCCCTCAGTAATCTCGGATGTATCCCATCCGGTCCCATCGCTTTGTCTACTTTAAGTTGAGATAGTTTCTCACGAACACAGTCTTTTGAAAATTGTTCAAGATGTCCTTTGCTTCTGTTCCTATTTGTGGGTGTTTTCTGAGGTCCTGCTCCTGGTTCTTCATCTGTGAATAGAGAACAAAAATATTTGTTAAGCAATTCCGCTTTATCCTTATCAGCTTCTACATATTCCTCCCCTGCACCCTTGAGTCTGACAATACCACTCTTGCCCTTCCTCTTCTCACTAATATATCTGAAAAATGTCTTATCCCCCCATTTTATTGCATTGGCTATTTCCTCCTCCTTTTGAATCTTTGCCTTCTTGACTACTTTGCTAGCTTCTCTAAGTTTTTCCAAGTACAGATGCCTGTCTTCCTCTCTCTGTGATCTCTTGTATTTCATGAAGGCCTCCCTCTTTTTCTTCACTTTTTCAGCTACTTCTTTCGAAAACCAAACACTGCCCATTTAGAACCCATAGCAAACCCGCCGTATTCTAACAGCACTACACTCTATCTATCAAAAGGCAACACTGCAAATATTAAACCAATACATTTCAGAGAATAACAATACATGACCTACTGCGGAAAGAGAACAAGTGGCAATGTCAAATAGGAATTACATAAACAGAATACCTCAGCTCAGTTACATCTGCAGAATATAGACCATCACCAAACATGGAATCACAATTTAGAAACAGGAAGACAATAATAACCTGGGAACCCCAAAAGTCAAACTTGGAATGTACAACACTGTAGAAATAAAACTATAAATTAATTTCCTCTTGTACTAAACAAAACGCAGACGTTAATGATGCACATTTCCTAGAGCTGACATATTCCAGTTAATAAATTCAAAATAAAGAGATATTTTTCTACCTTTTGTGCATTTTTTTTCAGTTGCAATTGCTCCAGCTACTTTCTTCTGGTTTCTTCGTGTCTTCTGCTAACTCTCCATCGTCTGCTGTCCATTTGTCCTTTCTTCTCTCTTCTAGTTTTTTTCCATCCTCTCTCTACATCTGCTTTAACATACTAATCTTTCTCCTTTTGCTCTTTCCTCATTCCTATTTCATCCACTCAAATTTTACCCCTCCATCCCCACTTATTCTCCGAATATCCGGCCAATTGTAGATTTCTCTTCCCTCCCACACAAAATATTTTTTCCCTCTCCATTTCACTCTCCCAGCTCCATCCCATTCTAATCCTCCCCCAACATCAGCTCCCTTCTAGTTCCAGCCCCACCCAGCATCCGCTACCTTCTAGTCCCTGCATCAGCCCATTTCCAGTCCTAGCCCCCCATAAGCCCATTTCCAATCCTATCCTAGCCCCACCATCAGCCCATTTCCAGTCCTAGCTCCCCCATCCATTTCCAGACCTATCCGAGTCCCTCCATCAGCTCATTTCCAATCCCAGCCCCCCATTAGCCCATTTCTAGTCCTTTCCTAGCCCCACCATCAGCCTATGTCAAATCCTAGCTCCCCTCCACGCAGCCCATTTCCAATCCAAGCCCCCCATGAGCCTACTTCCAGTTCTAGCCACTCCATGAGTCCATTTCAATTCAAGCCCCCACTACAGCCCATTTCCAATCTTAGCACCCCCCAACAGCTCATTTCCAAACCTATCCTAGCTCCTCCATCAGCCCATTTCCTGTCCTAGCCCCCCCACTCAGCCCATTTCCATTCCAAGCCCCCTCCCCATCAGCTATTTGCAGTTTAAGCCCCCACTTCCACTCAGCCCATTTCCATTCCAAGCCCCCGTCCCCATCAGCTATTTGCAGTTCAAGCCCCCCTTCCACTCAGCCCATTTCCATTCCAAGCCCCGTCCCCTTCAGCTATTTGCAGTTCAAGCCCCCTTCCAATCAGCCCATTTCCAGTCCTAGCAATCCCCCCAGCCCATTACCAGTCCTAGCCCCCCATAGCCCATTACCAGTCCTAAGCCCCCCGTCAGCCCACTTCCAGTCCTAACCCATCACCCCATTTTCAGTCTTACCCCCCCCCCCACAGCCCATTACCAGTCCTAACCCCCATCCGCCCATTTCCAGTCCTAGCCCCCCACATAGCCCATTACCAGTCCTAACGCCCCCCATCAGCCCATTTCCAGTCCTAGCCCCCCCATAGCCCATTACCAGTCCAAATCCCCCCATCAGCCCACTTCCAGTCCTAACCCCCATCACCCCATTTCAGTCTTATCCCCCCATAGCCCATTACCAATCCTAACCCTCCATCAGCCCACTTCCAGTCCTACCCCCCATCAGCCCATTTCCAGTCTTAGCCCCCCTACCCCATAGCCCATTACCAGTTCTAACCCCCCCATCAGCCCATTTCCAGTCCTAGCCCCCATCACCCCATTTTCAGTCTTAGCCCCCCCATAGCCCATTACTAATCCTAACCCCCATCAGCCCACTTCCAGTCCTACCCCCATCAGCCCATTTCCAGTATTATCCCCCCACCCCCATAGCCCATTACCAATCCTAACCCCCCATCAGCCCATTTCCAGTCCTACCCCCCATCAGCCCATTTCCAGTCTTAGCCCCCCGCCCCCATAGCCCATTTCCAGTCCTAACCCCCCCATCAGCCCATTTCCAGTCCTAGCCCCCCACATAGCCCATTACCAGTCCTAACGCCCCCCATCAGCCCATTTCCAGTCCTAGCCCCCCATAGCCCATTACCAATCCAAATCCCCCCATCAGCCCACTTCCAGTCCTAACCCCCATAACCCCATTTCCAGTCCTAGCCCCCCTAGCCCATTACCTGTCCTAAACCCCCCATAGCCCATTTCCAGTCCTAGCCCCCCCAGCCCATTACTTGTCCTAAATCCCCATAGCCCATTACCAGTCCTAACCCCCCCATCAGCCCACTTACAGTCTTAGCCCCACCCCATAGCCCATTACCAGTCCTAACTCCCCCCCCCCATCAGCCCAGCTAGATTAAAAAAACCCACAAACTGGCTGCTGCTGCCGCTGTGGCAGCGGCAGAATCGAGCAACCCGCGGGGCCCCCCTGCCCTGCAGAGTCCTCCTTTCAGCATCAGCTCCCAAAGCGCGGGCTTTTCAGAGCCGCGAAGGGAGAGCTTCTCCTCTCGCGGCTCTGTTAATCCCATCAGCCCCTCAGTGAGATTAACAAAGCCACAAGAGGAGAAGCTCTCCCTTCGTGGCTCTGGCAGCCGACGCTGAGGGAGTTGATGCTGGAAAGAGGATTCTGCAGGGCAGGGGGGCCCCGCAGGGTGCTTGATTCTGCCGCTGCCATGGCGGTGGCGGCAGCGGCAGCAGCAGCCAGTTTGTGGTTTTTTTTTTAAATCTAGCTGGGCTGATCGCTGATGCAAGATGTTTTTTGCGCGGGGCCCCCTGAAACGTGGGGCCCTGTGCAAAAAACATTCTTGC
Organism: Ichthyophis bannanicus; assembly: GCA_033557465.1. Lineage (NCBI taxonomy): Eukaryota > Metazoa > Chordata > Amphibia > Gymnophiona > Ichthyophiidae > Ichthyophis > Ichthyophis bannanicus. The sequence continues at coordinate 53,783,169 of CM066034.1, read as the reverse complement.
TCAATGGATGGGCCGGCCCTGGGTGCAGGACGTCTATTTTTTTCAAAAAAAGGAGAGAGTTGGGTGTGAACTGCTTTCTCAAATACTTTAGAAGGAAAGGGGCAATGAGAGATAGGGCAAGTAAAATCTGTTTAAGTAGAGGGCGGATGGAAGCATGTTTCCAGGAGGTAGGGAAATATTATTGATGATTGCTAGGAGGAAAGGAAAAAAGACCTGGCTCTTTGTTTTTGATTAGTTTTGGAGGGAAACAATATAGGAGGACTTCATAGGGCTTAGAAGTTTGGTCAAAGAGAAGGTAGTAACGGGCCTGCTATTGCAAGTGAAATGTTCTGGCATTCAGGTTAAGCTGCCGCAAACCTTCCGTTCTAGCAGTGGACAGTACTCCCACCAAGTACATTCAGGTTAGATGTTACAAGAAGATCTTCATTTGCAGACATGGCACCCATATCGTGAAACTTATTACTGGCAAAGATTAGGCCAGAATCTTCCTTGCAGAGATTGAAAAAGGAATTGAATCTGACTCTTCAGTGAAGCTTACAAATAGAATATATATCTGCTGTCAGGATTCCTTAGGTAACTCTGGCTGGTTGGAGTTGGGGGTGTTCATACAATTGTAACTTTTATCCTGTTGTGGTCTGTCATATGTCTAACTGTTTTATGTGCAGGTTTCATGTTATCTTTATGTTTTATCTTACTGTGAGTTAGGTTTATATTTTATTTATTTTTATTTATTTCAGTGCTTTTTTATACCGCCCCTTCCAGAGATCAGGGGCGGTTTACAAGGAACTTAAACAACAATATAGCAGAACATTGCAATATTGAATTACATTAAACATTAGTTGAGCAAAAACAAGGAACTTAAACAACAATATAGCAGAACAGTGCAATATTGAATTACATTAAATATTAGGTGAACATAAACTAGGTTGCATAATAACTAGGTTAAATGGAAAACAATGTGAGGGTTATTAACATAAAGGGAGGTATAAAACTATGTTACAAGGAGTCATAAAACTATGTTACAAGGAACCAGAGGGGTAGATTTACATGGTTAGTAAGAGACTATAATAGTTATTTGTGATCATAAATAAAGTATTGTACATTATTTAGAAGTTGTATTACATGCGGTATATTAAGTGTTACAAATAAATAAATAATAAATGTATACTTAGCTTTCCAAAGAGCAATTCTTGAAAATCTACTTAGCTTATTCAAAAATAGCTATTAACTAAGTCTGACGCAGTACTGCGTTTTGAACCCTCTTCACATCCACTGGGTTCTGCAGCAGGGTCCAAATCTCACAATCTTCTGACCAAACATTTACTGCTAGCATACACTTTAGCATACACTTTAAACATGGCAGTCAACTCATTTTCACAGCATCTACCCATCATGCCTTTAGAGTATATATATGTGTCATACATAGCAAACAACAACCAATCGACAACACCATAGGCTGTTGATAGCAACCAGAACGTCATTCCATACACTTTGTGGTGAGGAATGCCCTCCAGAAGAAATGGAGATAGGGGAAAATCCTGGTAGAAGTAATGAAACAGCACTAGCACACAGGATTTACAATGCAGAGTTGGAAAAAACACAGCTCTCTGCTGAGCACAGGACACGCCCCAGCTCAGGGGAGGAGACAGGCTTCTGCACTGATTGGGCATGCTCAGGGGAAGGTCAGGGTGTGCCGGGAAATGAAGCCCTTTTAAATCCCCAAGCAGAGAGGGAAGAGGAGAGGAGGAAAAGAGAAAAGGAGGAAAGAGAAAAAGAGGGAAAAGGAAGGAGGAAAACGCTAGAACCCTGGAGCAAGGCAGAACCTTGGAGTAGTAAACCTTGGAGCCAAGCACACTCTAAGAAGGAACCTTACTACAAGGTAGAGCCTGGGCGTGGGAAGGCTAGCAAATTCAGCACATGGAACGAAGGTATCTGGTCTGGTAGCAAACAAGGCTACAGAAGCAAGGAAATGAAGCAGGAAGAAAGCTTTTCAAAGAGAAATTCACAGAGCAGAGGAAATAGCAGTAAGGCTGCTGAGTTTTTGAACCAGAGAGACTTCTGGAGGAAAGGTGCCAGTTCTTATTCAAACCCTGCTAAAGGTAAAGCTAACTTTTCTACTTTTAATGCTTTACTAGAGAAACCTTTTATTTGTGCTGACCTTCACAAGGTAAACCCAGCTGCAGAAGCTGATAGCAAGTGGGGGAAGGGTGTTACCCTTACCAAAGACTTTCACATGGATAAAGAGCAGTTACAGGCTGAATTGCTTTTAAAACAGTTTCAAGAGTTTCTGGAACTGAGGTCAGGGAAGCCTAGCAGGCCTGACAGAGACAGCAATAGCCTTAGCTCTGATGAATGCATGCAAGTGGATAATTACCTGCCTACCTTAGAAGGGGACCCTTCTCCAATGGATTGCTCAATCTGCCTCAAAGAGGACAGCAATGTAAGTAAGCCTTGAACACTGTATGAAAAGAATACAGGGAGTTTGCTGTATTTGCTGCCAAGCTAAAAGGTTTACAAATTGTTTTCATTTGTTGTTTTGAGAAGCCACGCTGTGGAAGGAACAGCTGTTTGTTTGGTGCTGCAATAATTCTGAAAGAGCACATGAGGCACTGCTGAGTTAAAGCTGCTGTAATTGTGAAGAGCCAAGTAGAAGCTAACTTAATTTCAGTTGTACTTCCTATGTTCCTGGTTTCAGCTGTTTTGGTTGAAATTGCACCTTTTGCGTTCTGCACCATTGAATTTTGATGCGCTGGAAAATATCCCCACAACAATAAATTTCTTGCAGCCTTACCATTCGTGTCACGACTACAGTTTAATCCTGAAGGAAATACAAGTACACTACGAGTCCCAGAATTCCCAGGGACCAGTACAAGCTTTATTACTCAGGGACATTACAAGGCCACTCCTGCCTGTAAGCTCTCGGGCCCGGGCAGGAGCGTCGCAACTTATAGCATGGAACACCAATCTAACTCCAGGTTCATCCCTGAGGGGACACAGTTTGCAATTTAAAAATCCATCATTGTTCACAAAATTACAGTCTTGCTTCATAATCACCAGCCCGCCAATATGACAGAAACTAGTCAATTATACGTCATTGCAATTGCTCAAACACATGCACCTTATCCACACAATGTTGAACAATTGGTACCAAGTTCTCAGTGCTCAGCCATGATTGATGTTCTCCCAATCTCTTCTTTACAGATCTTATAGTGCGTCCAAAATATTTCAGTCCACAAGGACAAATCAGCATTTATACTACATAAGTGGAATTACAGCTGGTAAAATGTCTTGCTTTATAAATTCTTAAAGTTTTTTCATCTGTCCAAGTTTTCTCTTCAATTGTGGAGTGACAAAATGGACAGTCCCCACATGCAAAATGTCCAATGTCATCCGCAGATTCCTTTCTCGGAGGGAGGGCAGCCTGAGAAACCATATCACGAATGTTTCTCCCTCTAGTATATGAAACCATTAGTTCATTCTGAAAACAATCATGTATCTACAACACAACACAATGTTTTTGCAAAATAGCAGTCACCTCCACTGCTCTATAGCTATTCTTTGAATAAGCTAAATGATTTTCAAGAGCTGCTCTTCAGAAAGATAAGTATTCGTTGATTATTGAATGAAAGATCTACATCATGAAACGTTTATATAATATGGATAGAATACCTTATATGAAAAAGAACTAGAGTGTCTGTTGAGGGATGAATGTGAATACCCGTATGACAACGAGTCCAACAAAAAAACGTATTTCTATGTCTAAGAGGAACTTGGACACACTGAATTTGATTTTATGAGATCTAGATATTTTTATTGATCGACCCTGTTTGGGATTTTTGTAGTATTTATTGCTATATAAGATTGTCCCTTCAAGAGAGTATGGCGGCAAAACAGACAGATACTTCTGTAAATTCAGATCAACTTTCACAAATAAATAAATAGCCCCACACAGTATTTGAGGAATTAAATTCAGCTGCTCAGATTAAAGATGTTCAAATTAAGGGTCCTTAAATGACAATTTCAGAAAGAGCCCCCAGTGTGGGGATGATCCACATCAGAAGATCCAGGAGCAACTACAATTGGGCTCCCTGCATCCTTGGATGCCCTGCAATCCAGGAGATGCTTGGGTGGAATTTGCACCATTTCCAAATTCTCCAGACCAATATGGGGCCAGTTTTATAGTCTGTGGCCTTGGATCTCTCTCTTCTATTAGAGCCCATGCTAACAGCTTGAAGCGTTTTTCAAGGAGACCTCTAGCCTTGCAAAAGATGGAACAGATTCAAACAGTTGGGGAAAAAATCAGTCCTGGCACTGAGAAAGAGGAAGGCTACAAAATAAGGGAGAAACAACTGCAAATCATCAGCAAAACGAAACTTATCCCAGATGCATTGAAGAGGACATGGACCTTTATCTGAAAGAAGATGAAAACAATCCCGTTACAGGAATAAGGTTGTGCCCTCTTATGGGCAGGGAAAGAGGGATATCTCTCCTAGAGGAAGAAAGAACACTTGATGGATTAAGTAGAAATATGTTCACTGAGCAGGGAAGAGGAAGGGCCCTTGTTCATTAGAGCTATAAAACTACCTCTGAAAAAAGATAAGGACTCTATGTGTATGAAAATCTAAGATCTTTTACTTTTGATACTGAATTTTACACTATATAATCCACAGTAGTAGTTTACCATGTATTTAGCAAATAAGTAACTAGCTAAATATATTAGGATAATATTGCCTTATATAGTTGTTAAGTACTGCTAATTTATATGTACTACCTCCATCCTCTAATCAGAGGCAGGAGCTCTTTATGGGCCCAATATTCAAAAGGTATTTACATGGTTTACAGCCTAGTAAACCGTGTAAATGCCTTAGATGGGAATATTCAACGGCACTTACACAGTTAGTGCCGTTGAATATCTCCATCTAAGTTCCCTACACACCCCGATGCTATCCGGTTAGCATAGGGGCGTGTTGGGGGTGTTCTGGGGTGGAGCAGAGCAGGGAATGACACTTACCATTCAGCAATGATATTGGCTGCTGCCTGGTTAGCGATCGTCGCCTTAAAGATAGGTGAGGAAAACCCTTGCCTATCTTTAAGGCACCAATCGCTAATCAGGCAGCAGCCAATGTTGCTGCTGCACAGTTAGCTTCGGTGGCTTCTGGCTTTGGAGGCGATCACCGGATATTCAATGCCATCGCCATGGCACTGAATATCCGGTTTGGAGGTCAGCAGAGAAGGCTGTGCGCTCGTCGGCGCATAGCCCTTTGAAGATCCGGACAAATCAGTATCAGGCCCTATATTCCTTTCATGGCTATGTGGAAAACATATATTTAAATATTTTAGGTTTGTGGGAAATCCTCTTGCCAAGTCCCAATAGGTAAAAACTACAGCATATACCAGATAGGATTGTGTCAAAGAAAAATAAATAGTTTACTGGGATACTTAATGCATATTAAATTTGCCAAGATCTAATGGAATCCATTCCAAAATCAAAGTCTTAACACAGTCTAAAAATTATAGGTCCCGATGTTCAGTAGAGGTGGCTGGCATGATTACAGTGCCAAGCCGTCCCAGCTGAACACTAAACCCAGATATTCAATGCCAGGGCCATATCTGGCCACCGGCATTGACAATCTGGGTCAGCCACAGAAATCCGACAAAAGTTAGGATGCCTTTTGCTGCCCACAGAATAGCCTGATGCTAACCACATAGCATCAGGGCATATAGTGTCGGTACCCAGGGATATTCAGTGGCATTAACCGTGTTAGTGCCACTGAGTATCCCATTTAACTGCATTTATTCGGTTTACAGGTCTGTAAACCATGTAAGTACCTTTGAAAATCAGGCCCATAGTTCCTGAAATCTGCATATACTAGAGGTTTCTAAAACAACCACTCCCTAATAAAGGCACTCTTTAGAGAGGGACCCCAGGGATTTTCCCATATTGGCACCTGTATTCAGGGGCGGCCCAAGGGGGGTGCGGGGCCATGTGCGGAGACTCGGTGCGGGGCCTCATTTGCATAAGTGGTCTTATTTGCATAAATATTTGCATAATGTTACCATTCACTAACTTTTAGTAAACATGTCTCTTAATGAGTGTATAGATAAAGAAAGACTAAAAGATTTCTACATTACTATAATCCAGTGCCAACCGCCAGGCACATTAGGAACTACTACAAACGCTGCCCATTTAGAACCCATAGCAAACCCGCTGTATCCTGACAGCATTACCAGGACTCACAAAGCACCAGACCCTACCTATCAAAAGGAAACACTGCAAATATTAAACCAGTACATTTCAGAGAATACTGGGGAAAGAGAACAAGTGGCAATGTCAAATAGGAATTACATAAACAGAATACCTCAGCTCAGTTACACATGCAGAACATAGACCATCACCAAACAAGGAATCGCAATTTAGAAACAGGAAGGCAATAATTAAACTGGGAACCCCAAAAGCCAAACTTGGAATGTACAACAACACTGTAGAAATAAAACTATAAATCAATTTCCTCTTGTACCAAACAAAGCGCAGACGTTAATGATGCACATTTCCCAGAGCTTTCATATTCCAGTTAATAAATTCAAAATAAAGAGATATCTTTCTACCTTTTGTGCATTTTTTTTCAGTTGCAATTGCTCCAGCCACTTTCTTCTGGTTTCTTCATGTTTTCTGCTAACTCTCCATCGTCTGCTGTCCATTTGTCCTTTCTTCTCCTAGTTTTCTTTCCATCCTCTCTCTCTACATCTGCTTTAACATACTAATCTTTCTCCTTTTGCTCTTTCCTCATTCTTATTTCATCCACACAAATTTTACCCCTCCATCCTCAATCCCCACTTACTCTCCCAATACCAGGCCAATTGTAGATTTTTCATCCCTCCCACACAAAATATTTTTCCCCTCTCCATTTTACTCTCCCAGCCCCATCCCATTCTAATCCTCCCCCAACATCAGCTCCCTTCTAGTTCCAGTCTCACCCAGCATCCATTCCCTTCTAGTCCCTGCATCAGCCCATTTCCAGTCCTAGCCCCCCATCAACCCATTTCCAGTCCTAGCTCCCCCATCCATTTTCAGTCTGAGTCCCTTCATCAGCTCATTTCCAATCCTAGCCCCCCATCAGCCCATTTCTAGTCATTTCCTAGCCCCACCATCAGCCCATGTCAAATCCTAGCTCCCCTCCACTCAGCCCAATTCCAGTCCAAGCCCCCCCATGAGCCTACTTCCAGTTCTAGCCCCTCCATGAGTCCATTTCAATTCAAGCCCCCACCACAGCCCATTTCCAATCTTAGCGCCCCCCCAACAGCCCATTTCCAGTCCTATCCTAGCTGCTCCATCAGCCCATTTTCAGCCCTAGCTCCCTTCCCTCACAGCCCATTCCCATTCCAAGCTCCCTCCCCATCAGCTATTTGCAGTTCAAGCCTCCCCGTCCACTCAGTCCATTTCCAGTCATAGCAATCCCCAACCCATTACCAGTCCTAGCCCCCCATCAGCCCATTTTCAGTTTAAGCCCCCCCTATAACCCATTACCAGTCCTAACCCCCCCCCATCAGCCCACTTCCAGTCTTAACCCCATCAGCCCATTTCCAGTCAGCCCCCCATAGCCCATTGCCAGTCCTAACCCCCCCATCAGCCCACAGCCCATTACCAGTCCTAACCCCATCAGCCCATTTCCTGTCCTAGCGCCCCCATAGCCCATTAGCAGTCCTAACCCCCCCATAGCCCATTAGCAATCCTAACCCCCCATCACCCTATTTCCAGACAGCCCCCATCAGCCCACAGCCCATTACCAGTCTTAACCACCCCCCCAGCCCATTTCCAGTCCTAACCCCCCATCACCCCATTTCCAGTCAGCCTCCATCAACCCCCAGCCCATTACCAGTCTTAACCCCCCTAGCCCATTTCCAGTCCTAACCCCCCCCAGCCCATTTCCAGTCCTAACCCCCCCACCCCATTTCCAGTCAGCCTCCATCAGCCCCAACCCATTAGCAGTCTTAACCCCCCCTAGCCCATTTCCAGTACTAACCCCCCCCAGCCCATTTCCAGTCCTAACCCCCCCTAGCCCATTTCCAGTCCTAACCCCCCCACCCCATTTCCAGTCAGCCTCCATCAGCCCCACCCCATTAGCAGTCTTAAACCCCCCTAGCCCATTTCCAGTCCTAACGCCCGACTGGAGTTTTCCAGTCCTATCACCCCATCACCCCATTTCCAGTCAGCCTCCATCAGCCCCAGCCCATTAGCAGTCCTAACCCCCCACCCCCAGCACATTTCCAGTCCTAACCCCCCCCAGCACATTTCCAGTCCTAACCCCCCCAGCACATTTCCAGTCCTTACCCCCCATCACCCCATTTCCAGACAGCCTCCATCAGCCCCCCAGCCCATTACCAGTCTTAACCCCCCCCCCCCCTTCCCTTCCCTTCCCTTCCCTTCCCTTCCGGCAAATTAAAAAAAAAGAAAACCTGGCTCTAGCTGCTGCTGCTGCCGCATCCGTCGCAGCAGCGGCAGAATGGAGTATCCCGCGGGGCCCCCTCTCCTCGTTGAGCCCTCTGCAAGGGCTTTCAGATTCGCCAAGGGAGAGTGCTCCCTCGCGTCTCTGTAAAGCCCGCAGGGGCTAATGGGAAATTTCCCATCTGCCCCTTTAGACGCGAGGGGCTGATGGGAAATTTCCCATTAGCCCCTGCGGGCTTTACAGAGACGCGAGGGAGCACTCTCCCTTCGCAAATCTGAAAGCCCTTGCAGAGGGCTCAACGAGGAGAGGGGGCCCCGCGGGACACTCCATTCTGCCGCTGCTGCGACGGATGCGGCAGCGGCAGCAGCCAGAGACAGGTTTTTTTTTAAAATGTAATTTAAAAAAAAAAAAAAAAGCAGAATGTTCTTTGCGCGGGGCCCCCTGAAACGCGGGGCCCTGTGCAAAAAACATTCTTGCTCAATGGACGGGCCGGCCCTGCCTGTATTCCCCCCCCCCCCACCCAGCTTTTTTGTAAGGCTTAGAGTCTCCTCTAGCCTGCATGGGCCATTGTGCCCAATTTCTTGTGACTGGTTGTATTTTCTTCTGGCTTAGGGGACTTCACAGCTAGGAAATATTTTAGTATGCCTTATTTACTTTAAAGAGCACACACTTTGCAATAACATATTTATTTTATTTATTTATTTAGTATACATTTGTATACCGCTACTTCCAGCGATCAGCAGCGGTTTTTGATTACAGATTGGAAATTGTCAAATCATGACAGGAAATTTTTGAGGTATAAACACATTGATTAGACAGGAAAGCACAGCACACAGAGAACTATTTTACAGGGAACATGGGCTATGGAGGGTTAAGTGGCTTGCCCAAGACCACAAGGAGCACATATGCTAAAAACACAGCATCTCCTGGCCTATGGCCACTGTTAGAATAGTGCCAACAGACATATGCTGTAAGTTTTCAAGTGTACAGCAGAGTTGTCAAGTTACCCAGTTCCATGAATGAGATTTTTCTGCCAGTCCTGGATTTCCGACAAGCTCATCTCGATGTATTATGGGGTCTTCAGCACTGATTTCAATGGGTAAAATCAGTAACTACAAATATCATATTACACTGCATTGGAAATTTCAAACCAGAACTGGCAAAAAATCTCACTTTTGAAACTGGGTAACTTGGAAACTTTTGTTCTTGGGCCTGATCAAGAACTCATACATTAATCTGTTGAATTTCTAGAACAGTCTTCTTAGCATTCCTGTCCGTTCATAGGCTTTATCAGGCTAATAATAGCCAGGCTTGTAAAGTCACTAACAGTTCTTTCAGTAATCCTGTACCTTATTGTTTTATATGGCGGCAATTTCTCCAAATGGATTATTTTTGTGCATACCATGACAGTCATGATGGACCTCACTCCTAAGCCAGGATATGAGGAGTATGAGCTCAGTTTCTCAAATTTACTGCTAATGATCACTGTAGTACTTGCATTATGCATTTTATGCTGTAAGAAGCTCTTCCTATCCCAGCTGCTTTTATTAGACTCCTGACTCCTTCCTTGCTCTCATGATCCCTCAGGCTGATTCCAGCCCCTAGGCTTTCTGGGATTTGTAGTTCTCTGTCTTGAGAATCATTTTCCTTTTGTTTCCCTTGGCTGTGATTGGCAGTTTCTTTCCATATTTTTCCCTTTCTACGCTCTCTTTTATGCTCCTTGATGGTATGTATATGCCATCACAGGAGGTAAGGCCTATCAAGAACTTAACAAAGGAAGTATGTTCTGGAAATGTATTTATTTAACAGTTTTTTATATACCATTTTTCTTCAGTCAAAGCGGTTTACATAGAACAGTGTTAACATAATTCTAGCGAATTTGTTTTACATAGAACATAGAGTAGGTACAATTTGGGGTTAATGAAACAAAACAGTGCAACTGTATTTCAGAGTTAAGTGTTTACAGGGCGTACGGAATGCATAACTTGTATTCGACCTGGGGTGAGGACTAGAGAAAGTATGTTGGTGGAAGATAGGTGAGGGGAGTGTGGTACGCTGTGTTAGTGTCCAGCAGTGTTCCCTCTAATTTTCTGTAGGCTGTGTGCGCATAAAATATCAGCTGTGTGCAGCTTTTGAAGGAAGGTTAAATTTTTGTGCGCCACATAACGACACTCAGAGTTATATACTTTAAAATTTGACTACACGTCAGAATACAGTATGTACACCACATTGATTTTAATCAAATTAAATGAAAATAGACGATTACTAAATGAAGCGGGAAATTTCTAGTAATTACAATCATAACTTTTAAATTTTAAGATGTCTGTGTTTTCTACTAGAATCAGAGCTGTAATTTTTGTGCACTCTGTTGTAAAGTATGTGCGCTCGCTCAGCGAGGTGTGTGCGCGTGCACACGCGCACAGCTTAGAGGGAACAGTGGTGTCCAGTCCATAGTGCTCAATAAAGAGGTGCATTTTATTGGAAGTGGAATTATGTACATGATCCATTCCCATTGGTGGTTTTATAAAAGTGCCGTTGGAGTGGGAGAGGTGGTATGTCTGCTAGCCTGCTGTTTAAGAGGAGGAGAAATTGCCTTCCTTTTCTAAGCTGGAGAACAGAAGGGTCCTTTTACTTGGTGTAGTTGTGAGTTTTGGAGAAATCTGCATCTGAATCTAGAGACAAAAAGATCACAGTTTCCATCTAAGAAGCTACAAAGTGCAGATATTCAAGAGTCTGTGAAAGCAACAGAAGGTCCTCAAATTGCTCTTAAGAAAATCTGAGCAAGGGGGAGGGCACCAAAGACTTAAGAGCTCTTAAGAACTATATTTGATAAGTTCTTTGAGCGGCTGTGAAATCTAATTTTTGCACTGTCTATAGGCAGTGGGGAGTGGAGGAGTAGCCTAGTGGTTAGAACATTGGCTTGGTAACGAAGCAACCAGGGTTTGATTCCCACTAGCACGCCTTGGGCAAGTCACTTAACCCTCCATTGCCTCAGAAGAAAGTCCTGGCAATCTACTTCCGGTGACATTGCCAAGAAAACCCAGGAGCTTCTGGGTCGTCAGGACTGACTCAAAGGCACACATTTGCATAGGTGTGGACTTGAGATTCTATACCAACTGCCATTTTGCCTCAATAAACTTATTTTTTTGTTATAACACTTTTGGTGAGAGCACTGTGCTTTTTTAAAATTGGAGTTACCAACAGGGCTGGCCCAAGGGTATCAACCGCCACAGGCAAACCTTCAGCCATTGCTACCTTCCTCCTTCCTCCCCCTCAGTTCAGCAGTGCCATTCCCCTTCCAGCAAACCTTCAGCCATGGTTGCCTCCACCACCCAATTCTTCCAGGAGCAGCTCCTTTCTGCTGTTTCTGAATGTTGGTACTGAAGATAAGTGAAGCTGCCAAACAGCCTCATATTCAAGCATGCTGGAAGCCACTGTCCTGCCTCTCTGACATGCACTTCCTGCTGTGGTGAGGGTGGGAGCTGGTACTGGCAGGGACTTTGAGGGTCCTTGAACATGAGGCTCGGTGGTGGCTTCATTAACCTTTTCAGTGCCAATATTCAGAACTAGCACAAAGAAGGGAGCTGCTTCTGGAAGGTGTGGGGATGAGGGGCTGCAGTAGCTAAGTGGGCAACCTGCTGCTGCCCTAGGCAATTGCCTGGCTCACCGACTGGAAGGGCTGACCCTGGTTACTGAGCTTTGAAGATAGTCCTTTTGCTTTTTGATATTACCCCAGTGAAAAATTATTTAACAGATTCCCTAAAATAAATGTTATTGTGAAAGCTGTAGAACTGTTCATCACCTAACTCCTTAATTAAAATCAAACTGTACTTAAAACTATATTGGTTACGATGAGATGGGCGTACTTTAATAGTTGGAAACGCCATTGCCTATCACAGTCAAAGTTTATAATAGCTCCACAAATCTTTAAGGCAAATTTAAAAGGATTTGGATTCCGCTTAAGCGGCTGTTTAAAACTTGAAGAGCGTTTGGTTCTTTTGTGGGTTCGTATGCTAGCAGTGAAACCAATCAAGCGCCTGCGTGCTCCCATTTGCATGCAGCATCTCCTTCCCCAGGGTGCTTAGCTGATGCGTGTGGAAGCGGAGCTGCAGCGCTGCACGCCGTCCCCCTCGCTTCCGATGTTACAGGTGCTCTGCGTCAGGGCTGCGGGGTAACCGTTACCGTTTCGTCAGCGAAGGCAAACTGATCCGGGCAAGTAGGTAACACTCTATTTTATTGCATAGATGGATACATACGGAGTGTACCAAACTTGGGAATCAAAAATAGATTACATTTTAGTTTTCTTCTCTTTGCATTACTTAAATTTCCAACCCGCAACTAATTTCTCCAGCTGAAAATGAACTAAAAGGCGAAACAGGACATCTGAAGTACATTTTATAAGAGGTGAAGAAAGGGTATTTCGGTCACAAAATGTGTTGAAGAAAAAAACGTGCAGTCTGCTGTTTGTGCTGAAAAAGGCAGGGTTCGCGAAGACGGTTTTCGAGTGCTCACAGGTTAGATAGTTTGTCCTGTTCGGTAACTTTCTAAAAGTACCCGGGGGGTTTACATCATGTGTTCAGGGACTTGGGCTGATTGCTATAATTGCGCGCTCGGAGTGGAATGCTTGCGCTGTGCTTTTTCTTGTCAGTCTCTGCTTTATTTCCTAGATCGCCAGAAAGGGCTGGACCCCCGTGGGCCTTCTGTCATTTCTCAGTTTAGTTCTGAGGTTGTTACGGCAGTGGGCTAGCCCATTCTGCTTGGGATATTCCGTTCTCCTATTTCGAGTCATGTCACATGATACTATTTTATTGCATCTTGTCATATTATACCTCCAGATCCAGTGTGGCTGAGTAAAGCATTCTGAAATGGAAAAACATATTGCTTTACTTATTTAAACAAATCTGTTTTATAACATAGCTATAGATTTTTCACCTTGAATGTTGTGTTTTTCAGGGTTTAGTAGAAAAAATTGTTAGTGTAGGATAGAACCATGATGCTATCTTTCTCACCCTTTTACCTGGTCATTTTGGGTTATCAGCAGAGCTAGCGAGGTACCCGGTTCCAGGAGGGAGATCTTAGGCCAGCCCTGGATTTGACACCATGATGCGTTATGAGACCTAAACATTGATTTCAATGAACAGAATCGGATACTATAACTACCACACTGCACTGGATTAGGTAAGATCAAAGCTAGGACTGGCCAAAACGTCTCCCTCCTGGAAATGGATAAAATAGTGTGGTTGCTGCATTAGTGCACTTTCAATTATTGATTGATAAAAAGTACAAAAATAAAATAAGGCAATACCTCTTTATTGGTGATACTTTTAAGGTATCACCTTTTTTGTGTTGTGTGTGTGTTTTATCGGTCCTGAAACTGGGTAGCTTAGTATCTCTGTATCAGTAAATTCTTCATGCCTTATTGAAATGTTTCCCATTAGACATGCCCAGGAGAATCTGGATCATGGATTAAAAGTGGGTAAGTAAACTGAGCCTCTTCCTCTTTTCTTGCCACCAGCAAGAGGAGAGCAGCACTCATTGCCTATATCTGCTGCCCCCTCTGCTGGCTTCCATGTGAAGAAGGAGCTGCACAGGATCCACTGGCACCATGTCTTCAGACTTAAGAATGAAAGTAGGAAACAAGGAGGCAGACCGGTTATGAACACTGTTCCCTCTAAGCCGTGCGCGTGTGCGTGCGCACACACCTCGCCGAGTGAGCGCACATACTTTACAACAGAGCGCACAAAAAGTACGGCTCTGATTCTGATAGAAAACACAGACGTTTTAAAATTTAAAAGTTGTTTATTTACGGTTTTCACAAGTTCTACAATATTTTCTAGTGCAATCATTGTGGTGTACATAACTGTATTCTGACTTGTAGTCAAATTTTAAAGTATATAACTCCGAGTGTTGTTATGTGGCGCCCAAAAATTTAACCTTCCTTCAAAAGCTGCACAGCTGATATTTTATGCGCACACAGCCTACAGAAAATTAGAGGGAACATTGGTTATGAGATACTGCTTACAAGAGGGCGGGATAGGAAGGATTGCACTGGATTGTAAGGGAATGCACCTAGGCATTTGTGAGATGTAAAGCCTATCCTCTTATTGTTCTCTTGGGAAAGGCAGGTTAAAAGTAATACATTTGACATGATTTAAGAATACTAGCATGGAAAACTGTTGGACAGAGGAATTAGTCATTCAGAGGGTAATGTTTTTATCTGTGCCAAAAATATATGCACACTTGCACTGAAAATTATCCTAGAGCAACTGCACACTTCCATTTTATTCTGCTCTTTAGTGCAGGAGTATTCTGGATTGCTTTATGTATTCTTAAATTTTCAAAAGCATGAGCTTTCAAAAGTTCAAACTTGCTCCCCAACCCTCCAGTGGGTAGTTCTTATAAAAAACCCATTTCCATGGGTAAAGCACTGTTTCAGCACAGAAATGCTTTTGAAAATTACTTTCTCATCTGCTGTTTCTTTATGGTGTACAGTCCTTAATTTTTCTTACAGTCTATGTTGAATGCATCTTTAGCACAACCCTTCCAGGTATAATAGCCCTGGATCTGCTGCTTTTTAACTGGCTATAAAATTGCTACTGGCACTTTCTGAAGTAAAGACCTATGCCTAGTGCCAGCCATCATGAAATATGTCAAAAAGGTTGTTTCCTTTCTAACTCTTCCTTCCCTAATCTTAGAGGGAACGTTGGCATTATTCTGAAGAAAACAAATCCATTGACCTGTCCCAGTTTTCAATGAGCCATATCCAGAACATAGGATTTATAGCTGGGGTGATGTCTGACCAGGAAAATGTATTCAGTAGTAATGTTGTTCATGGAGTCTCTCTGTATGTGCACCAGTCCTTTGTCCCCAAGTCCTGCGTTTTTCAGGCTTCCCTATAAATTTGTAGTGCTTACAATCCAAATAATTCCATACTGATCTTATCTAACATTCAGATCAATTGAACATCAAAAAAAGATTAGGGATGTAGGAAAGTGTGGGCAACAGGAGGGGGAGTTTTGGAAAGGAGTGTGTGTGTGTAGTTGGGGAGGGAATATGGAAAAGATATTTAGGAAGTGTGGTGGGCTATGGAGAGAGAGTATATGGTTGGAGTTATAGGGGGACACGGGAAAGTAGGTAGAAATATGTGTGAGGAAGATTGTAGGAGAGCAAGTGGCGTGTATGGTGAGGGTGTGTATGGTTGGGGAAAGTGTGGGTAATGGGAGTGAGGAGGGAGGATGGGAGAGGGTGCAGGAAAGGGTGTAGGATGTATGTGTAGTTGAGGAGGGTATGGGGGAGAGTGGTGGAATTGGGGGTGTGGAGGGAGTGTGGGAGCTATGGAAAGGATGAGAGAGGGTGTGGGGAAGGGGAAGGATGTAGGGTATATGGGAGAGTGGGGGGAGGATGCATGTGTTAGGGGTGTGGGGACTATGGTGAGAGAGGGGCTATGGGGAAGATGGAGGGTTCAGGGAAGAAGAAGAGTGTGAGGTATATGGAAGAGCCTGGCAAGGGTACGTATGCAGGGCTGGCCTCAGAGTTGGTTCAAAGTGTTGGTGCTCTAGGCAAAATTTAAACTTTAGACCCCCCCCCTCAGCTATCAAAATCTATTGTTCAGCTTTGAATGCCCTGTTCTTCGCTGCCCCAGGCAGTCACCTGGTTTCCTAATGGTTGGGCCAACCCTGTATGTGTGGCTGGGCAGAACCGTACCCAGCTAGAAATGTGCCCCATTTGACTAACAAATTTGGTGTCTCCCTTCCACCCAGCTATGTTTAGTAACTCGCTCTTTTTGAGTTTTATGGAATCTCAGTGATGATAGGGTGCAAGCACTGAAGAGAGCACCAATATGTGGCCACACTGCTCGCACAGTCCTTGGTATGGCCCTGTGGCTGGGGTATGACGGTGTGAGGAGTATGTGGGTTGTGCAGTTAGGGATATGGGGAGTTGACTACTGTGCTTTTGTTTTTCTATATTTCACAAATAGTCAAGATGACTTTTATACTGTCAAATCAAGTTAATTCATCCATATAAAATTGCAGTTGCACAAACATTTTTATTTTCAATTGAAAATGACAAGCTTTTTTTTGTTTTGGTGCAAGGAAATATGTCTGGGCTTTCAATATAGGCCAAAAAAGAGCCATTTTAGCTAAGTCTCCATTGTGTAGACTAGTGAACTCCTCCTATTTCAGTGCATTCTGAGTTGCATTTTCAGACAGTGTAGTCTGAAGAGATGCAGGAAGGGTGGAGAAATTTGCTACTACTACTACTGAACATTTGTATAGCGCTACAAGACATACGCAGCACTGCACAGACACATGTAAAAGACGATCCCTGCTTATCTGAGCTTATAATCTAGTCAAGACAGACAACATAGTAGCTGTAGACATGGGATACATCTAGGGGGAATGTTAAGGAAACACAAAGACTATCTTTCCCATCTTCCCCATAGCCCCCCTCTCACCATAGTCCCCCACACCCCTGCCACAAACTGCCACCCCCCTCCACCAGGACTGCCCCACTAGCACACCCAGCACGCGATGAGGCAGCCTCACCCATTGGCACAATTACCGACCATGCATACCATGTAAATACCTTTTTGTAAATAGTCTCTACCCATCGATAGTCCCGCTTGGACCCTGACTTGATTTCCAATCTGTAAATAGTTACCGTAGTGATGTCCAAGTTACAGCACCTGTTCTATTGTAAATACAGCACAGCCTAGGCCGCACTGTATAAGTTACTGTTGTATGTAAACCGCACTGATTTTAAATAGCACGGTATAAAAGAGACACTAAATAAAATAAAATAAATAAATAAAGATTGGATGAGTCAAGATCAGAAAGCAGCAGCGATACTGTATTTTTTTAAATTTTTATGTTTGATCGAAGATAAATCCCATTCAACAATCAAATCCCATAGCACAAGTCACATTGTTTTACTGAATCATTCAGATTATAACAAAAATAATCCTATTAACATCCATCTCCAAGTTGATGATAGTCTTAACTTTTGTTGTTAGGAAATGTCACTATCAAGAACAAATATGAGAAATGAACAGAAAATAAATTAAATCTCCAACCTTACCCTACCATCCCCCCTCAGGTCTCCTTCCTCCCCACCTTTAATGCTCATATCTTTATTAAATCTCCAACCATCTCTCATTCTACATCCCCTTGGCATACACACCCCCCTCCTCATATCTGTATGTTGTTTCATCACTGGACTCTAGTTCTCCATGCCTCCAAAGAAGGTGGATACTCTTTCCTCCAATGTACAGCAATTTCACATCTTGCTGCCACCAACTCCATCTTTAATACTCTTTCTCAGACACTGTATATTTTTAACTGAATTGGCTGCACATGCTGGTACTGGTACAGGGGGGCCTGCATGTATGTGAAGCACTGCTCTGGAGACCTCTTGCAGTTTTGTTTCCTTTTTTCTAGCTTGGGTTCCCTCGGATGTTGTCATGTAGAACCCCTGTTAAAGAAACTTTGGATTACAGATAAACTTATTTTCCTTATCGTTCCTCCAGTTCAGTCCTCTACCTCTGGGTTGTCAATCTCCTCCTGCAGCTCGGAGACTGGTATGTCAATCTTCTGACATCACTGGATATAGCCTGTCGCCCACTCGCTCCAATTCCAGTGTGACCAGTCTCCAGGCAGCAGGAGGACATAGCGAGCCCTGGGGAGGGCTCTCTGGAGTAATGGATAAGGAGCTAGTAGATTAGATATAATCGGGGTGTGATTTCCTCTTTTTTTTTTTTAAACAGTTGGGGATTACAGGGAAGGCTACAGGCATTCTTGCTCCCTGACTCTGTCAGTGTTGCTTTGGAATAAGAGGTGCAGACTCAGGACGTCGAGTTTGCTACCTCTTTAAGGGGATCAGAGGTTCTCTCCTCCCTGACTGATGGGGGAGAGCCCTTGTTGACGACAGCCCTTCATTCAGCTGCAGTGTCTGCCTTTGACGGTGCCGGAGGCAGCAGCTTAGCCTAGCAGCGGTGTTCGTCAGATGCGGTGAAGCACAGAGCTGGTCTGACGAACGAAGGAGTGCTACTCCGATCCGGTAAGACCTCCGGGACTAAGGGATGCGTTTCTTAGCAGGGACATCACACTGACAAGCGCCTGTCAAGCGCAGGGCCGTTTGGCGCCTTTTTCTCGTTCAGCGGCAGTTCCGGCGGCCATTTTATTAGACGCGTTTAAAACGCTGCAGATTTAAGGTTTGCACTTTTGAGAGCGATTTAGTTGGTTTATTGGTTTCCCTTGTTGCCCATTTCTCTCTTTTTTTCTTTCCCGTTTATTTGGGGTCCGTACAAGCAGAGGGTATATTCTCGGCGTTTCAGGCCTTCCTTAGGGGAGGGGGGCTGCAGATAGAGCGAGGTTTCGAGGTGCAGCAGTGTGCTATATCGGCATAGAGGCTACAGGCCACTAATTTGTTTATTTAATTTGTTTATTTAATTCCTTTGATTTCTGCATTTTATTTCTTTATTACAAAAAAAAAAAAAGGAAAACCAATAAGAAAAAGACAGGCTTATGGCATCCAGACCCCAGTGCCTGGTGTGTGGCTCCAGGAGGGGTGCAATAGCCGAGACGGGGGTGTGCAGGGGCTGTGCAACCCTATCGTCCGCAGTGGAGATGCAAATGGATATCAATGAAGCTCCAGAACCGCAGGGAATGCAGGCAGGGGTGCGGGTAAGTTCCCTGCGATCGCCAGCGCGAGACCCGGTTTTGGAGGAACTGGCGGGACCCTCCGGCTCTGCCCTGGAAACGTCGGAGTCGGGGTTTGGAGACTTCAGTCTTGAATTTGTTCTACTGCTGCATCAGGCCTACTGCCTGAGGCGCCATGGGCATGCGTCAGGGTCCAGGGCGCTCGGTAGTTCAGCGCAGCTCCCGGCGGCGACGGTGGAGGTCGGTCAGGAACCACCAGCCTCTAAAAGAGCAAAGACTATGGATTCTCCGTCGGGAGACGGCGAGTGGCCAGTGCTCCCGGATGCGGAGTGGGAGCAGGAAGAGGGTTTGCAGGATCTAGAGGAAGGAGAGATCCAGGAGCCCGAGGATCAAGCACGGATCATCAGGGTCTTCCGTAAAGAGGAGCTTCCAGCCTTAATAACGGAGACCTTGCAGATGTTGAAGTTGGCTACACCGTCGGCCGTAGAGGAAGAAGTAGAGGATCCCGTAATTCAGGCAGTTAGGCAGACGCAGGTGGTTTTCCAGTACATAAGGTGGTTGATAGGATGATACAGGACGAATGGGATCGGCCGGAAGCAGGTCTGCGTAGCATTCGGACCATGAATAGGCTCTACCCGTTGGCTGATAAGGATAGATTCCGGGCACCGAGGGTGGATGCGGTGGTGTCAGCGGTGACAAAGAAGACTACTATCCCAGTGGAAGGCAGTGCTGCTCTCAAAGACGTCCAGGATCATAAGGTAGACGGCTTGCTGAAACAGACCTTTGAGGCGGATGTTCTTTCGCTCCAAGCTTCCATCTGTGGGGCTTGGGTGGCCAGAGCGTGCCTGCGATGGGTACAATGTCGGCATCAGACGTCTCACTTGGATCCCGAGGGCTTGAAAGAGCTGGATCGCCTTGAGTCTGGGACAGCATACTTGGTGGACGTCCATTACGACTTGATTAGAGCATTGGCTAATAGTACAGCATCAGTGGTGGCTGCCCGTCGGTCGGTGTGGTTGCGCAATTGGGCGGCGGATGGTTTGTCTAAGTCCCGACTTAGCAAGCTGCCTTTTTAAGGGATGTTGCTTTTCGGAGAGGACTTGGATAAGTTGGTGAAGGATCTGGGGGAATCCAAGGTGGGTAGACTCCCAGAGGATAGGCCAAAGCAAGGGAAGTCCTCTCAAGGCTTCCGCGGCCAGTGGCGAGACTTCCGCAGGTTTCGATCCCAGCAGTTTGGTAGCTTTCAAAGGGGCAGGTTTTAGTCCCGAGCCCAGGGGTTTCGTGGCTTTAGAGGGGCCAGTAGAGGTTTCTCCTCCTCCCCCACCTCTGCAAACCGCAAGCCACAATGAAGCGAGGCGGTTCCTAGCGGACGGGGCTCCCATAGGAGGGCGGCTCAGGGAGTTTCTGTCTGTCTGCTTGGACCAACATTACCTCCGAACAGTGGGTGTTGGAGATCATTCAGCACGGATATGCACTAGAATTCGCTCGTCCCGTACGCGATGCCTTCGTCATGTCACCTTGCAAAATGCAATGTGTGCCTTCGAGTCAGTCCTGACTCCTGGCGACCCAGAAACTCCTGGGTTTTCTTGGCAGTGTCACCGGAAGTAGATTGCCAGGCCTTTCTTCAGGGGTCCCAAAAAGGCCGCGGCGCTGCGCCTTACATTGGACAGGTTGTTGCAGTTGAAGGCGATAGTCAGGGTACCAGAAGCCGACTGGGGCGTGGGTCGGTACTCCATATATTTCGTGGTGCCAAAGAAGGGTGGAATGTTACGACCCATCTTGGACCTAAAGGCCGTAAATCGTTGTCTGTGGGTTCCGCATTTCCGGATGGAGACTCTGCGATCCGTCATTGTGGCGGTGAGTCAGGGAGAGTATTTGACGTCGCTGGACCTTACGGAGGCGTACTTGCATATTCCCATCCGTGTAGCACACCAGAAGTTCCTGCAATTTGCTCTTCCTTGGGGTCATTATCAATTCCAAGCATTGCCATTTGGTCTGGCAACGGCACCGTGCACCTTCACCAAGGTGATGGTGGTGGTGGCAGCGGCATTGCGCAAAGAGGGCATTCTCGTGCACCCTTATCTCGACGATTGGTTGATTCGGGCGAAGTCCGAGGAGGAGAGTGTCCGGGTGACCGACAGAGTGGTACAGTTCTTGCAGGAGCTGGGTTGGATCGTAAACCCCATCAAGAGTCGTTTGAACCCCTCGCAGAACCTGGAATATCTCGGGGTACGCTTCGATACGAAGAAGGGTCAAGTGTTCTTACCGGACAAGAGAGCCGAGACTTTGAGGACTCTGGTTCGCCAGTTTTTGACGCAGCCGGCACCGTCGGCGTGGTACTACCTTCAGGTGCTAGGAACGATGGCGGCAACGTTGGAGGTGGTCCCGTGGGCCAAGTTTCACATGTGACCACTGCAAAAGACTCTTCTACGCCGGTGGTCCCATCAAACCGATTTCACTGAGCAAAAGGCTTCCCTGTCCACCCCAGGTCCGGCGATCGCTGAGATGGTGGTTGCGCAGGACATCTCTAGCGGCAGGCATGCTGCTGGAGCAACCGGACTGGATTCCGCTGTTGATGGATGCCAGCTTGGTGGGCTGGGGGGCTCACTGCGGGAATCATTTCGTGCAGGGGATTTGGTCCCCCCAGGAGGCCTCCTGGTCGATCAACTGGCTGGAGCTTCGTGCGGAAGCTTGGGCTTTACAGGCGCTCGAGGACTTGGTACAGGGGCGTCCGGTTCGAGTGCTCTCAGACAACTCGGCAACGATGGCCTACATCAACCGACAGGGCGGCACGGGGAGTGCCGCAATGGAAGAGGAGGCAGACGAGCTATTCGACTGGGTAGAACAGAAGTTGTCCACGATTTCGGCGGCACACATTGCAGGGAAGGACAACGTCAAAGCGGACTTCCTCAGCAGGGTTCACGTGGATGCGGGGGAGTGGGAACTGCATCCCGAGATGTTCCAGCAGATAGTAGCTCGCTGGGGAATGCCACGGATGGACTTAATGGCGACCTTCCGGTCAGCAAAGGTAAGCAGGTTTTTCAGCAGGCGGCGCGAACGGATGTCGGAAGGTCTCGACGCGCTGTTACATCCTTGGCCGTCTGGTCTTCTTTATGTCTTTCCTCCGTGGGCGCTGATAGGCTGGGTGATTCAAAAGATCGGGGCTCATCTAGGGCAAGTACTTCTCGTAGCGCCCGACTGGCCGAGGCGCCCTTGGTACGTGGATCTCGTGCGTCTTCTCGACGGCGAACCATGGCGGCTTCCGTCGAGAGCAGATCTGTTGCTTCAGGGTCCGCTGTTCATGCCTCAGGTTGATCGATTCTCGCTTACGGTATGGCCCTTGAGAGGGCTAAACTAAAGAAGAAGGGCTATTCATCGGCGGTCGTTGCAACTTTGCTTAGAGTCCGCAGACGGTCGACGTCTTTGGCGTATGTGCGGATATGGTGCATCTTTGAGGATTGGTGCTCTCGGCGGCAGGTCCGAGTGGCCACGGTTGCTGTTCCTTTGGTATTGGAGTTTTTACAGGACGGTTTTGACAAAGGGCTGGCAGCCAGTTCCTTGCGCATGCAGCTGGCGGCTCTCTCTTATCGCGGTAAGATCAACGGAGTGTCATTAGGAGCTCACCCGGATGTGAGTCGCTACCTGAAGGCGGTTTCGAGATTGCGGCCGGTGCGACGGGTGTGCATTCCGCCTTGGGATCTTAACCCCGTCAACACGAGATTATCTCGTTCCCCTTTTGAGCCATTGCGTCGCATGTCGGTAAAGGATGTGACGCTAAAGACTGTGTTTCTGGTGGCTATATGTTCGGCGAGACGTATTTCAGAATTGCAAGCGTTATCCTGTAGGGAGCCCTTCTTATCCTTTTCTAAAGATAAGGTTGTTCTACGTCCGGTTCCGTCCTTTTTGCCCAAGGTGGTGTCTCCCTTTCACTTGAATCAGACGGTCTGCTTACCGGTGCTGGGGAGTAACGAGGGTGACGCGTCGGCTAGCATCCCCTGTTGTCTGGATGTGAAAAGGGCATTGAAGGAGTACTTGAAGGTGACGGAGTCCTTTCGCAAGTCGGAGAGGTTGTTTGTTTTGTTCGGGGGCCGGCGGCTAAGGCGTCCATTGCCCGGTGGATTCGGGAGGCCATTGCTTCTGCCTATATGATTCAGGGGCGGTCGGTACCTGGTGGGTTGCGGGCACATTCCACCAGGGCGCAGGCGTCTTCTTGGGCGGAACACAGTTTGGTGCCGCCAGCAGATATTTGTAGGGTGGCAACTTGGTCGTCGCTGCATGCCTTTAGTAAGCACTACAGGCTAGATGCAGCGGCTGATGCCTGTTTCGGGTCGGCGGTTTTGTCTGCCGGCTGGAAGGGTCCCTCCCATTAATTACTGCTCTGGTACATCCCAGAGGTAGAGGACTGAACTGGAGGAACGATAAGGAAATGATAATTACACTTACCTGGTAATTGTAGTTCCTTGAGTGACGACAGTTCAGTCCTCCATCCCACCCGAGGGAGGTAAGAATGAGTTCAGAATGAGCAAGGAGGATTGGACAGAGGAAAGGTATTACAGGTAAGCCGGATTTGTTTTCCGTTGAGGGTGCCGTCCCCTATGACAGGGTAGGGGGTAAGACAGCCTTACCCACACATAATAAAAAAAAAAGGGGGTGGCGGTGGATAGCGTTAGTTAAGATGTTTTCAAAGTTTCTATTGCCTACTTGTTGGTTGCTCCTTTGAGTCTGCTTTGTTATAGTTCACACTGGAATTGGAGTGAGTGGGCGGCAGGCTATATCCAGTGATGTCAGAAGATTGATATACCAGTCTCCGAGCTGCAGGAGGAGATTGACAACCCAGAGGTAGAGGACTGAACTGTCGTCACTCAAGGAACTACAATTACCAGGTAAGTGTAATTATCATTTCCCCATCAATGCAATGGGGATGAATATGCCATAGAGGTAGGGTGACATCTTATGGTGCTATAAAATGTCACTCATTTGTGTGAATCATTGAGCTGCTTTATTAGAGAACAACAGGTAAGCAATTTCATTTTACATATATGAAGATAATAGTTCTAAACTGGATAAGAGGTACTGGCATGTTTTGCTGGTATTTTTGTAGATGAATAGGTTTGAGATTCTTATTTCAATATGGTTAGTGACTTGGGAGTTATATTTGATGAGTACCACTGTACAGATCTACAGTCTAATTGAGGCAGCAGCAGCATGTCCTTTTTTTATCAGCTTTGATTCCTAGAGTGATTAGGGCCATTTTTGTTATTAGAAAAGCTGTAGTGAGTTCACTTTTGTCCTTCTCTAATTCATTATACCTGGGATTACCATCTTCTTCCTTGAAGTGCAAGTGGTTCAAAATGTTGCCCAGCCTTTATCGGGCTACTCTCAATTTGAGCATATCACACCTTGTCTTTAGAGGATTGCATAGCTAGTGTTACTTATTAGCACATAAAGTTCAAGATTCTAGCACTGATTTTTGCACAGTGATATGCTATTGTACGCTATATCTCATCATGCCCGCTTGATGTCTCAGGATTTTTGCTAGTTTCTTCTGTTAGACTGTTATTCTTAATGTGTTTAGTCATGGGTCCTCCCCTGTGGAATGTACCTCTGATGCAGTTAGACTCAAGAGTGACCTGATTGCCTTTAGGAAGAAGCTCGAGACATTTTTTTCTTCTAGCAAACTTTTAGATAGTTTAGAATGGTGGCCTTCTTACTGTTGGCTAAGGTAGGCCTAGGTCCATTTATTTTATGGAGTAGAGGCTGGCTGCTGCTATGTGTGCTCTGTTTTTAGTTTGTTTATGCTCTTTCATATATTTTTATTGTAGAGCTCTGGCTTTTTAAAAAAACAATTTTTAAGTGCTGTCAAGTCAGTGCTGACTCCTGATGACCCAGCAGCTCCTGGGTTTCTTGGCAAGGAAGTAGATTGCCAGGCCTTTTCTTCTGAGACAATGGAGGTAAAGTGACTTATTCAAGGTCACAAGGCGTGCCAGTGGGAATTGAACCCTGATCTCTTGGGTACTAGGCTGCTTCTGTATCCACTAGTTGGCTTCTCCACTCCAGAACTCTGGATAGGTGGAATAAAATAATTTATAAATCAGTGATTATGCATGCATGCCTAAATCACTATACAAAGAATGTGTATTGTAGCACTATCAAAAATTAATATACAAGGGACACCAGTCCTACAAATTATGCACAGAAACATCTTTATTCTACTGAGGTATCATGTAAGTAATAGTCATGTCTATGGAAAACTTCAGCACGTGACTGTTGGTATAATCAAGTGCCCCTTATTATGCATAGTCCAAAGTTGCAATATCTTTTCTGTATATAATCTAAGAATACTGATTCTGAAAACTTCAGATGGGAACTAAATCCTCTGGGTTGAACTTGTAGCATCAAAGCTTCTCTTCAAAAAATTTGGCCAAATAGTACCTTTTAGTTATTTAACTCATGCTTTTCAAGTAGTAGTTCAAGGTGAGTTACACAGTGGATCCCTTTTATAGCAACAAGATAAAATCAAAATAAACGTAACTATCTCTTATATCTCAACAAATAGGGGTGACCTGCACAGAGCGGTGGGTACACCCCTAAACAAGGCAAGGAGAGGGGTGACCAGCATGGAGCAGCAGGTGCAGCTACTCTTGTCTCCTTGCTGGGCAGATGGACCATGCTGGTCTTTTTCTGCCATCATATATACTATGTTACTATGTTACATTCATGTACAGTGGATATTTCTGTTCAGACAGCCTTCCATTTTATTTCAACTTAAACTATTCTTGATCCACGCCAATCTGGCTTTTATATAGCCCTTGCCAAAATCTCCAGTGACCTGTTCCTGGCTGAATCCATCCTTTTTGACCTATTTGCAGCTTTTGGCACTGTTTGTTACCACCCGATACCTTTTGGGATGGACCTAAAGAGAACAGAGTATCTGACATGATCATCCTCCTGGTTCCCTCAACTCATAACCACGGGGTCATCTTTGACTTCTCTTTCTCTGCATATATCCAAAAGACTGCTAAGACCTCTTTAAAAGATTAGGGAACCAATGAAGTGATATGGGAAGAGAGTTTATGCAAGTGTAACGACACTGGTAGAATTCAAATTGTGCAGCAGAATTTTTAATTATGCCTCTGTTTAGGTCCTGGTACATATGCACCTTGAGTACTGTGTGCAATTCTGATTGCCGCATCTCAAAAAGAATATAATGCAACTAGAAAAGATTCATTCAAGGGTGACAAAAATGATAATGAAATACCTCACTTACGAAGAAAGGCGAAACAGAGAAGCAAGATGGCATGCTTGCAGCTCTCTCTTCATGGTGTTGTCTTTATTTCCTATTGTCGTCTTTTTCATGGTAAAAGAAAAGGGAAAGTAGGGGCAAAAACTCTACCTTCCTCTCAAAACCCTGATGGGGCCCCAGTTGAAGTTACCTGAGCTGCTTGCTGCTCAAGTGAAGAAACTGCCGCTGACTGCTTGTTCAGAGCAGGCAAGAAACCACTCTGGCTCTGGCCCAGAACACCTCTAAGTCCTGGTGGTCGGTCATTTGTCTCCCTGCAGAGAGCCTCAAATACCCCTGTTGAATTCGAAGGACAGGCTTTCCTATTGGGTAAATCGGCCCATTGGTGGAGAGAGCTTGAGGAGTGACATTCAGGCTGGGAGATTGGACCAGGGTGTGATGGAGAGGGGCCAGGCGGAGGCTGTTGAACTGCTTCTCTGTCTGCCATTACTCAGGACTCGGAGGTGAGTGGTGAAGAGGCTGCGTGGGTTGCTGTGGTGCAATCGGTGGTTTCTGAGATTACCAACAAGTCTCCGTTTGTAAGGCCCCCCCAATATAACATTGGAGAGTGTTTGGCAGGCAATGGCTTCAATGGATAAAACTGTCTCTATGACTGCTACTTTGACTCTGGATATTTACTCAAGGTCCTTGTTTGTTTATTTAACAGTTTTTATATACCGCCTTATCATTAAATCAAAGCGGGTTTACATTATAACTTACACATTTACAAGAAACTTATTACGAAACTCATATTTACAAATTACTTATTATGAAGCTCGAGGGGGGGGTGGTGAGGGTGACATGCGAAAGATGCACTGAAGCATAACTTATTTACAGAGAACATATATACATATAGTATGTGGTGGAAGTTCAGCTGTTTAAGAGTTAAGTGGGTTCATTGAATTGTTCAGCAAAGAGGAAGGCTTTTTAGTTGTTTTCTGAAGTCCTTCATGTCAGTGGTGGACCTCAGTTTTCCTGGGAGAGAGTTCCAGACAGCAGGTGCAGCAAGCGAGAATGCTCTCCTTGTGGCTGATTCCTCTGCTTTTTTGTATGCATAAAGGAATGGTGTCTATCGTGCTCTGTCTCTTAGGCCTGTTGTTGTGACTAGTGCAGAACATCTCCTCTAGGACTCCCGCTGACATGTTTCTTATCTTGAACACGGTCAGGGCAAATTTGTATCTAGCACGGGCGTTAATTGGAAGCCAATGGAGTTGGTGTAAGAGGGGCGTTATGTGATCTTGCTTATTTGAATCGGTGATGATTCTGGTGGCAGTATTTTGGACCAGTTGTAAAGATCTTGTAGCTTGCTTTGGTAGTCCTTGATAAATGGTGTTGCAATAGTCCAGAATAGGAGTTATAATTGCTTGACAAACTGATCGGAAGTGGTCCTGGTTGAGGAGGGGCTTGAGTCTTCGAATGGTGGTAAGCTTGTATAATGCATTCTTAGTGATTCTATTGATGTGTTGTTGTAGGTTTAGATGGCGGTCAAGAGTTACTCCAAGGTTTAAGGATACTGAACTTACT
Organism: Ichthyophis bannanicus; assembly: GCA_033557465.1. Classification (NCBI taxonomy): domain Eukaryota; kingdom Metazoa; phylum Chordata; class Amphibia; order Gymnophiona; family Ichthyophiidae; genus Ichthyophis; species Ichthyophis bannanicus. The sequence goes on along the minus strand of CM066034.1, from coordinate 53,755,264 downwards.
AGACTGGAACAGAGGGTGAAGACTGAGACTGCTTTGCACAAAGTTAGGGAGACTTGTTCTTCAGGACAAGCTTGTGGTTTCAAGGAAGCTGGAGAATTTAGAGAATGCTACTCGTGCTTTAAACTTAAGGTTTTATAAATTTTCCTAGAATACCTCTATTGCCTTCTCAGTCTATTTTGCAAAAGTACTTTAAAGAAGTGTTGAAGCTGCCTGAGAATGCTAAAGTATGTTTTTTGCCTACTAAGAAGCTACAGTGCAACCTATTTAAGACTAATAAGAGATAAATGATGAAGTATTGTAAACCGCTCTAATACCTTTTTGGTCTGAGCGGTATATCAAATTCAAATAAACATAAACATAAACATATATTTTCACTCAATGCATAATCAAACTCTGGAATTCGTTACCAGAGGATGTAGTAAAAGCTATTGATGTAGATGTGTTTAAAAAAGATTAGGAGAAGTTACTGGAGGAAAGGTCCATAAACCATTATTAAAGAGGATCGGGGAAATCCACTGCTTACCCCGGTGCAAATATTGCAGAACCTGTGTACCTTTTTTGGGAATCTGACAGGTACTTGTGACCTGAATTGGCCACTGTTGGAAACAGGATACTGGGCTTGATGGACCTTAGTCTGACCCAGTATGGCATTTCGTATGTTATGAGTCTCTGGGACCTGCTGGTGGTCCAGTGGAGCCCAGAGCAGAAGATGTATCTAATTCAGCTTCATTGGACAAAACTGCATTTATGGAGGATTCTGGTTTTGAGATTCTCAAATGAGGAACTTTGGTTATTTTTCTTATTTGTCTAGGAGAGGAGGATGTTTATCCCCATGCGTAAAGAAGCTTTGGATTTAGGGGCTGTAGTGGTTCTATGGTACCCTTTTAATTGTGTGCTTAGGTTAAATAACATTAAATATGTATTTCATGAACCCTCACAACTCAGGATTTTCTTGGATTCAAAGAAGCTGTTAGCCCAGACATCTACTCCTATTAAATGAGAGCCATAGGAATAGTAGATCTTCGCTCTTTTCTTTTTATTTAATGTTTATAATTTCCAATAAAAATGAAAGAAAAAAAACTTGCATATGATATAAGATACATAATATAACATGATACAAATGTTCATGCACTATGGAAATAGACTAAAAGGAGGAAAAGAAAACATGTATCTCTGCCTCCAGCCCACTATATGAGAGGAACCCCAAATAGGAAAATATAATAAAGATACTCTACACAGAAATATGCAACTTTGCACAGTCAATGATACCCAATATCATGGATTCAGGGGGTCTACCTGCCCCACCCCATCCCACCCTAGTGAACCATGTGCATTCAAAAAGGAAATCAATTGAGACTAATACAAAAAAAGTAGGAAATACCCAGCAACTTAATTAGGCACTTGCAAGGGTATTTTAGGAAAAATATAACACCTAGCTGCAGAACTGTGGGCCTCATGAGTAGAAATTCTCTCCTTCAGCACTGAATATCCTTAGCCAGGTCAGAAAATATCTGTACTAAACAACCTTTAAAATGAACATTCCACTTCCTAAAAAAAAAATAGTTTGAGGAGCCACTCTCTATCTGATATTAAGGCTAAAGTTAGAATATATGTGGATGGAATAATCGCCTCAGAGTCAGAGGATTCTAACATAGCTGTTACATTTAATACCTCCACCTCTTGAAAGGCTGCAGTCGGGGCTGAAATTTCAGGCTTTCGGCCTGTGGGCAAATAATATATCTTGACCAGAGGCAGACATGATTCAGCAGGGACACCCTAGACATCTGTTAAACATAGTTTAAATATTTCCTTAGCAGACGTATTAGCAAACCGAGGAAAGTTTATCAACCTTGTTCGACAGCCAACACTGATTGTCTGTCTAACTGCTCTAAACAAGCTTTAATATTAGTAGCATCTTTAATAAATGCTACAGAGTAAGTGTCCAAGCGATCCACACAGACAGTTCCTCCACAGAAGATTGCAGAGAGATTCATTGCAATATCCTCAGAGTTCTTCTGAATTTGCTCATGCAACTCCTTCACTTGAGGGGCAATAGCCTCCCCAAGCTGTTTTATAGCGCTCCAAATGGACTCCAAAGTGACTTGTTCAAGGCAGATTAAATGAAATGAAAAAGTAACTTTACCCTGCTCAATGCCTAGAGTCACTGCAGCCTCCATGGAAACCTCAGACGGGGAAACGCCAAATAATCTTGCTGGCTCAGATGGACCTCCACTCCCGGACGAAGGAAGGGGTTACAGGGGGCCCCAGTGATTTTTCTCACCGCTTCCCACCAACTCCGGAGGCTCCTCTAATATGGGAGCCAGACATGACCTCCTAGATTGGCCAAGACCCCAGCTGCATCCGGGGACGCCATGCTTCAGGGGGGGGGGTGAGGTTGAAGCTGGAGTGGGAAAGCTCAGAATCTTGCTGCTGAGGAAACCACCCCAAATCTGCTGACTACTGCTCCGGCTGAACCAAATAAGTGTCTATCGGACCCACGGCAACAGGAGTTGAGGTAAGCCGGGAAGTGGGTTGCTTACCCAGTCCACCCTTCCTCTTTCTCCCCATCAGTAATCGCTGGTGGAGCACTAAAAGTTGGAATCCCCTTGTACATTCTGTTCTTTTCTCTTATTTGTTAATTGTTATCTTTGTTTCCTCCTGGAAAGTAATGTTTCTCCCATAATGAGGTCTGATGTAGCATAATGTGTTTTTTTTCTTTGTTTTATAATTTTTTTTCTTTTATTACAAAAGGCCTAATGTGCTTTTGTTTAAGTAATTATGCATGTGAATTTGTTTGAAGATGCAAAAATAAAAAATAATAAAAAAAAAAGGCTAAACGGTTTAGGGCTTTTCTTCAACTTGGAGAAAAGAAGGCAGAGGATATGATAGAAGTATCCCCTGCAAACCTAAGTAAGTAAACAACTTTAATATCTGAACAAAACCTTAAACTAAGATGCAGACAGCAGTCCAGCAACGAGATGGGGTTTTTCCAGTCTTTTGCATTGAGTGTCACAAGTATGATTTTCTCCCAGTTGGTGAGGGGTTTTACATGTGCACTCGGTGCAAGGAGCTCTTTGCTCTCAGGGAACAAGTCCGATCTCTGGAGGCTAGAGTAGCAGACTTGGAGGACATAAGGAAGACAGAGAAGTATATAGACGAGACCTACAGGGACGTAGTACTGAAGTCCCACCTCCAGTCTGGCAAGCTCCCTGTTGCCATGGAGGAGAGAGGTCACATGACAGAACATCACCCTGGAGTGGCAGGAAGTGATCCTGTAGCTAGGACCTGTCCTCCAGGTGATGTAAAACCCTCTTGCACAGCGGAGGTTTCTCCAGGACCATATGCCCATGAGGGGAGGGTTAGGACAGCCGTTATGGTTGGTGATTCGATCATTAGGCATGTAGATAGCTGGGTGGCTGGTGGACGTGAGGATCGCCTGGTAGCATGCCTGCCTGGTGCGAAGATAGCAGACCTCACGCGCCACCTAGACAAGCTGCTAGATAGCATTGATGAGGAGTCTGCTGTCTTGGTATATGTTAGTACTAATGACATAGGAAAGTGTGGTAGGGAGGTTCTGGAGACCACATTTTAGGCTTTTATGTAGTAAGTTGAAATCCAGAACTTCCAGGGTAGCATTCTCAGAAATGCTTCCCGTTACATGCGCAGGACCCAAAAGGCAGGCAGAGCTCTGGACTCTCAATGCATGGATGAGACAGACGATGGTGCAAAGAAGAGAGCCAGTTGGACCATTAGATGATAGAGGGGTAAAAAGGGCACTAAGAGGGGACAAGGCCATAGCGGAGAGACTGAATGAATTCTTTGTTTCGGTCTTTACTGAAGAAGATGTAGGGAAGTTACCCATGGCTGATATGGTCTTTAAAGGTGATGCATGAGAAGAACTGAAAGAAATATTGATTAACCGGGAAGATATATTTTAACTATTTGATAAACTAAACAGTAGCAAATCACTTGGACTGGATGGTATACACCTGAGAGCATTGAAAGAAGTGAAATATGAGATTGCAGACCTACTATTAGTTCACAGATTACTATCATTAAAATCATCTGTAGTACCTGAAGACTGGTGAATGGCCAACGTAATGCCAGTTTTTAAAAAGGCTTCCTGGGGTGATCTGGTAAACTACAGGCCGGTGAGCCTGACATCAGTGCTGGGCAAAATGGTAGAAACCATTATAAAGAACAAAATTACTTAACATGTAGATAGTCATGGTTTAATGGGAGAAAGTCAAGATGACTTTAGCCAAGGAAGGTCTTGTCTTACTGATCTGTTATATTTTTTGAAGGTGTGAATAAACAGGTAGACAAAAATGAGTCAGTTGATATAATGTATCTGGACTTTCAGAAAGCCTTTGACAAGGTCCCTCATGAGAGATGTTCGGCAAAATTAAAAAATCATTGGATAGGAGGCAGTGTACTATTATGGATCAGGAACTGGTTAAAAGATAGAAAGAGTGTAGGGTTAAATGGCCAATTTTCCCAATGGAGAAATGTGAATAATGGAGTACTCCAGGGATCTGTGCTGGGCCTGCTGCTTTTTAACATATTCATAAATGACCTGGAAATAGGAATAATGAGTGAATTGATCAAATTTGAAGATGACATAAAATTATTCAAAGTTGTTAAAACTCAAGAGGACTGTGAAAAATTACAAGAGGACCTTGATAAATTGGAAGACTGGACAGTTAAATGGCAGATGAAATTTAATGTGGACAAGTGCAAAGTTATGCACCTAGGAAAGAACAACCCAAACTATGGTTACACGATGCAAGGTTCCACATTAGGAACAACCACCCAGGAAACGATTTAGGCGTCATCGTGGATAACACGTTGAAACCCTCTGCCCAGTGTGCAGCCGCAGCGAAGAAAGCAAATAGAATGCTAGGAATCATAAGGAAAGGAATGGAAAATAAAACAAAGGATATTATAATGTGTCTGTATCGTTCCATGGTGCGACGCACTTTGAATATTGTGTGCAATTCTTGTCGCCCTATTTTAAAAAGGATATAGCAGAATTAGAAAAGGTACAGAGAAGAGCCACCAAAATGGTAAAGGGGATGGAAGGATACCCCTGTGAGGAGAGGCTTAAAAGGTTAGGTCTTTTCAACCTGGAAAAGAGACGGTTGAGGGGAGATTTGATAGAGGTCTAAAAATTAAGAAATGGAGTGGAATGGGCAAGTGTAGATCGATTCTTTATGGCATCAAAAAGTAGAAAGACTAGGGGACATGCAATGAAGCTACAGTGTAACCCGTTTTATTTATTTATGTGCATTTATATAATGCCTTTCCGGAATCAAATCGCTTTACATAGAACTTAAAAACAGTAACACATGAAACATAAACTTGCATGGAACATTGTTAACAAGGTGTGCTATAATACTAGTTGAACATATTAAATTTGAACAGATTGTTTATAAAGGAAATACATAAACCCATTTACATATACCTTGCAGATCCAATAGATGGAAAATTCTAACCTTATAAACATCATAATCTTAAAGTTGGGGAATAGCTTCTTAAACTTGTTACCAAGTCTCCGAAATGATCTCTAAATAGGAATAAGAGAAAATATTTTTTTCACTTAACGAGTAATCAAACTCTGGAATTTGTTACCAGAGGATATAGTAAAATCCATTAGTATAGCTGAGTTCAAAAAAGGTTTGGACAAGTTCCTAGGGGAAAGTCCTTAAAACATTATTAAAGAGGACCCAGGTAATTCGCTGCTTGCACCTGTGACTTTTTGGGAAACTACTAGGTACTTGTGACCTGGATTGGCCACTGTTGGAAATGGGATATTGGGCTTGATGCCATACTGGGTCAGGCCAATGTCTATTTTATATGCTCTTTTAAAATCATGAGTGGGATGGAACGGTTAAATACAGAAAACAAATCCATACAAAGCTTTCCCTCCCACCTCATGTAGTGCATAATGAAGATGTGGAAACTGTTGCCAGAGGCTGTAGTAAAGGTGACCAACATAGCAAGATTCAAAAGAGATTTGGACAAGTTCCCGGAGGAAAAGTCCATAAAAAATAGATGGGCAGACTTGGGAGAGCCATTGCTTATCCTTGGAAATAAAACTTCTTTGTGGGATCTGCTGGGTATCTGGGACTGGAGCTAGTTACTGTCAGAGGCAGGATGCTAGGCTTGATGGACCTTGGTCTATTTCAGCCTGTCTTTTCTTATGTCCTTATGAGTAGACTGAAGGGGAGAGAGATGGTTCATTGGGAGACCTGTGAGGAGCAGGTTGCACTGGTCTAAGTGGGAGGGGAGGGGATGAGAATGTGCATAAAGGTTTTGGTAGTGTGTTCAGAAAGGAAGGGATGGATTTTAGTTTGGGTTCTGTTGGTAAGTTTCTTTTGATTTTTAAATACATACTTTCTTTATAAAGCAATTTTTACTTGGAGGGCAGCTTGAATTAGAGTAGGTATCACACTAGGTACATTTATTAATTGATCAGACATTTTCTGATATAGATTTGGTTAGTTCTACGCGTATTTGACTGTTTTTGATGCATGCTGATTTGATTATTTGTATTTTGGCTTTCTTCTCTGTTTTTTAAATATATGGTTTGTATTCATTTTATCTATTTTTATTCTTATGATATTACCTATATTTTGGTGTTTAGATTTTTGTCATTGGTATTTTATTGATTTATGATTTCATGTTTCATGATTTTTTTAAATTACTACATGTTTTTGTATATGATTATAGTTGTATATTTTTAGATTCACCCCTGATGCAGGCAATTTTGCAGGCTGTGTTGAGTCATCAATACATTTTTATTGTGCATTCCTGCCTGTATCAAGGAAAGGTTTGTTTCATATCTCATTTCTAAACAACTTTAAAGCAGGTGTAAACAGCATCTTCAAAAAATACTTTAATTTAGGAGCAAAATAAAACTAATGATCCATGAAGCATATACAAAAGTTATGACACAATGTTTATACATTTTTAAACAGATGACCAACATATTGAAAACTTTGTGCCTCATTTACTAATGTTAACCAGTCAATGAACTTTAATGCACATGAATTTGTAAGAGTTAAAAACACACTTACTAAAAAGGCCCCACTGAAAATAATGGTGCTTGTGTTATTTTAACATAGTCATAGTCTTGGGATGTATGCCTGGGCAACTGCCTAGGGCATGACATTTTGAAGGCACCAACGAGGAGCCAGCTTATACTTTAGGGCCTTGTGCTTGTATAGTTTCAGAGGGGTGCCACTATGGCCTTTTTCTACTATTCCTCTTGCTCTCCAGTGTTTTGAGATCTGATTTCCCCCCTCTCCCATCCTCCACCCTGGGATCTGCTGTCTGGTTTTACCTATGGGCACCAAGGTCTTAAATCCAGCCCTGTATAGCCTTTATATTGGGAGGAGACAGTATAAAACCTTTTATTTCAAATACAGGTGTTAAAAGCAAATTAAGGCATGTTAACAGATTAATGCACATAAGTACATGGGGCTGTATGTTTCTTAATAGGCAAAACTAAGGTGCTAACAAGACAGTGACAGCCAAAATAGCAAACCTCAGCTTCTGTTCTTAAATAAGCATATGCTTTTTGTAAAGTTAGAAATAATTTCTTGAGTTTTTAGTGTGTGCCAAGAGCTGAAATGTCTCTTTGTATAAGAAAAAGGTGTATGTACATAAGAGAAAGGAGTCAACTCATGACATTTAACATCATTGCCAGGCTTCTCTACGTTTTTCCTATGAAAATAGATGCTGAGAGAGAGGTGTTCAATCTGAGTGTAGGATGATGGTGAGCTGGAGATGTAGGGAAGCTCCTCAATATCTTATTATAACGAGATGGAGTGAGGCGGCCGCCTCAGGCAGCAAAGTTTTGGTGGTGGCAAAAAATGCCCCAAAACAGTTACCTCACTCTGCCTTTAAATGTTAATTTTTTTTTTGAGTGGCCAGCTGCTGCCACTTTACTGCAGCAGAAAAATTATGCACTATCCAAAATAGCCAATCCAATGTTTCAAGAAAAACTAAAAAAAAAAAAACATATCAGTAACGCAATAAAAATTATTTTATTGAAAATATTTAAAAACATCACATGACGCTTATAGCACAATTTTTAAATAAATATGGACTACATATCATATAAATAAAAAACTACTCATCCTTTAGAAAAAGGCACACTTATCTGTCATAGGTGCCACTATTCAGATGAAAAATGGCACTATCCAGATGAAAAGGAATTTCTTTTCACAAGAGTCTAATCCATTTTTCATCTGGATAGTGACATTAGTTGCACTCCCGCTGCTTGCGCTAAGCCATTATGTTAGTTTCTGCTGACAATGCAGATGCCTGCATGCGAGAATTCTTTCTCTTGTTTCACTCTGGAGTAAAGTATAATTTTGGGAAAGAAATCCTGTAAATCTAAGAGTAATGCGTAAAAGCATTTTTTGTCTACATATGCCTGTTTTTAGTTTGCATTGATAGATCTTCATCGAGTAGGGAATATATCTCTGTTCTGCATGTGTGACTGAGGCTACGTGTTCTGTTAGCATTGAGTCCCTATGTAGGGAGCTGTGGTAATCCAGCCTGTTCAGTTTTCTGAATAGGAATATGAATGTTCTAAGGCCCAAGACAATATTTATGGTGGTGCTCTTTTCTGGATACGCTCCATATTGTGTGCTGGACGTTAATGCTACTATGGAATGGTAGATTTGCCCTATGGATCCTGTACTCTGAGTTCTTGATGTGGTCAACTGTAGGTTGTTGGTTAAGGGAGTATTGGAATATGTATTGTCTGAGATTTGCAGTTTTGTGTTCTTTATGCTGCAAAACTGAAATTTTAAATATTTTGTCAGTTCAGATTCAAGGAAATTTCAAATTTTAAGGAAATTTTGTTTAATAGCCTGATAGATTCACCGCTGCTGAATTCCAGACTTTTCCAGCTCTAGCCCAATCCAATCCAGTTTTTGAATTCATGGCTACCAGGATTAGTTTATCTCATTTTTATATCTGCCCTCCTCATTCATAATCTGATTTTAGCAAAATAAATCTGATGTGCAGATACTTATAACGGTTTGATTTTGGGGTGGGGGGTGGCTTTGTAAATGGGTTTTCATTAATCAAATTTAATATTTTTTTATTATGTTTGTTTTATTGTAACATCTGTTTTACTGAATTGCATGTGTGTTTGATAGCCACCTAGGATTTTAGGTGGGTGGCATATACATTTTGCATAAATTTAGTATACTTTTATTTTAAAATTATGCTGCAATAAATCTCTGCATATGGCCCTGCATCACCCTCATGCTGCTCCTGGGGGGGAAGTAGGTGGAAAAAAGCAGAAATTTCATATTGGGACCAGCATGATCAATGAATAAGTTGGTCAGACAACAAAGATAGAAGAGAATTTATTTTCAATTTAATGATTACCAATACAGAGTCCTCCCCTTTGGACTCTCCTCTGCCCCAAGAGTCTTCACAAAGTGCATGGTGGTCGTAGCCTCATGTCTAAAGAATTTTAGGGATATTTGTCTTTCCTTACTTAGACAACTGGCTAAAAAAGCAGACACCTCCAAAGAGGTACTGCTCTCCTTGCATCGTACCATCACAGTGCTACAACACTTGGGCTTTGTGATAAACTTCCCAAAGTCCCACCTCACTCCAACTCAAAAACTAGAGTTCATCAGAGCCCTACTATTTATTTATTTAATGTTTCTTCTATACCGCGCTATTCATCATCAGTGTGGTTCACAAGCAACACATTTGTGCAATGTAGGAAAGGTCTACACTGGACTTACAATAAACAAGGTATTTATACAGGGCTAACAGGGCTAGACACCCAACAGTCCACGGCATTCCTGCCCCAGCTCTGCTGTGCCTGTCTGGTCGAACTAGCGTCCCAGTCACTCTTATGAGACCATCTGATAGCCCGAGAGATGCTGCAGCTCCTTGGGCATATGACCTCTACAGTACATATCATTCCATATGCCTGACTACATATGCGGACATCCTAGTGGACTCCTGCCTCCCAGTGGAAGCAGGCCTTGGGCTGTCTCTGGGATAGGATCCAAGTCACTACCACATTCCTGTCTAATCACATCCCTTTAGTGGTATGTTCTCCAGAAAACCTGCTCGTAGGGTCACCTTTTCAGATACCTACACTTCAATGCATCCTGTCGACAGATGCCTCCAAACTGGGTTGGGGAGCTCATTTGGGCAACTTGGCTACACAGGGGCTATGGACAACGCAAGAATCGCAACTCCAGATCAATCTCCTGGAAGTTCGAGTTATCTCAAATACCCTCAGTGTGTTTCAACACTACCTCAGGGCACAACAGATCCAAGTCAGGACGGACAATCAGGTTGCCATGTTCTATGTGAACAAGCAGGGAGAAACAGGTTCTTGGGCCCTCTGCGAGGAGGCGCTACACTTGTGGTCCTTTGCCATTGCTCATTAAATACACCTCCAAGCGGTGTACCTCCTGGGAAAGCCCAATGTCTTGGCAGACAGACTGAGTCGCATTCTTCTTCCCCATGAATGGTCTCTGCATCTGGACACAATGTTCTACATCTTCCAGACCTGGGGAACCCCAGACATAGATCTGTTCATGACTCCCAAAAATGCCAAGCTTCCTTGCTTCTGCACAAGAACTCCAACATCCACCAACGAACCAGTGGATGCTTTCCACCAACACAGGGGTCAGGGTCTGCTTTATGCTTTCCCTCCTATTCCCCTCATTCCCAAGACACTTTTCAAGCTTCAGTCGGACAAGGGCTCCATGATGCTCATAGTTTCCCACTGGTCAAGGCAACCATGGTTTCCTCTGCTACTATGTCTGACTCAGACTTAACCTCTGCGATTGGGATCTGCACCCAGTCTCCTCTCCCAGGACGATGTCTCGCTACTCCATCCCAATCCACAGTCTCTCCATCTCCCAGCTTGGCTGCTGAGAGTATAGTTTTTCCAAGGCCTTGACTTTACCAAGAAGTTAAGGAGATCTTTTTGGCTTCTAGGAAACCCTCCACCAGATGTTCATACACTTTCAAGTGGCGGAGATTTTCTGTCTGGTGCGTTCAGGAGGATCTTGATCCCTTTTTGGCTCCAGAGGAGTCACTCCTCCAGTATCTCCTCCCATTTGTCATTGACAGGTCTGAAGACCAACAGTGAGAGTCCACCTCGGTGCAATTGCAGCCTCTCACCATCTACTGGATGGACAGCCAATCTCCTCTCAACTGCTACTGGCCCATTTCATGAGAGGACTTTTCCTGTCCAAACCACCCATTAAGCCACCTCCGGTAGCTTGGGACCTTAACGTCGTTCTAGCGCAGCTTCTCAAGCCACCCTTTGAACCATTGACCATGACCTCACTAAAGTTCCTGTTTTGGGAGGTAATCTTCCTAATTGCTCTCACTTCAGCTAGATGCATTAGAGAGCTTCAGACTTTAGTGGCGGACTTACGCTTTACCTGGTTCCACCACCACAAAGTCATTCTTAGGATTCACCCACACTTTATGCCAAAGGTGGTGTCTCCTTCTTATTTAAACCAGTCAATTTTCTTTCCCGTCTTCTTTCCCAAACTGCATGCATCTCGAGTGAACAACCCTGCACACTATTGATTGCAAGCATGCATTGGCTTTCTATCTCCAAAGGACTCGAGAGCACTGCAAAGCCTCGCAGCTGTTCATCACCTTTTGACCCTAGTCACCTGGGTCTCCCTGTATCTAAACGCACGCTCTCCAGATGGATAGCGGACTGCATCTCATTTGCCTATGACAAATCAGGATTCTCCCTGGAAGGACATGTCACAGCTCACAACATTCATGCCGTGGAAAACTCAATGGCAAATCTATGCTCGGTTGCCATTGATGAGATATGCAAAGCAGCAACTTTGGTCTGCTGCCCATTATTGTCTGGACAAGGACTCCCATTGGGATGCCATGTTTGGGCAGGCTGTACTCCAGCATCTCTTTCAGACTTAGATGCAACTCCTACCCTCCATCCCAGACTTTGACGATACCAGAAATCCATGTGGGATCCATGACCTTGTCAGGCCTACTCTGAGACGAACCCCCACTGGTTTTGAGGTCATTTCATCTGGCATCTGGGAGGTAGAGAGTCCCATATGAGAAGACTACATTCCTGCTTGTTCCTAGAGATAGTGTAGTTACTTACCTATAACAGGTGATCTCCGGGAGCAGCATGGATTTAGTCTTCACAACCCGTCCTCTTCCCCTAGGAGTTGTAGGGTTTCTTTTTCTCTCCTTTCTCAGCTACAAGCTCAACTGAGGAGAAAAATTTGGGAAGGAGGGAAGGCAGTCATGCAGGTGCAGTGGAGTGCTCCCAAAAGCTTTCCAGTTGGACGCTGGGGAGCGTTCCCACATGGGCTCCGTCGGTACTGATGTCACCTATATGTGAATACTAAATTCCTGCTGTTCCTGGAGATCACCTGTTACAGGTGAGTAACTATGTTTTGTCCCACCGCGGTAGTTGCCAACCAAGTGCTGCTCCCCCTGAGCCCCTGTGGCAGCGCCAATCTCCCCTGTACATCTCTGTGCTGTCCAAGTAAATTGGTGTGGATCCCGGGACAAAGCAGCAAACTCTCCCGCCAAAACTGGCACAGCTCGGCTGTGTGATTGTGTGACCAAGCTGCTCCAGTTCTAGCAGGAAGGTACACTGCCGTGGGTGCCCCTGGAGAATGTTTTTTAGAAGATTCAAGGCCTTAGACAAGGAAGCCACCTTGAAGGAGGTAATCCCGAAGCTGCATCAAGACGTAATAGATCTAGATAAAGCCATGGAGAATTGGAATAATGTTGTAGCCACAGCAGCAACAGCACTCAGCCGGAAACACACACACATACATGCAGCACACCCACCGCCCCATGGTACTCTGAAATAAGGGAAACAAAGCTGGAATTAAGGAAACTCAAAAGGAAATGGAGGCATAACAAAACCCCTGAGGCACTAAACCAGTACAGAGCCAAACAGAGAGACTACAACAGCCTGATCAACAGCTGCAAGCAACAACACCACGCAAACAAGCCAAGAGAACTATTCAGCATAGTGCGAACTCTCGCCAGAGATGCTACACAACAGAGTACCCCTGACGTGCACCCTCAAGATATAGCAAACTACATAATTGAAAAGCACAAACTCAGCAGGAACATACCGACGACACCTTTGAACTACATGAAAGACCTAGAATCCACACAAGCCTGGGGGGATTTCACCATACCATCTGTTCAACAAATAGAGCAGATAATCACCTCGCTCAATATAACCACATCTCCAGCTGACCCATGTCCTGTACACTGGATAAAAGCAGCCAAGGATCAGCTCATTCAGTCTATAGACAAGATAGTTAAGTCATCCCTGCAACACGGACACATGCCATCATCCCTCAAACGAGTATCTATATGGCCAATACTAAAGAACATATCATTTTACAAGAAAATTCCCACAGCATACTGCCCAATCTCCAGCCCACCATTTCTCTCAAAAGTCATTGAAAAAAAACATGCAAAGACAATTGCAGGACCATATGGACCACAACGCACCACTAGACCCCCATCAACATGGCTTCAAGCCATGCCATAATGTGGAAACACTACTAACATCACTCTTCGACAACATCATAAGGGGGATAGACAATATCAAGACCGGGTTCCTACACATAATCATGGATATCTCTTCTGCCTTTGATAATGTGTCCATAATATTTTGATCCAACGCTTCCAGGACATTTGGCATCTGCAACAACACCCTCAAATGGTTCACTTACTTCTTAAGCAATAGTCTACAACACGTCAAATGCGGAACAACTTCATACCTTTCACTGTACCACAAGGCATTCCGCAAGGCTCCACTCTCTCCTCAATCCTCTTTAATCTATACATACACCCCATCTGCTGCATCAAGAAGCATAATATACTGTATCATGTATATGTTGATGACCTCATGGTATATACCCCAGTCAACCTGGAGGCGCCAAACCTCACAGCCATAACACAATGCCTGGAAGATGTAACCACCTGACTCAGCAACAACTATAGCGATACTGAAGCACTCTACATAACCAGAAACATCTCTTTCAACCCTCCGCAAGCAATCCAGCTATTAAACCAAACAATATCCATCAAAAGCGAATTACGCTACCTAGGAGTCATCCTGGACAAAAGTCTCACCCTCCAGTCGCACATAAACAAAACCACTGCAAAAGCATTTCGCAGGCTAAAGCTTATTCAGAGACTAAAACCACTCCTAAACCAGGACCATTTCCAGAAAGTATGCCAGGCTATCATCACATTAATACTGGATTACAGCAAGGCACTATATCAAGGACTCCCAAAGCAGGCTACACATCCTCTGCAGCTGGTGCAGAACACAACAGCACACATCATCACTGGAACAGCTGACGGAACACATCACACCTGTACTACACCAACTGCACTGGCTTTCGATCCAAGCTTGCGCCAAGTTCAAAGTGATATTGAATATTTTCAAAATCCTGCAGCATTCTTCAGCAGATATCCTAGATGACTTGGTCATAAGAGACAAAGGCACCCACCCCAGGCAAAACGAGAACAAATATATGATCACGGTACCCACAGATTACCAGAAAAGCAAACGGTCCACTTCCAAAAGAGCCCTCTCCCTAGCTGCACCCCACCTATGGAACACCTTCCCTGATGAAATGTGAGCCTCCAGAGATATCAAAGACTTTAGAAAGAAACTCGACACTCCTGTTCATAGAACACTATATGAAGATATCACGTAGTCTGGAAAATACACCAGTCTCCTCTGCCCCGAACCCATCAGGCCATTAGATCAACTTTCAGATAACCTGTCCAAACTGTAAATAACACGATCAAACTGTAAATAAGTCAACTCAGTTATAAATAGGTTAACCTTTAAGTACCCTGCATGACTACCACTTGGTCCTACTTCACTGTATGCTGTTTAAGTTTGAGTTGCAGTGTAAACCGCTTTGATTAAAGGATAAGGCAGTATAGAAGTCTGGTTAAATAAATATATAGATAGATGGTGGGATGATCAGAATCAGAATATATATATTTTTTAATATTGAGTTCCATGGGTGAATGTCCTACTTCTGCTCTGCATCTATTGTTGAGGGAGGTGGTTCTGTGAATGCAAAATATATGTTCAAAAATAAAAAGCTAGAGCCATAACGCAGTTTATAACAACAAAATAAAAATGAGTTGTAAACTGTGCTGTGGTTCTTGTTCTTTTTAGTTCCTTGATGTGTAAACATCTTGCATTTCCTCCACGTTATCTAATTGACTTTTTGGTTTGGTTCAGTCCCTGACTGGAGTTTTGAGATGGCCCCCCTTCCCTGGAGGGCACCATCTCATTCCTGCCTCAGGCAGCAGATTGCCTTGAGTCGCCACTGCTTATTTCCATGTTTGACATCCTATGATATATAGAGAGGCTATAGCTGCCCATGAAGGAAGGCTCTCCAGTGCTCAGTCTGATCTTTGGAGTCCCCTTGAGGGACAGCTGTGCTCTCTCTTATTTCCCATTTTCTTCTCAGGAGCTGTAGATGGCTGGAAGAGAAGACATCTGGTGAAGAAAATGGGGGATCCACTTACTCTTAAGTCAGGGCTAATTTTTCCTTTTTGATAGGTAATGGTAAACTTCTTCCTTCCCCTCCATCCCAAACACAGCAGGCAAAGAACCTGGGCTGCGTTTCTAAACCTATTAGCATGAGCACGAATGCACATAGGAAGTAAATTTCTGAGGTTCGCAGGTACCCCAATTTGTTGTTTGGATTCCTCTTTGAAAGGAACCACCTCCATTTTTTCCGGTTTACATACCATTCCATTGTGCACCCCCCCCCCCCCCCCCCCCCCGTTAAGGACATCGTATAATCGTATTGCTTTCATGGTAAGAAAACGTTCAGTACCACAAAGCATTCTTGTTTTGGTTTCAAGTGATCACACCTTTGCCTTATGTAGGATTTTGACTGTGCTCCTCTGCTGATTGAAATGATGCTGAGAAGAGCCATTTTATAAGAACTAGCTTCTACTTTTGCTTTAATGCAGAAGCTAATTCATCATGTCAAAGGTAGGGGAGATTAGGAGGACACACAGGAGAAGAGTTTTAATTGCACAGGGCATGCATATATAATGCAAAGTGCTTTAGTCAGCTATAATTTTTAGCTGCCGATGCCAGCGAAGAGGTGTTCACCATCTTTCTCTCGTTAATTTTTTATTCACGCCAACCTCTGAGCTGAATCAATATCAATTTTCAAGCTCATTTTGCATTTGTGTGCGTTTTGGGGAGGGGGAATCCCAGTGACCTGCTATACTACTGCATGTTTTCAGGTAGTGATTTCGCTTTGCTGTTAACTCCACCTCTCCTCACCCAGAGCCACACCATCATCTGTACCACCGGGATAAGGTGGTAATTACCAATGCACAATTCCCTTTTATAATATTCTCCTGGCATTATACTAGACACCTATCACAGATAAAATGTAGGGGCCTTTAAGAGAAAGGGAGAGGGAGAGAGAGGAATCGCAACCCATTAATCTAGCAGGAGCTAATGTGTTTTTCACATTTCTTCCTTTGTACATCACACGCTTGCTCGCTCACTCTCTCACACTCATACGCCTTACACTCCAGTGGTCTATTGGGCCTGAGCCACCAGGAGGACACAGCCGAAGGCACACAATGGGAAATACACCTTCTCAAGGCAGGTCATCCTCACTATGTGCATCCATTCTTAAGTAGCAGGTATCTCTTTATTTGTGTGTTCTCGGAGTGCGGGTATGGCAGGCAGGACCGAGGGCTTGTGATACGAGAATTGGCTTGGCTTTGCACTCCCTCTGCTGCACCTGAAAGGAAAGTAGATTCCTTCCATCGCAAGGCAGGACGGTTTGCAAGAGATGGAAGCTTTCTCCGCCGCGTTTTTTGTGCTGTTTTATTTGACTGTAGAGCTCCGAAGGGACATAGTAGCTATAGAATCCGCTGCCCTAGAAACTGGTGTGCAGTTGGAACAAGGAGCCGTGGTCTACTCTACATTTTCTCTCTCGCTAACAGGGCTTTGTGAAGAGACAGGCAGTGTTTGTCATTCTGCTCGCTCTTTTTAAGGCATCTAGTTCGGCTCGCATGTTTCATTAATAAACCAAGACAAATAGAAGATGGGGAACAGATTTTTCCTAGTAAAAGCTTTTGAGCAGGAGAAGTCTCGCAAACACTCTCGTGTGCATTTGAAAGCAAGTTCCCGGTTCTGTGACCTTAGCATTTCATAAATAGGAGACAGCAGCATATTTCTTATCTACTGTGCTGGATAAAATGAAAGGGAATAGTTTTCCTGGAGTACTTTGGCTGCATGTATTTGTCGTATTTGCCAAGACTCTTGTAATGGTTCCAACCTGACTGAGTTGGATGCTTCTGTCTATAATGTGAGGTCCAATATAATGGGGCAGGTCTGCTTTGGATGGTGATGAGTTGGAATGGAGAAACGATTGTTATTTATAGACTGATAACGTCTGTCTTATGTCTGAGTGACAGTCATGAGCTAGTGATGTAGGGCCATTCTTTTACATAATTTCATTAAATATTGTGTCTGCCTCAGAAATGGTTATTGTGCAGATGAATAAAGTGTTTTTAATTTTTTAAAATCTCCTCTGGTGCTTTGTTCATTTGACACATCCAGAATTGTAAAGCACTCTGATTTAATCAGTTTAACAAAATAAAGTAGGCTTATTTTGTGATTTCTTGAATAAGTATATTTGATGATTAAGCCTACATATAAAAAGATGTGTATGTTCTTTAGGCTGTACAGTCCATTTCTTGCCACTTCAGCAACCTACCAGTTGAAAGAATCGCAAACGCAGATAAGAAAGGTACAGTATTTGTATGTGGCATAACAGTTCTGCCAGCTAGATAGAAACTTAATAATGCTATGTTGTATTTTTTTTTAAGTTCTGACTATCATTGGCTTTCTTAAAGCCTACTGAGTGTGTAGTACTCAACATGTAGCTGCATCCCTCACCATAAAGATGTCTGTGAGATCGGTATGCTGACTCCTTAAATATCTCCCTATCTATTTTCACGAGAACAGGCTCCTTCTTGTCATACGTGTGAGGTTCTCTGTTTCTAAAGGAGAGAGAATGCTGTCTTGAAACTGAAGTTACACTGAGCCCAGAAGGGATGTAATATGGAGATTCATTCTGAAAGCTTCTTGATATACTATTGATAGTAAGTATAGGCAGTAATTCACCAGTGCAGTATCGAATGGGCAGAAACAGTGGGCAAGATGTTTTGTGCACCTCTCTTATGATGTAAGAGGAAAAAGACCAGGGACAATCTATAAGATACAGGGATGAGAATGAAAGGCAGTTGAAAGCAAGTAACCAAGGTAATAAAGATCATGCAAAAGATGATCTTAGTATTGGTGAATTTTATACTAACTTGTCTGATTTTTGAGCTTCTATTAATTTTCATGCAATTTACCATACGTATGGTGCCATTGATCACTGTTCACGCAGCTTTATCGATCAATACAGCAGCTGTGAAAATAGATTGTGTGCAATCGTTATGTGATTGCACCAGGGCAAGATTAAGATTCTGTCTCTCACAGACAGGACTGGAGACCCCCCCCCCACACCCATCTCCCTGGAAATCAGATACTAGGGGCAGAAGATGGTTTATGGTTATGGCTTATTTTGCTTGATATACTGCTTTTTTGCATGCAGTCAAAGTGGTTTACAATAACAATAAGTTGAGAGAGAAAGGAACTCCATACTCTTGGAAAGGAAAGGGAGAAAAGAGATCAGGACGGACACAGCCACTGCAGCCCAGGGCCTTATCCACAGACCTCAAAAGCTTGATCAAAGAGGTTTTTAGGGATATTTTAAATATTTTATAGAATAGCTCAAGGCAAAGATGAGGGGATGGGCTATTCCAAACACAGGGGCTACAAAAAAGAACATGGATTAAAGCTAAACATGAGTCTACCAGATAAACAGAGCAGGAATATGTAAGCAGCTACCATGCAAAGAACAAAGAGAACAGATGAAAGCATATAAAATGACAAGTGAGGAAAGGTAGTGAGGAGAAGCCATAAGTGCCTTGTGGGTTAGAGTTAGTGGATATGCAGGGCTGGCCCAACCACTAGGCACTCGATTAGGGCAGCAGCTTCTGGAGGGTGGTAGTGGCAAAGAGCAGGACATTCAAAGTTAAGCAATGGATTCTGACAGCTGGGGGGGGGTGCATATATCTTAAGGTTTGCCTAGGGCGTTACACCTTGAACCAACTCTGGGGCCAGCCCTGCATATACAGAACATAATTGGGAGCCAGTGATGATAAATCAGTAGTGGAGTGACGTGGTGTCGAATTTGTGGGCATAGGAAAGTATTCATACAGCGGTATTTTGGATTGATTGGAGGCGTTTCTATTCCTAGGGGGGGATATCTAGAATAAATGATGTTGCAATAGATTGTCTGTGGAAGATGCCCACAGTTTGGTTCATTGGATTTCATATACTACCTTCCTTTATATACTTCAAAGTGGTTTGCAATAATTATACCAAGTACTTCTAGTAGGTGAAGGGTATGGAAGTATGACTTGAACACAGGAGGGGATAAAATTAAAAAAATAATCTTGACAGAGAGAGAGCAGCAAAACAAAATTTGAGGGATCAAGCAAAATATTATGCAGTTAACATCACTGGACGGTCAGACATGGTCTGATCTGCTAAATGAGTCAAACTAGACTCTGTTCCAATTAACCTTAGTCACTGAATTCGGGTAGGAGTTAGCAGCTGAAAGCTTGCAAGAATAACCATTTTTCAATGTGGACTTAAACGAACACCACTAGATAGCTGAAAGCAAGGCAACGAGTACATTCTATGTGGACTTCTGCTGGAAAGTAGAAAGTCTCAAATTAAACCTTCTGACCTATAAGAACATAAGATAAGAACATAAGATATGCCATACTGGGTCAGACCAAGGTCCATCAAGCCCAGTATTCTGTTTCCAACAGTGGCCAATCTAGGCCATATGTACCTAGCAGTTCCCCCAAGGGACATAGGTTCCACAATGCTTGTATTGGTTCAAGCATTGATATCCTGGGTCCCTTCTTAATAATGGTTTATGGACCTTTCCTCCAGGAACTTGTCCAAACCTTTTTAAACCCAGCTACACTAACAGCCTTTACTACATCCTCCAGTAACAAATTCCAGAGTTTGATTACACGTTGAGTGAAAAAATATTTTCTTTTATTAGTCTTAAATAGTTTACCCTGTAGCTTCATTGCATGTCCCCTAGTCTTTCTATATTCTGATAAGGTAAACAATCGATCTACGCTTACCCGTTCCACTCCGTTCATTAATTTATAGACTTCTATCATATCTCCCCTCAGCCGTCTCTTTTCCAGGTTAAAGAGCCCTAACCTTTTTAGCCTTTCTTCATAGGAATATCCTTCCATCCCTTTTACCATTTTGGTGGTTCTTCTCTGAACCTTTTCTAAAATCGCTATATCCTTTCTAAGATATATTAGGCCTCTGCTTAGTGCATAAGGGATTAATGAGTCTGATAAATATTTAGGCCAGCTAGTGAGTTGGGCCTTTAAGGCAGGGCTAGCATAGAGCTGTAAAGGCAACAGGAACAGATTCTCCTTAATTTGGGGTATAAAATCTGAGATCCTAGCAGCCAGCTTAGTTTCCTATGCCTAAACCCAGGCCTGGAGTGCACATGACCAGTCATGCTGCTTAGGTTGTACTTTTCACTATATAACTTTTGTAATCAATGGCACACTACTTTAGTTATGTAGTGTCTTATTGTTACATGCCTGTAGTGATAATGAGGTGATTGCATAGTGCAAACGATAATTGTGTCGTTATGAGATAAGACGGTGTCAGTCACACAAGTTCATACATAGGAACATGACATTACTGTATGTGAAACAGATTAATGCTCAGTATTGTGGGATCTAACAATATATATTACGCTGTCTCTTAAATTATGATATTCTGTTGCTCTTTTAACCCTTTTTTCTGTCACTACTAAGGTAAAATGATATAAGCCTGACTGAGCAAATGTAAGATTTCTGGAAATCCTAGGCATTCTGTGAATGTGAGCCCTTCTCATTTAATAGAATAAGTGGTGCCATTTAACAGGTAATTTAACATGAATATATGGCAACAGCCCATTTTTAATTTATGGGAGTATATGTATGCTATATCTGGTTTTATTTCATAGTTCAGTGGAAAGAAGCCATTTGCTTATAGCGTTCATAACACTTCAGTCTACCCTGGTTGGGCTGTTTGCGTCTAGCATTTGGAGGAAGGTGAAAAATCTGGCAGTTCAGCCTCTCGTAAGACAACTCCTTTCTGAGCTCAGGAAGGTGATGGTGATTAGTCAGGATTCTAACATCCTAGCAATCAGATGGATTTTTTTTGTCCTCGTAAAAGTTCAATTAACAAATGTATATGCATGGGTCAGATTTTACTACTAGGCAAAAAACTGGAATCATCTATGTTCTTCAGTGCATATTTCTATCAGCTCTGAGATGGCATGTATTACAAATAGAAGCTGCTATGCTGTATGAAATATGTTCTTGTGTAATAATCCATTAACTACAAACTCCAATTACCACAGAAAAATGGTAGTCCCAAAAGCTGACTGTGTTCCATCAACAATGCTTGGATAAATTTAAACTGGAATGGAATGGGGTGGTAGAATATTGGGAAGGGAGGGGATGTTATGAAATAATGACAGTGGTCTGTTGTGATTTTGGTTGTTCGAATCTTTAATAAAAACTTTAAATTATAAAAAAAAATAATTGCTTAAAAAAAGTAGTCACTGTACCCTGACAAAAAAGCTTTTTTAATCTGGAATGGGGGACTACCAATTCTTCCATGGTCCCATCTGGTCTGCCAGTGGAGCAGGCACTTTAACCTGCTGCTATTGGTACCTCTCCCTCCCATGTTGTTCACATTCTGTTCACTTGTATAAACCATGTGATGCTCTGTAGATTAAAACAGTTAAACTGAGATTGTGAACTGTGTGGGATGGAAAGGCAACAGAGCCGCAGGTTAGCAAAGTGCTGGGCCTGGATAAAAGGTGCTCTGCATTTCTAAGGAATGTCATATGGTAACATAATAGATAAGGCAGAAAACGACCAGCTGGCCTATCCAGATTGCTAAGTGCATGTATGTGCGTGTCTGATCGCTCTATCCATCCATGTTGTCCACTATATTGTCTCTCTTTTTTGATACTGTACCAATGTGGGAGATAAGCTTACAAAATCCCTTAGTTAGCTCACCTCAGCAGCCTTCCCTTTCCATGTCTAACCACAAAGCTTTGTAATTATGTAAGTGACAACCAAAATGAGCATGGTTCTTGGCAGAATATCTAGTTTTCTAGACCTGGTTTTATTAGTGCCTGTGGGGTTTTTTTTTTTTTTTTTTTACTACAGTCTGCTAGATAGATTTGGGTATGTGGCTGCCCACCTTTCTGCTGGGACTTCTAACTTTTAATTTTATCCTCTTTGCCATTCATTCCGACAGAGGGGCACTCAAGAAAATTAAGATATGTCATACTGGGTCAGACCAAGGTCCATCAAGCCCAGTATTCTGTTTCCAACAATGGCCAATCCAGGTCACAAGTACCTAGCAGGTTCCCAAAAAGGCACACAGATTCCAGAAAGGCACATAGGCACACAATGCTTGTCCCAGGGGAAGCAGCGGATTTCCTGGGCCTCTTTAATAATGGTTTATGGATCTTTTCTCCGGGAACTTGTCCAAACCATTTTTAAACCCAGCTACATGGGAAGTAGAGGAAGCCTCGGTTAGCAGTGGAAGTATTTGTGAGCTTGTTGGAAGTCTGGAGATGGGCGGCGTCAACATTCCCATGCCAATTTTGCTTTGTCATCTGCCTGAGACTCTCTTCAAAAGCTGGGGCTCCCCAGTGCGGCCATGGTTGCTCAACGAAGGGACACGAAACAAAGGGACGTCCCTTTGTTGTCCCTTCATTGTCCCTTCATTGTCAGTTCATTGTCTTTGAGTGGGATCTTGAGTGATGCCACACAAGAGGAAGAACAAAGGCCAGACGCCATCTACGAGCTCAGCAACTGTGAGTAAAATTGTGGTCCCATGGATAGACATGTTTCCTCTGCAGCGGTGGTAACCCAGGCAAGTTCTCCTATGCTGTTACCTTCACCCTCTGAGTTGGGGGCTATGTTAATCTCTATTGCTCAAACTCCACCTCCAAAGCCTTTAGCTTGCCTGGGGCTGCCGGGTGATAAAGTGGGTATCCCTGAGTTTGACTTCACTGTGATTCCCCCTTCCGATGTCTCTTCCGTCCCTGTGCGTCACACACTTACAATTTTGATGTTTCTTTGACTCCTCAACACCCGTTGGGGCCTGCCCCCTGCTTCCATTACTTTAATGGACATTTAGACTATGGTTGCTTAAACAAATCAAAATCTTAAAACTGTTTGTGATCAGACTGCCTCCTTTTCTAAGGAAGGTAGTGGGTAAATTTGAGCAACAGGATGTGGTATTGGCTCAATTGGGTGGGGGTTTATCTAGGATAGATCGTCAGCTCTCTAATATTCAAGCAGCTAGCGTGGCGGGGATGAGAGATGCCCTGCTTTTGCACAGGTACCTTGAACTATTTGAGAACTTGATTTGTAGCAAGAATTCAAGATTTCTTAACTTCCCTAGAACCCACTACCTTTCACCATTGATACTATTCTGAAAATACTTTAGGGGATGTTTGAAGATGGAAGATGCAGATAAGATGCAGCCAGATGAGATGTTAGGTAATGCCGCCGGGTCCCCCCATGCCTCCATTGACTTGTCACAGTTTTTGGAGCAGTCCATGGATGATAATTCTGGGCGGGCCACCCTGGTGGTTTCTTTTGCTATTGATATTGAGAAATCTCAGGTAATGAAGTTATATTTTAAATATAAATTAAGTTTATTTTGTGGGCAGCGGTTTCAGGTTTTTCTAGATGTGGCGAGGGGCACTCAGGTGCGACGTAAGAGGTTTTTCTTCAGTTAAAACCTTGGGTGATAGGTTTTATTTGCGGTTTCAGTGTAAGTGTGTGGAATGCCTGTTAGGTGTCCGTTATGCTTTTACAGATCTCCAGCAGTTGAAGGAGCTTCTGAAGAGCAGGGAGGGTGGGGTCCCCGAGTGGTATCTAGTGGGTAGTTTGATTATGTTGTTTGTGTTTGATAGTATTATTGGGAAGTGGGGAATAAAGTGTTTTAAAGATGTAATTGGCTCAAGGCTTGTTGTCCTTTACCTTCCTTGATGTGGTCTTCTTGGAGTAGTGTTTTCTTTATGGATAACTTTATAGGTTATGTTATATTTGTTGCTTGCATGTTACTTTGAATATTTCTGTTCTATTAAATGGAAACTCTTCAATTAAACCTCCCCCCCCCAAAAAAAAAACAAAAAAATCAAGCTAGACTAACACTTTTACTGCATCCTCCAGTTTAAAAAGGGCGCCATTGGGCGCACCTGCGCCTGAGGGCCTCGCCAGAGGGCCCCGCAAAGAAGCCGCGACTACTCGCAGCAGTGATTGCACATAATGTTCAAGTCCTGATGAATCAAAACTGGATGACCCGAGCGACACCTACAGGAAGTAAGCATTTAACGTGAAGATGACAATATTAGCAAATGACTCAAAAGTAAACGAGCGCTGTTAAGACATTTCATGTAGGAGTTGACCCATGCGAAACAGCCCAAGTTGGCTGGCAAAGCTGTATAACATACAACCCTGTTAGTACTAGAGGCCAATCGATCATATAGTAAGGAGGGAATATGCGATAATACTGACAGCTAGAATAATTGACTACTACAATGCTCTGATAGTGCATAAGGGTAATCCTATAAACGTATCTAGGCGAGCCGAATGTAATGATTTGCCGGTGCAGAGTGTAAATGTTTCAAAGCTATATCTGCCGACACTGCTGTCATGTTAGTCAGTAGCTAGCCTTGTATAATGTACCCACTGTATTGTCTGCAATGCTCTTAAGATAACAAGAGACTAGCCTGTCATAACATACCCACTGTATTGTCATTAATGCTCGTATGATATCAAGAGGCTAGCCGGCTACAACATACCCACTGTATTGCCGAGAGCAAGTAAAAAAACCCTCCTAAACACTGATTATACCAGCTGGATTACCCATGGCATAAACCCACTAGAAACTGGATCTCCAGGAACAAGCAGGAATAAGTCATCACATATGGGTACGTCGGTACCGACGGAGCCCGCGCGGGAAAGCTCCCCAGCTTTTCAGATTAAAAGCTTTTGGGGCCTCCCACTGCACATGCGCGCTGCCTTCCCGCCTTCCTGACCAGCTCTCATCAGTTTCTTTTTTTCCGCGGAGCCAGCAGGTCGTGTTCCTGTCACCGCTGAAGAAATTGTTAATTTTATTGTTTTCTTTAGACCGCGTACCTGCCTTCCCCATTCTGAAACCGGTACTGCCGGTCTCTCTTTCTTTCTTTTGAAAAAAAAAAATATATATATATATTTTTCTTTTCTTCAGCACAGCTTGGTACTTTGTTAGGCCTTCAGGCCTACACAAATTCTCCTCATGGAGAAGCCAGTTCCTGGTTTTAAAAAGTGTACCAAGTGCAGTGCTGTCATTCCCCTTACAGACACCCATGAATGGTGTCTTAAATGTTTAGGACCTGACCATTCCATACCGGACTGCCCATCCTGCTCCCAGATGTCAAAACGTGGATTGCAGAACCGGGCCAACAAGTTCCATGTGCTGTTTCCTTCAGAAGCATCACAGTCATCCAGGTCTTCCTCTCCGGATGGATCTCAGGTAACCAAAACTCCAGTGGGCAAATCCTCTAAAAGCAAATCTCTTTCTAAAGATCGAGAGGCTCTCAATTCTGAGTTCGAGGATTCTGCCCAGGCCAAAAAACCCCGGCGGGAGGCTCCGGCCTCCAAAGCAATCATGGGGTCACAGGTTGACATCGATGGCGCGGCCTCGACAGATCACCTGTTGTACTGCTCTGGGGTACCGGCCCATACCGGTACCGACATCCAGGCAGCAGTGGCGTCTATGGGCAATACTGTCCAAGTCATGCAGCAGGCCATTCTGGCTTTTATTAATGCTGCTACGCCTGCGGTACCGGGTCCGGTTCCGGTAATGGCTTCCATACCGGAACCGAGGCCATCGTCTTCCAAACGCAGATCGGTTCCGCATGCCGGATCCGGGCTTTTGCCCGGTACCGATCCCATACCCGGTACGCCCGATGTCGATACCGAACGGTATGCGTATCGTGCGTTGGAAGCACATAGAGGATACTCTGCTTCTTCAGAGGATTTTAACTCCTCTGATGATTCTGATGAGTTCTCCCTTGATCTTCCTGAGGAGCCTTCTTCTCCTAAAAGGAGAATGTCTCCACCAGAGGATTTGTCCTTTCAGGACTTCATCATAGAAATGACTAAAGCTCTTTCTATTGCTTCATCCTCTGAAAAGGAACCCAGATCAAAGAAACTGGATATTTTAGGATACTCTAAGTCTCCTAAAGAGGCAGTTACCCTGCCTATCCATGAAATCCTTCAAGAACACTTGATGGACTTATGGGAGGCTCCTCTAACATTGTCTCCTTCTTCTCGCAGGTTGGACACCATGTACCGTGTCCCCCCTTCTCCTGGTTTCCAAAAAACTCAGTTGCCTCACCATTCTATTGTGGTGAAGTCTGCAATGAAGAAGATAAAGAGTACCAAAAGGCACGCTTCTACTCCTCCAGGGCGAGAATGTAAGACTCTAGACTCTTTTGGCAGGAAAATTTTCCAGGCTACTATGCTTATAGCCAGGATTAATTCCTATAGTCTTTACATGGGCATGTTTCTCAGTGAAATCGCTCTAAAAGTTCGGCATTTTGCCCCCTTTATCCCTGAGGATAAGAGGGAGCAGTTCATTTCCTTAGTGAAACACCTTTTGGATATTTCAAAGTTCTCCAACAGGGCAGCTTTTGATTCCTTTGAGGGTGCTGGTAGGGCTTCGGGCATTGCTATAGCAGCCCGACGTCTTGCTTGGCTCCAGGCTTCTGATCTAGAACCTTGGGTCCTAGATGGCTTACGAAATCTGCCCTGTACAGGTGAGAACTTATTTGGTGAGGAGTGGCAAATTAAGGCCACTCAAATGGACGCAGAAAATGCCACCTTAGATAGACTTTCTAAGTCTACCTCCACTCCTGCCAAGAAGAAGTCTTTTAAGAGGCCTTATTACAAGAAGTCCAGATTTTCCACAAATACTGGCCAACAATCCTCTCAGCCTCGTTTTGCTGCTAAACGTCAGCAACCTAAACAGGCAAGGTCAAAGCCTGCGGCGTCTGCTACGCCTCAGCAGGCTCCACCCCCTCAGGGGTTTTGACTTGCCCCTAGAGAACTTAACTTTTCTGGCTCTAGAACAACCAGAGCCCATCACCATACCCGGAAGGTTAGCTCACTTTGCTCCCAGATGGGAGCAAATTACATCAGAGCAATGGACCCTCTCTATCATCAGAGAGGGTTACAAACTCCATTTTTCCGACCTTCCTCCTTATACTATGGTGAGGCACTTCAATTCTCCCCCATCTCTCCTGGCCCTCTTGGGTCAGGAAGTCTCCTCCCTCCTTGCCCAGGGGGCAATAGAGGAGGTCCCTCTTCTTCAACAGGGGACGGGATTCTACTCCCCTTATTTTCTAATACCAAAAAAGACAGAGGGCTTCAGACCAATTCTGGATCTGAGAGAATTGAACAAATTTCTTTCCAAGGAGAAATTCAAAATGCTTTCTCTGGGCATTCTCCTTCCATACCTTCAGAGTCAGGATTGGCTTTGTTCTCTAGACCTAAAGGATGCGTATACACACATACTCATCCACCCATCCCACAGAAAATACCTTCGATTTCTGTTTCAGGGAAAACATTTCCAGTACAGAGTACTCCCCTTCGGTCTAGCCTCTGCTCCAAGAGTGTTCACCAAATGCATGGCAGTCGTAGCTGCCTTTCTAAGAGGCCTGGGAATTTTCATATTCCCATACCTGGACGACTGGCTCATCCGAGCTCCCTCTCAGTCCCAGGCCCAAATTTCCCTGGACCGCACAAGGCGTCTTCTGCAGTATCTAGGACTGGTAGTAAACCTTCCCAAGTCTCAACTAATCCCTACTCAGTCTCTCGAGTGCATAGGGGCCCAGTTAGACACCATCACTGCAAGGGCCTACCTGCCTCAGGTCAGGGCCCAACGCCTGCTGAGTTTGGCCTCCCAAGTTCAGTCCAGCAGTCATTTGACAGCCCGGGAAATGCTGCGACTTCTGGGCCACATGGCCTCCACGGTACATGTGGTGCCCTATGCTCGTCTGCATATGAGAGCAGCTCAATGGACCTTGGCCACCCAGTGGACTCAAGCATCTGGAGCGCTCTCCGACCAAATACTCACCTCAAGCTGTCTATTTTGGTCCCTCCAATGGTGGACATCCACCAAGAATCTGTTGTTGGGGGCCCCCTTCCAACCTTTGTTGCCCCAAGCAACCCTCACAACAGATGCCTCCCAGACAGGGTGGGGAGCTCATCTTCAGAACCTCTCCACTCAGGGCACTTGGTCTCCACAGGAGGCCACCCTTCATATCAACCTCCTGGAACTGCGAGCAATTTACCTTGCCCTCAAGGTCTTCTATACCCTCCTTGTCAACCTGACTGTCCTAGTTCAGACAGACAATCAGGTAGCCATGTTCTATATAAACAAACAAGGAGGGACAGGCTCTCTGTCGCTTTGCAACGAAGCTCTCAGATTATGGGCCTTCGCCAGAGAGCATCAAATTCACCTTCTTGCAGTGTATCTTCCAGGAGTTCAAAACTCTCGTGCAGACAGACTCAGTCGAGTTCTGCTTCCACACGAATGGTCCCTACATATGGACCAGATACGCAGAATCTTTCAGGAATGGGGGACCCCGGACATAGACCTCTTTGCAAGTCCGTGGAATGCCAAACTTCCCCGGTTCTGTTCCAGAACTCAGTGTCAGGGAGCTCAGGCCCACGATGCCTTCCTCCTGCATTGGGGTCAGGAATTCCTCTATGCCTTTCCACCCATTCCTCTAATATCCAAGACTCTGTTCAAGCTCCAGAGGGATCACGGGACTATGATCCTCATAGCTCCTCGCTGGCCACGCCAGGTGTGGTTCCCTCTACTTCTGCATCTCTCCCAGGGATCCTCCCTGGACCTGGGAGCTGCGCCAGACCTTCTGTCTCAGGAGGAGGGGACTTTGTGGCACCCAAACCCCAAATCCCTACATCTCAGAGCTTGGTTACTGAAGGCCTAAGTCTTCAAGACTTTAATCTTTCTCAATCTGTGACAGATATCCTTCATGCCTCTAGGAAACCTTCCACGAGGCGTTCTTATGCTTTCAAATGGAAACGTTTTTCCATTTGGTGTGCTCAGCAGGGTCTTGACCCTCTAGCACTTCCTTTGAATTCCCTCTTGGACTATCTCCTGCATCTTTCAAATGCAGGCCTTAAGACGAATTCAGTAAGGGTCCATTTGAGTGCTATTGCAGCATCCTTAAAACCTATAAATGGACAACCTGTCTCCTCTCATCCTCTTGTTGCACGTTTCATGAGAGGCCTGACTCTAACTAAACCTCCCATCCGACCTCCTCCGGTAGCATGGGATTTGAACCTAGTTCTAGGTCAGCTTATGAAGCCACCTTTTGAGCCTTTGGACTCTACCTCCTTCAAATTTCTTTCCTAGAAGGTGGTTTTCCTTATTGCAGTCACTTCGGCTCGCCGCATCAGTGAACTGCAGGCTTTAGTGGCTCATCCACCTTATACTAGGTTTCATCATGATAAGGTGGTCCTTAGGACGAATCCCCACTTTATGCCCAAAGTGGTCTCGCCTTTTCATCTTAATCAAGAGGTACATCTACCTGTCTTTTTCCCGGCTCCTCATGCATCCAGTGCAGAGAGGAACCTTCATACTCTGGATTGTAAAAGAGCTCTTGCCTTTTACCTCAACAGGACTCAACCACATCGAAAGTCTTCCCAACTTTTCATGGCTTTTGATCCTTCTCATTTGGGACTTCCAGTCATCAAGCGTACACTTTCCAATTGGATCGCTCAGTGTATTTCTTTTGCTTACCAGAGTAAGAACATTTCTCTGGAGGGCCATGTCACAGCTCACAATGTGAGAGCCATGGCCACTTCTATGGCTCATCTTCACTCTGTGTCCATAGATCAGATCTGTCGAGCAGCCACTTGGGCCTCGGTTCATACCTTCACAGCCCATTACTGCTTGGACAAGGACTCCCGCCGGGATGCCTTGTTTGGTCAGGCTGTCCTCAAACACCTGTTCCATACTTAAACAACTCCTGCCCACCTTCCCTGGATGGATGCCTGAGATCCATGCGAAGATGGTTTACCCTTGGAGGGGGATCTCCCAGGCATCTTAGCTAGGGAGTCCCCATATGTGATGACTTATTCCTGCTTGTTCCTGGAGATAGCACAGTTACTTACCTGTAACAGGTGATCTCTGGGAACAGCAGGAATTAGTCATCACAACCCACCCACCTCACCTAGGAGTTGTATCTCTATCTATCTTCCTGTCCTCTCTCTCTATTGTCTCAGCTTTAAACTCGAACTGACGAGAGCTGGTCAGGAAGGCGGGAAGGCAGCGCGCATGTGCAGTGGGAGGCCCCAAAAGCTTTTAATCTGAAAAGCTGGGGAGCTTTCCCGCGCGGGCTCCGTCGGTACCGACGTACCCATATGTGATGACTAATTCCTGCTGTTCCCAGAGATCACCTGTTACAGGTAAGTAACTGTGCTATATTGCCAAAAAGCCTGAGCAAAGTTAGCTCACCTAAACCCACCTACACTGCAAATGGCACCCTCCCTACTAGCATTCACATGCTGCTACCTCCTCGCCAACCTATTCTACAACACACTTGCCCTCACCACCACCCAAAACCCCATCCCAGTCCTTCATGGCCTAGGGAGAAGACACTCGGGGGGGCCGCCCCGCCCCGCCCCGCCCCGCCCCGCTGACCGCCCCTAGAAACCTGCATCCACACTTACTATACATATCCCTTCAACACACCACAAAGGCCCAGGCAGAGAAGCACTGAAAGTCCCGTGACGTAAGATGTGCCCTCATAAATGCATGCTCGGTCCGCAGGAAATAGCCAGCCATCTCTGACCTTATAACCAACCATGGCCTAGATATGCTACTAGTCATGGAATCATGGCTCTCCGACTCACAGTCCTCCTCAACCAGCTCATCTCCCCCCCCCCCCCCACATGCCACAGATCGCACCGCAGAGGCGGAGGCGCCTTCATCCTAGTAAAGACGGAGCTCCATTTCCAGCTGCTATCCTCAAACAGCACAACCGACATGGAGTCAGTCACCATAGCCAACAAGCACTCCACCATTAGTCTAATCTACAGATCCCCGTCCTCCTCCCCTGATGACTTATCGGCAATCGAACTCGCCTGCAACCCCAAGAACCCACGCATGCCAAACTGGGTAATGGGCGACTTTAGCCTGCCAGCTCTCCAAAGCACCCACTCCGAAGCCTTCCTTGAAGCACTCAACGAGTTAGGATACAAGCAAATAATCAACGCCCCCACCCACACAAAAGGAAACATACTGGACCTGTTCTTCGCACCAATACCCAGTAGTCCCACCCACAGTCTAGTCTAGTTCACACAACCAAATCTGACCCTATAAGACACTCATGAGCATAACTAATGTGATACTAATTCTATGAAAATCTGGTGTAAATAGTTACCCCAAGTTATCCTAGTTTTATATCCTGTTTTTTGTAAGCACAGTTCATTATATGCAACGTGTATGTTTTATGTTTCATGTAAACCGCACTGATGTTGAATAGCGCGGTATAAAAGAAAATCTAAATAAATAAATACCTACCATAAGCTCGAGCTACAACCCCGATATAACCATCAATCTCCAGGAACAAGCAGGAATGAGTCTTCACATATGGGTACGTCGGTACCGACGGAGCCTGCGCGGGAACGCTCCCCAGCATCCAATCAGAAAGCCTTTGGGAGCATCCCACAGCGCCTGCGTGCTGCCTTCCCGCCTTTCCAACTGTCTCTCCTCAGTTGTTCTTTTTCCGCGGAGCCAGCAGGTCGTGTTCCTGTCACCGCAGAAGAATTTCCTTATTTTTTCTTTATTTCTTTTCTGTCGCGTCTGCCTTCCTCGACGCTATACCGGTACCGCCGGTTCTTATTCTTATTCTTTTCTTTAAAAAAAAAACCAAAAAACCTTTTTTCCATTTATTTTTCTTCAGGTGTACTTCAGTTTTGGGCCTTAGGCCCAAAACCCTTTTCCTTAAATATGGAAAAGCCTGCCTCAGGTTTTAAGAAGTGCACAAAATGTGGCGGTACTATCTCCGTCACCGACACCCATGACTGGTGTCTAAAGTGTTTAGGCCCTGACCATTCCATTAAAGATTGTGTATCCTGTTCCATGATGTCTAAGAGAGGTCGACAGAACCGAGCTGCCAAGCTCAGTACCCTGTTTCCCTCTGATGCAGCTTCGGTGGCATTGACGTCTTCCAGGGCTGCTTCTTCCTCACATGGATCTCAGGTAACTAAACATAAATCCAGCCGGTCCTTGAAGGGCAAATCTCCTAAGCATCGCGATGCCTCTGGCCTTGACCTCGAGGATTCTGCACTGGCAAAATTACCCCGGCGGGAGGCTTCGGCCTCTAAAGCATCGTCATCGGGGTTCCAGGATGATCTAGATGCGTGGCCTCAACAGATCTCCTGGTGCCATGCTCTGGGGTACCGGTGGCTTCCACCGATACCAACTTCCAGGCATTGGTGGCGTCGATGGATCAGAGGATTCTGTCCATCGAACGCAGTCTGGCGGTTTTCCTTGTGGCATCGACATCCGTGGTACCACAACAGACTACTCCGCAGGTACCAGCTCCGGTATCGCCATCGGCACCGATTCCAGTACCGGTGGCATCGGTGTCCGCTATGCTGATACTCTGCCCTCTGCAGCCCTCTGGTACCGATACCCCGGTACCGGTGATTCCCGATACCGATCCCAGTCGGTACGGGTATCAGGCTTTGCAAGAGCATCCCGACAGACGATACTTTGATTCCTCTGATGACTCTGAGGATTCCGAAGAGTCTGTCGATGCAGCGATGCTTCTTCCACAGGAGGAGTCCTCTCCTAAACGAAGGATGTCTCCTCCAGAGGACTTGTCTTTTCAAGACTTTATCAGAGAGGTGGCTCGGGGCCTATCTATTACAGTAGCCCCAGAGTCAGAGCCTAGAGCTAAGGAGTTAGATATTCTACAATATCCTAAAACTCCTAAGGAGGCAGCTACCTTGCCTAGTCATGAGATTCTGTATGATCTCATGTTAAGGATGTGGGAAGCACCTCTAACCACCTCTCCTCATTCTCGCAGGTTGGACACCATGTATCGTGTCCCTCCTTGTCCTGGTTTCCATAAAACTCAGCTTCCTCACTACTCTATTGTGGTTGAGTCCGCAATGAGAAAGATTAGACGTGCCAAGAGATATGCCTCTAATCCTCCAGGACGTGAATGTAGAACCCTGGATGCTTTTGGTAGAAGAGTCTTCCAAGCTTCCATGCTTGCTGCGAGAATTAATTCTTATAGTCTCTACATGGGAATGTTCTTAAAAGAAGTCACTGACCATTTGCTTACTTTAAGTCCTTTTATGTCTGACAGTAAAAGGCAAGAATTTCTCACTGGGCTCAAACATGCCCAGGATATCTCCAAATTCTCCAAACGTGCAGCTTTCGACTCCTTTGAATGCGTAAGCAGAGCCTCAGCTATAGCTATAGGTGCATGTAGGATTGCTTGGCTTCAAGCATCTGATTTGGAGACCTGGGTCCAAGATGAATTAGGAAA
The DNA here is from genome assembly GCA_033557465.1 of Ichthyophis bannanicus. NCBI lineage: Eukaryota > Metazoa > Chordata > Amphibia > Gymnophiona > Ichthyophiidae > Ichthyophis > Ichthyophis bannanicus. The sequence goes on along the minus strand of CM066034.1, from coordinate 53,721,401 downwards.
TATCCCTTGTACAGGTGAGAATCTGTTTGGCTTTTGCTTGCCAATCTTTACCAATCAAATGGATGCTGAAAATTCTGCTTTGGATAGACTATCCAAATCTACTGCTGCTCCTGCTAAGAAACGGTTGTTCAAGAAAACACCTTTTTCTAAAAAGGGAAGATCCTATCCTGCTTATAGTCAGTAAACATCATCTGCAGCTCAGTTCCCTTCCAAACGTCAGCAATCCTCCAAACAGACCAAGGCAAAGGCTGTGCGGCCTGCTCCAGCCCAGCAATCTCAGCCCCCTCAGGGCCTTTGACTCTCTGCTAGAGAACTTAGCTTTCCTGGCTCTAGAAGGACCAGAGCCCTCCACCATTCCAGGAAGGTTATGTCACTTCGCTCCCAGATGCGAGCAAATCACAGCAGAGCATTGGACACTCTCTCCATCATAAGAGAGGGGTACAAACTTCATTTTTCAAGCTTACCCCCTCTCACAAGAGTGCACCAGTTCAATTCTCCAACCTCCCTCCTCAGCCTGTTGGAGCAGGAGGTTGCCACTCTTTTTGCCCAAGGGGCAATAGAGGAAGTGCCTCTTCAACAACAGGGCACAGGGTTCTACTCCCCCTATTTTCTTATTCCAAAGAAAACAGGGGGCTTCAGACCCATTTTAGATCTCAGAGAGTTAAACAGATTCCTAGTCAAAGAAATTCAAAATGGTTTCTCTAGGAACTCTGCTGCCATACCTTCAGAGTCAGGATTGGCTTTGTTCTCTAGATCTCAAGGATGCGTACACCCATGTTCTCATCCACCCAACTCACAGAAGGTTCCTTCGGTTCCTTTTCCAGCAGAAGCACTATCAATACAGAGTGCTCCCCTTTGGCCTGGCCTCTGCACCGAGGGTGTTCATGAAATACATGGCAGTGGTTGCTGCCTTTCTCCGCACCCTGGGAATATTTGTCTTCCCTTATCTGGACGACTGGCTCATTCGAGCTCCCACTCAATCAGAGGCCAAGACTGCTCTAACCTGCACAATGCGTATCCTTCTTCAATATTTAGGGCTGGTAATAAACATCCCAAAATCCAATTTGATCCCTACTCAGTCCCTGGAGTTTATAGGGGCGTTGCTGGATACCACAAAGGCAAGGGCCTATCTTCCCCTGGCCCGTTGCCTTCGCTTGATGCAGTTAGCTTCTCAAGCAGAGTCAAAACCCCTACTAACTGCTCGAGAAATGTTACAGTTGCTAGGCCACATGGCATCCACTGTCCATGTGGTACCATACGCTCGCCTTCACATGAGAGCAGCTCAGTGGACTTTATCCACCCAATGGATCCAGGCATTAGGCTGCCTGTCAGACAAAATAGCAAACACAAGCCGCCTCATTTTGTCCCTCCAGTGGTGGAAGTCCCCTCAAAACCTGTTGCTGGGGGGGGGGTCTCCCTTTCAACAGCCTCTACCCCAGGCAACTCTTACAACAGATGCTTCTCCAATGGGCTGGGGAGCTCATCTTCAGGACCTCTCCACACAGGGCATCTGGTCCCCACAGGAGACTTCTCTACATATCAATCTCTTAGAACTCAGAGCAATCTTCCTTGCTCTGCGAGTTTTCCACACCCTGCTCAGCCACAAGACAGTCCTTATCCACACGGACAATCAGGTAGCCATGTTCTATATAAACAAGCAGGGAGGAACTGGCTCTCTGTCGCTTTGCAACAAAGCTCTGCAACTGTGGGCTCTCGCTAGAAAGCATCACATTCATCTTCTGGCAGTGTATCTTCCAGGGGTTCAAGACTCTTGGGCAGACAGACTCAGTCGAGTTCTGCTTCCACACGAATGGTCCCTACATATGGACCAGGTATCCAAGATTTTTCAACTTTGGGGAACCCTGGACATAGACCTCTTTGCAAGTCCGTGGAATGCCAAACTTCCCCGGTTCTGTTCCAGAACTCCGGCTCAGGGGGCTCAGACATGGGATGCTTTCCTCCTTCATTGGGGGTCAAGAATTCCTGTATGCCTTTCCACCCATTCCCTAATTCCCAAAACCCTGTTCAAGCTTCAGAGAGACAGAGGACACATGATTCTCATAGCTCCACATTGGCCACGGCAAGTGTGGTACCCTCTGCTTCTACATCTCTCTCAAGCTCCCTCCCTAGAGTTGGTCTGCTCCAGACCTCCTCTCTCAGGAGGATGGAAAGTTGTGGCATCCCAATCCCCAGTCTCTGCATCTCAGGGCTTGGTTGCTGAAGGCCTAGATCTCCAGGATCTTCCTCTTTCTCAACAGGTGAAAGATGTTGTTTTATGCTTCCAGAAAACCTTCCACTAGACGTTCTTATGCCTTCAAGTGGAAAAGGTTTACCATCTGGTGTTCTTGAAAGGGTCTTAACCCCCGTGCCATACCTCTGGAATCGTTGCTGGAGTATCTCCTGCATCTATCTAATGCAGGCCTTAAGACAAATTCAGTAAGAGTCCATCTGAGTCCTATTGCAGCTTCCCTCAAGTCTCTAAATGGACAACCTGTTTCCTCTCATCCCCTTGTAGCAAGGTTCATGAGAGGCCTCCTTTTGACAAAGCCTCCCATTAGACCACCACCGGTGGCATGGGACTTAAATTTGGTTCTTGGTCAGCTTATGCAGCCGCCTTTTGAACCTTTAGCTATTACCTCCTTGAAATACCTTTCTTGGAAGGTCATCTTTCTCATCGCAATCACATCAGCACGCCGCATCAGTGAATTGCAAGCACTAGTAGCTAATCCACCTTACACAAGGTTCCATCATGACAAGGTGGTCCTTAGGAGTAATCCACACTTTATGCCTAAGGTGGTCTCGACTTTTCACCTCAACCAGGAGGTCTACCTACCTGTCTTTTTTTTCCAGGACCTCATGCATCAAGTGCAGAGAGGAATCTTCATACCCTGGACTGTAAAAGAGCTCTGGTTTTTTACTTACAAAGGACACAGCAACATAGAAAGTCCTCTCAACTCTTTGTTGCTTTTGATCCTTCTCATTTGGGACAGCCAGTCTCCAAGAGAACTCTTTCCAACTGGATTGCCCAATGTATTTCTTTCGCCTATCAGAGCAAGAACATTTCTCTGGAGGGCCATGTCACGGCTCACAATGTGAGAGCCATGGCAGCCTCAATGGCTCATCTGAACTCTGTGTCTATCGACGACATCTGTCGAGCAGCCACTTGGGCCTCGGTTCATACCTTCACAGCCCATTAGTGCTTGGACAAGGACTCCCGCCGGGATGTCTTGTTTGGTCAGGCTGTTCTCAAACACCTGTTCCATACTTAATCAACTCCTACCCACAACTTATGGGCTCTCTCCCTGGCATCTAAAGCTAGGGAGTCCCCATATGTGAAGACTCATTCCTGCTTGTTCCTGGAGATAGCACAGTTACTTACCTGTAACAGGTGATCTCTGGGAACAGCAGGAATAAGTCTTCACAACCCACCCACCTCCCCTAGGAGTTGTCTCTCTCTATCTCTCTTTCCTTTCCCTCTCTCTCTCTCTCTTTCCTTTCCCTCTGTCTCTCTTTGTCTCAGCTTTAAACTCAACTAAGGAGAGACAGTTGGGAAGGCAGCACGCAGGCGCTGTGGGATGCTCCCAAAGGCTTTCTGATTGGACGCTGGGGAGCGTTCCCGCGCAGGCTCCATCGGTACCGACGTACCCATATGTGAAGACTTATTCCTGCTGTTCCCAGAGATCACCTGTTACAGGTAAGTAACTGTGCTCTTCAGTTCCATGGTCCGATCACAGCCTAATCAAATTTCAGATGCCCATGCATCAAGATTATAATGCCCCTGGCTGGGCAGACGATGTTCCCTTATCTTCCACAAGGCGATTCCGACCCTTTGATAAAGAAGAGATCAGCAAAAAGTCCTACTAAGCCTCAGCCTGACATCCGCTGGCCTCGATGAAATGATATCCACATGGAACAACAGCCTAAGCTCCATCGCCCTTCTACCTGCCTCAAACAAGCCACCAAAAAAAAGGAAAGCTGCGAATGGTACTCTGCTGAAATTCGAACTTCATTACTCCACCTCAGGAAGCTTGAAAGACGATGGCGGCGCTCATGATCCACAGATGACCTGCCATCCTACACATCCTACCTGATAATACACTGAGAAACAATCTCAAGGAAACTGAAAGAACATCACGCTGAACTCCTGCGACGCTCACTAAATAAACCCCATGATCTTTTCAACATCGCAAAGTCCCTGATGAAGGAGCCTTCTCCCACCCAACCAGGCCTGCTACACCCCCAGGAATTCACAGACCACATACAAGCCAAGTCAAGCCGAACCAACACCACCCAAATTCCAGAGCCCAAGCAACACCACCTAACACCATTGACAGCTTTCACTCCCCCATCCACGAGAAGCATCAAGGACACCATCACATCGATAAACACCACCACAGCCCCCAACGACCCCTGCCCAGCGTTCTGGATAAGATCACTCCGTGTGGAGCTCAGCCCATTTCTAACCAAGATCATGGACTTATCCTTCTCAACAGGGGCGTTCCCACCAGCTCTAAAACAGACCTCTATCCGGCCCCTTCTCAAAAACAGAAAGCTCGACCCCCCCCCCCCCCCAAAAAGGCTGAATCCTATCGGCCAATCTCCAGTATCCCCTTACTGGCCAAGATTAATAGAGAAGGTAGTACAATGCCGAATCCCACACCACATCGAGACTGCTGCCCCACTTGACCCATGCCAGCACGGCTTCAGAGAATCACATGGAGTTGAGACCCTCCTCACCACCCTAATCAGCACCTTAATCACAGGGATCGATAATATTAGTAAAGGATATGCATTAATCTTCGTGGACATTGCCGCAGCATTCGATTCAGTCAACCATGAGCTGCTCCTGTCACATCTCCAAGAGAAGGGAATCCAGGGCTCAGCCTTGAGTTGGTGCAAATCATTCCTGACTGATAGATGGCAGCAGGTAAGAACCGGCTCTGACACCTCCAAACCGTTTAAACAGACTCAAGGGGTCCCCAAGGGTCATTACTCTCTGCCCTCCTCTTCAATATATACATGCAACCTATCTGCTCAATCATCTGTTCCTTCAACGTCTCCTGCTAGTATACGCCGACAACGTACTACTCTTTACCCTGTTCTCAATCAGCCTGATTTTTCGACTTTAACAAAATGCTTCGATGCTGTCACAGACTGGCTTCACACACAAAGCCTCAGTATTAATTTTAAGAAAACAGATGTCCTCTTCATTACCAGGAACCACTCCTTCACCCCTCCCACAGCACATATCAGCACCTACCATCACAGCAGTATATCACAAGATACGAACACTCCGACACCTACGACCCCTGCTGGAACCAGATGATTTCCGGATGATTTTCCAAGCATTGGTAACCCCCCACTTCGACTACGACAATGCTATCCTGCAGGGACTCCCAAGAACACTCTGAACCCCCTGCAACTAGCAATGAACGCTGCTGCCCATGTCCTGCATGGAGCCTCCAGAAGTGACCACATAACCCCAATCCTGAAACACCTCCACTGGCTGCCAATCCACTCCAGACTCGCCATCAAAGTACTACTAATGACTTTCAAGGCCATCAACAAGCAATCCTCCACCTCCCTCACAGACCTCATCCTCTCCACCCCTCCAAACAGAGCCAGAAGGTCATTCACTGCAAACATACTTGTAATCCCTAGCGTAATAGCAAAATGCTCCCAGGCAGCAAAGAACAGAGCATTTGTATTTTACGCACCTACGCTCTGGAATGCCCTACCAACCACCATCCGGACTATAACCGACCTCGCCCAATTCTGGAAGGCACTGAAGAACCATCTGTTCCTCCTACATTACTCCCTGTCCGGTGAAACATTGCAACCCAGCCCACCCTCCACTCACCACCGTGATACTACCAGCGCACCCAGGTCATGAGGAGGCACCCATAGTCTGAATACGACTGCACAATCTTGTATATAGTTTCTATAATGTATATAGTTCAGAGCGTATCATGTTACACAGCGTACCTGCGGCAGACCTGTACACGAACAGCCCAGATGTATATAGTTACCCCTGTTAAACCCAAGTTATAAAACCTATTCTCTGCAATGTGCTCTGCATGCCCTGCTGCATGGTGCAAGTTTTGTTACCTGTAAACCGCGCTGATTTTAAAGAGCACGGTATAGAAGTAATTTAAATAAATTAAATAAAATGACTTCCAGAGTTTGATTATGCATTGAGTGAATAAATATTTTCTCTAATTAGTCTTAAATGGGTTACATTGTAGCTTTATTGGGTGTCTCCTAGTCTTTCTGCTTTTTGATGGCGTAAACAATTGATCTACGTTTACCCATTCCACTCCATTCATTAATTTATAGACCTCTATCCTATCTCCCATCAGCCATCTCTCTTCCAGATTGAAAAGCTCTAACCTTTTAAGCCTTTCCTCATAGGCGTATCCTTCCATCCCCTTTACCATTTTGGTGGCTCTTCTCTGTACCTTTTCTAATATCTCTATATCCTTTTTAAGATATGGCGACCAGAATTGCACACGACATTCAAGGTGCGGTTGCACCATGGAATGATACAGAGGCATTATAATATCCTTTGTTTTATTCTCCATTCCTCTCCTTATGATTCCTAGCATTCTATTTGCCGCCTTGGCTGCTGCTGCACACTGGCCGGAGGATTTCAATGTGTTTATCCATGATGACGCCTAAATCTTTTCCCTATGTGGTGGTTCCTAATGTGGAACCTTGCATCGTCTAACCATAGTTTGGGGGGTTCTATCCTAAGTGCATAACTTTGCACTTGTCCGCATTAAATTTCATCTGCCATTTGAACATCCAGCCTTCCGATTTATCAAGGTCCTATTGCAATTTTCCACAATCTTCTTGTGTTTTAACAGCTTTGAATAATGTTGTGTCATCTGCAGATCACCTCACTCATTATTCCCATTTCCAGGTTATTTATGAATAAGTTAAAAAGCTGCGGACCCAGCACAGATCCCTGGGGTACTCCACTATTCACCTTTCTTAATTCAGAAAATTGGCCATTTAGCCCTACCCTCTTCTTTCTATCTTTTAAACAGTTCCTGACCCACAATACTACACTTCCTCTAATCCCATAACTTTTACATTTTGCCAAGAGTCTCTCATGAGGGAGCATGTCAAAGGCTTTTTGAAAATCCAGATTCACTATATGAACCCGCTCGCCTTTTATCTACCTGTTTGTTCACACCTTCAAAAAATATAGCATGTTGGCTTTCTCTCACTGAACATGAAGATAGTAATGGTTTAGTAATTTTGTTCTTTATAATGGTTTCTACCATTTTGCCTGGTACTGATGTCAGGCTCACCGGCCTGTAGTTTCCCGGATACCCCTGCATCCCTTTTTAAAAATTGGTATTATATTGGCTATTTGCTAATCTTCAGGTGCTACAGATGATTTTAATGATAGTTCACGGATTACTACTAGTAGGTCTGCAATCTCAGATTTCAGTTCCTTCAACATCCTTGGATGTATACCATCCAGTCCAGGTGATTTGCTACTTTTCAGTTTATCAAATAGTTGTAATTCATCTTCCCAGTTTATCGATTATTTCTTTCAATTCTTCTGATGCATCACCTTTTAAGTACAATTTCAAGCATGGATAACTTCTTATATCTTCTTCAGTGAAGACCAAAGCAAAGAATTCATTCAGTCTCTCCGCTATGCCCTTGTCCCCTCTAAGTGCCCCCTTTATCCCTCTTTCATCTAATGGTCCAGCTGACTCACAGTTTTTTTGCTATGAATGTACTTAAAAAAAGTTTTTATTATGCGTTTTTGCTTCCACAGCAAACTTTTTTTTTTTAATTTTCTTTGCCTGCCATATCAATGCCTTGCATCTAACTTGCTGGTGCTTTATTTTATTTATTTATTTAAAATGATTTGTATACCGCTTTATCCTGAAATCAAAGTGGTTATCACATCAAACAAATCATTGGTATGTGGATATGTACATGTAGTGGTAAATCAATAGTATGAGTATGGGAGGTGTAGCTGATTTGGTGTGAGCTATAAATACAGTGTGGGTTATATACAACGTAAGTTATGTACATTTTTACATATTTTGCATACAAAAGTGGGTTAGGTACATGGAGTATAAATTAATTACATGGGTTATGCACATAAGTATCAGGAATATACACATAAGCAGGGAGGTTGGGTGATGTCATTATATTGTTCATGTGATGTCGTTATAGTGTTTATTGAATAGCGTCGTTTTAAGAAGCTTTTTGAAGTCTTTAATGTCTGTTGTTGCTCTCAGGTTGTTAGGTAGTGAGTTCCATAGCGTTGGTGCTGCGAGCGAGAGTGCTGTTCTCGAAGTTTTCTGTCTTTTTTTTTTTAAAGATTTTGGGTATGATGATGTGGTCTGGGGTGCCTTTTCTCTTGGGCCTGGTGCTTGGGTCGGGTCTGATGAGGTGTTTTAGGCTGTCTGCTGATAGGTTATGTTTGATTTTGAAGGTGTTTAGTAGCACTTTATATTGAATGCGGGAATCGATGGGGAGCCAGTGGAGTTGGTTGAGAATTGGGGTGATGTGGTTGTGTTTTGATGATCCGGTGGTTATTCTTGCTGCTGTGTTTTGTGCCATTTGGAGTGGTCGGGTAGTCTGTTTTGGGAGTCCAAGGTAGATGGGGTTGCAGTAGTCTAAGATGGGGGTTATGAGTGCTTGACAGATGGTGTGGAAATGATCATGTGAGAGGATTGGTTTTAGGCGTCTTATGGTTCTCATTTTGAAGTATGCGTTCCTTGTGGTTTTGTCGATGTGAGATTGAAGGTTTAGTTCTTTGTCGAGAGTTATACCTAGGTATTTTATTTCAGGTTTTATTTGTATTGAGATGTCGTTCAGTTTGAGTTCTTTGGGAGGGTTGAAGTTTGCATTTTTGGTGATGATTAGCGCTTCTGTCTTGTTATAATTTATTGTTTTCCATGAGCCAGCTTGTCATCTGTTGCAGGCAGTTGGATATTCCAGTGTAGTCTGGGTTGTCGAGGTTGATAGAGGTGTATATCATAATGCCATCTGCATATCTCCAGGAAAAAGCAGGAATGTAGTCTTCACATATGGGTATCGTTGGTACCGACGGAGCCTGCGCAGGAACGCTCCACAGCGTCCAATAGGAAGCTTTTGAGAGCATCCCACAGCACCTGCGTGCTGCCTTCCCGCCTTTCCCAACTGTCCCTCTCCAGTTCTTCGTTTTCTGCCGAGCCGACAGGTCGCACATCCTGTCACCGCAGAAAAAAATTCCTGTCTATTCTTTTTTTTTTTGTGGTCGTGTCTGCCTTCCTTCAACGCTACACCGGTACCGCCGGTGGTTCTTTCTTTTTTTCCAACCCCCCCCCAACAACTTTATTTCTGGAGTCTTTTCCAGTTATTTTCTCCTCAGGTGCCACGCGCCATTTTGGGCAGTAGGCCCAACTTTTTCCTTTAAAATGGAAAAACCCACTTCAGGTTTTAAAAAGTGTTCCAAGTGTGGCGGTACCATCTCCGTCACTGACACCCATGAGTGGTGCCTCAAATGTTTCGGTCCTGACCACTCTATTTCGGAGTGTGTTGCCTGTGGGATGATGTCGAAGAGGGGCTGGCAGAACCGAGCTGCTAAACTTAGCACCCTTTTTTCCCTCCGATGCAGCCTCTGTGGCATCGACGTCTTCCAGGGCTTCTTCCTCCTCCCATGGATCTCAAGTAACTAAACATAAATCTGGCCGGTCCTCAAAGGGTAGATCTCCCTCTAAGTATTGAGATGCCTCTGGCGTTGCCCTTGAGGGACTTTCACCGCCAAAATTGCCCCGGTGGGAGGTTTCGGCTTCCAAAGCACTAACGGGACTCCAGGATGTTCTCGAGGCCTCAACCTCGGCAGAACTACTGGTGCCATGCTCTGGGGTACCGGCTGCTCTATCCGGTACTGATACCAAAGCATCGGCAGCATCGATAGACCAGAGATTTTTGGCTATTGAACGCAGTTTGGCGGCTCTTCTCACGGCCTCGATGCCCCTGAAACCGCTTCAGACAAATCAACTGGTACCGGCACAGACATCGGCAGGTATTCTACTGGGACAGAGTCATGCTTATCGATCCAGTATCGACAAGTCGGTACTGGACCCCTCGGATGCCGACTTCGATCGGTACCGGTACCGTGCCTTGCACGATCACCCGGATCGGAGATACTTTGAATCCTCGGATGAGTCTGAAGACTCTGAAAGCTCTGCCAATACCAGAATACTTCTTCCTGAGGATTCTTCTTCTTCTCAGCGTAGGATGTGTCCACCAGAGGTTATGTCCTTTCAGGATTTTATCCGAGATGTGGCTCGGTCTTTCCATCACAGTGGCTCCTGAAAAAGAGTCTAGGGCAAAGGAATTAGAAATCCTACAATACCCTAAGGCTCCCAAGGAGGCAGCTACCTTACCTATTCATGAGATCTTGCATGATCCCATGTTAAGGATGTGGGAAACACCTCTAACCACATCTCCTCACTCTCTAAGACTCGACACCATGTATCGAGTTCCTCCTTATCCTGGATTTCAGAAGACTCAGCTACTACACCATTCCATGGTGGTGGAATCAGCTATGAGAAGGATCAAGAGTGCAAAAAGGCATGCATCTAATCCTCCAGGACGCGAGTGTAGGACTCTTGAAGCCTTTGGACGTCGAACCTTCCAGGCTTCCATGCTTTCTGCTAGGATCAGTTCCTATATATTATATTTGGGAATGTTCCTTAAGGAGGTCACAGGAGATTTAGAGCTTATGAGCCCTCTCCTTCCTGATGATATGAGGCAGGATTTCCTCGCCCTTGTCAAACATGCTGAGGATGTTTCCAAGTGCAGCCTTTGACTGTTTTGAGTGCATAAGCAGAACCTCTGCTATTGCCATAGGTGCACGTAGGATTGCCTGGCTCCAGGCATCTGACTTGGAACTTTGGGTACGGGATAAACTAGGGAATATTCCTTGCACAGGAGAGAATCTCTTTGGCAAGAATTGGCAGGAAAAAGCTAATGAGAAAGATGCTGACAATATCACTTTGGATACATTGTCCAAATCTACAGCTGATCCTGCAAGGAAAAAACCTACAACAAACCATTCTTCAGTAAGAAGAAGAGGTTTTATCCATCCTATACCCAGCAGGGGCATCGTTTAGGTCAGTCTGCCCAAAGGGGACAGCAGCAACAACCTAGGCAAAGGAAAACAAAAGCTACTAAGCCTCAACTGGCTCAGCAGACTCAGCCTCCACAGGGGCTTTGACTCCTACCTAGAGAACTTTGCCTCCTTGGCCCTGAATGGCCCAGAGCCTTCCACCATTTCAGGAAGGTTATGTCATTTTGCCCCCAGATGGGGTCAGATAACAGCAGAAAATTGGACTCTGTCTATTGTAAGAGAGGGTTACACGCTTCATTTCCTCAGCATGCTCCCTCCTACAATGGTAAGACAGTTAAATTCTCAGACCTCTCTCAACGACCAGTTAGGTCAAGAGGGCACTATGCTTCTTGCCCAAGGGGCAATAGAAGAGGTACCCATTCCCCAACAGGGTACAGGGTTCTACTCCCCCTATTTCTTTATTCCAAAGAAAACCGGAGGACACAGACCCATTTTAGACCTCAGAGAATTGAACAAGTTCCTGTTCAAAGAGAAGTTCAAAATGATTTCTCTAGGAACTCTGCTGCCGTACCTTCAGAGTCAGGATTGGCTTTGTTCTCTAGATCTCAAGGATGCGTACACTCATGTTCTCATCCATCCAACTCATCGAAAGTTCCTTCGCTTTCTTTTTCAAGGGAAGCACTACCAATACAGAGTTATTCCTTTTGGCCTGGCCTCGGCACCAAGAGTGTTCACAAAATGCATGGCTGTGGTGGCAGCATTTCTTCGCACCCTAGGAATATTCGTCTTCCCTTACTTAGACGACTGGCTCATTAGAACCCCTTCAGAGCCAGAGGCCAGGGTTGCGCTCTCTCGCACAATGCGCATCCTTCAGTATTTGGGATCGGTCATAAACTTCCCAAAATCCATTCTTGCTGCCACTCAGTCCCTGGAGTTTATAGGAGCTCTACTGGATACCAGACAGACAAGGGCCTACCTTCCACAGGCCCGCTGCCTTCGCATTGTACAATTAGCCTCCCAAGCAGTGTTAAAACCTCACCTCACTGCTCGGGAAATGTTACAGTTACTAGGCCACATGGCATCCACCGTGCATGTGGTTCCTTATGCTCGCTTCCATATGAGGGCAGCCCAGTGGACTTTATCCACTCAGTGGACTCGGGCGTCAGGTTGCCTGTCAGACAAAATAGCATACGCAGATCGCCTTATTTTGTCCCTTCAATGGTGGCAATCGCCCCAAAACCTTTTGGTGGGGTCCCCTTTTCAGCATCCCCCACCCCAAGCCACTCTAACAACAGATGCCTCACAGGTGGGTTGGGGAGCTCACCTGCAAGGCCTATCTACATATCAATCTCCTGGAACTCAGAGCAATCTTCCTTGCCCTTCGAGTATTCCACACCCAGCTCAGCTACAAGACAGTCTAATTCGAACGGACAAACAAGTAGCCATGTTCTATATGAACAAGCAGGGCGGAACAGGCTCTCTGTCGCTATGCAACAAAGCTTTGCGACTATGGGCCCTCGCTAGAGAACATCAGATTCATCTCCTTGCGGTGTATCTTCCAGGCCTTCAAAACTCTTGGGCAGACAGACTCATTTGAGTTCTGCTTCCACATGAATGGTCTCTCCATGCAGACCAGGTGGCCAAAATTTTAGAAAATTGGGGAACCCTGGACATAGACCTCTTTGCAAGTCCGCTGAATGCCAAACTTCCCCGGTTTTGTTCCAGAATTCCGGCTCAGGGTTCTCAGGCCAGGGATGCTTTCCTCCTCCATTGGGGCCAGGACTTCCTGTATGCCTTTCCACCCATTCCCCTAATTCCCAAAACCCTGATCAAGCTGCAGAGAGACACAGGTCATATGATTCCCATAGCTCCACATTGGCCACGGCAAATGTGGTACCCTCTGCTCCTGCATCTCTCTCAAGCTCCACCTCTGTAGTTAGGATCTGCTCTAAATCTCCTTTCTAAAGAGGACTGGATGCTGTGGCATCCCAATCCCCAGTCTCTGCATCTCAGGGCCTGGTTGCTGAAAGCCTAGAACTTCACGGTCTTAATCTTTCTCAGCAAGTAAAGGATATCCTTTATGCTTCCAGGAAGCCTTCCACAAGATGCTCTTATGCTTTCAAGTGGAAAAGGTTTACCATATGGTGCTCGCAGAAGGGTCTTGACCCTCTTGCGATACCTCTGGAATCATTACGTATTTCCTTCATTTGTCTAATGCAGGGCTTAAGACCAATTCAATGAGAGTTCATTTGAGTGCTATTGCAGCTTCTTTCAAGCCTCTAAATGGACAACCTATTTCCTCTCATCCTCTCATAGCGAGATTTATGAGAGGCCTTCTTTTAACTAAGCCTCCCATGAAGCCACCAACGGTAGCATGGGACTTAAATCTGGTTCTTGGGCAGCTTATGAAGCTGCCTTTCAAGCCATTAGCTACTATCTCTTTGAAATTCCTTTCCTGGAAGTTCATTTTTCTTATTGCAATCACATCAGCACATCGCCTCAGTGAATTGCAAGTGTTAGTGGCTGATTCTCCTTATACAAGGTTCCATCATAAGGTAGTCCTTCGGACTCATCCACACTTTATGCCAAAGGTGGTGTCACCTTTTCATTTAAACCAAGCGGTTTACCTTCCTGAATTTTTCCCAAGGCCTCATGCCTCAAATGCAGAAATGAATCTTCATACTTTGGATTGTAAAAGGGCTCTGGCTTTTTACTTGCAAAGGACACAGCAACATAGAAAGTCCTCCCAACTTTTGTTGCTTTTGATCCTAGTCATTTGGGACTTCCAGTCTCCAAAAGAACACTGTCCAACTGGATTGCAGTGTATATCTTTTGCCTATGAGAGTAAAAAACCTTCCTCTGGAAGGCCACGTCACAGCTCACAATGTGAGAGCCATGGCAGCCTCTATGGCTTATCTTCCTTCTGTGTCTATCGACAACATCTGCCGAGCAGCTACTTGGGCTTTGGTTCATACCTTCACAGCCCATTACTGCTTAGACAAGGACTCCCGCAGGGATGCCTTGTTTGGTCAGGCTGTTCTTTAACACCTGTTCCAGACTTAATCAACTCCTACCCACCATCCCTGGTAGGATGCCAGAGATCCATGGGGGGAAGTGGAGCCCTTTCACAAGGGCACACAACTTCTGGGGTCTCTCCCTGGCATCTGCAGCTAGGGAGTCCCCATATGTGAAGACTACATTCCTGCTTGTTCCTGGAGATAGCATAGTTACTCACCTGTAACAGGTGATCTCCGGGAACAGCAGGAATTTAGTCTTCGCAACCCACCCACCTCCCCTAGGAGTTGTATTTCTCTCTCTCTCTCTCTCTCTCTCTCTCTTTCCCTCTCTCTTTGTCTCAGCTTTAAACTCAACTGGAGAGGGACAGTTGCGAAAGGCGGGAAGGCAGCATGCAGGCGCTGTGGGATGCTCCCAAAAGCCTCCTATTGGACGCTGGGGAGCGTTCCCGCGCAGGCTCTGTCGGTACCGACGATACCCATATGTGAAGACTAAATTCCTGCTGTTCCCAGAGATCACCTGTTACAGGTGAGTAACTATGCTATATGGTGTATTGGATTTTGTTATTTTTGATGATCGAGCATATTGGTTGTATGTAGAGGTTGAATAATAGTGCTGATAGGGCGGAGCCTTGTGGAACACCCTGGGTGACTTTCAGTGGTTGGGATGTTGTTGAGCCACATTTGACTTGGAGTTGTCTGTCTGTGATGTATGATGTGAACCAATTCAATGTAGTGCCGTGTAATCGGATTTCCTGACGTCTTGACTGTAGAGTTCTATGGTTTATGGTGTCAAAAGCCGCTGAGATGTTTATAAAGATCATTGTTATTCCTTTCTTGATATTGTTGATTGTTTGAATCAGGTTGTCGAAGAGATAAATATTAGTAGGGTTTCCATGCCATGGTTTGGGCGGAAGCCATGTTGTTTGGGGTCCAGAGGGGCATGGTTGTCAATATAGTCTTGGAGTTGTAGTTGAACTACCTTTTCAATGATTTTCGATAGGAGGGGGAGGCTTGAGATTGGTCTGTATGCAGCTTGATTGTCTTTACTTTAGTGTGTTTTTTTGGGGGATTGGTCTTATTGTTGGTAGTTTTAGTGTGTCCGGCATTATACCTTTGGTTAGGGAGTTGTGTACCATGTTTCATATGAAATGAATGAGCTCTTTTTTTGCTGCTTTTATCCAGATCACGGGGCACATTTTCGTCATTTGGCTTCTTTTTCCATTTCCTCACAGTCTAGAACAGCCTCTCTGACCACGCTGTCAGTTTTTTGGCCTTCCTTCCACTTTTCTTAAAGCATGGAATACAGCTGGTCTGGGCTTCCACAATAGATTTACAACAAGCATGGGCATTGTTTAATAATACTATCTTTAACCTTTGCAGCTGCTCCTTTTAGTTTTTTCTTAACTATTCTCCTCATTTTATTATAGTCTCGCTTTTGAAATTGAAAAGGTAGTACTGTGGATTTCCTTGCTGTCCTTCCTTCATTTATTAAATCAAATGCTATCCTGCTACGATCACTTTTGCCAAATGGCCCCAACACCCTTATCTCTTGCATCAGATCATGTGTTCCACTAAGGACTAGGTCCAAAATTGCTCACCCTCTTGTCTGTTTATGAACCAGCTACTCCAAGAAGCAGTCATTTATTTCATCTAGAAACTTTATCCCCCTAGCATGTCCTACTGTGACACTGACCCAGTGGATACCAATTGCTGTTGAATCGTTAGAGCAGGGCACTTTTAAGCATGTTCTGCTAGGTCATGCTTCTGCTATCTTCAGTTTTTTGCAGCTACGGATCTTCTGTGCTTCTCCCATACCTTCTTGAAGTCTCTCTTTTTCCATCTCAGCCTCTATTACCTGCTAGGGATATCTCACTATCATCTTCTCTTTTCATTACAGAACTTTGAAAAACCTAGATTCTGAAAATTGATTTTCTTCCACTGTAGAACAAATTGATCTTTGCTGCTTATACAGCTGTTTCCCATGGTAAAATTGACTTTGCTGCTAATTTCAACTATGGAGAAATAAAAGCAAGATTGTCCTTGAACATTGCTAGTTTTATCTTAGAGCAGGTAGTTTAAAAAAATCTGCTGGAATCTGGGTGAAAGGAAAAGGGTAGAGGAATAGAGGTGAGCTTTTAGGGAATTCTGTTCATGTGCTTCATAGGACTATAGAAATGTAATACTTTTTGTTAAAAACCCCTGAGTACTTATTGCACATTTCTGTTTCAGAGGCTTTTTAGCATTAATATTTCATGTGAGTTTGTAGCATGTATGTGTCGAGGAATTCAGAAATCGTTCATATAGTTGTGCAGGGAAGGTGAATATCCAGAGATGTACATTGGAGAGAAATGATGTTCATGTGTGTTTGGGACACCAACAATTTTTTTTGTGTGTTTTTATTGAGGGAAAGTAGAAGACAGGAAGTATTGACTTAGAGGAGGCTGTTTAAATGCACTTCTGTGTATGAGATAAGAGATGCAAGTGTGTTCATAATTTCACAGCAGATTAGTTTAGTTTAAAGAAGGCTGTGTAAGTCCTTCAGCCATAATTTTGGTTTCTTAATAGCTCTTTCCTTACCCTGTAAAACCAGTCCAGACTAGTGGGTTATATGCTCCCTTGCCAGCGGATGGAGGTAGATTTGAGCAACTTTCAGTGACCTCATCATTTGGTATATTCACTGGTGCAGCACTGAGAGAAGCCAGTATTTGTCTGCCCCCAGGAGGTGGCAAGATGTATGGATTGCGGCAGCAGTGCAGATAGGCCTGCCTCCTCAGCCCAGGTTTAGTCCTATTGCCTATGTAATTGAGATCCTGTAGGCCCAGATTTGCCAAGTTACCCAATTGCTAGACTGAGATTTTGAGCCAGTCCTGGATTTCTGACAAGCTCATTTTGATGCATCATGGATTCTCCAGGACCAAGCAGGAAGTCAGTCCTCACATATGGGTGACGTCGGCGCCGACGGAGCCCTCGCAGAGCAATTTTCCCCAGCTTTCAAAGAAAGCCTTTGGGAATTGCAGCGCGCATGCGCGGTCCTCTTCCCGCCCAAGGTTGCCATCTTGCTCAGTCTTCTTTTTTCCGCGGAGCCCTACAGACGTCGTCTGTGAATCCCCGCAGAAAAGTTGATTTTTTTCTCTATTTTACTCTTTTTTTCTAAGGTTCGACGCCGGTTGCGAGTCCGTCCCGTATTTTTCGGTTTTTTGTCCTTCATGACAGATTTCGCGCCTTTTTCCTTTTTCCCTGGCAGCCCGGTCATTCGACCTCGCAGGGACCCTTTTTCCCCCGATGGCTGCCAGCGGCTTTAAAAAGTGTGATCTCTGTAAGAAACTCATGTCTCTTACAGACACTCATGACTTCTGCCTCCGCTGCCTCGGCCCAGATCATGACTCCATGATCTGTGTGCCATGCGGCAAAATGTCCTCAAAAGCATTGAGGAGTCGGCAGCATCAGCGGGAGCGTATCTTCTCTGACTCCGGCCGGGCTCGGACCTCGTCAGAGGCTTCGACGTCTCGGGACTCTGGTCCGGAGCATCGTCGAAGTTCCTCTGAAAGGGGGTCTCCTACCCAGGAACATCATCGGAAGAAGAAACCCGCGAGGGCGGGATCGGTGGACGCTCCTGGTTCCTCGAGGGCCAGGTCGCATAGCCCCGATTCTCGTCCCGGGTCCTTGGAGATGGAGAGGCCGTCAAAACATCCTCGACTCGAGGTGGACTTGCCCGCTCACGTGAGTTCTGTTGTCCTCGTTGACTCGCCTCCGAAGGACCTGACGTCGGGCCCGACGCCGTCGGGGCCCGAGTCGGGGGCTGCTGGGTCTCCTGAGCTCGGACTCAGGTTGACGGCCTTGGAGAGCAGTCTGACTGCCTTCATGGACCAGCAGCCGGTATTGATCGCTGGCCTCGCCGGTGTTTCTGCCCTGACCGCCGGGACGTCGACCTCCAAATTGACCCCGGAGACCGAGCCGTTCCTTGAGTCCATGAGGGCTCGAGTCGATCCTCGGTCGAGGTCTCCTTCGGCCTCCCGTTCGGGACCGAGGTCATCGACGCCGACTCCCTCGGCGTCGGAGCGGATAGCATCGGTGCCCGCCCGACCGGAGCCGCTCGACGACTCCTCCGAGGAGTCGGCCTGAGAATCTGAGGACGAAGAGTCACCTGGTTCCTTTCGGACTCGGTGTGTCCCTTCGGACTCCCCCGTCCGAACCTCGGAGACGGTCCCCCCCGGAGGATACCCGGTTCTCGGACTTCGTGAGGGATATGGCCAAGGCCTTGGCCTTCCCCGCGGATCCCGAGGAGGAGCCTCGAGTCGAAGAACTCGATGCCCTCCAATATGACTCTCCCCCGAAGGAGGCCTTTATTGTACCGGTTCCTCCGATGCTGGAACGACTTCTCTTCCGCATGTGGGAGAGCCCGGCGTCGTCGCCGGTATTAAGCAAGCGGGTCGATAACATTTATCGAGTCCGCAAGAGCCCCGGCTTCCAAAAGGCACAACTACCGCACCATTCCATGGTGGTGGAATCGGCCATGCATAGACTTAAGAGTCAAAAAATGCACTCCTCGGTGCCCCCTGGTAGGGAAGCCCGAAGCCTGGATGCCCTCGGTAGGAAGTGCTTCCAGGGCTCTATGCTTGCTTGTCGAGTCCAGACTTATCAGCTCTACATGGGCATGTATCTCCGAGACCTGGCTAAGGAAATAGCCGGGTTCTCTGCTGGTCTCTCCGACGAACCTTTGCAGAGGTTCCAAACCTTGTCTACTGGTATTCGGGAGTGCTCCAAGTTTATTTCTCGAGCAGCCTATGATGGTTTTGAGGCTTCGGCTCGAGTAGCTGCGGCCGGCATCGGTGGACGCCGCCAGGCTTGGCTTCAGATGTCCGACCTCGAGCCCTGGGTACAGGACAAGTTGGTTGATGTCCCCTGCCGAGGTGATAACCTCTTTGGCAAGCCCATGGATGAGAAGGCTGCACAAATCGAGACGGAGACTCTCACCAGAACTCGTCTCTCAAGGAAGACCTCTGTCCCTTCTCAAAAGAAGAAGGCCTCGGGGAAAAAGCCCTTTTACCCGAGGAAAGGTGCTGCCTATAAATACTACCCTCAGTATCAGGCCTCAACAGCTCCCCCACAGGGAAAGCAGGCCAAGGGACGGGGTAATGGGTCCCGTAGGCAGCAAGCCCCCAAGCCTGCACCACCGGCCCCTGCTCAGCAGGGTGGGGGCTTTTGACTTCCTCAGCATAGCCTCTCCCCCTCAGCTGGTTTCTCTCAGCACAGGAGGCCGGCTGGTCCACTTTGCCCACAGGTGGTCCAACATCACCACAGATACCTGGGTACTTCACATAGTTCAGAAGGGCTATCTTCTTCACTTTCACCAGGTACCTCCCTCCTCCTTTCCAGGGGAGCCTCCCAGACTCCCTTTGCACAGGGACTTACTCCTTCAGGAGTTAGCAAGTCTCGTTTAGGAACAAGCCGTGGAACCGGTGCCCCACCACCTGAAGGGTCAAGGGTTTTACTCCAGGTACTTCCTGATTCCGAAAAGGACAGGAGGCCTCAGACCCATCCTGGACTTGCGAAACCTCAACAAGTTCCTTGCA
This sequence comes from Ichthyophis bannanicus, assembly GCA_033557465.1. Lineage (NCBI taxonomy): Eukaryota > Metazoa > Chordata > Amphibia > Gymnophiona > Ichthyophiidae > Ichthyophis > Ichthyophis bannanicus. Next base: position 53,701,719 of record CM066034.1, on the reverse strand, counting down.
AAGGAGAAGTTCAAGATGCTTACCCTTGGAATCCTGCTGCCCTACCTCCAGCAGGGAGACTGGCTATGCTCCTTGGATCTAAAGGATGCGTATACTCGTATCCTCATTCATCCAGACCACAGACAATATCTCAGATTTGTTGTGGGCGGAAATCATTACCAGTACAGAGTACTGCCCTTTGGCCTATCCTCCACCCCCAGGGTGTTCACCAAATGCCTAGCAGTGGTGGCGGCCTATCTAAGACTTCAAGGTCTTTTTGTGTTCCCATACCTGGACGACTGGCTCATCAGAGCCCCATCTTCACCAGAGGCCGCTCAGGCCACTCATCGCACTGTGGCTCTGCTCCAGCACTTGGGTTTTGTCATAAACTTCGCAAAGTCCACTTTGCTCCCCTCTCAAAATCTCGAGTTCATAGGCGCCAGGTTGGACACACTGCAGGCGCGGGCCTTCCTCCCTCTAGACAGGGCCAAGCGGCTCATGGATCTCGCCAGCCACTTTCACAGCAATGCGCTGGTCTCCGCCAGGCACTTTCTGCGACTGCTCGGCCATATGGCTTCCACCGTCCATGTGACCCCCAATGCCCGACTGAATATGTGTCCTGCTCAGTGGTGCCTTCGCACTCAATGGCATCAGGCCACGGGGAGCCTTGCGGACTCAGTACAGATCTCCGACCAGCTGGTCTCATCTCTGCGATGGTGGCTTCATCTACCCAACCTAGTGCTAGGGGTGGCTTTTCAGCCCACTCCGCATTCTCAGGTCCTGACGACCGATGCTTCCCTCCTGGGTTGGGGAGCACATTGCCAAGGGTCATGTACTCAAGGCCTCTGGAATCCTTGGGAGTCTGCTCAACAGATAAACTTCCTGGAGCTCAGAGCCATCCGCCTAGCGCTCAGAGCCTTCTCTCACCTGGTGTCCCACCAGTCACTGCTGATACAGACGGACAACCAGGTTGCCATGTACTACGTAAACAAACAGGGCGGAACAGGCTCCTTCCTCCTCTGTCAGGAGGCGCAACAGCTATGCTCTTGGGCAGTCCGCCACGGCATCCTCCTCAGGGCTGTCTATCTCCCAGGTCAAGAAAATTACCTGGCCGACAAGCTCAGCAGGATCCTCCAGCCTCACGAGTGGAGGCTGGATCCGATGGTGGTTCAGCGAATCTTTCTCAAGTGGGGTCTCCCCACCATGGATCTGTTTGCCAGTCCTCTGAACCGGCAGTTACCCAGATTCTGCTCTCGACAGTCGCATCCTCTCAGAGTAGCGGCGGATGCTTTTCTGATTCCATAGTCCACCGGCCTCTTGTACGCCTTTCCTCCCATGCCACTGGTGTCTCGGACGCTCTTCAAGGTTCTCAGAGACAAAGCCTCGATGATCCTAGTGGCTCCCCGGTGGCCGAGACAACCTTGGTTCCCGCTTCTAATGCAGCTGGCGGTGGACACTCCTCTTCCTCTCGGGTTTCAGCCCGACCTCCTGTCGCAGGATCAGGGGACTCTCCTACACCCCAAACTCCGGTCCCTTCATCTGATGGCCTGGCTGCTGAAAGGGTAGTCCTTGCTCCTCTGCAGCTACCTCCAGATGTGGAGGAAGTCGTCTTGGCCTCCCGGAGGCCCTCCACCCGGAAGTCCTACGCTCTTAAGTGGCGTCGGTTCTCCGTCTGGTGTACTCAGCAGTCTCAAGATCCCTTCTCCTGTTCAGCATCAGTGGTCTTGCAGTACTTGCTCTCTTTCTCTAACCTTGGACTTAAGTCCAACTCGGTCAAGGTCCACCTCAGTGCTCTTTCTGCGCATCACATGCCGGTGGATGGTAGACCTCTTTCCAGCCACCCTCTGGTGGCTCGTTTTCTCAGAGGCCTCCTTCTCCTTAAGCCACCTTTGCGCCCGCCAGCCCCGGACTGGGATCTCAGTGTGGTTTTGCAGCGGATTACCTGTCCGCCTTTTGAGCCTATGGCTACCTGTCCTCTTCGTTTTCTTTCTTGGAAAACCTTGTTCTTGGTGGCCCTCACTTCTGCTAGACGCGTTAGTGAGCTGCAGGCCCTAGTATCTGATCCTCCTTACACTAGGTTCTACAAGAACCGGGTAGTCCTTCGGACTCACCCTAAGTTTCTTCCCAAAGTGGTTTCCCCTTTTCACATCAACCAGGAGGTGGTACTTCCGACCTACTTTCCCAGGCCCCACTCCAGCCGAGCTGAAATGGTCCTGCATACCCTGGACTGTAGAAGGGCGTTAATCTTCTACCTTGACCGTACGCGGGAGCACAGAAGGGCTGTTCAGCTCTTCGTCTCTTATGACCCCAATAAGTTGGGGCTCCCTGTCTCCAAGCGTACTCTGTCCATCTGGATTGCTGACTGTATCGCTTGGGCTTACGAGGCAGCCGGCCTCGTGTTGGAAGGTAGAGTCACAGCTCACCGTGTTCGGGCGAAGGCTACGTCGGTGGCTTACCTCCGCTCTGTTCCATTGGCGGACATCTGCCGGGCCGCTACTTGGTCTTCAAGCCAGACTTTTGCAGCCCATTACTGCCTGGAGAGGGAGTCCCACAGGGACAGTGCTTTCAGACAGGCAGTCCTCCGTAACCTCTTTGAGGTATAGGCAACTCCTACCCTCCATCCCGGATGTTGGGCTACCGGTTGGAGACATATTCAGAGAAGATTCCTTCCTTCTGTGCTACTGAGCTAGAGGGAGCTGATTTTTGTGCTTAGGGTCTCCGGTAGCCTTAAGCTTGGGAGTCCCATATGTGAGGACTGACTTCCTGCTTGGTCCTGGAGAAAGCGTAGTTACTCACCTGTAACAGGTGTTCTCCAGGAGCAGCAGGAATCAGTCCTCACAACCCTCCCTCCTCCCCTTGGAGTTGCAGTTCTATGCTTTCGTTTTTGCTAATTTTTTGCTGTCTTTTAGCTATGTCATCTGACTGAGCAAGATGGCACCCTTGGGCGGGAAGAGGACCGCGCATGTGCGCTGCAATTCCCAAAGGCTTTCTTTGAAAACTGGGGAAAATTGCTCCGCGAGGGCTCCGTCGGCGCCGACGTCACCCATATGTGAGGACTGATTCCTGCTGCTCCTGGAGAACACCTGTTACAGGTGAGTAACTACGCTATCTGCAGCACTGATTCCAGTAGGTAAAAATAGGGCCTATAAATACCAAACTGCATTGAAATGCAAATTTAAAACCAGAAATGAAAAGAAATCTCACTCCTGGAACTGGGTAACTTGGCAAATTTGTAGGCCCAAGGTTTGCTCAGAGCTTAAATACGCCCCTGTCTCCTCGAGTGCTGTGCTGTTACCCAAGGATTCCAGCACTGTTAGGCTGGAGAGTGGACAGGAGGACCCCTGATGGGGTTAGTAAATTTGGGACCAGAGTTCATCCCCCCCTCCTTCTTTCCCTCTTGCTGTCCTCTATCTGTTTGCTGATTTCTTATGTATCTTTTATTTCAGTTCTCCATTGATTTCAATTGGCTGCGTATGGCTCTCTTTGGTTGCTTCTAATAAAACAACTTCAAATAAAAAAAAAAAGGGGATTGGTGTTTCCGCAGCTAGGCCTTTCAGACTTTGGGGGTGATTGAGGCAGCCTTTCTCTGATTTCCCCAGCCGGCCTGATAGATGCTGGGATTCCCTTCAGGTTACTTTTTTGCTGTGATTTTTTATAGTTTTTTTTTTCAGCAATCTTTTACTTTTGCTGCATGAAGCTGCACTACAATGCTGGATGCTCGGTGCTGTGCCTTTTGCGGCTTCCATATCGGATCAGCTCCTGGGTAAGACCAAGGATCCATCAAGCTCAGTATCCTGTTTCAAACAGTGGCCAATCCAGGTCACAAGTACCTGTCAGGTTACCAAAAGGTACACAGATTCCATGCTGCTTGTCCCATGGGTAAGTAGTGGATTTTCCTCCAGGAACTCATCCAAACCTCTTCTAAATCCAGCTACACTAACAACTTTAATACATCCTCTGGTAACAAATTCCGAAGTTTGATTATGCATTGAGTGAAAAAAATAATTTCTCTGATTAGTCTTAAATGTGCTACATTGTAGCTTCATTGTGTGTCCCCTAATCTTTCTACTTTTTGAAGGAGTAAACAACCAATCTACATTTACCTGTTCCACTCCATTCATTATTTTATAAACCTCTATCATATCTCCCCTCAGCCATCTCTTTCCCAAGTTGAAGAGTCCTAACCTTTTAAGTCTTTCCTCGTAGGGATGTCCTTCCATCCCCTTTAGCATTTTTGTTGCTCTTCTGTGTACCTTTTTCTTTTCTTTTCTTTTTTTAATTAAAATTTTCAAGTTTATACAATACTAAATACTTCAAGAAATTACCATCAAACCATACATAACAATAAAGAAACAAAAAAGGGAAACTAAATCCAAAACCCCACATTAATCATGGTTTTGCAGCCCACATCACAGAAAACAATTGGTCTGGTTAGAGGAGAAAACAACATTATACTATCAGGTAAATCCATCCATAACTAGAAATAACAAAATAGGGCTTGGCTGTGAGCAGTGTATAGCAGAAGGGCTTTCGGGTAAGGTTTGCCTCTTTGCGGATGATACCAAAATCTGCAATAGAGTAGACACCCAGGAAGGTGTAGATAACATGAGGAGGGATCTAGCTAAGCTTGAAGAATGGTCTAGAATTTGGCAGCTGGGATTTAATGTTAAAAAATGCAAGGTCATGCATTTGGGCTGCAGCAATCCAAGGGAGCAATATAGTATAGGGCAGTGATGGCTAACCTTTTTGAGCCCGAGTGCCCAAACTGCCGCACAAAACCAAAGAATTTCCTCAAAGTGCCAGCACGTCAATTAAACCTTAACAACAAGATTTTAGTATCTAAAAACTCTTTATAAAGTTGCCTGAACTAATGTAACATCATTTGTAAAGGTTGGAATCTTTGTATTGTCAGAGAATCAATTTGATTCTCTCTCTACATCTGCTTTAACATAATAATCTTTCTCCTTTTGCTCTTTCCTCATTCCTATTTCATCCACTCAAATTTTACCCCTCCATCCTCAATCCCCACTTAGTCTCCCAATACCCGGCCAATTGTACATTTTTCTTCCCTCCCACACAAAATATTTTTCCCCTCTCCATTTCATTCTCCCAGCCCCATCCCCTTCTAATCTCCCCCAACATCAGCTCCCTTTTAGTTCCAGCCCCACCCAGTATCCGCTCCCTTCTAGTCCCCTCATCAGTCCATTTCCAGTCCTAGCTCCCCCATCCATTTCCAGTCCTATCCGAGTCCCTTCATCAGCTCATTTCCAATACCAGCCTCCCATCAGCCCATTTCTAGTCCTTTCCTAGCCCCACCATCAGCCCATGTTAAATCCTAGCTCCCCTCCACTCAGCCCATTTCTAATCCAAGCCCCCCATGAGCCTACTTCCAGTTCTAGCCCCTCCATGAGTCCATTTCAATCCAAGCCCCCACCACAGCCCATTTCCAATCTTAGCTCCCCCCAACACCCAATTCTCAGTTCTATCCTAGCCCATCCATCAGCCCAGTTCCTGTCCTAGCTCCCTCCCCTAAGAGCCCATTCCAAGTCCCCCTCCCCATTAGCTATTTGCAGTTCAAGCCCCCCACTTCCCCTCAGCCCATTTCCATTCCAAGCCCCGTCCCCATCAGCTATTTGCAGTTCAAGCCCCCTTCCACTCAGCCCATTTCCAGTCCTAGCAACCCCCCAACACATTACCAGTCCTAGCCCCCCATAGCCCACTCCCAGTCCTAATCCCACCAGCCCATTTCCAGTCCTAATCCCCCATCACCCAATTTTCAGTTTAAGCCCCCCCATAGCCCATTACCAGTCCTAACCTCCCCATCAGCCCACTCCCAGTCCTAATCCCCCATCACTCAATTTTTAGTTTAAGCCCTCCCATAACCCATTACCAGTCCTAACCCCCCATCAACCCACTTCCAGTCCTAATCCCACCAGCCCATTTCCAGTCCTAATCCCCCATCACCCAATTTTTAGTTTAAGCCCCCCCAGTGCCCATCACCACTCCTAACCCCCCCCCAGTGCCCATCACCACTCCTAACCCCCCCCCAGCGCCCATCACCACTCCTAACCCCCCCAGCCCAGCGCCCATCACCACTCCTAACCCCCCCAGCCAGCCCAGTGCCCACCACTCCTAACCCCCCCCCAGCCAGCCCAGTGTCCATCACCACTCCTAACCCCCCCAGCCCAGTGCCCATCTAAACCCCCCCAGCCCAGCCCATCACTACTCCTAACACCCCCCCCAGCCCAGCCCAGCCCATCACCACTCCTAACCCCCCCAGCCCAGCCCAGCACCACTCCTAACCCCCCCAAACCCAGCCCAGCCCAGCCCAGCCCAGCACCACTCCTACCCCCCCCCAGCCCATCACCACTCCTAACCCCTCAGGCCAGCCCAGGGAAAATTTAAAAAAAAAGAAAACCTGTCTGCTGCCGCTGTCGGGGCCGCCGCGGCAGAATCGAGCGTGCCACGGGGCCCCCCTGTACCCGGCAGAGCCTGCCCTCCCCGTAGCAGCTCTCTCTTTGGAGCTGCAGTCAGACGCGCCGGCTTGCAGAGCGCGAGGGAAGAGTTTCTCCCTCGCTGCTCTGTTAAGCCCGCGGGGGCTGATGGGAAGTTCCCATCAGCCCCCGCGGGCTTAACAGAGTCGCGAAAGGGAAACTCTTCCCTTCGCGCTCTGCAAGCCGGCGCGTCTGACTGCAGCTCCAAAGAGAGAGCTGCTACGGGGAGGGCAGGCTCTGCCGGGTACAGGGGGGCCCCGCGGCACGCTCGATTCTGCCGCGGCGGCCCCGACAGCGGCAGCAGACAGGTTTTTTTTTTTTTTTCAATTTTACTTAATTGCGGACCTTCCTGCGTGCCAGCTGCAAGGCCTTCGCGTGCCACAGCTGGCACGCATGCCATAGGTTCGCCATCGCTGGTATAGGGGGTGAAGTACTTTTGTCCACTAAAGAAGAGCGGGACCTAGGTGTGGTTGTGACTGATGATCTTAAAGTAGCTAAACAGGTAGAAAAGGCGATAGCAAAAGCTAGAAGGATGCCTGGGTGCATACGGAGAAGAATGGCTAGCAGAAAAAAGGAGGTGATAGTGCCTCTGTATAAGTCTTCGGTGCGACATCATTTAGAGTATTGTGTGCAATTCTGGAGACCGCACCTTCAAAAGGATATAAACAGGATGGAGTCGGTACAGAGGGTGGCTACTAAAATGGTTAGTGGTCTTCATTATAAAGCATATGAGGACAGACTTAAGGATCTTAATATGTACACCTTAGAGGAAAGGTGGGATAGAGGTGATATGATTGAGACATTTAAATACCTCTGTGGCATAAATGCACAGGGGGAGAGCCTCTTTCGATTGAAAGCGAGTTCTGCTATGAGGGGACTGGGATGAGGGTGAAAGGGGATAGATTCAGGAGTGATATGAGGAAATATTTCTTTACGGAAAGAATGGTGGATCCGTGGAATAGTCTCCCAGTGGAGGTGGTAGAGATGAGGACAGAATCTGAATTCAAAAAAGCATGGGACAAACACAGAGGATCTCTAAAGGAAAAAAGGGGACTGTTGTAGTTGTTGTTATGTAAGGACAGACTAGATAGGCCATGTGGTCTTTTTCTGTCATTTTTCTATGTTTCTTTTTTGATGAATAATTTCTCTCTGTTAGACAGAAAGCTCTTGTGATTCAAATGATCAGTATAGATAGATCTAACACCATCAATTGTAATTAAACACTTACATGGAAAGCGCAGGTAGAAAGTCCCCCCCTGCAGCCAAAACCTGAGGCTTCAGCTGCAGAAAGGACCTCCACTGTGCCTATGTGGAACGTGACACATCTGGATAAATGGGCACCTTTTGACCATGAAATAAAATATCCTTTTTTGAAAAGTATCCCTTCAGAGTTCTTATTTTGTCTGCCTTGGTATATAATGCAATTAAAGTAGTGTGGGAGAAGATCAACTCATTAGTAGACTCAAAAAGAAATTGGTTAAATCAAACTCTGATTCCTCCAAAACTTGTGCTACATCATCGCCCCAAGCCACACCCTGGGCAGGCAAATGCAATGGTATGTATAATATATGCTTGCAGTACTTCTTAAACAACATTAAAGGAGGAAGAAAACACGTCCTAGGAAAATTTAAAACATCTCAAGTTCTTAACTCTAATTATATTCTCTAATGATTCAATTTGTTTATACAAAACATATTTATCTTTCGGCCCCTGAGCACCCGCAGACTGAAGTAATCCCATGTGTTCTACTTTTTCAAAACGTTGAGTGACAAAGACCAATCGTGCATCCACTTCCTGAGATTTTTTCACCACTTGCTCCAAGAACTGTTTGATCTATGAAACCATGCAGAAGTACATTCATCTCAAACTATTTTCCAAATATCTAATAAAGTATATATCAGCAGGAAAAACTGGCAATACCGAACACTGCTCAGGGAGCTTTTTAATAATGTATTGATTCTAAAGCAGGTCCTTAGTTGAGGCTTGTTCCAATACCACGCTGAGGTCCCTTGGAAAAATTAACAACCATCCTTCTTTACCAACCAGTAGTGACCCAGGTTAGGGGATGGGATTCTGATGATGGGACTAAGGGAGGCACCCAAGGATTGAGATGAAGAGGAATCCAGCAGTAAAGGCTGAGGGTCCTAACTTTACTTTCAACAAAGGGCAAACATGTAAATCCATAGGTCCAATAGCTCCTTTTGGTGTAGACACTGGCATCCAGATCTTTTTTTCCTGTATGCTTAGCTTTCCTTTTTCCACACCCCTTGGATTTCTCCTGTGGCTAATACTACCAGGCCCAAAGGGGCATACCCCTTCTGTCACATGCCCCTTCATGCAAACGACCGTGGAGAGGCTGCCAAGATTAAGTAGCATTCAGGGTCTCCCCATGATAATGTTGCTTGTGGGGGGACTCCTCCGACATAACGCCAACCACTGCAGGGAACTCTGGCAATATGCACAAATGCAAAGCCTCCTGCTTTCAAACTCCTTGCTCTCTCTTTGTACCTTTTTCTAATTCTGCTATACCCTTTTTCAGATATGGAAATCAGAATTCCTTAGTGTCCCTCCAGTCCAGTCCCTTTCCTCTGGGTTGTGCTCCCCTTCCAGCAGCTTTGGAGACTGAGCTCATCATTGATTTGATGACCCTCTGGTATAAATACCACTGGCACCACCCACCAGTTTCCAGTAAGCTCAGTCTCCAAGCAGCTGGAGGGAAGCAGTAAGCCAGAGAACAGGGCTTACTGGAGAGACTTAGGCCTAAGGGGTTTTAGTTTGTTTTGGGGCTCCTTGGTCCTGGGAATTAGTGTAGTTTTTGTTCTTATTTTTTAATTTCTTAATTTTTGGTTACTGGTTCTTTAAGAAGGGAACTTTGCAGTTGTAAGCCTTCCCCCCTCTCCCTTCCCTCCCTGATCCATTTTCTCCCCCCCCCCCGTGTAAGGGAAAGAGGAGGAAGCTTGTCAGCCCGCATAGAGGCACGAAGCCCGTGGAGAAGGGAAGAGGAGATTCCCTCTGCTTTGTGTGTGGCCGAGGGAGTGCCGGCTGGTGCACGAGTGGAGCCTTGCCTGCCGGTAGCCCTAAAGGCGGCTGAGCACGGCACAGAGGAAGCGTCGACGTGGGAGAGCTCCCGGCAAGCGAACAGAGGCAGTCCGCGAGACTTAAACCGCGAGGTTAAATGGGGGCCTCGCGGCCACCGACCACATGGCCCAGCGCAGCCTGCTGCAGCAGTTTAGACAGTGCAGCCGCAGGAGGAAGGTGGTTCTTTTTTCGTGCACTTTTTTGCGCCTTTGGGGGGAAAGTGAAAGTGAATAGCTGGAGCGTTTTTAGCAGTCTGCTGGGGTTATTTAAAAAAAAAAAAAGAAGAAAAAGGTATATAGAAACAGATCTAAGTTCATCTTGGTGGCCCTGCGCCATACCGGGTAGGCCGCAGTGTCTGGTCTGAGGCACTAGGCGGGGCATGGTGTCGGAAGCAGGTGTTTGCAGAGGTTGCGCGGTGGAGGCCGCCTCAGTGGAGCAGGAGATACAGATGAGTGTATCCCAGGATTTGCTGCCTTCTGACTCCCAGGAATCAGGGGATCCTCTGGAAGCAGGGCGTGTGCCATACTCTCCACTGCCCTTGGTTCTGGAACAGTCGGCCCCTCCACCATCTCAACCCATGCCCTTTACTTTCTTGGGGGTCCTGGAAGGAAAAGGAGGGGGAGGTTTGTCCCCTGAATTTATTCTGCTTATGCACAAGGAGTTCTGTTTGCATCAGCACGGAACGGGTGGGTTGGCATCCGTGCAGGACGCGGGACTGTAAGGCAGGAGGGGACAGTGGAGCAGGAGGAGACAGTTGTTCCCCCTAAGCGGCCTAGATTAGCGAATGAGGATACGCTTAGGTCCTCTTTGTCTGAAAATTTGGAGGGTGAGGCCTCCGATAGGGATTTGGGGGAAGCTGAGGAGGAACTCGAAGAAGGAGAGATTCCTGAGGAGGAACAGACCTGGATTGTTCGGGTTTTCCAGCGGGAGGAGCTCCCGGCATTGATTGGAGAGACCCTGAAGGTGCTCACTATGGCGGTGGACATTCCAGCAGACGAGGAGGTGCTGGAAGACCCGCTGATTCAGGCAGTCAGAAAATCTCAGAAGGTCTTTCCGGTGCACCGGGTGGTGCGTCAGATGATTCAGGAGGAATGGAATCAGCCGGAATTCGGTTTAAGGGGGGAGTGGTCTATGGCTCGCCTGTACCCCTTGCCAGAATTGGATAAAGAGTTGCTGCGGTCGCCTAGGGTGGATGCGGTGGTGACAAAGAAGACAACTATTCCAGTTGAGGGCAGTGTGGCCCTTAAGGATCCCCAGGATAGAAAACTGGATGCATTGCTAAAACAGGCCTTTGAGATCAGTGCCCTGGCTCACCAGGCTTTGGTTTCAGGGGCCTGGATGGCCAGGGCCTACCTGCATTGGTCACAGCAGCTTCAAGGGGCTGGTGACCCGTCAGGTGATGCGCAGGGGGAAGCGGCCAGGATTGAGTCGGGGGCTGCGTACCTGGCGGATAGTCAAACCACGATACATTACCTAGGTGTCATACTTGACCAGCGGCTGGAATTCAAAGAACACATAAAAAGTACAGTGAAAGCCATCCACCACAAGATCAGGACTCTACGACTTCTCAGACCCATGCTCGAACCAAATGACTTCCGCACAACCTTCCAAGCATTAGTCACCCCACACTTCGACTACGCAAACATTGTGCTACATGGCCTGCCCAAGAGCACGCTGAACCCACTACAGTTGGCCATGAATACAGCAGCCAGAGTCCTATTTGGGGCTTCAAGGAGTCAACACATTACTCCCATCCTGTTTGAACTTCATTGGCTCCCAATAACATGTAGGATCTTATAGAAAACCCTTCTCTTGACCTTCAAAGCGTTCCACCAAATCTCACCATCCTCTCTTTCTGACATCCTTCACCACTCCCAAAACACCAGATCTAGAAGATCTGTAACAGAAAACACACTAATGGTCCCAAAAGACCTAGCAAAACTCACGCAGACAACTACCATGAGAGCATTCTCATCCTTCGCCCCCAGATGCTGGAACATGCTGCCACCTAACATCAGATCACAAAAAGACCTGTCCCAATTCAGAAAATCTCTAAAAACACACCTTTTCCTTCAACACTTCTCCCAAGGCATTAGCTCCCCACCTCCTCCCCTTCCAACCCAAACCAATGACTATGGTTAGTCAAGTAAGTTCTCTAAACTTCACTGCTCGCCCCAGACCAAAATATTGTGCATCCCTAACCTATGAAGCGCAAAACTAGGCTAATTTGCTGTAAATAGTTGTGAATATTTGTTATTATCTTTCTTATCTTTAACCCCAGTTATCCCTGTTTCAATTCCTGTTATCTGTAAACTTGACATATGTTTTATGCTTAAGTACAAAGTTGTTAAAATGTAAACCACGCTGATGATGAATAGTGCGGTATATAAAAACTGTTAAATAAATAAATAAATAAATAAATATGATCTCATTAGAAGCCTGGTGAAGAATATGGCCTCAGTGGTGGCGGCCCGGCATTATCTGTGGCTGCGCAATTGGATGGTGGATGCTGCTTCTAAACACGCCTCAGCAGACTTTCTTTAAGGGGAAGTTGCATTTTGGAAAGGATTTGGATAAACTGGTGAAAGAGCTCGGAGAAACTAAGGGAGGTAGGCTCCCAGAGGACAGACCGAAGCAAAACCGGACACCCGCTCCTGCATGTAGTCCAGCCACAGGAGTTTCGGAGGTTTCGGACGGCCAGGCCGACATCCTTTCAGAAAGGCCGTTTCCTTTCCAGGGGACAAGGTTTCCGGGGATTTCGGGGAGCAGGAAGGGGTTTTGGGGCCTCTTCGCTTTCCTCGGGTCCTAGAAAGCCACAATGAAGCAATGGGGGCCCGGGAAGGAGTGCTGCCGGTGGGAGGCCGTTTAAGGCAGATTTTCTCCGTCTGGGCCCGGGTCACGCCAGATCAATGGTTCTGGAGGTGATCCAAAAAGGATATGCCCTCGAGTTTGCAAGACCAGTTCTTCCGGCGTTTGTGCAGTCCCCTTGCAGATCCCCGGCAAAAGCTGACCCGGCTGCTGTTGATAGAGGCGGTGGTGCCGGTTCCTTTAGACCAGTACGGTTGCGGTCGATACTCCATTTATTTTGTAGTCCCCAAAAAAGAAGGTTCCTTTTGGCCAATCCTCAATCTAAAATGGCTCAATTGTTGTCTCAGGGTTCCGCGTTTTCGCATGGAGATTCTGAAGTCCGTGATTGTAGCCATCCGGCAGGGGGAGTTTTTGACGTCCCTGGATCTCACAGAGACATATTTGCATATTCCTGTACACAAGTCTCATCAGCAGTTCCTGAGGTTTGCGCTGCTAATGGGTCATTTTCAGTTCCAAGCTTTGCCATTTGGCCTGGCAATGGCCCTGAGGACTTTCACCAAGGTGATATTCATGGTGGCCGCGGCACTTCGCAAGGAAGGGATCTTGGTTCATCTGTATCTTGACGACTGGCTGATTCGGGCAAAGTCCAAGGCAGAGAGTCTAGAGGCAATGGCCAGAGTGGTAGGCCTCCTAAGGGAACTGGGCTGGGTTATCAATCTGACAAAGAGCAGGTTGGTACCCATGCAGGAAATCAAGTATCTGGGGGCAAAGTTCGACACCGACAGGGGCAGGGTGTTCTTGCCGGTGCAAAGAGCAAGGGACTTGAGGAGCTTAGTGCGGCAGTTTCTAGCCATGCCGGCGCCTTCAGCCTGGTATTATTTGCAGGTGTTGGGGACCATGGCGGCAACGATCGAGTTGGTGCCATGGGCCAGAGCTCACATGTGGCCGCTTCAGCGGGCCCTGCTCCGTCGATGGTCCTATCAACGTCAGTCCTTGTCAGTAACGCTTCCCTGTCCTTCGGTGACCAGGAGGGCCTTGCAATGATGGATCTGTCTGGGGAATTTGGAGCGCGGAATGCCCCTCGAACCTGCGCAGTGGCTTCAGTTGACCATGTGCGCCAGTCTGACGGGGTGGGGTGCTCACTGTGTGGGCAGATTCGCCCAGGGTCTCTGGAATTTGGTGGAAGCCCAGTGGTCCATCAACAGATTGGAGATGCAGGCGGTGGCCCTGGCTCTCGAAGCATTCGGGCATTTGGTTCACCAGAAAGCGGTCCGACAACGTCACCACATGGCCTACATAAATTGTCAAGGCGGGACGATCAGTCCTCAGCTGGAAGAGGAAGCGGAGGGCTTGCTGCAGTGGGCCGAAGCTCACCTGATAGCCTTGTCAGCTCAGCATGTAGCCGGGGTAGAAAATGTCACTGCGGATTATCTGAGCAGGTACAAAGTAGACCACGGTGAGTGGGAACTCTGCCAGGAAGTGTAAGAACAGGTGGTAGGCCGGTGGGGAGTCCCAGTCATGGATCTCATGGCACGGTGGGAGTCGGCCAAGGCGAGCCGGTTCTTCAGCCACAGGAAGGAAAGGATGTCGGAGGATCTCGATGCTCTGGTCCAGAGATGGCCCACCGAGGGACTTCTGTATGTTTTTCCCGCCTTGGGCTCTCATAGGAAGGGTCCTGCAGCGGGTGGAGGCCCACCGAGGTTTAGTGATTCTCATTGTTCCGGACTGGCCGTGGAGACCGTGGTATGCAAATCTCGTGAGGCTGCTGATCGATTGGCTGTGCCGCCTGCCATGCAGGGATGATCTCCCGGTCCAGGATCCCGTGCGGATGCCTCAGGTGGATCAATTCTCGCTTATGGCTTGGCTATTGAGAGGAGTGGTGAGGAATGCCCTCCAGAAGAGATGGAGATAGGGGAAAATCCTGGTAGTAGTAATGAAACAGCACTAGCACACAGGATTTACAATGCAGAGTTGAAAAAAACACAGCTCTCTGCTGAGCACAGGACACGCCCCAGCTCAGGGGAGGAGACAGGCTTCTGCACTGATTGGGCACACTCAGGGGAAGGTCAGGGTGTGCCGGGAAATGAAGCCCTCTTAAATTCCCAAGCAGAGAGGGAAGAGGAGAGGAGGAAAATAGAAAAGGAGGAAAGAGGAAAAGAGGGAGAAGGACGGAGGAAAACGCTAGAACCCTGGAGCAAGGCAGAACCTTGGAGCAGTAAACCTTGGAGCCAAGCACACTCTAAGAAAGAACCTTACTACAAGGTAGAGCCTGGGCGTGGGAAGGCTAGCAAATTCAGCACATGGAAAGAAGGTATCTGGTCTGGTAGCAAACAAAGCTACAGAAGCAAGGAAGTGAAGCAGGAAGAAAGCTTTTCAAAGAGAAATTCACAGAGCAGAGGAAATAGCAGTAAGGCTGCTGAGTTTTTGAACCAGAGCGACTTCTGGAGGAAAGGTGCCAGTTCTTATTCAAACCCTGCTAAAGGTAAAGCTGACTTTTCTACTTTTAATGCTTTACTAGAGAAACCTTTTATTTGTGCTAACCTTCACAAGGTAAACCCAGCTGCAGAAGCTGATAGCAAGTGGGGGAAGGGTGTTACCCTTACCAAAGACTTTCACACGGATAAAGAGCAGTTACAGGCTGAATTGCTTTTAAAACAGTTTCAAGAGTTTCTGGAACTGAGGTCAGGGAAGCTTAGCAGGCCTAACTGAGACAGCGATAGCCTTAGCTCTGATGAATGCATGCAAGTGGATAATTACCTGCCTACCTTAGAAGGGGACCCTTCTCCAATGGATTGCTTAATCTGCCTCAAAGAGGACAGCAATGTAAGAAACCCTTGAACACTGTTTGAAAAGAATACAGGGAGTTTGCTGTACTTGCTGCCAAGCTAAAAGGTTTACAAATTGTTTTCATTTGTTGTTTTGAGAAGCCACGCTGTGGAAGGAACAGCTGTTTGTTTGGTGCTGCAATCATTCTGAAAGACCACATGAGGCACTGCTGAGTTAAAGCTGCTGTGATTGTGAAGAGCCAAGTAGAAGCTAACTTAATTTCAGTTGTACTTCCTATGTTCCTGATGTCAGCTGTTTGGGTTGAAGTTGCACCTTTTGCGTTCTGTACCATTGAATTTTGATGCGCTGGAAAATATCCCCACAACAATAAATTTCTTGCAGCCTTACCATTTGTGTCACGACTACAATTTAATCCTGAAGGAAATACAAGTACACTACGAGTCCCAGAATTCCCAGGGACCAGTATAAGCATTATTCCTCAGGGACATTACAAGGCCTCTCCTGCCTGTAAGCTCCCGGGCAGGAGCGTCGCAGAGGGCAAGGCTCTGTAAGTGGGGATATTCGGGAGCTCTGATCACGACCTTGTTGAATGCTTGCAAGTGCTCGATCTGCCTCTCTTATGTGAGGATCTGGAGAATATTTGAGGGCTGGTGTGCAGTCCAGGGGAAGAGACCCCTTTCAGTTTTGGTGCCAGAGGTGTTAGAGTTGTTGCAGGTAGGTTTCGAAAAGGGGCTTGCAGTCAGTTCCTTGTGGGTACAGTTGGCGGCCATTTCCTGTTACAGGGGCAAGGTTCACGGTAAGCCTTTAGGAGAACATGCGGACATAGGTAGGTTCCTGCGGTTGGTTATGTGCCTTCGGCCTCAGCAAAGATCAGCAGTCCCTCCTTGGGATCTTAATTTGGTGCTGAATGCGTTAGCTGGGGAACTTTACGAGCCAGTGGGGAAAGCTTCTTTGAAGGACTTAACTCTCAAGGCAGTTTTTTCCTAGTGGCGATTTGTTCCGCTAGGCATATTTCGGAGCTTCAGGCCCCATCGTGTCATCCGCCCTTCATCTCGTTCTTTAAGGAGAAAGTGGTCTTGCGTATGGTACCTCCTTTTTGCTCAAGGTGGTTTCACCTTTTGACGTGAATTAGTCGGTTTCTCTTCCTGCCTTTCCAAAGGGGGGGGGGGGGGGGCGAGAAGTGGAAGATGCGCGTTTGCACATTCTGGATGTGCGCAGGTTGCTGAAGCTTTACCTCAATCGCACGGTGGTGTTTCGGAAGTCCAAACGGTTGTTTGTCTTGTTCGGTGGGCCGCGTAAAGGTGAAGCTGTGGTGAAGGCTTCCATCTCTAGGTGGATCAGGGAAGTCATTGCATTGGCCTACATCCTGAAGGGAAAGAGGGTCCCGGAGGGGTTCTGAGCGTATTCGACCCGATCCCAGGTGGCCTCGTGGGATGAGCATAGTTTGGTTCCGCCACTGGACATTTGTAGAGCGGCTACATGGTTGTCTTTGCATACCTTTGCAAAGCATTACCGGTTGGATGTTCAGGCGGCATCGGATGCTGAGTTTGGGAGAGCGGTGCTTAGGTATGGTCTTGGAGACCCCTCCCAGACATGAACTGCTCTGTTACATCCCAGAGGAAAG
This sequence comes from Ichthyophis bannanicus, assembly GCA_033557465.1. Lineage (NCBI taxonomy): Eukaryota > Metazoa > Chordata > Amphibia > Gymnophiona > Ichthyophiidae > Ichthyophis > Ichthyophis bannanicus. The sequence goes on along the minus strand of CM066034.1, from coordinate 53,684,949 downwards.
GGACTGGACTGGAGGGACGCCAAAGAAGAAGTAATTAGAGCTTACCTGCTAATTAGTGTTCCTGCAGGAACTCCAGTCCAGTCCCTGATCCCGCCCGGTGTTGTCAGTGTTATGTTTCAGGATACATATTGTCAGCCCGAAGCTTTAGATAGGGGAGTGGAGATGATATCAGAAGGCCTCCTCGCGGAGGGTTTCGGTGGTGAGCCGGAGTGGACCGGCAGAGGGCCCTGTTGGTTGGGTAGGCAGGATCAGGTGTGGTATCAGGTAAGCCGCCTCCTCCTCTTCCGGGGTGGTGGGAAGTTCCTTCCGGGGGAGGCGGGGGTATATTCGGGAGTTTTGGTGTTCCTGTTTTTTGAAGTTAGTGTTAATGTTGCTTGATTGAACTCTCCGTTAAGTCTGCTTTTTCAATAGAATACTAGAAACTGGTGGGTGGTGCCAGTGGTATTTATACCAGAGGGTCATCAAATTGATGGCTGGCTCAGTCTCCAAAGCTGCTGGAAGGGGAGCACAACCCAGAGGAAAGGGACTGGACTGGAGTTCCTTCAGGAACACTAATTAGCAGGTAAGGTCTAATTACTTCTTCCTTAGCGTCCCTCCAGTCCAGTCCCTTTCCTCTGGGTTGTGCTCCCCTTCCAGCAGCTTGGAGACTGAGCCAGCCATCAATTTGATGACCCTCTGGTATTAAATACCACTGATTTGCAGAGGAAGCCCGTCCTGTTCTTTGCACCGAAGCTCTTATGGCGGCTGAGCACGGTGGTGAGGAATTGTCGGTGAGAGTGAGGCTCCCGGAGCTCAGGAGAGCATCTTCAGGCCGGCAGGGACAGCGGCGGCGAACCGCATGGTGATTCGGCTGCCACATGGCACGTGGATCAACTCAGCCTGCTCTGGTCTGAGGGGAGAAGCAGGAGAAGGTATGTTTGTGCATTTTTTGCGTGCCTTTTAGGGGGCTGTACAGAATGACTAGGGGAACTTTTCTGGGCCCTGTGTTGGACTTGATTTGTTAAGAAAAAAAAAAAGTGTGAAGAAGAAAAGAGCTTGAGTTTTAGATGTAGATAGGTGTGTGTGTGTGTGTATGTATATATTCATTCATTTATACATATATGCTTATAGGTAACTGATTTATGGTAGATAACTTGAAATTTATAAGTTAGTTTTTGTGGCAGTTCACCATGCCGGGTAGACCGCAGTGTTTGATATACAGTACCCGGCGGGGCACGGTCTCATAGGCCGGGGTCTGCAGAAGCCGCCTCAGTTGAACAAGAAATTCAGATGGGTATATTCCAGGATTTGCTGGCTTCCGACTCCCAGGGCTCGGTGGATCCTCTGAAAGTGGGGCGTGTGCCGGCCTCTCCTCTGCTTTTAGCTTTAGAGCAGTCGGCTCCTCCGCTATCTCAACCCTCTCACTCTACTTCCTCGGGGGTACTAGAAGGAGGAGGATGGGGGGGGGGGGGGGGTATCCCCTGAGTTTGTTTTGCTGCTGCACAAGGTGTTTTGTTTGCGCCAGCAGGGAATGAATGGGTTGTCATCCACGCAGGGATGCGTGTCTTCAAGGCAGGAGAGCTGGAGGAGGTGGTAGTTCTTCCTAAGCGGGCTAGACTTGCAGATGAGGATACTCACCAACCCCCCCCCTCTGTCCAAGACTCTGGAGGGCAAGGCCTCCGACAGGGATGTGGGGGAAGATGAGGAGGAGCTAAAAGGAGAGATTACGGAGGAGGAACAGGCCTGGATTGTTTGAGTTTTCCGTCTGGAGGAACTCCCGGCGTTGATTGGTGAGTCCCTGAGGGTGCTCAATATGGCAGTGGGAGTTCCAGTAGACAAGCAGGTGTTGGAAGACCCGCTGGTTCAGGCAGTCAGAAAATCTCAAAAGGTTTTTCCTGTGCACCGGGTGGTTAGACAGATGATTCAGGAAGTGATGATTCAGTTTAAGGGGGATGCAGTCTATGGCACGCTTGTACCCCTTACCAGAGTTGGATAAGGAGTTGCTGCAATCGCCTAGAGCGGATGCTGCAGTGTCGGCGGTGACAAAAAAGACAACTATACCAGTGGAGGACAATGCGGCCTTTAAGGATACCCAGGATAGAAAGCTGGATATGTGGCTAAAGTAGGCCTTTGATGTCAGTGCCCTGGCTCTCCAGGCTTTGGTTTGTGGGGCCTGGGTAGCCAGGGCTTGCCTATGTTGGTTGCAGCAGTTTCAAGTGGCTAGCGACCTCTCTGGAAATGCGCATGGGGAAGCGGCCAGGATTGAGTCGGGGGCGGCTTACCTGGCAGATAGTCAATATGATCTCATTAGAAGCTTAGCGAAGAATATGGATTCTGTGGTAGCGGCTAGGCATTACCTTTTGGCTGTGCAACTGGGCGGCGGATGCTTCTTCGAAAGCACAACTTGGCAGACTTCCCTTTAAGGGGAAGTTGATCTTTGGGGAGGATCTAGATAAGTTGGTGAAGGAGCTTGGCGAGACTAAGGGAGGCAGGCTCCCGGAGGATAGGCCGAAGCAGAGTCGAACGCCCACTCCTGTGCATAGTCAGCCGCAGGGGTTTCGGGTGGCTAGGGCGGAGCCTTTTCAGAAGGGCCATTTTCTCTCTAGGGGGCAAGGTTTCAGGGGGTTTCAGGGAGCAGGAAGGGGTTTTGGAGCCTCTTCCTCGGGACCTAGGAAGACACAATGAGACAACGGGGGCCCAGAGGGGAGTTTTGCCGGTGGGAGGCCGTCTAAGGTAGTTCTTCTCCACCTGGGCCCGGGTCACGTCCGATCAATGGATCCTGGAGGTGGTCCGGAAGATGGTCCGGGAGGTCCTGCGTTTGTGCAGTCTCCTTGCAGATCTCCGGCAAAGGCCGCAGCGGTGGAGGAAATGCTCGCTCTGCTGCTATTGTTAGGGGCCGTGGTTCTGGTCCCCTTAGACCAATACGGTTGCGGTCGATACTCCATTTATTTCATAGTGCCAAAAAAGGAAGGCTCCTTTCGTCCGATTCTCGACCTGAAGCGGCTCAATCGTTGTCTCAGGGTTCCGCACTTTCGCATGGAAACTCTGAAGTCCGTGATTGTGGCCGTTTGGCGGGGAGAGTTTCTGACGTCTCTAGATCTCACAGAGGCTTATTTGCATATTCCCGTAAGCAAGTCACATCAGCAGTTTTCTGTGGTTTGCGGTGCCAAGGGGGCATTTTCAGTTTCAAGCCTTGCCATTCGGCCTGGCGACAGCCCCATGGACCTTCACCAAGGTGATGGTCGTGGTGGCCGCAGCGCTTCGAAAGGAAGGGATCTTGGTCCACCCCCTACCTTAACAACTGGCTGATCCGGGCAAAGTCCGAGGCAGAGAGCCAGAAGGCAACGGCCAGGGTGGTTGCACTCCTGAGGGAGCTGGGATGGGTTATCAATCTGTCAAAGAGCAGGTTGGTTCCCTCTCAGGAGATCGAGTATCTTGGGGCAGGGTGTTCTTGCCGGTTCAGAGAGCAAGGGATCTGAGGCGTCTGGTGTGGCAGTTCCTAGCCATGTGGGCACCTTCGGCCTGGTATTATTTACAGGTACTGGGGACCATGGCGGCAACGATTGAGTTGGTGCCGTGGGCCAGGGCTTACATGCGGCTGTTGCAGCGGGCCCTGCTCCATCGATGGGTCGCATCAGCTCTTGTCCATGGTGCTCCCCTGTCCCCCCCAGCAGCCAAGGGGGCCTTGCAGTGGTGGCTCCGCCCAGGGAATTTGGAGCGCGGAATGCCCCTCGAGTCTCTGCAGTGGCTGCAGTTGATGATGGACGCCAGTCTGACTGGTTGGGGGGCTCACTGCGAGGGCCGTTGCCCTCAGGATCTCTGGAATGCGTTGGAAGCCCTGTGGTCCACCAACAGATTGGAGATGCGGGCTGTAGCTTTAGCTCTCAAAGCCTTCGAGCATAGGGTCCGCCAGAGGGCAGTCCGGATGCTGTCTGACAATGCGACCACAGTGGCCTAAATCAATCGTCAGGGCGGCACGAGCAGTCCCTTGCTGGAGGAAGAAGCGGAGAGCCTGTTGCAGTGGGCTGAAGACCATCTAATGGCTTTGTCAGTGCAACATGTGGCTGGGGTAGAAAACATCACAGCAGATTACCTGAGCAGGTACAAAGTAGATCACAGCGAGTGGGAGCTCTGTCAGGAAGTGTACAAACAGGTGGTACACCGTTGGGGGGGGTCTCCTGTCATGGACCTCATGCACGATGGGAGTCGGCCAAGGCGAGCCGGTTCTTCAGCCGGAGAAAGGAGAGGATGTTGGAGTGCCTGGATGCTCTAGTGCAGAAATGGCCCACAGAAGGGCTCCTGTATGAGTTTCCGCCTTGGGCTCTCATAGGAAGGGTCCTGCAGCGGGTGGAGGCCCACCGAGGGTTCGTGATTCTCATAGCCCGGACTGGCTGAGACAGCCGTGGTATGCCAACCTCGTAAGGTTGCTGGCCGATCGGCTGTGGCGCCTTCTGTGCAGAGACAATCTCCTGGCTCAGGGACCCGTGCTGATTCCTCAGGTGGATTGGTTCTCGCTTATGGCCTGGCTATTGAAAGGGCAAAGCTCCGTAAGCGGGGATATTTGGGAGCAGTGATCATGACCTTGTTAAATGCTCTCACAAGCGCTCGACCTGCCTATCGTATGTGAGGATCTGGCACATTTTTGAAGGCTGGTGTGCAGTCCAGAAGAAGAGACCCCTCGCGGTCTCTGTGCTGGAGGTTTTAGAGTTTTTACAGGCGGGTTTCGAGAAGGGCCTTGCGGCCAGCTCCTTGTGGGTGCAGTTGGCGGCTATTTCCTGTTACAGGGGCAAGGTTCAAGGAAAGACTTTAGGAGGACATGCGGACATAGGTAGGTTCCTGCGGTCAGTGCGGTGCCTGCGGCCTCAGCAGAGATCTTCGGTCCCTCCTTGGGATCTCAATTTGGTGTTGAATGCTTTGGCTGGGGAACCTTACGAGCCAGTGGGGAAGGCTTCTTTGAAAGACTCTCAAGACAGTTTTCTGGTGGCTATCTCTTCTGCTAGGCGAATTTTGGAGCTTCAGGCTCTATCGTGTCATCCGCCTTTCATTTCCTCCTTTAAGGAAAAGGTGGTTTTGCGAATGGTACCTTCCTTTTTGCCCAAGATAGTTTCGCTCTTTCATGTGAATCAGCCCGTTTCTCTCCTTTCTTTTCATAAGGGGGGGGGGGCGGGAGATGGATGATGCGCAGTTTCACCGTCTGGATGTGCGTAGTTTGCTGAAATGCTACCTGAGTCGCATGGTGGAGTTTCGGAAGTCGGAGCACTTGTTTGTCTTGTTCGGTGATCCACATAAAGGTGAAGCGGCGAACAAGGCGTCAGGGAAGCCATTGCGTCTGCTTATGTTCTGAAAGGAAAGCAGGTCCCGGAAGGGTTCCAACCACATTCTACCCAAGCCCAGGCAGCCTCGTGGGAGGAGTTTAGTTTGGTTCCACCGCTGGACATTTTGTAAAGTGGCTACTTGGTCGTCTTTACATACTTTTGCCAAGCATTACCGGTTGGATGTTCAGGCAGCAGCAGATGCAGATGCTGGGTTTGGGGGAGTGGCGCTTCGGTCTGGTCTTGCAGGTCCTTCCCAGGCTTGAACTGCTCTGTTACATCCCAGAGGAAAGGGACTGGACTGGAGGGATGCTAAGGAAAAAGTAATTAGGTCTTACCTGCTAATTAGTGTTCCTGAAGGAACTCCAGTCCAATCCCTGATCCCGCCCGGTTTTTCATTGTTAAGTTTCAGGAAACATATCACCGGGCCGAAGCCTTTGATAGTGGAGTGGAGAAGATGTCTGGATGCTGAGGGTTTCGGTGGCGAGGCGGTGTGGACCAGCAAGGTGCCTTGCTGATTTGTTAGGTAAGGGCAGATGCGCTATCACAGGGGTCTCAAACACGCGGCCCGCGGGAGAAGGTTGTGCGGCCCGCGACGGCTTCTGCTGCTGCCGTTGCCGCCGTGGCAACGGCAGAATCAACGGTCAATTTAAAAAAAATAAAAAACTGGCTTCTGCTGCTCTGTCCTGCGGCCCGTTCCCCTCTGCGCAAGAGCCCTGAATGTGCTTCCTCTGCGGCGTGCTTTTCAAGCCGCGAAGGGAGTATTTCCCTCTCGCGAGGCTTGAAAAGTGAATAGGCTTAAGCCGCGCGAGAGGGAAATACTCTCTTCGCGGCTTAAAAAGCATGCCGCAGAGGAAGCACACTCAGGGCTCTCGCGCAGAGGGAAAGGGGCCGCGGGACAGCTGATTTTCTGCTGCAGCAGAAGCCAGCAGCAGAAGCCAGGTTGTTTTTTTATTTACCTGGGGGGGGGTATGACTGGAAATGGGCTATTGGCAGGGGGGGGTATGACTGGAAATGTGCGATTTGCGGGGGGGGGGGTTTGAGTGGAAATGGGGAATTGGCAGGGGGGGGGTATGACTGGAAATGGGCTATTGGCGGGGGGGGTTTATGACTGGAAATGGGCTATTGGCGAGGGGGGGGTTATGACTGGAAATGGGCTATTGGCGGGGGGGGGTATGACTGGAAATGGGCTATTGACGGGGGGGGTTATGACTGGAAATGGGCTATTGGCAGGGGGGGTGTAGGACTGGAAATGGGCTATTGGCAGGGGGGGGTTATGAATGGAAATGGGCTATGGTGGGGGCTAGGACTGGAAATGGGCAGGTGGGGGTTAGGAAGGACTGGATGTGGGCTGATGGGGGGAGTTAGGACTGGTAATGAGCTATGGAGGGGCTGACGGAAATGGGGTAATGGGGGTTAGGGCTGGAAGTGGGCTATTGGCAGGGGGGGTTATGACTGGTAATGGGCTATGGGGGTCTAGGACTGGTAAGGTGCTGGGGGGTCGCTAGGACTGGAAATGGGCTGAGTGGAAGGGGGCTTGAACTGCAAATGGCTGATGGGGAGGGGGGCTTGGAATGGACAGGGGCTGGGAGGGGAGGGAGCGAGGATTGGAAATGGGCTGCTGGGCGGCTAGGATTGGAAATGGGCTGATGGTGAGGCTAGGATAGGACTGGAAATGGACTGATGCAGGGACTAGAAGGGAGCGGATGCTGGGTGGGGCTGGAACTAGAAGGGAGCTGATGTTGGGGGAGGATTAGAATGGGATGGAGCTGGGAAAGTGAAATGGAGAGGGGAAAAATATTTTGTCTGGGAGAGAAGACAAATCTACAATTGGCCAGGTATTGTGAGAGTAAGTGGGGATTGAGGATGGAGGGGTAAAATTTGAGTGGATGAAATAGGAATGAGGAAAGAGAAAAAGGAGAAAGATTAGTATGTTAAAGCAGATGTAGAGAGAGAATGGAAAAAAAACTAGGAGAGAAGAAAAGAAAGGGCAAATGGAAGCAGACGATGGAGAGTTAGCAGAAGACATGAAGAAACCAGAAGAAAGTGGCTGGAACAATTGCAACTGAAAAAAATGCACAAAAGGTAGAAAAATATCTCTTTATTTTGAATTTATTAACTGGAATATGTCAGCTCTGGGAAATGTGCATCATTAATGTTTGCGCTTTGTTTAGTACAAGAGGAAATTAATTTATAGTTTTATTTCTACAGTGTTGTTGTACATTCCAAGTTTGGCTTTTGGGGTTCCCAGTTTAATTATTGTCTTCTTGTTTCTAAATCTTTTAGTCTTTCTTTATCCATACTCATTAAAGAGGCATGTTTACTAAAAGTTAGTGTATGGTAACATTATGCAAATATTTATGCAAATGAGGTCCCTTATGCAAATGAGGCCCCGCGTCTTATGCGGCCCCCGGGTTACTTTACAAGTCCTCATTTGGCCCTCAAAGCAATTTGAGTTTGAGACCCCTGCGCTATCAGGTAAGCCTCCTCCTCTTCCGGGGGTGTGGGAAGTTCCTTCCGGGGGGGGGGGGGATATTCTAGAGTTTTGGAGTTAATTTTGAGTTTACAGTTTAATGTTACTTAATTGTCTCTCCGTTAAGTTTGCATTTTCAATAGAATACTGGAGCTCGTGGGTGGTGCCACTGGTATTTATACCAGAGGGTCATCAAATTGATGACTGGCTCATCCTTCAAGCTGCTGGAAGGGGAGCACAACCCCGAGGAAAGGGACTGGACTGGAGTTCCTTCAGGAACACTAATTAGCAGGTAAGGCCTAATTACTTTTTACACACAATATTCAAGGTGCAGTCGCAACATGGAGTGATAGAGTGGCATTATAATATCCTTTGTTTTATTCTCCATTCCTTTCTTTATGATTCCTAGCATTCTATTTGCCTTCTTGGCCATGGCTACACACTGGGCAGAGGGTTTCAACTGTTATCCATGGCGATGCCTAAATCATTTTCTTATGTGGTGATTCCTAATGTTGAACCTTGTATCGTTTAACCATAGGTTTGGGTTGTTCTTCCCTGTGGGCCCGATTCCATTCACCATGTAGATTTTCTTTGTACATCCGGGCTGGCCCACGGGAATCATAATTGCGAACAGCACTGTACATTGTCGCGTACCGCCCCTGGTGGCCAGTGGTCATAGGGGTAGAGAGAGGAGGTTCCTTTAAGAGCCAGGTGCAGCCTGGTCTTAGTAGTTCAGCTCCTATTAAGAAGTAAATTGTGAATGCAGAATAGAGGGATAACATAGGCTTTTATTTCCCTTTACGCAAAAGATTCAGGTGGGTCATAACATAGAGGAAAATGTCCTTTACTTCAGGAATGAAACAAACTCATGGTAAAGAAAAACTGTTATGCTTCACAGTTGCAACAAGGATTAATTAAGGCTTCCTAGAGTAACTCAACCGTTTCAATACTCCTCTTCCTTTTAGCATACTAGTAACACTCTGGAGGCAGTATATATTTACAAGTCTAGCAGTGATTCTAAACTGCTGGTAACGCACAGAGAACAGTCCATCTCCTCTTGAGACAGAAGACTAGGCTCCACAAATTCCACTTGCATCAGCTCTGAGTCAGAGTTATCCCTTTCTGTATCTGGGGTTTCTCTGGCTATTGTTTCTGGCCAGTCGCTATTCTTATTCTCTGGGTGTTTGTAGAGTTCTTCTAAAGTTTGCCAGTGAGCGTGGCCTACCTTTTGTGCTTTTACCATCTGGGTTATACAAGGTAGGGTTACTTTCCTTTCTTGTAAGACGAGCATTGCTTTTAAAAGGGCACTTATAAGATGAGCTTTTTCTCATAAAAACAGAGTCAGCATACCTTGGCTTCCAGCAGCATGTAGAACAGGAACTTTCTCCTTCTAGTAGTTCTCCAGGGCTACAATCCTTGTGCCAGTCTTTTCCCTGAAAGCTCTTGTTACCTTTCAGTCTGGTCACTGGTTCCTCCGGTAAGCGCAGGCCTCTTTCCAAGCCTAACTTCTGGCTTCTTCCTTCAGCACTGCTCTGCTTCCCAAAGTGCCTGTTCCTTTGCTCAGCATTGCTTTCCCCTTCACTCCTAGGGCTTAGCTCAATGCTCCTGGTGCTTCCTTCTTCTTGGCCCTTGCTCGTGGTGCATTTCTCTCGCACGGCTTTGCTCCTGGTGCTTCTCTCTGGTCCACCTCTACCTCCACCTCTACCTCTACTCCCTTTCCAGTCTCCAGCCTCTTGCTTATAAAGCTCTCCTGTGTTTGAGCTTTCTAGGCTGCTTGTCAGGTGGTGTCGATTAGCTAGGTGTGTCCAGTCAGCCTCTGTGAGTGCACGGCTGCTCTCTCTAGCTGCTCTGTACAGGATTTGCATCCCGTGCACATCTTTTATATTATGAAAAACAGCTTCTTTTCTTGCATCTTTGCTTCCATCAGCTCCTGCTGCATGACAACGTGCAGGCCGGGACTGTGATTCAGACCTGGTCTGCACATACAGCGCTGCCCGGCTAACTCAGCCAGGGCTTTTAAATGGAGCCGTGGCACCATAGCGTCCCGTTGCCATGGCACCATGGCTCCATTTAAAAGACGTGATGCTGGCTGCTGCCCCAAATGGTTAATTCCCCACAGCTTGACCTCCGATCTGGCCTCCTAAGGCCAGGGTTGGGCTGCGGGGCATTAACTTTGTCCCCCCCCAGCCCCTTCCATGGCCCGAATTGCAATAAAAAAAAAAAAGAACATCCAAGGAGGTTATTCCACCCCCGGGGATGTACAGGGCCGACATTAGAATCAGCCCTGTACATCCAAGGCTGGTGACCGCCCACTGCCTGCCCACTCTCCACCCCCGGGCCGCTTCTTCCCTGCCCCCAGGCCGCCTCTTCCTGGCCCTCGACTAACTTCCCCGCACAACCGGCAGGGAAGTTATTTGGGGACCTGCAGCCACACAAATAGTGGGGATGGAAGTCCCATTGGGACATCCATCCCCACTATTTGTGGTTCGGAATAACCCCCTAAGTGTATAACTTTGCACTTGTCCACATTAAATTTCATCTGTCATTTGGATGCCCAATCTCCCAATTTTTCAAGACCCTCCTGCAATTTTTTACAATCCTCCTTGTGTTTTAACAACTTTGAATAATTTTGTGTTATCTGAAAATTTGATCATCTCACTCGACATTCCCATTTCCAGGTCATTTATAAATATGTTAAAAAGCAGTGGGGCGAGCACGGATCCCTGGAGTACTCCACTATTTATCTTTATCCATTGAAAAAATTGGCCATTTAGCCCTACTCTCTGTCTTCTACCTTTTTAATCAATTCCTGATCCACAATAGAACACTTCCTCCAATCCTATGACTTTTTAATTTGGCCAAGTCTTTCATGAGGGATTTTGTGAAAAACTATCTGAAAATTCAGATATACTATATCACCCGGCTCAGCTTTATCTACCTGTTTATTCACACCTTCAAAAAAACTATAACGGATTAATAAGACAAGACTTTGCTTGGCTAAATCCATGTTTATTTATTTATTTAATGGTATTTTTATACCGCCTTATGTTGGCTTTCTGCCATTAAACCATCCCTATCTACATGTTCAATAATTTTGTTTTTTATAATGCTTTCTACTATTTTTTGTCTGGTACTGATGTCAGGCTCGCTGGTCTGTAGTTTCCTGGAAACCTTTTAAAAAATTGGTGTTACATATTCACACTGTTTGATGGTGTGACACCTTGGGCACCATTGTTTTGTTTCAGCACTTTTGGGACCCCCATGGGGGACCTGGAACCTGATGCTATTTATAACGCTTCTACTGAGTCTCCCATGTTTTCCTGTCCATGGGAAAATTTGCCATCTTGTGTGGCTGATGGGTCTTTGCAGAGGGGGAATATCGTGAGGAAGGCTGTAGCTGGCAGTCCCCTTTGGGCCTTCTGGGGCCCTAGAACTATTTTTCAGCTGACTTTAAACAGCAGCTCCTGAAATGGCTCACAGTCTGTATTTTCAGTCCCTGCTAGCTGCACGGCAGTCCCCTTCACTGGGTCTTGGGCCCAGGCCTCCCCTACAGTAGAATGGAGCCTTCAAATGCCTCTGTCAATGGCAACAAGGGGGTTAAACACCCCCATTTTCACCCTCTCACCCATTCATTTCTCCAAGAACCCAGACTTATTCGCTATGAGGATTTTTTGGGATGCAGAAAAGGAATCCTTTCCTCCAGAAGGCGAGTTGGAGGAGAAAGAAGAAATTCCTCTAATGGAAGGCGAGGATCCATCTGTGATCTGCCTTTTTTTATGGAGAGGACCTTTAGGTTTTCTTATTCAGGATGTTATGGCAGCCTTGCATATTGCTGAGCTGGCCCCAATGCAAGCTTTATAAGTGGACCCTATTCTGGAGGTTATTCGGCATCTTTCTGGATTTTTGCTCTCCCTGAGCCCATGTGATTGCTCGTGGTCTCCCAGTGGGAGACTCTCAATCTGGGCCTTAGTAGCCCTAAGGTCATAGTAACAGTCTCCCTTGTCTCAGTTGTATCCTCTGCCTCAGGGTGAGCTGCATCAGCTTTTTGGGCTCCATCAGGTGGATGCCCTCATTATAGCTGTGACAATATATATGACTAGTCTGATGGGAAGGTGGCATGTGCTCAAGGAGTCTCATGGATAGAATGCCTTAGGCACTCAGGTGGTGCTGTTTGCAGGTTTGGCAGTGTGAGTCCCATTGTACTGGGTCCAGCAGCTGCCGGAGAACTTGGAGGTTGCGAGGTTGGAGTCTGGGGCCACTTATCTGGTTGATGCTCTCTATGACTTGATCAGAATCGCTTTCTTCTACTACTTACTACTACTTGTCATTTGTGAAGCTTTACTAAGTGTATACAGTGGTGTACATGTTCATATAAGAGAAAATCCTTTCTCCACAGAGCTTATAATCTATATAAGATAGACAAACAGGACAAACAAGGAACTGGGGTAGATCATTAAGGGAATGGTTTAAAATGCACACATGGGTGTTTTAAGCTGGAAATAAGGGTATCGGGATCAGAGGCGTAGCGTGGGGGGTGCAGGGGGGGCCGGCCGCACCGGGCGCAACATGGGGGGCGCTCGCACTCGCAGCTCTCTGTTGCCGATGAGGGGGAAAGGCAGGTCCCTATGATACATGTTGGCGCGTACGCCATCTGGTGGTGGCACTGCAAAGAGGTTTGCGCTATAGCCCTCGAGCCCGCAGTCCTGGGAGTCGCATTGTTCTTGGCAAACCCTCGGCAACAAAGCGCAGGCGATGTGATTGACCCCCTCTAGGTAGCTATTTCACACAAGCTGCCGGGGCGGGGTGGGAGGGGGACTGTTTATCGCGTCGTCGCCCCTTGATCTCAATGTAAAGCTGGAGTTGGGGTCGGATCGCCCTGTGCGCTCGAGAAGGCGGAACTGCAGGGCGGCATCGCGAGTTTCTGCTTCCAGATCTCCTCCTCTTCCCTGCTGTTGGGCGTTTAACCATGCTTGTCGGGCTCTTGCTGCTGTGCTGTTCGTTTCCCTGGACTCCGGCTCAGCGAGGTCAGTGCTGACGATCGCTCCCTCCCGGGGTAGGATCACGGTCGGCTCCCCCGCGCAAAGAAGCTCCCCGGCGGCTAAAATCCACGGGTTAGGGGGCGCAAATTACTTGCCTTGCCCCGGGTGCTGACAACTCACGCTACGCCACTGATCGGGATCCAAAAGCAGCCTCAAAGAGGTGGGTTTTTAGCTTGGATTTGAATAGGACCAGAGATAGAGCCTGACGTACAGACTCTGGTAGTCTGTTCCAGGTATTTGGTGCAGCAGGGTAGAATGAACAGAGTCCAGAGTTGGCAGTGGAAGAGAAGGATATAGGTAAAAGCAATTTGCTTGATAAATGGAGTTTGCGAGGAGGGGTGTAGGAGGGAGAAGAGAGGAGAGGTAATGAGGAGCTGCAGAATTAATGCACTTGTAGGTCAATGGAAGAAGTTTGGAACTGGATACGGAAATGGATAGGGAGCCAGTGAAGTGACTTTAGAAGAGGGGTTGCATGAACATAGTGGCACTGATTAGCCATGCAGCTGAGTTTTGAATAGATTGAAGAGGAGAGAGATGGTTCAGTAGGAGAACAGGGAAGAGCAGGTTGCAATAGTCTAAATAGGAGGTGACTAGAAAGCAGGTATGAGTACTGTGTTTAGAAAGGAAGGGACAAGTTTTTTGCTAATGTTTTAGAGCAGGGCTTGACAAATTCTGGTTGCCAGGTCACCATGGTGCCTAAAAATTGCAATGTGGTGCCCAGGATTTCTTTCCCTAAACAAGGAAGAAATACAGAGCATTGCAGTGCTCACAGCAATAGCCATCATTTGTGTTTCCTGCTTGTTCCCGAATCGACCATGTTCACTCTTCTCCCCCCCCCCCTCGAATGCAGCTCACACACATGTGTTAATTGTGTATGTGCAATTACTTCCAGGTTCGTGGCATTACAAAATTAATTTCAGTTATGAAGCTGTTGGACATTGCTGGACCTCAGTGGATACCATCCTCATGTTGCTTTATGCTTCCGGTGCCAAATTCGGGCCCACTGGAGACATCTCCTAAGGTCCTGGTTGCCACGTCTCGCATCTATTTTCAGCAACACCTTCCTGCCCAGAACGTTTGCCTGTAAACCCCCCCCCCCCAAAAAAAAACAAACATGGAGTAGACCTGCTCCCTGAATGCTTGCAAAATTGTAGCAACCCATGTAAAACTTTCTTTCTTCCCATTACATATGAGAAAGTGAGAGAGACCTGGTAAAGGCTGATAGGAGGGCTTTGAGAGAGACACTAGGTGCTAGGGCAGGGGGCTTTGAGAGAGAGATACTGGGTGAAGGCAATGAAGGGACTGGGGGGGCTATGAGAGAGAGAGATAGAGAGGGAGACAGTGATGGCAGGGTGGGGGATTGTGTGTGGGGGCTAAGATGGCAGGGTGGGGGATTGTGTGTGGGGGCTAAGATAGATAATTTTGCTTCCTATTTGCCTCCATTGCTGCTATAAAGGGTAACAATAGGCTGCTGACATGTACTCATGGGAAAGGGAGGGGGAAGAGGAAAAAAGTTGTTTTCTGTTGGCATTGTGTGATGGCATGTTAAGGGCTTGATTTATTAAGCTTTCTTTTTCTTAGAAAATGGGAAAACAGTAAATCAGGCCCTTAAGGTGTTTCACAGCTCCTATTTTAGGGGGGGGGGGGGGTAGGAGGGCACTATGAGAGAGGTTTCTGTGGCTGGCTCCTAAATTCCAAGAGATATAGCTGGGTTTAAGAGTGTGCTATGTAAGTTCTTGGAGGAGAAATCCATAAAGCATTATTAGACATGTGGGGCCCATTATTCAGCAGTGGCAGCTAGCCGCTGCCGCTAAATCTGCCTATCCAATGCCAGGGCCATATCTGATCACTGGCATTGAGAATCCAGGTTGACCGATTAATCAGGAAGCTAACCAGGCAGCTGCAATATTCATCCGCTGCTCTGTTAGCTTCAGTGGCAAAGGTTAGGACATCCTTTACTGTGCCTAACTTTGCCACCAAGGGATAACCAGGCAGCAGCTGATTATCACTGAATGCCCCAATGCTAATCAGTTAGCATTGCAAAGCTGAGCAGCGGCACCTGCGGATATTCAGCGGCCCTAACCATGTTTAGTACCGTTGAATATCCTGCTTAGTGGCATTTACAGTTTGCAGGTTTGCAAACCTTTTAAATGCCTTTGAATATCAGGCCTCTAGTCTTGGGAAAGTCACCATTTATCTCTGGATGTCAGCAATAAAGACTGGTTCTATTCCTTGGGATCTACTGGGTTCTTGTAATCTGGAATGGCCACTGTCAGAGACAGGGTGCTGCGCTTGATGGTCTGGTTTGAGCCATCATGGCACATCATACATTCTTATGTTCTCCAGTCATCTTTGAATGGGCCATAACTGGCGTAAATCTAGTTGGCTGCTTTTTGAATATTTGTCCTATTTCTGTGGCAAATATAAAGCCCTCTGTATGATATGCCAGTTTTCCTGATTTTGTATTTGCACTGATTTATAGGTTTTTTTTGTTTCTTAAACATAGGCTCATTTTTACTAAGCTGCATTTAAAAGTTTGCAGTTACCACTTAATTGTCAAAATTATTGTGAGGTAACTGCAATTCCTTATCGTCCCTCCAGGCGAGTCTCGAAACCTCTGGGGTTGAGCATCTCCTCCAGCAGCTTGGAGACTGAGCATGTCATCTTTTGATGGCTCCCGTATAAATACCCGAGGGCCCGCCCACAGGCTCCAGTTTACTCAGTCTCCAAGCAGCTGGAGAAGGAGGTGAGCCAGGGTGCTGGACTCACTTGAGGGACAGATAAGGAAGTTTAGTTCTTAAGTTAGTTTGGACCTGTAGTTTTTTGTTTTTAAATTGGTGCTGGGTACCTGTCAGTCTGAAGCCCTGTGCAGGAGGGGTTAGACTTGGAAATCTTCCCCCCTTTTTCCCCCCTCCCCTCTTTCCTTCTGGTGGAGTGGGGTTGAGGTGCAGAGGCTCCTTTGGGCCCCTGGGCTGATCGAGCTGGCTCCCGAACCCCCGGATTGGATGAGGAGACAGTGGAGCTTTGTGGAGTGACAGCAGGTGGAGCAGACGTGTCCCTCCTTCTCCCCCCAACGCCGAAGCTGCGATTCCGGCTGAGCGCAGGAGGGCAAGGCAGACGGCAGAATCTGTAGTGGAGAAAGCAGCATTTTCAGCGGTAAGGTTCATTTCGGGGGGGGGGGGGCGGCTATTAGCTGAGCGGGAGCAGCAGCGGAAGCTGTTGCAGGCTGTCAGGTGAAGGGTGCTATTAGGAAGTGCAGGCCCTACTGTGTGGCAGCAGCACGGGAAGTTCAGCGGAGCGTTTTACTTTCCCTTCCCTGGTTATCCTCGACTGGTTTAGCTTCCCCTAGGCGTCGGCTGGCTGCAAGTTAAGTGTGTCCTTTTTGGATTCTGGCTGAAAGACAGTTTAAATACAAGGGTGCTTCGTAAAAAAAATAAAACAAAAACGTGGTTTACTTAGTAGGAGGACCATTGATTAACTAAGTCAGGACAAGGCCCTACAGGGCTGGTGATAGCTAGTCCTTGTCTGTTGCTGGAGTATGCCTTTCAGACCCCAGTGCCTTCTGTGCGGTACTCGGCGAGGTGCTGTGAGACGGAGGCAGGCATGTGTAGGGGGTATGCTCAGGAGGCAGCCTCGATGGAGCAAGCTCTAGGGGACAGTTCGGAGCGACAGAAGGTGACTGCTCCAGTTGGGGAACACCAGGATTCTCTGTCCTTGCTCTTGCCGGCGCAGTCCCGGTCTTTTCCTCCTGTAGACCCTGGATCAGGTGGGGACACCAGGGGGTTTCTTGCCGGAGTTTGTACTGTTGTTCCACCAAGCTTTTTGTCTGCGTCAGCAGGGTCATGGTGCTATTTCTGCAGGGACAGAACGCAGGGAGAAGTGAGCGGGAGCATCTGTGGGGGTGGAGGCAGGTGTTCCCTGTAAAATAGTTATCTCCAAGTTATAATGCCCTGTTCAATGTAATTTCAGTTTGTTCAATGTAAACCGCACTGATGCAGAATAGCGCGGTATATAAAAGAATGTAAATAAATAATAAATAAATAGCCCCGCGAAGAAGCACAGACCCTGTGAGAGAGGTTCGGAGCGTTCCCCGGCTTGCTCTCCAGTACCAGAGGTTGTAGAGGGAGAGCACCTCAACGTAGAGCTGGATGTTGAGTAGGACCTGGAGGATGGTGAGCTCCCGGAGCGAGAAGAGCAGGCAAAAATGGTCCGGGTCTTTCGCCGGGAGGAGTTACTGGTGTTTATCTCAGAATCCTTTAAGGCTCTTAATCTGCCCACGGCTCTTCCGGCAGAGAACAACCCGTTGGAGGATCTCTTGATTCAGGCGGTGTGTAAAATGCAAAGAATGTTCCCGGTGCATAGAGTGATCCAGCAGATGATCCAGGAAGAATGGGATATGCCAGAAGAGGGCCTCCAAGGCTCTAGGGTGATGACTCGGTTCTATTCCTTGTCCGATCAGGACCGCAAGCTCTTTTGGCCACCCATGGTGGATGCGGCGGTTTCAGCAGTCAACAAGAAGACAACATTTCCAGTGGAAGGCAGTGTAGCGCTTAAGGACGTCCAGGATCAAAAGTTGGACACTTTGTTGAAGCAAGTCTTTGATATGAATGCCCTTTCTCTTCAAGCTTCCATTTGTGGGGCCTGGGTTGCTAGAGCCTGCTTCAGATGGTCTCAGTGGTTATAGCAGGAGGAGCCGCCTGCGGAATAGGCTGCGGAAGCAGCCAGGCTAGAATGTGGGGCGGCATATTTGGCAGATGTCCATTGTCTGATTAGGGGTCTCTCGAAGGGTATGACTTCGGTGGTAGCGGCTCGCCGCTATCTGTGGTTGTGTAACTGGGCGGCGGATAGTTCCTCCAAGGCTCAGTTAAGCTTGCTTTCCTTTTGGGGAAAGCTACTCTTTGGGGAAGACTTGGAAAAATTGGTAAAGGACTTGGGCTAGTCCAGAGGGGTCGCCTGCCAGAGGATAAGCAAAGGCAAAGCCTTACCTCTTCCTCCTCATCCGCTTCCAAGGGGCAGCAGCAACGGGACTTTAGGCACTTCCATCCTGTGAGGTTTAACCAGTTCCAGAGGGGAAGATTTCCTTCCAGAGGCCAAGGGTTCTGGGGAGCCGGCAGAGGTTTTGCTTGGGGCTCAAGAAATCACAGTGAAGCGAGGGGGGCCCAGGTGGGGGTGCTGCCCATGGGGGGGTCGTCTGCAGGATTTTTATCCTGCCTGGGCTCAAATTACGTCTGACCAGTGGGTGCTTGAGGTCATTCGGAAGGGTTACATTCTGGAATTCGAGCGCCCATTGGCTGATTCGTTCATTCAGTCTCCTTGCAAGGCACTGGCCAAGCAGGCAATGGTGGGGGATACCTTGCAGCAGCTGTTGGAGCTCAGTGCTGTGGTTCCAGTCCTTCCAGACCAGTACAGCAGCAGTCGATACTCCATTTATTCCGTGGTGCTAAAGAAGGAAGGGTCCTTTTACCCGATTCTAGATCTCAAGCGGGTAAACCGCTGTCTGAGGTTGTTGCATTTTCACATGGAGATATTGCGGTCTGTCATAGTGGCGGTTCGAAAGGGAGAGTTCCTTACGTCTCTGGACCTGTCTGAGGCTTATCCTCATATCCTGATTCGGCAGGAGCACTGGCGGTTCCTCTGGTTTGCGGTTCCTCTAGTTTGCGGTACTGTAGGGTATATTAGTAGTATAAAAATAAGTTAGACTCTCTGTTGTCCAGGGGAAATAGCTACTAATACACAGCCCAAAGTTCGGTGAGTTATTCTGGCAATGAGCCACGAAAGAAGTCTGGTCTGCAGATATATATTAGACTTTATTATAGGCAACCAGGTAGAAAAATATACACACACATATAGCTAATTAGAAACATGAGGTAGAAATTTGTTATAGTACAGATGTACACTTGGACAATGTAATAAATCACTGATTAGTAACCAGACGTCACTGATTCGCTCTGCACTGAGGAAAAGTAAGAAATATATTGCTAACCCCTTGCCCATCCGGAGGAGGAGAGATAAGTCAGTATCTTAGTTCCATCGGGCTCTCAGGAACAATGCAGTCCAAGGAGGCAGCTCCTAGCTAATGCGGGCTCTAGCCTCGTCAGGCGAGCCGCAGTAAGTCCGAACCGGAGGTATCTGTGAAAGTCTTATCTCAGACCTGTGGAGGACAGCCTAGCCCACACTTAGTGGCCGTCTTGCGGAAGGGTCAGGTCGCAGGAATCAGGTACGCAGTGCACAGCAGAGAGGAACCGGTGCAGAAGTCTGTATGAACAGGTGGGAAAAGCCCCCAACTCTCTCTACTAAAGTTTCAGTGCAGATTGCATTATTCTGTGTAAGAATCCTCCGTCATAGGTCCGATGATTGATTGGCACCAGGCAGTCTGAGGTATTCTCAGCGAATCAGGAGGTAGACGATGATCAGCTTCTTGTAAACAAAGAAGCCATAGTAAGAAGTCAGGCAGAGGCAACAGTATGTAACTTCTGGGCATGTACAAGTGTCCAAGGCCATCCACGGACAATAGCTTCTGTATGCATGCTTAGAAATGCTGCGCCAGCAGTTGCTTAGAGGTCGTTTGTAGCTGAACACAGCAAAAGTGTAGTGAAGAATCCATCTGCAGTTTGGTTCAGGCCTGAGTTGCTGAGCAGGCCGGAGATGTGCATGTAGAATTGCAGGGGTACCAGCCCTACAGTACCGGTGGGTCATTTCCAGTTCCAGGCGTTACCCTTTGGGCTGGCCATTGCACCGCACACCTTCACCAAGGTGATGGTGGTGGTGGCGGCGGTGCTTCGCAGGGGGAGGGATACTAGTACATCCCTATCTCTACGATTGGTTGATCTGGGCAAAATCAAAGCAAGAAAGCGAACATGCCACAGCCTGGGTGGTTCAGTTTCTGCATAGCTTAGGCTGGGTGGTCAATATGTCCAAAAGCTGGCTGGTCCTTTCTCAGAACCTCGAATATTTGGGAGCACGGTTCAGTACACGGGAAGGGAAAGTGTTTCTCCCAGGGTTGCGGACACAGGGGCTCTGCAGGCTGGTGCGCCGGTTTCTGACCAAGACTTATCCCACAGCCTGGTACTTTCTTCATCTCCTGGGGACCATGGCGGCCACGCTAGAGTTGGTGCCATGGGCAAGGGCACACATGAGACCATTGTGGGAGGGCCTTGTTATGGAGGTGGTTTCACCAGACCCCTCGCCTGTCTGCGAGAGACCAAGCAGGCCCTCTGGTGGTGGCTTTGCCCAGGGAACCTATTCGCCTCTTTGCCCCTCTTCCTCTCCGGGTTGCTGTTGTCTATCGTCATACTGACAAGGCTATTTCTTCTTTTCTCTCCGACTGACTCTTGGCTTTCCCTCTTTCTTATCCCTACCTCCCCTACTCTTATTCTTGGTGATTTTAATATCCATGTTGATAACCCCTCTGATCCTCTTACTCTAAAGCTTCTCTCTCTTACCTCCTCATTTGGCTTTCAACTTTGTTCCTCTGCCCCCACTCACCTTCGTGGCCATTGTCTGGATCTGTTTTTCTTTTCTTGCTCCTGTCCCTCTAACTTCAGTAATACTGTTCTTCCTTTATCTGATCATCACCTTCTCTCCTTTAATCTTCTCCTCCCACCACCCCTGCCTCGTCCTGTTTCCTTCACCCTATTTAGGAACCTTCTTACCATTGATCCCCTGGTTCTCTCCTCTACCATTTCTCCTTCTCTCTCTTCTGTTTTGTCCTCCGTTGATATGGCAGTGATGTCCTATAATGCTGTGCTCTTCTCAGCTCTGGATGTTCTCGCTCCTCTCATCCCTCGTCCTGTGAGGTGTTCCTTACCTCAGCCCTGGCTCTCTCCCACTATTCGCTTTCTTCGCTCCTGTACCCGCTCTGCTGAGCGTGCCTGGCTCAAATCACGCTCCCCTGAAGATTTCCTTCATTTCAAATTCATGCTCTTCTCTTTCAAATCTGCTTTAGCTCTTGCCAAACAAGATTACTTTGTTGCCTGACTAATTCTCATGCCTCTGATCCTCGCCGTCTCTTCATTGCTCTCAATTCTCTCCACAAAATTCCTCCGCCTCTGATCCCTCCTTCCCTTTCTGCCCAAACCCTGGCTGATTACTTCCATGATAAAATCCATAAGATCATTCTCCAATTTCCCTCTAAATCCCCGATTTCCCCTTCCTGTTCTCAATCTCCCCCCCTTCTCATCCTACCCTCTCTTCCTTTCCTATGATTTCTATTGACGAGACTGCTCTTCTTTTCTCCTCCTCCAAGCTCACCACTTGCTCCTTTGATCCTATCTCCTCCCATCTCCTCTCCTCTATCGTTGTCCCCTCCATTTCTCATATTCTCAACTGCTACTGTCCCGGCTGACTTTAAACATGCTGTGGTCACGCCTCTCCTTAAGAAACCCTCACTGGATCCCTCTTGTCCTTCTAATTATCGCCCCATTTCTCTCCTTCCTTTTATTTCTAAACTGCTCGAATGTGCGGTTTACCGCCGTTGCCTTGACTTCCTCTCTTCCCATGCTCTTCTCGATCCCTTACAATCCGGTTTTCGTCCCTTGCACTCTACTGAAACTGCTCTTGTCAAAGCCTCCATGGACTTGTTCCTGGCTAAATCTAAAGGCCTTTACTCTGTCCTTATCCTCCTTGACCTTTCTGCTGCTTTTGATACTGTTGACCATGATCTTCTCCTTGACACTTTGTCCTCGCTTGGCTTTAGGGACTCTGTTCTTTCCTGGTTCTCCTCATATCTTTCCCATTGCTCCTTCAGTGTATGTTTTGGTGGTTCCTTCTCCTCTGTTATCCCGCTCTCTGTTGGTGTCCCCCAAGGGTCTGTCTTGGGTCCCCTTCTTTTTTCTCTCTATACCCAATCCCTTGGTGCGCTTATTTCCTCTCATGGTTTTCAGTACCATCTCTATGGTACTGATCTCTCTCTACTCCTGATCTTTCTCTTGCTGTCTCTCTGCCATTGCTGCTTGGATGTTCCATCGTCGCCTGAAATTGAACATGGCCAAGACTGAACTTCTCATTTTTTCTCCTAAAATTTCCCTTTCTCCTTCTTCTTTTTCAGTCTCTGTTGATGGCTCTGTTCTCCAGCCTGTTTCATCTGCTCGCAATCTGGGTGTTATTTTTGACTCTTCGCCCTTTCTCTTCTCATATCCAACTTATCGCTAAGACCTGTTGCTTCTTTCTCTTCAACATTGGAAAATCTGCCTCTTTCTCTCTGAGCTCACTACTAAAACCCTCATCCATTCCCTAATCACCTCCCGTCTTGATTATTGCAACCTGCTTCTTGCTGGTCTCCCTCAGTCTCATCTCTTTTCCCTTCAGTCTATTCAGCACTCTGCTGCCCGTTTGATTTTCCGTCAGTCTCGTTTTGCCCATGTCACTTCTCTCCTCAGATCTCTTCACTGGCTCCCTTTCCGTATTCACTTTAAGCTTCTCCTTCTGACCTATAAGTGCATTCACTCTGTGGCTCCTCAGTACCTTTCTTCTCTCATTTCTCCCTACTTCCCCTCTCGTGAACTCCGTTCTTCTACCCAGTTGCTTCTTGCTATGCCCTTCTCCTCTATTGCCAACTCCAGATTCCGCTCATTTCACCTTGCTGCACCTTACGCTTGGAATAAACTTCCTTTGTCTTTACGCCAGGCATCTTCTTTGTCCCTCTTCAAACTTAAGTTAAAAGCTCATCTTTTCGCCTGTGCCTTTGGCTCTTGATTTTGCTATTCTTATTCTTCTCCTTTTCTTGCTTTGTCTTTTTTAGATTGTAAGCTCTTTTGAGCAGGGACTGTCTCTTGTATGTTTTCATTGTACAGCGTTGCGTGCGCCTGGTAGCGCTTTATAAATGCTTAGTAGTAGTAGGAACCTGGAGAATGGAATGCTGCTGGAAGCGCCGTCGTGAGTTGTGCTATCGACAGATGCCAGCCTGTCCAGCTGGGGGGCCCACTATGAGAGGTGCTATGCCCAGGGGCAGTGGAATGCTTAGGAATGGAGCTGGTCGATAAACAAACAGGCTAGAAATGAGGGCCGTTTTCCTGGCACTCCAGAAGTTCCAACAGTGGTTGCAGGGAAGGCGGTGCAAGTGCTGTCGGACAATGCAACCACAGTGGCCTACATCAATCGTCAGGGGGGCACAGGCAGCATGCCCTTGGAAGAGGAGCGCGATCGGCTTTTAGGTTGGGCCGAGGTATGCCTCCAAGTTCTTTCGGCGGCACACGTGGGGCAGGGATCGACAATGTGACAGCGGACTATCTCAGTCAAGAGTGTGGCGCTCAACCAGGAGGTGTTTTCCCAGATGGTGCACCGCTGGGGCGTGCCAGTCATGGATCTGATGGTGACCTTTGAGTCGCCTAAGGCCAGTTGCTTCTTCAGCAGGTGGTGGCCTCGATGTCCTGATGCAGCGGTGGCCCGAGGAAGGGCTGCTGTATGTATTCCCACCGTGGGCTCTAATAGGGCGGGATAGTGCAGCGGATAGAGGCCCACCAGGGTCTAGTGATTCTTAAAGCTACGGACTGGCCAAGGTGGCCGTGGTATGCAGATCTCATTTGGCTTCTGGAGGGTCATCCATGGTGGTTTCCGATCTGGGAGGATCTCCTAATGCAAGGGCTGATGCGCATGCCGCAAGTGAATCGATTCTAGATTACATTTTGGCTCTTGAGAGGGCACGGCTGACAAAGAAGGGATATTTGGCCGTGGTGGTTTTCACCTTGTTGAAGGCCAGGCGTAGATCCATTTCTCTTGCTTATGTTTGCATCTGGTGCATCTCCGAAGCTTGGTGGGTGGAACGTCAGGTTCGGCTGGCCAAGGCTTCAGTATCCGATGTTTTAGCATTTCTGCAGGATGGGTTTGATAAGAGGCTGGCAGCTAGCTCCTTGAGGGTCCAGCTGGCAGCGATTTCCTGTTATCGAGGTAAGGTCCAAGGGGGTAGCCTTAGGGGCGCACCCTGATGTGGGAAGGTTCCTAAGGGCGGTGATGCTTCATCCGCTGAGAAGGGCAGAGCCTCGCTCAAGAAACTGACTCTCAAGACGGTGTTCCTATTGGCTATATGTTCCGCGCGTAGAATTTCGGAGCTGCAGGCGTTGTCCTGCCGGGAGCCAATTCTATTGTTTTCAAAGGAGAAGGAAGTGTTGAGGCCGGTTCCCTCCCTTTTGCCCAAGGTGGTCTCAGGTTTCTATGTGAACCAGGGTGTCATTCTGCAGGTTTTTGTCAGTGGCGAGAAGGAGGCGGTAGGAAATCAATTACGGCTTCTAGACATACGTCGGGTCCTGAAGAGATATCTGAAAAGTACAGCACCTTTCCGCAAGTCGGATCACCTGTTTGTGGTGTTCGGTGGACCACGGAAGGGAGAAGCGATGGCGAAGGCATCGATTTCCCAGTGGAATAGGGAAGCTATCGCGTCGGCGTACCTCGTGAGCGGTAAGACAGTTCCGGTTGGTCTGTGGGCTCATTCCACAAGGGCTCAGGCGGCCTCGAGGGCTGAATATAGCTTGGTTTCTACGGTGGAGATTTGTAAGGCGGCCACCTGGCTGTCTCTACATTCCTTTGTCAAGCATCTATCGTCTGGATGTCCAGGTGACAAGGGATGATGCCTGTTTTGGATCGACTGTGCTTCAGGCAGGTTTGGCAGGTCCCTCCCATTGAAATTTACTGCTCTGTTACATCCCCAGAGGTTTCGGGACTGGACTGGAGGGACGATATGGAAGACAAAATTAGACTTACCTGCTAATTGTTGTTCCTTGAGGAACTCCAGTCCAGTCCCGGATCCCGCCATACATATCAGATGTTGGTTCCGTGGCCTGAAGCCGGATTCAGAGTTTAGTAAGGGCAGGATAGGCCTCGGTTCACGTTTGTGGGGTGGGGGAGCTGGGGTGAGGACACGGAGGATGTCTGTTTGGTACTGCCTGAAGGGGGTGGCTGGTGCCTGGAGGAGTTTCTGGTAAGTTCCCACAATTGGGAGGAAAGAAGGGAGTTCTTTCTCCATGAGGGGATTTCATAGGTTCAGCTCACATAGGTGATAAGTAGTTAACATGCAACAAAATTCAGAAAACCTATTTGTCACTCCGGTGAGTCTACTTTGTCAATAGGTTACTGGAGCCTGTGGGCAGTCTCTTGGGTATTTATACGGGAGTCATCAAAAGATGACATGCTCAGTCTCCAAGCTGCTGGAGGAAGTTTGACTGGACTGGAATTCCTCAAGGAACAACAATTAGCAGGTAAGTCTAATTTCGTCATCCTCCATTAATTGGTTGTGGTGTGGCTAGCATCTTCTTAGACAGTTAACGTAGACGTAATGCATTATGGATAACGCGGGTGCACATGATGCCAAATGCATTGAGGTAGTGGTAAGTGTAAGGCACTATCCCTCCCCCCAACACACACACACACACACACACACACACACATTCTGCATATGTAAACTTTTAGCACTGGTGTCTGCTAACAGTATACTCTAATGCAGGCCTCAACAAATTTTCTTGGAATCAAGGAGCCAGCTTAAAAATTTAGAAGCTGGCCACTGAGACCTCTGTCATTGTGCCCTCCCCCACCTCATCCTCCATAAAATAGGAGCTGCGATAGCTGCAACTTAAGGCCACAATTTTACTGTTTTCCCATTTTCTAAGGAAAAAGAGAGCTTAATTATTCAAGTCCTTAACATGTCATTACACAATGCCAACAGAAGAGGGTCAATCCATCTCCTCCTCCTCCCCCTCTGCTTCCCACTAACCCCATTGAGTACATCGTCAGCAGCATATTGGTGATCCTTTATAGCTGCACTGAAGACAACTTCCTTTTTTTGCTATACATATCACCATGACCTGGTAATATATGAAGGAAAATAATCTATCCTAGCTTTCACACCCTGCCTTCAACATTCACAATTCCCCCCCCCCCCCCCATCACCCAGTCCCTCTCCCTCTCTCATAGCCCCCTCACTGCCTTCACCCAATATTTCTCTCTCAAAACATCCCCATTGCCTTCACTCAATGTGTGTGTGTGTGTGTGTCTCTTTCTCATAACTCTCCCTCCCCCCCTGCAACTTTCACCAAGTGTCGTTCTCTCTCTGAAAGCCTCCCACCAGCATTTACCAGGTCTGTTATTTTCTCATATGTAATGGGAAGAAAGAAAGTTTTACCTGGTTTGCTGCAATTTTGCAAGCATTCAGAGAGCCCATAGGGAGCAGGTCTACTGCGTGGTTTTTTATAGGCAAATGTTTGGGACAAGAAGGTGTCGCTGAAAAGAAGTGTGAGGCGTGGCTGCCAAGACTTTGAGATGACCATGATTGGGCCATCAGGGAGATGTCTCCAGTGGGCCCAAGTTTGGCTCTGGAAGCATCAAGCAACATTGGGATGGTATCCACTGAGGTCCAGTGATGTCCAACATCTTCACAACTGAAATTAATTTTGTAATGTCACAAACTCGGAAGTAATTGCACATGTATGGTGAACATGGCCAATTCATGCATGAGCTGGAAACACTGCCAACGACTGCTGCTGTGAGTGCTGTGATGCTCTGCATTTCTTGCTGCTTTAGTGAAAGAAATCCTGGGTGCCAGGTTGCAATTTTTAGGTGCCATGGTGGCCTGGTGCCAGGGATTTGTCAAACCCTGCTCTAACTAACTGCTTAACACACTATAATAAAGGGACCCATAGAAATCCATTTCAAGTCTGAATGTATTCTGGAGGGTGTGTTCCAGGACTAGTGAGGTAAAGACCTTTCTTTCACCTGATGGAGGAATGTTAGTGTCTAGATGGTTTATTAATCACTGTTACAGGGCTACTGCAAGGGTATTGGATACCCTAAGCAAATCTTAAGCCCCCTCCCCCAACTCCCCAGGTTTTGATATTAGACTGGTGTTCATCCCAACACCACCCCTCCTACAACAATTCTGTAAGAATTGTATAATTGGACATCATAACTTTTTTAAAATTTGAAACTTTGCATTTATGTGTGCCCGCTCTCCCTGCAAGAGAGAGAATGTACTGATAGCTCCTTGCGCATGTCCAGCTGCCAGATTATATTGTTACAAAAATACTTTGGTCACTATTAGAGTGTACATAATCCAAAAAACCTCTAAAAAACACTCAAATACAACAATGGTTTATGCAAAACAATCGTGATGATCAGTCTTAACACATTTATAATCTTCACATGTGTAAGTGCAGTTAACTCCAATTCATATGCAGAAGTAGGTCTCAGTACCCTTGGGCCAGTGTTTACCGTGACTATCTGTAACTCAGTCACAAACACCATTATACAAAGCCCATTTCACATCAGCGACCTCTTTTGCATAAAAATCCCCCGGTAACTGGAGAGCCAAGCAAATAAACTTATCTTGCATTCATTGTAGATATGATGTTTTCGGCAATCCAACTCCGAAGCCTCGGACCAAGCGCTTACAAGCGTTTCGCGACTGAAATCGCTTCCTCAGGGGGGATACTTTACAAATACAAAAACTCCATACGCGGAACACACAGCTGTACTGCTAAGCGGCTCCTTCCAAATCAGCCTGCATCGCTGTACTGCTAAGCAGCTCCTTCCAAATCAGCCTGCAAATCCGTACAAACATGGAGAAAGACATGCATTTTATAGCCAGCACCCGCTCCCTAACCTTGAGGGTTTGGGGAGGGGTGTGCCTTGAGGTTAAGTTGTAGTTGTGAAGGTCGAATGACAAGGCAGGTATAAAGAATATTTTTTTTTATAAGAATTTATTTCTCCCGCTCCGTGGTGGAATGGAACCGGCATAAAGGAATATACTTTTGTAGCCAAAACAAGAACAAAAGGAAAACAGGCTTTTTCCAACACTGTGTTCAAAACTATGCTTCAACACAGGAGTTCACATTCCTGTCATGTGAGCTTTACTTGAAATCACTTAAACAAAGAGCAAATAATAAAGTTCATGCACTGTAACTAAGTTATGCTTCAGCTTATTCTTTATCTCCTCATAAGCTCTTCAGGTAAGGAACTTAAACAGCATGCATTTCAGCATATTATAACGAATGACCACACAAGCTTTGCTTGACTATTCTTTGTCTATGAGACAGGTTGAGCAGTCCATTGGCTGATTCAAATCCACCATTGGTAAGGGATGAACCAATGGCACTTGTGCTTCTGGGCTCTGTACTGATTCAACTACTTTCTGCCCAGGAATAGTTCGTTTGTCTAGAAAAGCTTTAAACTCTTTCAGGAGTGCTTCAGCCTGCTTGCTATATGGGCTAGGCGGGGAATTAACTCCTTCCTGGGGTGAGTGATAGCTTGTGGGTTTTTCTTCAGGTAAACAAACAATGCCGTCTCTCTTACTATGCTCATTCACTGCACTGGAATTACCCCTCCCCCACTTGTCTCTGTCAGCAAGTGCTGGGTAAGTCAGTATCTCCAGGAACAAGCAGGAATACGTCATCACATATGGGTACGTCGGTACCGACGGAGCCCGCGTGGGAAAGCTCCCCAGCTTTTCAGATTAAAAGCTTTTGGGGCCTCCCACTGCACATGCGCGCTGCCTTCCCGCCTTCCTGAGCAGCTCTCGTCAGTTTCTTTTTTTCCGCGGAGCCAGCAGGTCGTGTTCCTGTCACCGCTGAAGAAATTGTTAATTTTATTGTTTTCTTTAGACCGCGTACCTGCCTTCCCCATTCTGAAACCGGTACTGCCGGTCTCTCTTTCTTTCTTTTAAAAAAAAAAAAAAAATTTTTTTTTTCTTCAGCACAGCTTGGTACTTTGTTAGGCCTTCAGGCCTACACAATTTCTCCTCATGGAGAAGCCAGTTCCTGGTTTTAAAAAGTGTACCAAGTGCAGTGCTGTCATTCCTCTTACAGACACCCATGAATGGTGTCTTAAATGTTTAGGACCTGACCATTCCATACCGGACTGCCCATCCTGCTCCCAGATGTCGAAACGTGGATTGCAGAACCGGGCCAACAAGTTCCATGTGCTGTTTCCTTCAGAAGCATCACAGTCATCCAGGTCTTCCTCTCCGGATGGATCTCAGGTAACCAAAACTCCAGTGGGCAAATCCTCTAAAAGCAAATCTCTTTCTAAAGATCGAGAGGCTCTCAATTCTGAGTTCGAGGATTCTGCCCAGGCCAAAAAACCCCGGCGGGAGGCTCCGGCCTCCAAAGCAATCATGGGGTCACAGGTTGACATCGATGGCGCGGCCTCGACAGATCACCTGTTGTACTGCTCTGGGGTACCGGCCCATACCGGTACCGACATCCAGGCAGCAGTGGCGTCTATGGGCAATACTGTCCAAGTCATGCAGCAGGCCATTCTGGCTTTTATTAATGCTGCTACGCCCTCGGTACCGCAGCCAGCGGTACCGGGTCCGGTTCCGGTAATGGTTTCCATACCGGAACCGAGGCCATCGTCTTCCAAACGCAGATCGGTTCCGCATGCCGGATCCGGGCTTTTGCCCGGTACCGATCCCATACCCGGTACGCCCGATGTCGATACCGAACGGTATGCGTATCGTGCGTTGGAAGCACATAGAGGATACTCTGCTTCTTCAGAGGATTTTAACTCCTCTGATGATTCTGATGAGTTCTCCCTTGATCTTCCTGAGGAGCCTTCTTCTCCTAACAGGAGAATGTCTCCACCAGAGGATTTGTCCTTTCAGGACTTCATCATAGAAATGGCTAAAGGTCTTTCTATTGCTTCATCCTCTGAAAAGGAACCCAGATCAAAGAAACTGGATATTTTAGGATACTCTAAGTCTCCTAAAGAGGCAGTCACCCTGCCTATCCATGAAATCCTTCAAGAACACTTGATGGACTTATGGGAGGCTCCTCTAACATTGTCTCCTTCCTTCTTCTCGCAGGTTGGACACCATGTACCGTGTCCCCCCTTCTCCTGGTTTCCAAAAAACCCAGTTGCCTCACCATTCTATTGTGGTGAAGTCTGCAATGAAGAAGATAAAGAGTACCAAAAGGCACTCTTCTACTCCTCCAGGGCGAGAATGTAAGACTCTAGACTCTTTTGGCAGGAAAATTTTCCAGGCTACTATGCTTATAGCCAATATTAATTCCTATAGTCTTTACATGGGCATGTTTCTCAGTGAAATCGCTCTAAAAGTTCGGCATTTTGCCCCCTTTCTCCCTGAGGATAAGAGGGAGCAGTTCATTTCCTTGGTGAAACACCTTTTGGATATTTCAAAGTTCTCCAACAGGGCAGCTTTTGATTCCTTTGAGGGTGCTGGTAGGGCTTCGGGCATTGCTATAGCAGCCCGACGTCTTGCTTGGCTCCAGGCTTCTGATCTAGAACCTTGGGTCCTAGATGGCTTAAGAAATCTGCCCTGTACAGGTGAGAACTTATTTGGTGAGGAGTGGCAAATTAAGGCCACTCAAATGGATGCAGAAAATGCCACCTTAGATAGACTTTCTAAGTCTACCTCCACTCCTGCCAAGAAGAAGTCTTTTAAGAGGCCTTATTACAAGAAGTCCAGATTTTCTACAAATACTGGCCAACAATCCTCTCAGCCTCGTTTTGCTGCTAAACGTCAGCAACCTAAACAGGCAAGGTCAAAGCCTGCGGCGTCTGCTACGCCTCAGCAGGCTCCACCTCCTCAGGGGTTTTGACTTGCCCCTAGAGAACTTAACTTTTCTGGCTCTAGAACAACCAGAGCCCCTCACCATACCCGGAGGGTTAGCTCACTTTGCTCCCAGATGGGAGCAAATTACATCAGAGCAATGGACCCTCTCTATCATCAGAGAGGGTTACAAACTCCATTTTTCCGACCTTCCTCCTTATACTATGGTGAGGCAGTTCAATTCTCCCCCATCTCTCCTGGCCCTCTTGGGTCAGGAAGTCTCCTCCCTCCTTGCCCAGGGGGCAATAGAGGAGGTCCCTCTTCTTCAACAGGGGACGGGATTCTACTCCCCTTATTTTCTAATACCAAAGAAGACAGAGGGCTTCAGACCAATTCTGGATCTGAGAGAATTGAACAAATTTCTTTTCAAGGAGAAATTCAAAATGCTTTCTCTGGGCATTCTCCTTCCATACCTTCAGAGTCAGGATTGGCTTTGTTCTCTAGATCTAAAGGATGCGTATACACACATACTCATCCACCCATCCCACAGAAAATACCTTCGATTTCTGTTTCAGGGAAAACATTTCCAGTACAGAGTACTCCCCTTCGGTCTAGCCTCTGCTCCAAGAGTGTTCACCAAATGCATGGCAGTCGTAGCTGCCTTTCTAAGAGGCCTGGGAATTTTCATATTCCCATACCTGGACGACTGGCTCATCCGAGCTCCCTCTCAGTCCCAGGCCCAAATTTCCCTGGACCGCACAAGGCGTCTTCTGCAGTATCTAGGACTGGTAGTAAACCTTCCCAAGTCTCAACTAATCCCTACTCAGTCTCTCGAGTTCATAGGGGCCCAGTTAGACACCATCACTGCAAGGGCCTACCTGCCTCAGGTCAGGGCCCAGCGCCTGCTGAGTTTGGCCTTCCAAGCTCAGTCCAGCAGTCATTTGACAGCCCGGGAAATGCTGCGACTTCTGGGCCACATGGCCTCCACGGTACATGTGGTGCCCTACGCTCGTCTGCATATGAGAGCAGCTCAATGGACCTTGGCCACCCAGTGGACTCAAGCATCTGGAGCGCTCTCCGACCAAATACTCACCTCAAGCCGTCTATTTTGGTCCCTCCAATGGTGGACATCCACCAAGAATCTGTTGTTGGGGGCCCCCTTCCAACCTTTGTTGTCCCAAGCAACCCTCACAACAGATGCCTCCCAGACAGGGTGGGGAGCTCATCTTCAGAACCTCTCCACTCAGGGCACTTGGTCTCCACAGGAGGCCACCCTTCATATCAACCTCCTGGAACTGCGAGCAATTTACCTTGCCCTCAAGGTCTTCTATACCCTCCTTGTCAACCTGACTGTCCTAGTTCAGACAGACAATCAGGTAGCCATGTTCTATATAAACAAACAAGGAGGGACAGGCTCTCTGTCGCTTTGCAACGAAGCTCTCAGAATATGGGCCTTCGCCAGAGAGCATCAAATTCACCTTCTTGCAGTGTATCTTCCAGGAGTTCAAAACTCTCGTGCAGACAGACTCAGTCGAGTTCTGCTTCCACACGAATGGTCCCTACATATGGACCAGATACGCAGAATCTTTCAGGAATGGGGGACCCCGGACATAGACCTCTTTGCAAGTCCGTGGAATGCCAAACTTCCCCGGTTCTGTTCCAGAACTCAGTGTCAGGGAGCTCAGGCCCACGATGCCTTCCTCCTGCATTGGGGTCAGGAATTCCTCTATGCCTTTCCACCCATTCCTCTAATATCCAAGACTCTGTTCAAGCTCCAGAGGGATCACGGGACTATGATCCTCATAGCTCCCCGCTGGCCACGCCAGGTGTGGTTCCCTCTACTTCTGCATCTCTCCCAGGGATCCTCCCTGGACCTGGGAGCTGCGCCAGACCTTCTGTCTCAGGAGGAGGGGACTTTGTGGCACCCAAACCCCAAATCCCTACATCTCAGAGCTTGGTTACTGAAGGCCTAAGTCTTCAAGACTTTAATCTTTCTCAACCTGTGACAGATATCCTTCATGCCTCTAGGAAACCTTCCACGAGGCGTTCTTATGCTTTCAAATGGAAACGTTTTTCCATTTGGTGTGCTCAGCAGGGTCTTGACCCTCTAGCACTTCCTTTGAATTCCCTCTTGGACTATCTCCTGCATCTTTCAAATGCAGGCCTTAAGACGAATTCAGTAAGGGTCCATTTGAGTGCTATTGCAGCATCCTTAAAACCTATAAATGGACAACCTGTCTCCTCTCATCCTCTTGTTTCACGTTTCATGAGAGGCCTGACTCTAACTAAACCTCCCATCCGACCTCCTCCGGTAGCATGGGATTTGAACCTAGTTCTAGGTCAGCTTATGAAGCCACCTTTTGAGTCTTTGGACTCTACCTCCTTCAAATTTCTTTCCTGGAAGGTTGTTTTCCTTATTGCAGTCACTTCGGCTCGCCGCATCAGTGAACTGCAGGCTTTAGTGGCTCATCCACCTTATACTAGGTTTCATCATGATAAGGTGGTCCTTAGGACGAATCCCCACTTTATGCCCAAAGTGGTTTCGCCCTTTCATCTTAATCAAGAGGTATATCTACCTGTCTTTTTCCCGGCTCCTCATGCATCCAGTGCAGAGAGGAACCTTCATACTCTGGATTGTAAAAGAGCTCTTGCCTTTTACCTCAACAGGACTCAACCACATCGAAAGTCTTCCCAACTTTTCGTGGCTTTTGATCCTTCTCATTTGGGACTTCCAGTCACCAAGCGTACACTTTCCAATTGGATCGCTCAGTGTATTTCTTTTGCTTACCAGAGTAAGAACATTTCTATGGAGGGCCATGTCACAGCTCACAATGTGAGGGCCATGGCCACTTCTATGGCTCATCTTCACTCTGTGTCCATAGATCAGATCTGTCGAGCAGCCACTTGGGCCTCGGTTCATACCTTCACAGCCCATTACTGCTTGGACAAGGACTCCCGCCGGGATGCCTTGTTTGGTCAGGCTGTCCTCAAACACCTGTTCCATACTTAAACAACTCCTGCCCACCTTCCCTGGATGGATGCCTGAGATCCATGCGAAGATGGTTTACCCTTGGAGGGGGATCTCCCAGGCATCTTAGCTAGGGAGTCCCCATATGTGATGACGTATTCCTGCTTGTTCCTGGAGATAGCACAGTTACTTACCTGTAACAGGTGATCTCTGGGAACAGCAGGAATTAGTCATCACAACCCACCCACCTCCCCTAGGAGTTGTATCTCTATCTATCTTCCTGTCCTCTCTCTCTATTGTCTCAGCTTTAAACTCGAACTGACGAGAGCTGCTCAGGAAGGCGGGAAGGCAGCGCGCATGTGCAGTGGGAGGCCCCAAAAGCTTTTAATCTGAAAAGCTGGGGAGCTTTCCCGCGCGGGCTCCGTCGGTACCGACGTACCCATATGTGATGACTAATTCCTGCTGTTCCCAGAGATCACCTGTTACAGGTAAGTAACTGTGCTTCATTTGCAGATGAAGGATTTTTAGACAGCAATTCAAACTTATGTCCTTCTAAAGCCTTCTGGCATATATCTCTAGCAAATATATCTGCTACGTCCTTGTAGCTAGCTTGCTTGCTAATTCTGTCAGCAGTTTGAGGAGGAAAGCAGGGTTTATCTGAATGAGCTTCTAGTTGCAGCCAACTGCCCTCATAAAACCTGGGTTTGCCT
The DNA here is from genome assembly GCA_033557465.1 of Ichthyophis bannanicus. Taxonomy (NCBI): domain Eukaryota; kingdom Metazoa; phylum Chordata; class Amphibia; order Gymnophiona; family Ichthyophiidae; genus Ichthyophis; species Ichthyophis bannanicus. The sequence continues at coordinate 53,650,977 of CM066034.1, read as the reverse complement.
TGGGTTTTAAAATAAGCATTCACACAGTCTGGCTTCTCATAAAAGCTGTTATCAGAATTAAAGACACCCTGTACCTTGTGTTGAGGAATGTCTGAATGTTCTTTAGCAGTCTGCCATTCTTTCCACGGGTCAGCTCTCTGTTCCAAAAGCATAGGCTTTACCCCTGGGTCTCTCAGTGCCTCGCCCTTCTCTTGCTCCCAGAAGGTTCTTCCATGCACTGAGTCTCCCTGGTACCTGCTTCTTGGCTTGGCAAGCGTTCTCCTGGAATTGCAGCTGGGGAGCGTTTCTCCTTCAAAGTCAAAGGTTCTGGCATCCAAGGCTACTTCCTGCCTTCCATGATGCTTCCTTTGTCTCTGCACTGCTCCGTCTCTAAAGCACACATCTGCTTCGTCTGTTTCCTGTATTTCCTTCCACCTCCTCGGCTGGTTCTTGTTCCCTTTCTCATTCTCTCTTCCTTCTTCCTGTTTAACAAGCTGCCTCTGCTCTGGGGAACCCGCCTCCTGCTAGGGCGTGCCCAATCAGCAACTCTGCTTCTCCCCTCCCCCGAGGTGAGCTGTGTTAGCTGATTAGCCATGTGCATCTTGTGCTGAGAAGGGAAAATCTTGCCTTTAGCTGCAGTACCCGGACCTTCCACCGGGTCACTATCGGTTTCTATGGCTTCTAGCACTGCTACAGCGTCTGTTTGTATGGATTTGCAGGCTGATTTGGAAGGAGCCGCTTAGCAGTACAGCTGTGTGTTCTGCGTATGGAGTTTTTGTATTTGTAAAGTATCCTCCCTGAGGAAGCGATTTGAGTCGCGAAATGCTTGTAAGCGCTTGGTCTGAGGTGTCGGGGTTGGATTGCTGAAAACATCATATCTACAATGAATGCAAGATAAGTTTATTTGCTTGGTTCTCCAGTTACCGGGGGTTTTTTATGCAAAAGAGGTCGCTGATATGAAATGGGCTATATATAATGGTGTTTGTGACTGAGTTACAGATAGTCACGGTAAACACTGGCCCAAGGGTACTGAGACCTACTTCTGCATATGAATTGGAGTTAACCGCAACTATACACATGTTAATGATTATAAATGTGTTAAGACTGATCATCACGATTGTTTTACATAAATTTTTGTTGTATTTGAGTGTTTTTTAGAAGTTTTTAGGTTATATTGTCATGCCCTGATTGCCGCTGCTCTTTGCTGCCCTTTAGAAACTACTGCCTATGGTGACTGCCTAGTCTTGACTAATGGTTGGGCAGATCCTGCCCTCTTACTTAATTCAATGAAGTCTATAATACCATTGAAAGGGAAGAGAATGTTATTTGCTGAAAGTTAGTCTAATACAAATGAGTCATTTTTATTTATATACATATACATACATATATATATACATACATACATACATGATGGCAGAAAAGGGCCACATGATCTATCTAGTCTGCCCTTCCCTATCAAATACTAGTCCCTTCTTTTCTTTAGAGATCTTCTGCGTTTGTTCCATGCTTTTTTGAATTCAGATACTGTTCTCGTCTCTACTACCTCCATTGGGAGACTATTCCATGCATCTACCACTCTTTCTGTAAAGAAATATTTCTGCATATTATTCCTGACTCTATCCCCTTTCACCCTCATCCTATGTCCCCTCATAGCAGAACTTGCGTTCAATTGAAAGAGGCTCTCATCCTTAGCATTTATGCCACGGAGGTATTTAAATGTCTCTATTATATCTCCTCTATCCCACCTTTCCTCTGATGTATACATATTAAGGTCTTTAAGTCCTCATATGCTTTATAACAAAGACCACTAACCGCTGCACCGACTCCATCCTATTTATGTCCTTTTGAAGGTGTGGTCTCCAGAATTGCACACAATACTCCAAATGAGGTCATACCAAAGACTTATACAGAGGCACTATCGCCTCCTTTTTCTGCTGGCCATTCCTCTCCCTATGCACCCAAGCATCCTTTTGGCTTTTGCCATATTTTTTACTTGTCTAGCCACCTTAAGATCATCGGAAGCAATCATACCCAGTTCCTGCACTTCTTTTGTGGACAGCAGTACTTCACCTCCTACAATGTACCCTTGGATATTTCCAGCCCAAATGCATGACCCTGTATTTTTTAGCATTAAATCTCAGCTGCCAAATTCTTCACCAAGCTTAGCTAGATCCTCCTCATGGTTTGTACTCCTTCCTGGGTGTCTACTTTTTTGCAGATTTTGGTATCATCTGCAAAGAGGCAAACTTTACCCGACAGCCCTTCCGCAATATCATTAACAAAGAATCAGCCCAAGGACAGATACCTGTGGCACACCACTGGTAACCTCCTTCTCTTCAGAGTGAGTTCCATTTACCTGTACCCTTTGTCGCCTCCCACTCAACCAATTTCTATCCCAGTTGGTCACTTTAGAGTCCATCCCTAGGGTGCTCAGTTTGTTTATAAGTTGCCTTGGCAGAACAGTGTCAAAGGTTTTACTAAAATATAAGTACACCTCATCTAGGGCTCTCCCTTGATCCAGGTCACCCAGTCAAAGAAATCAGATTTGTCTGACAAGACCTGCCTCTGTTAAACCCATGCTGCCATGGATCCTGCAATCCATTGGACTCCAGAAACCTCACTATCCTCCCTTTTAGCAGCGTTTTCAATAATTTACTCACCACAGAGGTTAGACTAATGGCCTGTGGTTTTCAACCTAATTCTTACTTCCGTTTTTGTGTAAAGGGATCACGTGTCTTTCTCCATTCCTCTGGGACCACTCCTGACTCTGCATTGAAAAGGTCAGTCAGTGGAGCTGCTAGAATTTCCTAAGTTCCTTCAATATTCTTGGATGTATCCCATCCAGTCCCATCGCTTTGTTTACTTTTAGTTTAGCTAGTTCCTCATGAACACAGTCTTCTGAAAATCATTCAATATCCCCGTCACTTCTGTTTCCTTTTTGTGGGTGTTTTCTGAAGTCCTGCTCCTGGCTGTTCATCTGTGAACACAGAAATATTTGTTAAGCATTTCTGCTTTATCCTTCTCAGCTTCTACATATTCCTTCCCGTCACCTTGAGTCTGAAAATAACATATCTGAAAAATGTCTTATCCCCCCATTTTATTGCACTTCTTTTTTTTTTTTTTGTATCTTTGTTTTCTTGACTACTTTGCTAGCTTCTCTAAGTTTTTCCAAATATAGATGCTTGTCTTTCTCTCTCTGTGATTTCTTATATTTTATGAAGGCCATCCTCTTTACCTTTTCAGCTACTTCTTTTGAGAACCATAGCAGCCTTCTTTTCCTTTTACATTTATTTACCTGTCTAACAAAAAGGTTTGCTGCCCTTAAAATATCCCCTTTCAGTTTTGCCTATTGCTTTTCTACATCCCCCAGCTGTTCCCATCCCACTAATGACTCCTTAAGGTATTGGCCCATCTTGGCAAAGTTAGTTTTCCTAAAGTCTAAGACCCTCACTTTTGAATAGATTTTATCCTCCCTAGTCCTAATACCGAAACACACCATCTGGTAATCACTGGATGCGAGATGATCTCCCACTATGACATCAGAAACACTTTCCCCATTGGTAAGCACCAAGTCCAGTATGGTCCCTTCACGTCTGGGCTCTGTTACCAGTTGCCAGAATAATTCTTCCTGTAGAGAATTTAGGATCTCCTTACTTATAGATGACACTGTAGCAGAGATGTGCCAATCAACATCCAACATATTGAAATCACCTATCAGTAGCACTTCTCCTCCTTTCATGACAATACTGTGTATGTCTTCTATTAAATCTCTGTCCACTTCTCCCTGTGAGGGAGATCTGTATATCACATCAGTACAAATGGATTTTTCTTTCTCTTTCTTTCTAGTTGAACCTACAGTATCTCCTTGCTTCCTTTTAAGCCCTGTAATTCTATAGCTTTAATATTATTTTTTACCTATAGTGCCACTTCTACCCTTCTCCTACCCTGTTCTTCCTGAATAAAGTATAGCCCGTTATAATTCACTAGTCAACAAATTTTTACAAAAGTCATGTTACTGAAATAAAAAGTCATTTCTTATCAATTTTTATATGCTGAACACGAATATGACAGTGAAATTGCAAAGTTGGCTCTAGTTTTTTTTGTAATCTACAATAATTAATGTTTACATCACAAAATGCATGTCAATAGTAAATATAACAGGCCTTCGGTTAACACCTGTAAAAAACCAAGTCATAGACTACTTAGATTTTTTCGCCTGTCTCTTATACAGCTGTTCAGGAGCTTCTCTGGGGCGTGTCCAGTAGTAGTCAGCCAGCATTGTAGTGGACCATTTTCCCTGGTATCTTTGCTCCATCGTTGCGATATCCTGGTGAAAATGTTTGCCCTGTTCATCACTAACCATACCACAGTCGTCAGGAAAGAAATTGAGATGGGAATCAAGGAAATGGATCTTTAGAGACATATTGCAGCCAAGTTTCTGATACTGCATCAGCATGTCTTCTACTAGTTCCTTGTAGTTTTCTGCCCTAACATTCCCGAGAAAGTTTGTTGACACTAGGCGAAAAGCATGCCATGCTTGTTTCGCATCATCCTGCAGCAAGTTGTTGAACTGGTCATCTTTGAAGAGCTCTCGAATCTGAGGACCCACAAAAACTCCCTCTTTAATCTTTGCTTCGCTGAGTGGAGGGAATTTTTCGTGCAGGTATCATGCGGTCCATGGCTTTCACAAAGTTTTTCATCAAACCTAGTTTGATGTTAAGGGTTGGTAGCAGGATTTTGTGAGCCTCAACCAGAGTTGGGTGCTGGATATTCTTCTCTCCAACTGTTACATTTTGTCTGCGATTCCATTCCTTCCGCAAGTAGTGCCAATCCCTTGCTCGGCTATCCCACTCACATAAGAAACACATGTATTTTATATATCCCTGCTGCAGTCCCATTAAAAGGGCAACTACCTTCAAGTCACCACAGAGGTGCCAGCTGTACTTGTTATAGTTAATGGAGGTCAGTAGATGCTTTAAGTTATCGTATGTCTCTTTCATGTGGACAGCATGCGCTACTGGAATAGATGGAAGACGATTTCCATTGTTCAAAAGCACAGCCTTCAGACTCAGTTTCAAAGAGTCTATAAATAGTCTCAGTCTGAAGAAAGGCTCCAACTGCTGATGGTGCTTTCGATATGAAGTAATTTTGACATCTTTCTTCTAGAAGATTCCATTGTTGGAGTCTTGATCCTAGCAATTCTGCCTTGTTCTTGGATAAGTCCAGGTCATTTAGTTCTTCTGTGTTATTCTGTGTGGAGTTGATATGCATCCCAGTGAAAATCTGGGTCACTGCATGCTGATGGACCAGGAGAAGAACAGGTCGGCTCACCCTTGTCCTCATCAGATGAATCAAGAGAATATTCTGATGGAGGTTCTGGAATAGGAAGTCCCTCACCATGTGGAACTGGTCTCAATGCAGACGGAATGTTTGGGTAGACTATGCTCAACTTCTTTTGCTTCGTTAGTCCGCTGGAAAGAGGAGGAACCAAGCAGAAGTAACAGTCATTTATGTGGTTGCTTGTCTCTCTCCACACTATGGGGACTGCAAACGGCATTGATGGTCTGTTGCAATTCAACCACCTTGAAAGCTGTGTTGTACATGTAGTGCAGCATATATGCGGGGCCCAAGGCTTGTCTTGGTCACCAGTCTTGCATCCGAAGTAAAGATGATATGCCTTCTTCAGTTGAGAAGTGATGCTTCTGGTTGGCAAATGTCACTTCCCCACAAATGTAGCAGAAATTGTCAACAGTATTAACACACTTTCGCGGCATTACTGTTCTGTATTTACCTAAATGGCTAAAATTATATGATTAATAAAAGTTACATGTAACAGTAGCTTAAACTGTCTCGCACACAGTCTGAAATATTTTAACCCTGGGAGTACTGATGAGATCAAAAGTGACCCCATTGCAAGTTTCACAACGCGTATCTCGGAAACTAGTTGTTCAAGAATGCAATCTTTTTATGACTTTTCACATGTCAATATTCTCTTTATATTGCGCCATGAGAGGAATAATTTTCATTCGCTAGGTGACGCTAGTGATGAATTGCAGCACAGAGTACCAGTGGGGTCATTTTTGACCCCCGTTGCTTACGTCCGGTTTGGATCGTGATACAATTTGCAGTTTTGTGAATTTTTTGATCTGACAAAGGTATTTATCATTATGTATCATTTATTTTTTGTACTCTTATTTTATGAAAATTACACATTTTCTGTAATTGATATCATACGTTCTCTCATTATTTCCGATGAAATCTAAAGGCTTTCAGCTCGTTCATCACGATTATTGTACACCTATAGTAAAACTGCTTTGCGTTTTATTCACCTTTATCTTTATTTATTTTAGGTTATTATTTATGATGTCAAAACGAAAGTATTCAGCTGCCCAAGTAAGAGAAATATTGCAACGAGATGCTGACAGTGACGGCTCTGAGTCGTCTGATGATGCAGTATATTCAGCAAGCGAATAAGCATATCAGCCAAGTTCGGGCGATAAACCTGATGATGACAGTCATGATTCAGATGGCGACAGCAGTTGGTCGCCAAGTGAATGTGAGACTGATGTTGAGCCGGTAACATCGCCTGCAGCAAAGAGTCAAGTTACAGGTCGAAGCTGTGCTGGACGGGGAAGAAGGCAGGCGTCCTCGGTGTCAGTATCATCTGTGAGGAATCTTAGTTGTGGTTGTAGAGGAGCTAAGAGGTCATCAACTAGAAGCACAAATGTTGCCATTGAAGCCTATGTATCTAAGGATGCCACATAATGGAACAGGAAACCTATAAAGCAAGCTGCTGGAAGATACGCCAGAGTTAATGTCATGCCCGTACAACAAGGTCCTACAAGGTATGCTGTATGAAATGTTGTTGGCACTCTCGCAGCATTCCACTTGTTCATGAGGAAGAACTTATTGAATGAAATCATGATGTGGACGAGCAAACAAGGAAGACACATTTATGACGACACCTGGAAAGATTTGACAGACGGAGAATTTCAACGTTTTCTTGGACTTCTGATCCTCTCAGGCATGTACAAGTCACGAAACGAATCCATAGTTCAGTTGTGGAACCTTGAAGATGGTCGTTCTGTTTTCGGCAAAAATATGGCCCATAACTGTTTTCAGCAAATTTCTTGTGCTCTCAGATTTGATGATGCAACCAACAGACGTGAACAACGAGGCGTGGATAAGCTTGCTCCAATCAGACACGTTTTTGATACCTGGGAAGCAGCTCTAAGTGACGCCTTTGTTCCTGGTGAAAATGTTACCGTGGATGAGCAACGGCTTACATTTCGTGGCCGTATTCCGTTCAGACAATATATTCCCAGCAAACCTGGGAAATATGGCATAAAGCTATGGATGTTGTGTGAAAAGTGCAACGTCATATGTTCTGCGTCTTCAAGTATATACAGGAAGGGAACTTGGACAAAACAGGGAACAGAATCAGGGTGAAAGGGTTGTGTTGCAACTCGCTGAAGGATTGACGCGATCTGGCAGAAATGTTACTGTTGACAATTTCTTCTGCAGTTTATCCCTGTCACGGAAATTGCTAGAAAACCAAATGACACTTTTGGGGACAATTCGAAAGAACAGAAAAGAATTACCTCCAGAATTTGTAACAGCAAAGGGCCGAGAGGTATTCACTTCACTGTTTGCCTTTTGCGATGACGCCACTCTGGTTTTCTATTGCCCGAAGAAAGGAAAAGTGGTGGTTGTTCTGAGCAGTTTGCATGATCAAGAAGAAGTAGATAACACACGTCCAGACAAAAAAACACGCATGATCTTGGACTATAATTCTAGTAAAGGTGGAGTAGATACGACAGATCAAATGTTGCGCACGTATACCACAAAACGACTGACAAGACGCTGGCCAGTGACAATCTTCTACAACATGTTGGACATCAGTGCTTTGAACGCCTTCATTGTTTGGATGTCACTAAATCCAGAATGGCAGTCCAAGTCAAAGCACAGACGACGTCTATTCCTCTTGGAATTAGAAAAGCAGCTGCTTCAGAGTAATTGCAGCAAGACTTCTTCCAGCATTGTAGAAGCCAATGATGCTGTTTGCAATGTTGGGATCCCAAAGAAAAGGGCAAGGTGTCACTGCTCTTCCAGAGAAAAAGACAAGAAAAGAAACATAGTTTGCACCTCCTGCAAGCGCAATGTTTGCAAAGAACATTCAGAAATTGTCTGTGTCTCATGCAAATGACTGTAGTACTTTACTGTGTTCATCAAGTGCATGCAAAAACTGCTTTCATGGCAACTCTTCTTCATGTAATTTTATGATAAAGCATTACATTTTAAAACATTTAACCTTCATATAATAAATAATTAATTCAGAATAATATTTTGTCTGTTTAGCTTAAAATTTTCATGGTTAACAATTAAAATTTGTCGTGGGGTCATTTATGACCACCAACAGTATTCAGTGTGTGCAAAAAATCTTGGTAATTCTAGGGTTAAATGCTCAACCTTTCCGACTGCATATAGTACACTGCTGACGTCAGATGGCTTCAGAAGCCGTCTGGCAGTAGTATTGCATTGCATCAGAAAATGATGCAATCAAATCTGGATGATGTGTGCATGCTGGTATTATGCAATGTGATGCAATATTACATCATTCAAGGCTTATTTGGGATGTTGTTGATGTCCTACTGGATAAATTTACACGGTGAAACGTCAAAAATGAACTACATGCAATATCTTTAAAACGAGAGCCAATAAAAATTTTTTAATGTTATATTTGTGTTCAGCTCAGCAAGATACTACAGATTAGGGTCTTTTAAAGTCAGTAACGATTTTAATGTTGACCAGTGTAGTCCATGAACTGCATATTTTCCTTTTCCCTTCTTGTCTATGCTGCTATTACTAGGGCTGCAGGTGCATGGCTGATTGAGTTAGTCTCCTTTAAAATGAGTAATTTGCTTTTCTACTTGGTCTGAATAAAAATAAAATTTCACTGTCAGCTGTTAGTTCCATGAATTTGACTTTCAAAAACATGTAAATTAACCTTTTAATTTTAGTTCATAAATAGAACAGAATTGCTTTATTTTACGCCATGCAAAAGCCTTGTAATTTTTGAGAAAAAGGAGTACAAGGAAGACAGATATCACTTAAAACAAGATTTGAATACATATGATCATTCTCAAGTTCCTCTTCCATTGGAAGCCAAGGCCGATGCACAGGCATAATTTGTCGAGATCTTAAGTTGTTTTCTTTCCATCTAATTTTTTTTGAATACCATGCTTTATTTGCCGTATTCCTCTCTGCTTTAGACTTTTTCAGCTGTTCATCCCTAATTTTCTGTCTTTAGATAAATCTTCCCTTACCCTCTTGATAGAACACATTTATGGGTGTTTCTACCTCTGGTGTCTCTGCAGCGGTAAACAGGGTGTTTCAGTGGGTAGGGGCTGGCACACCACTCTCCCTGCCTGAGGGCACATTTTGGGTGGGAGGAAGACAGTGCTTCAAAACTCTACCATTGTGGCAGGGCTAGCCCCAGAGTTTATTCAAGGTGTTGGAACCCTAGGCAAATATTAATCCTTATTCCCCCCGACTGTCATTTATTTTCTAGCTTTAAATGCCCTGCTCTTTGCCACCCCCCCCCCCCCCAGAAGCTGCTGCCCTAGGCAACTGCCTGATTTGCCCAGTGGCTGGGCCAGCCCTGCTTTGTGGATCTTCTGTGAGGTTAGCAAGAACACCAAATACCTTAAACTACTGTCAAATCAAAAAGCTTTACTGAAAACATTTTGGGAAATAACATAATCAGTAGTTAAGCTTTTAATTCATCATCAACCTATTTATTTAAATCTCAATGCCTCATCTGCTTAGCACAATGTATAACAAACATTTTAAAACAAGTTAAATATATGGGTAAATATTTAACCCATTGCAGTCAGTGTTTCAAAAAGAATGCCAACTGTTGTGGGTAAAAAAAAAATCCAATTATTTGGCAGCAGTATCCAGATAACGGTAATATTCAGCCGCTATTCAGATAGCCAGCCTGCATCCCACTTAGGACAGCTTTTTTACTGTTCTAAGGGGTATGTTTACTAAATGGTGATAGCGGACTCTGTGCGATATCGGAGCCGTGGCCCCATTGATTACATTTAGTAAACATGGTGGCAATGGGGTTGGCTGAGGTGGGGGTGCAAGGGATGTGGATCACCTAGGCTGCCTCATCTCCTTGCACTGGCCCTGCTGTATGGATAGTGCCCCTAAATATTAGGTACAGTGCGTTTATCCAGTTAGCAGATGCTGCTAATAAGGTGAGTACCTTTTTAATTATTGGCCCCACAGTGCTTAAGATATATAACAGCCACATACACATCAACAAAAATAAACTGTGAATGTTTTGTTTTGCTGTATTTTTGTTGTGATGTGATCTGATACAATGCACATCATCTTTTTTTATGGACACCTCTAGACCATCCAGAACATGACCATTCAGCTCCTGACTTTGACTAGAAAATACAATCACGCGACTCAATTTCTGATTCAGTATCACTGGCTCCCAGTCAAAGCTCACGTTCAATATAAAATCCTCACAAAGCCTTTTATCAGCTTGCCCTAGAATATCTGTCATCCCTGACCGTCTTCTACTGTCTGGTCCGCTCCCTCCTGTCGATCCATGGAAACATACTATGCTTGCCACTCCCAACTAAGGCTCCTTACGAATCCACCAGGCAATCAGCATTTTTCTTAGGCCCGTTATGGCATGGCTTCCCTGTCCAGCTCCATCTCCAAGCTTCATACAAAATGTCTCCCTAGCTGGCCTACCTCAGTATCAACTGCATAGGCTTCAACTGGTACAGAATATGGCTGCCCGTATCCATACCTATGCTACCCACTCTGTTCACTTCACCCCGCTCCTCATTCGTCTCCACTGGCTCCCTATGACTTCCAGAATTCAAAACAAAATCCTCATTTTTGTCCATAAAGCGATACACACTGGAGTTCCTCAATACCTCTCCAATCTGGTTCGCCTCCACACCCCTCAATGGTCTCTTAGGTCCATACACGCTAACCGCATGTCCCTTCCCAGACCCACCTGGAATCTACCCGGTCCTCAGCCTTCGTCTTCCTTGGCCCTAGGCTCTGGAACTCGCTCCCGCCAGCTCTACGCTTAGAACACTCTTTTACCAGTTTCAAAGCTCAATTAAAGACTCATCTCTTCTACATTGCCTTCAACCTCACCCCGTCACTCTACCCCTCTCGTGCTCCTCCCCTAGTGATGTCCCTGTGTTACACCCCTCCTATTTAAGGACAGTCCTGTTCTTTCTTGCTCCTCCTGTTCTTTCTCTTTCCTGTCTGACCATTGGTGTTATGTTTTCCTTTTTTCCGCAGCCTTTTGATTTTGCATTGTAAACCGCTCTGATACTCACCTGTAGGCGGTATATTAAGTGACGAATAAAGATAAAGAAAATTTTCAAATTGGATCTGAAGTCCTATTTAAACAATTTTTTGATATCCCTGAATAGCAGGGTTTGAATTGACCCTGCCCGGAATACAGGGCAATTGTCCATGTCAATATTGACGAGAATGTCAATGCGAGTATGGCACTATCCCTGTATGTTTCATACCTGTTTGTTCCTCTTGTGATTGTTGATGTTTTGACCTCTTTTCTCTTGCTCTATCCTGTCAGTTGCATTGGAGTTCCTTTCCATTCTATTCCATGTTTTTAGCTTGTCTTATAAATCGCTTTTCCTAAATTGTAGAAGGCGGTATAGAAAGTGAAATAAACCATAACCATAAACCACCTCCACTAGAGGCTATTCTACACATCCACCACCCTTTCCATAAAAAAATATTTCCTCAGATTACTCCAGAGTCTATCCCCTTTCACCATTATCTTATGACATCTCATTCCAGAGCTTCCTTTTTAATTGGAAGAGGGTCACCTGTGAATTTATTCCACAGAGGTATTTAAATGTCTATCTCCAGGAACAAGCAGGAAAGCACAGTTACTTACCTGTAACAGGTGATCTCTGGGAACAGCAGGAATTAGTCCTCACATATGGGTACGTTGGTACCGACGGAGCCTGAGCGGGAAAGCTCCCCAGCTTCCCAGAAGGAAAACTTTTGGGGCCTCCCACTGCGCATGCGCGCTGCCTTCCCGCCTTCCTGACCAACTCTTCTCAGTTCGAGTTTATAGCTGAGACAATAGAGAGAGGAAAGGAAGAGAGAGAGATACAACTCCTAGGGGAGGTGGGCGGGTTGTGAGGACTAATTCCTGCTGTTCCTAGAGATCACCTGTTACAGGTAAGTAACTGTGCTATCTCCAGGAACAAGCAGGAATAAGTCCTCACATATGGGGACTCCCTAGCTAAGATGCCCGGGAGATCCCCTGAAGGGTATGAGACCCTGAAAGGTTCTTTATCTTCCTATGGATCTCAGGCATCCATTCAGGGAAGGTGGGCTGGAGTTGTTCAAGAATGGAACAGGTGTCTGAGGACAGCCTGACCAAACAAGGCATCCCGGCGGGAGTCCTTGTCCAAACAGTAATGGGCTGTAAAGGTATGAACCGAGGCCCAGGTGGCTGCTTGACAGATCTGGTCAATGGACACAGAGTTTAAATGAGCCATAGAGGTGGCCATGGCCCTCACGTTGTGAGCGGTGACATGGCCCTCCAGAGAAAGGTTCTTACTCTGGTAAGCAAAAGAGATACACTGAGCAATCCAATTGGAGAGTGTTCTTTTGGAGACTGGAAGTCCTAAATGAGAAGGATCAAAAGCAACAAAAAGCTGAGAAGACTTTCGATGTTGCTGTGTCCTGTGGAGGTAAAACCAACCATATATAAAATTGCCCTACTACTTATAAATATTTTAATTTTATAATTCTTTAATTACTTAAACAATTTTTTTATTTTTGGATAACGGTCTCAGAATGAATGGGGAAGGATAGCTACAGGCTATAACTAGAAAACCTGAGAAAGTCCTTACCCCTTCCTTACAAGGACCTTATATATCCAAGTTTTTATTAAATTAGCCTAAAAAATCTTTACTCTTGCTTTTTTTAAGAAAACTTTTGAAGAACATTTGAAAAAATTGCAGATTTAACAAAATTTTAAATTCTGCAAACTCTCTGTTGAGTAATGCTTACTGGTATCTACACCAATGCAGATTTGACTGGATGACCAACTTTCCAGCTCTTTTCAAAAAACCTCTTTATTAAAAGGTTGAAATGTCCGTGATTCCATAAAGATGATATCAAAGCAGAGTCTGGTAGTAAAATAGAGTAAGTCGCACAAGTAAATAGAAAATAGCCAAAGCAGTTCTTAAATTTCCTGAATCTTCTCTAGCAGAAATAAATTCTAACAAAACAGGATCAAAACTGCAGGCTTTCAAAATTGGACTTATCTGTAAAAACGATGAAAAAACCAGATCTCTGTCTTCCCGACACGAACTTCCAGCGCTGTCACGTTTGACACGAACTTCCAGCGCTGTCGCGTTTCACCGCTCCCGCGGTTTCTTCGGGGGAGACGAAATTCTCACGGCGTAGGCAAACGTGATTAGAAGATACTTTCAACAATGCTTTCAATAATCAACTGGAGCAAAAGAAGAAAAGTGTATATCAATGCTGAAATCTAAAGCATATACCAACTCCCACAACGATAAGAAAAAGTAAAAGTAATATTAGCTAGTTCAGGTCCCCTTCCTGAATTTACCTTGTAACATGGCTTGTAGAATTAAAATAAACGCCGCGCATGCGTACTGTGAATGTATCTGGTAACTAGTTATATAAAATTGTAGACAAGAAACAATTAAGTACTTAATTGGAAGATGCAAACAATGATTATTAAAGACAGGCTGACCATTCTATATGGGAATTTAGACCTCCAGGACTCACTGTTTTTAAACGGTATATCCAGCGCTGTTCAGTTATTAACAGGCTTTGGGCTCTAGTTCTGCCCATCGTTCCCTTAAGAACCTGATCAATACAAAAACATCTAAGTTGATCAAACTGGTGGTTCAAGGCTAAACAATGAGACACTATTGGCGCTTCCAATTTGCGACAGCGTAGACAGCTTCGATGTTCTCCTAGCCTAATTTTGAGCGCTCTTATTGTTTTGCCAATATAAATGAGATCAATGTATCTTTTTTGTTTTAACCTCCCTCTCTGCGGCCCGACAAAAAGATACATTGATTTCATTAAGGAGTCTTGGGGAGATTTTTTGGTGGGGTATTTATTAATCTCTCCCATTGGGATTTATTCTTTTGTGAAATATAAATGAGATGGCATGGACATTGGATGGCATATATTACAAAAGTTGAAGTGCAATCTGTATGAGAACGAATTTGGTACGTAACGTCATGATAACTGAATTGAGTTAATTCTAACGTAATATTGCAAATGGCACAGCTGTTACATTTGACATGTCCCGCTTGGCTGACTTCAATATTAGGAGATCCTAGAGGGTTCAAAGGACGTAATTCTGTAGGGCTAAGAAGTTCTTTAAGATTCCGATCACGCTGCCAAACACAGCGGATTGAACTATTCTCTAACCCTGGCATCTGGGTAAGAATATTACTGTGACGATTTAAGATCTTTTTTAGCTTCATGCTTAGCGGAGAAAATTTGGAAACAAAATGTATGTGATCAGTTTGAGTTTCTTTTGGAGTATTCTCTTGTAACAGCAAGGTACGATTATTAAACCTAGCTCGTGTGTAGGCTTGATGCACCACCTCTTTAGGATAACCACGATCGTGAAACTCTTTACACAGTTGTTTTGAATGAGACTTGAAATTTCGTAAATCTGAACAGTTACGGTGAAACCGTAAAAACTGTGAGAACGGTAAGCTGTTCTTGAGTGCCATGGGATGTGCACTATTATAATGCAGTAATGCATTTTTAGCCACCTTCTTCTTAAAAATTGTCGTTTCCCACGAGGATGATCCCCGATGAACTTCCAAATCAAGATAAGTAATAGTGTTCAAATCTCGAGTACTAGTAAATTGTAAATGAGGATCACAATTGTTTAGCCATTGCAAAAATTGATCAAATTGTGCTTCAGAAGCTGTCCATATCATAAAAACGTCATCAATGTAACGGCCCCAGAAAGGAATATGATTCCAAAATTCTGAAGGATATAGCCATGTCTTCTCAAAATCTGCCATAAATAGATTTGCCACTGACGGGGCTACCGTAGCCCCCATTGCCACACCAGTGCTCTGTTTATATAGAACTTGTTCAAACTGAAAAAAGTTGTGAAATAAGACAAGCTGAGCAAGATGTTCCAAAAACAGGAGTTGTTTATCTGACAAATCTCTTCTATTAACCAGTGCTGACATTACACTCGTCAAAGCTGATGTCTGGGGGATACAAGTGTATAATGACACGACATCTAAAGTTATTAAAAGCGTCGTAGAAACCCGAGCTAACTGATCATGATGTGAAAGTAATTGAAGAAAATGTGTCGTATCACACACATAAGAAGGGATGGTGCATAGCAGCGGTCGTAAATAGGAATCTAAAAATGAAGACAATGGTTCCAATAATGTACCCCTGGTGGATACTATCGGGCGGCCCGGAGGTTTGTGCAACTGTTTGTGAATTTTTGGTACAAGATAGAATTTCGCATAACTTGGATCAGAAACATTCAAATATGTAAATTCTTTTTTTGATATTAGTTTATCTTGTAAAGCTTGAGTTGTTAACTGTCTTATGGACACCTGCAGCTCTGGTGTGGGATCTTGTTGTAGTACCAGATAAGTAGAAGTGTCAGCCAATTGTCTTTGTGCCTCTTCTAAATATTCAACACGATCCTGAAGGACGATTGCTCCTCCCTTATCAGCTCGCCGAATTACTATATTAGCGTTGGATTGTAGTGTGATAAGAGCTTCCCTCTCTTCTTTAGATAAGGCATAACGTACTAAACGGGAGTTATTTTCTAATTGGCTAATATCTCGTAAAACCAAATCTTTGTATATCTGCAAAGGAGCTGGGACAGGGCCTGGCGGGGTCCAAGTAGAAGTAAGCGGCAGTAGAGCCCGGTGTGAGGAAACTTCTTCGGTGTTAGCCTCCGTGAGCGTAGATATCTCAGAGAAATATGTTTTAAGATCACACTACTGGTTATATATTCCCTTGGATGAACCCTAAAAGGAAATTTAAAGGTTCTCGTCGGAAAGTAGATTTTGATACTCAATCTGAGGATTCTCATTCTACGGGATCCACTAGAAGTAACAGGAATGATTTTTTAGATAATCGAGAAACCAATTCCAAAAGCAAAAAAGACAAGCCAAAAGAGAAGTCTACAGGACAGCACAGAGTTTCTCCACGATTGAGAACTCTAACTTAAGTACAGATCAATCTTTAGTAGTGAATATTTCCTCATTTTCTCTTACTTCAGTGCAACTAAATCTTTTGAATAGGGGTTTCTCCTATGTACCTAGTATCCGACATGATGAATTTCAAGTTCGTACGGATCTTGAACGCTTCATACGGAAGTTACATCTTAAAACATATTTCTTATTCCTGGAGATTACGTCCTCACATATGGGTACGTCGGTACCGACGGAGCCTGCGCGGGAAAGCTCCCCAGCTTCCCAGAAAGGAAAGATTTTGGGGCCTCCCACTGCGCATGCGCGCTGCCTTCCCGCCTTCCTGACCAACTCTCCTCAGTTCTTCTTTTTCCGCGGAGCTAGCAGGTCGTGTTCCTGTCACCGCTGAAGAAGTTGTTATTTTAATTTATTTCTTTGGCCGCGTGTCTGCCTTCCCCGATTCCAGACCGGTACCGCCGGTCTTTTTTCCTTTATTTCTTTAAAAAAAATAAATAAATCTTCTTTTTTTCCCTCACTTGGTGTGTTAGTTCTGTGAGGCCTTTAGGCCTTCACTTATTCTCCCTCATGGAGAAACAAGCCTCTGGGTTTAAAAAATGCACCAAGTGCAGCGGTACTATTTCAGTCACAGACACCCATGAATGGTGTCTTAAATGTTTGGGGCCTGACCATTCCATTCCGGATTGCCCATCCTGTTCTTTGATGTCCGGTACCACAACCGATACCGGTACCCATGCCTTCCACATCGACCAGGATACCGATTCCGGTTCCCGGTTCCGGGGTTTTTCCCGATACCGATCCGGTTCCGGGTACTCCCGATGTCGATACCGGTCGATACGCTTATCGATCCCTGGAAGCAAACAGACGATACTTTGAGTCTTCTGATGATTCTGATTCATCAGATGACTCTCTGCTGAAGTATCCCTTACTCTACCTGAGGAGCCCTCTTCTCCAAAGAGGAGAATGTCTCTTCCAGAGGATTTATCCTTTCAAGACTTCATCATTGAAGTAGCTAAAGTTAGACATTTTAGGATACTCTAAGGTTCCCAAAGAGGCAGTCACCTTGCCCATCCATGAAATTCTTCAAGATCACATGATGGACTTATGGGAGACTCCTCTCACCCTATCTCCACATTCTCGTCATCTGGACACCATGTATCGTGTCCCCCCTTCTCCTGGGTTTCAAAAAACTCAGCTCCCTCACCACTCCATCGTGGTGCAGTCAGCTATGAAAAGGATCAAGAGTACTAAAAGACACTCTTCTACTCCCCCAGGAAGAGAATGTAGGACTCTGGATGCTTTTGGAAGAAAAATCTTCCAAGTATGCTTATTGGCAGAATCAACTCATACAGCCTCTATATGGGCATGTTTCTGAAGGAAATTGCATTAAAAATACGCCATTTTCTCCCCTTTATCCCAGAGGATAGAAAGTTCCTTCTTCTGCTGAAGCATACCCAAGATATTTCAAAGTTCTCCAACAGAGCAGCCTTTGACTCCTTTGAGGGTGCTAGCAGAGCCTCAGGTATTGCCATAGCGGCTCGCAGAATTGCTTGGCTCCAGGCTTCTAACCTAGAACCCTGGATCCAGGATGGGTTGGGAAATTTGCCCTGTAGAGGTGAGAATCTGTTTGGTAAGGAGTGGCAAATCAAAGCCACTCAAATGGATGCAGAAAATGCTGCTTTAGATAGACTTTCTAAGTCTACCTCTACCCCTGTCAAGAAGAAATCTTTCAAAAAGCCTTTCTACAAGAAGGCCAGATTTGCCACAAATACTGGCCAACAATCTTCTGCAGCTCGCTTTGCTCCTAAGCGTCAGCAGCCTAAACAGGCCAGGGCAAAACCTGCAGGGGCTGCTACAGCCCAACAGTCCCAACCCCCTCAGGGTTTTTGACTTAAAACTAGAGAACTTAACCTTTCTGGCTCTAAAACATCCAGAACCTCTCACCATTCCAGGAAGATTAACTCATTTTGCTCCCAGATGGGAGCAAATCACATCAGAACAATGGACCCCCTCTATCATCAGAGAGGGCTACAAACTACATTTCTCCAACCTTCCTCCCCATACCATGGTGAGAAGTTTCAATTCTCCCCCATCTCTCCTAGACCTGTTGGGTCAGGAGGTGACCACTCTTCTCGCCCAAAAGGCAATAGAAGAGGTTCCTCTTCCTCAACAGGGGTCAGGTTTTTACTCCCCTTATTTTCTCATTCCCAAGAAAACAGGGGGGTACAGACCCATTCTGGATCTCAGAGAATTGAACAAATTTCTATACAAGGAGAAATTCAAGATGCTTTCTCTAGGTACTTCTCCTTCCATACCTACAGAGTCAGGATTGGCTTTGTTCTCTAGATCTCAAGGATGCGTACTGTCGCACCGCCGCCCTAGAGGCCAAGGTTGGTATGGGCAGGTCGGGTGGACATGAGAGTTTTTTTCTAACTTTGAATTTGGTCTTTATGTAAGGGGTCTGGGTACTGTTCCCAGGACCTACCGGGGACCAAACTTCAAGAGAACACAACAGTCCGAATGTAGGGAAAGTAAGGCTTTATTTCCCTTTACGCACAATGGTTCAAACAGTGGAGACTACTTCAACAAAAAAAGGAAACCTTGCTTCAGGCAAAAAGAAGAAATATATTCAAACTTGCTTTATCTACTGTTACTTCACAGGACTTTGTATAAACCAATTACACAGGCTTTGCTATGAAGCACTGCTTACATTTCATGCAAAGACATTAGGCTTCCTGCCTGGCAGTAGCTACAATCCATAGCGGTCTCAGGTGGGTCCTCATAGAATTCCACCTGCATAGGCTGAGGGTCAGATAACTGTGAATCTGTGTCGGTATACTTTTGTGGAGTGTATTGAGGCTTCTCATACAGCACATTCACTAGCTTCCAGTGTTCTGAGTCTAGGTTTGGGCCGCGCCCATGTGAAGGCTTGTTAGGGCAGTAACTTCCTTTGGCTTGCTGCCTTATGTTACACAGTCTTTCTTTTACCAAAGGCTTGTGTCCTGTCTCACAGGCAGTTTGATAAGGAGGGCACACTTCTGTATCTTGTGCTTCCTGTCTCAGTAAGTTATAATGCTTAGCAGAATAAAAAGGTGGTTTACCTTGTTTCTTAGGATTATCCCAGTCAGTTGAGTCTCGAGGCCTAGTCCTGCTGTAGTTCAGCCTTACCCGAGCAGTAGGCTTCTCAGGCTTCAGCTGGCCTTCCTGTAGAGTCACCACTCTTCCACACCCACATCTTCTGCTACTTGAATAAGGAGAGTTACCTCTTACAGCAATGATTTCATCATTTCCCTGGTAACAGCCACAGTGTCCTGCATTTACTGCTGCCGGTTCCTCATATAAAACTCTGGGGTTTATTTCTCCCTTTGTGCCTTTCTTTCCAGTATCTCTCAGCCAAGAACTCCTGGAATTCTGTTGCACCGGACTTACTGTGCCTTCCTGCCAGGAACTCCTTCCTTTCTGGTATCTTTGCCCAGACTCCTTTTCTCTTTCAGCTTCTACCACAGCCTCTGCTTTCCGTTGCTGCTGCTGGTACCACCGCTGGTGCTCTCCTAGGTGTGTCCCCTGGTGCTTTCCCAGGTGCTCTCTGTGGTGGGCCTCCTGGTGCTTTCCCAGGTGTTCTCTGTGGTGTGCTTGCTTTACTTGTCCTACTTCCTCCTTTTCAAATTCCCAGCCTTTCTTCAGAGGAACTCCCCCTTTCCTGGATTGGCTGTTAGGTTGCATTACATCATCAGTTCTAGGGTGCAGTTCTCTAGGCCTTGGAAGGTCACTCCTGCTCCCCCTATCAGACTCCTCATAGCATTGCAACTGATGTTGAAATCTTTTTTCAGGATTTAAAACCTTTTTCTCTGTGTGAATAGGCTCTGCAGTGCCACAGTACACACATATACTCATCCATACATCCCACAGAAAATTCCTACGGTTTCTGTTCCAGGGAAAACATTTCCAATACAGAGTACTTCCCTTCGGTCTAGCCTCTGCTCCAAGGGTATTTTACCAAATGCATGGCAATAGTAGCTGCATTTCTACGCGCCCTGGGAATTTTTGTCTTCCCATACCTGGACGACTGGCTCATCCGAGCTCTGTCTCAGTCCGAGGCTCAGACTTCCCTGGATTGCACCAGGCGAATTCTACAGTATCTGGGACTTGTGATCAACTGCCAAAGTCCCAACTCACCCCTACTCAATCCCTAGAATTCATAGGGGCCTGGTTGGATACCACCACCGCAAGGGCCTATCTACCTCAGGCCCGTTGCCAACGTCTAGTGCACTTAGCCTCTCAGACTCAGTCCAGAAGCCACTTGACTGCCAGAGAGATGCTACAACTATTAGGCCACATGACCTCCACAGTGCATGTGGTGCCTTATGCTCGCCTACATATGAGAGCAGCTCAGTGGACTTTATCCACCCAGTGGACTCAAGCATCAGGAGCTCTCTCAGACCAAATAGCAAACTCCAATCGTCTCTTTTGGTCTCTCCAATGGTGGATATCCACTCAAAATCTGTTGTTGGGGGCCCCCTTTCAACCATTGTTGCCCCAAGCAACCCTCACAACAGATGCCTCCCAAACAGGTTGGGGGGCTCATCTCCAAGATCTCTCCACTCAGGGCACTTGGTCTCCACAGGAGACCACCCTTCATATCAACCACTTGGAACTTGGAACTTTCTAGCTCTCAAAGTTTTTCATACCCTCCTCAGCAACATGACAGTCCTTATTCACACGGACAATCAAGTAGCCATGTTTTACATAAACAAACAAGGAGGGACTGGCTCTCTGTCGCTTTGCAACGAAGCTCTAAGATTATGGGCCTTCGCCAGAGAGCATCAAATCCATCTCCTGGCAGTATATCTTCCAGGAATCCAAAACTCTTGGGCAGACAGACTCAGTCGAGTTCTGCTTCCACACGAATGGTCCCTGCACATGGATCAGGTACTCAGAATCTTCCAGAAATGGGGAACCCCGGACATAGACCTCTTTGCAAGTCCGTGGAATGCCAAACTTCCCCGGTTCTGTTCCAGAATTCCGTGTCAGGGAGTTCAGACCAAGGATGCCTAACTCCTGCATTGGGGTCAGGGTTTCCTGTATGCCTTTCCACCCATTCCTTTGATTCCCAAGACTCTGTTCAAACTTCAAAGGGATCAAGGGTCCATGATCCTCATAGCTCCACGCTGGCCACGCCAAGTGTGGTACCCTCTACTTCTGCATCTCTCCCAAGCCCCCTCCCTGGACTTGGGAGTGGCTCCAGACCTTCTGTCTCAGGAGGAGGGGACTTTGTGGCACCCAAACCCCGTCCCTTCACCTCAGAGCTTGGTTACTGAAGGCCTAGACCTTCAACACTTCCATCTTTCGCAGCAAGTGAAGGATATCCTACATGCCTCTAGGAGAAACCTTCCACTAGGCGTTCTTACGCTTTTAAATGGAAAAGATTTTCCATTTGGTGTGCTCAAAAGGGTCTTAACCCTCTGGCACTCCCATTGAATTCTCTTTTGGAATATCTCCTGCATCTCTCCAATGCAGGACTCAAAACGAATTCAGTAAGAGTCCATTTGAGTGCTATTGCGGCATCACTTAAGCCCATCAATGGACAACCTGTTTCCTCTCATCCTCTTATTGCAAGATTCATGAGAGGCTTAACTTTAACTAAACCTCCCATTCGACCTCCTCCGGTGGCATGGGACTTAAACTTGGTTCTTGGTCAGCTTATGAAGCCACCTTTTGAACATTTAGCCACTACCTCTTTGAAATTTCTTTCCTGGAAGGTTATTTTCCTCATTGCAGTCACTTCAGCTCGCCGCATCAGTGAACTGCAGGCCTTAGTGGCTAATCCACCTTATACAAGGTTCCATCATGATAAGTTAGTCCTTAGGACAAATCCTCACTTTATGCCTAAAGTGGTCTCACCTTTTCATCTTAATCAAGAGGTATATTTACCTGTCTTTTTTCCAGCTCCTCATGCATCCAGTGCAGAGAGGAACCTTCATACTCTAGACTGTAAAAGAGCTCTTGCCTTTTACCTCCACAGGACACAGCAACATCGAAAGTCTTCTCAGCTTTTTGTTGCTTTTGATCCTTCTCATTTAGGACTTCCAGTCTCCAAAAGAACACTCTCCAATTGGATTGCTCAGTGTATCTCTTTTGCTTACCAGAGTAAGAATCTTTCTCTGGAAGGCCATGTCACCGCTCACAACGTGAGGGCCATGGCCACCTCTATGGCTCATTTAAACTCTGTGTCCATTGACCAGATCTGTCGAGCAGCCACCTGGGCTTCGGTTCATACCTTTACAGCCCATTACTGTTTGGACAAGGACTCCCGCCGGGATGCCTTGTTTGGTCAGGCTGTCCTCAGACACCTGTTCCATTCTTGAACAACTCCAGCCCACCTTCCCTGAATGGATGCCTGAGATCCATAGGAAGATGAAGAACCTTTCAGGGTCTCATACCCTTCAGGGGATCTCCCGGGCATCTTAGCTAGGGAGTCCCCATATGTGAGGACTTATTCCTGCTTGTTCCTGGAGATAGCACAGTTACTTACCTGTAACAGGTGATCTCTGGGAACAGCAGGAATTAGTCCTCACAACCCGCCCACCTCCCCTAGGAGTTGTATCTCTCTCTCTCTCTTCCTTTCCTCTCTCTATTGTCTCAGCTATAAACTCGAACTGAGGAGAGTTGATCAGGAAGGCGGGAAGGCAGCGCGCATGCGCAGTGGGAGGCCCCAAAAGCTTTCCTTTCTGGGAAGCTGGGGAGCTTTCCCGCGCAGGCTCCGTCGGTACCGACGTACCCATATGTGAGGACTAATTCCTGCTGTTCCCAGAGATCACCTGTTACAGGTAAGTAACTGTGCTTTATATCACTCTTCTCCCAACTTTCCTCCAAAGTATACATATTGAGATTTGTAAGTCTATCCTCATATGCCTTATGATGACCATCAATTATTTTATTTTAGTAGCCGTCCTCTGGATCGACTCCATTCTGTTTATATCTTTTGAAGGTGTGATTTCCAAAATTGTACACAGTACTCCAGTATTCCAAATGAGGACTCACTAGAGACTTATACAAAGGCAGCATTACCTTCTTTTTACCTGATGGCCATCCTTCTGGCTTTTGCTGTTCCTTTTTTTCTACCTGTTTGGCCATTTAAGATCATCTGATATTATCACATACAGGTCCCACTCTTCTTTCATGCACTGAAGTTCTTCACTTTCCATACTGTATTGCTCCCTTGGATTTTGCAGCCCAAATGTATGACCTTGTATTTTTAGCATTAAATTTTAGCTGCCAAATTCTTGACCATTCATTCTCTAAAGCCCTCCTCATGGGCAACCAACCTTTTTGTTAAAATGTAAATAAAGGTAAAAGGAAAAGGAGACCGCTGTGGTTTTTGAAAGAAGTAGCTGAAAAAGTGAAGAAAAAGAGGGAGGCCTTCATGAAATACAAGAGATCACAGAGAGAGGAAGACAGGCATCTGTATTTGTAAAAACTCAGAGAAGCTAGCAAAGTAGTCAAGAAGGCAAAGATTCAAAAGGAGGAGGAAATAGCCAATACAATAAAATGGGGGGATAAGACATTTTTCAGATATATTAGTGAGAAGAGGAAGGGCAAAGTGGTATTGTCAGACTCAAGGGTGCAGGGGAGGAATATGTAGAAGCTGATAAGGATAAAGCGGAATTGCTTAACAAATATTTTTGTTCTGTGTTCACAGATGAAGAACCAGGAGCATGACCTCAGAAAACACCCACAAATAGGAACAGAAGCGAGGGACATCTTGAACAATTTTCAGAAGACTGTGTTCGTGAGAAACTATCTCAACTTAAAGTAGAAAAAGCGATGGGACCGGATTGGATACACCCGAGAATACTGATTGATTTCTTTGACTGGGTGACCAGGGAGTTGGACCGAGGGAGAGCTCTAGATGTGGTGTATTTAGATTTCAGTAAAGCCTTTGACACTGTTCCTCACAGACGACTTATAAACAAACTGAGCACCCTAGGGATGGACCCTAAAGTTACTGCTTGGGTTAGAAATTGGTTGGGTGGGAGGTGACAAAGAGTACAAGTAAATGGAGCTCATTCTGAGGAGAAGGATGTTACCAGCGGTTTGCCCCAGGGATCTGTCCTTGGTCTGATTCTTTTTAACATCTTTGTTAGTGGTATAGCGGAAGAGCTGTCGGGTAAGGTTTGCCTCTTTGCGGATGATACCAAAATCTGCAATAGAGTAGACACCCAGGAAGGTGTAGATAACATGAGGAGGGATCTAGCTAAGCTTGAAGAATGGTCTAGAATTTGGCAGCTGGGATTTAATGTTAAAAAATGTAAGATCATGCATTTGGGCTGCAGCAATTCAAGGGAGCAATATAGTATAGGGCAGGGGTCTCAAACTCAAATTGCTTTGAGGGCCGAATGAGGACTTGTAAAGTAACCCGGGGGCCGCATAAGACACGGGCCTCATTTGCATAAGGGGCCTCATTTGCATAAATATTTGCATAATGTTGCATAATGAGTGCATGGATAAAGAAAGACTAGAAAATTTCTATATTACTATAATCCAGTCCCAACCGCCAGGCACATTAGGAACTACTACTAACACTGCCCATTTGGAACCCATAGCAAACCCCCCGTATCATAACAGCACTACCAGGACTCACAAAGCACCAGACCCTACCTATCAAAAGGCAACACTGCAAATATTAAATCAATACATTTCAGAGAACAATACATGACCTACTGGGAAAAGAGAACAAGTAGCAATGTCAAATAGGAATTACACAGAATACCTCAGCACTGTAGAAATAAAACTATAAATAATTTCTTGTACCAAAGCACAGACATTAATGATGCACATTTCCCAGAGCTGACATATTCCAGTTAATAAATTCAAAATAAAGAGATATTTTTCTACCTTTTGTGCATTTTTTTTCAGTTGCAATTGCTCCAGCCACTTCTGGTTTCTTCGTGTCTTCTGCTATCTCCATCGTCTGCTGTCCATTTGTCCTTTCTTCTCTCTTCTAGTTTTTTTCCATTCTCTCTCTCTACATCTGCTTTAACATACTAATCTTTCTCCTTTTGCTCTTTCCTCATTCCTATTTCATCCACTCAAATTTTACCCCTCCATCCTCAATCCCCACTTACTCTCCCAATACCTGGCCAATTGTAGATTTGTCTTCTCTTCCAGACAAAATATTTTTCCCCTCTCCATTTCACTTTCCCAGCTCCATCCCATTCTAATCCTCCCCCAACATCAGCTCCCTTCTAGTTCCAGCCCCACCCAGCATCTGCTCCTTCCTAGTCCCTGCATCAGTCCATTTCCAGTCCTATCCTAGCCTCACCATCAGCCCATTTCCAATCCTAGCCCCCCATCAGCCCATTTCCAATCCTAGCTCCCTCCCCTCACAGCCCATTTCCATTCCAAGCCCCCCTCCCCATCAGCCATTTGCAGTTCAAGCCCCCCTTCCACTCAGCCCATTTCCAGTCCTAGCAACCCCCCCAGCCCATTACCAGTCCTAGACCCCCCATAGCCCATAACCAGTCCTAACCTCCCCATAGCGCACTTCCAGTCTTACCCCCCCATCACCCCATTTTCAGTCTTACCCCCCCCCATAGCCCATTACCAGTCCTAGTCCCCCCCATAGCCCACTTGCAGTCGTATCCCCCATCACCCCATTTTCAGTCCTAGCCCCCACCATAGCCCATTACCAGTCATAACCCCCCCCTGCCAATAGCCCACTTCCAGTTCAGTCAGCCCCTCCATAGCTCATTACCGGCCAACAAAAAAACCCCCAAAACCCTGGCTTCTGCTGCTGCCGTTGCCGCCCTGGCAGCAGCAGAATCAATTGTCAAATTAAAAAAAAAAACTGACTTCTGCTGCTCAAGCAGCTGTCCTGCGGCCCCTTTCCCTCTGCCCGGAGATCCGACTCTGCTCTCAGCGGCGTGCTTTTCAAGCCGCGACGAGAGTATTCCCCTCTCGCGCGGTTTTTCAAGCTGAGCGGCAATTGAGTGACTGTAGCAACACCAGTGGTGACAGATGGGCTTTTACTCGGGGGGGGGGGGGAGGGGCGGAGCATAAGCCCCACCCCCTAACTTGTGGCAATTGGGTGATGGCAGCAACCCCAAAGGCGACGGAAGGTATTTTACTATGGGGAAGCACAGGCCCTGCCCCTAACTCCACCCATCCCTAACTCTGCCCTGAGGATCATGATCATTGTAGAGACCCTTCTTGTCTGCCCGTGATTCTTGCGGGCAGACAGGAAGAGTCTTTTCAATGATCTTAGCCCAGAGAAGAGTAGCTGTCTGCTTGCTGGAGATCAGATCAGATCCCTGTGGGCAGACAGGAGGGATCTGTGCTGTGATTGCAGCTTCTATGATAGGGCTTTTATTTGGGGGGAGGGGGCACAAGCCCCGTCCCTAACCGCCCATGCCCCACCCTGTGGGCAAACCCCAGGGGCAATGGACTTTCACTTTGGAGGGCCAAGCTCTGCCTCCTAACTCCGCCCATGCTCTGTCCCATGAGCAAACCCTAGGGGTGACAGAATGGGCTTTCACTTTGGGGGGGTACAGGCCCCATCCCTAGCTCCACCCAAGCCCCACCCTAACTCCGCCCACACACCATCCTGCAAGCAGAGACCTTTCCTGTTCACAGGTGGGATCCCCACTGGCAGATTGCTGCCTGAGGGCTGCAGTCATTGTGGAGACCCTTCCTGTCTGCCCAATGATTGCAGCCCGCAGGGTATGAAAATGTGAAAGTGTTGGGGTAGAAAACAAGCTTCTCCAGGACCAAGCAGGAAGTCAGTCCTCACATATGGGTGTCATCGGCACCGATGAAGCCCCAGCGGAGCATTTCCCCAACTTTCTATGAAAGCCTTTGGGAATGCAGGCACGCATGCGCGGTTCCCTTCCCGCCTAAAGGTGCCATCTTACCTCATTCTCCTTTTTTCCGTGAAGCCCACCGGACGTGTGTCCAGTTTTCCTGGTTAAAATTAGATTTTTTCAGTGATTTTTTGCTCTTTTTCTACCGGTTCGACGCCGGTTCCCCTCCCGCCGGGTTCGGTACACCGGTATCAAGCCCGATTCCTCTTTTTCGGTTTTTGCCCTTCGTGGCTGGCGTTCGCGCCCTTTTTTCTCTTTTTCCCTGGAAGGCCGGTCTTTTGACCTCGCAGGGACTCTTTTTTTCCCCGATGGCTTCCAGTGGTTTTAAGAAGTGTGATCGGTGTAAGAAACTAATGTCTCTCACCGACACACACGACTGCTGCCTTCGGTGCCTGGGCCCCGACCACGATCCTAAGTCGTGCGGGGCCTGTGGAAAAATGTCTTCCAAGGCACTACGAAGTCGCCAGCAGCAAAAGGAAAGGCTTTTCTCGGACTCAGTTTCCGGCCGGGCCCGGACCTCGTCTGAGGCCTCGACATCTCGGGATTCCGATCCCAAGCGCCGTCGAAGCTCCTCGGCCAGGGGGTCACCCGACTGGGAACGCAAGAAGAAGAAACGGCTCGCGAGGGCACCGTCGGAAGAGGTCCCTGGCTCCTCGAGGGCCAGGTCTAAGACCCCCGACTGTCGCCCTGGGCCTGTGGAACCGGAGAAGCCTACCAAAGTTCCTCGTGTGGAGCCGGAGTCTGCTGGACACGTAAGCCCCATAGTCCTCATGGACTCTCCTCCCAGGGAGCCGCCACCGGGGCCCGAGTCGGTGGCTGCTGCGTCTCCAGAGCTGAGTCTCAGGATGACAACCTTGGAGAGCAGAATGTCTGCCTTCATGGAGCAGCAGCGGGCACTGATGGCCAGCCTGTCTGGCGCATCTGCCCCGACCACGGGACATCAACGTCGAAGTTGACCCCAGAGACTGAGCCGATACTCGAGTCCATCGTGGCTCGGAGTCGACCTCGGTCGCGGTCCCCCTCGACCTCCCGTTCGGGACCGAGGGCGTCGCCGCCGGTGCTTCCGGCATTGGGGCGGGTGCTCCAGAGCTCCGCGGGGTCGGACCCCGACTCTTCCTCGGATGAGTCGGCTTGGGAGACGGAGGACGAGGAGTCTCCTGACACCTTTAAGACTCGGTGCGTCCCTTCGGACTCACCACAGTCTGAGTCCCGGAGTAGGTCCCCCCCCAGAGGACACCCGGTTCTCGGAGTTTGTCCGGGATATGGCCACTGCCTTGGCTATTCCGGCGGATCCCGAGGAAGAGCCTCGAGCTGAAGAGTTTGAGGCGCTGCAGTATGACTCTACTCCGAAGGAGGCCTTTACTGTCCCGGTTCCTCCGATGCTGGAATGGCTCTTCTTCCGTATGTGGGAGGCACCGGCCTTGGCGCCGGTTCTTAGCAAGCAAGTCGATTCGATCTATCGGCTCCGTAAGAGCCCTGGTTTTCAGAAGGTATAGCTACCACACCATTCCATGATTGTGGAATCGGCCATGCATCGTCTGAAGAGTCAGAAGATGCACTCCGCGGTGCCTCCTGGCAGGGAGGCCCGAAACCTCGATGGCGTCGGTAGAAAGTGTTTTCAGGGCTCGATGCTTGCTTGCCGTGTCCAGTCTTACCAGCTGTACATGGGAATGTACTTGTGGGATCTGGCCAAGGAGTTGGCCGGATTCTCTGCTGGTCTCTCCGGGGAATCCTTGCAGAGATTTAAGTCCTTGTTCTCGGGGATTCGGGACTGCTCGAAGTTCATGTCCCATGCCACCTATGATGGCTTCGAGGCTTCGGCCTGAGTTGCGGCAGCCGGCATCGCGGCTCGATGCCAGGCATGGCTGCAGTCATCGGACCTTGAGCCATGGTTTCAGGACAAGTTGGTCGATGTCCCTTGCCGAGGTGAAAACCTTTTTGGCAAGTCCATGACCGAGAAGGCCTCTCAGCTCGAGACCGAGCACCTCACCCAGACAAGGCTGTCGAGGAAGACCTCTGCCCCTTCTCATAAAAAGAAGGGCTCGGGTAAAAAGCCCTTTTATCCGAGGAAGGGCACTGCCTACAAACAGTACCCACAATATCAGACTGCCCAAGCTGCCCCCCAGGGTCAGCAAGCCAAGGGCCAGGGTAATGGGCCCCGTAGGCAGAGGACCCCCAAGCCTCCGGCCCGTGCTACCACTCAGCAGGGTGGGGGCTTTTGACTCCTTGAGCATAGCCTCTCCTCCACTGCTCTCCCAACCCTGCACAGGAGGTCGTCTCGCCCTCTTTGCCCACCAGTGGCCCCTTATCACCGGAGACAGTTGGGTGCTGGAGATAATCCACAAGGGATATGCCCTCCATTTCCACCAACTGCCACCCCCATATTTTCCAGGGGAGCCTCCAAGGCCGCCTCTGCACACAGACGTTCTCCGTCAGGAGCTTCAGGGTCTGTTGGTGGACAGGGCGGTGGAGCCTGTGCCTCCCTACTTGCAAGGTCACGGATTCTACTCCAGGTATTTCCTGGTGCCCAAAAGGATCAGTGGCCTTCGTCCCATTCTGGACCTCAGGAACCTCAACAAGTTCCTAGTGAAAAAAGTTCAAGATGCTTACTCTTGGAACCCTTCTGCCCTACCTCCAGCAGGGAGATTGGCTATGCTCCTTAGATCGAAAGGATGCGTACACTCACATCCTCATTCATCCAGACCACAGAAAGTACCTCAGGTTCATCGTGGGAGGAAACCATTATCAGTACAGAGTGCTGCCTTTCGGCCTCACCTCCGCCCCCAGAGTCTTTACAAAGTGCTTAGCAGTGGTGGCGGCCTACCTGAGAAATCAGGGCATCTTTGTCTTCCCCTATCTGGACGACTGGCTCATCAGGGGTCAGACAGGTCAGGAGGCCAATCAAGCCACCCTCAGGACCATTGCTCTTCTACAACGCCTGGGGTTTGTCATAAACTTTGCAAAGTCCACTTTGCTCCCTTCCCAGAACTTGGAGTTCATAGGGGCAAGGTTGGCTCTCTCCTGGCAGAGGCATTGTTGCCAGAAAACAGAACCCGAAGGTTGATGGCCTTGGCAAGTCAGTTTCTCAGGAGGTCCCTGGTCTCCGCCAGACTCTGCCTGCGGCTTCTAGGCCATATGGCTTCGACAGTACATGTGACCCCCAATGCCAGGCTCCATATGAGGCCTGCACAGTGGTGTCTTCGGACTCAGTGGTCACAGGCCACAGGCAGCCTCAGAGACAGGATAAGGGTGTCCAGACCATTTCTGCACTCCCTCAACTGGTGGCTACACCCACCCAATCTGCTGAAAGGGGTGCCCTTTCAGATTCCAGATTACACAATGATGCTAACAGATGCCTCCCTGCAAGGCTGGGGAGCGCATTGTCTGGGCAAGTGCACCCA
Organism: Ichthyophis bannanicus; assembly: GCA_033557465.1. Lineage (NCBI taxonomy): Eukaryota > Metazoa > Chordata > Amphibia > Gymnophiona > Ichthyophiidae > Ichthyophis > Ichthyophis bannanicus. Next base: position 53,620,464 of record CM066034.1, on the reverse strand, counting down.
GGGCCTCTGGTCTCCCTGGGAAGCTGCACAGCAGATCAATCTCCTCGAACTCAGAGCTATTCGATTAGCACTCAAAGCTTTCACTCCTATCCTGGCTGAACAGTCTGTCCTGATTCAGACAGACAACCAAGTTGCCATGTTTTATGTGAACAAACAGGGCGGAACTTGGTCCAGGATCCTTTGTCGGGAAGCTCAGGACCTTTGTTCTTTTGCCCTCAAGCACAACATGCTCCTCAGGGCTGTGTACCTTCCAGGCCAGGACAACTACCTGGCAGGCAGGTTAAGCAGGATACTGCAGCCCCAAGAGTGGCAGCTGCATCCTTCAGTAGTTCAGAAGATCTTCCTGAAATGGGGTCTCCCTTTGATGGATCTCTTTGCCAGCCCCATGAACAAGCAACTGCCAAAGTTCTGCTCCAGGCAACCACATCCTCTGCGGATAGCAGCGGATGCTTTTCTGATATCTTGGTCTCAGGGCCTCCTCTATGCGTTTCCTCCCACGCCCTTGGTGGCCCGAACCCTATTCAAGATTCTCCAGGACAAGGCCTCGGTCCTGCTGGTAGCTCCCAGGTGGCCGAGACAGCCATGGTTTCCTCTTCTGCTTCAACTGGCGGTAGATCCTCCACTACCTCTGGGGTTGCAATCCGACCTTCTCACACAGGACCAGGGTTCCCTTCTGCACCCCAATCTCAAATCTCTCAATTTGATGGCCTGGAGGCTGCAAGGGTAGTTTTGGCTCCCTGGGGCCTACCTCAGGAAGTTGAGGAGGTTGTCCTAGCCTCTAGGAAACAGTCCACTAGGAAAACCTATGCTCTCAAGTAGAAGAGTTTTTCTGTGTGGACTGTGTACAGAGGATCCTTTCTCCTGTACTGTGCCAGTCGTTCTTCAGTACTTACTGCACTTATCTAATCAGGGACTTAAGGCCAATTCTGTTCGGGTCCACCTCTCAGCTCTGGCAGCTCACCACTCATTGGTAGAGGGGCAATCTCTATCTGGTCACCCCTTGGTGTCCCGCTTTCTCAGGGGCTTTCTTTTGCTCAAGCCTCCCATCCCTCCTGCCCCTGAGTGGGAGCTGAATGTGGTCTTGCAGCAACTGACTTGCCCACCTTTTGAGCCGATGGCTACTTGTCCACTAGGCTTCCTCTCCTGGAAGACACTCTTCCTAATAGCCCTTACTTCGGCTAGGCAAGTAAGTGAGCTTCAGGCCCTGGTCTGTGACAAGCCTTACACCAGGATTTATAGGAACAGGGTAGTCCTCAGGACTCATCCAAAGTTCCTCCCAAAGGTTGTCTCCTCTTTCCACCTCATTCAGGAGGTGGTTCTTCCAACATTCTTCCCTAGGCCTCATGCAAGCCAGGCTGAAGCAGTCCTCCATACCCTGGACTGTAGAAGGGCCTTATCCTTCTACCTTGACCGTACACAGGGGCATAGAAGGGCTACTCAGCTCTTCCTATCCTTTGACCCCAATAAGTTGGGGTTAGCTGTGTCCAAGCGTACCTTGTCCATCTGGGTGGCTGACTGTATCACCTGGGCTTACAAGGCGGCTGACCTTCCTTTGCGGGGTAGGGTCACGGCCCATCATGTCAGGGCAATGGCTGCCTCAGTGGCTCATCTCCGCTCTGTGCCCTTGGTAGACATCAGACTTTTGTGGCCCATTACTGCCTGGAGAGGGAGTCCCGTAGGGACAGTGCTTTTGGCCAGGCAGTACTCCGGAATCTCTTTGAGGTTTAGGCAACTCCTGCCCTCTGTTGGGCTACCGGTGGAGGTTATGTCCTTGAATAGCCTTTCTTTGCTGCTGAGACTAGAGGGTGTTCTCTTGTTCAGCCTGGGTTCCTCGGTAGCCCAAAGCTAGGGAGTCACCCATATGTGAGGACTGACTTCCTGCTTGGTCCTGGAGAAAGAGTAGTTACTCACCTGTAACAGGTGTTCTCTAGGAGCAGCAGGAATCAGTCCTCACAACCCTCCCTCCTCTCCTTGGAGTTGCAGTTGTACATAGTTTATTTTTATATTTTTGTGTGCTGTTCTTAGCTATGTCATTTGACTGAGGTAAGATGGCACCTTTAGGCGTGAAGGGAGCCACGCATGCGTGCCTGCATTCCCAAAGGCTTTCATAGAAAGCTGGGGAAATGCTCCGCTGGGGCTTCATCGGCGCCGATGACACCCATATGTGAGGACTGATTCCTGCTGCTCCTGGAGAACACCTGTTACAGGTGAGTAGCTACTCTATTTATCAGGGAGCGTGCATTCACTTATTTAGCTGAACGGGACAGCCTGCTGTTTGCCAGTCTTTCCCTACTAATGTCTATGGCAGATCAGATCCCGGCAGTCCAAAGTAGGGGAAGCCCTGATCTCAGAGCAGATTTTTGGTGGGGTCAAGGCACGTGGCCTTCCCCCTTTCCAACGCCTCTGAGCAACCCTGTAACATACACACACACAGAAAGGCAGAGAGCAATCTGGCAGCAGACAATGGGAGTGAGGAATAACCTCATTCACAGAGATTTCTCTTTTTTTTGTCAACGTTATTTATGGAAAGAACAAATGTATATCAGCAGCCAATAATTTCATTGCCAATTATAAAAAAAAAAAGTTTGATGAATAAATGATGATGATGCATATGAGGGTGATAGGCTGGTTTGGGGAATACAGTGATTGGTTTCTCACTATTTGGTTCTGTGCTTTTTACCCAATGGCCCAGTTGTGCTGTACGGAAAGAGGCAAGCGTAAGCTATTCGTCACAGGGGACAAGCACTCGGGTAAAATTTAAGCTTTCTTAATAAAGGCGCAAATTTTCAGTATCAAAACAATGGTCAAGAAATTGAAAGGGGGATTCACATGAACTATAGGTTTAAAGTTTATCATCCAGTTCTATCTGTCACTTACCATAAAAAAATAACAAAAAACAACCTTTTTATCGATAAAGAATTTCTGCTGGGGATCTTGTGATTTTGCATGGGGCTGTGTCCTACTGGATTCCTAGACTCCCCATTGTGGTCTTAACCACTCTGATAGAAAAAGTTACAAAAGCTGAAAGATTTGCTGAAAAAAATAAAGCATAAATAGTAATATTTTCATATTGTAGAATAGTTTATTCTATAATGGCGTAAAAAACTAGAGGACACGAGCAATTTATCTTAATTCATATCTGAATTTCTTTGCTTGAAAGGAGGCAACAGGTCATTGTCGTCAATGCTACAACATCCGTCTCAATTGCTGCCTCTGCATAGCTACCTAGAGTAGCATCCTTGAAAAGAATGCCACAGAGAAAAAGAATCCAGAATGCTCCCAGTCAATCTCAGGATTTGATTTTGTTGCATATAGCAGAGATGACCGAACTTTAATTTTTTCCACGGATCAAAATTTACACATTTTTGAAACAATCTCCAGATTGGTTTGCGGATAAGAACATAAGATATGCTATACTGGGTCAGACCAAGGTCCATCAGTATCCTGTTTCCGACAGTGGCCAATCTAGGGCATAAGTACCTAGCAGTTAACTCAAAAGACACAGGTTCCACAATGCTTGCATTGGGTCAAACAGTGATCTCCAGGAACAAGCAGGAATGAGTCTTCACATATGGGGTACATCGGTACCGACGGAGCCTGCACGGGAACGCTGCCCAGCTTCCAATCAGAAAGCTTTTGGCAGCATCCCTCGCGCCTGTGCGCTGACTTCCCGCCTTCTCCAGAGCCTCTCTTCAGTTTTCGTTTTTCCGCGGAGCCGGCAGGACGTCCTCCTGTCACCGCAGAAACTTTTCTTTTTACTTTCTTTAATTACTTTACTTTTTGTTTTCTTGTGGTCGTGGCTGTATTTCCCGCCGCCACCGGTACCGCCGGTGGATTTTTGACTAAATTCTGAGAAACCTTTTCTTCAGTATTTTTGCCTTAACTTTTTTTGCCTTAACTTGTTGGGCCTACCAGGCCTCTTCCTCATGGAGCCTTCTTTTCCTAAGAAGTGCATTTGATGTGGAAACACCTGTTTCCTTTTAGACTCCAATTGTTGGTTTCTCAATTGTGTGGGTCCTGACCCTTTTTCCCCTGACTTGTCAGGGGATACTTTTGTGAGGAAACCTTCAGTTTTTAGAGTTCCCTCGATACTGTTTTTTATTTGGCAGTGAGGGAACCCGGTTTCTCCTCTTCACAGGATCAGGTAACCCACAAACAGTCTGTTAAGACTAGTCAATGCTTGAGTGGTATGTCCCATGCCCAGCATGGTGACGGCTCCGGTCTTACCCTCAAGAACCCATTGGCATTACCCCTGCGGGAGTCTGCGGGCTCCAAAGCTTTAAAGGGGTTTCAGGTTGTTCCTGGGGCTCACCCCTCACAGAACATACCTGAGCCATGTCCGGGGGTGGTATCCGCTTCGAGCGGTACCGATCCCCCGGCATCGGCACCGGTGTCGAGTGTTCCACTCTTCACCAGGGATCGTCATCGGGCATCCTCGGTACCTTCGGACCGATCGATACGCACCGAATTGACTCCCCTCGATCCCAGCCATGCACGGTGCGGGTATCTGCTTCCAGCGGTACCGATTCCCCGGCATCGGCTTCGGTGTCGAGTGTTTCACTCTTCACCAGGAATCGTCCTCTAGCATCTTCGGCACTTTTGGGGCCGGGCGATACGATACCGATGGACATTTCCGTATCTCAGCCATGCTCCGGGATGGTACCGGCTTCGATCGGTTCCGATGCATCGGCACCGGTGTGGAATGACGTTCTCCCGGCAAGAGGTGGTCATCGGGCATCCTCGGTACCTTTGTGACCGATCGATGTAACCCAGGCTGCTTTACCGGTATCGGCATCGCCGATACTACCACCGAAGTCGGTACCCTCGAGACATGCATCGATAGACTCGCTTCCTTCGATGCCGAGTCTTGAATCGATATCTAGTCTCGAGGACTGGGTACCGACGCGTCTCGGAACCGACTCCCGTCGTTTCCAGATAAGCAGTTCCGAGGATCCTAGCCATAACTCTCGCATGATCTCGGTACCATTGCAGCAGTTCCCGATGACAACTTCAACTGCGGGCCCTGTGTCAGTATCAATATCGATGCCTGTTCTTGCACCGATGCCTAGTTTGGAACCGATACCTGGAGTTGCTGATGCAGTACTCACTACCTCTCAGTTACCATACCAGTATCCTTGTCCATCTACTAGGGTTCTCTCCTCACACCACGGTACGTCCTCTGGTGCTCAGCCTCTTTCTTTAGCCTTACCAGGGAAGGTTCCCATAGGAGATCAGTCTTTTCAGGCTTTTCTCCTGGATATGGCAACCTTTCTTAATATCTCTATCCCTGGTTGTGATGCTATTCCTGGCTCACCGGCACAAATGGAAAATATGATGCTTCCTTTACATCCTGCTCTGCAGGATCTCCTTCTGAAGGTCTGGAAATCACCCTTACGGCTTCCTCTACCTTCTACAGCCACTGAGGTTCGGTACCGGGTGCCTCCCTCCCCAGGATTTCAGAAGCCTCAACTTCCTCATCGTTCCCTTGTAGTGGAATCAGCTCTGAGGAAGGTTAAGAGCAAGAAGAAGCATTCTTCTTATCCGCCAGGTCGTTCTTCAAGAACCCTCGATGCGTTTGGTCGCCAAGCCTTCCGAACATCTATGCTGGCCTCCAGAATTCTTTCTTATATTTTCCACATGAGTCTCACACTCCAGGAGGTCACGGAGAGATTGTCTCTTTTGACCCCTTTTATGCCAGAGCCCAAGGCTACTAATTATTCCTTGCTACTCAATCATAGCCGGAATATATCTTGGTTCCTTTCTCGTGCTTCTATAGACTCTTTTGAGTCTGTTAGCAGATCTTCTGCTATTGCCATTGCAGCACGTCGCAGAGCCTGGCTCGAAGCTTCAGACTTGAGCAGATGGGCACAAACTATATTGGCTCATTCTCCTTGTACAGGAGAAGGTCTCTTCAATAAGGAGGCTTTACGTCAGGTTGCTCAATGCTCCCCTGACTCTCCTTCCACTAAGGACCATTTTAAGCCGCCTCCTCCTTCGAAAGGTAGGAAATGTCCTACCAAACCTTCTTTCCCTAAGAAAAGAAAGTTTCATTCATCTCCTGCCCATCATTCGGCTGTACCTAAACAAGGGACACCTCAGCCTAGTCTGAAGTCCTCCAGCTCTGGCCAGTCTCAGCATTCCCAGCAACCATAGGGGCTGGGAATTATACTTTACAGTTCACTTCTACCCATTAGAAGTTTATTCACTGTGCTTTTCTTTTTCAGTGTACTAAGCTGTCGGAAAAAATTTTGTTAAGGGACTACAGACTTCTCCTCTTCTTACTCTCTAGAAGAGCAGTTGCAACTATCCCCTGATAGTTCTGTCCCAACTGAACATTTTTTCCTTCAGTTGACTTACCCTATGGGTACGTCGCTCTACCCTCTCAACCGGGCTTTTTCCCTAACTGAGGGGTACCATACTGAAAGGCTTCTCTAGCAAGCTCGTTCCTCAGACAGGGAGAAGGGATATCTCCTCTCCTTTCTTGTCTGTTTTTCTTTATTGGGCACAGGACAATCTCTCTGCTGTTTCCGTCAGCAGCTGTGCCTGCAGGAGTTACAGTGATTGTATTACTGGTACTTTTTACAAGTTCCAGTCCCTTGTTCAAAATTTTGTCTAGCCTCGGTGGTGATTCCAAGCTACTCGTCAGCTATCTTGGATCCTCCTACTCTTTTAGGCTTTCTCACATTATTCTATCCATCTCCTCTCCTAGGATATGGCAACACACCTTACTTCAGTCAGTTTATCTCATATCTCTCCTGCACAATGCTCTCTGCAGTCTTCAGAGAAGCTTTCTACTATGAGGGCCTTGCTATAGAGCATTGACCTTGTCTCTAAAGCTTCCCTATTAGTAGGGAAAAGCTTATAATCCCTTCCCATGCCTATGAGGGTTCTCCACACCCTCAGGCCTGGGGTGTTAACATGAAATATAAGTTCTTCTGTGTGAAAATCCAACGCTGATGTTTACGCATGCTACCTCTGGGTCCCTCCAGTAGGTCCCTCTGGTATCTTCTTCTGCGTTTCTGCACATCTGCCATGTCAGTGTTCTGTGGAACTCCCGCCTTGTTCCTTACAGATTCATATGATCATCTGTTCTCACGCAAACATCACGGTTATCTTGTTGGATTGCCTTCTTGCATCCCTCAATCCACGGAAATAGATTCTCTATACATATCCCAAGTGGGTTCACCCTCTTGTAGAGCGAAGAATCTTTTTCTTTTATATTCCCCAATGTACAATTATGGGGCTGGGTGGTAGACATGTATCTTCAACTTGTTATCTTGTATGTAGCATCTCCATATATGTCTACATACCTATATCATTACTCTGGTGGTGCAAAACCATGCCCCACAAATGTATATATATTTCGGTATATCATATCTCTCTCTCTCTCTCTCTCTCTCTCTCTATATATATATATATATATATATATATATATATATATATATATATATATATATATATATTGATACATTTCTCCACCCGTATCCTAATATACACATATGGACGTATGTGTATATATATATGGATCTCCAGGAACAAGCAGGAATAAGTCCTCACATATGGGTACGTCGGTACCGACGGAGCCCGTGCGGGAAAGCTCCCCAGCTTCTTAGAATAGAAGCTTTTGGGACCTCCCACTGCACATGCGCACTGCCTTCCCGCCTTCCTGAACAGCTCTCCTCAGTTTCTCTTTTTCCGCGGAGCCAGCAGGTCGTGTTCCTGTCACCGCTGAAGAAATTGTTATTTTATTTGTTTCTTTAGACCGCGTACCTGCCTTCCCCATACCGATACCGGTATCGCCGGTCTTTTCTTTCTTTCTTTAAAAAATTATAATTCCTTTTTCTTATTTTTTAGCTTTTTGGTCACTTCAGAGAGGCCTCTCGGCCTACTCAATTTCTCCTCATGGAGAAGCCAGCCCCTGGATTTAAGAAGTGTACCAAATGTAATGCTGTTATTTCAGTCACAGACACCCATGACTGGTGTCTGAAATGTTTGGGGCCTGACCATTCCATACCGGACTGCCCATCTTGCTCCCACATGTCTAAACGTGGGCTGCAGAACCGGGCCAACAAATTCCATGTGCTGTTTGCTTCAGAGAATACAGCATCACAGTCATCCAGGTCTTCTTCTCCGGATGGATCTCAGGTAACCAAACCTTCTGTGGGTAAGTCCTCAAAGAGCAAATCTCCTTCAAAGCATCGAGAGGCTCTTAGCTTAGAACTTGAGGACCCTGCCCCAGCCAAACAACCCCGGCGGGAAGTCCAACTTCCAAAAACGCCAATTCAGGGGTCTCAGGTTGATATCGATGCTACGGCCTCGACAGATCACCTGTTAGCCTGCTCTGGGGTACCGGGTCACTCCGGTACCGACATCCAGGCAGCTATTGCGTCCATGGGCGATACTGTACAGTCCATGCAGCAAGCCGTCATGGCTTTCATTAAAGCTGCAACGCCATCGGTTCCGCTTTCAGCGGTTCCGGGCCCGATACCGGTATCGTCCGCCATGCCGGTATCGAGGCCGTCCACCTCTAAACGCAAGTCGGTACCGTATGGGCTTTCGCTCCATACCGGTTCCATACCCGATACGCCCGATATCGATACCGATCGGTACGCGTATCGTGCGTTAGAGGAAAGCACCGATTCCTCTGAGGATTTTCACTCCTCTGATGATTCTGCTGAGTTTTCACTCAACTTACCTGAGGAGCCCTCTTCTCCTAAAAGGAGAATGTCCCCTCCAGAGGATTTGTCCTTCCAGGACTTTGTTTTAGATATGGCTACAGCCCTTTCTATTACCACATCCTCTGAAAAGGAACCCAGATCCAAAAAACTGGATATTTTGGGATACTCAAAGGCCCCTAAGGAGGCAGTTACCCTGCCTATCCATGAAATCCTTCAAGAACAACTGATGGATTTCTGGGAAAATCCTTTGACTTTGTCTCCTTATTCCCGTAGGTTGGACACCATGTATAGGGTCCCTCCTTCTCCTGGTTTCCAAAAGACTCAATTGCCCCACCACTCTATTGTGGTGAAGTCTGCAATGAAGAAGATTAGGAGTACCAAAAGGCACTCTTCCACCCCTCCAGGACGGGAATGTAAGACTTTGGACTCTTTTGGTAGGAAAGTTTTCCAGGCTAGTATGCTTATAGCCAGGATTAATTCCTACAGTCTCTATATGGGCATGTTCCTGGAGGAACTTGCCAAAAAGGTGCGGCATTTTGCCCCCTTTATCCCTGAGGATAAAAAGCAGGGATTCCTTTCCCTAGTGAAACAACTCTTAGAGGTTTCTAAGTTCTCTAATAGGGCAGCATATGATTCCTTTGAGGGAGCCAGTAGGGCTTCGGGCATTGCTATTGCAGCCCGACGTCTTGCTTGGCTCCAGGCCTCTGATCTGGAACCTTGGGTTCTAGATGGCTTACGGAATCTGCCCTGTACAGGTGAGAACTTATTTGGGGAAGAGTGGCAAATCAAAGCCACCCAGATGGATGCTGAAAATGCCACCTTGGAAAGACTTTCAAAGTCCACTTCAATTCCTACTAAGAAAAAGTCTTTTAAAAGGCCTTACTATAAGAAGGCCAGAGTTGCTTCAAATACTGGCCAGCAGTCTTCTCAACCTCGCTATACTGCTAAGCGTCAGCAATCCAAACAAGCACGAGCTAAGCCTGCAGCAGCTACTGTAGCTCAGCAGGCTCCAACCCCTCAGGGGTTTTGACTTGCTCCTAGGGAACTTGCCACTTCTGGTTCTAACACAACCAGAACCTCTCACCATACCCGGAAGGTTGGTTCACTTTGCTCCCAGATGGGAACAAATCACAACAGAACAATGGACCCTCTCTATCATTCGAGAGGGTTACAAACTTCATTTCTCCAGCCTTCCTCCCCATCATATGGTGAGACCATTCAATTCTCCCCCATCTCTCCTAACCCTGTTGGGTCAAGAGGTTTCCTCTCTTCTTGCCCAAGGGGCCATAGAAGAGGTTCCTCTTCCTCAACAAGGGTCCGGTTTCTACTCCCCTTATTTTCTCATTCCAAAGAAGACAGGGGGATTCAGACCAATCCTAGATCTGAGAGAATTGAACAAATTTCTCTTCAAGGAGAAATTCAAAATGCTGTCTCTCGGCATTCTCCTTCCTTACCTCCAGGGTCAGGACTGGCTTTGTTCTCTAGACCTACAGGATGCGTATACACATATACTCATCCATCCATCCCACAGAAAGTATCTTCGCTTTCTGTTTCAGGGAAAACATTTCCAATACAGAGTACTCCCCTTCGGTCTAGCCTCTGCTCCAAGAGTATTCACAAAATGCATGGCAGTCGTAGCCGCATTTCTAAGAGGCATGGGACTCTTTGTCTTCCCATATCTGGACGACTGGCTCATCCGAGCTCCAACTCAGTCACAGGCCCAGATTTCCCTGGACCACACAAGGAGCCTTTTGCAGTATCTGGGACTGGTAGTAAACCTTCCCAAGTCCCAACTCATCCCTACTCAATCTCTAGAATTCATAGGGGCCCAGTTGGACACCATCACTGCAAGGGCCTACCTTCCACATGTTCGAGGCCAGCGCCTCCTGAGTTTGGCCTCCCAAGCTCAGTCCAGCACTCACTTGACAGCCAGGGAAATGCTACGCCTACTGGGTCATATGGCCTCCACAGTGCATGTGGTGCCCTATGCTCGTCTTCATATGAGAGCAGCTCAATGGACCCTGGCCACTCAGTGGACTCAGGCGTCAGGAGCGCTCTCAGACCAAATACAAACCTCCGATCGTCTGTTTTGGTCCCTCCACTGGTGGACTTCCACCAAGAATCTGTTGTTGGGGGCTCCATTTCAACCATTGCTACCCCAAGCAACCCTCACAACAGATGCCTCCCAAACAGGGTGGGGAGCTCATCTGCAAACTCTCTCCACTCAGGGCACTTGGTCTCTACAGGAGACCACCCTTCATATCAATCTTCTGGAACTGCGAGCAATTTACCTTGCCCTCAAGGTCTTCCACTCCCTCCTAGCCAACCTCACTGTCCTAGTTCAGACGGACAATCAGGTGGCCATGTTTTACATAAACAAACAAGGAGGGACGGGCTCTCTGTCGCTTTGCAACGAAGCTCTAAGACTATGGGCCTTCGCCAGAGAGCATCAGATTCACCTGCTAGCAGTGTATCTCCCAGGAGTTCAAAACTCTCGGGCAGACAGGCTCAGTCGAGTTCTGCTGCCACACGAATGGTCCCTACATTTGGACCAAATAAACCGAATCTTTCAGGAATGGGGGACCCCGGACATAGACCTCTTTGCAAGTCCGTGGAATGCCAAACTTCCCCGGTTCTGTTCCAGAACTCCGTGTCAGGGAGCTCAGGCTACGGACGCCTTTCTCCTGAATTGGAATCAGGCATTCCTATATGCCTTTCCACCCATTCCTTTGATTCCCAAGACTCTGTTCAAACTCCAGAGGGATCATGGAACTATGATCCTCATAGCTCCACGCTGGCCACGCCAAGTGTGGTTCCCTCTACTTCTACAGCTCTCCCAGGGATCCTACTTGGATCTGGGAGCTGCGCCAGACCTCCTGTCTCAGGAGGAGGGGACTTTGTGGCACCCAAACCCCAAATCCCTTCACCTCAGTGCTTGGTTACTGAAGGCTTAAGCCTTCAAGACTTTCATCTTTCCCAACCAGTGAAAGATATCCTTTCTGCCTCTAGGAAACCCTCTACCAGGCGTTCCTATGCTTTCAAATGGAAACGTTTTTCCATTTGGTGTGCTCAGCAGGGTCTTGACCCTCTGGCACTTCCTTTGAATTCTCTTCTTGATTATCTCCTGCATCTATCCAATGCAGGCCTCAAGACGAATTCGGTAAGAGTCCATTTAAGTGCTATTGCAGCATCCTTGAAACATATAAACGGACAACCTATCTCCTCTCATCCTCTTGTTGCAAGATTCATGAGAGGCCTGACTCTCACTAAACCTCCCATCAGACCACCCCCGGTCGCATGGGATTTGAATCTAGTGCTCGGTCAACTTATGAAGCCACCTTTTGAGCCAATGTTTTCCACCTCCTTGAAATTTCTTTCCTGGAAGGTCATCTTCCTCATTGCAGTCACTTCGGCTCGCCGCATCAGTGAGCTGCAGGCTTTAGTGGCTAATCCACCTTACACAAGATTTCATCATGATAAGGTGGTCCTTAGGACGAATCCCCACTTTATGCCTAAAGTGGTCTCGCCTTTTCATCTTAATCAAGAGGTATATCTACCTGTCTTTTTTCCAGCTCCTCATGCATCCAATGCAGAGAGGAACCTTCATACTCTGGATTGTAAAAGAGCTCTCGCTTTTTACCTTAATAGGACTCAGCCACATCGAAAGTCTTCTCAACTTTTTGTGGCCTTTGATCCTTCCCATTTGGGACTTCCAGTCTCCAAGCGTACACTTTCCAATTGGATTGCTCAGTGTATTTCTTTTGCTTACCAGAGCAAAAACATTTCTCTGGAAGGCCATGTCACTGCTCACAATGTGAGGGCCATGGCAACTTCTATGGCTCATCTGCACTCTGTTTCCATAGATCAGATCTGTCGAGCCGCTACCTGGGCCTCGGTTCATACCTTCACAGCCCATTACTGTTTGGACAAGGACTCCCGCCGGGATGCCTTGTTTGGCCAGGCTGTCCTCAAGCACCTGTTCCATTCCTAAACAACTCCTGCCCACCTTCCCAGAATGGATGCCTGAGATCCATACGAAGATGGCGAACCTTTACAGGGGATCCCATGCATCTAAGCTAGGGAGTCCCCATATGTGAGGACTTATTCCTGCTTGTTCCTGGAGATAGCACAGTTACTTACCTGTAACAGGTGATCTCTGGGAACAGCAGGAATTAGTCCTCACAACCCACCCACCTCCCCTAGGAGTTGTATCTTTTATCTATCTATCTTCCTGTCCTCTCTCTGTTGACTCAGCTATAAACTCGAAACTGAGGAGAGCTGTTCAGGAAGGCGGGAAGGCAGTGCGCATGTGCAGTGGGAGGTCCCAAAAGCTTCTATTCTAAGAAGCTGGGGAGCTTTCCCGCACGGGCTCCGTCGGTACCGACGTACCCATATGTGAGGACTAATTCCTGCTGTTCCCAGAGATCACCTGTTACAGGTAAGTAACTGTGCTGTCTGTTGGGGGGGCTTCTTAAGGGTTGATATGTCTTACACACTATCACCCTTACTGTCTATACTAAATGTTTTACCTTCTAGAGGTTTTAGACAGTCTATCGCCCTACTTCGCATATCATATTACGATACAGAAACTGTCATGCACCTATAACTACTGTGGTGCTAACATCTTCCATTTTTTCTTTAAGTCCTTGAAGTATCAAGCTTCAATATTTTTCCTACCTCTCGCCAGCTAGGAAAAATAGTGTACATCTTTATCTTTGAGTACACAGCTGTTCTCCTTGGGAATAGGGGTTTTTCCAGTCCCCCTCTTCCCGCCAGGACTGGGCTAGTTCTCCAACTCCGTCAGTCTTCTTCCTTTAGTCCTCAATGTTAATGACTTTATGCCTAAAGGAGTTTACAGCTTTTTCCCATAAAGCTTCCATTGAAGACCTGACGTCTAATCCTACCCAGTTGACACCTGGATCGTCTGCTACCTCCAGGTCTGGACCTTCATCCTCACTGCTGGGAGGTCACCTTGAAGATTCCGCCACTGCTTATCCCGTAGACTCCATCATGCTCTCTACTTCCTACAATACAGTAGGTAAGCTGCATATTTTAAGTGTACATTAAAGGTGTTTTAATGCTACTCATCATATATACCAAGGACTCCTGTAGTCTGTAGGGCCTTGTAGTCCTTGGCTATGCTGTTTCTTTCCTCACAGCTCCTTTATTATCAACTCCTACCCTCCATCCCACTTTGGATGCTGGGGATTCCTGGAGACAAAATGCACCCCTGGTCCAGGCTCCTGCATTTTTATGGGATCTCCCCCTGGCATCTCCAGCTCGGGAGTCCCCATATGTGAAGACTCATTCCTGCTTGTTCCTGGAGATAGCACAGTTACTTACCTGTAACAGGTGATCTCTGGGAACAGCAGGAATTAGTCTTCACAACCCTCCCACCTCCCCTAGGAGTTGCATCTCTTATCTTCTTCTTCCTTTCCTCTCCTCGCCTTTGTCTCAGCTTTGAAACTCAACTGAAGAGAGACTCTGGAGAAGGCGGGAAGTCAGCGCGCAGGCGCGAGGGATGCTGCCAAAAGCTTTCTGATTGGAAGCTGGGCAGCGTTCCCGTGCAGGCTCCTTCGGTACCGATGTACCCCATATGTGAAGACTAATTCCTGCTGTTCCCAGAGATCACCTGTTACAGGTAAGTAACTGTGCTATATTCCCGGTCCATTTTAATAATGGTTTATGGACCTTTCCTCCAGGAACTTGTCCAAACCTTTTTTTTAAACCTAGCTGCACTAACAGTATTTACTACATCCTCCGGTAACAAATTCCAGAGTTTGATTACAGGTTGAGTGAAAAAATAATTTCACTTATTAGTCTTAAATAGGTTACCCTGTAGCTTCATTGTATGTCCCCTAGTCTTTGTAATCTCCAGGAAGAAGCAGGAATGTAGTCTTCACGTATAGGTATCGTCGGTACCGACGGAGCCTGTGCGGGAACTCTCCCCAGCGTCCAATTAGAAAGCTTTTGGGATCATCCCACAGCACCTGCGTGCTGCCTTCCTGCCTTTCCCAACTGCCTCTCTCCAGTTCTTTGTTTTCCGCGGAGCCAGCAGGTCGTTGTTCCTGTCACCGCAGAAAATTCTCCTTATTGCCGTTCTTTTTTTGTGGTCGCGTCTGCCTTCCTCGACGCTCTACCGGTACCGCCGATTTTTCTTTCTTTTCTTTAAAAACAAACAAACAAACAAAAAAAACATTTTTTTTTCCACGTGCATGTGCCTTTTTGGGCCTTAAGCCCAAAAATTCCTCCACAGTGGAAAAACCCTCTTCGGGTTTCAAAAAGTGCACCAAGTGTGGCGGTACCATCTCCGTCACCGACACCCATGAGTGGTGTCTAAAATGTTTAGGTCCTGACCACTCCATCACGGAATGTATGGCCTGTGCCATGATGTCTAAAAGAGGTCGGCAGAACTGAGCTGCTAAGCTCAGTACCCTGTTTCCCTCTGATACAGCCTCGGTGGCATCAATGTCTTCCAGGGCTTCCTCTTCCTCCCGTGGATCTCAGGTAACTAAACACAAGTCCAGCTGGTCCTCAAAGGGTAGATCTCCTTCTAAGCATCGAGATGCCTCTGGCGTTGGCCTTGAGGATTCTGCACCGGCAAAATTGCCCTGGCGGGAGGCTTCGGCTTCCAAAGCATTATCGGGGCTCCAGGACATTCTCGAGGCCTCATCCTCGGCAGAACTACAGGTGCCATGCTCTGGGGACCGACTGTTTTCTCCGGTACTGACATCCAGGCATTGGCAGCGTCGATAGACCAGAGATTCCTGGCTATTAAACACAGTCTGGCGGCTCTCCTTGCGGCATCGACACCCTTGGAACCGCGTCAGATGGTTCAACCGGTACCGGCACCGAACCCGGCACCGGTACCGACAACATCGGCATCGACATTGGTGTCCGCATTGCCGTCACCCAGTCATGCGATGCCCTCTGGTACTGATACACCGGTACCGATTACGCCCGGTACCGACTTTGATCGGTACGGGTATCGGGCTCTTCAAGAGCATCTGGACAGACGGTACTTCAAGTCCTCAGAGGAATCTGAGGATTCTGACAGTTCTATCAATGCAGGAATACTTCTCCCAGAGGAGCCTTCTTCCCCTAAGCGCAGGATGTCTCCTCCAGAGGATATTTCCTTTCGGGACTTCATCAGGGAGGTGGCTCGAGGTCTGTCCATTACTGTGGCTACTGAATCAGAGCCCAGAACAAAGGAGTTGGAAATTTTACAATATCCCAAAGCTCCTAAAGAGGCAGCTACTCTACCCATCCATGAGATCTTGCATGATCTCATGCTAAGAATGTGGGAGACGCCTCTTACCCCCTGTCCCCACTCTCGTAGACTAGATACTATGTACCGAGTCCCTCCTTGTCCTGGTTTCCAGAAGACTCAGCTTCCTCACCACTCGATTGTAGTGGAATCAGCTATGAGAAGGATCAGGAGTGCGAAGAGACATGCCTCTAATCCTCCAGTACGCGACTGCAGAACTTTGGATGCTTTTGGACATCGTACTTTCCAAGCTTCCATGTTTTCTGCCAGGATCATTTCCTATATTTTATATATGGGAATGTTCCTGAAGGAAGTTACAGGGGATTTAGAGGTTTTGAGCCCTCTTCTTCCTGAGGATAAAAGACAGGATTTTCTCACATTGGTCAAACATGCCCAGGATGTTTCTAAATTTGTCAACTGTGCAGCTTTAGACTGTTTTGAGTGCATAAGCAGAACCTCTGCCATTGCCATAGGTGCACGTAGAATTGCCTGGCTCCAGGCATCTGATTTGGAGCTCTGGGTATAAGACAAACTGGGCAATATTCCTTGTACTGGTGAGAACCTGTTTGGTAAAGATTGGCAAGAAAAGGCCAATGAGTTGGATGCTGACAACTCCACTTTGGATAGGCTATCCAAAGCCACAGCTGATCCTGCGAGAAAGAAGTCTTTCAAGAAGCCTTTCTTTTCAAAAAAGAAAAGAGATTATCCTGCTTATTCTCAGCAGGGACGTTCTGCAGGTCAGCTTGTCAGGAAAGGTCAGCAACCACCTAAACAAAGGAAAGCAAAGACTGCTAAGCCTCAACCGTCTCAGCAGTCGCAACCTCCACAAGGCCTTTGACTTTCATCTAGAGAACTTAGCCTTCCTGGCCCTGAATGGACCAGAGCCTTCCACCATTCCAGGGAGGTTATGTCACTTTGCCCCCAGGTGGGAGCAGATAACAGCAGAGCAGTGGACACTCTCCATTATAAGAGAGGGGTACAAGCTGCACTTCCTGTGCATGCCCCCTTCCACCATGGTAAGACGGTTCAATTCTCAGACCTCTCTCATCAACTTGTTAGATCAGGAGATCACCATACTAATTGCCCAAGGGGCAATAGAAGAGGTACCCATTCATCAACAGGGTACGGGGATTTACTCCTCCTATTTCCTTATCCCAAAGAAAACAGGGGGATACAGACCTATTTTGGACCTCAGAGAATTGAACAAATTCCTGTTCAAAGAGAAATTCAAGATGATTTCTTTAGGAACTCTGCTGCCATACCTTCAGAGTCAGGATTGGCTTTGTTCTCTAGATCTCAAGGATGCGTACACTCATGTTCTCATCCACCCGACTCACAGAAAGTTCCTTCGGTTCCTTTTTCAAGGAAAGCACTACCAATACAAGGTGCTTCCTTTTGGCCTGGCCTCAGTACCAAGAGTGTTCACGAAATGCATAGCTGTGGTAGCAGCATTTCTCCGCACTCTAGGGATATTCGTCTTCCCCTACTTAGACGACTGGCTCATTCAAGCCCCATCAGAGTCAGAGGCCAGGACCTCCCTATCTTGCACAATGCGTGTCCTTCAGTATTTGGGTCTTGTCATAAACGTCCCAAAATGCAGTCTAATTCCCACTCAGTCTCTAGAATTCATAGGAACTTTGCTGGATACCAAAAAAGCAAGGGCCTATCTTCCCCAGGCCCGTTGCCTTCACATGGTGCAGTTAGCTTCTCAAGCAGTGCTAAAACCTTATCTCACTGCCTGAGAAATGCTACAACTACTAGGCCACATGGCATCTACCGTGCATGTGGTCCCTTATGCTCACCTCCATATGAGAGCAGCCCAGTGGACTTTATCCACTCAGTGGACCCAGGCATCAGGGTGCCTGTCGGACAAAATAGCAAACACAAGTCGCCTTATTTTGTCCCTCCAATGGTGGCAGTCCACTCAGAACCTGTTGCTGGAGTCCCCATTTCAACAACCCTTACCCCAGGCAACTCTCACAACAGATGCTTCACCAATGGGTTGGGGAGCTCATTTGCAAGACCTCTCCACCCAAGGCACTTGGACTCCAAAGGAAACTCATCTACATATCAATCTCTTAGAGCTCAGAGCAATCTTCCTTGCTCTTCGTGTGTTCCACACCCTGCTCAGCTACAAGACAGTCCTCATTCATAGGGCAATCAAGTAGCCATGTTCTACGTGAACAAACAGGGGGGAACAGGCTCTCTGTCGCTTTGCAACGAAGCTTTGCGACTATGGGCCCTCGCCAGAGAGCATCAGATTCATCTCCTGGCAGTGTATCTTCCAGGCATACAAAACTCTTGGGCAGACAGACTCAGTTGAGTTCTGCTTCCATACGAATGGTCTCTACATATAGACCAAGTGACCACGATTTTTCAAATTTGGGGAACCCCCTACATATAGACCTCATTGCAAGTCCTTTGAATGCCAAACTTCCCCAGTTCTGTTCCAGAATCCCGGCTCAGGGCTCTCAGGCCAAGGATGCTTTCCTCCTTCACTGGGGCCAAGACTTCCTTTATGCCTTTCCACCCATTCCCCTAATTCCCAAGACCCTATTCAAGTTTCAGAGAGACAGAGGACGTATGATTCTCATAGCTCCACATTGGCCTCAGCAAGTGTGGTACCCTCTGCTTCTACATCTCTCTCAAGCTCCCTCCCTGGTGTTAGGATCTGCTCCAGATCTCCTATCTCAGGAGAACGGGATGTTATGCCATCCCAATCCCCAGTCTCTGCATCTCAGGGCTTGGTTGCTGAAGGCCTAGATCTCCATGATCTTAACCTCCCTCAGCAAGTGAAGGATATCCTGTATGCTTCCAGGAAGCCTTCCACAAGACACTCTTATGCTTTCAAGTGGAAAAGGTTTACCATATGGTGTTCGCAGAAGGGTTTTAACCCCCTTGCTGTGCCTCTAGAATCATTACTGGAGTATCTCCTTCATTTATCCAATGCAGGACTTAAGACTAACTCAGTAAGAGTCCATTTGAGTGCTATTGCAGCTTCTTTCAAGCCTCTAAATGGGCAACCTATTTCCTCCCATCCTCTTATAGCAAGATTTATGAGAGGCCTTCTGCTAACCAAGCCTCCCATTAGGCCACCTCCTGTGGCATGGGACTTAAACTTGGTTCTTGGTCAGCTCATGAAGCCACCTTTCGAACAATTAGTACTACCTCCTTGAAAGTCCTTTCTTGGAAGGTTATCTTTGTCATAGCAATCACATCAGCACGTCGCACAGTGAGTTGCAGGCACTAGTGGCTGATCC
Source organism: Ichthyophis bannanicus (assembly GCA_033557465.1). Taxonomy (NCBI): domain Eukaryota; kingdom Metazoa; phylum Chordata; class Amphibia; order Gymnophiona; family Ichthyophiidae; genus Ichthyophis; species Ichthyophis bannanicus. The sequence continues at coordinate 53,601,259 of CM066034.1, read as the reverse complement.
ACCTTATATAAGGTTCCATCATGACAAGGTAGTCCTTAAGACTCATCCACACTTTATGCCAAAGGTGGTCTTGCTTTTTCATCTAAACCAAGCGGTCTACCTACCTGTGTTCTTTCCAAGACCTCATGCATCAAATGCAGAAAGGAATCTTCATACTTTGGACTGTAAAAGAGCTTTAGCCTTTTACTTACAAAGAACACAGCAACATAGAAAGTGTTGCTTTTGATCCTTCTCATTTGGGACTTCCCGTCTCCAAGAGAACACTGTCTAACTGGATTGCTCAGTGTATTTCCTTTGTCTATCAGAGTAACAGTGCCTTGGCCTGTGTTTCTAAGGTAAAGTCTTACCAATTTCCTGTGTGATTCACACAGCCCTTGGTTTGATAGAGGGGGCTTTTCAAATTGGCCCTTTAATCTGTCACTTGCCTTTAATACCTATTTAAGACCACTTCAGAAATTTTTTTGCCTCCTAACTGGAAGGCCTCTTTGTAAAGGTCTCTAGAAACTAATTTATTTATTTCTACTCTGAGACTATTTATTCTTCTTGTATGCTAAGCTATACTCTGATTTGATTTAAATGAAAAGCTCTGTCTGATTCAGCAAGAACACTGATTTCTAAAATACACAGATTTATCAGCTTTAACCCAAAGGATTCCCTTTTTCCCAAGATTGAGTATATTCCAGAAGATAAATACTTAGTGCAGATCTCTTTCTAGCTGTAATAGTCCCTTTAGGTAGTCCTTCAATATCCCTCAAAGCTGAAACGAAAAAAAAGCAAGCTGTCTTGTTGGAATTCCTTCTGGCATTTGACTTTTCTTTCCTCCCATTTTCTATTCATCTTGCAATAACTTTATTTTTAAAATTGTAACTTAGAGTTAAATTCGGAGTTACAGAAGAATTTGTCTGGACAAAGTGTGACAGCAAGCATGATCTGTTTGGAATTACTGGAGACCAAACTCTCAGCACAAAGATGCCAAGTTTTTCACTCATTATGAGTGTGTCCTACTCATTTGAGGGCTGTCTCACTCTTGCCTTTATGCCAGTGCATTGAACCCAATCACTGCTTTCATGAAAGGCAAGCCTAAGAGGAGAAAAGCCAGGCGTCTCTACCTTGATTTGACTCACTTGGGCTCCTAAGAATCAACCATCCCTGAAGGGGGGGGGGAAGTAACTGGAAAGCTCTTCTCAACACAAAGACAGAAAGTAAGGAGGGAAAAAGCAACAGGAGAAACTAAAGGGGAGACATTTCTTCTCCAAATTTATACTGAGTACCTTGTATATCCTCCAGTTTTGGTCACCATATCTCAAAAAGGATTTAGTAAAGGTTCAGAGAAGGACGACAAAAATGTTAAAAGGGGATGGAACACTTTCCTTTATGAAGAGAGGCTAAACAGATTAAGGGCCTTCAGTTTAGAAGGGACAGGAAGAGAAGGGATTTTGGATTTAGCACCTCATGCCTTTTTTAGTAATAGCTGAAGACAAGTTGTTTTCAGGGACAGTAGATATTTTTGCAGGAGAAAAAGATTACAGAGGGATATGATAGAACTTTATAAAATCCATGAGTAGGGTGGAACTCTGTATCTTTCTGTTTGTCCACCTCTCTTTCCCTCTGATGGGAACAGTGTCTTATAGTTACCTTTTTGAAAATCTGGTCTGGTGAAGTCCACAGGTTATTAAGCATATGTGAACTTTGCATCTGCAACAGAGCAGGTGCAGCATACAAATAAGAAAGGATTTCAGAATCAAATTCCCATGAAAACTTTGCCTTCCTCTGCCCCATCTCTTTTCCTTGCAGTTAAAAGCATATTTTTTGTGAAGCTTCTGCACATACTTTTAACCACTGAGTGACAGGTAATTTTCAGCCCAGAGAATTTATCCAGGTAACTGTTTAGTTATCTGGACAAATTTCTTTGAAACTTGATCCTTGTTTTGCTTCTATTTTGCTATATTCTTTAAGAGGCACTAAATAAATGTTAATATCTTTTTTTCCTTTATTTGCAAAGTAATATAACTCTTAAATCTTCTAAACTTAAACTCCTGTGTTTCAGGGGTTTATTTTGGAAGCCCTATTCATGCTTTGGATATCTGAAAATGGTCATAGAGACATCCAAAGCACAGCGACCTCTCCCAGAGCTACTTTTAAAGCCAGGTCTGTGGATGTTCACAGCATGGGACATCAGTCTGAACAGGGGTATGGTGGAGGCTTGGCTGGGGCATTCCCAGGAACCTGGATGTCACTGCCCGATCTCAGAAATGTCTTGGATGTCTAGCGTTTAGATCTGCTCCAGATTTGAATAAGCATTGGGAAAGTGCTAGTTTTTTGCCTGAAAATCATCCAGAGGGTGTAGGGAAAATTGTGCTGAGAACTGGGAATGATGAAGTACGATCACAATGATAGTAGCATTGGGCTTTGAACCCTGGCTTCCCTGGTCCTAGCTCACTACTCTAACCGTTATGAGATTCCTAGACATCCAGGATCTGGAAAACTATTCTAGGGAAGTCTATGTAGGTACTCCCGAAGATGTCCATATTGGGCATGCCCATGTTTGTGAAATCATGTCTGCACCTGGACGGGACTGGTTTTTGGTTTTGGGGATGGGGTTTTGTTTTCTGACATTCTGACTTAGATGTCCCAAATTGCACTTGGATGTCCTTTCTAAAATGCCTCTCACAGTTTGAGAAATGCCACTCTTTGGCCTTCAATCTCATTCTTTTTGCAGTAGCCCTTCTTTGGCATCTTTTCAGAATCTAGATTTTTTGCTGGAATTTCATGTGCATTTGTTTCATTTTGTTTTTGTAAGTGTAGCTGTTTGGCTGATAGATCCAGTAAAACATTATTGATTTGACTTATTTCTTAATGTAGTTCAGTTCCTCTTCGGTACTATAGTTCAGTCCTCCACCTCTGGGTAGTGCACCTCCTCCTGCAGCATGGAGACTGGATAAGTCAAATTCATGACATCACCGGGTATATCTTGCTGGTCTTCTCCCGTCATCCCCCAGTGTGTCCAGTCTCCATGCAGCAGGAGGATGTAGTGAGCCTAGGTGCTTCGCTCACTTGACGAACAGATTAGGAGCAGCTAGAATAGTTGTTAGTCATTTTTGGTTGTTTTGGTTTTCCTTATTTAAGTTTGTTTTGGTTAGTATGTATCACTTAAAAAAAAAAAAAAAAAAAAAAAAAAGGAATTTAGCAGAGTTTGAACCAGCCTTAGCCAGTCTTCTTCGCCTTTCTTTCTTTGGGGGCTCAGTCTACCATCATGGCTCTCTTCTCCTTGACGGTACGGAGGAGAGCCCCGGCAGAGCGCAAACCCGACCCTCCGTTGGCACCAGCTGGCTTGGTTGCTCAGGGGAGGGGGCGCAGTAGGAGAAGCAGGCTTGCTCCGCGGCGGTCAGCTCGCTCCTGTGCTGAGCGACGCCGCGTGGGCTGGAGCGGAGGATCTCGCCGGTAAGGCCCAAACTTCAATTTCCTACTTGTTTTGAGTGCACGGGGTCTGTACCGTGGCCGCACTACAGACCAGAGTGTTTTTCGATTGGCAGCGCGTTTTGGTGCCAATTCCAGTCCTAGGACCATCGCGGCCATTTTACCCGCCAGCTCCAGCCGTGTGGTAAGCCGGCGCGGAGCGGCCTGTGACAGGAGAGTAGACAGCCCTACGCCAGTCAGTGAGAGGCTTGAATTTGATTTTTTTTTATTTGATTGAGTTCATTTTGAGTTATTTTAAGGCAATTTATTTGAAAACTAATTTTACGTCTCTATATATCGGCACCAGCGAAGTCCTATAAAATGAGTGTGGGGACAGCGCGCGTGTCCATGCTAAACTTGTTTGTGAATATGTGCATAATGGGGGAGACTTCCGGAGCGCCTTACAAAGTGCCCATTAGTTCCGTGAAAAAAAAAAAAAGAAGCACTGCTGATTGAGTCTGTGTGGCTGTTGGCACTCGCTGGTTTGGCTCTGACCCCATTGGCTCTATCTTCTGCGGTCTCCTTCCCATCATGCAAAGAAGTTGGCTAGACACTGCCTAGTGGTTGGCCAGCCCTGTTTGATGCCATTCCTCCCAGAATAAGTCTATAGTGCAGATATTTGGAATATCTACATAATTGGAGAGCTTTCAAAGAGCCACAAAAAATAATTGGACAGTCTCCAAATTCCTTGGGCTTCCTCTAAGTTAAGGGCAGCACTGATAGCGCTGAATGGTTGTCTCCTTTACTAGTGGCAGGCCAGGATTCTGGGGCCCTGAATGCCCAGGCTCATGGCCTGCCATGGGCACCGAAGTGGCGGCACAAAGCGTCCATTTGGCCCTGTAGGCTCTGCCACCCTATGCAGCTGCCCAGGGAAATGATCTTTGGATCACTAAAACCTATTTCCCCCTTTAGACTCTCATTGGACTGCCTTGAGGTTAACTTCCTACTGTGTTTGTCTTGATGTGGCCACAGGAAAATGGCGCAGGACGGTGCAGCTTCTGCCTAGGGGATCAGTTGCAGTTTGCTTTGTTTTTAGTTTCTGGATACTTACCTTTGTTTTATTTTTCTGCACAGACTCTAGTGCTCGGAGCCTATGCAGGTGCACTGTGCGGGAGATCTGTTTCCTCTCCAGAGTACAGCTTGAGGGTGTTCCTGGCAATCGGTGCCCTTGGAAGGAAACTGCATCACAGTGTCTCGGGCACATATTACAGTGATACAATTGCAGTGATACAATTGGTAAAGTTATTGGTAGCAAAAGTGCGTGCACTTGAATCTGGTACAGGTCAAGGTAGGCCACAACACCTCTCGACCCATAAAAGTCCTCCAAGGAGTACCACAAGGATCCGCACTCTCAGCACTACTGTTTAACATCTACATCCAGCCAATATGCGACATCCTGAAAAAGAACAGCATTCAATATACAATCTATGCAGACGATATCATGATATACACACCTATCTCAGTTGACGACCCGGACTACTATAAAATAAAAAACTGCCTCACACATGACAATATGGTGTCAAAACAACAACCTCGCATTCAACTACAGCAAGACTGAGGCACTAATCATCACTCGTAACCCAGACTTCATCCACCCACCGGACATCAAGATACAAAACACAACCATACCAATAAAATCGGAAGTAAAATATCTCGGAGTGACCCTGGACAATGAACTGAATCTCAAGCCACACGTAAGCAAAACAATCAAAAATGCATACTACAAGATGAGAATCATCAGAAGACTTAAACCCCTCCTCGCCACTGAGCACTTCCGTACTGTATGCCAAGCACTAATAACCCCCTTACTGGACTTCTGCAACCCAATCTACCTTGGACTAGCAAAACAAACACTCAAACCACTACAACTAGCACAAAACACGGCGGCCCGCATAATAACTGGATCAACAAGACATGAACACATCACACCTGTTCTGAAAGACCTACACTGGCTCCCAATCAGTTCACGCATCAAATACAAAACAATCATAAACATATTTAAGATCAAACAACACACGTCGGCCAACAGCCTGCACACCCTCATACAACCAGACACCAGCACATGCCCAAGAAGAAAAGGAACCTCCAACCGAGTCGACACTCCTAGAGACTTCAGAAAAACACGGAAGGACACCAAAGAAAGAGCACTCTCTCTGGCTGCCCCAACAATCTGGAAGCTTGCTGCAGAAGCAAAAACGCGAAATACAGACCTTTTCAAGTACATTCGTAGCAAACAACCTGTGAGAGAGTCAGTTGGTCCATTAGATGATAAAGGGGTTAAAGGAGCACTAAGAGGCGACAAGGCGATAGCGGAGAGACTGAATGAATTCTTTGCTTCAGTCTTTACTGAGGAAGATGTAGGGATGTTACCCATGACTGAAGTGGTATTTAAAGGTGCGGAAGAATTGAAGGAAATATCGATACATCGGGAAGATGTCTTACAACTATTAGATAAACTGAAGAGTAGCAAATCACTTGGGCCGGATGGTATACATCCAAGGGTGTTGAAAGAACTGAAATATGAGATTGCAGACCTGCTATCAGTAATCTGTGAACTATCATTAAAATCATCTCTAATACCTGAAGACTGGAGGATCGCCAATGTAACACCAATTTTTAAAAAGGGTTCCAGGGGTGATCCGGGAAACTACAGACCGGTGAGCCTGACGTCAGTACCAGGAAAAATGGTAGAAACCATCATAAAGAATAAAATTACTCAGCATGTAGATAGTCACAACCTAATGGGAGACAGCCAACATAGCTGTAGACAAGGAAGATATTGTCTTACTAATTGTTATGCTTTTTTGAAGGTGTGAATAAACAGGTAGACAAAGGTGAGTCGGTTGATATAGTGTATCTGGATTTTGAGAAAGCCTTTGACAAGGTCCCTCATCAGAGACCTTTGGTAAAACTAAAGCGTCATGGGATAGCAGGCAGTGTACTATGTGGATCAGGAACTGGTTAAAAGATAGAAAGCAGAGGGTAGGGCTAAATGGCCAATTTTCCCAATGGAGAAAGGTGAATAGTGGTGTACCCCAGGGATCTGTGCTGGGTCCGCTGCTTTTTGACATATTCATAAATGACCTGGAAAGTGGAATAACGAGTGAGGTTATCAAATTTGCAGATGACACAAAACTATTTAAAGTTGTTAAAACCCAAGAGGATTGTGAAAAATTGCAAGAGGATCTTGATAAATTGGAGGACTGGGCATCAAAATGGCAGATGAAATTTAATGTGGACAAGTGCAAGGTTATGCACCTAGGGAAGAACAACCCAAACTATGGTTACACGATGCAAGGTTCCACATTAGGAACCACCACCCAGGAAAAAGATTTAGGCGTCATTGTGGATACCATGTTAAAACCCTTGGCCCAGTGTGCAGCGGCGGCCAAGAGAGCAAATTGAATGCTAGGTATGATAAGGAAAGGAATGGAAAATAAAACAAAAGATATTATAATGCCTCTATATCGTTCCATGGTGAGACCGCACCTTGAATATTGTGTGCAATTCTGGTCGCCGTATCTTAAAAAGGATCGCTGGAAGGAGCGGGCTACAAATGCTTGCTAAATAAATAAATAAATATAGCGATTTTAGAAAAGGTTCAGAGAAGAGCCACCAAAATGGTAAAGGGGATGGAAGGATACTCCTATGAAGAAAGGCTAAAAAGGTTAGGGCTCTTTAACCTGGAAAAGAGACGGCTGAGGGGAGATATGATAGAAGTCTATAAATTAATGAACGGAGTGGAACGGGTAAACGTAGATCGATTGTTTACGTTATCAGAATATAGAAAGACTAGGGGACATGCAATGAAGCTACAGGGTAAACTATTTAAGACTAATAAAAGAAAATATTTTTTCACTCAACGTGTAATCAAACTCTGGAATTTGTTACCGGAGGATGTAGTAAAGGCTGTTAGTGTAGCTGGGTTTAAAAAAGGTTTGGACAAGTTCCTGGAGGAAAGGTCCATAAACCATTATTAAGAAGTGACCGAAGATATCAATGCTTGACCCAGTACAAGCATTGTGGAACTTGTGTCTCTTGGGGAAACTGCTAGGTACATATGACCTAGATTGGCCACTGTTGGAAACAGAATACTGGGCTTGATGGACCTTGGTCTGACCCATTATGGCATATCTTATGTTCTTATGTTCACCCTCCCAGACGATCTGAGATCGACAACGGACCTCAAAGAATTTCGCAAACAGCTGAAGACAACGCTGTTCATAGAATACTATGGAACGTCACATGTTCCAACTACCAGGAACAACCAACATACTCCCCCTCCGACCCACTGATAAGAGAATGTATAACGGCACATGATGTTTCTTAACACTAACTGTATAGAAGAATGTATTATAGCACACGATGTATCATAGCGCACAATGTACATAGCTCAACCTAATCAAACACACAACACATCTTACACACAAACCACGATATAACCCTCACTGCATGAAAAAAACTATCACTACTTTTGATTTTTTTGCTGTGATACCACCTTGATTGTAAGATAAGGCGGTATAGAAATACTGTTAAATAAATAAATAAATAAATAAATAAATAAATCTATTGTGCCCTAGGGGCAGCATACTTAATTGCAGATGGCCAGAGCAAAACTGTCATGGCTCCAGCGGAGAGAACATCTGTATCTCCATATTCAGCGACTACGTGCACCATAACACAATATCTGTGTACATGTTTTCTTTGTTTTGAGAAAGCTTATTGAGCATTGGAAGGAGGTTTTACTTGTTTGGAGCATAGTCACCACTTTAGCGATGATTCTGCTGCTCAGTACGTAAGCTGGGAAAAGAATTTCTGATCTTTTTAATCATAACAGTTTTCACCATCCAAGTGAATGTGACTTGTTGGGTACCAGCCATGGAAACTCACCTTTTGATAGGTTTGAAAGAACCATAAAAGGCTAGCTACCCAGGTTAGCTTACAGTGTCCTCTTATGGGTCAAATTGTGACACCAAAGAAGCTGTTTGGCTTTTGTAAAAAAAAAAAAAAATTTCTGGGGTTAATATTTTTTTCATTGTCCCAATGGAAGACGTGGAAGCAATCAGTCTTCTTCAGGATGAGATTTTCAGCAAAGCATGGGCAGTTGCCAGAGCAAAAGGAAAAAATCATCAGTTTAGGCCTATAGATGCAACTACGAATTTCATTGACAGAATTTCAAAGGGCTTGACGTGCGGCGTTAGTCGTACGTCTATTGATTTGGTAGTACCAAAGAAGAGCGGGCCTTTCCGTCCTATTCGGGATCTCAAAGGAGTAAACCACTGCCTTCAAGGGCCGCTCTTTCGAATTGAAACATTATGTTCAGTAAGGGGGCGGTTCGTCAAGTGGAATTTTTTGACATTCCTCGATCTTACCGATGCGTACTTGCATGTCACTATCAGATTGGTTTGTCAGAAATCTCTGAGGTTGGCACTGCCGGCCGGGAGGATATTGTCAGTTTCAGGCTTTGCCCTTCAGTTGGGCGACGGGTCCGCGCCCCTTCTCCAAGAGTATGGTTGTGGTAGGGACGGTGCTGCGAAAAGGAGGTTTAGTCCCCCCGTACCTTGACGAGTGTTGATTCGGATAAATTGAAAGGCCAGCGCATGCAGGTTATAAGCGGAGTAGTGAAGTTCCTTCAGAGACTCGGATAGGGGGGCAAGGCGGCCAAAGGCCGGTTAGTTCGGCTTCAGGTCCTAGAGTACCTGGGAGTACAGTTCATCCCCCGGTTAACAGCAGTATTTCTACCGTATCGGCGAGCTCCGGCTCTCCTGCATCTAGTACGCAAGTTTGGGTCGACACCAGCTCAGTCAGCTTGGAGTATCCTTGCGTGTTAGGCTCAATGGCGGGAACCCTAGAAATAGTACCATGGGCCAGAGCTCTTATGCGGCCCTTTCAGGGGTCATTACTCTGACCTTGGTCCCACCAGAAAGATTCTTGGAGTAGGCGTCTTCTCTGTCCCTGGCGGGTAAGGTGGTCCTTTCAGGGATGGCTGTGCCCAGGAAATATGGCAGTGGGTAGGTCATTTGAACAACTGCAATGGATTTCTCTGTGGACAGATGCAACTCTTGCAGGTTGGGGAGTTCTTTACGTGGATCTCTTCGCACAGGGAGCTTGGAGCGACCAGGAGGCCCGGTGGTCCGTCAACTGCCTGGATCTGGGAGCAGTGGTTTTAGCATTTCAAGTGTTCGAGACCACGGTGCTGTCATTCAATACCGCGACAGTGACTTACCTCTTCCAACGGGGTGGCACGGGAAGTGCGGCCTTGGAGGAGGAAGCAGACGCTCTGTTCGCTCGGGGGGGTGCCTCGGCGGCAGGCGAGATCGGCGGCCCGCGTTGCGGGAACAGACAAGATGATGGCAGCTTTGCTCAGCAGAGTCCGGATGAATGACGGGAAATAGGAGCTTCATCCAGAGGGGTTGGCTCAGATAGTCCTCCGGTGGGTCCCTCCCATTATGGGTCTTATGAGGACCGGTTCAGCTAGCCAAGGCGAGTCGTTTTTTTTCTTTACAGCAAAAGGCAGGAAAGAATGGTGCAAGGGGTCGAGGGCTTGATGCATTAATGGCCATAGACTGGTCGTCTGTATGACTTTCCCCCATGGGCGTTTTTAGGACAAGTGGGCCAGCTCATAGTGGTACATTGGGGAAAGCAGTGTTAGTGGCAACAGGTGGGCCATAGGATCTGACGTACCCTATCTAGTTAGCCTACTCTACTGGGAACCTTGACGATTGTCGGCCACAGTGACTCTGTTAATACAGGGCCCGTTTTGAATGCCTCAGATTGGTTGGTTCTCGCTTATGGCTTGGCCATTGAAAGGGCAAGGTTAAGGAAAAAAGGCTATGCTGAAGCAGGCATGGCGACCTCATTTCGGGCCAGAAGGAGGCGCATTTCATTAGCTCATGTGCAAACATTTTTCGAGGTCTGGTGCTCCCAGCGGCAGGTCCGTTCCTTCTTGGCCTATGGTAGTGAGTTCATGGCAGGACAGTGTTGCTAAGGGTTGGGCAGCCAGTTCTTTAAAGGTCCAGCTGGCAGCTCTGTATTGCCATAGTGGTGAAGTACAAAAGGAGCCCTTTGGCTCTTTCCTCGACGTGCTTCGGTTTCTAAGCACGTTGTCTCGGTTTCGGCCTGATCACAGATTGGTGGTTCCTCTGTGGGATCTCAACTTAGTGCTTGGAGCATTGACAAGGGAACTTGTTGAACCCTTGCGCCAAGTTTGTTTGAGGGTTTGACCTTAGACAGTGTTTCTTTTTGTGGTTTTTTGTTTGGCACGCCGTGTTTTGGTGTGGCAGGAGTTGTCCTGTCAAGAGCCGTTCTTCTCTTGTTCAAAAAAAACCCCCCAAAGAAGGCGGTGTTGCAGTCAGTTCCGTTTCTTTTTGTCATGTAAGTCATCCTGTCTCATTGCCAGTATTGGGGTCTTCGGAGGAGGATGCGCCGGGCCGTGATCGGCGTCGTTTGGACATGGAGAGTTCTGCGTCAATACCCATAAGTCTTGGAGACTGTTATTTCATAAGTCTGACTGTCCGTGTGAAGGTGAAGCGGCAGCCAAGGTTTCGTTTGCCCGAAGGGTCCAAGAAGTAATAGTGTCAGCATATAGTTGGCAAGGTTGTCTGGCATCCATGGGGTTACGGGCTCATGCTACTTGGGGCAAGCGATGTTTTGGGCGGAGTGTAGTTCGGTTCCACCAGTGCAGGTTTGCAGAGCAGTCTCTTGGTCATCTCTTCATACTTCGTTAAGCACTATCGCCTGGAGGTTCAGGCGGAGAGCGAAGCCTCTTTTGGGTCGGCGGTTTTGCGATCCAGATGGACAGGTCCCTCCCGATGTTTACTGCTCTGTTACATCCCAGAGGTGGAGGACTGAACTGTAGGACCGAAGAGGAAATGGAAATTACACTTACCTGGTAATTGTTGTTCCTTGAGGGACTACAGTTCAGTCCTCAGTCCCGCTCGGGGATGAACAACTCAGACGCGAGGCGTTGGTTTGGGGGGGGGGGGGGGGTTTGCCGGTCCATAAGAGGACAACGGGTTCTGTTAGGCCGGTGGTCACGAGAGTATATTTCTGTCTATGATCTCTTTTAATCCTCCTTCCCTTCCTCTGTCTGTCTTTCTCTGATCTGCGGGCAAGAGGGAGGGGGTCAGTTAGGAGGGGTTCTTTGCCTTTTATTTCAAGGGAGCTGTAGTTTAAAAGTTAAAGGTAAAGCATAATGTTGTAATTAATTCCTTAACTGCTCATTTGTTGCTCCTTTGAGTCTGCTTTGTCAGTAGGTCACTGGGGGATGATGGGAGAAGGCCATCAAGATATACACGGTGATGTCATGAATTTGACTTGTCCAGTCTCCATGCTGCAGGAGGAGGTGCACTACCCAGAGGTGGAGGACTGAACTGTAGTCCCTCAAGGAACAACAATTACCAGGTAAGTGTAATTTCCATTTTTTTTCAATGAAGAAGGATCTTGCGTAGGGTATTCAACACCCCCCCCCCCCACACACATACACACATACACACATTACCTGATTAATTTCACATGTTTAAAATGTAATTTATCAGATTTTTTTTTTCATAGCTCAGTGCATTATAAATTGGTGCAACACCATCCCTGAATATAAGAAATGCCATACTGGGTCAGACCAAGGTCCATCAAGCCCAGTATTCTGTTTCCAACAGTGGCCAATCTAGGTCATATGTACCTAGCAGTTTCCCCAAGAGACACAAGTTAGCAGTTAGTGATGTCAGTGCCTCTCCTTCCACTCTAGCATCCGGAGGTATAAAGACTGGCTAGCGCCGCAGAATGCCAAAGACACTTGTCTTTGGATTGGTCTGGTGGAGAGTGTTTTCAGGAAGCCGGAGCTGGGGTCCTGCCCTTCAGCAGAAGTGTGCCAGTGATGTCATCACTCCTCCTTCCACTCTAGGTTCGGAGGTATAAGGATTGCTAGCGCTGCGGAATGTGGCCATGGACGCTTGACAACTGCTCCTTAGCAGCCCCTTTGGAGCAACGGTGGATGACTGAGGTCTAGAAAGTTCCTGATTGGATCATTGCTGATGGAGAAGCAGAAAGCAAAGAACAAGATGTCTGGTCCAATTAAGCCCATTCAGGGCCCCATGGATCAACACATGGTCAATGTCGGTCTCCAGGAGAAAGTCAGTTTACTGTTAACTTCAGAGACTTCTCCAATCTCTGACGCTTCTTTGAGTTTGGGGGAACAACCTCCCCCCCCCTCACCCTGCCTTAGAGTAGGATGGGGGGGATATGATAGAGGTCTATAAATGAATGAATGGAGTGGAACGAGTAAACATAGATCGGTTGCTTACATCATCAAAAAGTGGAAAGATTAGAGGACACACAATGAAGCTATAATGTTAACCCATTTTAAGACTAATAAGAGAAAATATTTTTTTTACTCAACACATAATCGAACTCTAGAATTCGTTACCGAAGGATGTAGTAAAAGGTGTTAGTGTAGCTGAGTTTAAAAAAGGTTTGAACAAGTTCCTGGGTAAGATGGACCTTGGTCTGACCGAAAATGGCATTTCTTATGTTCTTATGAGTCGGTGCCCCAGTTGTTTATAGCCCTCTTGGGGTGCCGCTGATAGTTTCTATGCCTTTCGAATACTCTGACTGCTAATGAATTAATGCCTAGGTCTGACTCATGGTATCTGCAGCCTGTATTACCTAAGGATATTTCCTGCTCGGTGTCATCTGATAAGATCCTGGTGGTGATCTTTAAAGGATGTATGACTGGCTGTTAACAGAATGGCGCATATGCTTAAAGAATCACTGACTCAACTGTGTTTTTATGGATGAGACAGTGAAGCAACTTCAACAGCTGAGAGATAGGCTGACTACTTTAGATAAGAGACTGTTCGGGGCAGAAGGTGCATTGTTAAATGTTCAGTTCTTATTGAATTTTTCTATTAAGGACAGCTTGGTAATATATGATAAATTAGAACTGATAGAGAATATGGTGAAAGCTAAAAATCTTAGATTTTTAAAATCTCCTGTGCTATGTCTACTCTCCCCTTTAGAGCTTTTGTAAAAATATCTGCAAGAAATTCTTCTTATGTATATTCTTTTTCTGTTTCTAATATATATTAATTACCTACTGAAATTAGAAATGAAGGTGGGGAAGCAGAAGCAGACAAAATAGTTTCTCCAGCCAGTTTAGAATTGATTGAAATTTTGGATAAGTCACTAGATAGTATTTCTAAGAGAGCTACCTTGTTGGTAACTTTTAGATCGGAATTAGAAAAAAGTTGTAATCTCCAGGAACAAGCAGGAATGTAGTCTTCACATATGGGTATCGTCGGAACCGACGGAGCCTGCGCGGGGAATGCTCCCCAGCGTCCAATAGGAAAGCTTTTGGGAGCATCCCACAGCACCTGCGTGCTGCCTTCCCACCTTTCCCAACTGTCTCTTTCCAGTTCTTCGTTTTCCACGGAGCCGACAGGTCGCACATCCTTTCACCGCAGAAAAAATTTCCCTCTTATTCTTCTTGTTTTGTGGTCGTGTCTGCCTTCCCTCGATGCTACACCGGTACCGCCGGTGGTTCCTTCTTTTTTTTTAAAAAACAAACAAACTTTTTTTTCTGGAGTCTTTTCCAGTAATTTTCTCCTCAGGTGCCACGTGCCATTTTGGGCACTAGGCCCAACTTTTCCCTTCAGAATGGAAAAACCCGCTTCAGGTTTTAAAAAGTGTTCTAAGTGTGGCAGTACCATCTCTGTCACCGACACCCATGAGTGGTGCCTCAAATGTTTAGGTCCTGACCAGTCTATTTCAGAGTGTGTAGCCTATGGGATGATGTCGAAAAGGGGCTGGCAAAATCATAGAAACATAGAAACATGATGACAGAAAAAGACCACAAGGCCCATCTAGTCTGTCCTTCCATAACAACAACTACAACAGTCCACTTTTTACCTTTAGAGATCCTCTGTGTTGGTCCCATGCTTTTTTGAATTCAGTTACTGTCCTCATCTCTACCACCTCCACTGGGAGACTATTCCACGGATCCACTACTCTTTCCGTAAAGAAATATTTCCGCATATCACTCCTGAATCTATCTCCCTTCACCCTCATCCCATGTCCCCTTGTCGCAGAACTTACTTTCAATTGAAAGAGGCTCTCTCCCTGAACATTTATGCCACGGAGGTATTTAAACATCTCAATCATATCACCTCTATCCCGCCTTTCCTCTAAGGTGTACATATTAAGATCCTTAAGTCTGTCCTCATATGCTTTATAATGAAGACCACTAATCATCTTAGTAGCAACCCTCTGTACCGACTCCATCCTGTTCACATCCTTTTGAAGGTGCGGTCTCCAGAATTGCACACCATACTCCAAATGAGGTCGCACCAAAGACTTATACAGAGGCATTATCACCTCCTTTTTTCTGCTAGCCATTCCTCTCCGTATGCACCCAAGCATCCTTCTAGCTTTTGCCGTCGCCTTTTCTACCTGTTTAGCTACTTTAAGATCATCGGACACAACTACGCCTAGGTCCCGCTCTTCTTTAGTGGACAAAAGTACTTCACCTCCTATGCTGTATTGCTCCCTTGGATTGCTGCAGCCCAAATGCATGACCTTACATTTTTTAACATTAAATCCCAGCTGCCAAATTCTAGACCATTCTTCAAGCTTAGCTAGATCCCTCCTCATGTTATCTACACCTTCCTGGGTGTCTACTTTATTGCAGATTTTGGTATCATCTGCAAAGAGGCAAACCTTACCCGACAGCCCTTCTGCTATATCACTAACAAAGATGTTAAAAAGAATCGGACCAAGGACAGATCCCTGGGGCACACCACTGGTAACATCCTTCTCCTCAGAGTGAGCTCCATTTACTTGTACTCTTTGTCGCCTCCCACCCAACCAATTTCTAACCCAAGCAGTAACTTTAGGGTCCATCCCTAGGGTGCTCAGTTTGTTTATAAGTCGCCTGTGAGGAACAGTGTCAGAGGCTTTACTGAAATCTAAATACACCACATCTAGAGCTCTCCCTCGGTCCAACTCCCTGGTCACCCAGTCAAAGAAATCAATCAGATTTGTCTGACAAGACCTGCCTCTGGTGAATCCATGCTGCCTCGGATCCTGTAATCCGCTGGACTCCAGAAACCTCACTATTTTCTCTTTCAACAGCGTTTCCATTAATTTACTCACCACTGAAGTTAAACTAACCGGCCTGTAGTTTTCAACCACATCCTTACTTCCGCTTTTGTGTAAAGGCACCACATGAGCCTCTCTCCAGTCCTTTGGCACCACTCCCGACTCCAACGAGGCATTGAAAAGGTCAGTCAGTGGAGTTGCTAGAATGTCCCCAAGTTCCCTCAGTATTCTAGGGTGTATCCCATCCGGTCCCATCGCTTTGTCTACTTTGAGTTGAGCTAGTTTCTCACGAACACAGTCTTCTGAAAATTGTTCAAGATGTCCCTCGCTTCTGTTCTTATTTGTGGGTGTTTTCTGAGGTCCTGCTCCTGGTTTTTCATCTGTGAACACAGAACAAAAATATTTGTTAAGTAATTCCGCTTTATCCTTATCAGCTTCTACATATTCCCCCCCTGTACCCTTGAGTCTGACAATACCACTTTTGCCCTTCCTCTTCTCACTAATATATCTGAAAAATGTCTTATCCCCCCATTTTATTGCATTGGCTAATCTCCAGGAACAAGCAGGAATAAGTCCTCACATATGGGTACGTCGGTACCGACGGAGCCCGTGCGGGAAAGCTCCCCAGCTTCTTAGAATAGAAGCTTTTGGGACCTCCCACTGCACATGCGCACTGCCTTCCCGCCTTCCTGAACAGCTCTCCTCAGTTTCTCTTTTTCCGCGGAGCCAGCAGGTCGTGTTCCTGTCACCGCTGAAGAAATTGTTATTTTATTTGTTTCTTTAGACCGCGTACCTGCCTTCCCCATACCGATACCGGTATCGCCGGTCTTTTCTTTCTTTCTTTAAAAAATTATAATTCTTTTTTCTTATTTTTTAGCTTTTTGGTCACTTCAGAGAGGCCTCTCGGCCTACTCAATTTCTCCTCATGGAGAAGCCAGCCCCTGGATTTAAGAAGTGTACCAAATGTAATGCTGTTATTTCAGTCACAGACACCCATGAATGGTGTCTGAAATGTTTGGGGCCTGACCATTCCATACCGGACTGCCCATCTTGCTCCCACATGTCTAAACGTGGGCTGCAGAACCGGGCCAACAAATTCCATGTGCTGTTTGCTTCAGAGAATACAGCATCACAGTCATCCAGGTCTTCTTCTCCGGATGGATCTCAGGTAACCAAACCTTCTGTGGGCAAGTCCTCAAAGAGCAAATCTCCTTCAAAGCATCGAGAGGCTCTTAGCTTAGAACTTGAGGACCCTGCCCCAGCCAAACAACCCCGGCGGGAAGTCCAACTTCCAAAAACGCCAATTCAGGGGTCTCAGGTTGATATCGATGCTACGGCCTCGACAGATCACCTGTTAGCCTGCTCTGGGGTACCGGGTCACTCCGGTACCGACATCCAGGCAGCTATGGCGTCCATGGGCGATACTGTACAGTCCATGCAGCAGGCCGTCATGGCTTTCATTAAAGCTGCAACGCCATCGGTTCCGCTTTCAGCGGTTCCGGGCCCGATACCGGTATCGTCCGCCATGCCGGTATCGAGGCCGTCCACCTCTAAACGCAAGTCGGTACCGTATGGGCTTTCGCTCCATACCGGTTCCATACCCGATACGCCCGATATCGATACCGATCGGTACGCGTATCGTGCGTTAGAGGAAAGCACCGATTCCTCTGAGGATTTTCACTCCTCTGATGATTCTGCTGAGTTTTCACTCAACTTACCTGAGGAGCCCTCTTCTCCTAAAAGGAGAATGTCCCCTCCAGAGGATTTGTCCTTCCAGGACTTTGTTTTAGATATGGCTACAGCCCTTTCTATTACCACATCCTCTGAAAAGGAACCCAGATCCAAAAAACTGGATATTTTGGGATACTCAAAGGCCCCTAAGGAGGCAGTTACCCTGCCTATCCATGAAATCCTTCAAGAACAACTGATGGATTTCTGGGAAAATCCTTTGACTTTGTCTCCTTATTCCCGTAGGTTGGACACCATGTATAGGGTCCCTCCTTCTCCTGGTTTCCAAAAGACTCAATTGCCCCACCACTCTATTGTGGTGAAGTCTGCAATGAAGAAGATTAGGAGTACCAAAAGGCACTCTTCCACCCCTCCAGGACGGGAATGTAAGACTTTGGACTCTTTTGGTAGGAAAATTTTCCAGGCTAGTATGCTTATAGCCAGGATTAATTCCTACAGTCTCTATATGGGCATGTTCCTGGAGGAACTTGCCAAAAAGGTGCGGCATTTTGCCCCCTTTATCCCTGAGGATAAAAAGCAGGGATTCCTTTCCCTAGTGAAACAACTCTTAGAGGTTTCTAAGTTCTCTAATAGGGCAGCATATGATTCCTTTGAGGGAGCCAGTAGGGCTTCGGGCATTGCTATTGCAGCCCGACGTCTTGCTTGGCTCCAGGCCTCTGATCTGGAACCTTGGGTTCTAGATGGCTTACGGAATCTGCCCTGTACAGGTGAGAACTTATTTGGGGAAGAGTGGCAAATCAAAGCCACCCAGATGGATGCTGAAAATGCCACCTTGGAAAGACTTTCAAAGTCCACTTCAATTCCTATTAAGAAAAAGTCTTTTAAAAGGCCTTACTATAAGAAGGCCAGAGTTGCTTCAAATACTGGCCAGCAGTCTTCTCAACCTCGCTATACTGCTAAGCGTCAGCAATCCAAACAAGCACGAGCTAAGCCTGCAGCAGCTACTGTAGCTCAGCAGGCTCCAACCCCTCAGGGTTTTGACTTGCTCCTAGGGAACTTGCCACTTCTGGTTCTAACACAACCAGAACCTCTCACCATACCCGGAAGGTTGGTTCACTTTGCTCCCAGATGGGAACAAATCACAACAGAACAATGGACCCTCTCTATCATTCGAGAGGGTTACAAACTTCATTTCTCCAGCCTTCCTCCCCATCATATGGTGAGACCATTCAATTCTCCCCCATCTCTCCTAACCCTGTTGGGTCAAGAGGTTTCCTCTCTTCTTGCCCAAGGGGCCATAGAAGAGGTTCCTCTTCCTCAACAAGGGTCCGGTTTCTACTCCCCTTATTTTCTCATTCCAAAGAAGACAGGGGGATTCAGACCAATCCTAGATCTGAGAGAATTGAACAAATTTCTCTTCAAGGAGAAATTCAAAATGCTGTCTCTCGGCATTCTCCTTCCTTACCTCCAGGGTCAGGACTGGCTTTGTTCTCTAGACCTACAGGATGCGTATACACATATACTCATCCATCCATCCCACAGAAAGTATCTTCGCTTTCTGTTTCAGGGAAAACATTTCCAATACAGAGTACTCCCCTTCGGTCTAGCCTCTGCTCCAAGAGTATTCACAAAATGCATGGCAGTCGTAGCCGCATTTCTAAGAGGCATGGGAATCTTTGTCTTCCCATATCTGGACGACTGGCTCATCCGAGCTCCAACTCAGTCACAGGCCCAGATTTCCCTGGACCACACAAGGAGCCTTTTGCAGTATCTGGGACTGGTAGTAAACCTTCCCAAGTCCCAACTCATCCCTACTCAATCTCTAGAATTCATAGGGGCCCAGTTGGACACCATCACTGCAAGGGCCTACCTTCCACATGTTCGAGGCCAGCGCCTCCTGAGTTTGGCCTCCCAAGCTCAGTCCAGCACTCACTTGACAGCCAGGGAAATGCTACGCCTACTGGGTCATATGGCCTCCACAGTGCATGTGGTGCCCTATGCTCGTCTTCATATGAGAGCAGCTCAATGGACCCTGGCCACTCAGTGGACTCAGGCGTCAGGAGCGCTCTCAGACCAAATACAAACCTCCGATCGTCTGTTTTGGTCCCTCCACTGGTGGACTTCCACCAAGAATCTGTTGTTGGGGGCTCCATTTCAACCATTGCTACCCCAAGCAACCCTCACAACAGATGCCTCCCAAACAGGGTGGGGAGCCCATCTGCAAACTCTCTCCACTCAGGGCACTTGGTCTCTACAGGAGACCACCCTTCATATCAATCTTCTGGAACTGCGAGCAATTTACCTTGCCCTCAAGGTCTTCCACTCCCTCCTAGCCAACCTCACTGTCCTAGTTCAGACGGACAATCAGGTGGCCATGTTTTACATAAACAAACAAGGAGGGACGGGCTCTCTGTCGCTTTGCAACGAAGCTCTAAGACTATGGGCCTTCGCCAGAGAGCATCAGATTCACCTGCTAGCAGTGTATCTCCCAGGAGTTCAAAACTCTCGGGCAGACAGGCTCAGTCGAGTTCTGCTGCCACACGAATGGTCCCTACATTTGGACCAAATAAACCGAATCTTTCAGGAATGGGGGACCCCGGACATAGACCTCTTTGCAAGTCCGTGGAATGCCAAACTTCCCCGGTTCTGTTCCAGAACTCCGTGTCAGGGAGCTCAGGCTACGGACGCCTTTCTCCTGAATTGGAATCAGGCATTCCTATATGCCTTTCCACCCATTCCTTTGATTCCCAAGACTCTGTTCAAACTCCAGAGGGATCATGGAACTATGATCCTCATAGCTCCACGCTGGCCACGCCAAGTGTGGTTCCCTCTACTTCTACAGCTCTCCCAGGGATCCTACTTGGATCTGGGAGCTGCGCCAGACCTCCTGTCTCAGGAGGAGGGGACTTTGTGGCACCCAAACCCCAAATCCCTTCACCTCAGTGCTTGGTTACTGAAGGCTTAAGCCTTCAAGACTTTCATCTTTCCCAACCAGTGAAAGATATCCTTTCTGCCTCTAGGAAACCCTCTACCAGGCGTTCCTATGCTTTCAAATGGAAACGTTTTTCCATTTGGTGTGCTCAGCAGGGCCTTGACCCTCTGGCACTTCCTTTGAATTCTCTTCTTGATTATCTCCTGCATCTATCCAATGCAGGCCTCAAGACGAATTCGGTAAGAGTCCATTTAAGTGCTATTGCAGCATCCTTGAAACATATAAATGGACAACCTATCTCCTCTCATCCTCTTGTTGCAAGATTCATGAGAGGCCTGACTCTCACTAAACCTCCCATCAGACCACCCCCGGTCGCATGGGATTTGAATCTAGTGCTCGGTCAACTTATGAAGCCACCTTTTGAGCCAATGTTTTCCACCTCCTTGAAATTTCTTTCCTGGAAGGTCATCTTCCTCATTGCAGTCACTTCGGCTCGCCGCATCAGTGAGCTGCAGGCTTTAGTGGCTAATCCACCTTACACAAGATTTCATCATGATAAGGTGGTCCTTAGGACGAATCCCCACTTTATGCCTAAAGTGGTCTCGCCCTTTCATCTTAATCAAGAGGTATATCTACCTGTCTTTTTTCCAGCTCCTCATGCATCCAATGCAGAGAGGAACCTTCATACTCTGGATTGTAAAAGAGCTCTCGCTTTTTACCTTAATAGGACTCAGCCACATCGAAAGTCTTCTCAACTTTTTGTGGCCTTTGATCCTTCCCATTTGGGACTTCCAGTCTCCAAGCGTACACTTTCCAATTGGATTGCTCAGTGTATTTCTTTTGCTTACCAGAGCAAAAACATTTCTCTGGAAGGCCATGTCACTGCTCACAATGTGAGGGCCATGGCAACTTCTATGGCTCATCTGCACTCTGTTTCCATAGATCAGATCTGTCGAGCCGCTACCTGGGCCTCGGTTCATACCTTCACAGCCCATTACTGTTTGGACAAGGACTCCCGCCGGGATGCCTTGTTTGGCCAGGCTGTCCTCAAGCACCTGTTCCATTCCTAAACAACTCCTGCCCACCTTCCCAGAATGGATGCCTGAGATCCATACGAAGATGGCGAACCTTTACAGGGGATCCCATGCATCTAAGCTAGGGAGTCCCCATATGTGAGGACTTATTCCTGCTTGTTCCTGGAGATAGCACAGTTACTTACCTGTAACAGGTGATCTCTGGGAACAGCAGGAATTAGTCCTCACAACCCACCCACCTCCCCTAGGAGTTGTATCTTTTATCTATCTATCTTCCTGTCCTCTCTCTGTTGACTCAGCTATAAACTCGAAACTGAGGAGAGCTGTTCAGGAAGGCGGGAAGGCAGTGCGCATGTGCAGTGGGAGGTCCCAAAAGCTTCTATTCTAAGAAGCTGGGGAGCTTTCCCGCACGGGCTCCGTCGGTACCGACGTACCCATATGTGAGGACTAATTCCTGCTGTTCCCAGAGATCACCTGTTACAGGTAAGTAACTGTGCTTTTCCTCCTCCTTTTGAATCTTTGCCTTCTTGACTACTTTGCTAGCTTCTCTAAGTTTTTCCAAATACAGATGCCTGTCTTCCTCTCTCTGTGATCTCTTGTATTTCATGAAGGCCTCCCTCTTTTTCTTCACTTTTTCAGCTACTTCCTTCGAAAACCATAGCGGTCTCCTGTTCCTTTTGCCTTTGTTTACCATTTTAACAAAAAGGTTGGTTGCCTTTAAAATACCCCCTTTCAGTTTTGCCCACTGTTGTTCTACATCCCCCAGCTGTTCCCATCCCACTAACGACTCCCTGAGGCATTGGCCCATCATCGCAAAGTTAGTCTTCCTAAAGTCTAAGATCTTCACCTTGGAATGGATTCTAACAGCCCTAGTCCTAATACTGAACCACACCATCTGGTGATCACTGGATGCAAAATGATCTCCCACTACAACATCAGAAACACTTTCACCATTGGTAAGCACCAAGTCCAGTATGGCCCCTTCACGTGTGGGGTCTGTTACCAATTGCCTGAATAGTTCTCCCTGTAGAGAATCCAGGATCTCCTTACTCCTAGATGATACTGCAGCAGGAATGTGCCAATCAACATCTGGCATATTAAAATCTCCTAGCAGTAGCACTTCCCCTTTCCTAGCAATGCTGCGTATGTCTTCAATTAACTCTCTGTCCACCTCTTCCTCTTGTGAGGGAGGTCTGTATATCACACCAATGCAAATAGATTTTTCTTTCCCTCTTTCTAGTCTAACCCACAATGCCTCCTGTCTCCCTTTTAAGCTCTGTAATTCCAAAGCTTTAATAGTAGTTTTTACATATAGTGCTACTCCTCCTCCCCTTCTTCCTACCCTGTCCTTTCTGAATAAAGTATAGCCAGGTATAGTTACATCCCAGTCATGGTTTTCTGTGAACCATGTTTCTGTAACTGCCACTAAATCTAAGTCAGCCACTCCCACCAAAGCTTCAACTTCAGAGATCTTATTTCCCATGCTATGGGCATTTATACACACTGCTTTCCATATGTTACCACTGTTACATTAAATACCTTTATGGAAATGGGTATCACCTACCTGGGGGCTTTCACCTACCTGGGGGCTTTCTTCACCCATCCCCAACGAATCTAGTTTAAAGCCCTCTTCAGTAGATTAGCCAGTCTACTACCAAAGATGTGTTGACCTTTCTTGGACAGATGGATGCCATCTCTGCTCTGCAACCCTTGGAACAGCATCCAATGGTCTAGGAAACCAAAACGCTCTCGAAGACACCATCCACGCAGCCATGCATTAATCTCCAGGATGCGAGCCTCTCTGCCTTGGCCTTTACCCTCAACAGGGAGGATTGAAGAGAACACCACCTGTGCACCTACCTGCTTCACCCTCTGTCCCAGAGCCATGAAGTCACTTTTGATACGTTCCGAGGTATACCTGGCAGTATCATTTGTTCCAACATGGATTAGCAACATTGGGTAATAGTCAGTGGGCTTGATGAGTCTCGGCAAACTCTCCGTAACATTTTGGATCTTGGCACCAGGCAGACAGCATACCTCTCTGGACATCAAGTCTGGTCGGCAGATGGACGCCTCAGTACCCCTCAGAAGAGAGTCTCCAACCACCACTACCCTTCGTTTCCTTCTGGTCACTGATTCTGCAACTATGGGGTACTTGAACTCTGGTTCTTCCCTTTCCAGGGATGCTTTCACCTCCTCCACTTCCAGGGCTGCATAATGGTTCTTCATTTCAAGGGCTGAAGAAGTTGGATTGGTGATTTTGCAGGCTCTGGTGACTTTTGTCCAACCATCGACATTCTGTTGGCACCCATCTTCTCCTGTGCTGGAGAGCCTGGTTGCTGCAAGCAGCATCTCATCAATGTACTTCTCACTGTCTTGAATACTCCTCAGCCTCGCCACCTCCTCTCTGAGTTCCTCCACTTGTTTCCTCAGAGCTTCAGCATGCAGGCACCCTGCACATGGAACCGGTTCTTCAACTGGCAATAGGACCTCTGTCTGGACCGAGGCAGAAGCTGTAACGGGGGCAACAGCTTTAGCAATACGATTTTTCCCAGCCATTGTTCTGTTTGTGGAGCTTAGGTATCTGTTAAAGCAAAAGAGAGAGATCTACGAAGTACCAGCTGGTTTCACAGCTGTCCTTTCAGAGAAAAAGCAGTTAAATCTCTTTAATTATATTCAAAATGTGCTGGTCCAATTCACTGTGATTTGTTAAAGGGGGAGGTGCCCTATAAAGCAAGACTGCTCACTAGTGGTGGGTGGGAGTCGGGGTGGGTAGGGAGGGAACTAACACCTGATTAGGTGTTAGCAGTTCCTGAACCTGAGGGGGTTACAGAGTTCAGCAATACTACTGTGCTCAAGTACAGTTCCCCTAAAACAGCAAAAATGAAATTAACCTTGCTTTAAAAAATATACACAAAACCCTTTTAAGAGCTCCCAGTCAGAGAGCTAGCAATGTAACAAAAAAAACCAAACAAAGAAACCCTCAAATCCCTACTTACTGTTTGATGTGTGGAGCCCTGGTTAAGAAATCGAGCTACTAAACTTCGCACCCTTTTTCCCTCCGATGCAGCTTCCGTGGCATCGACGTCTTCCAGGGCTTCGTCTTCCTCCCATGGATCTCAGGTAACTAAACGTAAATCTAGCCAGTCCTCAAAGGGCAGCTCTCCTTCTGAACATCGAGATGCCTCTGGCATTGCCCTTGAGGGACTTTCACCGGCAAAATTGCTTCGGCGGGAGGCTTTGGCTTCCAAAGCACTAACAGGGCTCCAGGATGTTCTCGAGGCTTCAACCTCGACAGAACTACTGGTGCCATGCTCTGGGGTTCCGGCTGCTTCATCCGGTACCAACACCCAAGCATCAGCAGCGTCGATAGACCAGAGATTCTTGGCTATTGAACGAAATCTGGCGGCTCTTCTCACGGCCTCGATGCCTCTGAGACCGCTTCAGACAATTCAACCGGTACCGGCACCGACTGCATCAACATCGGCAGGTGTTTTACCAGGACCGAGTCATGCGTCTCGATCCGGCATTGACAAGTCGGTACCGGACACTCCGATGCCGACTTCGATTGTGCCTTGCACGATCACCAAGATCAGAGATACTTTGAATTCTCGGATGAGTCTGAAGACTCAGAGTTCTGCCGATACCAGAGTACTTCTTCCTGAGGATTCCTCTTCTCCTCAGCGTAGGATGTCTCCACCAGAGGATATGTCCTTTCAGGATTTTATCCGAGATGTCGCCCGAGGTCTTTCCATCAAAGTGGCTTCTGAAAAAGAGCCTAGGGCAAAGGAATTAGAAATCCTACAATACCCTAAAGCTCCCAAGGAGGCAGCTACCTTACCTATTCATGAGATCTTGCGTGATCTTTTCTTAAGGATGTGGGAAACACCTCTGACCACATCTCCTCACTCTCGAAGACTCAATACCATGTATCGAGTTCCTTCTTGTCCTGGGTTTCAGAAGACTCGGCTACTACACCATTCCATGGTGGTGGAATCAGCTATGAAAAGGATCAAGAGTGCAAAAAGGCATGCATCTAATCCTCCAGGACGTGAGTGTAGGACTCTTGACGCCTTTGGACGTCAATCCTTCCAGGCTTCTATGCTCTCTGCTAGGATCAGTTCCTATATCTTGTGTATGGGAATGTTCCTTAAAGAGGTCATAGAAGATTTAGAGCTTATGAGCCCTCTCCTTCCTGATGATAAAAGGCAAGACTATCTCGCCTTTGTCAAACATGCTCAGGATGTTTCCAAGTTTGTTAATCGTGCAGCCTTTGACTGCTTTGAATGTATAAGCAGAACTTCTGCTATTGCCATAGATGCACGTAGGATTGCCTGGCTCCAGGCATCTGACTTGGAAATTTGGGTACAGGACAAATTAGGGAATATTCCTTGCACAGGAGAGAATCTCTTTGGCAAGAATTGGCAGGAAAAAGCTAATGAGATAGATGCTGACAGTATCACTTTGGATAGATTGTCTAAATCTACAGCTGATCCTGCGAGGAAAAGATCCTCTAAGAATACATTCTTCAGCAAGAAGAAAAAGTTTTATCCCTCCTATACCCAGCAGGGACATCGTTTAGGTCAGTCTGCCCAAAAGGGACAGCAGCAACAACCTAGGCAACAAAGGAAGCCAAAAGCAGCTAAGCCTCAACCGGCTCAGCAGACTCAGCCTCCACAGGGGCTTTGACTCCTATCTAGAGAACTTTGCCTTCCTGGCCCTGAATGGCCCAGAACCCTCCACCATTCCAGGAAGGTTATGTCATTTTGCCCCCAGATGAGGTCAGATAACAGCAGAAAATTGGACTCTGTCTATTGTAAGAGAGGGGTACAAGCTTCATTTCCTCAGCATGCCCCCTCCTACAATGGTAAGACAGTTCAATTCTCAGACCTCTCAATGACCGGTTAGGTCAAGAGGTCACTGTGCTCCTTGCTTAAGGGGCAATAGAAGAGGTACCTATTCCCCAACGGGGTATAGGGTTTTACTCCCCCTGTTTCCTTATTCCAAAGAAAACAGGAGGACACAGACCCATTTTAGACCTCAGAGAATTGAAGAAATTTCTGTTCAGAGAGAAGTTCAAAATGATTTCTCTAGGAACTCTGCTGCCATACCTTCAGAGTCAGGATTGGCTTTGTTCTCTAGATCTCAAGGATGCGTACACTCATGTTCTCATCCATCCAACTCACCGAAAGTTCCTTCGCTTTCTGTTTCAAGGGAAGCACTACCAATACAGGGTTCTTCCTTTTGGCCTGGCCTCTGCACCAAGGGTGTTCACAAAATGCATGGCTGTGGTGGCAGCATTTCTCCCCACCCTGAGAATATTCGTCTTCCCTTACTTAGATGACTGGCTCATTCGAGCCCCTTCAGAGCCAGAGGCCAGGGTTGCTCTCTCTCTCGCACAGTGTGCATCCTTCAGTATTTGGGACTTGTCATAAACTTCCCAAAACCCAACCTTGCTCCCACTCAATCCCTAGAGTTTATAGGAGCTCTGCTGGATGCCAGGCAGACAAGGGTCTTCCTTTCACAGCCCTGCTGCCTTCGCATTGTGCAGTTAGCCTCCCAAGCAGTGCTAAAGCCTCACCTCACTGCTCGGGAAGTTGCTAGGCGACATGGCATCCACCGTGCATGTGGTTCCCTATGCTCGCCTGCATATGAGGGCAGCCCAGTGGACCTTATCCACTCAGTGGACTCTGGTGTCAGGTTGCCTGTCAGACAAAATAGCAAACTCAGATCGCCTTATTTTGTCCCTCCAATGGTGGCAGTCACCCCAGAATATTTTGGTGGGGTCTCCTTTTCAGCAACCCCCACCCCAAGCCACTCTAGCAGATGCGTCACAGGTGGGTTCGGGAGCCCATCTGCAAGGCCTTTCCACCCAGGGTACCTGGACTCCACAGGAGGCCTATTTCCACATCAATCTCCTGGAACTCAGAGCAATCTTCCTTGCTCTTTGAGTATTCCACAACCAGTTCAGCTACAAGACAGTCCTAGTTCAAATGGATAATCAAGTAGCCAAGTTCTATGTCAACAAGCAGGGCGGAACAGGCTCTCTGTCGCTCTGCAACGAAGCTTTGCGACTATGGGCCCTCGCCAGAGAGCATCAGATTCATCTCCTTGCGGTGTATCTTCCAGGCATTCAGAACTCTTGGGCAAGCAGACTGTCGAGTCCTGCTTCCACACGAATGGTCTCTCCATGCAGACCAGGTGGCCAAATTTTTTCAAATTTGGGGAACCCCGGACATAGACCTTTTTGCAAGTCCGCTGAATGCCAAACTTCCCCGGTTCTGTTCCAGAATTCCGGCTCAGGGTTGTCAGGCCACGAATGTTTTCCTCCTCCATTGGGGCAGGGCTTCCTGTATGCCTTCCCACCCATTCCCCTAATTCCCAAAACCCTGTTCAAGCTTCAGAGAGACAGAGGTCATATGATTCTCATAGCTCCATGTTGGCCAAGGCAAATGGGATACCCTCTTCTCCTGCATCTCTCTCAAGCTCCGCCTTTGGATTTAGGATCTGCTCCAGATCTCCTTTCTCAAGAGGACGGAAGGCTGTGGCATCCCAATCCCCAGTCTCTGCATCTCAGGGCCTGGTTGCTGAAAGCCTGGAACTTCACGGTCTTAACCTTTCCCAGAAGGTAAAGGATATCCTTTATGCTTCCAGGAAGCCTTCCACAAGATGCTGTTATGCATTTAAGAGGAAAAGGTTTACATATGGTGCTCGCAGAAGGGTCTTAACCCTCTAACGATACCTCTGGAATCATTACTGGAGTATCTCCTTCATTTATCAAATGCAGGGCTTAAGACCAATTCAGTGAGTTCATTTGAGTGCTATTGCAGCTTCTTTCAAACCTCTAAATGGACTACCTATTTCCTCTCATCCTCTCATAGCGAGATTTATGAGTGGCCTTCTTTTAACTAAGCCTCCTATTAAGCCACCACCGGTGGCATGGGACTTAAATCTGGTTCTTGGGCAGCTCATGAAACCGCCCTTTGAGCCATTAGCCACTACCTCTTTGAAATTCCTTTCCTAGAAAGTCATCTTTCTCATTGCAATCACATCAGCATGTCGCATCAGTGAATTGCAAGCATTGGTGGCTGATCCTCCTTTATACAAGGTTCCATCATGACAAGGTAGTCCTTAGGACTCATCCACACTTTATGCCAAAGGTGGTATCGCCTTTTCATCTAAACCAGGCGGTTTACCTTCCTGTATTCTTTCCAAGGCCTCACGCCTCAAATGCAGAAAGGAACCTTCATACTTTGGACTGTGAAAGAGCTTTGGCCTTTTACTTGCAAAGGACACAGCAACATAGAAAGTCCTCTCAGCTCTTTGTTGCTTTTGATCCTAGTCATTTAGGACTTCCAGTCCCCAAAAGAACACTGTCCAACTGGATTGCACAGTGTATATCTTTTGCCTATGAGAGTAAGAACCTTCCTCTTGAAGGCCATGTCACAGCTCACAATGTGAGAGCTATGGCAGTCTCTATGGCTCATCTTCACTCTGTGTCTATCGACGACATCTGTCGAGCAGCTATTTGGGCTTCGGTTCATACCTTCACAGCCCATTACTGCTTAGACAAGGACTCCTGCCGGGATGCCTTGTTTGGTCAGGCAGTTCTTCAACACCTGTTCCATACTTACTCAACTCCTACCCACCATCCCTAGTAGGATGCCAGAGATCCATGGGGGGAAGTGGAGCCCTTTCACAGGGGCACACAACTTCTGGGGCCTTCTCCCTGGCATCTGCAGCTAGGAAGTCCCCATATTTGAAGACTACATTCCTGCTTGTTCCTGGAGATAGCATAGTTACTCACCTGTAACAGGTGATCTCCGGGAACAGCAGGAATTTAGTCTTCACAACCCACCCACCTCCCCTAGGAGTTGTATCTCTCTCTCTCTTTCTCTCTTTCCCTTTCTCTTTTGTCTCGGCTTTAAACTCAACTGGAGAAGGACAGTTGGGAAAGGCGGGAAGGCATAAGAACATAAGATATGCCATACTGGGTCAGACCAAGGTCCATCAAGCCCAGTATTCTGTTTCCAACAGTGGCCAGTCTAGGTCATATGTACCTAGCAGTTTCCCCAAGAGACACAAGGCAGCACGCAGGCGCTGTGGGATGCTCCCAAAAGCTTTCCTATTGGACGCTGGGGAGCGTTCCCGCGCAGGCTCCATCGGTACTGACGATACCCATATGTGAAGACTAAATTCCTGCTGTTCCCGGACATCACCTGTTACAGGTGAGTAACTATGCTTTTTTAAATTAATTTTGCCAACAATACTGCTCTATTCTATCTGTAAGTATTTCTCCTGCTCTAGCTAAGGCTACTCAGCTTCGTAGGAGGGATTTTTTGCAATTAAAATCTGAAGTTTTGGCTATTGGAGCTACGTTTTATTTAAAATTTCCATGTAAATGTATTGTAACTCATGCTGGGAACAGATTTATTTTTGTGGATGTATCACAATTGGAAAAGTTTCTTTTGGGTAAATGAAATAGAAGAGTGGCATTAATTTACTTTCTTTTTTGCAGTCGAAGTATAAGGATTCCATCAAATAATTTGGGGTATCTTGATCCAATTAGGTGCTTTCCTTTGATGTGGACTAGTGCTATTTTCTGCTAGCATTCCCTGTTTGCTTATTTCTATTTGTATGTATTTTTGCTTTATTGACAGTTTCAATGTAATGTAGAAATTCTCAATTTAAAAAAGGGTGATCTGAGAAACTGCAGACCAACGAGCCTGATATTGGTGCCTCACAAAATGGTAGAAGATATTAATTATGAAAACCAAAATTACTGACTATCTGGACAGACTGATTTAGCAAAAAGAATTCCTCCTTTACCAATCTGTTAGGTTTTTTTGAAGGGGTTTATGAGCATGTGAAAAAAGGTGAATCAATGGATATAATGTATCTGAATTTTCAGAAGGTAATTGACAAAGTCCTTCACTGGAGACTAGTTAGCACATTGTTTTGTATCCCATGACTTTTTAATTTTTTTTTTTGATCAGTAGCTAGCTAAAAGATAAGAGTATGACTAAATGTTCATTTCTCTCAGTGGAGAAAGGTAAATGGTGGAGGACCCCAGGGATCTGTACCAGGAGCAGTGCTTTTTAATATATTTATAAATGATCTGGAAAATGGAGCAGTGAGTGAGGCCATCAAATTTGCTGGTGACAGAGAAAATTATTCAAAGTAGTTAAATCATGAACCAATTATGAGGAATTTCAGGAGGATCTTGCAAGGTTGGACAGGATGCAAGGCTATTGCAAGCTAAAAATGCATTCTTTGTGATTTGAGAAGCTGGTGCCCAGGGGTGTCTCAAGGCAATCTGCTGCCTGAGGTGAAGGATGAGATGACGCCTCCCCCCTCCCCGTAGAGGGGGCAGCGCTTTTTCAAAACTCCAATCAGGGACTGAACCAAACCAAAAAGCTGATTAGATTATATGGAGGAAATGCAAGATGTTTGCACACCAAGGAACTAAAAGAGAGCGAGAACGACAGCACAGTTTATAAAACTAAATTATAACTCATTTTTATTTTGTTATAAACTGCGTTATGGTTATTGCTTTTTCTTTTTCAACATATATTTTGCATCCACAGAACCCCCTTCAACAGTGGTTGCAGAGCAGAACCAGGACATTCACCCACAGAACTCGGTATCTTAAAAAAAAAAAAAAAAAAAATCTGATTCTGATCATCTCACTAACAACAACAAACATTCTCCAGTACCAGGCATATTGTGAACTAATACAAAACCCTACAACAAAGTCACTGAGTATCTATAGAGCAAATCTACCATACCATACCATATCAGCACCAACTTCCAAAACTCACATAAGGAGCTCACCAAAAAAAGCGTCACTGTAAATACTACAGTGGGTCCTGGAACATCCAGACACCTATTTGAAAAGCTAAACATGTCAAATTACTACTGTACAGTATAGATCTTTATGTACAAACTCCATGTTAACAGAACACCTGGGCTCAGTCACACACGCAGAACACAGACTCTCACCAAGTACAGAATAAGTGACTTACAATCTAAAGTAAAAATAAAAATATGTAGATAGAATTTAAACTGAAACCCCAAGAAACCAGACTCTTCAAGCAGTGCAACATCAGATAAATAAGATTATGCTGTTCCCCCATACAGTATAAAATATAAAGATAACACAAAGTCCAATCACTAAAATAAAATAAAATTATTTTTTCTACTTTTTGTTGTCTGACCATTTTATTCTCTGATCATGCTGGTCCCGATCTGAGGCTTCTGCTTTCCTGTTTTCTCTTAGCTCTCTTTCTGTGGTCTATGGTCCATCTGCCATTTCTTATCTCTTCTTTTGTTTTCTTCACTTCTTAACATCAGCCTATTTCCAGTCCCAGTAATCCTTCCCAATATTGGCCCCTTTCCAGTCCTCCCTCCCAGTACCTTCCAATGTCAACTTGCATTCCCATGACTGCCACTGGTGTCCATTCCCTTCCAGTCCCCCTCCTTCCCCATTGTCCAGTCTCTTCTAGTCCGAATACCATGGCAGCTCCTCTCAGCATTCACTCCCTTTCAGCTCCATTCTTCCATCCCCTCACATCAGCCCATTTATATTCCTAGCCCCCAGTTTTCTTCCAGGGCCAGCAGCTCTATCCTCCCCTCCCCACCATCAGCCCATTCCCAGTCAAAGCCCCACAATCAGCTCACTTCCAGTGCTAGCCTCCCCTAAGCAACCCATCACCAGTCCTACTCCCCATCAGTCCATTACCAGTCCTAGCCTCCACTAATCAGTCCATTTCTAGTCCCAGCTCCCCGATCAGCTCATTTCCAAAGCTTAGCCCCCCATCAGTCCATTACCAGTCCTAGCCTCCCCTAATCAGCTCATTTTCAGTGCTAGTCCCCCCTCAGCCCATAAATAGTGCTAGCCCCCCTAATCAGCCCAATACCAATCCCAGCCCACCTTGATCAGTTCATTCCCAGTCCTAGCCTTCCCTAATCAACCCATTATAATTCTAACTCGCACGGTCTCTCCCCTTTGTCCAGCATTTCTCCCTTGTCTCTCCCCTTTGTCCAGCATTTTGCTCCCCGTCTCTCCCCTTTGTCTACTACTTATCCCCTGTCTCCCCCTTTGTCTACTACTTATCCCCTGTCTCCCCCTTTGTCCATCACTTGTCCCCTTGTCTCCCCATTTGTCCAGCATGTCCCGTCTCCCCCTTTGTCCAGCATCATGTCCCCTGTTTCCCCCTTTGTCCAGCATATCCTCTGTCTCTCCCTTTGTCCAGCACTTGTTCCTCTGTCTCCCCCGTTGTCCCCCCTGTCACTCACCATTGTCTCTCCTTGTTGTCCTCCTCCTGTCCCCATTCATTCAACCTGCACCTCTCATCCAGCGGCGGGGGCACTTCGGCAGTTTTAGATTTTGCCGCCTCTGCCTTCCTGTCGTGTTTTTTTTTTCCTTAAGAAATGCTTGCAGCAAAAAAAAAAAGTGGGATGGCAGAGACAGGGCAGAGGCGGCAAAATCTAAAATTAAAACAACTGGAGTGCTGCCGCCACCGCACAAATCAGCCTGATCACTTGCAGTTGCAAGCGATCAGGCTGCTTTGTTCGACACTGGCGGCACTCCGGCTCTGTTTTAAGTTTAGATTTTGCCGCCTCTGTCTTCCCGCGCGGGAAATCAGAGGCAGGCCAGAGGCTGTAAAATCTAAAATTAAAACAGATCCGGAGTGCTGCTGGCGTCGGGAGTGCCGCCCCTGTTGGAGTGCCGCCTGAGGCGATTGCCTCGGCCTAATGGAAGAACCGCCCCTGCTGGTGTGACCCCTCCCACCCAGTTGTGCACAGGAACTCATTCTTATCAGGCTTCCTGGAATCCCCAGTAATGATGTCAGTGCCTGTTCTGTACTGTGTCCTGTGCAGCCCCACTGCTCACATAACCCTTGCTCCGGCCCTGATTGAGTGTCTAAATAGCAGATGAAATTTAATATGAAAATGAACAAAATGATGCAAGTAGGGAAAAATAATCCTAACTGTAGATGCTGCTGGGTTCCACCCAGGAAAATGATCTTGAAGTCACTGTGGACAAACTTAGCTTGTAAGCCACCTGCGGACAGGGAAAGCCTACTGTACCTAAATATAATTTGCCGTGAACTGCTACTGAAAAGGCATGTGCTACATACAAGTACGTTAAAATCATCAACTTAATGTGTGGCGATGGTCAAAAAAAGAAAATAATTTCTAACATTCTCTTTGTAAAGGAATGGAGAGTAAAATAGAGCATATTATAAGTTCTGGGCACCACAGCTCAAAAAAAATAGAGCAGTACTAGAAAAGATTTGGAGAAGGGCAACCTGAATAATAAAGGGGGTGGAACATTTCCCTTATGAAGAAAGATTAAAGAGGTTAGGGCTCTTCAGCTTGGAAAACAAATGGCTGAGAAGAGACATGCTGGAGCTCTATAAAATGTTGAGTAGGTCAAATGGGTAAATAGGGAGCAGTTATTTACTCTTTCAAATAGTACTAGTACTAGGGGACCCATCAAGAAACTATTAGGTAGCACTTTTTAAGACAAACTAGAGAAATATTTTTTTCACTGAGTTCAGTTAAACTGTAGAATTTGTTGACAGACAATGTGGTCAAGGCAGTTCAATAATGATTTTTGGACTTTTTCTCCAGAAACCTATTAGCTAGTTAGACTTCGGATAACCACCGCTTATCCTTATGCATGAGCAAGAAGGATTGGATCTACTTTGGAACCTTGGCAGGTATTTGTGGCCTGAATTGGCCACTGTCAGAAACAGGAAGCTGGGCTTGCTGGATCACGGATGTCGCCAGTATTTCACTTTTTATATTTATTTATTTAACTAGGCTTATACACACCGCTTTGACTTGTAGAAAAACAGTATAAATTCAGGTACTGTATATATATTCCCCTTGTCCCCGAAGGGCTCACAATCTGTTTTTGTACCTGAGGCAATGGATGGTTAAGTGGCTTGCCCAAGGCCACAAGGAGCATCTGTGGGACTAGAAACCCTAGTCCTTCCGGCCCAAGGTTGCTGTCCTCTAGCAGGATTCAGACTCCTGGCCCTCTGGCCTGAGGTAACTTGCACCAACCACTAGGCCATTCCTTTCCATCAGCAAAGAAGGATAAAAGGATAGACAGAACATTAAGTAACCACAAATGAGTGGGGATAGGGAGAGGAAGTTCAAAGATTCTCCCACTTTCCCAGGATCCCTGATACTCAAATCCAGCTGGTTGCTAGGGAATGGGTTTCCAAATGCAGCTACACCCATAAAGCATAATCCGGGAAACCTGAAACCCCAAGTAACAGATTTGGAGCTAGAATCTGCTGGATTTAGGAGGACTGCAGATACTTTTTTTTTTTCAAGTTTATACTTTATTTAGTAAATTTGAGAAAATGATACACATTCCATAATAAAACATTGGAATTCTATAAAAGTAAATCAATACAGTCCACATTATGGGGAGCAAAATATGGAAAAATAGTAAGAATAAACTTACAGCATGCAGAAATACACAAAAAGAAAAATATGCAGGAGAGGGAGTGCTGACCCATTTCATAAACTCTTTGTTTTTTTTCATCTGATGACAAACAATTTTAACCAGAAACTAATAAATTGTTACACCTCTGGAGAAAAAGACAAAAGAAACGTTTCTAAAGCCGATGCCTCTAGGAAAGCATACTTGGTGCCTTTCAACATAACCAAACATTTACAAGGAAATTTAAGGAAAAATGTGGCACCAGTAGCTAAGACACGGGGCTTTAAAGCTAAAAAAGCCCTGCGGCAAAGTTGTCACCCTAGAGACATCGGGAAACATGTTTATTTCCCCCCCACAGAATACAGCCTCTATATTTGTAAAATATAACCGCTTCAGAAGCAAACGACACTAGAAGCGTAGCCCTTGTTGAAATCACATCTTGAGAGGATTCAATGTACGCCGAAACATCCAGAGAATCCTCAAGTATAACAGGGGCAATTCCAAGAGAGACCTCCAACTGGCACAAAACACCGCAGCACGAATCATATCCGGAACTGCAAGACAGGAGCACATCACACCCACCTTAAAGGACTTACACTGGCTTCCAATCAGTGCACGCATCAGATACAAAACTATCATAAACCTATACAAGATAAAACAGCACACATCAGCCAATAGCCTGCACACCCTCATACAACCAGACACCAGTACACGTCCAAGAAGAAAACAAACTCACAACCGAGTCAGCACCCCAAGTGAATACAAACACACACGCAAGGACACAACAGACCGAGCACTCTCCATGGCTGCTCCAACAATATGGAACAAACTACCGGACGATTTGAGGGCAACTACAGACCTCAAGGACTTTAGGAAACAGCTGAAAACCATGCTGTTCATAGAACACTATGGACACATCACATAGTCTAAATAGCTGTATATCAGCACACGTCACCGCCTAACACTGTATGTATATAAGATGTTTTTAGCACCACTGTATATAGCCCACATTGTACATAACTCAAACTAATCTAGCACACAACACAACACGCACCCAACTAAATTTTCACCCTCACTGCATGTACAACACACTCACACTACCAGATTGTTTGCTGTGATACCACCTTGATTATTATGATAAGGCGGTTTAGAAATACTGTTAAATAAATAAATAAATAAATAAATCTGGAGTTACCCCCCTCCGAGGAATATAGAACACTTTCGTAACACGCGGTTTAGTGTCCTCACGATATCCTAAAACCTCCACCAAATATTTATCAAATAGAATTTGGGGAGACAAAAACTGCGTGTAAGGAAAATTTATTCTCCAGGACCAAGCAGGAAGTCAGTCCCCACATATGGGTGTCATCGGCGCCGATGAAGCCCCAGCGGAGCATTTCCCCAGCTTTCCATGAAAGCCTTTGGGAATGCTGGCACGCATGCACGATTCCCTTCCCGCCTAAAGGTGCCATCTTACCTCAGTCTCTTTTTTTTCCGAGAAGCCCATCGGACGTGTGTCCTGTTCTCCCGGATAAAAGTGATTTTTTTCTTCGGCAATTTTTGCTATTTTTTCTCCGGTTCGACACCGGTTCCCCTCCCGCCGGGTTCGGTACACCGGTATCGAGCCCGTTTTCTTCATTTTTTGGTTTTTGCCCTTCGTGGCTGGCGTTCGCGCCCTTTTTTCCTTTTTCACTGGAAGGCCGGTCTTTTGACCTCGCTGGGGCTATTTTTTCCCCGATGGCTTCCAGTGGTTTCAAAAAGTGTGATCAGTGTAAGAAAATTGTCTCTCACCGACACACACGACTGCTGCCTTCGGTGCCTCGGCCCTGACCACGACCCAAAGTCATGTGGGCCATGTGGGAAGATGTCTTCCAAGGCACTAAAGAGTCGACAGCATCAAAAGGAAAGGTTTTTCTCGGACTCTGCCTCCGGCCGGGCCCGGACCTCGTCTGAGGCCTTGACATCTCGGGATTCCGATCCCGAGCGCCGTCGAAGCTCCTCGGACAGGGGGTCCCCCGACCGGGAACGTAAGAGGAAGAAGCGGCTTGCGAGGGCGGCGTCGGAGGAGGTCCCTGGTCCCTCGAGGGCCGGGTCTAAGACCCCCGACCGCCGTCCCGGGCCCGTGGACCAAGAGAAGCCTGCCAAAGTTCCTCGCGTGGAGCCGGAGTCTGCTGGACACGTAAGCCCCGTAGTCCTCATGGACTCTCCTCCCAGAGAGCCGGCGTCGGGCTCGGCGCCGCCGGGGCCCGAGTCGGTGGCTGCTGCGTCTCCCGAGCTGAGTCTCAGTATGACAGCCTTGGAGTGTAGACTGTCTGCCTTCATGGAGCAGCAGCGGGCACTGATGGCCAGCCTGTCTGGTGCATCTGCCCTGACCACCGGGACGTCGGCTTCGAAGTCAACCCCGGAGACCGAGCCGATACTTGAGACCCTCGTGGCTCGAAGTCGTCCTCGGTCGAGGTCTCCCTCCCATTCGGGACCGAGGGTGTCGACGCCGGTGCCCCTGGCGTTGGGGCGGGTGCCTCGGGGCCCCGCAGGGTCGGACCCTGACTCCTCCTCGGATGAGTCCGCCTGGGAGACGGAGGACGAGGAGTCTCCCGATACTTTTAAGACTCGGTGCGTCCCGTCGGACTCACCGCAGTCTGATCCCCGGAGTAGATCCCCTCCAGAGGACACTAGGTTCTCGGAGTTCGTCCGGGATATGGCCGCTGCCTTGGCTATCCCTGCCGAGCCCGAGGAAGAGCCTCGAGCCGAGGAGCTCGATGCTCTACAGTACGACTCTCCTCCGAAGGAGGCCTTTACTGTCCCGGTTCCTCCGATACTGGAATGGCTCCTCTTCCGAATGTGGGAGGCCCCGGCCTCGGCGCCGGTTCTAAGTAAGCGAGTCGATTCCATTTATCGACGCCGCAAAAGCCCTGGTTTCCAGAAAGCACAGCTACCACACCATTCCATGGTGGTTGAATCGGCCATGCATCGTCTGAAGAGCCAGAAGATGCACTTCGCGGTGCCCCCCGGCAGGGAGGCCCGCAACCTCGATGGCGTCGGTAGGAAGTGCTTCCAGGGGTCGATGCTTGCTTGCCGTGTCCAGTCTTACCAGCTGTACATGGGCATGTACTTGCGGGACCTGGCCAAAGAACTGGCCGGCTTATCTGCCGGTCTCTCCGGGGAACCTTTGCAGAGATTTCAGACCTTGTCCTCGGGGATTCGGGAATGCTCGAAGTTCATTTCCCGCGCCGCCTACGATGGCTTCGAGGCTTCGGCCCGAGTAGCGGCTGCCGGCATCGCGGCTCGACGCCAGGCGTGGCTGCAGTCATCGGACCTCGAGCCATGGGTTCAGGACAAGTTGGTCGATGTCCCCTACCGAGGTGAGAACCTTTTTGGCAAACCCGTGACCGAGAAGGCCACTCAGCTCGAGACAGAGCACCTTACCCGGACAAGGCTGTCGAGGAAGACCTCTGCCCCTTCACATAAAAAGAAGGGCTTGGGTAAAAAGTCCTTCTACCCGAGGAAGGGCACTGCCTACAAACAGTACCCTCAGTATCAGGCTGCCCAAGCTGCCCCCCAGGGTCAGCAAGCCAAGGGCCAGGGTAATGGGCCCCATAGGCAGAAGACCCCCAAGCCTCAGGCCCCTGCTACCACTCAGCAGGGTGGGGGTTTTTGACTCCTTGAGCGTAGCCTCTCCTCCACTGCTCTCCCCACCCTGCGCAGGAGGTCGCCTAGCCCTCTTTGCCCACCAGTGGCCCCTTATCACCGGGGACATTTGGGTGCTGGACATAGTTCACAATGGCTATGACCTCCATTTTCACCAACTGCCACCGCCATTTTTCCAGGGGAGCCTCCAAGGCCTCCCCTGCACACAGACCTCCTTCTAAAGGAGCTTCATGGTCTGTTGGTGGACAGGGCGGTTGAGCCTGTGCCTCCCCACTTGCACGGTCACGGATTCTACTCCAGGTATTTCCTGATACCCAAAAGAACCGGTGGCCTTCGACCCATTCTGGACCTCAGAAACCTCAACAAGTTCCTAGAGAAAGAAAAGTTCAAGATGCTTACTCTTGGGACACTTCTGCCCTACCTCCAGCAGGGAGATTGGCTATGCTCCTTAGATCTAAAGGATGCGTACACTCACATCCTCATTCATCCAGACCACAAAGTACCTCAGGTTCATTGTGGGAGGAAACCATTATCAGTACAGAGTACCACCTTTTGGCCTGTCCTCCGCTCCCAGGGTCTTTACCAAGTGCCTGGCAGTGGTTGCGGCCTACCCGAGAAATCAAGGCATCTTTGTCTTTCCCTATCTGGACGACTGGCTCATCAGGGGTCAGACGTCCCTGGAGGCCAGACAAGCCACCCTCAACACCATTGCTCTGCTTCAGAAGGTGGGCTTTGTCATAAACTTCGCAAAGTCCAGTTTGCTCCCCTCCCAGAACTTGGAGTTCATAGGGGCAAGGTTGGATTCTCAACTGGCAAAGGCATTCTTGCCAGAAGACAGGGCTCAAAGGCTGATGGACATGGCAAAGCAGTTTCTGAACAGGTCCCTGGTCTCCGCCAGACTCTGCCTCAGGCTTCTGGGTCACATGGCTTCGACAGTACATGTGACTCCCAATGCCAGGCTCCATATGAGGCTGCACAGTGGTGCCTTCGGACTCGGTGGTCTCAAGCCATAGGCCACTTACGAGACAAGATCAAGGTGTCCAAACCCCTTTTGGCCTCCCTCAGCTGGTGGCTACATCCACCCAATCTGCTCAAAGGAATGCCCTTCCAAATGCCAGAATACTCAGTGGTCCTCACCACCGACGCCTCTCTGAAGGGCTGGGGTGCTCATTGTCTGGACAAGTGCACCCAAGGCCTCTGGTCTCCCTGGGAGGCAGCCCAACAGATCAATCTGCTGGAACTTCGAGCTATCCGCTTGGCTCTCAGAGTTTTTTCTCCAGCCCTGGCTCACTGCTCAGTCTTGATTCAAACAGACAACCAGGTGGCCATGTTTTATGTGAACAAGCAGGGCGGCACTGGGTCCCAGATCCTTTGTCGAGAGACTCAGGACCTTTGTTCCTTTGCCCTGAAGCACCACATGCTTCTCAAGGCGGTGTACCTCCCAGGCCAGGAGAACTGCCTGGCTGACTGGTTGAGCAGGATTCTGCAGCCCCACGAGTGGCAGCTGCATCACTTGGTGGTTCAAAAGATCTTCCTGAAGTGGGGTCTCCCTTGGATAGATCTCTTTGCCAGTCCACTAAACAAGCAGCTACCCAAGTTCTGCTCCAGGCAACCACATCCTTTGAGAATCGCACCAGATGCTTTTCTGATGTCCTGGTCTCAGGGCCTCCTGTATGCGTTTCCTCCCAAGCCCTTGGTGACCCGAACTCTGATCAAGATTCTTCGGGACAAGGCCTTGGTCCTGCTAGTAGCTCCCAGATGGCCGAGACAGCCTTGGTTTCCTCTTCTGCTTCAACTGGCGGTGGATCCCCCACTGCCTCTGGGGTTGCAACTCGGCCTTCTCTCTCAGGAGCAGGGTTCCTTACTACACCCCAATTTCAAGACTCTCAATTTGATGGCCTGGAGGCTGCAAGGGTAGTCTTGGCTCCCTGGGGCCTGCCTCAGGAAGTTGAGGAGGTTGTCCTAGCCTCTAGAAAACAGTCCACTAGGAAAGCCTATGCTCTCAAATGGAAGAGGTTTTCTGTGTGGTGTCAGCTACGTACAGAGGATCCTTTCTCCTGTACTGTGCCAGTAGTGCTTCAGTACTTACTGCACTTATCAAATCAGGGACTTAAGTCCAATTCTGTTCGGGTCCACCTCTCAGCTTTAGCAGCTCACCACTCACTGGTGGAGGGACATTCTTTGTCAGGTCACCCCTTGGTGTCCCGCTTTCTCAGGGGCTTGCTTTTGCTCAAGCCCCCCATCCGTCGTCCTGCTCCTGAGTGGGAGCTGAATGTGGTCTTGCAGCAACTGACTCGCCCACCCTTTGAGCCGATGGCTACTTGTCCACTGCGCTTCCTCTCCTGGAAGATACTCTTCCTGATAGCCCTTACCTCGGCTAGGCGAGTGAGTGAGCTTCAGGCCCTGGTCTGTGATAGGCCTTACACCAGGATTTATAGGAACAGGGTAGTCCTCAGGACTCATCCCAAATTCATCCCTAAGGTTGTCTCCTCTTTCCACCTCATTCAGGAGGTGGTTCTTCCAACATTCTTCCCTAGGCCTCATGCAAGCCAGGCTGAAGCAGTCCTGCATACCCTGGACTGTAGGAGGGCCTTATCCTTCTACCTTGACCGTATGCAGGGGCATAGAAGGGCTACTCAGCTCTTCGTATCCTTTGACCCCAATACGTTGGGGTTAGCTGTGTCCAAGCATACCTTGTCTATCTGGGTGGCTGACTGTATCACCTGGCTTACAAGGCGGCTGACCTTCCTTTGCAGGGTAGGGTCACGGCCCATCGTGTCAGGGCAATGGCTGCCTCAGTGGCTCATCTCCACTCTGTGCCCTTGGTAGACATCTGCAGGGCTGCAACTTGGTCTTCAAGGCAGACCTTTGCAGCCCACTACTGTCTGGAAAGGGAGTCCCGTAGGGACAGTGCTTTTGGCCAAGCAGTACTCCGGAATCTCTTTGAGGTTTAGGCAACTCCTGCCCTCCTGCCCTCTGTTGGGCTACCAGTGGAGGTTGTGTCCTTGAAAAGCCTTTCTTTGCTGCTGGGACTAGAGGGAGTTCTCTTGTTCAGCCTGGGTTACTCGGTAGCCCAGAGCTAGGGAGTCACCCATATGTGAGGACTTACTTCCTGCTTGGTCCTGGAGAAAGAGTAGTTACTCACCTGTAACAGGTGTTCTACAGGAGCAGCAGGAATCAGTCCTCACAACCCTCCCTCCTCCCCTTGGAGTTGCAGTTATACATAGTTTGTGTTTTTACATTTTGTGTGCTCTTCTTAGCTATGTCATTTGACTGAGGTATGATGGCACCTTTAGGCGGGAAGGGAACCGCACATGCATGCCAGCATTCCCAAAGGCTTTCATGGAAAGCTGGGGAAATGCTCCGCTGGGGCTTCATCGGCGCTGATGACACCCATATGTGAGGACTGATTCCTGGAGAACACCTGTTACAGGTGAGTAACTACTCTAACACCTTAATTTGAAGCTCTCAAGCTATTTTCCAAATATTCGTGCTGAGTGTGCAAGATAATACTATCCTTAATAAAGGATAGTGAAGTATTTTGCAACTCATTACAGTGAGCTTCCAATTTCTGGCATTTATTTTCCAATGTAATAATCTGACAGTCATGCTGTGCGAATTTAGCTACAGAGTCTCTGGAGAAATCCGAAAATTGAGACACAACCGAACTAAGAGAAGTCTCAATCCTAGAAAGAACTGTGGGCCTGGTTTTCCCACAAAAGTTCCTCAAATATCACCAATATTTCCAATTGCCTGGGCACATGGGAGTCGTGCACCAGAAAATAAAAAGAACTCAGATCACAATTATTTGTCAGTAAAAATAATTCTTTTATTTGGCATAAGCAAAAGCTGTAAGCACAGATACACAAGTGTCTATCTGAGGGATCTGAGTACAGGCAGCGTTCCCTATCTCCACAGTGATGAGACAGAGAAGGCCGCCCTGAGCTCTGTAATTGCATCCTTATATACTCTATACCCTCTGTAGCAACTCATACACAAGAGTTTTGTTCCGTGTGCAAAAGTTGCTATAATGTCTGTAAAAGGTTGTAGGGCCTGTAGAGGCCTCCTTCCTTTGGGACAAAGAGGGCCGTGTGCAAAAAGTTTGCAGAGGCCTCTTTCCTTTGGGATCCACCCTTATTAGCATATTAATGGCTTTTATTCTTGCTAGTGTTGAGTCATTCTGGCTATACCCTGCCATTCCTTTTGTTTCATTAATCACTGTAGCTTTCAGCACTGTAGTCTTCAGGGCTTATGAATACTTTGTATCACCAGCTTTGTTTGGCCTGTTTAACTTGTCCAGGCTTGCCCAACTTGCTCAGGCCTGTTCAATCTGTTCAGGCCTGACTTATCTTTTCTTAGCTTTTCTTAGCCGGGTCCATTTTCTGTGCACTTCTGTTCAGAGTATGGTTCCCTGGCTTTACTCTTGTTGTGCTGGGCTCTGGGTACTCATTTTCTTAGCCCACATGTTTTTTTCATGCCATCATGATGTATTACAGCCTCAGGCAAGGATATAGCCATACTAGACATACCTATCAGCCAATTTCCCTTCATTCTCCAATTTTTCTTTTTCTTTTCTTGTGAATGGGGTAAAGGTAATCCCACTAAGGGCAATGAACAACAACCATTTGAGACAAAGAGGGGTCATCAAAAGGCAGCTTCTGGTACTGTTCCCTAGATACAATGTACATGGTTTTAGTGTTCTGCAATATCATTATTTTACAGCAGGCAAGCAAAATGGATAATACACAGCAGGCAATAATTCCAAAACAAGCTATAGTTAAAAGCGTAATAAAGAAGGCTTTAAGACCTCCTCCTAAACTAGCAAACCATGACGTAATACTTCCCCAAATATTATCAAGCTGAAGCCCCCCCTTAAAATCATCAATATGTAATTCTGAGAGATGTTTTATCTTGCTCATTGCATCTAGCACAAATACCGTATGGTTAGCGATGACAGTACAGCAATTAGTGGCATTAATAAAAGTACAAGTTCTGCCTTCAGCAGCGAGGAGCAAATCAAGAGCCTGTCTATTCTGCAAAGTCATTTGGTTATTTTGTTCTAAGGATTCAGCTAAGCGAGATATGGATTCAGTAACAGCTTTCATCTGAATATGTAATAAGCATTGCAAACGGCGATGGACATACCTAGTTCAGCAGTAAGAGCAGGGGTAGCAAAGGGAATCCAAGCAGTAGCACTAAGGGCATCTAAACTAGTTTTAGTCATAGGATAAGTGGAATTGATGTATTCGAATGAGGCCTGAATGGCATCATCCTCTGCAACAGAGGAGTCCCAAGGACTTGAGTTGGCTGACAGACTGCACTTCAATCTGTGCAGAGGGGAGTGGGCAGCAAGGTGATGGGTAACATTAAGGGGTATCAAGACAGAAAAAGGAGAAACTTTGACCAAAGCACAGGGTAATAGGGAGAGGTTGACTACCTGAAACAGAGTTTCCCCACACAACCAATAATGGCCCCCCACAGCAAAGAGGTTTGTGGCAGGTGTCCATATGCGGTTCATATTATGCCCATCAAACCACTTAACAGGAGAATTACCCGTGATGGATGATTTAAGATCCCTCCTTAAATTGGACATCGGGAGATAGCATGAAGTAAATGGAGATTCATTCTGGGAACCCGTTGTCAGCACAGCTGAACCATCGTGGTAAATGGGACCAACCCCCACATACCAGCGGAAGTCAGATCCATTAAGCACTAGTGGGCTCTCCGTAATATTTCTCCAATCATTTAGCATCTTGGAAAGGTCCATATTACCGGTTTGATTATACCATTTTATCGTGACTGAATTACTAGCAAAATGAAAAGACCCATTAACCACATTATACGACAGGTTACACCTGTGTGAAAAAGCAACGGATGTATTTGTTATCAAACATAGATCAAATACCATATTTGGGTCAGCATATACACGCAAAGGGTCATGTGTCATATTCATCATATGCCACGTTTGGGAACAATTAAAAACTTCAGAACTGGCAGAAAAATTATTATTGTCTACACAAGCAAGTTGTCCTGCATACTCATTTAAGGGAACCTTTGAAACATGTACCGGAGCATATCATACACCCTTTGGCAGAGGAGTACAGATAATGCAGTCTGAAATGTTCATCAGGAAAACAATGTGTAATACTGATTGCTTCCATGTGTTCAG
Organism: Ichthyophis bannanicus; assembly: GCA_033557465.1. Taxonomy (NCBI): domain Eukaryota; kingdom Metazoa; phylum Chordata; class Amphibia; order Gymnophiona; family Ichthyophiidae; genus Ichthyophis; species Ichthyophis bannanicus. The sequence goes on along the minus strand of CM066034.1, from coordinate 53,556,776 downwards.
AGAGCTTTCAGGTAAAATCCGGGGTACTCGAGATATCGCCTGGTTAGTCTGGTTCTGTCCTAGGAGGAACAAAGCGAGCTGTCCATCTGGGTATAGACACTCAATAAGAAGGACGATAATGACTGAGATTCCCAAAAGGATACACAAGGGTGCCCATGGGGCAGAGTTGGTAGTGATCATCCTTGGCACTAATGATGCAGGGGTGTAAGGAGAACACGTTAGTCTTGTAAGGGGAAGGAAGTTGGTTAATCAGATGAGACAGGTGGAGCCGCTTTTAGATGGCTGACATGTATCCAAGTGTCAGTATCATTAAGTCTGGCAGCAAAAGGGGAAGCAGCAGTGACAATGTGGGGTCCTGAAAAAGTAGAGCAGTCCCAGGATGCACGAACACAATTTCTTTTATAGACAGTAGTCCCTATAGACAGTAGTCCCTACAGGAAAACAAGGTAACAAGGATGGACTGGATACAGACTGTGTGACTGCTACACGATCAGCAATTTCTTGGAGCGCAATCCGGAGTCCTGTAAGGTAAGAGGAGAGACTATCATGAATCGGAACCAGAGACTGTGGTAAACTAGTTGTGCGCATGCGCCGGCCAGTGGCCATTTCATGAGGTGTCAGATGTAACCTTTTGATTGGGCTGTTGCGCAACTGAAACAGACACATTGGCAATGCTTGTAGCCAGGTCATGTGACCAGAAGCACAAATCTTTCTGAGTTGAGTTTTCAAAATGCCATTGCATCGTTCAACAAGACCATTAGAAGTAGGCTTATACACAGAAACATGTTTCCACTGAACAGGAAGATGTTGAATGAGTGCAGACACAAGAGCATTGCGAAAGTGAGAACCATTGTCAGAATATATGACTTTAGGGATGCCAAATCGGGGTATTATTTGTGTTTGCAGAATCTCTACTACTTCTTCTGCAGTCTCTTTGTTGCAGGGGAAAGCCTCAATCCACCGAGACCAAGGGCAAACCCACACCAAAAGGTAGCGTTACAGGGCACATCTATGAATCATGTCAGTGAAATCCAAATACCAGGACTCAAAAGGACCACTCAGAACCGGAAGGTGGCCTTTGCCCATGACTTTTCCCCCTGGCTGGGAGTTCAGAATACACACGGGACACTTAGCCACTAATTCCTGAATGCGATTTTTCATGTGCGGACACCAGAAGGTGTCCTCCAATATCCCATGAATATGTGCAGCACTAGAATGGTAGACACCATGTATGAGAGCTATTAAACGTTTCAGCGCTACAAAACAGATACAAAGTTTCCCGGATGGGTGTACCCATATGTTCTTAGTTTGAGAACAACCTAATCTCTCCCAGCTCCCTATCTCATAAGCAACTGCATCCTTCTGATAGTCAGTTAGGTCAGGTACCAGATAAGTCTTTGATCTGGTGACAGGTAATATTAGGGAGGTAGTGCTGGTTACTTCTTTTGCCAGCTGATCCGCCAGGGCATTGCCCATTTGGCGAAAGGAGTCCCCTTGTGTGTGTCCAGGGACCCATTCGCAGCATAAAAATAAATTGTTGAGTTTACGTTTCTCTAGGCACTCATAAATTTGATGTATCTCATCAAGATGTGAGATGGTGCTGGCTGAGGAGGTAATGAAACCTCTCTGTGACCATTTGTGATGGAATACAGTCAGTACTCGTGCTGCATAATGGGAGTCAGTGAATAGGATAATGTTCTGTTCTTCCTGATGTAGTAAGACTGCCAGGATTGCACAGAGTTCAGCACCTTGGGCGCTATAAATTGGTAATTGATATTGCAGTACATCCAGAAGGTCACCAGAGGGAGATATCTGCACTGCACTGAAACCAGAGCACAGTGATGTCTCAGAACCATCAATGAACCAAACAGCTGAGTTTGGAGGCATTTCATGGAATGGCAAAATATTATCTGCGAAAGCAAATGTGGGGACCTTGTCCCCTTCCTCACCATCAGTAACAGAAACTAAGTTCTGTAAGTAGCCAAAGGGGTAACTTGCAGGAAATGGCTTGATGAGGATATGACTTCGTAACAGAGCAGCACAGACCTGGTGCACTCGATGTGGAGTAAAGTGGAGAGTATTACTGCATAATAATGCCTCTACACCTCCGGAGCAATACACAGTGAGTCAAATCTTTCTCAGGTTTCAAAGTGTCCTCCTCTAGGGACCGAATATAATGCAAAATATGGGCCTGTTGTTTTGGCCATGGCTCGGACTCTAAGGCTACTACAGATTTCAATTTTGCAGTCACGAGTGGGGGTAATGTGTTACACAGGGTCTGGAAAAACATGGATCCCATGCAAACATCATCGTATGGTACCCCCATGTGTGCTTCCCATAAGTCTTGAAATCGTGCAAGATATGCACTAATGTCCTCACCTATTTGGAATCTCATAGTGGTGAGAGGAGTCAAACTGCGTTGAGTAGGGTACATCTCCCTAAGGGCTTCCCAAATACGAGGACGATACTCATTAAAAGAAGCACCGTCATAAGTGTTAACTGTAACCTTCACCTGGTCTAAGTCGGCAGTGGCGAACACTTGATTTGTCGCACTGTTCCCCAGAATTTTGGCCAATAAAGCTTTGATATCTCCCAAAGCTAAATTATATCCGGCCGTAATTCTTTCAAATTTTTGAATCCATGTCCCTCCCCCTCTACTGAGAGGAGGTAGACTACTAGCTATGTTAGCCATATCAGTGAAATTCCATGGTATATATTTAGATCTTCCTTCATTTGTGTGGATTACTGGAAACAGGAGCTGTTTATTAAAGTCCTGGTTCTCATACTTCTCCCAAACCCTAAGACCTGCTTCCATATAAGTCAGGTCCCATTTGGGATCACCGGATCCACCTTGAATGCATAATCTAGCTGTATTCAGGTGAGCCGTATCTAGTGACCCATCAGGCGGCCACTGTACCATTTGGGGCTGGTTCGCCTTTGTCCTTCTATACATATTAGAGGACCACAGGTACACAAAGTAGCCATTTCCCCCTTCCTGTTCTGTTATGAACGAAAGTATGTCAGGAGCATGGTTTTGGACCACACAGGACCGATTGTCCTGATTATCATCTGTCCTAGGCTTACCATCATGTATTTTGCTGTTATTTTTCTTCTGATTACGTGTATTAGGTCTATCCTGCTTAGGGCCCTTTTTGCCTGGGTTGCCTTGACAATCCTGACCATCTTGGCCATCATTATCCTCCCCATCATCACTGTCCTGTAACCCGGGGTCATCCGGATTCGGCATCCCCGTCTCAGGCTCAGTGAGTTGTGAGGGAACTTCCTTCCCAGTCCCACTGAGCTGCTGCAGTGCTTTCTGCTTATGCTCATGGAAGGATTGTTTTTCAGCTATTAAATCCTCCTCTGCTTTCTTTAATGCAGCCTCACGCTTAGCATATCCCTTGGGGTCGAAAGCTGGGGTTTTTGATTCTTCTAGATGAACCTGACCAGAAACCTTAATCCAGGTTCCACTTTCCTCATTAGAGGTATCTTTTAAAGCTTCAATTATTTCTTGGTCCGAGATCGTGGGATCGTGAACCAATTTTCCTGGGGTGGATTTTGGAAGTGATGGATAGAGGGGCCATGAGGACTCCTGTTTAACCTTAGGGGTCATTACAGGATCGGAGTAACCAATGGCTGCCATAGTTTTACTTTCGGCTGCCCAATAAGGAGGTGGAGATGCAGGGGCAGATGACAGGGGCTCTGGGCCGGCCTGCATCCACAGAGAAATATGTCACAAATGTTCCAATTGGGCTTTGCCACATTTTTTAAATAAAATATGATCTCTAATTCTGGTCAAAATGAGCGGATCGAACGACCCTCCTGCTGGCCAAGCAAGTGAGGGTGTTTTCTTCGTCCATTTTTCCCATTGTTTAGAACAATTTTTTATTGAGGCTTCCAGTAGGGGGTTCTGTTTAACAAGGCTATCTATGGGGTTAGGACTGGACTCAGTCCCTTTTTTATTACCTAATCCCTTCTTGGATTTATTTTTGAACATTTTCTAGACTGTCCCTTTCCCTGCAATCAGTAGGCCTGGTGTTTTTCACTGTTTGGGGACACAGGGGCGATTTGTTAATAACTTCACTTTTTACTGATAGAGTATCAAATCTCTTTATCTACAGAGGTGTGAAATTAGAAATCCAGGACTCATACAGACATGCAATCCTTGCGCTTCGTCCAAACCCAGCCAATCCCCTCGCGGGGGTATGGAAACGTGGATAGGGACACACACCCGCTTCGTACCAATGTACGTACAGTCTCAAGCATACACCAATCAATCCTGGAGTTTTAAAGACCTAATGTCTGGGCAAACTTTCAAACTTTCTTTCCCTAATATTACAACTAAACACAGAGACACTCTAACAATTTTCTACACAACAAAACAACATTAGTTACATAAAATACATATGCATATGTGTAAATTTCGTACTCACCCACCAATCAGATAGGGTAAGTCTTCTGTCTGTGTTTGTAGGCAGGTAATGCAGCAATACTCACCACTGTAGGGTGTCGACAGAGCTCTCTTCGTCCCTCAGGACGGTATTCTCATCTCCTGAATCCGGCAGGAGGAATCCTCATCTTTTGAACCAGCAAAAGGAATCCTCATCCTCTATTAGGATGGTATCCACATCTCCTGTTTTTTGCACAATTTAAAACAGGAGGTATCCTCTCTGACAAAAATGCAGGCAAGCCAAAACTGCAGTCAGAGGAATCCTTGGGCAATTTAGAAAAAAATTTAGGAGTTCTAAAACTCAAGAGACCGGGTTTCAGGCACCAATTGTGGGCCTGGTTTTCCCACAAAAGTTCCTCAAATATCACCAATATTTCCAATTGCCTGGGCACATGGGAGTCGTGCACCAGAAAATAAAAAGAACTCAGATCACAATTATTTGTCAGTAAAAATAATTCTTTTATTTGGCATAAGCAAAAACTGTAAGCACAGATACACAAGTGTCTATCTGAGGGATCTGAGTACAGGCAGCGTTCCCTATCTCCACAGTGATGAGACAGAGAAGGCCGCCCTGAGCTCTGTAATTGCATCCTTATATACTCTATACCCTCTGTAGCAACTCATACACAAGAGTTTTGTTCCGTGTGCAAAAGTTGCTATACTGTCTGTAAAAGGTTGTAGGGCCTGTAGAGGCCTCCTTCCTTTGGGACAAAGGAGGGCCGTGTGCAAAAAGTCTGCAGAGGCCTCTTTCCTTTGGGACAAAGGAGGGCCATGTGCAAAAAGTTTGCAGAGGCCTCTTTCCTTTGGGATCCACCCTTATTAGCATATTAATGGCTTTTATTCTTGCTAGTGTTGAGTCATTCTGGCTACACCCTGCCATTCCTTTTGTTTCATTAATCACTGTAGCTTTCAGCACTGTAGTCTTCAGGGCTTATGAATACTTTGTATCACCAGCTTTGTTTGGCCTGTTTAACTTGTCCAGGCTTGCCCAACTTGCTCAGGCCTGTTCAATCTGTTCAGGCCTGACTTAGCTTTTCTTAGCTTGGTCCATTTTCTGTGCACTTCTGTTCAGAGTATGGTTCCCTGGCTTTACTCTTGTTGTGCTGGGCTCTGGGTACTCATTTTCTTAGCCCACGTGTTTTTTTCATGCCATCATGATGTATTACAGCTTCAGGCAAGGATGTAGCCATACTAGACATACCTATCAGCCAATTTCCCTTCAGAACACGCCACACATCTGAAAGGGAGATATCTTGAAAAGTCCACAGGATTAGGCAACGAACCGTCCCGATGTGCCAAAGCTAGCCCCTCCAGGACCTGCAGCACCCGAGGCAAAGGAACAACCCTTGGATCCAAAAACGTCTCAGAAGGAGACACTGATGATACACAGTCTAACTGCTGAGCAAACCCTCCATCAACGGAGAGGAGGTAACTGGGACGATATTATTGGCACCAGAGGGGGAAGTGATACTAACCCCTAAAGATACAGAGGAGCTATCACTTGGGAGTTGGGTCTTAGATGCAACATCTACCTTAGCCTCCTTATCTTCCACGGTAACTAAATGCCGATCCATGGGGCCCGAGACCTTGAAAACTTTGGTAGGATTTACAGTACTCGCATTTTGATGTCGTTTTCTACGTTTTCCCATCCTGCATCACTGTGATCCAACTCCCCGGCGCCAAAGGAGCACATAAGGAGCTTATCCAGCCCCTTAATAACGCGCCCCTTTAAAACGCGACCGCTACCGCATACCGTGTAGCAGTCGTGCTTTTAAGGCCCCCTGACAACGTCAGGGCCAGGCGCCGCCGAGATGAACCAGGTGCTCCGGGCTGCCAAAGGGAACACTCTCAACGCGGTGCACAGCAGTGGACAGCAAGCCTCCTCTCCTCACGCGCTCCCCAGGGCTGCAGATACTTTGCCTCATTTAATCGTTTGGTGTTCCTGTTTAAAGCTGACAAGAAGCTGTATTTCGTGGGGTTTTTTTGGTCGTCTGCCTTAATTAGTTTATAAGCTCTGACTAGTAGTAGTAGTAGTGTTTTGGTTTGTTTGCTGATGAGAAACACTGTTTCTCTAGGACCAAGCAGGAAGTCAGTCCTCACATATGGGTGACGTTGGCGCCGACGGAGCCCCCGTGCGGAGCATTTCTCCAGCTTTCAAAGAAAGCCTTTGGGAATGCAGCGTGCATGCGCGGTCCCCTTCCCGCCCAAGGGTGCCATCTTGCTCAGTCTTTCTTTTTCCGCAGAGCCCAACGGACGTGAGTTTGTGTCACCCGGGAAAAGTAGATTTTTTTCGGCTATTTTGGCTTTTTCTGATCTGGTTCGATGCTGGTTCCCCTTCCCGCCTGGGCTCGGTACACCGGTATCGAGTCCGGAGTCTTGATTTTCGGTTTTTGTCCTTCGTGACTAGCGTTGGCGCTCTTTTTGTGTTTTCACTGGCAGCCTGATCTTTTGACCTTGCAGGGGCCCTTTTTGCCAGCGGGTTCAAAAAGTGTGATCGGTGCAAGAAACTTATGTCTCTCACCGACACACATGACTGCTGCCTCCGTTGCTTCGGGCCCGACCATGACCCGCTGGCCTGTGGCCCATGCGGCAAAATGTCGTTGAAGGCACTGCGGAGCCGTCGGCATCAACGTGAGAGAATTTTCTCAGAGTCTGCGTCTGGCTGGGCCCGGACTTCGTCAGAGACCTCGACATCTTGGGAGTCTGACCTCGAGTGCCATCGGGTTCCTCTGAGAGGGAGTCTCCCACCCGGTAGCGCAGAAGGAAGAAGAAGCTTGCGAGGGCGGCGTCTTTGGAGGCTCCTGGATCCTCGAGGGCCAGGTCGCATAGCCCTGACCGCCACCCCGGCCTCTTGGAGTCAGAGAGGCCGTCCAAGTTACCTCATGTGGAGCCGGAGTCACGTAAGTGCTGTTGTCCTCGTGGACTCTCCTCCGGGGGAGCCGATGTCAGGGGCTGGTGAGTCTCCTGAGCTTGGACTCAGGTTGACGGCCTTGGAGAGCAGCTTGGCTGCCTTCATGGAACAGCAGCGGGTGCTGATTGCCGGTCTGACCGGTGCATCTGCTCCGACCACCGGGGCGTCGACATCTAAGTCGACCCCGGAGACTGAGCCGATCCTCGAGTCAATGAAGTCTCGAGTCGATCCTCGGTCAAGGTCCCCCTTGACCTCCTGTGCAGGGGCGAGGTCGGCATCGGGGCGGGTGGCACCAAGGCCCACATGGCCGGAGCTGCTCGATTCCTCGGAGGAGGAGGAGTCTGCTTGGGAGACGGAGGAGTCCCCGGACACCTTCCGGACCCGGTGCGTCCCTTCGGACTTTCTGGAGTCCGAGCTTCAGAGAAGGTTCCCCCACAGAGGATACCCAGTTCTCGGACTTCATGAGGGACCTGGCCTTCCCTGCGGACGCCGAGGAGGAGCCTTGAGCTGAGGAGCTCGATGCCCTCCAGTATGACTTTGCTCCGAAGGAAGCCTTTACTGTACCGGTTCCTCCGATGCTGGAACGGCTGCTCTTCCATATGTGGGAGGCACCGGCCTCGGCGCTGGTTCTTAGCAAACGGGTCGATTCCATTTATCGAGTCCGTAACAGCCCTGGGTTCCAAAAGGCGCAGCTACCGCACAACTCTATGGTTGTGGAATCAGCCATGCACCACCTGAAGAGTCAGAAGATGCACTCCTTGGTGCCCCCTGGCCGGGAGGCCCGGAACCTGGATGCCCTTGGTAGAAAGTGCTTCCAGGGCTCTATGCTATCTTGCCGTGTTCAGATTTACCAGCTGTACATGGGCATGTACCTACGAGACCTGGCAAAGGAGATTGCCGGGTTCTCAGCTTGCCTCTCCGAGGAACCTTTGCAGAGGTTCAAGGCTTTGTCAACAGGGATCCGAGAGTGCTCGAAGTTTTATCTCTCGAGCAGTCTATGATGGCTTCGGCCCGGGTAGCCACTGCCGGCATCGGGGCACGCCGTCAGGCCTGGCTGCAGTCATCAGACCTGGAGTGATGGGTACGGGACAAGTTGGTCGATGTCCCCCGCCGAGGTGAAAACCTTTTTGGTAAGCCCATGACTGAAAAGGCTGCAGAAATCGAGACTGAGACTCTCACCAGGACAAGGCAGAATCTTGGCTTTCAGACACACACAGTCCTCCTAAATCAAATCATCCCTCCAGACTTCGCAATACACACCTGCCACAGAACCAGCCGAAGAGGCGGCGGAGTTTTCATCCTAGTAAAAACCGAGCTCCAGTTTCAGATGCTCTCTTCCAAAAGCTCTATGCACACGGACACAGTTACCATAGCCAATAAGCATACCACCATAAATCTCATCTATAGAGCTCCTACCACCCCCCCCCCCCCCCCGAAGATCTCTCCAACATAATTGATCTAGCCTGCAACCCTGAAAACCCACGCAAACCCAACTGGTTAATTTGGGACTTCAACCTTGCATCCCTTCAACCCACACACGCTGACACCTTCCTTGACGCAATGACCAATCTCAGCTATGAACAGATGGTGAACGCTCCCACTCACCTCAGAGGAAACTCACTTGACCTCATTTTCATGCCACTTTCAGTGACTAGACATAACCACAACCTCAACCTTTCCATCACTCCTGTCCCGTGGTCTGACCACAGCTTAGTCACATTCCAAATCCCATCGCTGCAAGATCAAGTCCCAACTAGCCTCACAAACACAGCCTCCTCAGTAAATACTGTCACAACTTCGTGGGCCCTAGGCGGTTGCCTAGGTATATGAAGTGATGAGAGTCTTTTATTTATAAGAGTGCCTAAGGGTGTAGTTGTGATATGGGCAAAAATAGCTTCAGCCGAGCAGTAATATAGGCACACAGGATTTTATTCTCCACAAGGCCAAAAGGAACCTTTACACACAGTCCCAAATATTCAACACAAAGGCGGGTAATTTCCAGAAAAACAGGTAACAAAATAAACAGCTTCCAAATGCAGCTTGTTACTGAACTCAAAGTATTTCTTCATACGATTGAAACAAGGTGGAAATAAAAACCTCCTTTTCAAAAATGGTTTTAAAACATTTGCAGTCTCTTCAGCAAAACAGCAGTGCCAAACTTTCTCTGCAAAAGGTTTTCTTTTTCTTTCTCAAACCAGGTTTCTTTATCTGCCCTTCTAGCAGACTCAATATACTTTGTGTGCAGCCTTTCACATTAAGGTTAAGCTTCTCAGGCTTTCTAGCCAACCTAATTTGCATAGGCCCCTCGGCTCAGCCTTCGAACACGGCTGCTAGTTTAATGCTTTCAAAAACCCTCTTTAGTTACTATAATGAAACAGGAAGACATTCCATTTCTGTCTCAGAACTAAGCTCTGGGTTTATAGCACTTTCAAAATCCATGCTCTCAGGTTCAGACTCTGTTAGAACAGCCTCATGTTTAAAACCAGCTATCTCTGGCTGCAAACGGTCTAACAATCTAAGAACCTTCTTTAAGGCAGTATCTCTCTTCTTCTGGGTAATGCCTTTTCTCTCATAGAATGGTTAAAAGTCTTAGCCACGCTCACCTTATTTTGTGGAGATAAGCACCTGGCTGTCCTTGCAGCTGTTGGCTCAATCTCTGTAAAATCTTCTAGGAAACGTTGTGGATTACTCACATGGTCTGTGAACTCTCCCTGGCCAGCTTTAAAACCCTTGGCTGGTTTTTCCTTTCTGCTTGGAAACTCAGGTAAGGTTTCTTTCACCCTTGGAGTGCCTCTCTTTGGTAATATCCTTGGGTTCTCAGAGTTTCTTCCCTTCCTGGAATTCTCTGACCCAATTACCTTAGAGCTGGTTTCAGGCTTGGAACTTCTGTCTCTCCTTTCTCTTTCAGTAGAGGATTCAGCGTCAGTGGAAACTGGTCTCCTAAAGCACCTTCCCTTACGGTTGCCTATCTCCAGGAACAAGCAGGAATGAGTCTTCACACGTGGGAGACGTCTCCGACGGAGCCCGCACGGGAATGCTCCCCAGCATCCAATCAGAAAGCCTTTGGGAGAATCCCCCGCGCCTGCGCGGTGGCTTCCCGCCCTTCCTACTGCCTCTCCCCAGTTTTTCGTTTTCCGCGGAGCAGGCAGGACGCCCCTCCTGCCACCGCAGAAATTTTTTCCTTTGTTCTTGTTTCTGTAGTCGCGGCTTTTCCAGCCGACGGTGGCACCTCCGTGCCCCTTTCTTTCTTTCTTTTCAATTAATTTTCATTTAAATTTCATTTATTTTTGGTCGCCCGGAGGGACCCTCCCCTCTGGGCGCCGAGGCCTACCGGGCTTACAGCATGGAGCCGCCTTCTCCCCAGCAGTGCCCTCACTGCGGGGACCTGTTTTTCCAATTGGACTCCAATGCCTGGTGCCTCTCCAGTTTGGGGCCTGACCCTTCTTTCCCGGATCCCCCGGGCTACAGTGTCGGGAGAAGACCCTCCCTTTTTCGGATATCCCTCGACGACGTCTTCACGCCCAACGCGCGGTCGCCGGGTTGTGCTTCTCTCCAGGATCAGGTATCCACACAACAGTCTGTTAAGACTAGCCGAGTCTTGAGGGGCGAGTCTCATGCACGGCATGGCGACAGCTCCAGCCGACCCCTCAAGTCCCCCTTGGCTAATATACCCCGGCGGGAGTCCTCGGGCTCCAAAGCATTTACGGGGTTTCGGGATGTTCCTGAGGTTCGCTCCTCACAGAACATTCCCGAGCCATGCCCGAGGGAGGTACCCGCTTCGAGCGGTGCCGATTCCCCGGCATTGGTGTCGGCATAGAGTGTTCCACTCTTCGCCAGGGATCGTCAGCTGGTGTCATCGGCGCCTCCGGGGCCGATCGACTCGACCGGGTCTGACACCCCAGCCATGCTCGGGTGTGGTACCCGCTCCGGGCGGTACTGAGACCCCGGCATCGTCGTCGGTGTCGAGCGTTCCACTCCTCACCGAGGATCGTCGGCTGCTGTCCTCGGTGCCTCCGGGGCCGATCGACTCGGTCCAGCCGGGCGTTCCTCCATCACTGCCATGCGCGGGGGTGGTACCCGCTACGAGCGGTACCGACCCCTCGACGTCGGCGCAGGTGTCGAGCGTCCCGCTCCTCACCGGGGATTGGCGGCTGTGGTCCTCGGCGCCTCTGGGGCCGACCGACTCACGCCGGTATGGCGTCCCTATGGGGGTAGTATCCGCTTCGGGTGGTGCCGACCCGTGGGCATCGAGTGACCCGCTCCCCACCGGGGATCGCCAGCCGCTGCCCTCGGCACCTCTGGGGCCGATCGCCTCGACACAGCCTGGCCCTGCGTTCCGGCCATGCGCGGAGGCGGTACCCGCTTCGAGCGCGCCAGCGTCGATGGTTCCACCCCTCGCCGGGGATGATCTCCTGGCCTCGCTCCCCTCGGAGCCACTCGCTTCAACCCGAGCTGGGTCGCCGGTACCCCAGCCCTGCGCAAGGGCAGGACCGGTTTTGAGCGGCGCCACTCTGCCGGCGACGGCAGGGGCGTTGAGCTCAAGGAACCGCCATCAACCTTCCCCGGGGACCTCGGGGTGTGTCGACCAGCACACGGGCGACCCCCCCCCCCCCCCGGCATCGACGCGGCCGTCGAGGGCCCCGCCCTTTCCTAGAAAAGGGGCCTCGGGGTCTTCGATTGCCTCGATCCCACCGCAGGGTTCCCCCCCCGCAGGGACTCGTCATCGGGTGACCTGGCTCCCCTCGGGGACGGGCCGTATGCCCCGGCAGGTTTTCCCTCCGGGTAGGACGGGTTCGAGAGGGGGCCCGGCATCGGGCAGCGCCCGCCGATCGACATCGGCGCCGGTGTCAGATGACCCCCTCTCCACTGAGCACCGGCCTCGGGGGCCCTTGATGCTCGCGGCACCGGTCGGCGCGGTTCCGATCCGCGCTCCAGGATCTCCACCGGCGCGGTCGCTCCCACCGGGGTCCTCGAGGAAGGAGTCGATCTCCTCGCTCGGTTCGATGCCCAGCCTGGAGGAGTCGTCCAGCCTTGAAAGCCTGGCCACGGCACGTCTCGGGATCGGCCCCTGTCCCCTCCCGCAGCGCAGAGCAGAGACCGCTGGCCCCTGCCCTCCGGCGGCCGCGGATTCACTCCAGTCACGGGGGGAAGCGCCGCCCCCGGGTTCGGGGCCGAGGCCGATTCCTGCGGCGCCGTCGGTGCCATCGATCTCTTCGATGCCTAGCTTGGAATCAATTCCAGGAGCCGACGACGCCATGTTGACTGCCCCGATCCGGGTCGGTTGGTCCCCTCCTCTGCCCAGCGGGCATCGGCCCGAGCGGCCTCTTAGTGCCCTGGCGGCCTCTCCCGCCATAACTGCTCCGGCAGAGCCGCCTTTTCAGGATTTCCTCCTTGACATGGCGGACTTGCTGGACATCCCTATCCCGGACCCGAGCCCAGGCCCTGCGGAATAGGCAGCCATGATGCTTCCTATGCATCCCTCCCTGCAGAATCTCCTGCTGGGGGCTTGGCGGTCGCCTTTGAGGGTTCCGGCACCGTCGACTGCGATGCAGGCTCTCTACCGGGTGCCTCCGTCCCCGGGTTTTCGGCAGCACCAGCTTCCACATCGGTCCATTGTGGTGGAATCGGCGCTGAGGAAGGCCGGAAGCAAGGAGAAGCATGCTTCTCGCCCTCCAGGCCGCGCCTCGAAGACGCTAGATACTATAGGACGTCAAGCCTTCCAAACGTCTATGCTGGCGGCCCAAATTATTTCATATATATTTTATATGAGTCTGTCGCTTCGGGAGGTCACCGAGAGGTTATCTCGGTTATCCACCTTCGTACCTGCAACCAAGGCCTTTGAATATTCCCTGCTTCTTTATCACTGCAGGAATATCTCCGGGTTCCTTTCTCGTGCTTCGCTGGACTCCTTCCGGTCGGTCAGCAGAGCCTCTGCTGTTGCAATTAGAGCACGCCGTACAGCATGGTTGCAGGCGTCCGAGTTGTGTAGACGGGCACAGCACAACCTAGGTAATTCTCCCTGCGACGGAGATCACCTCTTCAATAGCGAAGCCTTACGTCGGGTCGCACAGTGCTTCGCTAACCTTCCCAGAGTTAGCAGCCAGCCTAGGGCCCGGCCCCCCCCCCCCCCGGCGGTGGTAAACGCCTCTCCAGACTCCCCTTCCCTAGGAAGAGGAAATGCCAACCCTCCGCCCACCCTCCAGGCGCGCCCAAGCAAGGGACCTCTCATCCCGGGTTGATGTCCCTGGGTCCGCGCCTGGACTCTCATACTAAGCATTTTTAGACTCAGGTGGGCGGCTGCCTGCTCTTAACCTCCTTACCAGAAGTTTAGAATAGAGCTCTACTCTGGGGCTCGTTCAGTTGGAAAATGGTTCGGGGACTTATCTAGGGGTTCAGGTCTTCTCCTCCGTGGGAAAGGGAGACCACCTTACTCCGTGATAGCTATGGCCCACGGTCACCCTACTACTCTTCGGTACGTCCCCGAACCCCTCTCAGCCAGTATTCTCTTGCTGATTGCTTCCGTACCGGAAATTCCCTTCCAGCCGCTATAGTCCCCCTATACTCACCAGGGACTATCCCCTCATGTCCCCCGATTGTGCGGGGGACAAGTTCTACGTGCAGGTCCTGGGGACACATATAGGGCCTCCAACCCCTGCGGCGTTCTACCAGACTGATGCTATCCTCCGTCCCCCACGCTACCGTGCTCTTAGCTCGCCGATCTGCCCTTGCCCTCCGGGAAAGATCCCTCCCCTGACGGATCTTGCGGCCACCTCTCCAGGTGGACGTTCCGGGGATCGATGGCAGATCCGCCTTGCCTGGGTGCTGCTCATGGAGGCAGGCCCCCCGGCGTGCCTGCGTTAGTACCGGAGGGGGCATCCCCTTGTCCACCGGCTTAGATATACTAGATATCACCTGCTTGGCAGGCGCCTTTGGGGGATCCCCACAATACCTGTGTTCTACCGCCTTTTTTCCCCTATGGCCGGTACTCACCTCCCCCCCCCCCCCGGGGGTCCGGCCAGTCCGCCTGCCTATTCCCCGATCGGCCCGCGGACTGGTGGTACCCTACTGCTGTGCAGTCAACAGCTCCTTTTTTCAGTTAGGTCCTCCTCCCGGAGGCCCGGACCCTTGTCTCCCTATCTCTCGCTAGGGCAGACTGTGTACCCCTTCTGCTCCGGGGTACACCTCTACTCTTCTCCGGGATAGGCTCTCTAGTTCGGCCTGTCTTCCACTGTTAGTCCTCTGAGTTATGGACTCTACTCCTAAGGGAGTGCTCAGCTTGCCGTGAGCCCCCTGGAAGACCTGCCGTCCTTCTCCTGACCCAGCTGACGCCTGGATCTCATGGCCTTCCGGATTTGGAACTTCCTCCTCGCTGCGATGAAGTTTCCTTGATGACCTCGCTACTGCGTCTACAGTGCCTTCATCACAGGACTACTTCCGACAACCCGGTGGGTAAGCAGTACAGGGTTCTAAACCATTAATTCATTAAAACTTAATGGCCGGTAAACTCTATATGGTACTAGGTCATTTACTCATTAAATGCTTAATGATTCTCTTCATGCACCCCTCTGACTACTCCCGTAGCCTGGGGGTCTTTTTGCTGTATCCTAATGGTACCTGTTCTGCACTCTTAAGACTTGCCTCCGTAGTCTTTGGATTCGCTGTTCCTCTATTCAACTCCTGCCCTCCATCCCTCAGGGGATGCCGGAGATTCAGGCTGGGCAAATGCCATCCCGTCCTGGGCTGCGCTTATGGGATCTCCCCGGGCATCCTAAGCTAGGGAGTCCCCACGTGTGAAGACTCATTCCTGCTTGTTCCTGGAGATAGCACAGTTACTTACCTGTAACAGGTGATCTCCGGAACAGCAGGAATTAGTCTTCACAACCCGCCCACCTCCCCTAGGAGTTGTATCTCTCTTTTCTCTATTCCTTCCTCTCCTCTCCTTCCGGCTCAGCTATGAAACTCAACTGGGGAGAGGCAGTAGGAAGGGCGGGAAGCCACTGCGCAGGTGCGGGGGATGCTCCCAAAGGCTTTCTGATTGGATGCTGGGGAGCATTCCCGTGCGGGCTCCGTCGGAGACGTCTCCCACGTGTGAAGACTAATTCCCGCTGTTCCGGAGATCACCTGTTACAGCTAAGTAACTGTGCTTTCCCTGCAGTGTACCTCCGTTCTGCTCTCTGAGCACCTCCCTCTCGGGCACTACTAGGCTGGGCAGTTTGAGGACCTCTCTGCTGGGCTCTCCAGATATTTCCACAAGCTCCTTCCCTTCTGCTTGGGATTTCTCTCTGAACTCCTGCACGTCCTGCTTCCTCCGGCTTCTCCCTGGCTTCCTCTTGCTTCTCCCCAGCTTCCTCTTTTCTCTATTCAAAGTTCCGGTGTTTATACCTGCAGTTTCTCTCACTGTCTGCTGACTCCACCTTTTGCACTCCCTCGTGCACGGGCTTGGTTACTAGGGAACTAGGGCGTGTCCCTTGCCTACCAGCTTTCTGTGTGGAGTTTTTTTCAGATTCAGAAGTTTTAACCCCTGAACTTCTGGTTTCTCTGTCTTTCACTGGGAAAATCCCTGGATTTCTCTCCTCTCTCTTATGCTCTTTCTGGCCTGCGCCGTCACAATACGCACCGCTTCAAATCACTAGACAAGGATGATTTCATCAAAAGAGCACTACCAATGCTCGCCTAACCCGCACAAGACCTCGAAGATACGATCACAAGATGGAATACCACTCTGAAAACATTCTCTCAGCTACCTTCCTTGGGCAAAGCATTAACATCCAACAGACTATCAAGTAAAAGAAAACCTGCCCCTTGGTTCTCAGAGGAACTGCAGTAATCTCTCCTTCTCCTAAGGAAGCACGAAAGAAAATGGCGTCGCTCTCGATCCACAGCGGATCAAGCAACATACACTCACCTCCTAAAACTTCACCGTGAGTCAATATCTGACAAAATTAGAGCATACCACACCGAGCTCCTTCTCCATTCCCAAATTAAACCCCGGGATCTCTTCAGTATAGCAAAATCCTTAACCAAAGAACCTTCCCATCATCAGCCTGATCCAATTCAACCTCAGCTATATGCTGACTACCTCCAATCCAAAATCCTCAAAACAAACATTGCACCAGGACTAGCACCTATGCTGATTCCTTATTTACAGCCACCGCTGACAGAGTTCACATCCCCAGCAGAGAAATGCATTGCAGACCTTATTGCCACCATCAACACTACTACAGCGCCAAATGACCCATGCCCAGCGTACTGGATTAGAGCGATGCGCTTGGAACTCAGCCCAACTCTATCCAACATCATAAAACTTTCCTTCTCAACAGGAATATTCCCAGCAGCTCTTAAACAGACGTCCATCCGCCCTCTCCTGAAGAACACCAGACTTGATCCGACGAAGGCTCACTCATATCGCCCTATCTCGAGTATTCCCCTTCTAGCCAAAATAATAGAGAAGGTTGTACAAAGACAGATTCAGCAACACATTGACATTTCAGCCTCCCTTGATCCCTGCCAGCATGGGTTTCGGGAATCCCACGGAGTCGAGACACTACTCACCACTCTAATCAACACCTTAAGCAAAGGTATAGATAGAACAGAAAATGGGTTTGCGCTCATCTTCCTAGACATTGCGGCTGCATTTGATTCTGTCAATCATGACCAACTACTTACCTGACTCCACGAGAAGGGAATCCAGGGCTTGGCTTGGGCATGGTGCAAATCCTATCTAGCCGACCGATGGCAACATGTTCGGACGGGATCCGCAACATCTGATCCATTCCAGCAACATCAGGGAGTACCCCAAGGCTCCTCCCTATCTGCATTACTCTTTAACGTATATATGCAGCCTATATGTGAAATCGCCTGCTCATTTAAAATCACCAGCCTGATCTACGCAGATGATGTCCTGCTGTTTGCACCAATCAAAGTCTTGTAGCCCGACCTCACCCCTCTAGTAGATTGCTTCAATGCAATCACCGATTGGCTTCTAGCTCAGAACCTACGCATAAATTAAAAAAAACCGGGAGGTCCTGTTTATCACAAAGAACAAAGACTTCTCTCCCCCCTCTACCCTGAAAGTGAGAGATGCTGAACTCCCATGCAAATCTACAATACGCTACATGGGTGTTACACTCGATCATCATCTCGACTTCAAAGAACACATAAAGAACACCACCAAGTCTATTTACAATAAAATTAAGACGCTAAGGCACCTAAGACCCTTGCTAGCTCCTGACGATTTCAGAACAATATTCCAGGCGCTGGTAACACCACACTTCAACTACGCGAACATCATTCTGCATGGCCTCCCCAAGAGCACCCTCAATCCATTACAACTTGCGATGAACGCGGCAGCCCACATCCTCTATGGTATATCTAGAAGAACCCACATCATGCCCATCCTTAAGGATCTTCATTGGCTACCAATAAGCAGCAGGCTCACTTACAGAGCACTACTCCTAACCTTCAAAGCAATCAACCTGATAGCCCCCTCGTCCCTTACAACTCTTCTCACCTCCACCCCCAACAACAGGTTGAGAAGGTCATCAGCTGTCAATACGTTAATGATCCCCTTGGAATCTACAAAATGTTCACAAACAACCAGGAATAGAACCTTTGTCTTCCCATACCTGGACAACTGGCTCATCAGGGGCCAGTCTCTCCAGGAGGCCAGACAAGCCACTCTTCGCACTCTCTCTCTTCTTCAGCATCTGGGCTTCGTCATAAATTACGCAAAGTCCACTTTGCTCCCCTCTCAGAACCTAGAGTTTATAGGGGATAGATTAGACACCCTGCAGGAAAGAGCTTACTTGCCCGAGGACAGGGCCCACAGGCTGATTGGACTTGGCAAACCAGTTCCAAAGCAATTCTCAGGTCTCCGCCAGGCACTTCCTGCGGCTCCTGGGCCACATGGCATACACAGTACATGTGAATCCGAATGCCCCTCTGCACATGCGGGCTGCTCAGTGGTGCCTCAGAACTCAGTGGGCGCAGGCCACAGGTGACCTCCGAGACAGAGTAAAGGTGTCCAAACCACTTCTGGACTCCTTGCAGTGGTGGCTACATCTCCAGAACCTTCTCAGGGGGGTACCTTTTCAGGCTCCAGCACACACAAGGGTGCTGATGATGACCGATGCCTCCTTAAAGGGCTGGGGTGCACATTGCCAGGGCACGTGCACTCAAGGCCTCTGGTCTCCTCGGCAGGCCACACAGCAGATCAATCTTTTGGAGTTGCGAGCAATCCGCTTGACTCTACAGACTTTTTCTCATGCCCTCTCTCACCAGTCTGTCTTAGTTCAGACGGACAATCAGGTAGCAATGTTCTTTGTGAACAAGCAAGGGGGCACGGGGTCCAGGCTCCTATATGAGGAGGCGCAGGCACTTTGCTCCTTTGCAGTCAAACAAGGCATGTTTCTCAAAGCAGTTTATCTACCTGGTCAGGAGAATTTCCTAGCAGACAAGTTAAGCAGGATTCTCCAGCCTCACGAATGGCAGTTGAATCCATGGGTGGTCCAGCAGATCTTCCTCCGCTGGGGACTTCCGTCCATCGATCTCTTTGCCAGTCCACTGAATCATCAGCTGCCCAGGTTTTTCTCCAGACAGCCGCATCCCCTGAGGATAGCAGCAGATGCTTTTCTGATCTCTTGGTCAACGGGCCTCCTGTATACGTTTCCTCCCATGCCCCTGGTGGCCCGAACTCTGTTCAGGATTCTCCGGGACAAGGCCTCGGTGATTCTGGTAGCCCCCAGATGGCCAAGGCAACCGTGGTTTCCACTTCTGCTACAGTTGGCGGTGGAAACTCCTTTCCCTCTGGGGTTGCAACACGATCTCCTATCTCAAGATCAGGGTTGCCTTCTGCACCCCAATCTCAGGTCCCTCA
This sequence comes from Ichthyophis bannanicus, assembly GCA_033557465.1. NCBI lineage: Eukaryota > Metazoa > Chordata > Amphibia > Gymnophiona > Ichthyophiidae > Ichthyophis > Ichthyophis bannanicus. Next base: position 53,537,540 of record CM066034.1, on the reverse strand, counting down.
ATCTGATGGCCTGGCTGCTGAAAGGATAGTGCTAGCTCCCTTACTTCTACCTAAGGAGGTTGAGGAGGTGGTCTTGGCCTCTAGGAGGCAGTCCACCAGAAAGTCCTATGCCCTCAAGTGGCGTAGGTTTACCGCATGGTGTGCTCAGCGCAGTGAAGATTCTTTCTCTTGCCTTGTGCCAGTAGTACTGCAGTATCTACTTCACCTGTCAGAACTGGGCCTTAAGTCTAACTTGTTCGGGTCCACCTCAGTGCTCTATCAGCGCACCACTCACCGATGGAGGGACATCTGTCGGTTCATCCCTTGGTGTCCCGCTTCCTCAGAGCTCTGCTTCTTCTCAAGCCTCCTGTTTGTCCACCAGCGACTGAGTGGGATTTGAACATGGTCTTGCAGCAACTTACTCGCCCACCGTTTGAGCCAATGGCTACTTGCCATTTGCGCTTACTTTATTGGAAAGCGCTCTTCCTGGTAGCTCTTTTTTTTTTTTTTTATTGAAATTTAACAATCTTACAAAAGGAAGCATAAAGAAACTTTCGATGACATAGTGGAAATCAATACATACAATAGAAAATATAAACATACCATCAATTCTAGCCCACAATACGAGGAGATATTTAAGGAAACAAAATACAGGCAATCCAAGAACAATTCTACTTTCAGACAGCTTATTTAAACTAACCACCCACCCCAGTCAATTAGTGCCAGGCCCCTCTTTATCAGAAAGAAATACCTCAAGCTGAGTAGGATCAAGAAATATAAACTTTGATCCCTGAAAGGTTATCAGACACTTGCAGGGATATCTAAGAAAAAACGTAGCTGTCTTTTTACATAGAACATACGCGAGGGCATCGAAGGGCTACTCAGCTCTTCGTCTCCTTTGACCCTAATAAGATGGGGTTACCTGTCTCCAAGCGTACGTTGTCCACTTGGGTAGCAGATTGTATCGCCTGGGCGTACAAGGCAGCCAGCCTCCCCTTGCAGGGTCGAGTCATGGCCCACCGTGTCAGGGCGAAAGCCACGTCAGTAGCTCATCTGCGCTCTGTTCCGTTGGCAGACATCTGCCGGGCCGCTACTTGATCTTCAAGCCAGACTTTTGCAGCCCATTATGCCTCGGGAGAGAGTCCCGAAGGGACAGTGCTTTCAGACAGGCGGTACTCCGTAATCTCTTTGAGGTTTAGGCAGCTCCTATCCTCTGGCCCTTGTGTTGGGCTACCGTACGGGGGCGTTCTCAGAGGATATTCTTATCACGAATGTTGAGGCTCTTGAGTGGGAGCCATTTTTTCAGCTTAGGGTTCCCGGTAGCCTAGAGCTGGGGAGTCCCATATGTGAGGACTGACTTACTCTTTCTGTTCCTGTTTATTTTGCTAAATGATGACTGAGTTTGTTTAGGTTTTTTGTTTTTTTTCCTGATGTGGGGTTTCTGGCTGTTAACGCAGAACCCTTCTCTCCCCCCCACCATTCCACTCAGTTCTAGTACAACTTTTTGAACATTACATAATGACACAGAAGTTTGTTTTGTGGTTGGGTTTTTCCTTTCTGACTATGTTTTAATGAAGGTTGAAGGCAGATGAATCAATTCCTTTGCTTAGTTCTGTGAAATACGCAGACGGTAGTAAAGATGCAAAATGAACTGAGAATGCACATCATGAATTCCTGGCATTTCCTCAGGATGGGAGAATCTGTCTAGTTTCTAAAAAATTAATGATTCCAGCATAATTTGAAAAACATTTTATGGCTCATTAAAAACATATTGCCTCGACCAAGCCATGCTTCTCCCGGATTCTAGAGATGTCAGCCAGGCTGTTGTAGCTCATCCTCCTTGCATGGAAAAGAATGCACTGACAGAAATGTGATCTCTAGCGAGACATTATTTATTGCTGGTTACCGTCTTTGTTTGGACAGTGAAGGTGGTGACAGTGATTGGGAGTTCATTCTGCACTCTAGCAGATATTTACAAAGGTTATTCTTAGGTCATGTCATTGGCCTTATGTTTGTGTAATTCAGAGAGCATGCAAATTTCCATTTTTAATAGAGAGAGGTTTGGTAGGCTTCAGCACAAGGCAGCTATATGATGTGGATAATTTGTCGACTTATTTGAGAAATATCTGAACATTTCAGTGCAGAATATAGGACAAAAGTATCTTGCCAGCCCATAAAGGGATTTGGTATGCTTGCATGACTCATCTGTACAGAAAGCACAGTTACTTACCTGTAACAGGTGATCTCTGGGAACAGCAGGAATAAGTCTTCACATATGGGTACGTCGGTACCGACGAAGTCTGCGCGGGAACGCTTCCCAGCGTCCAATCAAGAGCTTTTGGAAGCATTCCAGCACGCCTGCGTGCTGCCTTCCCGCCTTTCCCAACTGCCTCTCCTCAGTTAAGTTTTAAAGCTGAGACAAAGAGAGAGAGAGAGAGAGAGGAAAGGAAAGATAGATAGAGATACAACTCCTGGGGAGGTGGGAGGGTTGTGAAGACTTATTCCTGCTGTTCCCAGAGATCACCTGTTAAAGGTAAGTAACTGTGCTATCTCCAGGAACAAGCAGGAATGAGTCCTCCCAAGCTGAGATGCCTGAAGTCCCAGCATGTCATAGGCTGGAACATGCTATCTTCCAGAACACCAGGCATCCTGAGGATGGAGGGTAGGAGTTGAAGAAAGAAGGATGCTGTGGAACAGCTAACCTAGCATAGGACTGCAGAGATGGAGTCCATGTGTGGATGATGGTCATCAATAATATTGCAAAGGATATTGCAATATGGACCTCCCCTGACAGGATTTCACAGAAGTATGGAGGTTCATGGATCTACTGGGAAACCTAGTAGAGGAACCTTGAAGAGGACCTCACTGTAAGTGGAGGTAATAATCCTGTAGGAAAACCAGTGGAGGTCAGAATCTTGAAAGGTAACAGGTAACCCCAGTAGGGAAACTGGGGTAGTCCAAAAATGGTGGGCCTTCAGCGGAAGGCTTTATGAGAAAAACCCTAGCTCTTTTGGAGGCAGAGTGAGTCACTCTTAGGAGCAAAAAGAGAAGGCTAACCGATTTGGACAAACAGGCACAGTCCTTGTGGGGAGAAAGGGTGTGGGAACTCCTTGTATCCCAAAAAGAGAGGACAAATGCCTGAGGCGTTAAGCCTGTGATTAACTGAAGATCCACAATGTCTCTCCTAACTGGGGTAAGCTAGGAGAGATATTGTGCACGGAGAGCTTCAGAGGTATCTAAACAGTTAGGTTATGGTATAAAAATTGTTGACTACCACAGGAGTGGTTGTGTGTGTAGAACCCCAAACCTGCTAGATAGCATAGGTATCGGTAAAGCCCCTCTGTCAGAATCATATAGCTATATGAGGATAGACAGTGAGATAGATATGGATACATATCTATCTATAATAAAATATCTCAACAGATATATATATATATATATATATATATATATATATATATATATATATATATATATATATATATATATATATATATATAAAAATATATATATATATATCTATAGTGAGATATGGCAGGGCATAAAATACACACAAAAAATAAATATGGATATGTAGGCCTACATATGGGTGTCTGCAATTAAACAGACAGAGAGATGCCTACAGCACAGTGATCACATAGGATATGTGGAGAGGAAAGATTCATCTAATAACAAGGAGGTGGAACCTACTTGAGAAGACATATAGAGAATCTATTCCTCCTGGTTATGATCTGCAAGAATTCTAGTTAGTGAAAAATAACCAGGACTGTTACGTGAAAAACAAAGGATAATGTCAATGTGCAGCCAGGAAGTCCCGAGTCTTCCAGGACTCTAGCATGGTAAGTAGACAGAAGATGCCTAGAGATGAGATACCATGTTGACCTGCTTAAGGGCAAAGGTATCATGCGTTCTTACCATGAGGACGAGCATATCCCCGATTGGGAATACTATGGACCAAAGCAGGGAACTGGCAACTCCTTGAGCTTTCACGTAAGAGAAGGCCTATGTCCTTTATATCAAAAAAGGAGATAGTAAAAGAAGGGAGAACTTTCTAGTCGTGGGAGACATGACTGAAAACCCTTTTCTAACCAGCTAGGATAGCTGTTGGAGAAAAAAAACCCCATGCTCTCTAGCAAGGGCCCATAGTGGAAAGCTTCTCTGTAGATTGCAGAGAGCATGATGCAGGAGAATGAGGAGAATAGAACTGGCTGTTAGAGAACCAGTATCTCTGCCAACTATGCTGACAAAGTCAGGAAAATGAAGAGGGCAGAATAGAAGACAATATAGAAAGCTTGTAGTGAGATGATCTCCAAGAGAGATGAAGCACTGACTTGGAGCCACTACTAAGACTAGACAGAATGTTAGTGGAGGACAATCTGGTTGTTTGTGGACAAGAACCAGTGGTCCAAACATTAAAGCTCCTGCATAGGCAGCTGTTAGCAAGACAGCAGAAAGAATCTTACTGTTCAAAAACAGAAAGAAGAGACAGAACAGGAGTAGGAAACTCTGGACATGTCTGATAAGCTGCCCCAAAGCAAGATTGAGCAGAGGAGGTAAACGACGCACTGGAAAGTGAGAAAAGTAGAGAGGCTGAAGAAAAAGCCTCCCAGTAAGTAATTCCCTCTTACAGGGGAAAAACTTGGTAAGAGGGTGAAGAGAATGGAGCTGAAGAAGACTTACAAAGTAGGAAGTCTGTAGAAAGGAAAGATACATGCTGGCACAGGAACTATAATTTGATAGTGGTTAGACCTCTTTCCCTAGCAGGAAAAAGAGGAGAAACCTGTGACCTATAGGCATGAATATCCTGACAGCTCATAGAAATATAGAAAAAATGGATATCTTTTGGAAAGGGATCCATGTGTAGGGGTTAGAATGAAGCGGTGGATTGCCTCCATTGAGAAGAAGCAACTGTAGTTGCTAACCGCAAGAGTCACAAGCATCTGATGATGATTGATCAGAAACCCTGCAGATGCTGGGTTTGCTGAGCCTGGTGAGAGGTTGGATTCTTCAGACCAGGACGATGCCTCCCCTGTTGGGGAACATTTGTATGATGGGCAAGTGATGAATAAAACCTTCTTCTCCTGTGGGAAGAAAGTTTGGTAGGAGATTTCCTACCTAGTGGGACAGAAGAAGGTGTAGAACAAACCTTAGGAACAGGTAAATCAGTGGATAACTGAGTAACCTGGCGTAAAGACTCCTTGTTGAAAAGATTTTCTCCAGTGCAAGGAGTATGTCCCAGACGTTGTTGTGCCCATTTGTCCAAGTCTGAAGATTGGAGCCAGGCTCTACGTCGTGCCCCTATAGCAATAGCAGAGGTTCTGCTAACAGATTCAAAAGAGTCTAGGGAAGCACGAGAAAGAAACCAAGAAATATTCTGGATATGCTTAAGCAGTGAAGAATAGTCTTTACTCCTAGAATCTGGAAGGAAAGGAGTCAAAAGATGTAACTGCTTTGTGACCTCCTCAAGAGAAAGACTCATATAAAAAATATATGAGAGAATTCTTGCAGAAAGCATAGATGTCTGGAAGGAAGGTTTGACGTCCAAAGGCATCTAGTGTCTTAGACTCACGACCTGGCGGATAAGAAGTGTGCTTTTTCTTACTCTTTACCCGCCTCATTGCTGATTCCACTACTATGGAATGATGAGGAAGTTGAGTCTTTTGAAACCCTGGAGAGGGGGGGCACCTGATATAAAAAGATCAGTTGCCCTGGGAGGTGGGGGTACCCTTAAAGGTGTTTCCCACATTCCTAGAAGTTTGTCTCAACGTATGTCTCAGGTAGAGACGCTCGTTGGTCCTTTACAGGCTGCGAATGAATCTACTGTTAAGGATACCTTAATGTTATCTAAGCAGGTAGAATCTTTGGAAAATAGCTTGCGGACAAAAAATATTCGTATCTTGAACTTCCCTAGAATTCGTTTTATGTCTGCAGTTTCTTTGTTTAAACAGTATTGTACAGATGTTTTGCAATTATCTGATGTTGAATCTATTTTGGTAGCTCATTCTTTCTATGTTTTAGCTCGGGGGGGGACCTCAGGGGATAGTGGCACTGTGGTGGAAGAGGTGCAGGACACTCTTGATTTGACTGATTTTTTTGGAAAATTCTCAAGTCCTGATCTCCACCTGTGCTACTTTAGTGGTTACTTTGGTCAATCTTGCAGATAAGGCCCTAATTATGAATGCCTTTTTTAAGAAGAAAGATTCTCTTTTTTATGGCCATAAGATTTCCATTTTCCTGGATGTCTCCCGATCCACACAAACTCTGAGGCGGGCTTTCCTCCAGCTGAAGCCTAGAGTTCTGGCTGGGGGAGGTACCTTTTTTCTTCGATTTCCGTGTAAATGCTTGATTACTTTGCTGGGTAACAGTTATGTTTTCACAGAAAGTCTTCAGCTTGTGGCTCTATTAGATTCATTAGCAGGTTGAGAGGAAAGTTTAGTTTATTATCTTCTAAATGTTTTTTTCCTTTTTATTTTTTAGGTTAGGAGATGTAGCCTTTATTGGTTTGAGCTCTGGTATGCTATAATGTTGTGCTCTTCGTGATGTGGACTATATGGTAGTCTTGAAGTTACTTGTTTTTTCTTAGTGATATCCTTTTGCTTGATCTGCCTAATTATGTGATATTTGTATTTGGAATGCATCAATAAAAAGTTTGGAAAAAAAAAAAGGTGTTTCCCGCGTTCCTAGAAGGAGATCCTGCAAGGAATGATGCAAAGGAAGCATTATGTTGTCCTTTGCTTTGGCAGAAACAGAGCCTTGTGCAGGATCATGTCCTGGAATAGGAATGGCAAGAGATCTTGCTATATCCAGGAGGAAACTCTGAAAAGAGGGATCCCAAACAGGAATCTCCTCTGGACAGGGTAGATCTAAAGAACTAGCCTGAGCATCCACAGAGTTATCCAAATATATAGGAATAGAAGATCCTGCAGAGTGCAGTGTGGAATGCTTAAAAGATGGTTGCTGGTACTGGCTGTCAGGAGCAGCCCCCATCCTTACCACATCGTCCATGCCAGGTATTGACTCCAAGCTTGGTATAGAATGGAGTGATCCTGTTGAAAAAAGCATGGCAGGAATTGGCGACAATGCTACTGTGGGTACCGGTACCAATGCTGATACCGGTACCGATGTCGGAGTCGAACCCGACAAAGACATCGGAGCAGTCATCGGTGACAGTTCAATCGGTACCGAGGTAACCAAAAACCTCCGGCCGCTATCCTCGGTACCAAAGCACCGGTATTGATCGGTGTCGGTACCAAAATCTATTGGTACCCAGTCTTCTAGACAAGAGATCGATTCCAAACTCGGCATCGAGGGCAAAGAGCCTGATAAGCGAAGCATGGAAGGCACAGACCGTGAAGGTAATGAGGACATTGGTACCAACTTCGGTACCGTGTCTGATACCAGTGAAGGAAGGGCAACCAGTGGCAACTCAATCGGCGTCGGGGGAACCAAGAGTTGCGGATCCGAATCATCGGAACCGAGCCTTCGGTACTGTCGATAGCCGGTACCAAGGCGAGTCGGTACCCAGTCCTCCAGACTGGAGATAGATTCCAGACTCGGCATCGAAGGAAGCGAGGCTATCGATGCACATCTGGAGGGTACCGACGTCGGTTGGAGTATCGGTGTTGGTTCCGATAATGGAAAGTCAGTCTGGAAGGTATCCACCGGTCCCGAAGGTACCGAGGACGCCAGATGACGATCCCTGGTGAGGAGTGTTTCATCCAACACCAGTGCCGATGCTGGGGTATCGGTACCGCTCGAAGCGGATGCCACCACCGTACACGGCTTATGTATGTTCTGTGGGGGGTGAACCCCAGGAACAACCTGAAACCCCTTATAGGCTTTGGAGACCGAAGACTCCCGCCGGGGTTTTGAAGCCAGTTGGCCCTCGAGGGCAAGGTCGGAGCCGTCTACATGCTGCACATGAGACCTACCACTCGAGGACTGGCTAGTCTTAACAGACTGTTTGTGGGTTACCTGATCCTGTGTGGACGAAGAAGGGGACGGTACCCCGAAGTTGGAGGGCAACCGTGTATTGAGGGAGCCTCGATGTTGAAAACCTCTTCTTACCAAACTGTTGTCAGGACCCAAGCAGGTTAGACACCGACTTCGAGGGTCTAAAAATAAAGTTGTACCGCCACAGTCTGAACATTTCTTGGAGAAAGTGTCTGGCGGTTCATTGAAGGAAAAAGAAGAGGCCTTTAAAAGGCCTAAGAGACCGTGGGACACTATGAAGAAAAAATATCCCGTGGAAAAGGAAAATTTTTCAAGAAAAGAAAAGAAAACACCGGCGGTACCGGTGGCGTCAGGAAGACAGCCGCGACCACAAGAAAAATAAAAAATAAAAACAAGAATTTTCTGCGGTGACAGGAGGACGTCCTGCTGGCTCAGCGGAAAAACGAAAACTGAGGAGAGGCAGTTGGGAAAGGTGGGAAGGCAGCACGCAGGCGTGCTGGGATGCTTCCAAAAGCTCTTGATTGGACGCTGGGAAGCTTTCCCGCGCAGACTCCGTCGGTACCGACGTACCCATATGTGAAGACTCATTCCTGCTTGTTCCTGGAGATTGATTATACGCTATGTGCAGTATTTGGCACAATTGTACAGGAGACCATGTGTCTCGTAGTGCTTTGAACTCAAGTCTCCATGAAGCATTGTTCTCTTGGGAAGAAATGAGAGTACAACAATGGACATAGCTGTTGTCAGCAACTGAGTAGATGTTTGTATTTTCTTCTTCCAGGATTACCCTGCTTTAAGATTTTGGATTGCTGTAGTTGAAATCAAATTGCAGTGATGACAAAAAGCTGGTACTACAGAGGGCTTCCCTAAGTGGTTTGCTTTCTGTTGTATACTGGATTCCCTACAGATAAAAGACCTTGATTGCACGATGCAATAAATTTGTTTGTTGACACAGTCCATTAGGCCTTAGGTTAAAACTACCCCCTGAAATTATTTGCAGGTTAGCAGCTGTTTTTGCAGTATTTAGCTACAGGATGCAAATGAGTTCCTTCATGTTCTGCATCTGGTAGGAAAGAAAAATTAACACGCATCCCTTATCGTCCCTCCATTCCAGTCCCGAACCTCTGGGTTTAGCACCTCCTCCAGCAGCTTGGAGACTGAGAAACGTCATTCTTCTGATGTCACTGGTAGAAATACCCCAGGGACCGCCTCCTCGCTCCGGTTATCTCAGTCTCCAAGCAGCTGGAGGGTTGGTGAGCCTGGAGGTTCAAGGGTCACGAGGAACGATTAAGAAGAGTCAGATTAGTTTAGTTGTTATAGAGATATATATTGAAAGTTAGAAAGTAGTGAAGAGTTTTTAGAAATAGTTCAGTGACAGTGTAAAGTTCAGAACTGCTGTGCTGTGGTGCCCCCCCCCCCTTCCTGGCTTCCGGCATCTGAGCAGAGGGGGAAGGTTGAATAAGGAGCAGGGCTCCAGTTCCCGAACCCATGTTTATGGGTGAGGAGCCGGCAGCAGGTGAATCAGAGCGCTTAGAGAAGCTCTCCTCCTGGGCACCAGTCAGGATCGGCGATCACTGTAACAGCTGTTTCTCTGATCCTCTAATCCTTTTCTCTCCCCCGATGCTGAAGCTGCTGTTTTTCGGCCGAACGCGGGGAGGGAAGGACGTGGCAACGGCGCACAGACATTTTTGAAGTAAGGGGGCCTGAAAAGTGCAATTGATTGACGGGGCTGTGAGCCGCGAGTACCGGGGTTCGCCGCGAGCAGGCCAGGCCGCATGGTAGTTGCGCAGGAAAGACGTTTAGTGTATGTGTGTATTGCAGGAGGCCCGTCTTTCCTTGAACGGAGCTTCGTTTTTTGGTTTTGCCCACAGGATTTGAGTTGGGGTGCCTTAGAGGACACTCAATATAACTTTAGGTAAAAAAAAAAAAAATTGAAGTTTTTCCTCAGCACAGACTTAATAGGGCATCAGTTAAAGCTGCACTTGGTGGAAGAGACTCAGCAT